>JALAZF010000551.1:2592031-3888047 GCA_022829125.1 Lathyrus tuberosus | reverse complement strand
GAAACCTCAAAATAAGATAAGAATGCTTACATTTCTTGGGACGACAATGATATGGATTTCTCAAATAATGAATAAGATAACATATGTCTCATGGAAAATCATGAAAAAGAGAGGTAACTTCCCATTTCACTTATCATGGCTTATTTTGCATTCACAATAAATTAAATAAATAATTAAGTTAAAATAGTTTGTCTCCACTTCTTAAAACATTATTCCTTCACTCAATTTGAAATTAAAAACTTCTTGGAAGAAATAGAAAAATCTTACAGAGAGGAAAAATTTCTTAACTCAAATTTCTCCTCCCTTCTCACAAAGTATTATATGTATCTATCTAGTGCGATCAATGTGATGTTTTGAAAAGTGAAAACAAGTACTTACAAAATGCACTTGAAAAGGTCACTAAGGGAAGAGATAACTTGAATCTTCTTCTTGAAAATAAAAGAGCATCATATAATAAGGATGACTTATGTTATGAACCTAAGAATAATATTTTGTCCTTTCGTAAAATATGTCATGCTCACCAAACCCCTAAATGTAAAACCACCAAATACAATTTTTTAAGTAAAAATTGTCATATTGTATTATTTTATTTTATTAAAAAGAGCCATGAAAGTAAACATGGTTATCCTCCTTCACATTTTTATAAATAATATCAAGGTTGAAAAATAAGAAACATGTTTACTTCATCTTATACTTCTAATTATGATTATAAAAAGAAATTATGTGAAAATTATTGATCAAAATAATATTAGAGTACCTAAATGATTTGGGTACCTAAGGTTTAGACCTAAGCTTTTGTTGCATGAATGATTTATTGTATCAAACGCTAAGTGGTACCTTGATAGAGGTTTTTCAAAGCATATGGCTGGAGATAAATATATGTTCTCTTCCTTTACTCCTAAAGATGAATGTTACATCTGCTATGGTGGCAACAAAAAGATAAAAATCATTGGTATTGGTACCATTTGTAAGTTCCCCAATCCAAGTATTAGGGATGTTCTATTAGTTGATGCTTTAAATCTTAATTTGATAAGTATTAGTCAAATATATGACAAATGTAACAATCTTTAATTCTTCTAGATGAAGGTTTGTTAAATACAAATCAAATCAAACAATCTTTACTAGTTCAAGAAGTGGAACACCTATATCATGAATTTAAACAAAAACAATCAAATTATGTTTGTCTTGTAAGTATCGAGGATGGATCTGTTGGAAAAAACGTGAGTTGTTGAAAAACAAGTGTGAGTTCTAAGTCCCACATTGTATAGAAAAGTGGAGGTTGAGCACTTTATAAGTGAGAGGACCTGTAAACCTATCACCTTAAGGTTTTAGGTGAATATCTGGACTCTCTCTCACTTGTTTGGCGAGTCTTTGACCTTTAGGTAAGTGTTTGACCCAATGTGGATGCTTCCCCCTCATGATGACCCATCAGTGGTATCAGAGCCCAGTTCGAGTAAGGGACTGGCTCCTTGTGTCGAAAGTCTTCCTGACATGGTGGTTAGGCGGTGTGCTCCGTTGAAGTGCTCATGACGAGATAAGGGTGTCTCCCAACGGCGGAACAAGTATGTGGATGAAAGAACTTTCGCTTGAGGGGGAGCATAGTGGATGGACTCACACTTGAGGGGGAGATTGTTGGGAAAAATGTGAGTTTTTGAAAAACAAGTGTAAGTTCTAAGTCCCACATTGCTTAGAAAAGTGGAGGTTGAGCACTTTATAAGTGAGAGGACCCATACACCTATCACCTTAAGGTTTTAGGTGAATATGTGGTGTCTCTCTCACTGGTTTGGGGAGAGTCTTTGACCTTTAGGTAAGTGTTTGACCCAATGTGAATGATTTTCCCTCATGATGACCCATCAGATAATGCTACACAAGCATATAGACTTCCGCCAGGTTAACAAATTTCTAAGCACGCGGAAGCATACCCACAAAAAAGAAAAAGAAGTAAAAATTCCAACAAAAAAAATCATAAAATCATAATTCAACTTGTAATTTTATAATGACAAAATTACAAACTCTCTCATACAATTGCAATTTTTAAAAAGAAAATTGCAAACCCTACCAATTACAATTTTTTGAACGAAAAAATTGTAAATCCTCATTCAATCGCAATTTTTGGACGGAAAAATTGCAAACCCTCTCTCAAATGCAATTTTTGGATGGAAAAATTGCAAACCCTCTCTTAAATACAATTTTTGGATGGAAAAATTGCAAACCCACTCAACAAAATATTTTTGAACGGAAAAATAGAAAACCCTCTCAACAAACTATTTTTGAACGGAAAAATAGAAAACCCTCTCCAAACACACAACTACCCAAATCCCCAAAACACCCAAAAGACTACATTTTGATGATGTGTTGAAAATTTAAACTAACTATCTCTATTTATATTAATACTCAAATTCTATTTTCTTCTTACTATCCGTTGTGGGACTTGGATGAATATATTATATAACCCAACAAATCCTCCCTTCATCCAAAGTCTCACATATCTTCACTTTGTCTTCAACTTCATCTTCAAAACGATCATTATAATTATAATGATTATGCATATTTGTAAAATTATTACTCTTAAATCTTTTTGTCTTCTTCCTTGGAATAATTGTTACTATTCCTTCCTCCCTTGATCGAAACCAGGCTCTGATACTAGTTGTAAGGAAAATGACAAAAAAACAAATGTCTAAGCACACGGAAGCATACCCACAAAAAAGAAAAATAAGTAAAAATTCCAACCAAAAAAATCATAAAATCATAATTCAACTTGTAATTTTATAATGACAAAATTACAAACTCTCTCATACAATTGCAATTTTTAAGGAGAAAATTCCAAACCCTACCAATTACAATTTTTGAACAGAAAAATTGTAAACCATCGCTCAATTGTAATTTTTGGACGCAAAAATTGCAAAATCTCTCTCAAATGCAATTTTTGGACGGAAAAATTGCGAACCCTCTCTCAAATGCAATTTTTGGACGGAAAAATAGAAAACCCTCTCAACAAACTATTTTTGAACGGAAAAATAGAAAAAACCTCTCTAAACACATAACTACCCAAATCCCCAAAACACGCAAAACACTACATTTAGTTGATGTGTTGAAAACTAAAACTAACTATCTCTATTTATATTAATACTCAAATTCTATTTTCTTCCTACTACCCGATGTGGAACTTGGATGAATATATTATATAACCCAACAAATCCTCCCTTCATCCAAAGTCTCACATATCTTCACTTTGTCTTCAACTTCATATTCAAAACAATCATTCTAATTATAATGATTATGCATATTTATAAAATTGTTACTCTTAAATCTTTTTGTCTTCTTCCTCCATTGATTAGAATAATTGTTACTATTCCTTCCTCCCTTGATCGCAACCAGGCTCTGATACCAGTTTTAAGGAAAATAACAAAAAAACAAATTTCTAAGCACGCGGAAGCATACCCACAAAAAAGAAAAAAAAGTAAAAATTCCAACAAAAAAAATCATAAAATCATAATTCAACTTGTAATTTATAATGACAAAATTACAAACTCTCAGATATAACTGCAGTTTTTAAGGAGAAAATTGCAAACCCTACCAATTACAATTTTTGAACAGAAAAATTGTAAACCCTCGCTCAATTGCAGTTTTTGGACGGAAAAATTGCAAACCATCTCTCAAATGCAATTTTTGGACGGAAAAACTGCAAACCCTTTCTCAAATGCAATTTTTGGAGGGAAAAATTGCGAACCCTCTCAACAAACTATTTTTGAACTGAAAAATAGAAAACCCTCTAAATAAACAATTTTTGAACGGAAAAAAAGAAAACCCTCTCTAAACACACAACTACCCAAACACCCAAAAGACTACATTTAGTTGATGTGTTGAAAATTAAAACTAACTATCTCTATTTATATTAATACTCAAATTCTATTTTCTTCTTACTATCCAATGTGGGACTTGGATAAATATATTATATAACCCAACAAATCATCCCTTCATCCAATGTCTCACATATCTTCACTTTGTCTTCAACTTCATCTTCAAAACGATCATTATAATTATAATGAGTATGCATATTTGTAAAACTGTTACTCTTAAATCTTTTTGTCTTCTTCCTCCCTTGAGCAGAATAATTGTTACTATTCCTCCTCCCTTGATCGGAACCAGGCTCTGATACAAGTTGTACGGAATATAACAAAAAAACAAATTTCTAAGCACGCGGGAGCATACCAACAAAAAAGAAAAATAAGTAAAAATTCCAACAAAAAAATCATAAAATCGTAAAATCATAATTCAACTTGTAATTTTATAATGACAAAATTACGAACTCTCTCATACAATTGCAATTTTTAAGGAGAAAATTGCAAACCCTACCAATTACAATTTTTGAACGGAAAAATTGTATACCCTCGTTCAATTGCATCTTTTGGACGGAAAAATTGCAAACCCTCTCTCAAATGCAATTTTTGGATGGAAAAATTGCAAACCCTCTCTTAAATACAATTTTTGGATGGAAAAATTGCAAACCCACTCAACAAAATATTTTTGAACGGAAAAATAGAAAACCCTCTAAATAAACAATTTTTGAACGGAAAAAAAGAAAACCCTCTCTAAACACACAACTACCCAAACACCCAAAAGACTACATTTAGTTGATGTGTTGAAAATTAAAACTAACTATCTCTATTTATATTAATACTCAAATTCTATTTTGTTCTTACTATCCAATGTGGGACTTGGATAAATATATTATATAACCCAACAAATCATCCCTTCATCCAATGTCTCACATATCTTCACTTTGTCTTCAACTTCATCTTCAAAACGATCATTATAATTATAATGAGTATGCATATTTGTAAAGCTGTTACTCTTAAATCTTTTTGTCTTCTTCCTCCCTTGAGCAGAATAATTGTTACTATTCCTCCTCCCTTGATCGGAACCAGGCTCTGATACTAGTTGTAAGAAAAATAACAAAAAAAACAAATTTCTAAGCACGCGGGAGCATACCAACAAAAAAGAAAAAGAAGTAAAAATTCCAACAAAAAAATCATAAAATCATAAAATCATAATTCAACTTGTAATTTTATAATGACAAAATTACGAACTCTCTCATACAATTGCAATTTTTAAGGAGAAAATTGCAAACCTTACCAATTACAATTTTTGAATGGAAAAATTGTAAACCCTCGCTCAATTGCAATTTTTGGACGGAAAAATTGCAAACCCTCTCTCAAATGCAATTTTTGGATGGAAAAATTGCAAACCCTCTTTTAAATACAATTTTTGGATGGAAAAATTGCAAACCCACTCAACAAAATATTTTTGAACAGAAAAATTGAAAACCCTCTCAACAAACTATTTTTGAACGCAAAAAATAGAAAACCCTCTCTAAACACACAACTACCCAAATCCCCAAAACACCCAAAAGACTACATTTTGTTGATGTGTTGTAAACTAAACCTAACTATCTCTATTTATATTAATACTCAAATTCTATTTCCTTCTTACTACCCGTTGTGGGACTTGGATGAATATATTATATAACCCAACAAATCCTCCCTTCATCCAAAGTCTCACATATCTTCACTTTGTCTTCAACTTCATCTTCAAAACGATCATTATAATTATAATGATTATGCATATTTGTAAAATTATTACTCTTAAATCTTTTTGTCTTCTTCCTTGGAATAATTGTTACTATTCCCTTCTCCCTTGATCGAAACCAGGCTCTGATACTAGTTGTAAGGAAAATGACAAAAAAACAAATGTCTAAGCATGCGGAAGCATACCCCCAAAAAAGAAAAATAAGTAAAAATTCGAACCAAAAAAATCATAAAATCATAATTCAACTTGTAATTTTATAATGACAAAATTACAAACTCTCTCATACAATAGCAATTTTTAAGGAGAAAATTCCAAACCTACCAATTACAATTTTTGAACAGAAAAATTGTAAACCATCGCTCAATGGCAATTTTTGGACGCAAAAATTGTAAAATCTCTCTCAAATGCAATTTTTGGACGGAAAAATTGCGAACCCTCTCTCAAATGCAATTTTTGGACGGAAAAATAGAAAACCCTCTCAACAAACTATTTTTGAACGGAAAAATAGAAAATCCTCTTAACAAACTATTTTTGAACGGAAAAATAGAAAAACCTCTCTAAACACACAACTACCCAAATCCCCAAAACACCCAAAACACTACATTTAGTTGATGTGTTGAAAACTAAAACTAACTATCTCTATTTATATTAATACTCAAATTCTATTTTCTTCCTACTACCCGATGTGGAACTTGGATGAATATATTATATAACCCAACAAATCCTCCCTTCATCCAAAGTCTCACATATCTTCACTTTGTCTTCAACTTCATATTCAAAACAATCATTATAATTATAATGATTATGCATATTTATAAAATTGCTACTCTTAAATCTTTTTGTCTTCTTCCTCCCTTGATTAGAATAATTGTTACTATTCCTTCCTCCCTTGATCGGAACCAGGCTCTGATACCAGTTGTAAGGAAAATAACAAAAAAACAAATTTCTAAGCACGCGGAAGCATACCCACAAAAAAGAAAAAGAAGTAAAAATTACAACAAAAAAATCATAAAATCATAATTCAACTTGTAATTTTATAATGACAAAATTACAAACTCTCAGATATAACTGCAATTTTTTAAGGAGAAAATTGCAAACCCTACCAATTACAAATTTTGAACAGAAAAATTGTAAACCCTCGCTCAATTGCAATTTTTGGACGGAAAAATTGCAAACCATCTCTCAATGCAATTTTTGGACGGAAAAACTGCAAACCCTTTCTCAAATGCAATTTTTGGAGGGAAAAATTGCAAACCCTCTCAACAAACTATTTTTGAACGGAAAAAATAGAAAACCCTCTAAATAAACAATTTTTGAACGGAAAAATAGAAAACCCTCTCTAAACACACAACTACCCAAACACCCAAAAGACTACATTTTGATGATGTGTTGAAAATTTAAACTAACTATCTCTATTTATATTAATACTCAAATTCTATTTTCTTCTTACTATCCGTTGTGGGACTTGGATGAATATATTATATAACCCAACAAATCCTCCCTTCATCCAAAGTCTCACATATCTTCACTTTGTCTTCAACTTCATCTTCAAAACAATCATTATAATTATAATGATTATGCATATTTGTAAAATTATTACTCTTAAATCTTTTTGTCTTCTTCCTTAAAATAATTGTTACTATCCTTCCTCCCTTGATCGGAACCAGGCTCTGATACCAGTTGTTAGGAAAATAACAAAAAAACAAATTTCTAAGCACGCGGAAGCATACCCACAAAAAAGAAAAATAAGTAAAAATTCCAACCAAAAAAATCATAAAATCATAATTCAACTTGTAATTTTATAATGACAAAATTACAAACTCTCTCATACAATTGCAATTTTTAAGGAGAAAATTCCAAACCCTACCAATTACAATTTTTGAACAGAAAAATTGTAAAACATCGCTCAATGGCAATTTTTGGACGCAAAAATTGCAAAATCTCTCTCAAATGCAATTTTTGGGCGGAAAAAATTGCGAACCCTCTCTCAAATGCAATTTTTGGACGGAAAAATAGAAAACCCTCTCAACAAACTATTTTTGAACGGAAAAATAGAAAACCCTCTCAACAAACTATTTTTGAACGGAAAAATAGAAAACCCTCTCTAAACACACAACTACCCAAATCCCCAAAACACCCAAAACACTACATTTAGTTGATGAGTTGAAAACTAAAACTAACTATCTCTATTTATATTAATACTCAAATTCTATTTTCTTCCTACTACCCGATGTGGAACTTGGATGAATATATTATATAACCCAACAAATCCTCCCTTCATCCAAAGTCTCACATATCTTCACTTTGTCTTCAACTTCATATTCAAAACAATCATTATAATTATATTGATTATGCATATTTATAAAATTGTTACTCTTAAATCTTTTTGTCTTCTTCCTCCCTTGATTAGAATAATCGTTACTATTCCTTCCTCCCTTGATCGGAACCAGGCTCTGATACCAGTTGTTAGGAAAATAACAAAAAACAAATTTCTAAGCACGCGGAAGCATACCCACAAAAAAGAAAAAGAAGTAAAAATTACAACAAAAAAATCATAAAATCATAATTCAACTTGTAATTTTATAATGACAAAATTACAAACTCTCAGATATAACTGCAATTTTTAAGGAGAAAATTGCAAACCCTGCCAATTACAAATTTTGAACAGAAAAATTGTAAACCCTCGCTCAATTGCAATTTTTGGACGGAAAAATTGCAAACCATCTCTCATATGCAATTTTTGGACGGAAAAACTGCAAACCCTTTCTCAAATGCAATTTTTGGAGGGAAAAATTGCAAACCCTCTCAACAAAACTATTTTTGAACGGAAAAATAGAAAACCCTCTAAATAAACAATTTTTGAACGGAAAAATAGAAAACCCTCTCTAAACACACAACTACCCAAACACCCAAAAGACTACATTTTGTTGATGTGTTGAAAATTTAAACTAACTATCTCTATTTATATTAATACTCAAATTCTATTTTCTTCTTACTATCCGATGTGGGACTTGGATAAATATATTATATAACCCAACAAATCATCCCTTCATCCAATGTCTCACATATCTTCACTTTGTCTTCAACTTCATCTTCAAAACGATCATTATAATTATAATGAGTATGCATATTTGTAAAACTGTTACTCTTAAATCTTTTTGTCTTCTTCCTCCCTTGAGCAGAATAATTGTTACTATTCCTCCTCCCTTGATCGGAACCAGACTCTGATACCTGTTGTAAGGAAAATAACAAAAAAACAAATTTCTAAGAACGCGGGAACATACCAACAAAAAAGAAAAAGAAGTAAAAATTCCAACAAAAAAATCATAAAATCATAAAATCATAATTCAACTTGTAATTTTATAATGACAAAATTACGAACTCTCTTATACAATTGCAATTTTTAAGGAGAAAATTGCAAACCCTACCAATTACAATTTTTGAACGGAAAAATTGTAAACCCTCGCTCAATTGCAATTTTTGGACGGAAAAATTGCAAACCCTCTCTCAAATGCAATTTTTGGATGGAAAACTTGCAAACCCTCTCTTAAATACAATTTTTGGATGGAAAAATTGCAAACCCACTCAACAAAATATTTTTGAACGGAAAAATTGAAAACCCTCTCAACAAACTATTTTTGAACGGAAAAAAAGAAAACCCTCTCTAAACACACAACTACCCAAATCTACAAAACACCCAAAAGACTACATTTTGTTGATGTGTTGTAAACTAAACCTAACTATCTCTATTTATATTAATACTCAAATTCTATTTCCTTCCTACTACCCGTTGTGGGACTTGGATGAATATATTATATAACCCAACAAATCCTCCCTTCATCCAAAGTCTCACATTTCTTCACTTTGTCTTCAACTTCATCTTCAAAACAATCATTATAATTATAATGATTATGCATATTTGTAAAATTATTACTCTTAAATCTTTTTGTCTTCTTCCTTGAAATAATTGTTACTATCCTTCCTCCCTTGATCGAAACCAAGCTTTGATACTAGTTGTTAGGAAAATGACAAAAAAACAAATGTCTAAGCACGCGGAAGCATACCCACAAAAAAGAAAAATAAGTAAAAATTTCAACCAAAAAAATCATAAAATCATAATTCAACTTGTAATTTTATAATGACAAAATTACAAACTCTCTCATACAATTGCAATTTTTAAGGAGAAAATTCCAAACCCTACCAATTACAATTTTTGAACAGAAAAATTGTAAACCATCGCTCAATGGCAATTTTTGGACGCAAAAATTGCAAAATCTCTCTCAAATGCAATTTTTGGGCGGAAAAATTGCGAACCCTCTCTCAAATGCAATTTTTGGACGGAAAAATAGAAAACCCTCTCAACAAACTATTTTTGAACGGAAAAATAGAAAACCCTCTCAACAAACTATTTTTGAACGGAAAAATAGAAAACCCTCTCAACAAACTATTTTTTGAACGGAAAAATAGAAAAACCTCTCTAAACACACAACTACCCAAATCCCCAAAACACCCAAAACACTACATTTAGTTGATGTGTTGAAAACTAAAACTAACTATCTCTATTTATATTAATACTCAAATTCTATTTTCTTCCTACTACCCGATGTGGAACTTGGATGAATATATTATATAACCCAACAAATCCTCCCTTCATCCAAAGTCTCACATATCTTCACTTTGTCTTCAACTTCATATTCAAAACAATCATTCTAATTATAATGATTATGCATATTTATAAAATTGCTACTCTTAAATCTTTTTGTCTTCTTCCTCCCTTGATTAGAATAATTGTTACTATTCCTTCCTCCCTTGATCGGAACCAGGCTCTGATACCAGTTGTAAGGAAAATAACAAAAAAAACAAATTTCTAAGCACGCGGAAGCATACCCACAAAAAAGAAAAAGAAGTAAAAATTCCAACAAAAAAATCATAAAATCATAATTCAACTTGTAATTTTATAATGACAAAATTAAAAACTCTCAGATATAACTGCAATTTTTAAGGAGAAAATTGCAAACCCTACCAATTACAAATTTTGAACAGAAAAATTGTAAACCCTCGCTCAATTGCAATTTTTGGACGGAAAAATTGCAAACCATCTCTCAAATGCAATTTTTGGACGGAAAAACTGCAAACCCTTTCTCAAATGCAATTTTTGGAGGGAAAAATTGTAAACCCTCTCAACAAACTATTTTTGAACGGAAAAATAGAAAATCCTCTAAATAAACAATTTTTGAACGGAAAAAAAGAAAACCCTCTCTAAACACACAACTACCCAAACACCCAAAAGACTACATTTTGTTGATGTGTTGAAAATTTAAACTAACTATCTCTATTTATATTAATACTCAAATTCTATTTTCTTCTTACTATCCGATGTGGGACTTGGATAAATATATTATATAACCCAACGAATCATCCCTTCATCCAATGTCTCACATATCTTCACTTTGCCTTCAACTTCATCTTCAAAACGATCATTATAATTATAATGAGTATGCATATTTGTAAAACTGTTACTCTTAAATCTTTTTGTCTTCTTCCTCCCTTGAGCAGAATAATTGTTACTATTCCTCCTCCCTTGATCGGAACCAGGCTCTGATACCTGTTGTAAGGAAAATAACAAAAAAACAAATTTCTAAGCACGCGGGAGCATACCAACAAAAAAGAAAAAGAAGTAAAAATTCCAACAAAAAAATCATAAAATCATAAAATCATAATTCAACTTGTAATTTTATAATGACAAAATTACGAACTCTCTCATACAATTGCAATTTTTAAGGAGAAAATTGCAAACCCTACCAATTACAATTTTTGAACGGAAAAATTGTAAACCCTCGCTCAATTGCAATTTTTGGACGGAAAAATTGCAAACCCTCTCTCAAATGCAATTTTTGGATGGAAAAATTGCAAACCCTCTCTTTAATTCAATTTTTGGATGGAAAAATTGCAAACCCACTCAACAAAATTTTTTTAATGGAAAAATTGAAAACCCTCTCAACAAACTATTTTTGAACGGAAAAATAGAAAACCCTCTCTAAACACACAACTACCCAAATCTACAAAACACCCAAAAGACTACATTTTGTTGATGTGTTGTAAACTAAACCTAACTATCTCTATTTATATTAATACTCAAATTCTATTTCCTTCCTACTACCCGTTGTGGGACTTGGATGAATATAATATATAACCCAACAAATCCTCCCTTCATCCAAAGTCTCACATATCTTCAATTTGTCTGCAACTTCATCTTCAAAACGATCATTATAATTATAATGATTATGCATATTTATAAAATTATTACTCTTAAATCTTTTTGTCTTCTTCCTTGAAATAATTGTTACTATTCCTTCCTCCCTTGATCGAAACTAGGCTTTGATACTAGTTGTAAGGAAAATGACAAAAAAACAAATGTCTAAGCACGCGGAAGCATACCCACAAAAAAGAAAAATAAGTAAAAATTCCAACCAAAAAAATCATAAAATCATAATTCAACTTGTAATTTTATAATGACAAAATTACAAACTCTCTCATACAATTGCAATTTTTAAGGAGAAAATTCCAAACCCTACCAATTTCAATTTTTGAACAGAAAAATTGTAAACCATCGCTCAATGGCAATTTTTGGACGCAAAAATTGCAAAATCTCTCTCAAATGCAATTTTTGGGCGGAAAAATTGCGAACCCTCTCTCAAATGAATTTTTTGGACGGAAAAATAGAAAACCCTCTCAACAAACTATTTTTGAACGGAAAAATAGAAAACCCTCTCAACAAACTATTTTTGAACGGAAAAATAGAAAAACCTCTCTAAACACACAACTACCCAAATCCCCAAAACACCCAAAACACTACATTTAGTTGATGTGTTGAAAACTAAAACTAACTATCTCTATTTATATTAATACTCAAATTCTATTTTCTTCCTACTACCCGATGTGGAACTTGGATGAATATATTATATAACCCAACAAATCCTCCCTTCATCCAAAGTCTCACATATCTTCACTTTGTCTTCAACTTCATATTCAAAACAATCATTATAATTATATTGATTATGCATATTTATAAAATTGTTACTCTTAAATCTTTTTGTCTTCTTCCTCCCTTGATTAGAATAATCGTTACTATTCCTTCCTCCCTTGATCGGAACCAGGCTCTGATACCAGTTGTAAGGAAAATAACAAAAAAACAAATTTCTAAGCACGCGGAAGCATACCCACAAAAAAGAAAAAGAAGTAAAAATTCCAACAAAAAAATCATAAAATCATAATTCAACTTATAATTTTATAATGACAAAATTACAAACTCTCAGATATAACTGCAATTTTTAAGGAGAAAATTGCAAACCCTACCAATTACAAATTTTGAACAGAAAAATTGTAAACCCTCGCTCAATTGCAATTTTTGGACGGAAAAATTGCAAACCATCTCTCAAATGCAATTTTTGGACGGAAAAACTGCAAACCCTTTCTCAAATGCAATTTTTGGAGGGAAAAATTGTAAACCCTCTCAACAAACTATTTTTGAACGGAAAAATAGAAAACCCTCTAAATAAACAATTTTTGAACGGAAAAAAAGAAAACCCTCTCTAAACACACAACTACCCAAACACCCAAAAGACTACATTTTGTTGATGTGTTGAAAATTTAAACTAACTATCTCTATTTATATTAATACTCAAATTCTATTTTCTTCTTACTATCCGATGTGGGACTTGGATAAATATATTATATAACCCAACAAATCATCCCTTCATCCAATGTCTCACATATCTTCACTTTGTCTTCAACTTCATCTTCAAAACGATCATTATAATTATAATGAGTATGCATATTTGTAAAACGGTTACTCTTAAATCTTTTTGTCTTCTTCCTCCCTTGAGCAGAATAATTGTTACTATTCCTCCTCCCTTGATCGGAACCAGGCTCTGATACAAGTTGTAAGGAAAATAACAAAAAAACAAATTTCTAAGCACGCGGGAGCATACCAACAAAAAAGAAAAAGAAGTAAAAATTCCAACAAAAAAATCATAAAATCATAAAATCATAATTCAACTTGTAATTTTATAATGACAAAATTACGAACTCTCTCATACAATTGCAATTTTTAAGGAGAAAATTGCAAACCCTACCAATTACAATTTTTGAACGGAAAAATTGTAAACCCTCGTTCAATTGCAATTTTTGGACGGAAAAATTGCAAACCCTCTCTCAAATGCAATTTTTGGATGGAAAAATTGCAAACCCTCTCTTAAATCAATTCTTGGATGGAAAAATTGCAAACCCACTCAACAAAATATTTTTGAACGGAAAAATTGAAAACCCTCTCAACAAACTATTTTTGAACGGAAAAATAGAAAACCCTCTCTAAACACACAACTACCCAAATCTACAAAACACCCAAAAGACTACATTTTGTTGATGTGTTGTAAACTAAACCTAACTATCTCTATTTATATTAATACTCAAATTCTATTTCCTTCCTACTACCCGTTGTGGGACTTGGATGAATATAATATATAACCCAACAAATCCTCCCTTCATCCAAAGTCTCACATATCTTCACTTTGTCTTCAACTTCATCTTCAAAACGATCATTATAATTATAATGATTATGCATATTTGTAAAATTATTACTCTTAAATCTTTTTGTCTTCTTACTTGAAATAATTGTTACTATTCCTTCCTCCCTTGATCGAAACCAGGCTTTGATACTAGTTGTAAGGAAAATGACAAAAAAACAAATGTCTAAGCACGCGGAAGCATACCCACAAAAAAGAAAAATAAGTAAAAATTCCAACCAAAAAAATCATAAAATCATAATTCAACTTGTAATTTTATAATGACAAAATTACAAACTCTCTCATACAATTGCAATTTTTAAGGAGAAAATTCATAAACCCTACCAATTTCAATTTTTGAACAGAAAAATTGTAAACCATCGCTCAATGGCAATTTTTGGACGCAAAAATTGCAAAATCTCTCTCAAATGCAATTTTTGGGCGGAAAAATTGCGAACCCTCTCTCAAATGCAATTTTTGGACGGAAAAATAGAAAACCCTCTCAACAAACTATTTTTGAACGGAAAAATAGAAAACCCTCTCAACAAACTATTTTTGAACGGAAAAATAGAAAACCCTCTCAACAAACTATTTTTGAACGGAAAAATAGAAAAACCTCTCTAAACACACAACTACCCATATCCCCAAAACACCCAAAACACTACATTTAGTTGATGTGTTGAAAACTAAAACTAACTATCTCTATTTATATTAATACTCAAATTCTATTTTCTTCCTACTACCCGATGTGGAACTTGGATGAATATATTATATAACCCAACAAATCCTCCCTTCATCCAAAGTCGCACATATCTTCACTTTGTCTTCAACTTCATATTCAAAACAATCATTATAATTATATTGATTATGCATATTTATAAAATTGTTACTCTTAAATCTTTTTGTCTTCTTCCTCCCTTGATTAGAATAATCGTTACTATTCCTTCCTCCCTTGATCGGAACCAGGCTCTGATACCAGTTGTTAGGAAAATAACAAAAAAACAAATTTCTAAGCACGCGGAAGCATACCCACAAAAAAGAAAAAGAAGTAAAAATTCCAACAAAAAAATCATAAAATCATAATTCAACTTGTAATTTTATAATGACAAAATTACAAACTCTCAGATATAACTGCAATTTTTAAGGAGAAAATTGCAAACCCTACCAATTACAAATTTTGAACAGAAAAATTGTAAACCCTCGCTCAATTGCAATTTTTGGACGGAAAAATTGCAAACCATCTCTCAAATGCAATTTTTGGACGGAAAAACTGCAAACCCTTTCTCAAATGCAATTTTTGGAGGGAAAAATTGTAAACCCTCTCAACAAACTATTTTTGAACGGAAAAATAGAAAACCCTCTAAATAAACAATTTTTGAACGGAAAAAAAGAAAACCCTCTCTAAACACACAACTACCCAAACACCCAAAAGACTACATTTTGTTGATGTGTTGAAAATTTAAACTAACTATCTCTATTTATATTAATACTCAAATTCTATTTTCTTCTTACTATCCGATGTGGGACTTGGATAAATATATTATATAACCCAACAAATCATCCCTTCATCCAATGTCTCACATATCTTCACTTTGTCTTCAACTTCATCTTCAAAACGATCATTATAATTATAATGAGTATGCATATTTGTAAAACGGTTACTCTTAAATCTTTTTGTCTTCTTCCTCCCTTGAGCAGAATAATTGTTACTATTCCTCCTCCCTTGATCGGAACCAGGCTCTGATACAAGTTGTAAGGAAAATAACAAAAAAACAAATTTCTAAGCACGCGGGAGCATACCAACAAAAAAGAAAAAGAAGTAAAAATTCCAACAAAAAAATCATAAAATCATAAAATCATAATTCAACTTGTAATTTTATAATGACAAAATTACGAACTCTCTCATACAATTGCAATTTTTAAGGAGAAAATTGCAAACCCTACCAATTACAATTTTTGAACGGAAAAATTGTAAACCATCGTTCAATTGCAATTTTTGGACGAAAAAATTGCAAACCCTCTCTCAAATGCAATTTTTGGATGGAAAAATTGCAAACCCTCTCTTAAATCAATTCATGGATGGAAAAATTGCAAACCCACTCAACAAAATATTTTTGAACGGAAAAATTGAAAACCCTCTCAACAAACTATTTTTGAACGGAAAAATAGAAAACCCTCTCTAAACACACAACTACCCAAATCTACAAAACACCCAAAAGACTACATTTTGTTGATGTGTTGTAAACTAAACCTAACTATCTCTATTTATATTAATACTCAAATTCTATTTCCTTCCTACTACCCGTTGTGGGACTTGGATGAATATAATATATAACCCAACAAATCCTCCCTTCATCCAAAGTCTCACATATCTTCACTTTGTCTTCAACTTCATCTTCAAAACGATCATTATAATTATAATGATTATGCATATTTGTAAAATTATTACTCTTAAATCTTTTTGTCTTCTTACTTGAAATAATTGTTACTATTCCTTCCTCCCTTGATCGAAACCAGGCTTTGATACTAGTTGTAAGGAAAATGACAAAAAAACAAATGTCTAAGCACGCGGAAGCATACCCACAAAAAAGAAAAATAAGTAAAAATTCCACCCAAAAAAATCATAAAATCATAATTCAACTTGTAATTTTATAATGACAAAATTACAAACTCTCTCATGCAATTGCAATTTTTAAGGAGAAAATTCATAAACCCTACCAATTTCAATTTTTGAACAGAAAAATTGTAAACCATCGCTCAATGGCAATTTTTGGACGCAAAAATTGCAAAATCTCTCTCAAATGCAATTTTTGGGCGGAAAAATTGCGAACCCTCTCTCAAATGCAATTTTTGGACGGAAAAATAGAAAACCCTCTCAACAAACTATTTTTGAACGGAAAAATAGAAAACCCTCTCAACAAACTATTTTTGAACGGAAAAATAGAAAACCCTCTCAACAAACTATTTTTGAACGGAAAAATAGAAAAACCTCTCTAAACACACAACTACCCAAATCCCCAAAACACCCAAAACACTACATTTAGTTGATGTGTTGAAAACTAAAACTAACTATCTCTATTTATATTAATACTCAAATTCTATTTTCTTCCTACTACCCGATGTGGAACTTGGATGAATATATTATATAACCCAACAAATCCTCCCTTCATCCAAAGTCTCACATATCTTCACTTTGTCTTCAACTTCATATTCAAAACAATCATTATAATTATATTGATTATGCATATTTATAAAATTGTTACTCTTAAATCTTTTTGTCTTCTTCCTCCCTTGATTAGAATAATCGTTACTATTCCTTCCTCCCTTGATCGGAACCAGGCTCTGATACCAGTTGTTAGGAAAATAACAAAAAAACAAATTTCTAAGCACGCGGAAGCATACCCACAAAAAAGAAAAAGAAGTAAAAATTCCAACAAAAAAATCATAAAATCATAATTCAACTTGTAATTTTATAATGACAAAATTACAAACTCTCAGATATAACTGCAATTTTTAAGGAGAAAATTGCAAACCCTACCAATTACAAAATTTGAACAGAAAAATTGTAAACCCTCGCTCAATTGCAATTTTTGGACGGAAAAATTGCAAACCATCTCTCAAATGCAATTTTTGGACGGAAAAACTGCAAACCCTTTCTCAAATGCAATTTTTGGAGGGAAAAATTGTAAACCCTCTCAACAAACTATTTTTGAACGGAAAAATAGAAAACCCTCTAAATAAACAATTTTTGAACGGAAAAAAAGAAAACCCTCTCTAAACACACAACTACCCAAACACCCAAAAGACTACATTTTGTTGATGTGTTGAAAATTTAAACTAACTATCTCTATTTATATTAATACTCAAATTCTATTTTCTTCTTACTATCCGATGTGGGACTTGGATAAATATATTATATAACCCAACAAATCATCCCTTCATCCAATGTCTCACATATCTTCACTTTGTCTTCAACTTCATCTTCAAAACGATCATTATAATTATAATGAGTATGCATATTTGTAAAACTGTTACTCTTAAATCTTTTTGTCTTCTTCCTCCCTTGAGCAGAATAATTGTTACTATTCCTCCTCCCTTGATCGGAACCAGGCTCTGATACAAGTTGTAAGGAAAATAACAAAAAAACAAAATTTCTAAGCACGCGGGAGCATACCAACAAAAAAGAAAAAGAAGTAAAAATTCCAACAAAAAAATCATAAAATCATAAAATCATAATTCAACTTGTAATTTTATAATGACAAAATTACGAACTCTCTCATACAATTGCAATTTTTAAGGAGAAAAGTGCAAACCCTACCAATTACAATTTTTGAACGGAAAAATTGTAAACCCTCGTTCAATTGCAATTTTTGGACGGAAAAATTGCAAACCCTCTCTCAAATACAATTTTTGGATGGAAAAATTGCAAACCCTCTCTTAAATACAATTTTTGGATGGAAAAATTGCAAACCCACTCAACAAAATATTTTTTAACGGAAAAATTGAAAACCCTCTCAACAAACTATTTTTGAACGGAAAAATAGAAAACCCTCTCTAAACACACAACTACCCAAATCTACAAAACACCCAAAAGACTACATTTTTTTGATGTGTTGTAAACTAAACCTCACTATCTCTATTTATATTAATACTCAAATTCTATTTCCTTCCTACTACCCGTTGTGGGACTTGGATGAATATAATATATAACCCAACAAATCCTCCCTTCATCCAAAGTCTCACATATCTTCACTTTGTCTTCAACTTCATCTTCAAAACGATCATTATAATTATAATGATTATGCATATTTGTAAAATTATTACTCTTAAATCTTTTTGTCTTCTTCCTTGAAATAATTGTTACTATTCCTTCCTCCCTTGATCGAAACCAGGCTTTGATACTAGTTGTAAGGAAAATGACAAAAAAACAAATGTCTAAGCACGCGGAAGCATACCCACAAAAAAGAAAAATAAGTAAAAATTCCAACCAAAAAAATCATAAAATCATAATTCAACTTGTAATTTTATAATGACAAAATTACAAACTCTCTCATACAATTGCAATTTTTAAGGAGAAAATTCATAAACCCTACCAATTTCAATTTTTGAACAGAAAAATTGTAAACCATCGCTCAATGGCAATTTTTGGACGCAAAAATTGCAAAATCTCTCTCAAATGCAATTTTTGGGCGGAAAAATTGCGAACCCTCTCTCAAATGCAATTTTTGGACGGAAAAATAGAAAACCCTCTCAACAAACTATTTTTGAACGGAAAAATAGAAAACCCTCTCAACAAACTATTTTTGAACGGAAAAATAGAAAACCCTCTCAACAAACTATTTTTGAACGGAAAAATAGAAAAACCTCTCTAAACACACAACTACCCAAATCCCCAAAACACCCAAAACACTACATTTAGTTGATGTGTTGAAAACTAAAACTAACTATCTCTATTTATATTAATACTCAAATTCTATTTTCTTCCTACTACCCGATGTGGAACTTGGATGAATATATTATATAATTCAACAAATCCTCCCTTCATCCAAAGTCTCACATATCTTCACTTTGTCTTCAACTTCATATTCAAAACAATCATTATAATTATATTGATTATGCATATTTATAAAATTGTTACTCTTAAATCTTTTTGTCTTCTACCTCTCTTGATTAGAATAATCGTTACTATTCCTTCCTCCCTTGATCGGAACCAGGCTCTGATAACAGTTGTAAGGAAAATAACAAAAAAACAAATTTCTAAGCACGCGGAAGCATACCCACAAAAAAGAAAAAGAAGTAAAAATTCCAACAAAAAAATCATAAAATCATAATTCAACTTGTAATTTTATAATGACAAAATTCCAAACTCTCAGATATAACTGCAATTTTTAAGGAGAAAATTGCAAACCCTACCAATTACAAATTTTGAACAGAAAAATTGTAAACCCTCGCTCAATTGCAATTTTTGGACGGAAAAATTGCAAACCATCTCTCAAATGCAATTTTTGGACGGAAAAACTGCAAACCCTTTCTCAAATGCAATTTTTGGAGGGAAAAATTGTAAACCCTCTCAACAAACTATTTTTGAACGGAAAAATAGAAAACCCTCTAAATAAGTAATTTTTGAACGGAAAAAAAGAAAACCCTCTCTAAACACACAACTACCCAAACACTCAAAAGACTACATTTTGTTGATGTGTTGAAAATTTAAACTAACTATCTCTATTTATATTAATACTCAAATTCTATTTTCTTCGTACTATCCAATGTGGGACTTGGATAAATTTATTATATAACCCAACAAATCATCCCTTCATCCAATGTCTCACATATCTTCACTTTGTCTTCAACTTCATCTTCAAAACGATCATTATAATTATAATGAGTATGCATATTTGTAAAACTGTTACTCTTAAATCTTTTTGTCTTCTTCCTCCCTTGAGCAGAATAATTGTTACTATTCCTCCTCCCTTGATCGGAACCAGGCTTTGATACCTGTTGTAAGGAAAATAACAAAAAAACAAATTTCTAAGCACGCGGGAGCATACCAACAAAAAAGAAAAAGAAGTAAAAATTCCAACAAAAAAATCATAAAATCATAAAATCATAATTCAACTTGTAATTTTATAATGACAAAATTACGAACTCTCTCATACAATTGCAATTTTTAAGGAGAAAATTGCAAACCCTACCAATTACAATTTTTGAACGGAAAAATTGTAAACCCTCGCTCAATTGCAATTTTTGGACGACAATTTTTGGAAGGAAAAATTGAAAACCCTTTCTCAAATGCAATTTTTGGACAGAAAAACTGCAAACCCTCTCAACAAACTATTTTTGAACGGAAAAATAGAAAACCCTCTAAATAAACTATTTTTGAACGGAAAAAAAGAAAACCCTCTCTAAACACACAACTACCCAAACACCCAAAAGACTACATTTTGTTGATGTGTTGAAAATTAAAACTAACTATCTTTATTTATATTAATACTCAAATTCTATTTTCTTCTTACTACCCGATGTGGGACTTGGATGAATGTATTATATAACCCAACAAATCATCCCTTCATCCAATGTCTCACATATCTTCAATTTGTCTTCAAATTCATCTTCAAAACGATCATTATAATTATAATGATTAGGCATATTTGTAAAATTGTTACTCTTAAATCTTTTTATCTTCTTCCTCTCTTGATCAGAATAATTGTTACTATTCCTTCCTCCCTTGATCGTAACCAGGCTCTGATACCAGTTGTAAGGAAAATAACAAAAAAACAAATTTCTAAGCACGCGGAAGCATACCCACATAAAAGAAAAAGAAGTAAAAATTCCAACAAAAAAATCATAAAATCATAATTCAACTTGTAATTTTATAATGACAAAATTACAAACTCTCTCATACAATTGCAATTTTTAAGGAGAAAATTGCAAACCCTACCAATTATAAATTTTGAACGGAACAATTGTAAACTCTCGCTCAATTGCAATTTTTGGACGGAAAAATTGCAAACCCTCTCTCAAATGGAATTTTTGGACGGAAAAATTGCAAACCCTTTCTCAAATGCAATTTTTGGACGAAAAAATTGCAAACCCTCTCAACAAACTATTTTTGAACGAAAATATAGAAACCCCCCTATATAAACTATTTTTGAACGGAAAAAAAAGAAAACCTTCTCTAAACACACAACTATCCAAAAACCCTAAAGACTACATTTTGTTGATGTGTTGAAAATTAAAACTGACTATCTATATTTATATTAATACTCGAATTCTATTTTCTTCTTACTATCCGATGTGGGACTTGGATGAATATATTATATAACCCAACAAATCATCCCTTCATTCAATATCTAACATATCTTCACTTTGTCTTCAACTCCATCTTCAAAATGATAATTATAATTATAATGATTATGCATATTTGTAAAATTGTTACTCTTAAATCTTTTTGTCTTCTTCCTCCCTTGATCAGAATAATTGTTACTATTCGTTCCTCCCTTGATCGGAACCAGGCTCTGATACCAGTTGTAAGGAAAATAACAAAAAAACAAATTTCTATGCACGCGGAAGCATACCCACAAAAAAGAAAAAGAAGTAAAAATTCCGACAAAAAAATCATAAAATCATAATTCAACTTGTAATTTTATAATGACAAAATTACAAACTCTCACATATAACTGCAATTTTTAAGGAGAAAATTGCAAACCCTACCAATTACAATTTTTGAACAGAAAAATTGTAAACCCTCGCTCAATTGCAATTTTTGGACGGAAAAATTGCAAACCCTCTCTCAAATGCAATTTTTGGACGGAAAAACTGCAAACGCTTTCTCAAATACAATTTTTGGAGGGAAAAATTGCAAACCCTCTCAACAAACTATTTTTGAACGGAAAATAGAAAACCCTCTAAATAAACAATTTTTGAACGGAAAAAAAGAAAACCCTCTCTAAACACACAACTACCCAAACACCCAAAAGACTACATTTTGTTGATGTGTTGAAAATTATAACTAACTATCTCTATTTATCTTTGTAATACCCCGTAAATTTATAAACGCTCTGGTGAATATTATTATGATCAACTGGGTTCCGGAGTACTCTGAGTAATTATTCGATAAAATAATTAGAGTAAACTGACGAACTCAGAGTGATTAAATTAATAGTATTTAACTTTGAGTTTTTATTATTTGGTGTATCTGAGCTAATTTGGACTTTTAGTAGTGTTACTAATTAGTGAGAATTTCTATACTATTCTATTTTCTTTTCATTTCCTGGAAAACAAACAAAAGTTAGAAAGAAAAGGAAAAGGGGAAGAAAGGAAAAGTGAAGGAAGGAAAAGGAGAGAAATTTTCTCAAGAGTTCAAGATCATCATCAAGCATCCATTCTTCATCTCTTCATCTCAATTTCAACCTCCTCATCTTGTTGTCCAGGTGGGTTCTAGTTAGACCCTTTAGAGTAAAGTTTATTTTGAGTTTAGAGTTAGGTTGGAATTGTGGAAATTGGGTATTTTTGGTATAAAATCATGAATCTAACTGTGAAATTCAATGTTTGATTGTATGTTATACTGCTTGTTGTGTTTAAACATGTTTTGATGGTTTGTGATTGATCAAAGATGGGATTTTGGGGTGATTTTGGATCAACCCGTAAACAGGAAATTCTGCAGGTTTTTCTGCATTTTTCTCTGCCCATACGCGTATGGGGCATGTCAATACGCGTATGGGGCTTGTCATTACGCGTACGGCAAGGGTGTTACGCGTATGGCAATTTTAAAAGGAATTTTCGAGGAAAAACGTCTCTGCCCATACGCGTACGGCCTTGGGCAATACGCGTATGGATGGCCGAGAATTTTGGGCAATACGCATATCGCCTGGGGCAATACGCGTACGGCCAGGAGAGTTGCAGAAATTCTGCTGTTGTGATTATTTTCCGATCGTTTGTTTACAATGCCGTAACTTTTTGTACGTAACTCGGATTGGAACAATTTTGGTATCGTTGGAAAGATAATAAAATGTACTTTCTTATTAAAATGGTTTTGAGATTGTCGGCCGATTTAATTATGTCGGAATTTCTAAAATAGTGTCGTTTTGTCGACTTTTATCTGTTAAATGTGTGTAATTGTTGTTGACAATGTATGCATGTTAAAATATGGAATAGGCAGAGTGAGGATTATTACCATAACTGTGTCGGAAGTGTGAATTGTTCCATGTGTGGCAACGCTCGTGCATGAAGGCCGAGGCGTGTGCAGTTCAATCATAACCACTGTTTCTTGCGGTGTAGTTTCATGAGACTCGAGCACCTCCTCTGAAACGTTATGCACAACTACTCGGCAGGTTTGAGTCCCGTGTTAAGTACGATTGGAGCCTACGGGTAAAGAGACTTGTGACGGTGTACGGGCCGTGAGAAGTGACGGATCACGGTGTACGGACCGGTGATCCCGAATCCAATTCGTATGCCAAGTAGCTACAAAGATCCATGACTTGGGTCGTCTTATAGACGTAGAAGCGGACGGGAATAGGGGATACCTTGGTATTGGTTATTGATTTGTGAATCCTTGAGTTTACAGGCTCAGGAGGTACTTCGGTACTAGTGTGAGTTTACAGGCTCACCGTGTTGGTTACTTGTGTGTGTGTACTCATGGTCTTTCCCCTTTCCCCTTTGACATGAGTTAGGTTTATTTAGAACCTTGTAAAGCCGAGAGGACTTTAAGATAGGGAACTCACTGAGATTTGATGTATCTCACCCCACTGTTGTTGTTTACATCACAGGTTCTGCAGGTTCTGCGAAGGGTAAGGATAAGGTCGTGTGATTATCCTTACTTATCTGATGGCTTTGCTTCCGTTGTGGAGTTTTGAGATCCTTAGTGATCTAGTTCTTAGTTTTTTGTCTTTTGAAACATCTTGTAGATATACTATGCCGTAGTTTTTTTTGTATTAGGCTCTTTGGGCATGTATATGTATAATGTGTTACTAAGAACTTATTGTATATTTCAGTACCAAACGTACTTATCATGTATAATATATGATTTGATGCATGTATGTATATGTGGGCGTTATAGTTGGTATCAGAGCAGGTCGTATCCTCGACCTATCCATGAAATAGAATAAGTAATTCTTTCCGTTTCATATACGTGGTGTCGCCTTTGGTCTTACGTGTTATATTTATGGTATTGAGCCTGATCAACTTAATCCTATTTGTATGACATTCAGGAACATGGCCGACGGACATAGAAACAACGGTGGAAGACCAAGGACTCCGAGGACTACTCCGACTGGGACGGTTCCACAGGGTGCTGAAGGGAACGCCCCTTTGTATCAATTCATGCAACAGATGCAGCAGCAGCAAAATCAGCTCATGCAAGGAATGGTACAGCAAATGGCTGAGGGTCTGCATCCTCCTGTGGTTGTTCCTGAAGTTACAGGGGGAACCTATAGAGAATTCATTCGTATGAATCCTCCGGAGTTTCAGGGAGGACTAGATCCAGTGAAGGCGCATGAATGGATTGCAAGTATGGAACGGATTTTCTTGATAGTGCATTGTAGTGAGGAAAATAAAGTGGTCTTTGCTTCTCACTTGCTGAAGGGTCCTGCCATGAGGTGGTGGGAGAGCGCTTCAGCTTTAATGACCATCCAAGAGGTACCAAAAGTGTGGGAGCAGTTTAAGGTAATTTTTATGGAGAAATATTTTCCGAGTTCTTTAAGGTCTCAGAAGGAGTTTGAGTTCCAACAGTTGAGACAGGGCAATTTATCAGTGGCTTCCTATGCGGAAAAATTTGAGATCATGGCTGACTATTCTAGGCAGGCCATGTATGCTCCTGATGAGAGGTGGAAGATTGACCAGTTTTTGTTTGGTTTGAGGGCTGAAATTTCTCATAGCGTGTCTCAACGGGAATTTGCTACTTATGCGGAAATGTTAAGACAATGTTATGTGGCGGAGAATAGTTTGAAAAAGGTACAAATGGAGGTGGATTTGAACAGGGTAACTCAAAGTGGCCGTGGAAGGTCGAATCAACAGTTTAGGCAAAGGCAACAGTCTTCCAAAGGGAAGCAAGTACAGAGTTCTAGAACTAGTGTGCCTCCGGTATGTCGTTCTTGTGGGAGGAATCATTTTGGTAGGTGCTTTTCGGAGGGAATACAGTGTTATCAGTGTAACAAGATGGGCCATGTATCGAGAGATTGTCCTCAGGGTAGGAATCCTACACAAGGGAAGACTACTGGCCGAGTGTATACCTTGGATGCAAGGAAAGCAAAGGGTGACAACTCCTTGATTGCGGGTACGTGTTTCGTAAATGGACATCCTTATTTTGTTTTATTTAATTGTGGGGCAACGCATTCTTTTGTGTCCACGCGTTGTGTGAATCGACTTGGGTTGCAAACTATTCCTATGTTTCCTCCTATGGTGGTTACTACTGCCATGGATGAATTGGTTGAAACACCGCTGATGTGTGAAAATTGTGTGTTGTCGGTGAACGAAAGACTCTTCCAGATTGATCTTATTTGTTTGCCGCTTAAGAAAGTGGATGTTGTTCTGGGAATGGACTGACTTTCAGCTAATTCGGTTTTTATCGGTTGTGAGGAGAAGCTAATCATTATTCCATCTGCTGAGGCTACTCCGATAGATGTATTATCAACGATTTTAGAAGGTACGGTGGGAATGGTAAATTTCTTATTTGAGAGGGAGAAATCTGTTTTATTGGTTCTTACTAAGGAAGGAAGTAGGGAACAGCAAGTTCTGAGTATTCCAATAGTGTGTGAGTTTCCTGAAGTGTTTCCTGAGGATGTTACTTCTCTTCCTCCGGAGAGAGAGGTTGAGTTCTCTATTGACCTGGTACCGGGAACGGCTCCTATATCCGTTTCTCCTTATCGAATGTCACCACTTGAATTAAGAGAATTAAAGGACCAATTGGAAGATTTGATGTCTAAGCATTTTTTTAGACCTAGTGTTTCACCTTGGGGAGCTCCAGTGTTATTGGTAAAGAAGAAAGATGGGGGAATACGGTTGTGCATTGATTATCACAAGTTGAATAAAGTCACCATTAAGAATAAGTACCCCTTACCCAGGATAGACGACTTGTTAGATCAATTGAAGGGAGCCTGCGTGTTCTCGAAGATTGATTTACGGTCGGGTTATCATCAAATTCGAGTGAAGAGTTCCGATGTGCCAAAAACTGCATTTAGAACACGTTATGGTCATTATGAATTCTTAGTGATGCCTTTCGGTGTGACTAATGCTCCAGCTGTTTTTATGGATTACATGAATCGTATATTTCAGGCTTACTTGGACCAATTTGTGGTAATCTTTATTGACGACATTCTTATTTATTCTCGTACTCCACAAGAGCACGAAGAACATCTGAGAATTGTCTTATCGATATTGCAAGAGAAGCAATTGTTTGCTAAGTTGAGTAAGTGTGAGTTTTGGATGTCGGAAGTAAATTTTCTTGGACATGTTATATCTCAAGGTGGTGTGGCAGTGGATCCATCGAAGGTAGAAGCAGTGATTAATTGGGAGAGACCGAGAAATGTTTCAGAGGTTAGAAGTTTCTTGGGATTGGCAGGTTACTATAGAAGGTTCATTAAGGGTTTTTCTCAATTGGCCTTACCAATGACGAAACTTACTCGGAAGGATTTTGCTTTTGAGTGGGATTCGGGTTGTGAACAAAGTTTTATGAAATTGAAGGAAAGTTTGACGAGTGCTCCAGTATTAATTATTCCTGATCCTAACAACTCTTATGAAGTATTCTGTGATGCTTCTAAGAGGGGATTAGGGGGTGTTCTGATGCAAGGTGGTCAAGTAGTAGCTTATGCTTCTCGACAGTTGAAAGTTCATGAGAAGAATTATCCAACTCATGATTTGGAACTAGCTGCAGTAGTGTTTGCACTGAAGGTGTGGCGTCGTTATTTATATGGTGTACGCTTTGAGATGTTCAGTGATCACAAGAGTTTGAAGTATCTGTTTGACCAAAAGGAGTTGAATATGCGACAGAGAAGGTGGATGGAGTACTTAAAGGATTATGACTTAGAATTGAAGTATCATCCAGGAAAAGCGAATAAGGTAGCAGATGCTTTAAGTCGGAAAATGGTTCATAGCGCTGAATTGATGATTTTGGAGTATTCGTTGTTGGAAAAGTTTAGAGATCTTAATCTCCAGTTTGTGTGGACTCCGAATGGTGTAATTATGGGAAATTTGAATGTCAATTCTACTTTAAGAGTTGAGATTCAACAAGAACAAATGTTAGAGGAGGAGTTACAAGACTTGTTACTTCAACCGGGTTTTACACGAGCAACTGATGGGATCGTTTTGTTTAATCAAAGGATTTGTGTTCCGAAGGATGAGGCATTGAAAAGGAAGATTTTAGATGAAGCTCATAAAGGCACTTTTACGATACACCCTGGTTCTTCGAAGATGTATCAAGATTTAAAGAAGGATTATTGGTGGTCTGGGATGAAAAAGGATATAGCGGAATATGTGTCAGAATGTGCGGTGTGTCAACAGGTGAAGATTGAACACCAAAGACCGGGTGGTCTGTTGCAACAGTTGGATATTCCAATTTGGAAGTGGGATAGTATTTCTATGGATTTCACAGTGGGTTTACCCCGTACCCAAGGTGGGTATGATTCTATTTGGGTAATTGTAGATCGACTAACGAAATCTGCACATTTCTTAGCCGTGAAGACTACTTATAAGGCAAGTCATCTTGCAAGGTTGTTTATTGCTGAGATTGTGAGATTGCATGGTATTCCTTCTAGTATTGTGTCCGATAGAGATCCGAAGTTTACTTCGAGATTTTGGAAGGTATTCCAACAAGCGATGGGTACGAATTTGCGTTTGAGCACGTCGAATCATCGTCAAACGGATGGTCAGACTGAGCGAACAATACAGACGATGGAGGATATGTTAAGAGCTTGTGTGCTAGAGAGTAGAGGGAATTGGAAAGAACTTTTGTCGTTAATTGAGTTTTCCTATAACAATAGTTACCATGCGAGCCTCGGTATGGCTCCTTATGAAGCATTGTATGGGAGGAAGTGTAGAACACCTTTGTGTTGGACTGAAATTGGCAAAGATAGGATTTTGTGACCCGAGATTATTCAAGAGACTACGGAAAAGATTAGAATGATCCGTGAGAAAGTTAAACAAGCACAAGATCGTCAAAAGAGTTATACGGATAATCGCAGGAGACCTTTGGAATTTGAGGAAGGTGATCATGTATTTTTGAAAGTTACTCCGAGATTGAGACTGAAAGGACCGTTTAAGTCACGCAAATTAAGTCCGAGATACGTGGGACCGTATCAGATTTTAGAAAGGATTGGTGAAGTTGCTTACAGATTAGCCTTACCACCTTCTCTATCTGAAATGCATGATGTTTTTCACGTATCTCAGCTTCGTAAGTTTATTCCTGATCCTCTTCAGCCAATTCTACCTCAATCCGTGGGAATAGAAGCGGATTTGACTTTTGAACCACAACCGAGTTGTATCTTGGGAAGAGAAACAAAAGTATTAAGAAACAAAGATATTCCACTCGTTAAGGTGCAATGGGATATGACGCATCCGGGTGATGCTACTTGGGAACTAGAATCGGAAATGCGAGACTCTTATCCACATCTGTTCAGGTAATATTCTAAATTCGAGGACGAATTTCTATTTAAGGGGGGGAGGATGTAATACTCCGTAAATTTATAAACGCTCTGGTGAATATTATTATGATCAACTAGGTTCCGGAGTACTCTGAGTAATTATTCGATAAAATAATTAGAGTAAACTGACGAACTCAGAGTGATTAAATTAATAGTATTTAACTTTGAGTTTTTATTATTTGGTGTATCTGAGCTAATTTGGACTTTTAGTAGTATTACTAATTAGTGAGAATTTTCTATACTATTCTATTTTCTTTTCATTTCCTGGAAAACAAACAAAAGTTAGAAAGAAAAGGAAAAGGGGAAGAAAGGAAAAGTGAAGGAAGGAAAAGGAGAGAAATTTTCTCAAGAGTTCAAAATCATCATCAAGCATCCATTCTTCATCTCTTCATCTCAATTTCAACCTCCTCATCTTGTTGTCCAGGTGGGTTCTAGTTAGACCCTTTAGAGTAGAGTTTATTTTGAGTTTAGAGTTAGGTTGGAATTGTGGAAATTGGGTATTTTTGGTATAAAATCATGAATCTAACTGTGAAATTCAATGTTTGATTGTATGTTATACTGCTTGTTGTGTTTAAACATGTTTTGATGCTTTGTGATTGATCAAAGATGGGATTTTGGGGTGATTTTGGATCAACCCGTAAACAGGAAATTCTGCAGGTTTTTCTGCATTTTTCTCTGCCCATACGTGTATGGGGCATGTCAATACGCGTATGGGGCTTGTCATTACGCGTACGGCAAGGGTGTTACGCGTATGGCAATTTTAAAAGGAATTTTCGAGGAAAAACGTCTCTGCCCATACGCGTACGGCCTTGGGCAATACGCGTATGGATGGCCGAGAATTTTGGGCAATACGCGTATCGCCTGGGGCAATACGCGTACGGCCAGGAGAGTTGCAGAAATTCTGCTGTTGTGATTATTTTCCGATCTTTTGTTTACAATGTCGTAACTTTTTGTACGTAACTCGGATTGGAACAATTTTGATATCGTTGGAAAGATAATAAAATGTACTTTCTTATTAAAATGGTTTTGAGATTGTCGGCCGATTTAATTATGTCGGAATTTCTAAAATAGTGTCGTTTTGTCGACTTTTATCTGTTAAATGTGTGTAATTGTTGTTGACAATGTATGCATGTTAAAATATGGAATAGGCAGAGTGAGGATTATTACCATAACTGTGTTGGAAGTGTGAATTGTTCCATGTGTGGCAACGCTCGTGCATGAAGGCCGAGGCGTGTGCAGTTCAATCATAACCACTGTTTCTTGCGGTGTAGTTTCATGAGACTCGAGCACCTCCTCTGAAACGTTATGCACAACTACTTGGCAGGTTTGAGTCCCGTGTTAAGTACGATTGGAGCCTACGGGTAAAGAGACTTGTGACGGTGTACGGGCCGTGAGAAGTAACGGATCACGGTGTACGGACCGGTGATCCCGAATCCAATTCGTATGCCAAGTAGCTACAAGGATCCATGACTCGGGTCGTCTTCTAGACGTAGAAGCGGACGGGAATAGGGGATACCTTGGTATTGGTTATTGATTTGTGAATCCTTGAGTTTACAGGCTCAGGAGGTACTTCGGCACTAGTGTGAGTTTACAGGCTCACCGTGTTGGTTACTTGTGTGTGTGTACTCATGGTCTTTCCCCTTTCCCCTTTGACATGAGTTAGGTTTATTTAGAACCTTGTAAAGTCGAGAGGATTTTAAGATAGGGAACTCACTGAGATTTGATGTATCTCACCCCACTGTTGTTGTTTACATCACAGGTTCTGCAGGTTCCGCGAAGGGTAAGGATAAGGTCGTGTGATTATCCTTACTTATCTGATGGCTTTGCTTCCGTTGTTGAGTTTTGAGATCCTTAGTGATCTAGTTCTTAGTTTTTTGTCTTTTGAAACATCTTGTAGATATACTATGCCGTAGTTTTTTTTGTATTAGGCTCTTTGGGCATGTATATGTATAATGTGTTACTAAGAACTTATTGTATATTTCAGTACCAAACGTACTTATCATGTATAATATATGATTTGATGCATGTATGTATATGTGGGCGTTACAGTTGGTATCAGAGCAGGTCGTATCCTCGACCTATCCATGAAATAGAATAAGTAAGTCTATCCGTTTCATATACGTGGTGTCGCCTTTGGTCTTACGTGTTATATTTATGGTATTGAACCTGATCAACTTAATCCTATTTGTATGACATTCAGGAACATGGCCGACGGACGTAGAAACAACCGTGGAAGACCAAGGACTCCGAGGACTACTCCGGCTGGGACGGTTCCACAGGGTGCTGAAGGGAACGCCCCTTTGTATCAATTCATGCAACAAATGCAGCAGCAGCAAAATCAGCTCATGCAAGGAATGGTACAGCAAATGGCTGAGGGTTTGCATCCTCCTGTGGTTGTTCCTGAAGTTACAGGGGGAACCTATAGAGAATTCATTCGTATGAATCCTCCGGAGTTTCAGGGAGGACTAGATCCAGTGAAGGCGCATGAATGGATTGCAAGTATGGAACGGATTTTCTTGATAGTGCATTGTAGTGAGGAAAATAAAGTGGTCTTTGCTTCTCACTTGCTGAAGGGTCCTGCCATGAGGTGGTGGGAGAGCGCTTCAGCTTTAATGACCATCCAAGAGGTACCAAAAGTGTGGGAGCAGTTTAAGGTAATTTTTATGGAGAAATATTTTCCGAGTTCTTTAAGGTCTCAGAAGGAGTTTGAGTTCCAACAGTTGAGACAGGGCAATTTATCAGTGGTTTCCTATGCGGAAAAATTTGAGATCATGGCTGACTATTCTAGGCAGGCCATGTATGCTCCTGATGAGAGGTGGAAGATTGACCAGTTTTTGTTTGGTTTGAGGGCTGAAATTTCTCATAGTGTGTCTCAACGGGAATTTGCTACTTATGCGGAAATGTTAAGACAATGTTATGTGGCGGAGAATAGTTTGAAAAAGGTACAAATGGAGGTGGATTTGAACAGGGTAACTCAAAGTGGCCGTGGAAGGTCGAATCAACAGTTTAGGCAAAGGCAACAGTCTTCCAAAGGGAAGCAAGTACAGAGTTCTAGATCTAGTGTGCCTCCGGTATGTCGTTCTTGTGGGAAGAATCATTTTGGTAGGTGCTTTTCGGAGGGAATACGGTGTTATCAGTGTAACAAGATGGGCCATGTATCGAGAGATTGTCCTCAGGGTAGGAATCCTACACAAGGGAAGACTACTGGCCGAGTGTATACCTTGGATGCAAGGAAAGCAAAGGGTGACAACTCCTTGATTGCGGGTACGTGTTTCGTAAATGGACATCCTTGTTTTGTTTTATTTAATTGTGGGGCAACGCATTATTTTGTGTCCACGCGTTGTGTGAATCGACTTGGGTTGCAAACTATTCCTATGTTTCCTCCTATGGTGGTTACTACTGCCATGGATGAATTGGTTGAAACACCGCTGATGTGTGAAAATTGTGTGTTGTCGGTGAACGAAAGAGTCTTCCAGATTGATCTTATTTGTTTGCCGCTTAAGAAAGTGGATGTTGTTCTGGGAATGGACTGGCTTTCAGCTAATTCGGTTTTTATCGGTTGTGAGGAGAAGCTAATCATTATTCCATCTGCTGAGGCTACTCCGATAGATGTATTATCAACGATTTTAGAAGGTACGATGGGAATGGTAAATTTCTTATTTGAGAGGGAGAAATCTGTTTTATTGGTTCTTACTAAGGAAGGAAGTAGGGAACAGCAAGTTCTGAGTATTCCAATAGTGTGTGAGTTTCCTGAAGTGTTTCCTGAGGATGTTACTTCTCTTGCTCCGGAGAGAGAGGTTGAGTTCTCTATTGACCTGGTACCGGGAACGGCTCCTATATCCATTTCTCCTTATCGAATGTCAGCACTTGAATTAAGAGAATTAAAGGACCAATTGGAAGATTTGATGTCTAAGCATTTTTTTAGACCTAGTGTTTCACCTTGGGGAGCTCCAGTGTTATTGGTAAAGAAGAAAGATGGGGGAATGCGGTTGTGCATTGATTATCACAAGTTGAATAAAGTCACCATTAAGAATAAGTACCCCTTACCCAGGATAGACGACTTGTTAGATCAATTGAAGGGAGCCTGCGTGTTCTCGAAGATTGATTTACGGTCGGGTTATCATCAAATTCAAGTGAAGAGTTCCAATGTGCCAAAAACTGCATTTAGAACACGTTATGGTCATTATGAATTCTTAGTGATGCCTTTCGGTGTGACTAATGCTCCAGCTGTTTTTATGTATTACATGAATCGTATATTTAAGGCTTACTTGGACCAATTTGTGGTAATCTTTATTGACGATATTCTTATTTATTCTCGTACTCCACTAGAGCACGGAGAACATCTGAGAATTGTCTTATCGATATTGCAAGAGAAGCAATTGTTTGCTAAGTTGAGTAAGTGTGAGTTTTGGATGTCGGAAGTAAATTTTCTTGGACATGTTATATCTCAAGGTGGTGTGGCAGTGGATCCATCGAAGGTAGAAGCAGTGATTAATTGGGAGAGACCGAGAAATGTTTCAGAGGTTAGAATTTTCTTGGGATTGGCAGGTTACTATAGAAGGTTCATTAAGGGTTTTTCTCAATTGGCCTTACCAATGACGAAACTTACTCGGAAGGATTTTGCTTTTGAGTGGGATTCGGGTTGTGAACAAAGTTTTATGAAATTGAAGGAAAGTTTGACGAGTGCTCCAGTATTAATTATTCCTGATCCTAACAACTCTTATGAAGTATTCTGTGATGCTTGTAAGAGGGGATTAGGGGGTGTTCTGATGCAAGGTGGTCAAGTAGTAGCTTATGCTTCTCGACAGTTGAAAGTTCATGAGAAGAATTATCCAACTCATGATTTGGAACTAGCTGCAGTAGTGTTTGCACTGAAGGTGTGGCGTCGTTATTTATATGGTGTACGCTTTGAGATGTTCAGTGATCACAAGAGTTTGAAGTATCTGTTTGACCAAAAGGAGTTGAATATGCGACAAAGAAGGTGGATGGAGTACTTAAAGGATTATGACTTAGAATTGAAGTATCATCCAGGAAAAGCGAATAAGGTAGCAGATGCTTTAAGTCGGAAAATGGTTCATAGCGCTGAATTGATGATTTTGGAGTATTCGTTGTTGGAAAAGTTTAGAGATCTTAATCTCCAGTTTGTGTGGACTCCGAATGGTGTAATTATGGGAAATTTGAATGTCAATTCTACTTTAAGAGTTGAGATTCAACAAGAACAAATGTTAGAGGAGGAGTTACAAGACTTGTTACTTCAACCGGGTTTTACACGAGCAACTGATGGGATCGTTTTGTTTAATCAAAGGATTTGTGTTCCGAAGGATGAGGCATTGAAAAGGAAGATTTTAGATGAAGCTCATAAAGGCACTTTTACGATACACCCTGGTTCTTCGAAGATGTATCAAGATTTAAAGAAGGATTATTGGTGGTCTGGGATGAAAAAGGATATAGCGGAATATGTGTCAGAATGTGCGGTGTGTCAACAGGTGAAGATTGAACACCAAAGACCGGGTGGTCTGTTGCAACAGTTGGATATTCCAATTTGGAAGTGGGATAGTATTTCTATGGATTTCGCAGTGGGTTTACCCCGTACCCAAGGTGGGTATGATTCTATTTGGGTAATTGTAGATCGACTAACGAAATCTGCACATTTCTTAGCCGTGAAGACTACTTATAAGGCAAGTCATCTTGCAAGGTTGTTTATTGCTGAGATTGTGAGATTGCATGGTATTCCTTCTAGTATTGTGTCCGATAGAGATCCGAAGTTTACTTCGAGATTTTGGAAGGTATTCCAACAAGCGATGGGTACGAATTTGCGTTTGAGCACGTCGAATCATCGTCAAACGGATGGTCAGACTGAGCGAACAATACAGACGATGGAGGATATGTTAAGAGCTTGTGTGCTAGAGAGTAGAGGGAATTGGAAAGAACTTTTGTCGTTAATTGAGTTTTCCTATAACAATAGTTACCATGCGAGCCTCGGTATGGCTCCTTATGAAGCATTGTATGGGAGGAAGTGTAGAACACCTTTGTGTTGGACTGAAATTGGCGAAGATAGGATTTTGGGACCCGAGATTATTCAAGAGACTACAGAAAAGATTAGAATGATCCGTGAGAAAGTTAAACAAGCACAAGATCGTCAAAAGAGTTATGCGGATAATCGCAGGAGACCTTTGGAATTTTAGGAAGGTGATCATGTATTTCTGAAAGTTACTCCGAGATTGAGACTGAAAGGACCGTTTAAGTCACGCAAATTAAGTCCGAGATATGTGGGACCGTATCAGATTTTAGAAAGGATTGGTGAAGTTGCTTACAGATTAGCCTTACCACCTTCTCTATCTGAAATGCATGATGTTTTTCACGTATCTCAGCTTCGTAAGTTTATTCCTGATCCTCTTCAGCCAATTCTACCTGAATCCGTGGGAATAGAAGCGGATTTGACTTTTGAACCACAACCGAGTTGTATCGTGGGAAGAGAAACAAAAGTATTAAGAAACAAAGATATTCCACTCGTTAAGGTGCAATGGGATATGACACATCCGGGTGATGCTACTTGGGAACTAGAATCGGAAATGCGAGATTCTTATCCACATCTGTTCAGGTAATATTCTAAATTCGAGGACGAATTTCTATTTAAGGGGGGGGGGGAGGATGTAATACTCCGTAAATTTATAAACGCTCTGGTGAATATTATTATGATCAACTAGGTTCCGGAGTACTCTAAGTAATTATTCGATAAAATAATTAGAGTAAACTGACGAACTCAGAGTGATTAAATTAATAGTATTTAACTTTGAGTTTTTATTATTTGGTGTATCTGAGCTAATTTGGACTTTTAGTAGTATTACTAATTAGTGAGAATTTTCTATACTATTCTATTTTCTTTTCATTTCCTGGAAAACAAACAAAAGTTAGAAAGAAAAGGAAAAGGGGAAGAAAGGAAAAGTGAAGGAAGGAAAAGGAGAGAAATTTTCTCAAGAGTTCAAGATCATCATCAAGCATCCATTCTTCATCTCTTCATCTCAATTTCAACCTCCTCATCTTGTTGTCCAGGTGGGTTCTAGTTAGACCCTTTAGAGTAGAGTTTATTTTGAGTTTAGAGTTAGGTTGGAATTGTGGAAATTGGGTATTTTTGGTATAAAATCATGAATCTAACTGTGAAATTCAATGTTTGATTGTATGTTATACTGCTTGTTGTGTTTAAACATGTTTTGATGCTTTGTGATTGATCAAAGATGGGATTTTGGGGTGATTTTGGATCAACCCGTAAACAGGAAATTCTGCAGGTTTTTCTGCATTTTTCTCTGCCCATACGCGTATGGGGCATGTCAATACGCGTATGGGGCTTGTCATTACGCGTACGGCAAGGGTGTTACGCGTATGGCAATTTTAAATGGAATTTTCGAGGAAAAACGTCTCTGCCCATACGCGTACGGCCTTGGGCAATACGCGTATGGATGGCTGAGAATTTTGGGCAATACGCGTATCACCTGGGGCAATACGCATACGGCCAGGAGAGTTGCAGAAATTCTGCTGTTGTGATTATTTTCCGATCGTTTGTTTACAATGCCGTAACTTTTTGTACGTAACTCGGATTGGAACAATTTTGGTATCGTTGGAAAGATAATAAAATGTACTTTCTTATTAAAATGGTTTTGAGATTGTCGGCCGATTTAATTATGTCGGAATTTCTAAAATAGTGTCGTTTTGTCGACTTTTATCTGTTAAATGTGTGTAATTGTTGTTGACAATGTATGCATGTTAAAATATGGAATAGGCAGAGTGAGGATTATTACCATAACTGTGTTGGAAGTGTGAATTGTTCCATGTGTGGCAACGCTCGTGCATGAAGGCCGAGGCGTGTGCAGTTCAATCATAACCACTGTTTCTTGCGGTGTAGTTTCATGAGACTCGAGCACCTCCTCTGAAACGTTATGCACAACTACTTGGCAGGTTTGAGTCCCGTGTTAAGTACGATTGGAGCCTACGGGTAAAAAGACTTGTGACGGTGTACGGGCCGTGAGAAGTGACGGATCACGGTGTACGGACCGGTGATCCCGAATCCAATTCGTATGCCAAGTAGCTACAAGGATCCATGACTCGGGTCGTCTTCTAGACGTAGAAGCGGACGGGAATAGGGGATACCTTGGTATTGGTTATTGATTTGTGAATCCTTGAGTTTACAGGCTCAGGAGGTACTTCGGTACTAGTGTGAGTTTACAGGCTCACCGTGTTGGTTACTTGTGTGTGTGTACTCATGGTTTTTCCCCTTTCCCCTTTGACATGAGTTAGGTTTATTTAGAACCTTGTAAAGTCGAGAGGATTTTAAGATAGGGAACTCACTGAGATTTGATGTATCTCACCCCACTGTTGTTGTTTACATCACAGGTTCTGCAGGTTCCGCGAAGGGTAAGGATAAGGTCGTGTGATTATCCTTACTTATCTGATGGCTTTGCTTCCGTTGTGGAGTTTTGAGATCCTTAGTGATCTAGTTCTTAGTTTTTTGTCTTTTGAAACATCTTGTAGATATACTATGCCGTAGTTTTTTTTGTATTAGGCTCTTTGGGCATGTATATGTATAATGTGTTACTAAGAACTTATTGTATATTTCAGTACCAAACGTACTTATCATGTATAATATATGATTTGATGCATGTATGTATATGTGGGCGTTACAGTTGGTATCAGAGCAGGTCGTATCCTCGACCTATCCATGAAATAGAATAAGTAAGTCTATCCGTTTCATATACGTGGTGTCGCCTTTGGTCTTACGTGTTATATTTATGGTATTGAACCTGATCAACTTAATCCTATTTGTATGACATTCAGGAACATGGCCGACGGACGTAGAAACAACCGTGGAAGACCAAGGACTCCGAGGACTACTCCGGCTGGGACGGTTCCACAGGGTGCTGAAGGGAACGCCCCTTTGTATCAATTCATGCAACAAATGCAGCAGCAGCAAAATCAGCTCATGCAAGGAATGGTACAGCAAATGGCTGAGGGTTTGCATCCTCCTGTGGTTGTTCCTGAAGTTACAGGGGGAACCTATAGAGAATTCATTCGTATGAATCCTCCGGAGTTTCAGGGAGGACTAGATCCAGTGAAGGCGCATGAATGGATTGCAAGTATGGAACGGATTTTCTTGATAGTGCATTGTAGTGAGGAAAATAAAGTGGTCTTTGCTTCTCACTTGCTGAAGGGTCCTGCCATGAGGTGGTGGGAGAGCGCTTCAGCTTTAATGACCATCCAAGAGGTACCAAAAGTGTGGGAGCAGTTTAAGGTAATTTTTATGGAGAAATATTTTCCGAGTTCTTTAAGGTCTCAGAAGGAGTTTGAGTTCCAACAGTTGAGACAGGGCAATTTATCAGTGGTTTCCTATGCGGAAAAATTTGAGATCATGGCTGACTATTCTAGGCAGGCCATGTATGCTCCTGATGAGAGGTGGAAGATTGACCAGTTTTTGTTTGGTTTGAGGGCTGAAATTTCTCATAGCGTGTCTCAACGGGAATTTGCTACTTATGCGGAAATGTTAAGACAATGTTATGTGGCGGAGAATAGTTTGAAAAAGGTACAAATGGAGGTGGATTTGAACAGGGTAACTCAAAGTGGCCGTGGAAGGTCGAATCAACAGTTTAGGCAAAGGCAACAGTCTTCCAAAGGGAAGCAAGTACAGAGTTCTAGATCTAGTGTGCCTCCGGTATGTCGTTCTTGTGGGAAGAATCATTTTGGTAGGTGCTTTTCGGAGGGAATACGGTGTTATCAGTGTAACAAGATGGGCCATGTATCGAGAGATTGTCCTCAGGGTAGGAATCCTACACAAGGGAAGACTACTGGCCGAGTGTATACCTTGGATGCAAGGAAAGCAAAGGGTGACAACTCCTTGATTGCGGGTACGTGTTTCGTAAATGGACATCCTTGTTTTGTTTTATTTAATTGTGGGGCAACGCATTATTTTGTGTCCACGCGTTGTGTGAATCGACTTGGGTTGCAAACTATTCCTATGTTTCCTCCTATGGTGGTTACTACTGCCATGGATGAATTGGTTGAAACACCGCTGATGTGTGAAAATTGTGTGTTGTCGGTGAACGAAAGAGTCTTCCAGATTGATCTTATTTGTTTGCCGCTTAAGAAAGTGGATGTTGTTCTGGGAATGGACTGGCTTTCAGCTAATTCGGTTTTTATCGGTTGTGAGGAGAAGCTAATCATTATTCCATCTGCTGAGGCTACTCCGATAGATGTATTATCAACGATTTTAGAAGGTACGATGGGAATGGTAAATTTCTTATTTGAGAGGGAGAAATCTGTTTTATTGGTTCTTACTAAGGAAGGAAGTAGGGAACAGCAAGTTCTGAGTATTCCAATAGTGTGTGAGTTTCCTGAAGTGTTTCCTGAGGATGTTACTTCTCTTGCTCCGGAGAGAGAGGTTGAGTTCTCTATTGACCTGGTACCGGGAACGGCTCCTATATCCGTTTCTCCTTATCGAATGTCAGCACTTGAATTAAGAGAATTAAAGGACCAATTGGAAGATTTGATGTCTAAGCATTTTTTTAGACCTAGTGTTTCACCTTGGGGAGCTCCAGTGTTATTGGTAAAGAAGAAAGATGGGGGAATGCGGTTGTGCATTGATTATCACAAGTTGAATAAAGTCACCATTAAGAATAAGTACCCCTTACCCAGGATAGACGACTTGTTAGATCAATTGAAGGGAGCCTGCGTGTTCTCGAAGATTGATTTACGGTCGGGTTATCATCAAATTCAAGTGAAGAGTTCCAATGTGCCAAAAACTGCATTTAGAACACGTTATGGTCATTATGAATTCTTAGTGATGCCTTTCGGTGTGACTAATGCTCCAGCTGTTTTTATGTATTACATGAATCGTATATTTAAGGCTTACTTGGACCAATTTGTGGTAATCTTTATTGACGATATTCTTATTTATTCTCGTACTCCACTAGAGCACGGAGAACATCTGAGAATTGTCTTATCGATATTGCAAGAGAAGCAATTGTTTGCTAAGTTGAGTAAGTGTGAGTTTTGGATGTCGGAAGTAAATTTTCTTGGACATGTTATATCTCAAGGTGGTGTGGCAGTGGATCCATCGAAGGTAGAAGCAGTGATTAATTGGGAGAGACCGAGAAATGTTTCAGAGGTTAGAATTTTCTTGGGATTGGCAGGTTACTATAGAAGGTTCATTAAGGGTTTTTCTCAATTGGCCTTACCAATGACGAAACTTACTCGGAAGGATTTTGCTTTTGAGTGGGATTCGGGTTGTGAACAAAGTTTTATGAAATTGAAGGAAAGTTTGACGAGTGCTCCAGTATTAATTATTCCTGATCCTAACAACTCTTATGAAGTATTCTGTGATGCTTGTAAGAGGGGATTAGGGGGTGTTCTGATGCAAGGTGGTCAAGTAGTAGCTTATGCTTCTCGACAGTTGAAAGTTCATGAGAAGAATTATCCAACTCATGATTTGGAACTAGCTGCAGTAGTGTTTGCACTGAAGGTGTGGCGTCGTTATTTATATGGTGTACGCTTTGAGATGTTCAGTGATCACAAGAGTTTGAAGTATCTGTTTGACCAAAAGGAGTTGAATATGCGACAAAGAAGGTGGATGGGGTACTTAAAGGATTATGACTTAGAATTGAAGTATCATCCAGGAAAAGCGAATAAGGTAGCAGATGCTTTAAGTCGGAAAATGGTTCATAGCGCTGAATTGATGATTTTGGAGTATTCGTTGTTGGAAAAGTTTAGAGATCTTAATCTCCAGTTTGTGTGGACTCCGAATGGTGTAATTATGGGAAATTTGAATGTCAATTCTACTTTAAGAGTTGAGATTCAACAAGAACAAATGTTAGAGGAGGAGTTACAAGACTTGTTACTTCAACCGGGTTTTACACGAGCAACTGATGGGATCGTTTTGTTTAATCAAAGGATTTGTGTTCCGAAGGATGAGGCATTGAAAAGGAAGATTTTAGATGAAGCTCATAAAGGCACTTTTACGATACACCCTGGTTCTTCGAAGATGTATCAAGATTTAAAGAAGGATTATTGGTGGTCTGGGATGAAAAAGGATATAGCGGAATATGTGTCAGAATGTGCGGTGTGTCAACAGGTGAAGATTGAACACCAAAGACCGGGTGGTCTGTTGCAACAGTTGGATATTCCAATTTGGAAGTGGGATAGTATTTCTATGGATTTCGCAGTGGGTTTACCCCGTACCCAAGGTGGGTATGATTCTATTTGGGTAATTGTAGATCGACTAACGAAATCTGCACATTTCTTAGCCGTGAAGACTACTTATAAGGCAAGTCATCTTGCAAGGTTGTTTATTGCTGAGATTGTGAGATTGCATGGTATTCCTTCTAGTATTGTGTCCGATAGAGATCCGAAGTTTACTTCGAGATTTTGGAAGGTATTCCAACAAGCGATGGGTACGAATTTGCGTTTGAGCACGTCGAATCATCGTCAAACGGATGGTCAGACTGAGCGAACAATACAGACGATGGAGGATATGTTAAGAGCTTGTGTGCTAGAGAGTAGAGGGAATTGGAAAGAACTTTTGTCGTTAATTGAGTTTTCCTATAACAATAGTTACCATGCGAGCCTCGGTATGGCTCCTTATGAAGCATTGTATGGGAGGAAGTGTAGAACACCTTTGTGTTGGACTGAAATTGGCGAAGATAGGATTTTGGGACCCGAGATTATTCAAGAGACTACGGAAAAGATTAGAATGATCCGTGAGAAAGTTAAACAAGCACAAGATCGTCAAAAGAGTTATGCGGATAATCGCAGGAGACCTTTGGAATTTTAGGAAGGTGATCATGTATTTCTGAAAGTTACTCCGAGATTGAGACTGAAAGGACCGTTTAAGTCACGCAAATTAAGTCCGAGATATGTGGGACCGTATCAGATTTTAGAAAGGATTGGTGAAGTTGCTTACAGATTAGCCTTACCACCTTCTCTATCTGAAATGCATGATGTTTTTCACGTATCTCAGCTTCGTAAGTTTATTCCTGATCCTCTTCAGCCAATTCTACCTGAATCCGTGGGAATAGAAGCGGATTTGACTTTTGAACCACAACCGAGTTGTATCGTGGGAAGAGAAACAAAAGTATTAAGAAACAAAGATATTCCACTCGTTAAGGTGCAATGGGATATGACACATCCGGGTGATGCTACTTGGGAACTAGAATCGGAAATGCGAGATTCTTATCCACATCTGTTCAGGTAATATTCTAAATTCGAGGACGAATTTCTATTTAAGGGGTGGGGGGGAGGATGTAATACTCCGTAAATTTATAAACGCTCTGGTGAATATTATTATGATCAACTAGGTTCCGGAGTACTCTGAGTAATTATTCGATAAAATAATTAGAGTAAACTGACGAACTCAGAGTGATTAAATTAATAGTATTTAACTTTGAGTTTTTATTATTTGGTGTATCTGAGCTAATTTGGACTTTTAGTAGTATTACTAATTAGTGAGAATTTTCTATACTATTCTATTTTCTTTTCATTTCCTGGAAAACAAACAAAAGTTAGAAAGAAAAGGAAAAGGGGAAGAAAGGAAAAGTGAAGGAAGGAAAAGGAGAGAAATTTTCTCAAGAGTTCAAGATCATCATCAAGCATCCATTCTTCATCTCTTCATCTCAATTTCAACCTCCTCATCTTGTTGTCCAGGTGGGTTCTAGTTAGACCCTTTAGAGTAGAGTTTATTTTGAGTTTAGAGTTAGGTTGGAATTGTGGAAATTGGGTATTTTTGGTATAAAATCATGAATCTAACTGTGAAATTCAATGTTTGATTGTATGTTATACTGCTTGTTGTGTTTAAACATGTTTTGATGCTGTGATTGATCAAAGATGGGATTTTGGGGTGATTTTGGATCAACCCGTAAACAGGAAATTCTGCAGGTTTTTCTGCATTTTTCTCTGCCCATACGCGTATGGGGCATGTCAATACGCGTATGGGGCTTGTCATTACGCGTACGGCAAGGGTGTTACGCGTATGGCAATTTTAAAAGGAATTTTTGAGGAAAAACGTCTCTGCCCATACGCGTACGGCCTTGGGCAATACGCGTATGGATGGCTGAGAATTTTGGGCAATACGCGTATCACCTGGGGCAATACGCATACGGCCAGGAGAGTTGCAGAAATTCTGCTGTTGTGATTATTTTCCGATCGTTTGTTTACAATGCCGTAACTTTTTGTACGTAACTCGGATTGGAACAATTTTGGTATCGTTGGAAAGATAATAAAATGTACTTTCTTATTAAAATGGTTTTGAGATTGTCGGCCGATTTAATTATGTCGGAATTTCTGAAATAGTGTCGTTTTGTCGACATTTATCTGTTAAATGTGTGTAATTGTTGTTGACAATGTATGCATGTTAAAATATGGAATAGGCAGAGTGAGGATTATTACCATAACTGTGTCGGAAGTGTGAATTGTTCCATGTGTGGCAACGCTCGTGCATGAAGGCCGAGGCGTGTGCAGTTCAATCATAACCACTGTTTCTTGTGGTGTAGTTTCATGAGACTCGAGCACCTCCTCTGAAACGTTATGCACAACTACTTGGCAGGTTTGAGTCCGGTGTTAAGTACGATTGGAGCCTACGGGTAAAGAGACTTGTGACGGTGTACGGGCCGTGAGAAGTGACGGATCACGGTGTACGGACCGGTGATCCCGAATCCAATTCGTATGCCAAGTAGCTACAAGGATCCATGACTCGGGTCGTCTTCGAGACGTAGAAGTGGACGGGAATAGGGGATACCTTGGTATTGGTTATTGATTTGTGAATCCTTGAGTTTACAGGCTCAGGAGGTACTTCGGTACTAGTGTGAGTTTACAGGCTCACCGTGTTGGTTACTTGTGTGTGTGTACTCATGGTCTTTCCCCTTTCCCCTTTGACATGAGTTAGGTTTATTTAGAACCTTGTAAAGCCGAGAGGACTTTAAGATAGGGAACTCACTGAGATTTGATGTATCTCACCCCACTATTGTTGTTTACATCACAGGTTCTGCAGGTTCCGCGAAGGGTAAGGATAAGGCCGTGTGATTATCCTTACTTATCTGATGGCTTTGCTTCCGTTGTGGAGTTTTGAGATCCTTAGTGATCTAGTTCTTAGTTTTTTGTCTTTTGAAACATCTTGTAGATATACTATGCCGTAGTTTTTTTTGTATTAGGCTCTTTGGGCATGTATATGTATAATGTGTTACTAAGAACTTATTGTATATTTCAGTACCAAACGTACTTATCATGTATAATATATGATTTGATGCATGTATGTATATGTGGGCGTTACAATCTTAATACTCAAATTCTATTTTCTTCTTACTACCCGATGTGGGACTTGGATGAATATATTATATAATCCAACAAATCATCCCTTCATCCAATGTCTCACATATCTTCACTTTGTCTTCAACTTCATCTTCAAAACGATCATTATAACTATAATGATTATGCATATTTATAAAATTGTTACTCTTAAATCTTTTTGTCTTCTGCCTCCCTTGATCAGAATAATTTTTACTATTCCTTCCTCCCTTGATCGGAACCAGGCTCTGATACCAGTTGTAAGGAAAATAACTAAAAAAAACAAATTTTTAAGCACGCGGAAGAATACCCACAAAAAAGAAAAAGAAATAAAAATTCCAACAAAAAAATCATAAAATCATAATTCAACTTGTAATTTTATAAGGACAAAATTACAAACTCTCTCATACATTTGCAATTTTCAAGGAAAAAATTGCAAACCCTACCAATTACAATTTTTGAACGGAAGAATTGTAAACCCTCGCTCAATTGCAATTTTTGGACGGAAAAATTGCAAACCCTTTCTCAAATGCAATTTTTGGACGGAAAAATTGCAAACCCTCACAACAAACTATTTTTGAACGTAAAAATAGAAAACCCTCTAAATAAACTATTTTTGAACGGAAAAAAATGAAAACCCTCTCTAAACTCACAACTACCCAAACATCCAAAAGACTACATTTTGTTGATGTGTTGAAAATTAAAACTAACTATCTCTATTTATATTAATACTCAAATTCTATTTTCTTCTTACTACCCTATGTGAGACTTGGATGAATATATTATATAACCCAACAAATCATCCCTTCATCCAATGTCTCACATATCTTCACTTTGTCTTCAACTTCATCTTCAAAACGATCATTATAATTATAATGATTATGCATATTTGTAAAATTGTTACTCTTAAATCTTTTTGTCTTCTTCCTCCCTTGATCAGAATAATTGTTACTATTCCTTCCTCCCTTGATCGGAACCAGGCTCTAATAGCAGTTGTAAGGAAAATAACAAACAAATAAATTTCTAAGCACGTGGAAGCATACCCACAATAAAGAAAAAGAAGTAAAAATTCCAACAAAAAAATCATAAAATCATAATTCAACATGTAATTTTATAATGACAAAATTACAAACTCTCTCATACAATTGCAATTTTTCAGAAGAAAATTGCAAACCCTACCAATTACAATTTTTGGATAGAAAAATTGTAAACCCTCGCTCAATTGCAATTTTTGGAGGGAAAAATTGCAAACCCTCTCTCAAATGCAATTTTTGGACGGAAAAATTGCAAACCCTCTCTCAAATGCAATTGTTGGACGGAAAAATTACAAACCCTCTCAACAAACTATTTTTGAATGGAAAAATAGAAAACCCTCTCAACAAACAATTTTTGAACGGAAAAAATAGAAAACCCTCTCTAAACACACAACTACCCAAATCCCCAAAACACCCAAAAGACTACATTTTGTTGATGTGCTAAAAACTAAAATTAACAATCTCTATTTATATTAATACTCAAATTCTATTTTCTTCCTACTACCCGATGTGGAACTTGGATGAATATATTATATAACCAAACAGGATCATGGCTATGACAAAAGATAATAAGTCATATCCACATGGACCACTTAAACAATTTGGTCTCCAAGGACTTAGTAATTGGTAAGGAAGACTTATGTTTTAAAAAGAATTAGTTATGTGATGTGTGGCAAAAGGATAAAGAAGTAAGGTCTTCTTTTAAAGCAAAATAATTTCATTTATACAAATCGGCCCTTAAAACTTTTGCACATGGATGTTTTTGGCCCTTCTAGTAATTAAAATTTTGGTGAAAATTTATATTCCTTTGTAGTTGTAGATGACTACTCTCGTTATACCTAGAAATTATTTTTATCATATAAAAGAGACATGTTTGTTTACTTATGAAAACTAACCAATATTTTCTAGAACGAAAAAGGAATAAGCAATGCATCATTCTGAAGTGATCATGGTGGATAATTCAAAAATGAAAATGGTATTCAACACACATTTTTGAATCAAAAAATTCAAAAACAAAATGGGGTAGAAGAGAGGAAGAATAGATCTCCAGAGTAGCTAGTGAGGACAATGGTCAATGAGACAAATCTTCCTAAATATTTATGGGCTGATTCCATAAGCACTGTCTGCTATGTGATGAATCATGCATTTATGAGGCTCGTTCTAAACATGATACCCTATGAGTTATAGAGAGGAAGAAAGCCGAATATTTCGCACTTATATTTCTTTGGATGCAAATGTTTTGTACTATATAACTGGAAGGATGATCTTGGGAAATTTGACTCAAAAGATGATGAAGGAATATTTCTAAGGTATTCCCCTTGTAGTAAAGCTTCTAGGGGTTTCAATAAAAAAAATTTGACTATAAAAGATTTTGTTCATGTTACCTTTGATGAATCTAACCCCAAGTATGTAGAGGTAGAAGTTGTTGATTATGCAGGAAACCTGGAGAAAACGTCTCTTGAAGATAAATAACAAAGTGAAGATCAAGAAATAAGTGAAGAGAAAGAAAAATCTCAAACTAAAGATGTTCAAAATTAAGAAGCAATTGTAAAATATCGAGATATTCCCAAGGAGTGGAGAACTTCCAAAAACTATCCAATCTTGAATATCATTCGGGATATTTCTAAGGAAGTTACAACTCAACACTCCCTTAGCAAGGTGTGTAAGTTTATAGTTTTTGTTTCCCAATTTCAGCGAATGGAAGTTGATGAATCTCTCATCCACGATCAATGGTTTCTTTCTATGCAAGAATAGTTAAATCAAAAAGTGAGGAACAAAGTTAGAGAGCTTGTTCCCAAAGCTTCATCTAATCAAATGATTGGAATCCAATGGTTCTTTCACAACAAGCCTGACAAGGATGGAAAGGTCTTATGAAATAAATCAATTCTCATTGCAAAAAAATACAATCAAAAGGAACAAGAAGATTTTAATGAAGCATGTGCCCTTATAGCTTAATTAGACGCCATAAGGATTCTTTTAGATTTATCATGCATTATGAATTTTAAACTCTTCCAAATGGATGTAAAAAGTATGTTTTTGAACGGTTATATCCAAGAAGAATTTTTTGTTGATCAACCTCTGAGCTTTATAAATCCTTATTTTCCAAATAATGTTTTCAAACTAATAAGGTTCTCTACTGTCTGAAACAAGCCTCTAGAGCTTGGTATGATTGTTTGAGCAAGTTTCTGCTCAAACAATTTTCAAAGAGGGGAGGTTGATACAACCTTTTCATCAAGAAATTTGAGCATGCAATTTTATTAGTTCAAATTTATGTTGATGAATTTATTTTTGAAGCTACCAACAAATCCTTGTATAAGGATTTTTATGAAATGGTACAGAATGAATTTGAGATGTCTAAGATGGGGTGGGGGGATTTGGTATTTCCAATTGTTGCGGTGAGAATCAGATATCAAGCTATTAATTAACTTGAATCACAAATCATGAAGTTCACCATCGAGCTTTGATTTATCCAAAGGAAAGAATAAAGATCAAAAGAAAACCCTAAGTGCGCTATGTAACAACAAAGCTAGAGATATAAGGTTCGGGGGTTGGTTATACCTAGGGAAGGTGTTAGCATCCTAAGTATCTGTAGTACTCTACAGGAACCTCTTGTAAGTATTTGTGTTATACTAAAGTTTGCTTGCTAAGGGGACTGTACTAAGGTAAAGACCTAGGGGGTTTATTTCTAAGTATGCTCACCAAGACATCGCATCTCGTGCCTACATATCCTAACTAGGATGGAATCAGAGTATTCGTAGTTCACCTAACTAGGGATGAGGAACTCTTGATAATTATCAAGGTTCCAGAGGGAAGTAAGTGTTCATAGCTATGATACTTACATAGAGTTAACAAAACTCTCTAAGTCTAGGTTGAAAGAATAAACTAAAGTTGACATTAGGCAAAGTCAAAAGGGGAAAGTGAGTACACATTACAATGGTATTCACATAGAGTTTACAAACTCTAAATCTAATTCTAAGTTGTAAAGAAACAATGGCTCTAACAAGGCCAAAAGGGAAGAGGGAGTACTTATAATAATAACACTTACTTAGGGTTTACAAACCCTAACCTAAAATTAGGTTTAAGAGGGAGAGGTGCCTTTAACAAGGCCAAGGGAATGATGATCCTAACAAGGTCAAAAGGTAAACAAGGAAAGGTCTTAGCTATCTTAGAATATGACTTACAAGTCAAAGAGGGAACCCTTCCTTTGGAATGAGGGACATACAACTTGTAACAACAAGTGTTTAAAAGATAAGCTTTAAGGTAGAGATGATAACAATCAAAATGTCACAACCAAAGAGCTCAAATGAGATAACAATCCCACAAGGGCTGTAGCATATCATGTTATGTTCAACATATTAGAATGATCATGAACCATGTCAAATACACACCAAAACAACAAGCATGCTTGCTACAAACTTAAATAAGCAAAAGGAATGCAAAGAATGATTCAAACATAGGAGTTAAAACTTAAAGTCCACATAGGAAGTAGCATAAACATGTCATAAAGCTTATATTCAACATTAAGATGTCAATACAAACACAAGTACGAACCTCATCAAGGCAAAAACAAATCTATGTGCAAGGAAACAACCAAAACTTCCATGAAAAGGCTTCAAACAAACAAAACATATATGGGAAAGCAAATGGGCAAGCAAACATACTTTGGGGCCATGAAGTCAGTAGCTAAGACATATATTTCAAAGCTCACATAAACACATATTCACGAAGACAAACACTAAAAAAACCATGCCTAGAAACTAGGTCAAAATACACACCAAAACATGCTCAAAATGAACCCTAATTTGAAGTCCAAGTCAAAAATAGGAAAGTGGTCAAATTAAATCCAACTCAAAGCTTTGAGTTACGTTAAAACAGTCAAGAATACATGTGAAAAACCTCACAACAAAATTGGTATCAAAACTCTCTCAAATGCTACTAACAAGCTCATAGTGCTAAAAAGAATCAAGGTCTCAAGAATCAAACCAAAAGTCAACCTAACAAACTTATTTGTGGCCACCAAAAATATTTTAGACTCTTTACATCATATGTCGAAACTTGAAAAAAAATAGGTCATAAGGATTTGAGAAAGTCAGTCAAAAGGCAAACCCTAATTCATGGGGGTTTTAGTAATCACATAAAATAAAATGAATTAAATAAAATAGAGAAATAAATAATAAAAATAAATAAAAATCAACAAAAATAAGTCAAGACATTAAAATGTCTAAAAATAATTTTTATGGAATTTTGGTGTTTTAAATATATTAAATAAAATATAAAATGAAAATAATAAATAAAAAAAATAAAGAGAAAGGAAGATGGGGATGGGGGTGCGTCTAGCAAACTGGAAAAAACAAAGGAGAATAGCTAAAATGCTCACTTGGGCCAGAAGAGCAGGGGTGTGGTTAGCGAAATGCTTAAGCCCAGGTCCACAACGTGAAACACTCAGAAGTGAAAAGGAAAAAAACAAAAGGGGTCTGGGGCGAGGTGCATTCGAACCCCAGACCCCAAGGTCACAAGTACACACAAACTCCCTCCATGGACCAGCGATGCTACGCTCTCATCCGGTCATATATCTCCTTCAGACACTATATATTTTACACACCTAAATAAATGGATACCTCAGCGCCACACAAACTCCAGCTCACCTCCACCTCATCATCTTCCTCCTTTCTCAGACTTCTCTCTCCTTATACATGAACAAGAACAACATCACAATACCAAATTCTCCTCATGCTATCTCCCTCATTTCTCAACAAAAATCAAAGATGTAAAAACTAAAATTCTAGTATTTTTTACCAGGATTAAGAATATAACAAGATTAAGACCCAACACTAAACACAAACTCCACGAAATGTGGTCAAACTGTATGGTACCACCAAAACATCAAGGATGAAAACTATATATTTACAATGTATGTATTACATGTAACAACATAAACACAAGCCATTTTACATGAAGAACCTTTTTAACTCATAAATACACAAAAGTATCGTGAGCATGGTGAGTTCAAGAGATGAGAAAGGTTACCTCTTGGAGAGAGTCCAAGGCCCCTTTAAGCAAGCTTACAGAAGTGGAAAAGGATGTTCCTCTGCCTCCTTAGTCTCCAAAGAGTAGGAATGAGTGCTTGGTTGTCCTGGAAAACCTTTTTTCCCTCAAACCCGATGATTGAGTTTCGATGATGGATAAAAATGGTGGATGAGGTTAGGATTGTTATAGCTTGTGTTTAAAAGTTGAAATGAGTTGATGGAGATGTGAAATGAAGGTTTGTGGAGTTTATTTGTGGTTGTTACGAAAGGAAGTGGTGGTAGGAGTAGTTTTGCAAAAACTGCAGTTATGGAGTTCTTGCTCAAAGATAGGGTTTTTGGCTCGATTTCTCTGAATTCTCTTGCTCTTTTCTTGCTCTTTGATTATGTGTGTGTTCTCTGATCTCTTTGAAATAGCCAGATGTCTCTTTTAATGCTTTGAAAAGTTTTTTGTCTTCAATTGTCTGAGAAATAAAAAGTGTGATGGTGGAAAGCTACACGCATGGTCACCTTTCAGGTCTTGAGCCAAGTGTACTTGAGATAGATTGCTTGTACTCAGAACCACGAGGTCAGGGGAAGAATAAGAAACCAAAATATTAGGGCATATGAATGATTTTACATGTTGGTTCAAGGTTTGTATCAAGCCATGCCCTAAATGTCGCAACTCAAAGAACTATAAATGGTAAGTCTTAAGCTTCACATTTGCAGGCTTTTGGTGACAAGAAACCATTAGCTTTGGGTGCTGCAAACGTTTGGTAGATTTGGTTCAAAGTTAATCATGGTTTAGTCATGGTTTTTCAAGGCTTCGCAAGGCAAGACATGTACATAGTCATGATAGCAACTTTGACATGTTATAACTCCATGGTTAGTGGACCAGTTGAGATGATTTTTGCTCATTTGGAAAGAGGGCATGAAAGTGAGCAACTTTCATGTTCAAGGATCATTGAGATAGGGCTTGGAACAAGGTGAAAAACTTCATGAAAATTGACCCAAAACCATGGCCTAGGGTTGGCCTGCATGGCTTGGTCGTGCCTTGGAAAATACTTGACATGGCTTGGCACTCATATTCAACCTATCATAACTTGAGCTACACAAATCCAAATGAATAGTTCTACACATGCTTGGAAAGTTGAGATGGAGGAGAACAACTTTCATGTTCACGGAATTTTGATTTGAAGCTTAGAAACATGAGAAAAATGGCTTACAATATGAGCAAAAACATGACTTGAGGTGCCTTTGCAACTTGGGCAAGCTACCCAATTTGTGCTTAAAAACCTCCAACTTTGAGACACCATAACTTTTGATTCCTTAGTCCAATTAGGGAGTTCAACATATGCTTGGAAAGCTTGAAGAACAAGGAATAGCTTTCATGTTTGAAGAATTTTGATTTGAGGTCAAGAAATTCATGAAAACCCGGCTTGAACTTGGTGCAAAAATCTGAATTTTAGGACTTATAAAAATTTCTAAGTATAAGTACCAATCATGATTTCTTACAACTTTGATCCCCCATAACTTCAAATCCTTACATTTTTTGAGCTTGATATTCCTTCTAGAAACTTGTAGTATGGAATGTCATCTTTAAAATGAGTACTAGTTTGCTCCACTTGGATCAATAATTAATGAGATATGATCCTTGAAAGATGGCTAAAAATCATGATTTCCACACTTAGAAAAAATTCATTTAAAACCCTAATTCTCTAAATCTCTTGATTTTATTGTTCCAACTTGATTTTTCCTGATCTAACCACATGATATCATGGAATATGACTTGGAATGTTCATGGCTGACCATAAAACTCAAAATTTGACTTTTTGGAGCCTCAATTGACTTTTGATCAGATGAATTCAAAACCTCTCCCATTCATTTAGGAAATCCTTGAAATGAGTTGTGTTGAACCAAAAGGCATCTTAGGAAACCTTGAAGTGTATGAGGACTTGTTTTGTTGATTTCTCTCTCAAATCCTGATTAATCAGAGCTTTCCCTTTCTTGTACAAAACCCTAATTTCACAAGAACAACAAAACCACACAGCTTGATAGTTTGTGATGATGACATCTAAGGGGGTAAAATTTAGGGTATGACACCAATATTTACAAATTCATCAATCCAAAGAAGGTTGATTTATCAATCAAGCCACAAGTTGTAAAGAACTACTTAAAATATTTGGCATAGACAAATCCAAGTCAATTTCAACTTATATTAGCACTTCATGTAGTTTTAACAATGACGAGGGAGGAAATCCATTCAAAGAAATAAAGTATCAAGGTAAGAAAAACTCTCTTATTTATCTTACCATATCTTATCCTAATATTATGTGCTCATAATCAAGAAAACCCAAAATAATCAAATCTCATCGCAGTAAAACACATTATGAGATATCTTAATATCACACCATAAATGGGTTTACGGTACCCAAAAGAAACGAATTGTTCCTTGGGGTAATACTTTAATTTTGATATCGTGGGGTGCAAATCAAATTGCAAAAGTACCAGAAGTATGTGCCAATTACTTGGTAACTCGCTTGTCTCTAGGCATAACAAGAAACAAGAAAGCGTATATTAATCCACAACTAAGGCATAATATGTTGTTAAAGGTAACTGTTATGCACAAATAATCTAGCTGAAACATCAATTAAGTTATAACAGAGTTAATCTCAGAGCTATTCCAATAAAATGCAACAACACTAGTGCCATAAACCTCATAAAAAAGAGGATTGAGTAATTGAGTTTTATCCTTATCTAATCAAGTGGGAAATATTTTTACTAAACCTCTTCCTAAGGAAAATTTCTTTTTCATAACAACTAAATTATGAATCTTAAATAAAACATGCATAGATTAAAATCTTCTTGATGTTTATTATCCTTCTTCTTATTGCCTTTCTCTATGTGTTTTACATAATCTATGTGATTGTAAGTATTTTTCCCGCCTTTTTTATCATGCCATATGAAGGAGAAGTATACTCCCAAGAGGAATGGAGTATACTCTATATATTTGTGAAGGGGAGTTTAACCACTCAAATAGTTTACCCGTGTTTTTTTGTTTTGGTTTTGCCACCTCCATGAGAGATGATATATCATCATCAAAAATTGGGGATATTGTGGATCTATGTGCTTATAGATACAATTGTTTGCAATTGTTAGATGACTTTGGGTGTTTTGATGATGATAAAACCTAATGTCAAACAACGTTTGGTGAAGTCCCTATTGATTTCTAATACTGAATCCTCTGATGATGACATCTTTTAAAGAAGCTATATCAAGCCTCATCCAGAAGATTCAAGTTCTATATGAAATTCTAAATCAATTATGAATGAAGTAGAGGAACTTGAAGCTTCAAGGTTGTGAAAGAGAGAAAGTGTGAAAGCTTGTCTGGTATTGTGTCAAAGTGATTTATTAAATTTAAAGGTATAAGAGTAGCTCTCACGATACTAAGGTAGCTCATATATACACACAAACCAAACAATAGTTTGATGGAAATTGTGAAGAAGATATCCATCATTTACCAAATTTTGTTTTGATGAAGACTATCAAAGAAGAAATATCTTTAAAAGACAAATGATGAATGCTTTTCAATTTTTGAAGCTTAAATCGAGATGTTTGGTCATGATTACGACTATTGAAATTAATGGTAACCAAAGAAGAAATATTAATGGAAAAAATGTTGAACTATGATGAAGGTAATCTTGCTAAGATTCACACTAAATAATCAAGTTTAAAAGGTTAATTATAAATCATGTTATATCATTTTAGATGCTTAGAATATTTCATACATTTTCATCTCTAGAGGTTCTAAACCATCATGCATCAAAATCATTCAAGCATTAGCATGAAAAAATTGTTTTTTTTTTCACTTTTAACACAATGGTAATCATTTACAAGAAAATGGTAGTCGGTTAACAGTTGTTTCTGTTTCATATTTTAAAAAATGTCATTTTTGTAAATTGTGGCTTCTAAAACCGTTATACTTACACTTTTAGAACTGCCATAACTTTCGCATTTTGTTTGAAAAATATGAATGTTGCTAGGGTGGTAACCGGTTATAAATTTTATAAAATCGATTACAAAATGTAAAAATGTGTCTTTTCATGAACCATTACCATTCCAAACCTTTTAAAACCTTCATGAAAATGCCCCAAACATATACATCATATTTAAGGAAAGATACATCAGATTTTCAAAATACCACTTTCATACAAATTTTACATACAATTCAAATCATTTTTAAATGTTCATTCTTAAAAAACTTTTGAAACTTTTGTGCATGACTTTCATATCATTGCAAAGTTTCATTAAAGTCATAGCACTTAAGATTTATATTTTATTGAATTGTAATATTGAGAAAAGGAAAATCTAGCATCTTGGAATCAATTCACAAAACAATTTTATTTATTTCTATACAAAGTGTTTATATTGTTTTTCATCATAGTGTGTTGGTTAAGCAATGTTTGTTTCCTTATAAAAACTAACCAACATTATCTAGAACAAAAATGGATTAAACAACTTTATTTATTTCTATACAAAGTGTGTTGCTTTTCATCAGAGTTGTTTGTCAATAGAAAGTGGTGTACTTTATGGTTTTTATGAGAATCATCATAGTGTTTGATGATTTTGAAAATTTTCTTTGAATTGGGGTAATTCAAAGTCCACCATATGTTTAGTGTTTGGTGTTGTGAAAATAATGTAGTCATCCTTCGTTTTGTGAATGCTTTATAAGGTTGTAAAGATGTCTTGGTGTGAGACTTGTACGAGGATACAAACATAGTGGGAAATCCTTCAAGGTATGAAGGGACTGGATGTACCATGGGTTATAAGGGGAACTAGTATAATTTCCTTGTGTCCTTTATTTTTCAGAAATTTAATTTTTTGCATTTTATTATCCTAAGAACATAACATACTCATAACTTCTAGAAAATCGGGCAACTTTTATTCAGCCCCTTTTTAGGTTGCATATCTGTAGTTACAATTGGTATAAGAGCAAGACTTAGGTAACTTGCTCTTAGATCCGGGTAAAAATGTCTTCTGTATAAGTGTTATTAAGAGAAGGTGGAAGCTCCAAATATACCACCATGTTTCACCAGTGATCATTGTGATTTTCAGAAAATTAGGATGCAAATGTTTCTTGAATCACAAGGTACAGAAGTTTGGAAATCTGTTAAAATAGGTCCATATATTCCTACTACACTTGTAAATGGTGTAAGTCAACCAAAACTCAAATATGCACGGGACAATTATGATAACAAGAAAGTCTTGAATGATACGAAAGCCAAAAACATCTTAGCATCATTGTTAGAATGGATGGTTTTTTTAGATTATCAAATTGTTAAACAACAAAAGAAATGTGGGATACCTTGCAAATCACACATGAAGGAACCGAAGAAGTTAAGAGATTAAATTTAAAACTTTATCAAAATAATATCAAACATTTATAATGCCACCCCATCAAAATATTCTAAATATGCAAAAAAGGTTCACCGTCTTGACAAATGATCCCTTGATTGCTCTTGGAAAAGTCATCGCCAAAGATGAAACTAACATTAAAATTTCTTAGATTATTGAAAATAGAATGACAACCGAAAGTAACATCAATATCCAAAAATAAAAGTGTTTCCCAAAAGTAATTGGCTGCACTGTTTGGAAAACTTCAAGAACATGAATTGCAACTTGAACGATTAGAGAAGCATGAAGGATGTGGGCATAAAATGAAATATATTTCCTTAAAAAATAAAGTCCAAGATTATGATAGTGAGATCTTTTTCCTCTTGTGTGTGTGTCATACCCCAAAATTTTCCCTCTCATTTTCTTCATATCATTTAGCATGAGCTTTCATTTCATTTCATTGCATTCAAGCATAGAAAAACAAAACACCAAGCATTGCATTGCATCTTGCATAAGGGCATAGGATCAGGTGATTCACTAAGGTGTGGATCATCCAAAGCAAGGAAATAAGAGCCAAGGGTTTCCCACAAACCTCAAAGGTCTCTTACATCACATGTCATCTCAATTGGTCCCACAAGGCATGAGAAGAGGAGAATTCATCAAGAAGATTGGCCAGTGCATTATTTCCTACACAAGGCAGTAAAAAATTAGGATTGGACCCCCAAATGGGCAAGCTATCTGAGTTTTTATCATCTCTAAGTGCCATATCTCATCTTTGTTAGACAAGATACACATCATATTCAGAGGAATTTGGATTTGGAGGATGTGTTATTTCCTCCTAACCAGAAGGTGCCAAAATTAGGGTTTGATCTAAAATCAGTTTATTTCTGATTTCATGGGAAAAAATTGATCTCATGGTATTCCTTATGTTCTTAAGTGTATATGGATGGAAAATTGCTCATCAATTGGTTTCAGAAGGGTCTCAATTGATCAATTGCTTGATAATCAAGAAATTGGGGAAAAGTCAATTGTGCAATGAAAAAAGTCAACTCTTGACTTTTTAAGGTCAAATTCATGAAATTCATGTTACATATGTTCATTGGAAAAAATTTGATCAAGAAATGATGGAGGAATCATGAAAAATCAAGAAATCACAAAACTGCCCAAAATAGAGACTTTAGGGTTGCCAAAAATAGTAAGTTTGGACCATTTTGCACCCTACTTTGAGGCTCTCTTTCTCCAAGATAAAACTTCAAACCTCAGGCCCAAGTTGAGCCAATTAAAGTTCATTTTCTAAGCTTCAAATCCATATAAAGAACTCCTCCATTGGATGAAAATTGAGTGAGTTATGGTTGATCAAAGTTTGATGAAACTAGGTCCAAAACCAAGTCATGACCAGGCATGCCCAGGCCCACGCGCCATAATTTTGACAAACACTTGGTGTGCCAAAAGTCAAGCTTAATTTCTTCAAGATAAAAGCTCCAAATGAAAAACTTTTCAACATCAAAGTTGTTCCTTGCCATTCCCTCTTCAATGTTGATGTTGGACAAATTTTGATTTGGTCAAGTTATGATGGAGATATATTAGTCCAAAGTTGGTGTGATCACACTGAAATTTCATGCACCACATTGCCATTCCATGACTTGTCTTGACATGCCCACAAACCAGTCCCACATCTTGATTTCCAAAGCTATTTTCCAACCTTTTCAAAACCTTATTTCAATCCAATTCCCACACCAATATTGTTCCATAAAGTTTCCTCTTTCTAATGCCACAAAGATCCCATGATTTCATACACTAGGGAGAGAGAATTTCATCTCCAAACATCCATTGGTGCATTAAGTGTGTTGCTGCTACAAAATCATAAAAACTCATGGTTAGTGTTGAGAATCCATATCAACTTGCACGTATATGCTCACACCATCCAACCATTGCCGCATTAAGCCAAACATTTCCCACATACTATGCATGACATGTTGCTTCATGCACAAAAGAAGAAAAAATAAAAGCTTGTTGTGTAAGTTTCTGATACATCCGTGCCATCATCACCATTCTTTTCATTTCTACCTCACCATAACACCATGGACATCCATCACCATATCACAACCAAAGCTAGCTCGCCCTAACTAACTTGACTCAGTTAGTTAGAGGCAGCTCAATTAACTCTACTCAATGACTCAGTTAACCATGAGTTAAGTCACTAAACTCAACATGTATATCCACATTTCACTCACAACTTCAATTTTCAACTCTCATTTTTCACTCTCCCTCTAAAGCACTTCAAGCTTTCTCTCTCAATTTCTCTCTATTCTCTCTGAGTTTACACGAATTCACCATCACTCATCATCATCATCATTGCTTGGCATTGAAGCAAGAATACACTGAATCAATATCATTCTCCAAGTGAAGTTTCATCAGCATTTTGATTTTCTCTCTGTTTTCCATTCCAAGATTCTACAACATTTATTTTGCTTAGATTGAAGTTCCAAAGGTGAAGATCAATTGGATATCTCTGGTTTTCTCAACTTTTCCAAGATCTACAAGTTTCAGGTTCAAATTTTCTTCACCTTATTCTGCTTGTTTAGCTTGTTTGGAAGCTTGTTGATGATGTTATTTTAGCTCATTAGGAGCTCTGTTAACTCCGGCTAGTTGATAGGCCTCTTAGAGGCATAGACTCAAAACCTAGGGCAAATTTCTTGTGCTCGATTCTTATTATGTGTGTGTTATATGTGAAAACCAAGCCTAGATTCATGATGTACGTAACTTCAGCTTCATTTTGACATAAGAATTGTGTATTTCTGGAGACTTGGAAGTTTGCAGGTGGTGGTTGCTCGCCGAAGAAGATGACCGGAGGTCCTTCTCCGGTCGGTGGTTTGCAATTGTTAGGGTTTCTGAGTTTAAACGTGGCTGTTGATTTGTTCTCATCGTGTGGTTAATAATGTTGCCAACGCATTAATGAATTTGCTGCATGTGTGTGAGTATATGGTAGTTCACGTGTGCTTGCATTTGTGTCCATTGGATTGCCTTGATTTTTTGGGTTGACTGACTGAATGATCGATCCAAGGGTTCTCATTTCTCCAACGCATTAAAATTCCCATGCTCCTCACGTGTTCTATTTTTCTCTCTGATTGATTACATGTGCGTGTGTGCGTATTAATTATGGTGTGCGTGTCTTGGTATTCGTTGGATTGTTTTACTTGGCATCATGACTTAATCATATGATTCTGATTGTGTCCACGTGTTTGACTGCGCATGTACACTAGCACACACGATCACAAGTGTAATTGGACTGGACTTAATTCCTATTCCCACCCCCACACTGAGCCCATTTTTATTTTTTAACGTGATATTTTACTTCTCTGCACCCCCTGCTTTCTCTTTCTTTCTTTTAATTTCTTTTTATATGCTTGTTTCATAATTGACTTTTAAAAATACTAAAACATTATGAAAAATTCTACAAAAATTCATGTGATATCTTAGCATGTTAAAATAATTTTCTATCATTTTTAATTTTGATTTTGTGAAAATTTGCATATCAGTCCATAATTTTCTCTTATTTCTTTTGAAATTTGTTTCTATTTTCACATCTTCATTTCAAAGAATTATTTCTCATAGCTCCTTAAATATTTTTGCATCAATATTTTTGCATCCATTCAGCAGCATCCCAAAATTCATAAAAATGTTTTTGTTTCATTTTTAAGACTTTCTTTTATTGCATTTAGGTCCCCTATCTTGGCACTTTGGTCCATGATTCATAAGTGACTATTGCTTGTGGGTTTGAGGTCCTTCCTCTCTGAATTTTTGTATGGTATTTTGATGTGTGATTAGTCACTGGTTGAGGTCATTTACATTCTAATTCCATAATTTTTGAATGCACTTTGACATATGTTGGTGCTTGTGTTTGAAGGAAGTTTTGCTTGAACTTTATGTGCCTTTCTTTAACCTTCATTGCATGAGGCATTTATGCCATCATTTGAGGTCTTTTGTTAGGGTTTAGGTAACATGTTTAGATTCTTATAAGTTGTGTTTGATCATTGTTGAGCCCATTTGGCATGTGTTTATCCTTTGTTTTATATGATGCATCTTGTGGGACTTTTTGACTAATTTTTCTTAAGCCTTCATCTTATGCTTTTCATGTTTGGTTGTGTGCTTCTAATATGATCATGTTATCATCTCATTTACATTTTAATCCATGATTTTCTACTGACCTATCCATAAGCATTCATATTTGTATGCCATTTTGCATCTTTTGCATTTCTTTTCAAGTATGAAACATCCATTCTTTTATGTGACTTCTTCTTGCATGTTTGCTAAGTTGTATGGATTTGATTGATAAGTGTTTATGCCATGTTCATTTGTGCATCTTTACCATGTCATATCACTTCTGACTTTGATACTTGAGCTTCATCTTGAATTTTTTTTTTAGGTTTGACTTTTACCTTAAGTAACTTCTTGTCATGTTAAATTCATGTTCATATCTTCTCACTTCTTCTCCTAATCACTCCTAATGCTTGGATACTTGATTGTTTACCTCATGTGACATTTGTCTATCATGTTTAGGCACATGTTTAGGTAATCCACATTCTGACTTTGATATTACTTGAAGCATTATTACATGATCACTTTGCATATCCACTCATTCTTCATCTAATTCTTTCATAATGCATTTCTTTGTGATTTAAGGAAGTGTATATGTGCATTTGATTTGTGTTTGCCCTCACATTATTAGAGAACATTCTTATGATGTGCATTCTGACTTTGTGTTTCCCTTAACCTTTAAGATGCTTTTACTTTGGTTATTGATTTGTGTAAGTCTTATTTGTTCATCTTAACTTGTTTCTTCACTTGTGAATAATTGTACTAACCATTTCAAGGGCTAATGGTAAGTCACTTGAGTGTGGATATACATCCATATTCTAATTTCTTCCTTCATCTTTTAATCATTCAATTTGAGTTGTTTAAGCATTTAATAATGCTTTGTTTTCATAATCTTCTTTCTTCCCTCTTAGAAATAACTTAACTTCCATCTTGGAAGTAAGTTGCTTTCTACCTTCTTTTTCTTCTTTCTTTTAGGATTAGGTTCCTTAAACCACATTAACCATAGGACCTCCAAGCATGCTAATACTAGGATGTGTCTTAGTATCCCCTTAGTTTTCACCTTTGATCCCCTTGGAGTCTCTTCTTCTCATCTTCAAACAAGAAAGCAAAAAACACTTAATAAAGGTTAATGCATATTGCATGTGAGCCTTGTATGTGGGAAATGGAAGGAGGGGAGTTTCTCTCCACCTTCCTAGAATGTTTAGCATACGGCCTATTAGGACGACCATACGACGCATTCAATCCTGTATCATAGACTTGGATGCAATACGTGTCACAAATACAAGTAACTTCAAAAACACTTCTTTCTAAAAAAACTTCAAACAAACAATAACGTCTTTCCTTTGGGAATTTCTCTCCTCATCTCATTCACTCATTCCTTAAGGATGCGTCATTTCCGTTCTACCGCAAACAGGTAACACCTAAGTCTCCCTACAGCGAGCTGCAACACCTAACTGCTGGAACGCGAACTTCGACGTATTCCACTAAAAAACACAAGCAATTTTCCTTAGGTGAGGTGAACTACGTCGCTCTGATTCTCATGCTCCCGATGAGATACGTAGGCCCCATTCGAGCACTTCTTTTATTTTCCCTACATTTGTTTCTCTTTCTCTCTCCTGTCTTTTCCAGTTCTCAGCAGCGAAGCTCCAGTCAACGACACCCTTTGATCGAGATAAGCAAGCGTGGATCCCATCGGGCACGATGCACGCGTGAGGGTGCTAATACCTTCCTCACGCGTAACCGACTCCCGAACCCAGTTCTCTTGGTCGCAAGACCATGCTCTTTCCTTTCCCCCAGGTTTATGCAGTGTTTCCTTTCCCTCTCTTGGGATAAATACACATTGCTGGCGACTCTGTTTCGGTGCCACTTTCGCGTTTGTACTGGGATGAAAATCCCGGGAGCGACCGCTGGCGACTCTGCTGGGGATCGAACCCAGAATCTCTGGTTTCCTTAGCGAGTCAATCCTAGCGCTTGTCTGTTTTTCTTTCATTGGGTGTTTGCTGTGATGCTGTATTTTGTTGTTTATCATTTTTACTGTACTGTTACTTACTGTATTACTGTACTTTACTGTATTTATCGCATTTTACTGCATTACATATCATTACTATACTGTGTTGTGCTGGACTTTTCTGTTTGGTGGGCAGGGTGTTCTGAGAGATAAGCCAACTACCCAGGCTTGAGTACACACATAGGTATTAGAGTGGATAGTCGTGACACTTGCGTGGTGGTGACCACGTATTGTTGTTCATGAGACCCACAACCAGATGAGGTTCTATCGGGAGCTATCTGCTACTGCATGTTATGCAGGCCAGTAGTTATTCTCCTGAGGAACTGTCGACTCTGGTGACCATTCCCGAGGACTCGGTTGCAGCACTCCTCCCGAGATGTGACAGTGGCATACCACATTATGTGGCAAACCCATTGCACATTCTCGATCCGAGGACCCAATGCTGAGAACTTGCTATAGGATGTCCTTTTGGGAAAGAGAATCAGTGGAGGCACTCCTCGATTGGTGATAGTACTGTACACCGAGGGATGAATGTACTATTGCTTCTCGACCTCAGTGCCAGAAGCTGAGGACCTTTCGTTGTGGAGAATCAGTTGAGGCCTCCTCGATTGATGATGATGCCAAACCAGAAATGGTGAACGTATCATCATTTCTCGACCTGAGAGCCCGGGATACTGAACATCCTAGTACCTACATGTGAGAAGGGCGGGTTGTTTACAGGTTTGCAGGTAACCATGACCTCTTACATACCCGGTTTTCTATTAACCTTACACAAAAAGGAGGATTCATCATATTGTATTCAGATGGTTCTTATCTATGGTTCTATATTGATCTCAGAGCTACACTGACACCGTTCACAGTCCAGCACAGACACTTGGCACCTTGATACCATGCCCTTTGCATTGCATTATCATATCCTAACATACATGTTTATTCATTTCCAGGTGTATATTCTACCCCCGATTCCAGTCATCAGGTTATCCCAAGGATGAATACCAAAGAAAGGAAGAATACCATCAGTTACAAGTTCCTCACCCCTACTCTAGGCCATATTCTTGCCCTGAAGGGAATGGCGAGCCCTGAAGTGTGAGCAGCTTTTGAAGAGAAATATGGGTGGATTTTGTCTGTTGTCTACAATGTCAGTGAGTACGAATACAGGGATCTCCAAACGTTGATGCAGTTCTACGATCCGCCTCTGAGGTGTTTTGTATTCCCAGATTATGTGTTGGTCCCTACCTTAGAAGAGTATTCCAGCATGTTAGGGATTGCTATTAAGGAGGAGCCTCCTTTCTTTTGGTCTGTGGGTGATCTTGACTTTGGAAAAGTAGCTGCTGCTCAGTATTTGAGCAAGTCTGAGTTAGAAGCCAACATCTCCAACAAAGGAAAGCTTCGAGGTTACAAGCTGGGGTATTTAGTAAAGAAGGCTATGGAGGCTGCGAAAGACGGGAATTGGGTTGTTTTTAATGCCTTGCTAGCGCTATGTGTATATGGCATTGTATTGTTTCCCAATGAGCCTGATTTTGTCGATACAGACGCTATCCGGATATTCATGATGAAAAATCCAGTACCAACACTGCTGGGAGATCTCCACTACTCCTTGTACAACAGAAATGAGAAGAAAAGAGGGGGGATAGTTCATTGCTGTGCACCTTTGTTCTACAGGTGGTTTACAAGTCGCTTACCGCAATCAGGAGCTTTTGTGGATTCTAAATATTCTCTAGAATGGAGTCATCGTTTAATGGGACTGGTTGCTAAGGACATCATATGGGTAGACCATGGGTTAATTGGCAAAAACATCATCCATTGTTGTGGGGAGTTTCCTAATGTTCCGCTAATAGGAAGAAAAGGGGGAATCAACTACAATCCTTCTTTGGCCGTCCGACAATTTGGGTATGCTTTGATGGGTCCGCCCGTTAAGAGAGATGTAGAGGAATCCCTGTATTTCCATGCGTCAGATGGTTGGGAAATTGCCCAAAAAGCTTCTGAGAGTTGGGTTAGCGTAATAAAGGAAGGGAAAGTTGCTCTAGGCAAACCCAACAACCGGGCTTATCCGGAGTATGAAGAATGGGTAAAGAAAAGAGTGGAAGATTTTCTCTTGCCTTTTGGGTGATGCGCCCCGTCTATATCCTGATGATGGGAAAGAAAGGAGTAATGCCACTGTGGAAGAAGTCGACAAGTTGCAAGCTTTGGTGAAAAAGCTCCAGGGAGAGAATTCTGAGCTGAATAGTCGTCTTCAAGAAGCGCTGACTACCAACCAAAGATTGGAGCTAAAAGCACAAAATGTTGAACAAATCCTCGCTGCAAAAGAGAAAGATTTTGCCGGAAGAGCTCAACATTTCCAGAAAATCAGTAAAGGTGTCGATGTTGCTACTCAAGCTCATAAGAAGACCAAACGGGTCTTGGCGCAGAACAAAGAGAAGCTAACCAAGCTTCAGCAAGCCTGGGACGAGGTCAGGTTTGAAAATACAGAGTTACAGGAACAGTTAAAGGCCAAAGATGACGAGCTTCTTAGAGCACATGAACAGCGTAGAAAGCATCGGGAAGACTTTGCAAAGAGCCAGGAGCAAATGGAGAATGTTAATGATGAATTGAAAAGGGCCAAGACAAAGCTTGAGGACGCCATGGTGGAAATGGGAAAACTCAAGATACAAGCTGGGGTGAAAAGGTTTAAGGAAGTGAGTGCTGATGAAGCTTTCTTGATGCACGCAGATTCATTAACCAAGGCGCTGAATAGGAGAGACATCTTGATCAGGGAGTTGATTGAAAAGTCGGGTCATCAACGCACTAGAATCCTTTTTGAAGAAATCAAGCATTCTAGTGAGAGATTGAAAGATTTGGAATTAGACGTTTGATCTCAATTTCTTTCCTTTTAATGTAGTTTTGCTGATGTATTGTTGGCTACCATCAGGCTTGTTGATGGAGTCATTTCCATTGATGTATTTCCCATTTACGAACTCATTGTAAAGTGTTTCGGCACTTATTAGCTTTCTGTTTAATGAATGGTTTATTCAAAGGGGTTTCTTCGGCACCACATTATTCACTAGCACATCATCACAACATTATCACAGCGCAGTTCTTCACATTATTCTTCTCGCAATATTATATGATTATCCTTGAGATTCTTGTGGTTAAGACTGGAATCAGGGTGTGGAATTCCCTGGAAGTGATAAACATGGCATTTGCATTGCATTTTTTGCATTCTGTTGTTTGCTTTTCAGGTGCTCGTGGCAGGGTCTCTAACCTTTATTTGGTTTCATGCATTATAGCTGAAAATCACGTCCACCGATATTCAACCCGAAGAAATCAAGCAAGGATAATGGATCAAATGCAGAATGATTTGGCTGAAATGAGGGCACGCATGGATCAGTTCATGACTCTCATGACTGGTATGGCACAAACTCAAGAGAGATTGAGGCCTCTGGTCGAGCGTCCAGAGACTACGCCAGGAGGTAATCAGAATGACAATTCACAGACTCATGGCACTCCTCCTCTGGTTGGCAATCCTCCTCCTGTTGGTAATCTGGGTAATGGAAATGTCAGAAATGCTGGTGTTGTTCAGGAAGATGCTCAGGAAGACCAGTTCACCCTAGTGGATGCTGAGATGGGTAATCCTAATGACAAAAGGTACGATGATTTGGCTGAGAAGATACGGGCTATGGAATGCAAGAATTCTATGGGCATTGATGTCACCAATCTGGGTCTGGTACCAGGAGTCAGAATTCCTCACAAATTCAAGCCGCCCACTTTTGACAAATATCATGGCAATATGTGTCCCCAAACACATATTCAGGCTTATTTTGGGAAGATCTCAGCCCATACTGATGACGAGAAGCTATGGATGCATTATTTTCAGGACAGTTTGGCTGGAGCATTGTTGACCTGGTATATGAAATTGAACAGAGCTGCTGTGCGAAGTTGGAAGGATCTGGCAGAAGCATTCCTAAAGCAATATCAGTACAATATCGACATGGCGCCCAACCGCACTCAATTGCAAGGGTTGTCACAGAATGCTAAGGAAAGTTTCAAGGAATACGCTCAAAGGTGGAGAGAGATGGTTGCACAGGTTCAACCTCCTTTGCTAGATAGAGAAATGGCAGATATGTTTATGGGCACCTTGCAAGGGGCATTCCTTGATAGATTGGCTGCCTGTCCATCAACAGGATTTTCTGACATCGTGATTGCGGGTGAAAGGATCGAGAGTCTGTTAAAGCTTGGAAAGATTCAAGACGTAAGTGGTGCTGGTTCCTCTGGGACGAAGAAAACATTTGCTAGTGGTCAGAAAAGAAGAGAAGGTGATACAAATGCTGTGTATAGAGGACGGGGAAGAGGATGTTCTCAGGCTTACCATCAAGTAGGTGCAGTGACAATCCCAGCACCAGCTGTTCAGTAGCAGCAACCCCAACAACAGGTTCAGCAGCAGCAACCTCCTTTCCAGCAAAGATCTAGGCAGAGGGATCGCAAAATTGACCCTCTCCCTATGACCTATTCAACACTATTACCCCAGTTACTCAAATTAAAGTTGGTTGAGCTTCGTACTATGAAAGCTCCTGCTGCTGGAAACTTGCCACCTAATTTTGATGTCAACGCTCGCTGTGATTTCCATTCTGGTGCGCAGGGGCATACCACTAAGAAGTGTTGGGCATTTCAAAATAAAGTACAAGATCTGATCGATGCTAAAGCAATTAATTTCTCTCTGCCTCCTAATGATCTCCAGAACCCCATGCCTGATCATGGTGTGGCAGATGTGCATGCTATTGAAGACGGAAAGAGGTTAAATCTGGTAACGGATATCAGTCAGGTGAAGACTCCGTTGCTAGTGGTGAAGGATCATTTGTTGAAGGGACAGGTGTTCCCGGGTTGTAATCAAGATTGTTCTGAATGTATGAGTCAGAAGAATTGCTGTGATAAGTTGAGAATTGGTTTGCAGAGTTTGATCGACGAGGGACGTCTACAGTCTGACCGGGCTGTGAAAGAAACTGATGAGGTGTCAACTGTGACCATTTATTATACTCCTGCGGAAATTCAGGTGCCTGCAAGTACAGCTCCTGTAGCAAGTGTTGTGCAAGAAAGACCCAGTCCTGTTACCATCACAGTGCCAGGACCTATTCCGTTTACATCTACGAAGGCAATCCCATGGCACGATGGGGCAGACGTGTACTACGAAGGGAAAAAGCAGGAAGTCGGGACATCTGCTAGTTTGAATATTGATAATGTGGGTGGTGTAGGTGGCTTTACTCGGAGCGGAAGGTTGTTTGCTCCCCAAACTTTGCGAAGTGATAAAGAAGGTGAAGCTGCAGCAAAAGCTAAAGGAAAACAGGTGGTCGAGAGTGTGCCTGTGCCTGAAACAGAGACAAAGATTACCTTTGACAACGAGGTGGAAGAGTTCATGAGGATAATAAAGAAAAGTGATTATAAGATTGTCGATCAGCTGAATCAGACGCCCTCAAAAATTTCAATTTTGTCACTGTTGATGTGTTCTGACGCGCACCGGGAGGCTTTGTTGAAAGTATTGAAGAGAGCCTATGTTCCACAGGAAATCACCGTTAATCAGCTTGAAGGTGTGATCTCTAATGTCAATGTCAGCCACGGATTAGGGTTCACAAGCAGAGATTTGACGTCTGAAGGAAGAAACCACAACAAGGCTTTGCACATTACAATGGAGTGCAGGGGTGCAGTGTTGTCTCACGTATTGGTAGAAACTGGTTCCTCACTCAATGTCTTGCCCAAGAAGGCGTTGATGAAGCTAGAAGTTGATGGATTGATATTAAGGCCAAGTGAATTGGTTGTTAGAGCGTTCGATGGGACAAAAAGATCTGTGTTTGGGGAAGTGGAATTGCCGGTGCAAATTGGGCCGCAAGTGTTCAAATCTACATTCTATGTGATGGATATACAGCCTTCGTATAGCTGCTTATTAGGTCGCCCTTGGATTCATGCGGCCGGGGCTGTTACATCCACCTTACACCAAAAGCTGAAGTATGAGTTTGAGGGACAAGTTGTGACTGTGTGCGGTGAAGAAGACATCTTTGTTAGTCATTTGTCCATATTTAAGTATGTTGAGATGGATGGGGAAATCCACGAAATGCTTTGCCAGTCGTTTGAAGCGGTGAATATTGACAACGTGCCTGAATCTTCCCTTGCATCAGATAGAGCCGGTACATCCATTTCGTCCTATAAACAAGCTGTTGAGGTTGTCAGAGCAGGCAATGCCCAAGGCTAGGGCATGCTGATAGAGATACCAATGAAGGAGGATAAATTTGGTATTGGCTATCATCCCTCTATGACTTCAGCTGCAGAAAACAGTGGGCCCATCACTTTCAGCAGTGGGGGAATTATTTACCCAGATCAGTCTTGTGCAGCTACAGAAGATGGCGTTGACAGTGACTGTGACTTGGACAACTGGGTACGCTCACGTGCTCTGGGACAATCATTGCAGAATTGGTCTGCGGAAGAAGTCATCCGAGTTACTCTTCAAACAGAGTAATTTTCTTTGTTTTTCTAACCATAATGCATGTTAAAATCTTGCGCTCTGCCCAAGGCGTATAGATTCATTTGTAGGGCCACCCTGTTTGCATTTGCAATTTTAATCATCAATAAAGGACGTTTTGCACTCAAATTTTGTTCTCTGTCTTTCATTTTTATTTCTGCACAAAAAGAATAAAATGGCAATGTTTCTTTTCTTTCTTTTTGCTTTGAAATAAATTCTAAAATAAAGCATGAACCCGTTCATGCAGACTTGAGCCTCCGGATTTCATTGATAACGGTTCTACTATGGCCATGTATGACTTTGACAAACCGATTTATCAAGCCGAAGAAGGGGATGAGAAAGGCTGTGAACTCCCTGAGGAACTGGCCAGATTGTTAAAACAAGAGGAAAGGACCATCCAACCTCATCAAGAGACCATAGAGATCATCAATATTGGTACCGAGAATGCTAAGAAAGAGATCAAGATTGGCGCCAGCTTGAAAACGGATGTGAAGAAAGCTTTGACTGAAATGTTGTGTGAATATGTTGATATATTCGCCTGATATTGTTGTACACAGGCTGCCATTGGGAGAAGAATGCCCGCCGGTCAAGCAGAAACTTCGTCGGACTCATCCCGATATGGCCATAAAGATCAAAGAAGAGGTTCAGAAGCAGTGGGACGCTGGGTTTTTTGCTGTGACTAACTATCCTCCCTGGGTTGCCAATATTGTGCCGGTACCAAATAAAGACGGAAAGGTTAGAATGTGTGTGGATTATCGAGATATTAACAAAGCTAGCCCGAAAGATGATTTTACACTACCCCACATAGATGTGCTGGTTGACAATACAGCTCAGTTTTCAGTGTTCTCGTTTATGGATGGTTTCTCCAGGTACAACCAGATTAAGATGGCGCCTGAGGATATGGAGAAGTCCACATTCATTACTCCATGGGGTAGATACTGTTATAAAGTGATGCCTTTTGGGTTGAAAAACGCAGGGACAACGTACCAGCGGGCAATGGTAACTTTATTTCACGACTTGATCCACAAAGAGATCGAATGTTATGTGGACGACATGATTGCCAAGTCGCGAACGGAAGAGGAACATGTGATTAACTTGAAAAAGTTGTTTGAAAGGTTGAGGAAGTTCCGTTTGAGATTGAATCCAAACAAGTGCACTTTTGGGGTGCGTTCTGGAAAGCTGCTGGGTTTCATTGTGAGCGAAAAAGGGGTTGAGGTTGATCCTGCCAAAGTGAAAGCAATACAAAATATGCCTGAACCAAGAACAGAAAAAGAGGTTCGTGGTTTTCTGGGTAGATTGAACTACATTGCAAGGTTCATATCTCACCTAACAGCCACGTGCGAACCAATATTCAAACTGCTAAGAAAAGATCAAACAGTCAGGTGGAATGACGATTGCCAATTGGCATTCGATAAGATAAAAGAATATTTGCAGGAACCTCTAATTCTCATGCCTCCAGTTTCAGGAAGGCCTTTGATAATGTATTTCACGGTGCTTGAAGGTTCTATGGGTTGTGTTCTTGGTCAACACGACGAGACAGGTAGGAAAGAGCATATTATCTACTACCTGAGCAAAAAGTTCAATGACAGTGAGTCCCGATACTCAATGCTTGAAAAGACATGTTGTGCACATGCATGGGCCGCTAAGCGATTGAGGCAGTATATGATCAGGCACACAACTTTGTTGATTTCAAAAATGGATCCTATCAAATACATTTTCGAGAAACCAGCACTAACAGGCAGAGTTGCACGGTGGAAAATGGTTTTGACAGAATATGATATCCAGTATACTTCTCAAAAGGCCATCAAAGGAAGTATCCTGTCAGACTATCTTGCGCAACAGCCGATTGATGATTACCAACCCATGAAATTTGATTTTCCTGATGAGGACATCATGTTTCTCAAAGCCAAAGACTGCGAGGAACCACTCCCGGAGGAGGGGCCAAACCCTGAATCCAAATGGAGTTTGATGTTTGATGGGGCCGTCAATATGAATGGGTGCGGAGTTGGAGTAGTTCTTATCACACCGGAAGGTGTTCACATGCCTTTCACTGCCCGAATAACTTTCGGATGCACCAACAATGAAGCAGAATATGAAGCTTGTATAATGGGGATTGAGGAGGTGATTAATTTACGAATTAAGACCCTTGATATTTTCGGTGGTTCAGCTTTGGTAATCAATCAAGTGAAAGGGAGTTGGTACACGCACCAAGAAAATCTGGTTCCATATAGAGATTATACAAGGAGATTGCTGACATTTTTCACAACAGTGAGGCTCTACCATATTCCCCGAGATGAGAATAAGTTTGCAGATGTCTTGGCCACGTTATCTTCCATGATCAAAGTGCAAAGATGGAACCATGTACCTAAGATTGATGTGTCTCGTCTTGACAGACCTGCATTTATGTTTGCTGTTGATGCAACGTCTGATGACAAGCCATGGTTTCATGACATCAAGTGTTTCTTGAAAAGTCAAGAGTACCCGCCTGGGGCATCTACTAAAGATAAGAAGACGTTGAGAAGGTTATCTGGTAGCTTCTTCTTGAATCAGGATGACGTGCTGTACAAACGGAATTTCGACATGGTTCTGCTCAGATGCGTGGATAGACATGAAGCAGACCTGTTAATGCAGGAAGTGCATGAAGGATCTTTCGGTACCTATGCCAGAGGACATGCAATGGCTAAGAAATTATTGGGGTCAGGATATTACTGGTTGACCATGGAGGCAGATTGTTACAAATATGCCCGCAAGTGTCACAAATGCTAAATTTATGCAGACAAAGTGCATGTTCCTCCAAATCCATTGAGTGTCATGTCCTCGCCTTGGCCCTTTGCAATTTGGGGGCATTGATATGATCGGGAAAATTGAGCCTACTGCTTCAAATGGCCATCGCTTCATCTTGGTCGCCATTGATTATTTCACTAAATGGGTTGAAGCAGCATCTTATGCCAATGTCACTAAGCAGGTGGTAGCTCGTTTCCTGAAACGGGATATCATTTGTCGCTATGGAGTGCCTGAGAGAATCATTACTGATAATGGTTCTAATTTGAACAACAAAATGATGGCTGAGCTGTGCCGGGACTTCAAAATTGAACATCACAATTCTTCTCCGTATCGCCCGAAGATGAATGACGTTGTGGAGGCGGCCAACAAAAATATTAAGAAGATTGTGCAGAAAATGGTTGTCACATACAAAGATTGGCATGAGATGTTACCATTTGCTTTGCATGGGTATCGAACGTCAGTACGCACGTCCACTGGGGCAACACCATTCTCACTTGTATATGGTATGGAGGTAGTACTACCGGTTGAACTGGAGATTCCATCCCTCAGAGTCATGATGGATGTCAAGTTAGACGAAGTTGAGTGGGTTCGCGCTAGATTTAATCAGTTGAGCCTTATTTAAGAGAAACGGTTGGCAGCTGTGTGTCATGGGCAGCTATACCAGCAGAGGATGAAGCAAGCATTGGACCAAAAGGTGCGTCCTCGGGTTTACAAAGTGGGAGATGTGGTACTCAAAAGGATCCTTCCTCCTAGTACAGATCACAGGGGCAAATGGACTCCCAACTATGAAGGTCCATTTGTGGTTAAGACGGTCTTCTCGGGCGGAGCCTTGTTACTTACAACCATGGACGGCGAAGATTTTTCATCCCCTGTCAACTCAGACGTAGTCAAAAAATACTTCGCATGAATAGACCCGCTGGATAAAAAAAGAAAAGTCCAGGCAAAAAAGGGCATCCCGGCGAACGACAAAAACATAATAAAAGGTCCGGGTAAAAATTAGGGATATAAAATAAAAAAATTGTACACCCGGTGAGTTGAAAATCCGCAAGGATAACTCAGGCAAAAAAGGGTATCCCGGTGGATTGAAAACCCGAAAGGGCGGTCCACGCAAAAGAGGGATTTAAGCGAATGACTACGGTCTAAGTTATCTGTACTCCATCGCCGTTTCAGCAACTGACATTCCAAAGGGTAGGAATCAGTCTGATCATTCCTCAGAAGGCAAGGTCGGGGAGTCTTGAAGATATACTGGCCATAGCAGAATTGAAACTCAGTGGAATACCGTTTTCACATTACCCTTAGGATAGTTTCTTTTCTCAATTTCTCAGCGATCACCTCTTTCCAGGGATTGCTTCCTGATGTAATTGCCTATTCTGGGATTTTCTTCAATAAATTGAATTTCAGTAAAAAAAGCTTCTTATTTTGTTTTACTGCTTTGTTTGCAAAAACGTCCGAATTTTTGATAAAACATTGCATTTGAAAACACGATGGCTTTACAATAACATGCGTAGAAAAACATTTAAAATTACTTTGAATGTTGAATAATCCTGGATGGTGGATTCAAACCACGCAGTATCCTAGGGCACGTGTGCATATTCTTTTGTTGCAGGTAATAGATCCAGATGATTTCAAGAACAAGAGGCTTTTCTCCTAGACGAATAGTCAGTTATTCCCACCCAAAAGACTGGGGCAATCATATTCAGGGAAGGATTCTCTTGTCACCCTTTTGTCGCAACGTTTACTAATTGAGTCCATCATCCGGTCGGCGGTCGGTCACGACGTCTCGATATCGCAGGGTTGCTTCGTAGACACCAAAGTTAATGGTCAATTCCCAGTGAAGTCGCCAGGAGTTTGAAGATGCTTAATCTTCTGTAAAATCCTCTTAAGAGACATTCCCTAGCACGAGACGCTTTGAAGCGATTCTCCCCAGCAGAGTTTGTTATAAACTCGTTATCCCCAGTAGAGTTTGAAGATGTTGGGTCTTTTGTAAAATCCTCTTAAGAGACATTCCCTAGCACGAGACGCTTTGAAGCGATTCTCCCCAGCAGAGTTTGTTATAAACTAGTTATCCCCAGTGGAGTCGTCAAGAGGAAAGTTTGCCTAACGTGGGGCATTGTGACACTTATCCTAAGCTCGACAGTTTTGTTCCTCAACAGATCTCTAAGGAATCTCTCCCAGCGTGTTGCAACATAACGTCTTCTAACCAGGATTTGTGTATCCCCGACGGAGTAGTTCCGATCCCCAGCAAGATCATATCTCTGGTAGTGGTATCCCCACAGAGTTCATCATCGAATCTTGCCAGCCATACTCCCCAGATGAGTTATTGTCCTCCCTGCAGAGATTTATAAGATCAACAGAAACGCTTCCTCAACAAAGTGGTAGTACATTCTTTCCCCAGCTGAGTTAGAAGGCTGGTGATCCCTGCAAAGGATCTCGAGTTGGGTAGATCCCTAAGAAGAATTTTAATGACTTGTTTCTGTAGCAGAACGTCACTCAGAAAATTCTCATCCCCAGCGGAGCTGCTATGACCAGAATTCATCCCCAAGCAGATGAAGTAATTCCTGGCAGAATCCCCACTCCCCTCATATCCCAAAGTCCAATTTATTTTTGGCAAGCGTGACAATTCGAAGCAAGCAGATTGTTCATTCATTCTCCAACAGAGATACCATCCTTGCAGGAGTCTCTAATGGCAAATCATTGATCATTGTTCCTCAGCAGAGATGTCTAACATACATGCAGAGTGTAATCCAGTATTGGAATCCTCAAAGTCCAAGAGTAGATTGGTAAAAGTCCGTCTTCGGGTGGCAAATCCTCAAAGTCCAATAGCAGATTGGCAAAAGTCTGTCTTCGGGTGGCAAATCCTCAAAGTCCAACAGCAGATTAGCAAAAGTCCGTCTTCGGGTGGCAAATCCTCAAAGTCGAACAGCAGATTGGGAAAAGTCCGTCTTCGGGTGGCAAATTCTCAAAGTCCAACAATAGATTGGCAAAAGTCCATCTTCGGGTGGCAAATCAACAAAGTCCAACAGCAGATTGGCAAAAGTCCGTCTTCGGGTGGCAAATCAGCAAAGTCCAACAGCAAATTGGCAAAAGTCCATCTTAGGGTGGCAAATCATTAAAGTCCACTAGCAGTGTGGCAAGCCAGTAGTCGTCTGGTATCGTACAAAAGACATTATTGAAGTCCACCAGCAGTGCGGCGAGCCAGTAGTCATCTGGCATCGTGCAAAAAGACATTATTAAAGTCCACCAGCAGCGTGGCGAGCCAGTAGTCATCTGGCGTCGTGCAAAAAGACATTATTAAAGTCCACCAGCAGCGTGGCAAGCCAGTAGTCGTCTGGCGTCGTACAAAAGACATTATTGAAGTCCACCGGCAGCGTGGTGAGCCAGTAGTCGTCTGGCATCGTGCAAAAAGACATTATTAAAGTCCACCAGCAGCGTGGCGAGCCAGTAGTCGTCTGGCGTCGTGCAAAAAGACATTATTAAAGTCCACCAGTAGTGTGGCAAGCCAGTAGTCGTCTGGCGTCGTACAAAAGACATTATTGAAGTCCACCAGCAGTGTGGCGAGCCAGTAGTCGTCTGGCATCGTGCAAAAAGACATTATTAAAGTCCACCAGCAGCGTAGCGAGCCAGTAGTCGTCTGGCGTCGTGCAAAAAGACATTATTAAAGTCCACCAGCAGCATGGCGAGCCAGTAGTCGTCTGGCGTCGTGCGAAAAGACATTATTAAAGTCCACCAGCAGCGTGGCGAGCCAGTAGTCGTCTGGCGTTGTTCCAAAAGGTAGCTCTTCAGTATTATTCTTGTCATCAGAGTTTTATACAGGCAGAATTCATTGGATGGGGTTTATATCCCTTTTTTTCTTCTTCACAGAGCGCAAATTTTCGGGTTATTCTTCGGTATTCAATCCCTCCATACCTTGAACGTCTGAAAGCAATCGCTATCATCCATTCAGGTCTACAGTGATTGAATAGGGGTAGCTGTCATACCCCAAAATTTTCCCTCTCATTTTCTTCATATTATTTAGCATGAGCTTTCATTTCATTTCATTGCATTCAAGCATAGAAAAACAAAACATGAAGCATTGCATTGCATCATGCATAAGGGCATTGGATCAGGTGATTCTCTAAGGTGTGGATCATCCAAAGCAAGGAAATAAGAGCCAAGGGTTTCCCACAAACCTCAAAGGTGTCTTACATCACATGTCATCTCAATTGGTCCCACAAGGCATGAGAAGGGGAGAATTCATCAAGAAGATTGGGCAGTGCATTATTTCCTACACAAGGCAGTCAAAAATTGGGATTTGACCCCCAAATGGGCAAGCTATTTAAGTTTTTATCATCTCCAAGTGCCATATCTCATCTTTGTTAGACATGACACACATCATATTCAGAGGAATTTGGATTTGGAGGATGTGTTATTTCCTCCTAACCAGAAGGTGCCAAAATTAGGGTTTAATCTAAAATCAGTTTATTTCTGATTTCTTGGGAAAAACTTAATCTCATGGTATTCCTTATGTTCTTAAGTGTATATGGATGGAAAATTGCTCATCAATTGGTTTCAGAAGGTCTCAATTGATCAATTGCTTGATAACCAAGAAATTGGGGAAAAGTCAACTGTGTAGTGAAAAAAGTCAACTCTTGACTTTTTAAGGTCAAATTCATGAAATTCATGTTACATATGTTCATTGGACAAAATTTGATCAAGAAATGATGGAGGAATCATGAAAAATCAAGAAATCACAAAACTGCCAAAAATAGAAACTTTAGGGTTGCCAAAAATAGTAAGTTTGGACCATTTTGCACCCTACTTTGAGGCTCTCTTTCTCCAAGATAAAAGCTTCAAACCTCAGGCCCAATTTGAGCCATTTAAAGTTCATGTTCTAAGCTTCAAATCCATATAAATAACTCCTCCATTGGATGAAAATTGAGTGAGTTATGGTTGATCAAAGTTTGATGAAACTAGGTCTAAAACCAAGTCATGACCAGGCATGCCCAGGCCTACGCGCCATAATTTTGACAAACACTTGGTGTGCCAAAAGTCAAGCTTAATTTCTTCAAGATAAAAGCTCCAAATGAAAAACTTTTCAACATCAAAGTTGTTCCTTGCCATGCCCTCTTCAATGTTGATGTTGGGTAAATTTTGATTTGGTCAAGTTATGATGGAGATATATTGGTCCAAAGTTGGTGTGATCACACTGAAATTTCATGCACCACATTTCCATGCCATGACTTGTCTTGACACGCCCACAAACCAGTCCTACATCTTGATGTTCTAGGCTATTTTCCAACCTCTTCCAAACCTTATTTCAATCCAATTCCCACACCAATATTGTTCCATAATGTTTCCTCTTTCTAATGCCACAAAGATCCCATGATTTCATACACTAGGGAGAGATAATTTCATCTCCAAACATCCATTGGTGCATTAAGTGTGTTGCTGCTACAAAATCATAAAAACTCATGGTTAGTGTTGAGAATCCATATCAGCTTGCACGTATATGCTCACACCATCCAACCATTGCCTCATTAAGCCAAACATTTCCCACATACTATGCGTGACATGTTGCTTCATGCACAAAAGAAGCCAAAATAAAAGCTTGTTGTGTAAGTTTCTGATACATCCATGCCATCATCACCATTCATTTCATTTCCACCTCACCATAACACCATGGACATCCATCACCATATCACAACCAAAGCTAGCTCGCCCTAACTAACTTGACTCAGTTAGTTAGAGGCAGCTCAGTTAACTCTACTCAGTGACTCAGTTAACCATGAGTTAAGTCACTAAACTCAACATATATATCCATATTTCACTCACAACTTCAGTTTCCAACTCTCATTTTTCACTCTCCTTCTAAAGCACTTCAAGCTTTCTCTCTCAATTTCTCTCTATTCTCTCTGAGTTTACACGAATTCACCATCACTCATCATCATCATTTCTTGGCATTGAAGCAAGAATACACTGAATCAATATCATTCTCCAAGTGAAGTTTCATCAGCATTTTGATTTTCTCTCTGTTTTCCATTCCAAGATTCTACAGCATTTATTTTGCTTAGATTGAATTTCCAAAGGTGAAGATCAATTGGATATCTCTGGTTTTCTCAACTTTTCCAAGATCTACAAGTTTCAGGTTCAAATTTTCTTCACCTTATTCTGCTTGTTTAGCTTGTTTGGAAGCTTGTTGATGATGTTATTTTAGCTCATTAGGAGCTCTGTTAACTCCGGCTAGTTGATAGGCCTCTTAGAGGCATAGACTCAAAACCTAGGGAAAATTTCTTGTGCTCGATTCTTATTATGTGTGTGTTATATGTGAAAACCAAACCTAGATTCATGATGTACGTAACTTCAGCTTCATTTTGACATAAGATGACCGGAGGTCCTTCTCCGGCCGGTGGTTTGCAATTGTTAGGGTTTCTGAGTTTAAACGTGGCCGTTGATTTGTTCTCATCGTGTGGTTAATAATGTGCCAACGCATTAATGAATTTGCTGCATGTGTGTGAGTATATGGTAGTTCACGTGTGCTTGCATTTGTGTCCATTGGATTGCCTTGATTTTTTGGGTTGACTGACTGAATGATCGATCCAAGGGTTCTCATTTCTCCAACGCATTAAAATTCACATGCTCCTAACGTGTTCTCTTTTTCTCTCTTATTGATTATATGTGCGTGTGTGCGTATTAATTATGGTGTGTGTGTCTTGGTATTCGTTGGATTGTTTTACTTGGCATCATGACTTAATCATATGATTCTGATTGTGTCCACGTGTTTGACTGTGCATGTACACTAGCACACATGATCACAAGGGTAATTGGACTGGACTTAATTCCTATTCCCACCCCCACACTTGTAGTGAGTGATTTTTGGATGTGGTTGCGAAGCACGATCGCTCTGGTACTACAGTTCGATTCATTTTTTATCCTATTAAAGCTGATGAAGGAAGGGAAATAGATGTCTCCAACTAACCCTGCTTGCATACTGAGATTAAACAGCGGTCTGTTAGGTTACAGATGCTACAAAGATTTGGGGTTTCTCCTAAGTTTATTTTGTTGACGAGGGGTGCTTTAGGCTATTGGTTGAGATGTTAGGACGGATATATATGAAAGTATGGGATTTTGGGTTTTTGTTTAGTGTGCTCGCTAAGATCTTTCTTTCAATCTTATGCCTACGTATTCCCGTTTACCGAAACAGGGAAATCAGAGCGTTCGTAGTTCCTCCTATTCTATGGGAGGAAATGGTTGTTTTGGTGTCTTGTTCAAAGCCCAAGACGTGAAGCGAAAGGTGATTTGTATCTTGTTCAAAGCCCAAGATGTGAAGCTAAAAGTGTTGACCTTAGAGAGAATTTGTCATCTCTAAAGAGGGGTTTGTCTGTTACGACTGTTTATAAAGCAGAACTACTTTAACCGGGATTTGTGAATCCGGCAATGTCATAATTTCCTTTATAGGGGATTTCAACCTGAAGGAGAAGACTTTAACTCTGTGTAGAGTAATACCATCTTTCCTTAGGAATTTCTCATACTAAAAGAGGGACATTGGCATGGATGTAGATGATCCAGAGGCTTGCCCCTTACAGCGATTAGATGGAGGGGAAGGAGTTGTTGATGTTTGTGTATTGTGAACGAGGCACAACTTTAATGCTAAAAGGTTAATTGGATCAACCATTGGTTTTCTTATACAAAGCCTAAGAGAAGGCTATTATGTGTCTCGTACAAAGCCCGAGAGAGAGGCTAAAAGGTTTTGACTCAACGAGGGAATCTTTCGGTATCTCGTATAAAGCCCGAGATGGAGGCTATTTGACTCAACAAGAGAGTTTTTTGTATCTCGTACGAAGCCCGAGATGGAGGCGAAAATTTGTTTGGCTCAATAAGAACCTTTTTGTATCTCGTATAAAGCCCGAGATGGAGGCAAAAGGGTGATTGACTCAACGAGGGAGTCTCTTATGTGTCTCGTACAAAGCCCGAGAAAGAGGCTAAATGTTTTTTGACTCCACTGGGGAGAATCATTGTACAAAGCCCAAGATAAGGCTAACTTCACTGGAGAAGGATCATTATACAAAGCCTAAGAGGAGGCTATGGTGACTGTTCAGTTAAATGACAGGTCCAGTATACTGATTTTTAAAGAGAAAATCAGTTCTTATATGAGCAACACTGTACTCAAGGATTTGATTCGAGGATCCGGGTTATTCCTGTTCTTTAAGGAATTGGGAAATCCGAAAGGGTATTGAGACTGTCCGATTCTACGGGTTTTCTTCCTATTTAACGAAGGGGTCACTTGAGAATGTCTTTGAGACTCAAGGATATTAGACTGTCCGTGTCTAGAGTTTTATCTTTTGTACTATGCTTTGAGAAACAGTAGTAGACTCTTGAAAAGACTGTTCTATGGAGATGATTAAGTTCTATTCCTATACCTTTAGGAGGTCATCGGGACAATTTGTACGAAGCCCAAGAGGAGGCTGGAAACTTTTAAGAAGTCGAGAGGTCCTTGTACGAAGCCCAAGAGGAGGCTATCATTCCCGGAGGAAGAGATCATTATACGAAGCCTAAGAGGAGGCTGTGAATACTTCTAAGAAGCCGACGGGTCCTTGTACTATGCCCAAGAGGAGACGGGGTTGCTTTTAGGAAGCCTGTGGGTCCTTGTATGATGCCCAAGAGGAGGCCGATGCTTTTAAGAAGCCCGTGGGTTCCCAAACCCCGAGAAATTCAAGGCAAGCTATTCACAAGGAATAGATCAAGTCAGGAAAGCTCGAGAATTTGGAAGAAACTCAAAGATGCCATTCACGGAGAATACATTCATCTCTGGGAGTAGAGTTTCTTGACAATTCCTAATGAGGACAGCCGAAGAGAAGACTGTATCTGGTGATCCTATTGGGGATCTAGTTGTCTATTTCTATGAATAAACGAAACGGCGTCACCTAGTTCTAGACGTAGTTGCCGGGGAAACTCTAAATATCTATACTATTATTACACAGTTGATATGAGTTTATGAAAGAAGACTTACAGTGAAACTGCCCCACAATACAGTTATATGTATATGAAAGTGGTAAATGAAAGCAATAACCACTTACTCGGTTGTAGGGCTTCCATGCTGTTTGGTTAGTTGTTCAACAAAGATAGATTGAAAACAACAGTATATTTCAAAATCAAAGGAGAAAGTGCTTTGAAAAAGAAAGATTTGGGGCTTACAGCTCAAGGAGAGGCCCAGGGTTTTATCAGTGAGCGCACTGTTTGAATTTTGTACAGAGGGACTTATACAAGTGACTGTGGCCCAAAAATTGTTTTCTGTACAAAGGGATGGGTCTTACACTCTCTCAAGAGGTACAAAAAGTTTAAAGAAAAAGAGTGGGGTTTATAACACGAGGGTAGGCCCAGTTGGTTTTTCCGTTTGAAATGGCGATCGCGCTGAGGTTTTCTTTTAACGCAGAGGGGCTTATACAATATCTGAGGCCCAAAGTGATTTTGGTTAAAAGGGGGTTGGGTCTTACACTCTATTAGAGGCCCAAAAAGTTTTGAATGGTTCTTATAGCTCGAGGAGAGGCCCAAAGGGTTATTTTTCAAAAGGCGACGATCGCGCCGTTTGTTTTTTACGGTATCGGGACTTATACAATACACTGAGGCCCAAAAATGATTTGGTCAAAAAAGGATTGGGTCTTACACTCTATTACAGGCTCAAATTGTTTTGAAAATGATTTATGAGGGTTGAATTAATCCAAAAACCCTAATTTGTTTTCAAAAATGTATTTAATTGAATAAAAATTCAATTAAAAAGATCAAAATTGTTTAAAATATGAAAAACAAATTGTGATCTTGGATTAATGCTTCAAAAATTAAGTATTGACCTACAAAATAATTAGAAGGCATTAAAAGTTGCAAAATCAAGGTGGAAAAAATATTTTAAATGTTAAAAACAATTAAAACATTAATTCTTTGCAAAAATATCAATTATACAAAATAAATAATATTTTTGGGATTTTTTGGGAAAATAAAATATTTTAACATTTTTGTGAATTATTAAAAAAAGAATCAACTCAAAATCATTAAAACTCAGAGAGAAATTAATTTTTGAATCAATTAAATAAAATAACAAAATTCAAATATTTGAATTTATGAAAATGGCGCCAAGAACATGGACCAAGAACACGCGCGTTTTCTGCCTTGCCCAGATTTGCATTTTCTATCCAATCTCACTGAATACTTGATTATATCATGCAATCCACATATCAATATGCTCATCTCAACCTCACGATCATGTCTATGGTATTTAATTTCATTTAAATTAAGCATAAAACAAGAAATCACGAGAAATCCTCAAGAACCCTAATTTCTGCATGAAGGCTGGGATTTTTGATACACGATTCAAACAATGCAATTAATTAAGGGGAAACATTCCATGCATGATTATGAACATTTGGCAAAAGTATTGTGCGAGGAAATATGCATAGATTGAGAGATGACCAAGTTTAAGCTTACCTCTAGGTCGTGACAGCAAGAGCAAATTGATTTCTGAGTTAGAGGTGTTACAGATGAGTTGTGATGATCTGAACAGCTTCCCTACACCCTATGGAGTGTGTTTGAATGCTTGGACTTTATGGAAATTGGCTGGATCACTTCATGGCATCTCAACTGCACTTTGGTTAAAAACTTGAGCAATTGACTGGTGATTTTGTGAAATCTGTGTTCCAGATGTTATGTGAGTGTTTGGATCACTTCTATATGATGTATGTGAGGTGTGTGAGTGATTGGTTTGATTGGAAAAGCTCTCAAACTCAAAACCCGATAGTGACTTGCCTTAGAAGGCAAAATTGGAGTGAAAGAAGAGATTTTGAGGAAAGCATCTGTTTGATGGCTTTGGTGTACTCAAACTGATCACAATTTTGAGCTATATTTATAGTAGAGCAAGTTTTTTTTGGGATCCACAGTGAATGGCAACTGCAGCAGGTGTTTGTTCAATGTTGGCCAATGGAAATGCAAGTCTCCTCTAGCCATTGACTAGAGGTTAGGGAACAGGGCTGTGGTTCCCTTGGTCTTGGATAAGTCTTGACTGAATTCAGTTGAGAATGGCTCAGTCCATGCCACCTTGATGCTTCCATTGAATGCTCCAATCCAAAATTGGAGTCTTGTCCCTATTTTGGCCATTCTAGGTTCAACATGCTATTTCTTGTTCCAAAGACTTTGGAGGCTTGGCTCAGTGGTTGTCCCCTTTAGATTCAATCCTCAGAGGTGTCCAAGTGGATAGGAGCATTTGGATTTGGCTGATTTTGGCAAATCGAGCCAAAATGCAAATTCTGCCTTGCCTTGGCAGATTTCAGCAAGGCAACTTTCCAATGTCATATCTCATGACTCAAATTGAATTTTGTAATGTTCTTGGCCATTTTGGAAAAGCCCTTACATGATACAACAACTGTTTCAACATATTTGGTTTTGATCTCTTTTGAATCCAAGTGAAAAATCCCCCTACATTTGGCAAAAAGTAGGGTAAAATCTGACTTAGTGAAATTTTCACTAAGTGTTGGAACAAAGTGACTTTTCTTGATTTTGATCACTCCATAACTCAAAATCCATGAGAAGTTGGAATTAGGTCTAGTTGAAGTTTTTGTAGAGGGTAATGAGATCTACAAATCAAACCTTGGATGGGAGAAAATGGCTTTGTGGTTTAGGAGTTATGACCCTCCAAAGTTGGTACCCTAGCCACTTTATTTTTAACTTAGAAAATTTTCTAAGTTTTTTATGGTTACCCCTTTTACAAGTTACCCAACTTTTCTTGATTTTTATTGATGAATGATGATTCAAATCATACATTAACATCATTTTAGGGTTAAAAATCCATTTTGGTGAAAAATCTCAAAAAGTCAAAGTTGACTTTTGTGCACAGTTGACTTATTATCAGATGAATTCCAAACTGTGCAATTCTTCAGGAAATCATGTCCTTGACCTAAATCAAACTTGATGGACATGTTCCATGGGTGTCAAAGGGTATATTGATGCATGTCATAGGGCTTGGGATCATGCCCTGGTCAAAAGTCAAAGTTACAGTTGACTTTTTCGTTAAAACCCTAATTGTGGTGCAGATGAAATTGAGACTTGTTGCTCAAGCTTCTTGGACTAATCCATTGTTGCAAATGGATCAATATAGTTCATTAGAGACCCTCAAACCCTCTCTTGAGGTCTTGGCTCATGATTTGCCCTAAAAGTCAACTTAGGGGTGAATTAGGTCAAGAAACCCTAATTCCAGATTTTTGATGAATGCATCCCCTGAGGCAAAATTGACTTGATGATTGGGTCCATGAGGTTCCATGGAGTATATTAGGTTAAGTTTTGGATCATTGGCTTGTGCCCAGATGAAAATTTTCCATCTGGAGGCCCTGGTCGACCAAAACCCTAATTTGGTGACACTGTCGATCTTGAGACTTGATCCACCTAGAAGGGAGCAGCCCTGTGCTTGATCCTTGGAGTGGGAGTCCTTTTGATCCATTGTGGATATTTTAGAGGTTAGACAAGTTGAAGATCATGTCATTCCTTGATTGATCCTTTGTCTAAGCACTCAGAGAGGGCTTGAAACCCTAATTTTGATTGTAGTGAATGCTCACCCATCTTTAGGGAGACTGATGAAGTATGATGGCCCATCCATATTGTTATGATTTTCACAATGATGGGAAATCTTAGTGGTCAAAATTTTGGGGTATGACAGATGCCCCTATTTAATCTTCTTGGACATGAAGGTGTGAATGACGAAGGTATTCGGGCATTCGGGGTGCAAAAGGATTAAATATCGGAATACCCGAAATTTTGATGGTGGTTATGAATGGTAGCTTACGCATTCATCTTCTTTAGCCAAGAAATGATGCTTAGAGAAGGTAAACTTCCCCTCGATCCTGGTCTTCAGCCAAGGAACTGGTCTCAGTTTCCAAAATAAACTTCCCCTCGATCCTGGTTTCCTACCAAGGAACTGGTCTTAGTTTCTGAAATAAACTTCCCCTCGTTCTTGGTTTCCTACCAAGGAACTGGTCTCAGTTTCTGAAATAAACTTCCCCTCGTTCCTGGTTTCCTACCAAGGAACTGGTCTCAGTTTCTAAAATAAACTTCCCCTCGATCCTGGTTTCCTACCAAGGACCTGGTCTTAGTTTCTGATGTAAACTTCCCCTCGATCCTGGTTTCCTACCAAGGAACTGGTCTCAGTTTTTGAAATAAACTTCCCCTCGTTCCTAGTTTTCTACCAAGGAACTGGTCTTAGTTTCTTTTGTCTATAAACTTTACTGACAAGGGACGCTATTCGTAGCGACTTTCCTTCAAACTTCTCGCCGAATTTTCCTGGGGAGATGCCATTTGAGTGGAAAAAGTTTCGATGTCAGACTTGCTGGGGAACCCAGTCGTCTGAATTATAGAGGTGTACAAACTTCTCTGTTAGAGATGCCATTTGTTGACTCTACTTGGGGAATGTGAGTCCCTTGAGAGACTGCATTCGTTTGGGGTCTTTACATCATACTTTTCTCGGAGATCTTCTCGGAGAAATGCCATATGATGTGATCCAATTTTGAGGTGCCGATGACCTTTTCATCAGTGGGTTTTTCGGAGAAAAACTGCTGTACTGCCGAATCTCCGATTTAGGAGGCTTTCTCTCGGGATTTTTTTTAATCCGGGAAAACAAGGATATCATCTTCAATGGCAAAGAGTGATGTTAACTGAAGGCTCTCTGATGTTTCAGAGGTTCAAGTTATCAAAGTGGTCGAGGACCCAACTTCAATCCAGAAATAAAACTGGAGGAGAGAGAATGTTCAGACGTAACACTTCCTGACGAGGAAAGGGCTGACAACTCAATTGAGAGGACTTTTATCACTAGGGGACAAGACCAACTAGAGTGATAGTGATGCAATATGAAATGTGAATGCAAATCAATAATGCATGATGTATGTATGTTTATGCTGACAAAACTAACGCGACATACAAACTGACAGGTGAACACGACTGGATACTCGGCCATCGCGGGGCGAAGAAGTATCGTTGGTTCAGAATAGCAATTCCACCTTGCTTAGGAGAGATAGTGTGACGCCCCCGATCTATACCCCCAATTAACACGCAATTAAAGCGGTAAAAAGAAAATTCGAAAATTCGTCAGAGTATAATTGAATCACGGCATAGAAAGGAGACATCACATCAATTTGAAACCAAACACATAACATGCAACACCTGCTCATTTAGATATGCAACCGTGGGGTAACAATCATACAAAGGAAACTCTGTTCCTTACACCCACTTTTCAGAAATTAGAATTAAAGCGGAAAAATCTAAAATCTGAACACATATATACCTATATACATATAAACATGGCTGTCATACATCAAGTTATACATGTACAACCAAAATATATCATCAGATATACAAAACAATCATAAACGGCCACCCTATGCTACCCGGAGTCACATATCAGAGCCGACCGACCAAAATAATGAAGACGCAACGCTTCACAAAAGAATACCTCCAGCAACCTAATCTGCAACGCCTCATAGAGCGTTATAAAACAGCAGAAGGGTGAGAAAAACAACCATAATATAATTGCATAAAATTATATATTAACACAAAAATACACAAGTAATGTATTCTCACCACCAAAACACACAGATCAATTATAACACCACACCGTACAATTCTCACATATCAATTACCACAACACATCAATCATTCACGATACAATCACACATATTCCATCTCATTAAATCACATTCACAATTTCATGCACAAATGACTCATGATGAATGCAAATGCACAGAGACCGGCACCACGACTCTATGCACATGCCATGCGGTACCGACTTCCATTGTCACGTCATGTCACGTCATTAGTCCACTCAGGAACTATTGGAACCATCGCTCGTTACTGAGAATCTCAAGTAACTCCCCGTCGGGCCTACGATGTTCACCCGTCGCTTTAAGTCCTCAGGCATCGCCTCATATTTTCGAGGCACACGACGTTATGGATTGCTTTAAGTCTCCAAAGGAGCCCACAATCATCTATACCCATCGCTTTAAGTCCTCAGGCAGCGCCTCATATTTTCGAGGCACACGATGGTATAGCATATTCCCTCGGGAATCAAACCGTCTCTCAGGACGTTTCCACAATGCACATTATGATGCTTGGCATACAATGACTCATGACATTCACATTGCATACACGCACCCATTCATAATCATGCATATATACTCAAATACCACACTTAGCATTTTCTTGCCTTGCGGCCACAAATCATCATCACAACAGCACATTATTCATACCACATTCAAATCAATAATACACGGCATAGTACACGGCAATTACGCACCATTAAAACGACAAAAATCGAGATTCAACACTATTCACATTTCTGACATAATTTAATCGACCAAAAATCCTCAAAACCGTCATCATAATAAAGTACATTTTATAGGCTTTCCAACGATATAAATAACGATTAAATCAGAAATACGGTTCGAAAATTACAAATTTTTAAAGAAAAGCATTAATTGAAAATTCACACCACCGCCCGGCGAAACGTTCTTCGCCGCTTCTTCGCCCGGCAAAATACAGGCGACACCAATCCCCAAAATGAAACAAAGAAACCAGTAACTTGTCACCTCTGCGCCTCCCAAAACCGCCCGACGAAAAAGACAAACCGCCCGGCGAAACAAGCCCATCGCCCGACGCTTCACACCAGAAGCAGAATTTCTGCTTCGTTTTGCACTGTTCATTACCCCAAAATTTCCATTTTTCCCCACCTTTGATCATTCTCAACAGTAAAACAAACATCAACAATTGTTCATACACACAGTGTGATCATACAATACAATTTATATCGAATTTCGACCGTAAAAACATCGATTCCTAATCGGTTTATCACTTTCGACCTAAAACTCAAAAAAACATGGAAAGACTAGAAACATCCAAACAAACACATACATAATCATACACAATCATACAATAATCGAGTTTCGCACCCTTACCCGATTAATCGATTCCTAGAACTTGCTCTTGATGATTTTTCCACTCTTTCTTCAATTTCTCTCTTCTCCTCTTTTCTTCTCTTTTCTTCTTTCTTTCTCTCAAATTTTCTTTTCCTTCTATTTCTATTTTTCTTTTCTTTACTAACTTAACAAAATACACCCAAATGCCCAAAATACCCCTACACTCAAATATCTCGCAAATGTTTCCAAAACGCGCTAAAATATAATCACGACTAAAAATAGCACATTTTCACAAAAAAGTCGAAAACACAATAAAATAATAATAAAATAATCTAAAAAGACTCAATAAAACAAAACTGGCAAAAACTGGGGCGTTACAACTCTCCCCCACTTAGAAGTTTTCGTCCTCGAAAATCTTACCTGATACAAACAACTCTGGATACGACTCCCGCATCCTACTCTCCAACTCCCACGTCAGATTACCATCAGCAGCGCCTCCCCACGCCACTTTCACAAGTGTAATCTCTTTACCCCTCAACCGCTTCACCTCGCGATCCAAAATCCTAACTGGTAATGCCTCGACCGTAAGGTTATCCCTTACCTCAACCTCGTCCATCGGAATCACATGTGAAGGGTCTGAAACATACTTCCAAAGCTGTGAAACATGAAACACATCATGCAAATTCGACAGATTCGGTGGTAACGCCACACGATACGCTACAACACCCACTCTCGCAGATATCTGGTAAGGACCAATAAATCAAGAAGTAAGTTTCTTAGATTTCAAAGCACGACCAACACCCGTTATCGGCGTAACTCTCAGAAACACGTGATCACCCTCTTGAAACTCAAGATCCTTCCATCTCCGATCATGATAACTCTTCTGTCTACTCTGAGAAGCCTTCATTTTCTCATGAATAAACTTTACCTTTTCCGTCGTCCGTTGCACCAATTCCGGTCCAACCACAGAACTCTCACCTGTTTCGTGCCAACACAACGGCGTTCGACATCTTCGCCCATATAAAGCCTCAAAAGGTGCCATTCCAATACTAGAATGGAAACTGTTATTATACGTGAACTCAACCAAAGCAAGATAATTGTCCCACGCACCACCTTGTTCCAAAACACACGATCTCAACAAATCCTCCAACGACTGAATAGTTCTTTCGGTCTGACCATCCGTCTGCGGATGATAAGCCGAACTCAACCTCAATCTAGAACCCAAAGCTTTCTTTAAACTTTCCCAAAATCTCGATGTAAACCTCGGATCCCGATCAGAAACAATACTCAAAGGAACCCCGTGCAATTTCACCACCACACTTATATAGATCTCAGCTAGCCTCTCCAAAGAAAAACTGATGTCCATCGGAATAAAATGTGCCGATTTAGTCAGCCTGTCTACAATCACCCAAATAGCATTATGCCCTCGCTGAGTGTTCGGTAACCCCGTTACAAAATCCATCGAAATGCTATCCCACTTCCACTCAGGAATATCTAACGGTTGCAACAAACCACTAGGCCTCAAATGTTCCACTTTCGACTTCTGACAAGTCAAACAAGCATACACAAACTGAGCCACGTCTCTTTTCAAACCAGACCACCAGAAAATCTTCTTCAAGTCTTGGTACATCTTATTCGCTCCCGGATGAATACTTAAGTTACTCCGGTGTCCTTCCTCCAAAATCATTCTTTTCAACTCCGCATCATCAGGAATACAAATACGACCACGAAATCTCAAAACACCAAAATTATCAACCTTGAAATCCACATTCTCATTCATCATCAAATCAACAAATTTCAAATCCAGTTTTTGCTTCTCACTAACCGACAACAAAAATTCATTCGTAACTTTCAACATTCCAAGCCTCACACTCACCGACGTCACTTCACAAACCAAACTCAAATCCCTAAACGATTCCAAAAGTTCCCACTCTTTCACCATCAATGCGGACATATGCAACGATTTTCGGCTCAATGCATCGGCTACCACATTAGCTTTACCAGGATGGTAATTCAAGCCAAAGTCGTAGTCTTTCAAGAATTCCAACCATCTCCGCTGCCTCATGTTCAACTCTTTCTGATCAAATAAATATTTCAAGCTTTTATGATCACTAAAGACTTCGAACCTTGCACCATAGAGATAGTGCCTCCAAATCTTCAACACAAAAACCACCGCCGCTAACTCAAGATCATGAGTAGGGTAGTTTTTCTCATGAACTCTTAACTGCCTTGAAGCATAAGCCACAACCTTACCTTCCTGCATCAAAACACCACCCAAACCAATTAAAGAAGCATCACAATACACAACAAATGACTCATTAGGATTAGGTAAAATCAGAATCGGAGCTGTCGTCAATCTTCTCTTCAGCTCACAAAAACTTTCTTCACATTGAATATCCCAAATGAACGTTTTGCCCTTACAAGTCAACTGCGTCAAAGGTAATGCTAGCTTCGAAAAACCTTCAATGAACCTCCGATAATAACCAGCCAAACCTAGAAAACTTCGAATTTCTGTAACGGATCTAGGAGCCTCCCATTGTAGAACTGCTTCTACTTTAGATGGATCCACAACTACACCATTACCATAAATTACGTGCCCAAGAAAACTCACCTCAGACAACCAGAATTCACACTTGGACAATTTGGCAAAAAGCTTCCTTTCTTTCAAAACCTGCAAAACAATACGCAAATGCTCTGCATGTTCCTCACGAGACTTAGAATAGATTAAAATGTCATCAATAAACACCACCACAAAATGATCCAAATGCTCGTGAAAAATACGATTCATGTATTCCATAAACACACCAGGCGCATCAGAAACCCCGAACGGCATCACTGAATATTCATAATGACCGTAACGTGTTCTAAAGGCCGTCTTCTGAATATCCTCTTCTTTCACCCTTATCTGATGGTACCCCGATCTCAAATCAATCTTACTAAATACACAAGCACCAACCAACTGATCCATCAGATCATCAATCCTTGGAAGCAGATACTTATTCTTAATCGTCACTTTGTTCAACTGGCGATAATCAATACATAATCGCATACTCCCATCCTTCTTTTTCACCAACAGCACTGGAGCACCCCAAGGAGAAACACTTAACCTCACGAATCTCTTTTCCAACAACTCATTCAACTGCTTTTTTAGCTCCACCAATTCAGATGCCGACATTCTATAAGGTGCCATAGAAACAGGTCTAGTACCAGGAACTAGATCTATCGAAAATTCCACTTCTCTCTCCGGCGGTACATCTGAAATATCCTCAGGAAACACCTCAGGAAAATCACACACAACAGGAAACACATCAAGAGAAACTTGACTATCCACGGTCAAAGATGCAAACAATCCAAACAACTGAGCTTCATCCGCCAAAAGTCTCTTCAACTCTTTGGTAGATAAGAAACTCGAGTCTTCATCTTCCTCCAGAAAAGGAAACCTTACTAACTTATGATAACAATCAATGTGAACCCGATTGAATTGCAACCAATTCATTCCCAACACCACATCTAAACCTTCCAACGGTAAACACACTAAATCCATCACAAAGTCTTTGCCATACATGGCCAAAGGACAACTTAGACAAACCAAAGAAGTAGTTACTGACCCCATCGCTGGAGTATCAATAACCATCTCAAAATCCATCACAGACAACACGAGATTCAAACTCTTCGCGCACTCAGACGAAATAAATGAATGAGTCGCTCCAGTATCAATAATAGCAATTAAAGGCGTATTATTAATAAAGCAAGTACCTCTTATCAGACGATCTGCCTTTGAGGTCTGAGTTCCCGCCAACGAAAACACTTTCCCACTAGTCTGAGCTTTCTTCGGATTAGGACACTTCGAACTAATGTGACCAGGTTCCCCACAATTGTAACACTTCACGACATTCTTCCTTTTACAATCAGCTAAGACATGTCTAATACCACCACAATTAGAACACTTACCCAACTTCTTCCTACATTCATTTTGGCGATGACCCAATTCACCACATCCAAAACACCTAATAGGATTAGACATACCTCCTCCACCTGACCTTCGATCAAAAGAACCCCTTTGTTTACCTTTATTAGCCGGTGATACATACGGACCACCACAAAACTGTTGTTTCCCTTTCCTGTCACTTACACTTTTATAATGAGCAGAACGAGCCTTACTGTCCTCATCATAAATCCTACAGCATTCAACCAAATCAGCAAACCTTCGAATCCTCTGATAACCAATCGCCTGCTTTATCTCAGGACGCAAACCACTTTCATACTTCACACACTTTGAAAATTCAGCTGTCGCTTCCACATAGTGAGGATAAAACTGCACAAGCTCCACAAACTTAGTAGTATACTCAACGACAGATAAATTACCTTGTTTCAGTTCCAAAAAATCAATCTCCTTCTTTCCTCGGACATCTTCCGGAAAATACTTCCTTAGAAACTCTCGACTAAACACCTCCCAAGTAATCTCTTCTTCCTCCTCATCAGCTTCTAACACTTGACGAGTACTGATCCACCAGTCGTCAGCCTCTTCATGCAACATGTGAGTGCCCAGCCTCACCTTATCCTCCTCGTCACAATCCATTACCCTAAAAATCCTCTCAATCTCTTTCAACCACAACTGTGCACCATTCGGATCATGTTACCCTTTAAGGACCGGCGGCTTATTCTTTCTAAACTCATCATTTCCTGCCGCATTCGGTGCACCCTGCACAGCTCGTGCCATTGCCTCCATCGCCGCAGCCAACGCAGCATCATTACAACCAGCCATATTCTGTTCGTCCAAATACAGAAACTATGTTTAAACAACAACTCTTCCAACACAACTCGCCCAATATGCCAGACACAACAGACACAAACGACACAACTGACACGGACTGGCTCTGATACCACTTAATGTGACGCCCCCGATCTATACCCCTAATTAACACGCAATTAAAGCGGTAAAAAGAAAATTCGAAAATTCGTCAGAGTATAATTGAATCACGGCATAGAAAGGAGACATCACATCAATTTGAAACCAAACACATAACATGCAACACCTGCTCATTTAGATATACAACCATGGGGTAACAATCATACAAAGGAAACTCTGTTCCTTACACCCACTTTTCAGAAATTAGAATTAAAGCGGAAAAATCTAAAATCTGAACACATATATACCTATATACATATAAACATGTCTGTCATACATCAAGTTATACATGTACAACCAAAATATATCATCAGATATACAAAACAATCATAAACGGCCACCCGGAGTCACATATCAGAGCCGACCGACCAAAATAATGAAGACGCAACGCTTCACAAAAGAATACCTCCAGCAACCTAATCTGCAACGCCTCATAGAGCGTTATAAAACAGCAGAAGGGTGAGAAAAACAACCATAATATAATTGCATAAAATTATATATTAACACAAAAATACACAAGTAACGTATTCTCACCACCAAAACACACAGATCAATTATAACACCACACCGTACAATTCTCACATATCAATTACCACAGCACATCAATCATTCACCATACAATGACACATATTCCATCTCATTAAATCACATTAACAATTTCATGCACAAATGACTCATGATGAATGCAAATGCACAGAGACCGACACCACGACTCTATGCATATGCCATGCGGTACCAACTTCCATTGTCACGTCATGTCACGTCATTAGTCCACTCAGGAACTATTGGAACCATCGCTCGTTACTGAGAATCTCAAGTAACTCCCCGTCGGGCCTACGATGTTCACCCGTCGCTTTAAGTCCTCAGGCATCGCCTCATATTTTCGAGGCACACGACGTTATGGATTGCTTTAAGTCTCCAAAGGAGCCCACAATCGTCTATACCCATCACTTTAAGTCCTCAGGCAGCGCCTCATATTTTCGAGGCACACGATGGTATAGCATATTCCCTTGGGAATCAAACCGTCTCTCAGGACGTTTCCACAATGCACATTATGATGCTTGGCATACAATGACTCATGACATTCACATTGCATACACGCACCCATTCATAATCATGCATATATACTCAAATACCACACTTAGCATTTTCTTGCCTTGCGGCCACAAATCATCATCACAACAACACATTATTCATACCACATTCAAATCAACAATACACGGCATAGTACACGGCAATTACGCACCATTAAAACGACAAAAATCGAGATTCGACAGTATTCACATTTCTGACATAATTTAATCGGCCAAAAATTCTCAAAACTGTCATCATAATAAAGTGCAATTTATAGGCTTTCCAACGATATAAATAACGATTAAATCAGAAATACGGTTCGAAAATTACAAATTTTTAAAGAAAAGCATTAATTGAAAATTCACGCCCGGCGAAACGTTCTTCGCCGCTTCTTCGCCCGGCGAAATACAGGCGACACCAATCCCCAAAATGAAACAAAGAAACCAGTAACTTGTCACCTCTGCGCCTCCCAAAACCACCCGGCGAAAAAGACAAACCGCCCGGCGAAACAAGCCCCTCGCCCGGCGCTTCACACCAGAAGCAGAATTTCTACTTCGTTTTGCACTGTTCATTACCCCAAAATTTCCATTTTTCCCCACCTTTGATCATTCTCAACAGTAAAACAAACATCAACAATTGTTCATACACACAGTGTGATCATACAATACAATTTATATCGAATTCCGACCGTAAAAACATCGATTCCTAATCGGTTTATCACTTTCGACCTAAAACTCAAAAAAACATGGAAAGACTAGAAACATCCAAACAAACACATACATAATCATACACAATCATACAATAATCGAGTTTCGCACCCTTACCCGATTAATCGATTCCTAGAACTTGCTCTTGATGATTTTTCCACTCTTTCTTCAATTTCTCTCTTCTCCTCTTTTCTTCTCTTTTCTTCTTTCTTTCTCTCAAATTTTCTTTTCCTTCTATTTCTATTTTTCTTTTCTTTACTAACTTAACAAAATACACCCAAATGCCCAAAATACCCCTACACTCAAATATCTCGCAAATGTTCCCAAAACGCGCTAAAATATAATCACGACTAAAAATAGCACATTTTCACACAAAAGTCGAAAACACAATAAAATAATAATAAAATAATCTAAAAAGACTCAATAAAACAAAACTGGAAAAAACTGGGGCGTTACAGATAGTCCCTGTTGGGAGCTATGTTGGTCGGGCTTAGGAGATGAGAACTCGGCCGAGGGTGTCAGACGAAACAAGGTCTCTGACACAGTTGATCCCTTCATTCAGGCGTACTGGCGTAGAAGGAGTACTTTGATTCTGCACTTTGAGGTTCGATTACTTCTGGAGAAGCGACCGATGTTCTTCCGATGTTCAACAGTCAAAAGAAATTGTCGTCTTTATTAAAAAGCAGAAAAAGTTTTAACAAGTAAATTCATTTTTGTTTTATTTCAAGAATCGTTAATCATGTTAACAACGTCGTTCTGTAAAGCTAAAACGAATAAGAATTACAAACAAAAGCACAAAGGCTCAAATTTTATTGATAAGATGGAGATCAGCCAAACGCGTGATTCCAAAGAGTATATACAAAGTTTGAAAATGGTAATTTTACAGGGAAAAGGGCTACATTGAAACATAACGACCACTACCCTTCTACCAACTTCGAATTCGGGACATTGACTGGAGTTTTCTGGCGGATGATGTAACTGCTGCTGCTGAGGGACTTGCCTCTGTTGAACATAGTTACTTGCCATTATCCCTAATTTTTGCCTGGATTGTACTGTGATGTTTCCAATCCACCGGGATGATTTTTTTTCTTTTTATGTCTCTAACTTTTTCCTGGACCGCCCTTTCGGGTTCTCAATCCACCGAGACATTTTTTTTTTTTTTTTTTTAGTTTAGGCGAAGTATTTCTTGACTACATCAACATTCGTGGGGTAAGAAAATTCCTCTCCGTCCATGGTTACAAGTCTCAAGGCGCCGCCTGAGAAAGCTTTCGTGACCACATAGGGGCCATCATAATTCGGAGTCCATTTACCTCGCGAATCAGTGAGAAATGACTGGATCTTCTTGAGCACGAGGTCTCCTTTTCTGAAAACACGAGGTCAGACCTTTTTGTCAAACGCCCTCTTCATTTTCTGTTGATACAATTGACCATGGCATAGTGCCGTGATTCGCTTCTCCTCGATCAGATTCAGTTCGTCGTGTCGGCTTTGACACCATTCAGCTTCGGTGAACTTAGCTTCCATCAATACTCAGATTGACGAGATCTCTACTTCTATGGGGAGCACTGCTTCCATGCCATACACTAGAGAAAAAGGGGTTGCCCCTGTTGAAGTGTCGACAGATGTGCGATAACCGTGAAGAGCAAAGGGTAGCATTTCATGCCAATCTTTGTAGGTTACAACCATCTTTTGAACGATCTTCTTGATGTTCTTATTGGCCGCATCTACCGCTCCGTTCATCTTGGGTCGGTAGGGAGATAAGTTATGGTGTTCGATCTTGAACTCTGCACACAACTCCTTCATCATCTTGTTGTTCAACATAGATCCATTATCAGTAATGATCTGGCTCGGAACACCATAACGGCAGATGATATTATTTTTGATAAATCGGACCACCACTTGTCGGGTTACATTGGCGTATGATGCTGCTTTGACCCACTTGGTGAAATAGTCAATGGCCACCAGGATGAACCGATGTCCGTTTGAAGCCTTAGGTTCGATCAAGCCAATCATGTCGATTCCCCATATGGAAAATGGCCATGGGGAAGAGAGAACTTTGAGATGTGATGGCGGTACATGAATTTTGTCGGAGTATATCTGACACTTATGACACCTCCTCATGTACTTGTAGCAGTCGGATTCCATTGTCAACCAATAGTACCCTGCTCTTAGAATTTTTCTCGCCATTGTATGTCCGTTGGCATGAGTGCCAAAGGATCCTTCATGAATTTCTTTCATAAGCATGTCTGCTTCTGGTCTGTCTATGCATCAGAGCAAGACCATGTCAAAATTTCTCTTATAGAGAGTGTCACCGCTCAGGAAGAAGCTTCCAGCTAATCTTCTGAGGGTTTTCCTATCTTTCCTGGATGCCCCAGGTGGGTACTCTTGTTTCTGAAGGAAGCATTTGATATCGTGATACCAAGGTTTATCGTCTATGACTGCTTCGATCGTGAAGATGTAAGCGGGCCGTTCAAGACGCATTATGTTGATCTTAGGTAGGTCGTTCCATTGACCTACACTAACCATGGAAGAGAGAGTGGCTAATGCATCAGCCATGTGATTCTCCTCACGAGGGATATGAGGAAACTCGATTCTGTCGAAGAAAGGTAACAACCTTTTTGCATAGTCTTTGTAAGGAATCAGTCCTGATTGGTGTAACACCCCTTTCTATACCCCCAAATAATTAATTAAATCATTCAGGCACGTATTGAAAATTTCATCAGAGTATAATTGCAAACACGGCATAAAAAGGTATGTCACATTATGCTTGAAATTAAAACACATACAACACCTGCTCATAAGATATGCAACAGTGGGGTAACTTATCAATCGAGGAATCTACGTCCTTACACCCACATTTCAATATTTAGCATAAAAGCGGAACAACTAAACATTGAATAACAACCACATATATAAACATCATATATATACATATATCAACCAGTATGATTCATCAACATCAGTCATGGTATATACTCAAAGTCATCAACCAGATACATATGCAAATGTATCACAAAAAGGAAATCAAAAGCATCCTAGCTACCCGGTGCTACATATCAGAGCCAACCGACTAACACGGACATGAAGCCACGCTTCACAAAAAGACCGCCAGCAAGCCTACTCTGCAATGCCTCGTAGAGCATTATAAAACAGCAGAAGGGTGAGAAATATTATCATAATAACGTTGCATATAATTATATATCTCAACATATAATACACATATACCACATTCTCACCACAACTCGTCACTATGCATATATATATATATATAATCACCAAGCATATACCATAAATCAAATACACGGCATAACAATTCGTAATTAACGCATCCTTCACATAGGCATATTCATTCATGCTCAAATACATGTATCACCAATACATCTCAATTCATCACCATTCATTCAACATAAACACATACATGTTTATTCACCAATGTATCATTACAAGATACAACTCTTATCGCCATTCATCACATCTTACCCAATATACATCGCAAGGCATATATATATATATACAAAACCAAGCATATTCATCACAATGCTTATCATTCAACATAAATACATATATTCATGTTCATTCATCAATGCACATATACAAAGATGACCAAAGCAAATCATAGAGACCGACTCACGACTCTATGCAAATGCAATGCGGTACCGACTCATTTCATCTCAAGTTCAATTGAAGAACTTATTGGAACCATCGCTCGTTACTTAGTGTAACTCCCCGTCAGGCATACGATGTTCACCCATTGCTACCACCTCTCAAAAGGCTTACAATGTTTATGGATTGCTCCCACCTCTCAAAAGGCTTACAATCCGATTGCTCCCACCTCTCAAAAGGCTTACAATCATTTGTAATCATCGCCCCCACCTCTCAAAAGGCTTACGACGTTACAACGGATTCATCTTAGAACCCCACAATGCAAGAATGCACATCATGATGCTTCACATACAACATGACTCATGACACTCTTGACATGCATAAATATTCACAATATAGTCATGCATTCATCGCACACAACCCACATACATTCACATCAATTGTGCCAAACGGCAACCGAACGTTTTCACAAATAACCAAACAATTCGATTTACGGTTTACCGGAAAAGTCGGTTAAAAGTCGGCTAAAAATAATATTTTCCATCATCATCAAAAAGTACTTATCCACAGCTTCGATTCGATATAAAGAACACTTAAATCCGATAAACAACGAAGAAGATATGTATATTTCCAAATAACGCCAAAACATAAACCGGAGGCCCGACACTACGAAACGGTTTGAAAATACTGTTCCAATTGGACCAGGTTTAGACCTCAAAACCATTTTTCCTAGAAAGAATATCTCGTTAGCTTTCCAACGCTTCAAACGGGGATCAAAACCGACTTACGGTTCAAGAGATATGAATTTCTGAAGTTTCCCCGATAAACCAGAATTTTCTGATTCAGCACAGTATGTATCGATACATAGGCTTATGTATCGATACAAAAAGCAACATGTATCGATACATAGCTCGCATGTGTCGACGCATGCTGTAGTGAAAATGTTGTTTTCTCAAATTTCTTCAGTATGTATCGACGCATAAGGGTTATGTATCGATACATAAACCATTTCGTATCGATACATAGCTGTTATGTATCGATTCATAGCCCTGTTTTTCTCAAAAATCAGATTTCTCAAATTACACCCTTGCTGTCATTTTTTCCCGAATGCCAAAACTCGACTAAATCGAACATTTTCACCGAAACAAACATATACGCGCAACCACCAAATACATAAGAACAATTTAGAACACATAAAAGAAATTTCTACGACGTTCGATTTTTCGATTAAATTTCAACCTTTCAAAAACCAGATTTTTCAAACATCATCAAATCGAATAAAAAGCACGCTATACGACGACCTAACCTTACTCGATACAACTACGTAATTTATTTCGAAATTCATCCGTGAAAACATCGATTTCTATCGATTTCCTACAATTCGACCTAAACGGAAACAACAACGGAAACATACCGAAAACTAACCGAAACATAACCAAACTTCATGAAACTTTAAACAGTAGCTCACAAACATATAACCAACCAACACATGTATTTATACGACTTTTCGACCGTAAAAACATCGGTTTCTATCGATTTCGTCAAATACGGCAGAAACGGAAACATATGGAAAACCAACCAAAACATCCACACAAAACACATACATAATCATACACAAAGTTAGGATAACAATATTTCACACCCTTACCCGATTAAATCGACTCCGAAAGATTGATCTTGGTGATTTTCCACACTTTTCTCTTTGCTCTTCTCTTTTCTCCTCTCTTTTCCTTCTTCTTCTCTTTTTCTCTCAAAATTCTGTTTTTCTCTCTTTCTCACCTCTAACTTTCTATTTTAATAAAACAAATATCTATCCCCACAAAAAGACCAAAATACCCCTACACTCAAATATCTCGCAAACGCTCTCAAAACGCGACAAAATATAATCACGATGAAAAATAACATTTTTCTAAATAAAAGTCGAAAATAAAATAATATAATAATAAAATAATCAAAACGACTCGATTAATTAAATAAGACAAAACCGGGGCGTTACAACTCTCCCCCACTTAGAAATTTTCGTCCTCGAAAATATACTGAGACGAACAACTCCGGACACGACTCTCGCATCTGACTAACAAACCAACATGCCAACAAAAGGCACACCACAAATAACACAACTGACAAACCACCGTGCTCACAGCAGATACAACAATGGCACGACAACGACGACAACAACAACGATAAGATGCAAAGCCCATACAATGCACTTGACGACCAACTCACAACTCAAGGAAAACCACGATACCAACACACAGGTTCACTCTAGAACCGAAACGTAACAAGATCGTTACCATCACCACAGGTAACACTCCCTTAATTCACCACAAGAAATTAGCCACACACACTTGAACCATCACGATGGAAACGAGGCAACAACACAAACAAGAACACAAGTTCCACGACACAACATCGATTCCACAACCTCTACAAAACCAAAATCCAACCTCCTTGTCACACAACAATATTACAACCATGCTACGATTTCTAAATCGACCCTATAACCAAAACATCCATCTACACAATAGCCCATGAATAATATTCAAACCTTTCACTTATCACTTCCATTTTGAAACGTCCAATGGTCTAATCATTCCTACATGTTCTCAATGTTCAACCTATGAACTCTTACAAGTCCCACACGTAAATACAAAATGTGCCACCTCACGCTTCCGCTGAGCACTCTGATTACTCGCAACCATCAAAACTATCAATTTCACGTCCAAAGTCTAACTCTTTCTCATATTCGCCAAAAATCACTATTCACTTTAATATTACCAACCTCACACTCTCCTGTGTTATCTCATACACCATACACAAGTCTCAGAATTGCTCAAATAATTCTAACTCCCTGACCATCAAAACAGACATGCATAGAAACTTCCGACTTAACTTTTCAGGCACAACAACAGCTTTTCCCCGAAGGATAATCCAAGCCAAATTCATAACTCATCACGAACTCTAACCATCCTTGTTGTCTCATACTCTATTCCCTTAGACCAAACAAGTACTCAATATCCTTGCGATTACCAAACACTTCGAACCTAGAACCATAAAGATAATACCTCCAACTATTCCAACACAATACCACCGCAACCAATTCCAAATCCATAATAATACAGATCCTTTTATAAATCCTCAATTGTCATAAAGCATAAGCCACGACTTTACCCTCTTGCATTACCACGTTGACTAAACCAATCAAAGACACATCACAATACCCCAAAACCGGTTTATTAGGATCACACAAAATCAAAGCTGAAACCGTAGACAACTTCTACTCCAGCTCACCAAAACTTACTCACAACGAACATCCAAACAAACGACTCACCCTTTATAAGTCAACTGAGATACCAGAAGTACGAACTTAACAAAGGCTTCCATAACCTGTAATAACAACCAACTGAGTCCAAAAGTTTCTAATCTCCTTAACTAACTTCGGAGCCTCTCATGTAGAACTACATCTACTCCCGATGGATCCATTAACCATACTCTCATCTGAAATAACATTTCCAAGAAACTAACCCTTTTCAACCAAAATTCTCACTCGAATAACTTAGCATAAAACTTCGTCTCTTTTCAACACTTGTAATTCAAATCTCAAACACTTTACTCATTCTTCCTCTTAGTTTATAACAAATCCAAATATCCTCAATCGAAACCACTACGAACTTATCCAATTAAATATGGAAGATACGATTCCTCTACTCCATAAACACTAGAGACGCGTTACTAACACCAAATACCATCACTGTACGTTGCAATTCCCAACCAAAATCCAAAAGATATAAATCCTTAAAGCTTTTGCAAAACTTTTCACTGGGTAACTGGTTACCCACAAACAAGCTTAACCGAGTAAATAACAACCTATTCCGAGGATAACAAACCTAACCAGTCACATTAAATCGATCAAAGCCTCTACTCACACAATTCACCATTCTTATCAAATATTCCAAACAAATGTAATTCACTCAAACTCAACCAAACCATTCTAGTCATCTGTTCATGAAAGTGGACACTTATTCTCAATCATTACCTTATTCAACGGTTAGTAATCCATACCCAATTTCTTCTCCTGACCGTCCAATTCCGCAATTCCAACATGTATCAACAACCAACCAAAAAGAATTCTCAAACACAATGTTACATCCACCCACCAGGGTTTCCTCGCAATTTCCATTAATGCCTTAAAACTCCAAGGACTCCAAACCCACCAGAACTCTAAGTTTGCTGTCCATAGTCTCAATACCATTATACTTGTTATTCCATTCCATCATCCTTCCTTTTGTTACCAACAATACTGGAGCTCTCTAAGACAACACCTTAATGTTCCATCCAAAAACACATCTGAAAACTATGTCCAACTGACGGCCCATCACTGCGACTTCCTGCCAATTCCCAGAACACTACCATCACAGACAAAACAAACATCTTATTCCCATCTACTAAGAGTTTCCTACTTACTTAGCAGATATAAACCTCAACTATTCACCTTCGTCCAATTAAGTTCAATCTCTACTCTCTGTGAAGCAGTCCTTAAATAAAACCCAATTATTCTCTCTCAATGACTTCCCAACTGGACCAACATACCAAAACCTCTAATCCATTTCATCTTCCGATATTAGCATCTTCATCGACTCATCAAAACAATCTGTAATCATCTCCTTAAATTCCAAACAACTCATTTCACACACTATCAAAGCCGGAAAGACTCGCCTATTCCATCCAACATAATTTTCGTCTGCTATCAACAAGAGATTAAGGGTGATCAGTTCCTCAATTTTCCAATAGACAGTCGACAATCATGATGGGGCATAAACCGTCTTTACCAAACTATAATAGCCTTTCTTGCATCCCATACACAAAATTACCTAAGGCACAAATCCTTAGTTGACATAAACCTTACCTCCGCATTTCTTACGGAATCGGGAACAACACTATCCAAACAACACTTACAATCTTGCAATTCACAACACACTGAGCCAGCGCTCCACACCTGAAGCAACATGGAGAAGTACCAGCTTCTCCCCCACTTATCTCATTCTAACTCCTGAAAACAAAGGATTAGAAAACCAAAAAGCACTAACAGTGTTTCACACACATATCACGTACTAAGGGACAAACAACCACGACAGTATTCAACTGTCACACCAACAGACTCAACAACTGACTCAACACTGGCTCTGATACCACTTAATGTAACACCCCTTTCTATACCCCCAAATAATTAATTAAATCATTCAGGCACGTATTGAAAATTTCATCAGAGTATAATTGCAAACACGGCATAAAAAGGTATGTCACATTATGCTTGAAATTAAAACACATACAACACCTGCTCATAAGATATGCAACAGTGGGGTAACTTATCAATCGAGGAATCTACGTCCTTACACCCACATTTCAATATTTAGCATAAAAGCGGAACAACTAAACATTGAATAACAACCGCATATATAAACATCATATATATACATATATCAACCAGTATGATTCATCAACATCAGTCATGGTATATACTCAAAGTCATCAACCAGATACATATGCAAATGTATCACAAAAAGGAAATCAAAAGCATCCTAGCTACCCGGTGCTACATATCAGAGCCAACCGACTAACACGGACATGAAGCCACGCTTCACAAAAAGACCGCCAGCAAGCCTACTCTGCAATGCCTCGTAGAGCATTATAAAACAGCAGAAGGGTGAGAAATATTATCATAATAACGTTGCATATAATTATATATCTCAACATATAATACACATATACCACATTCTCACCACAACTCGTCACTATGCATATATATATACATATAATCACCAAGCATATACCATAAATCAAATACACAACATAACAATCCGTAATTAACGCATCCTTCACATAGGCATATTCATTCATGCTCAAATACATGTATCACCAATACATCTCAATTCATCACCATTCATTCAACATAAACACATACATGTTTATTCACCAATGTATCATTACAAGATACAACTCTTATCGCCATTCATCACATCTTAACCAATATACATCGCAAGGCATATATATATATATACAAAACCAAGCATATTCATCACAATGCTTATCATTCAACATAAATACATATATTCATGTTCATTCATCAATGCACATATACAAAGATGACCAAAGCAAATCATAGAGACCGACTCACGACTCTATGCAAATGCAATGCGGGTACCGACTCATTTCATCTCAAGTTCAATTGAAGAACTTATTGGAACCATCGCTCGTTACTTAGTGTAACTCCCCGTCGGGCATACGATGTTCACCCATTGCTACCACCTCTCAAAAGGCTTACAATGTTTATGGATTGCTCCCACCTCTCAAAAGGCTTACAATCCGATTGCTCCCACCTCTCAAAAGGCTTACAATCATTTGTAATCATCGCCCCCACCTCTCAAAAGGCTTACGACGTTACAACGGATTCATCTTAGAACCCCACAATGCAAGAATGCACATCATGATGCTTCACATACAACATGACTCATGACACTCTTGACATGCATAAATATTCACAATATAGTCATGCATTCATCGCACACAACCCACATACATTCACATCAATTGTGCCAAACGGCAACCGAACGTTTTCACAAATAACCAAACAATTCGATTTACGGTTTACCGTAAAAGTCGGTTAAAAGTCGGCTAAAAATAATATTTTCCATCATCATCAAAAAGTACTTATCCACAGCTTCGATTCGATATAAAGAACACTTAAATCCGATAAACAACGAAGAAGATATGTATATTTCCAAATAACGCCAAAACATAAACCGGAGGCCCGACACTACGAAACGGTTTGAAAATACTGTTCCAATTGGACCAGGTTTAGACCTTAAAACCATTTTTCCTAGAAAGAACATCTCGTTAGCTTTCCAACGCTTCAAACGGGGATCAAAACCGACTTACGGTTCAAGAGATATGAATTTCCGAAGTTTCCCCGATAAACCAGCATTTTCTGATTCAGCACAGTATGTATCGATACATAGGCTTATGTATCGATACAAAAAGCAACATGTATCGATACATAGCTCGCATGTGTCGACGCATGCTGTAGTGAAAATGCTGTTTTCTCAAATTTCTTCAGTATGTATCGACGCATAAGGGTTATGTATCGATACATAAACCATTTCGTATCGATACATAGCTGTTATGTATCGATTCATAGCCCTGTTTTTCTCAAAAATCAGATTTCTCAAATTACACCCTTGCTGTCATTTTTTTCCCGAATTCCAAAACTCGACTAAATCGAACATTTTCACCGAAACAAACATATACGCGCAACCACCAAATACATAAGAACAATTTAGAACACATAAACGAAATTTCTACGACGTTCGATTTTTCGATTAAATTTCAACCTTTCAAAAACCAGATTTTTCAAACATCATCAAATCGAATAAAAAGCACGCTATACGCCGACCTAACCTTACTCGATACAACTACGTAATTTATTTCGAAATTCATCCGTGAAAACATCGATTTCTATCGATTTCCTACAATTCGACCTAAACGGAAACAACAACGGAAACATACCGAAAACTAACCGAAACATAACCAAACTTCATGAAACTTTAAACAGCAGCTCACAAACATATAACCAACCAACACATGTATTTATACGACTTTTCGACCATAAAAACATCGGTTTCTATCGATTTCGTCAAATACGGCATAAACGGAAACATATGGAAAACCAACCAAAACATCCACACAAAACACATACATAATCATACACAAAGTTAGGATAACAATATTTCACACCCTTACCCGATTAAATCGACTCCGAAAGATTGATCTTGGTGATTTTCCACACTTTTCTCTTTGCTCTTCTCTTTTCTCCTCTCTTTTCCTTCTTCTTCTCTTTTTCTCTCAAAATTCTGTTTTTCTCTCTTTCTCACCTCTAACTTTCTATTTTAATAAAACAAATATCTATCCCCACAAAAAGACCAAAATACCCCTACACTCAAATATCTCGCAAACGCTCTCAAAACGCGACAAAATATAATCACGATGAAAAATAACATTTTTCTAAATAAAAGTCGAAAATAAAATAATATAATAATAAAATAATCAAAACGACTCGATTAATTAAATAAGACAAAACTGGGGCGTTACAACTGGTATGTGTTCCAATCTCCTTTTATCTGATTGATAACCAAAGCTGAATCGCCGTATACGTCCAAGTTTTTGATCCTTAAATCAATTGCTTCTTCGAGACCCATAATACAAGCTTCGTATTCGGCCTCGTTGTTCGTACATTTGAACGTAAGTTTGGCGGTGAAAGGAATGTGGGTACCCTGAGGGGTAACAATGATTGCCCCAATTCCGTTTCCATAATGATTAACTGCTCCATCAAAGATAAGTCCCCGTTGGGAACCTGGTTCTGGCCCTTCACTGGGTAACGGTTCATCGCAATCTTTCATTTTTAGATACATGACATCTTCGTCTGGGAAGTCAAACCCGATTGGTTCTTGATTGTCAATCGGTTGATGAGCCAAATGATCGGCTAAAATACTCCCTTTAATGGCTTTTTGAGCGTGGTACTCTATGTCATATTCTGATAATAACATCTGCCAACGGGCAATTCTTCCCATGAGAGCAGGTTTTTCGAAGACGTACTTGATTGGATCCATTTCTGAGATTAACCAAGTAGTATGACAAATCATGTATTGGCGAAGACGTTTGGCTGCCCAAGGCAAAGCACAACAAGTTTTCTCAAGCATCGTGTACCGAGTTTCGCAGTCGGTGAATTTCTTGCTCAAATAGTAGATGGCAGACTCTTTCCGTTTGGTTTCGTCTTGTTGGCCAAGTACACATCCCATTGAGTCCTCTAGGACTGTGAGGTAAATGATCAGTGGTCTTTCTTCCACTGGAGGTGATAGAATCGGAGGATTCAACAGATATTCCTTGATACTGTCGAAGGCGGTTTGACAATCTTCTGTCCAAATGCAATCCTGGTTCTTTTTGAGTAATTTGAAAATCGGCGCACACGTGGCGGTCATAAGGAATATGAACCTGGAGATGTAGCTCAAACGTCCCAGGAATCCTCTGACTTGTTTTTCAGTTTTCGGAGAAGGCACTTCTTGAATGGCCTTGACCTTGTCAGGATCAACCTCAATTCCTTTCTGGATAACGATGAACCCTAGTAGTTTCCCTGAACGGACGCCGAAGGTGCACTTGTTGGGATTCAAGTAGAGCTTGAATTTTCTTAGACATTCGAACAATTTTGACAGATGTTCAACATGCTCACTCTCTGTTTTTGATTTTTCAATCATGTCATCGACATACACTTCGATTTCTTTGTGTATCATGTCATGAAACAGAGTAGTCATGGCCCTTTGATAGGTTACCCCGACGTTCTTCAAACCGAACGGCATTACCTTGTAACAAAAGGTACCCCATGGGGTAATGAATGAAGTTTTCTCCATGTCTTTCGGCACCATTTTGATCTGGTTATAGCCCGAGAATCCATCCATGAAGGAGAAAACTTTGAACTTTGTTGTGCTGTCTACCAGCATGTCAATGTGTGGTAAAGGAAAGTCGTCCTTTGGACTAGCCTTGTTTAGATCCCTGTAGTCGACACACATTCTGACCTTTCTGTCCTTTTTGGGAACGGGTACGATGTTGGCTAACCATTGAGGATATTCTGACGTGGCGAGGAAACCCGCGTCAATCTGTTTCTGTACTTCCTCTTTGATTTTGATGGCCATGTCCGGGTGAGTCCGTCTCAACCTTTGTTTTACTGGCGGACATTCCGATCTTAACGGTAAGTGATGTTCCACGATGCTGGTATCCAACCCTGGCATATCCTGATAGGACCAAGCGAATACATCGGGAAATTCTTTGAGAAACTTTATCAAACTCTCTTTGGCAGTTGGACTGAGCAGTGCCCCAATCCTGATTTCTTTTCTCTCTTTTTCTGAACCCAAGTTTACCGTTTCCAACGGCTCTTTGTGAGGTTCAATGGACCTTTCCTCTTGTCTGAGTAGTCGTGAGATCTCTTCTGGAATTTTGTCGTCAACTTCTTCTTCAGCCCCAAATACCGGGAACTCAAAGTTGGGAGAAGACATCGGATCGTATGTTTCAACGGGGTTTAAAACAAGCAATCTGCATGACGTGATGATTCGTGTTTAGAAGAGATAGTGAAAATGCAAGTGTGTGCAGTGTTTTTATTTTACTGCTTGTTTTTATTTGAATTGTTTTTTTAGGATTACCATTTTCTGAAAAAGCAAAAAGAGAAAACAACAATAAATGCGGAAATTACAGAACGACGTTATTTTATTAATGAACAAGTCGATCCTTGAAACTACAGCCCTATAAAACAAAACTCTGTCGCTTTGGGCGAAGCGAAGAGGGAAAATTTACAGAAAGCGAGCCCTATCAAAACATCTGTTTCACCTGGGCAGGGTGAAAGGTTAAAGATGGCAATTACTTTGACTGATGAACAATCTTCGGAACCTCGACGGCAACCCATTGGCGGCGAACTCCTCGGTGAATCACAAAGTCTGGCACCTTCTTTGATTTGTCTTCAGAAATAACGCTAATTTCTGGTAGAGCGGGATCATTGGAATCTGTCTCCCAGGCAGAATTGTCGTAGGAGAATTTCTCAGTTGTATTTTGCATAGCATTTGTGCTCTCAGCTGTATCTCCCCATCCAGTAGGCTGGATATCTTCGAGCCTGATACGAAAGCTTTCGGGAGCGGTGTACTTGACCATATAGTCGTATTTCCCACTCAGTTGTCCCAAGGTGTCCCACACTTCTCTGGAACTGGAGGAGTCATCTCTCTCGATGACGTTAACCTCAGGAAAAGCATAGTTGATGAATTCAAGTCTTGCAAATGTTGCAAATTCATCTTCATGTTGAGTAGTTTCTGAATGACCTGAGTGTTGATCCCAAGACATGGTGGGGACACAGGTATTCTGTTCAATGACGGTCAGCTGATTTTCATTGTTCGGCTGACTCTCTTGCCCCAAGTTTCCTGGGTAAGGTTGCCACATTGGCAGACCATCCATTGGGCCATAGTAATTGTGGTCAAAGTTGTCTTTCATCAGAGTGTCCTCCTCTAATGAATTTGGCGGAGCACGTCATCCTTCCGGATCACAATCTCCATAGATCATTTCGACGTCTGACCTTGGTATAAATCTCGGACTCTGTGTAGGAAAGCAAAATGGTGTAGGCACCTCTTCCTGAGACATATAACCATCCTCGTTTAGATAGGACTTCCATTCTTCATCTGTGTTAGAGGGATCTTCCTCATTGATAGCATGTACTGCCTGAGACACTGGGTGAAGAAAACCTCCACTGTGGAAGAAGTTTTGAAGGGCATGAAGACTTTCATCCTTGGCAGCTATCCGGGTACAGGTTGCAGAAAAACCAAGACCCTTCTTTGTTGTATTGCTAGTAGGAATGACAAGCTGTCCCCATCCTGTTGTATCGGTACTCTCGACCGCTTTGATAGCATCTTTGTATGAGGAAATCGAGGTTCCTTCTTTGAACTGATTTTCCTTGCTTACCGACAGTGCTTGGAACTGAGTTCCAATAACCTCCTCGGGTTCTATACCAGTAGAAGATGACAAGTTGCTTACAAGCAAGGCTTGTTCCCCACAAACTGTGACAAGTTGATCATTCTTGACGAACTTTAGCTTTTGGTGGAGGGTCGAAGTGACCGCTCCAGCCTGATGTATCCAAGGTCTTCCTAATAAACAACTGTACGTTGCCCGGATATCCATGACCTGGAAAGTGACTTGGAAAGTGTGAGGACCAATAGTTATGGGAAGATCAACTTCGCCGATAACCGTTTTTCTGGATCCGTCAAACACTTTGACGACGACCTCGCTGATTCTCATCAGAGGGCCTTTGAATGATAATTGCATCAAAGTGGACTTCGGTATAACATTCAGGGCTGACCCTGTGTCTACCAGTACGTTGGCTAAAGCATCGTCCTGGCAGTTAACTGTGATATTGAGCGCCATATTATGACGGTGACCCTCTTCGGGTAATTCCTCATCACTAAATCCCAAATTGTTGCAGGAAGTGATGTTAGAGACAATATTATCGAACTGTCTGATTGTTACATCCTGTTCCACAAAGGCTTGCTCCAAGACTTTCTGTAGAGCCTCCCTGTGGGCTTCTGAACTGAGTAACAGTGATAATACCGAGATTTTTGAAGGAGTTTGTAACAGTTAATCGACAATGTTGTATTCACTCCTTTGGATGAGCTTCAGCATCTCATCATCATTTTTCGAAAGGTCGGGATTACTGGATTGACCGACTGGTGGATCAGGAGTTTCCGTCTGAAGTTCCTTTTCCTTGTTAGGTTCTCCAACTCCTCGGTTGAAGATTCTACCGCTCCGTGTTACACGATTGATGTCTGCAATATTCACGACAGAGGGTAATGGAATTTCCTTTCCATTCTCAACTGTCGTTGCACCGTATTTATTAAGGGATAGCCTTAGCTAACTCATACGGTGTTGGTCCTGGTAGATAGATAACTACAGAAGCCTTCTGATTTTTCTGACCATCATAATTAATCTCGATTCGTTCCCGGTTGGGAACTTTAGATTCGTCAAGTAGAGGGATAATGGCAAAAACATCCCTGGTCCTGTGATGACCAGAGATCATGACAACATCCTCAACTTGCTCGGCAAGGTAGTTCGGCGTCCAGTTGATGGGTCCAGAACCCGGATATGGGCGAATCTCTCCATGATCCACCTGACCCTGAAGAGCTGCTCTCACAAAATAACGCCCTTGGTTACTTTCCGAACAGACGCCGCAACGTTCATAGTTGTGTGGTGGCACCTGGCCACGCCCACTTTGAATACAATGTAACCTCACTAGGTTAGCTTCCATAGATCGGACATCCTGACTCTGACGCCGAGTGGGGTTTCTATTATTGATACTAATCTGCTGAGTATCTTCATCCATATAAATTGGCATCCACCAGTGATTTAACAAGTGCTGAAGTGCCTCCTGGACAAGGGTACAACCCTGATCGTTTTTGCAACCTGCTTTACAGCTTTCATAGTTATGTGATGTTAAGAATCTGAGTCGGACCTGCTCAGCATGTAACTCTACCAGGTTGGTATTCATCACGGGAATATCGAAGATCTGAACCATGTTGATTTGATAGGAATTCCTATCATGGAAGTCTTGGATCCATCCAAGATCCATCTGACGCTGGAGGGCCTCCTGTATGAAAGAGCATCCCTGTTTGTTTACCGAGCCAATCAGACAGGAACTATAATAGTGTCGCGGCAGATTATGATACTGGCTTTGCCTTGAGTGCATCGCCACCAAGTTGACATTCATTGCACGGATATTGTGGTTCTGACTGACGTTAGAATTCATGTAAACCATGTTAACTCCACAAACTCAGTGCTCTTGGATCCATCCGAGATCCATCTGTTCCTGCAGAGCAGCTTGCCCCACAGAACATCCCTGATTGTCTTTAGAGCAGATATCACACTGGTGATAATTATGAGGTGGCACATGGCCATATCCACTCTGTCTACAATGTATCTTGACCAGATTGGTTTTCAACAAGAGTACATCGTGAATTTGACAGACATCGTTAGTCTCTCCTTCTATCAAATTGACTGCAGCCTTCTCATGTTGAGGCAGCGGGTTCGTGAGAACATTAGGATTTGTATCCTTGAAGGATAAGACCCCGCTCCTAACAAGTTTTTGCACGTCGGACTTGAAATTGAGACAAGTCTCTATGTTATGCTCTGGACCTCCTTGATGATAAGGGCAAGTTTGATCCACCTTAAACTAAAAGGGCGGATTTTCCGATACTGTAAGAGGAGATTTAGTCTGAATGTACCCATTAGTCAGTAGTAATGGAAACAGCTCTGCGTACGACACGGGTATAGGATCAAATCCTGGTGGCCGTGTTATACGGTTGTTATTGTATGGAGGACGAGCCTATTGAACAGGCTGTTATGTCCTTTGTTGATCAGGTTGGCGATGCGCAACCTGAGGTTGATACGTAGGAATAGGCGCAGGGTTGATAGCAGGAGTCACAGCTGCTACCGGTTGATAACGTCGCTTTGCTTTCCGAGAGAGATATTCCCAATATCTTGCTCTTTTTTCTTAGGGAGAGCACTACCGTATTTTTTAGTACCGCTCGTCGATCCAGTGTCTTTTACCAAACGTCCTTCTCGGACGGCTTCCTCAAGGCGTACGCCCATGCCAACCATTTCGGTGAAATCACTGGGCACACTGGCAACCATTCGGTCATAGTAAAATGAGCTTAAGGTCTTTAAGAAGATCTTTGTCGTCTCTTTTTCCTCAAGAGGTGGACAAATTTAGGCGGCAATTTCACGCCACCTTTGAGCATACTCCTTAAAGGTTTCCTTGTCCTTTTGCGACATCGACCTGAGTTGATCTCTGTCGGGTGCCATGTCCAAATTGTATTTGTATTGTTGGACGAAGGCAGTGCCAAGATCTCTGAATGTACTGATCGTAGCACGGTTTAAACCCATGTACCATTTTAATGCGGCACCAGTTAAACTATCTTGGAAGTAATGAATCAGTAGGTCCTGATTTTCTGTCTGAGCCGACATTCGTCGAGCGTACATTACCAAGTGACTTTGAGGGCAAGAGTTACCCTTGTACTTTTCAAAGTCGGGCACTTGAAATTTATGCGGGACTTTCACATTTGGGACCAAGCAGAGATCTGCGGCGTCCTTTCCAAATAGATCCTGGCCGCGAATGGCTTGCAGTTCCTTCTGCATTTCCAAGAACTGCTCCTGGAATTCCTCCATTCTGTCAAACGTAGTTTCCTTCTTACCAGAAGGTGTTTGTGGAATCTGTCCTTCCGGGACAGTGTGCACCACAGGGGGTGGTACCGTGACTACGGTAGTGAGTCTTGGCATCTCCCGAAGTTTGTAACCTTCAGGAGTCTTCAGTATGCCTCTGCCATCTTCGCTTTCCCGAAGTTTGTAACCTTCAGGCCCAGTGGCTTATATTGTGATTCCCTGATCTTCAGTGATCAGCGGAACATATCCTTCCGGGATATAGTTAACAGGCATACCCCAAGGACGATCTTTCGGTATTTGATACCTAGGATCATACTTCTCCACTATGGGCATTGAGGTGATCTCTGAGATCATAGTTCTTTGTAGCTGAGCTTCTGCCATGGCTTGCATGTCGTTACGAAGCTTCCTTATATCCTCTCTCAGAGTGTCGATCTCTTCTTTCAACTCTCTGTTTTCTTCCTCAAGATCATGCATCTTTTTCTGACGATTTGCCCGAGTATTATATGAATGAGACAGTTTGACTCTAGAACTGAGACACAAACGTGAGATTCGTAGGTAAGAAGAATACGCGATGTGAGAATGATGAATGCAATGATTATATTAATTGTTTTTTGGTTTAATCAAAATAAACTTTGACAATTAGATTACAAATATCAAACGGCGGGGAAACCCCTTTTTATTGAATTCAAAGGATTACAGAAATGGAAATACAGTAGATTACAAGATGCAGAAGCAGAAACCTAAACTAATGGGTCCCGAGTCCTCTCTAAAGAGAAATTGGGTGTTGATTCTGGTATCTTCCTTTTCTTTGACCGGGGCTCTTGGGCCATTGTCGGGTTGTCATTCCTTTGCCAGGTGAAAGGAGTGAGCAAATTCCTTTGGTTATCCTGATTATCCACAGCATGTTGCTCCAAAATTTCAATCAGAGCATGCTTATCTTTCAGTAATTGCTGTATTTTGATGCACTCTATGTCGAGGGTGCGGTACTTGTTCTTCCAAGACCTTCTCTCCCGTTGAACTTTGTTTAGAGTAACCTGAAGCTTTTCAGTTTCCGTCATGAAGTACATGACAGACTCCCTCGGCAGAAGAATTCCGTAACGAGGATAAGGCATCTTTAGCTTGAGAGCTCTAGTTTGTACCCAATGGAGATAAGGCTCCACCGAGACACAGTCTGGTTTTCCTAGAGACTCTCGTCCTTTCTTATGAACATGCTTCCAAGCGTGCACTATTTCTATCTTTAATGCTCTGTCGTGTTCTCCTTCCTTGAAGAAAAGACCTTCCAGATGAACACCCCGTGGGACGTGTCTCATCGGGTATCCAAATTGAACCAATACTGGATGGTAATTGATTCCTCCCTTAATTCCTATAAGGGGTACGTTGGGGAAGTTTCCACAACGATCAATGATTCTGATTCCATCATAGATCCTATTACACCAATCTATATCAGAGTTGGTAAGGGACATGATCTTTTGTGACCAACGTAAGGCACTCTTGCAATCCCAAAAAGCAGCAGACTTGGGCAAGTGAGAGATAAACCATTTGTAAAGCAGAGGTATACAACATGTGATCTCCCCTCCGCTGTACAAATTTCCCAAGTGTACAGAATGATACGCATCTACGAGCAAAGTCGGTACAGGGTTTCCAATGAGAAAAACCTTAATGGAGTTGATATCGACGAAATTATTAATGTTGGGAAACAAAAATAACCTGTAGGTGAGCAAGACAAAGACGCTTTCAAAAGCAGTCACGTTTCCTATACTGGCAATATACAGGGCATTATCATCAGCTCCTCCCAGGAAAGCAAAACAACAAGCGGATCGCCAGTGAGTTGTAGAGCAATCTTAGAGTAAGTGCCATTCACCGAGAATAGATCACCAGCCTCAAATGAGGGTAATATCGCGTAACAACTATTCCCGATAGTTTCTGCACTATAAAAGGGTTTGGCTCCTCAACTTCTCAGACATCACAATCGGCCCATTGTCTAGGTGAGAGAATGGGTTGCATTGGTCAGCCTCCACTGAGGTTGATGGTCGACCTCGTCGCCATCACTTATCTTAAGTGTATACTCGATCTTTCCACATGCGGCATCACACGCATTCCCATTAGCAGAAAAATAAACACGTATAGCAATTAGGAAAAGCAGTATATATATTTGTCCTAATCATCCTAGACTTTTAAAAGCTAAGAATCTTAAGTTCCTGACAGAAAATGGTTTCCCGGCGGAGTCACCAATCTGTGGTTTCATTCCAAATCAACGGCGTTTTGACCTAAGATCCTAGTGATGTCAAGGTTTCTACAAAAAAGAACAAGATCCCTAAAGAGGTCAACGGTATTCCCCAACAGAGTCGCCATTTTTCTGTAGCGAGTGATTTTTGGATGTGGTTACGAAGCACGATCGCTCTGGTACTACAGTTCGATTCATTTTTTATCCTATTAAAGCTGATGAAGGAAGGGAAATAGATGTCTCCAACTAACCCTGCTTGCATACTGAGATTAAACAGCGGTCTGTTAGGTTACAGATGCTACAAAGATTCGGGGTTTCTCCTAAGTTTATTTTGTTGACGACGGGTGCTTTAGGCTATTGGTTGAGATGTTAGGACGGATATATATGAAAGTATCGGATTTTGGGTTTTTGTTTAGTGTGCTCGCTAAGATCTTTCTTTCAATCTTATGCCTACGTATTCCCATTTACCGAAACAGAGAAATCAGAGCGTTCGTAGTTCCTCCTATTCTATGGGAGGAAATGGTTGTTTTGGTGTCTTGCTCAAAGCCCAAGACGTGAAGCGAAAGGTGATTTGTATCTTGTTCAAAGCCCAAGATGTGAAGGTAAAAGTGTTGACCTTAGAGAGAATTTGTCATCTCTAAAGAGGGGTTTGTCTGTTACAACTGTTTATAAAGGAGAATTACTTTAACTGGGATTTGTGAATCCGACAATGCCATAATTTCCTTTATAGGGGATTTCAACCTGAAGGAGAAGAGTTTAACTCAGTGTAGAGTAATGCCATCTTTCCTTAGGAATTTCTCATACTAAAAGAGGGACATTGGCATGGATGTAGATGATCCAGAGGCTTGCCGCTTACAGCGATTAGATGGAGGGGAAGGAGTTGTTGATGTTTGTGTACTGTGAACGAGGCACAACTTTTATGCTAAAAGGTTAATTGGATCAACCAGTGGTTTTCTTATACAAAGCCTAAGAGAAGGCTATTATGTGTCTCGTACAAAGCCCGAGAGAGAGGCTAAAAGGTTTTGACTCAACGAGGGAATCTTTCGGTATCTCGTATAAAGCCCGAGATGGAGGCTATTTGACTCAACAAGAGAGTTTTTTGTATCTCGTACGAAGCCCGAGATGGAGGCGAAAATTTGTTTGGTTCAATAAGAACCTTTTTGTATCTTGTATAAAGCCCGAGATGGAGGCAAAAGGGTGATTGACTCAACGAGGGAGTCTCTTATGTGTCTCGTACAAAGCCCGAGAAAGAGGCTAAACGTTGTTTGACTCCACTGGGGAGAATCATTGTACAAAGCCCAAGAGAAGGCTAACTTCACTGGAGAAGGATCATTATACAAAGCCTAAGAGGAGGCTATGGTGACTGTTCAGTTAAATGACAGGTCCAATATACTGATTTTTAAAGAGAAAATCAGTTCTTATATGAGCAACACTATACTAAAGGATTTGATTCAAGGATTCGGGTTATTCCTGTTCTTTAAGGAATTGGGAAATCCGAAAGGGTATTGAGACTGTACGAGTCTACGGGTTTTCTTCCTATTTAACGAAGGGGTCACTTGAGAATGTCTTTGAGACTCAAGGATATTAGACTGTCCGTGTCTAGAGTTTTTTCTTTTGTACTATGCTTTGAGAAACAGTAGTAGACTCTTGAAAAGACTGTTCTATGGATATGATTAAGTTCTGTTCCTATATCTTTAGGAGGTCGTCGGGACAATTTGTACGAAGCCCAAGAGGAGGCTGGAAACTTTTAAGAAGCCGAGAGGTCCTTGTACGAAGCCCAAGAGGAGGCTATCATTCCCGGAGGAAGAGATCATTATACGAAGCCTAAGAGGAGGCTGTGAATACTTCTAAGAAGCCAACGGGTCCTTGTACTAAGCCCAAGAGGAGGCGGGGTTGCTTTTAGGAAGCCTGTGGGTCCTTGTATGATGGCCAAGAGGAGGCCGATGCTTTTAAGAAGCCCGTGGGTCCCCAAACCCCGAGAAATTCAAGGCAAGCTATTCACAAGGAATAGATCAAGTCAGGAAAACTCGAGAATTTGGAAGAAACTCAAAGACGCCATTCACGGAGAATACATTCATCTCTGGGAGTAGAGTTTCTTGACAATTCCTAATGAGGACAGTCGAAGAGAAGACTGTATCTGGTGATCCTATTGGGGATCTAGTTGTCTATTTCTATGAATAAACGAAACGGCGTCACCTAGTTCTAGACGTAGTTGCCGGGGAAACTCTAAATATCTATACTATTATTACACAGTTGATATGAGTTTATGAAAGAAGACTTACAGTGAAACAACCCCACAATACAGTTATATGTATATGAAAGCGGTAAATGAAAGCAATAACCACTTACTCGGTTGTAGAGCTTCCATGCTGTTTGGTTAGTTGTTCAACAAAGAAAGATTGAAAACAATAGTATATTTCAAAATCAAAGGAGAAAGTGCTTTGAAAAAGAAAGATTTGGGGCTTACAGCTCAAGGAGAGGCCCAGGGTTTTATCAGTGAGCGCACTGTTTGAATTTTGTACAGAGGGACTTATACAAGTGACTGTGGCCCAAAAATTGTTTTCTGTACAAAGGGATGGGTCTTACACTCTCTCAAGAGGCCCAAAAAGTTTAAAGAAAAAGAGTGGGGCTTATAACACGAGGGTAGGCCCAGTTGGTTTTTCCGTTTGAAATGGCGATCGCGCCGAGGTTTTCTTTTAACGCAGAGGGGCTTATACAATACCTGAGGCCCAAAGTGATTTTGGTTAAAAGGGGGTTGGGTCTTACACTCTATTAGAGGCCCAAAAAGTTTTGAATGGGTCTTATAGCTCGAGGAGAGGCCCAAAGGGTTATTTTTCAAAAGGCGACGATCGCGCCGTTTGTTTTTGACGGTATCGGGACTTATACAATACACTGAGGCCCAAAAATGATTTGGTCAAAAAAGGATTGGGTCGTACACTCTATTAGATGCCCAAAGTGTTTTGAAAATGATTTATGAGGGTTGAATTAATCCAAAAACCCTAATTTGTTTTCAAAAATGTATTTAATTGAATAAAAATTCAATTAAAATGATCAAAATTGTTTAACATATGAAAAATAAATTGTGATCTTGGATTAATGCTTTAAAAATTAAGTATTGACCTACAAAATAATTAGAAGGCATTAAAATTTGCAAAATCAAGGTGGAAAAAATATTTTAAATGTTAAAAACAATTAAAACATTAATTCTTTGCAAAAATATCAATTATACAAAATAAATAATATTTTTGGGATTTTTTGGGAAAATAAAATATTTTAACATTTTTGTGAATTATTAAAAAAAGAATCAACTCAAAATCATTAAAACTCATAGAGAAATTAATTTTTGAATCAATTAAATAAATTCAAATATTTGAATTTATGAATATGGCGCCAAGAACATGGACCAAGAACACGCGCGTTTTCTGCCTTGCCCAAATTTGCATTTTCTATTCAATCTCACTGAATACTTGATTATATCATGCAATCCACATATCAATATGCTCGTCTCAACCTCACGATCATGTTTATGGTATTTAATTTCATTTAAATTAAGCATAAAACAAGAAATCACGAGAAATCCTCAAGAACCCTAATTTCTGCATGAAGGCTAGGATTTTTGATACACGATTCAAACAATGCAATTAATTGAGGGGAAACATTCCATGCATGATTATGAACATTTGGCAAAAGTATTGTGCGAGGAAATATGCATAGATTGAGAGATGACCAAGTTTAGGCTTACCTCTAGGTCGTGACAGCAAGAGCAAATTGATTTCTGAGTTAGAGGTGTTACAGATGAGTTGTGATGATCTGAACAGCTTCCCTACACCCTATGGAGTGTGTTTGAATGCTTGGACTTGATGGAAATTAGCTGGATCACTTCATGGCATCTCAACTGCGCTTTGGTTAAAACCTTGAGCAATTGACTGGTGATTTTGTGAAATCTGTGTTCCAGATGTTATGTGAGTGTTTGGATCACTTCTATATGATGTATGTGAGGTGTGTGAGTGATTGGTTTGATTGGAAAAGCTCTCAAACTCAAAACCCGATAGTGACTTGCCTTAGAAGGAAAAATTGGAGTGAAAGAAGAGATTTTGAGGAAAACATCTGTTTGATGGCTTTGGTGTACTCAAACTGATCACAATTGAGCTCTATTTATAGTAGAGCAAGTTTGTTTTGGGATCCACAGTGAATGGCAACTGCCGCAGGTGTTTGTTCAATGTTGGCCAATGGAAATGCAAGTCTCCTCTAGCCATTGACTAGAGGTTAGGGCATAGGGCTGTGGTTCCCTTGGTCTTGGATAAGTCTTGACTGAATTCAGTTGAGAATGGCTCAGTCCATGCCACCTTGATGCTTCCATTGAATGCTTCAATCCACAATTGGAGTCTTGTCCCTATATTGGTCATTCTAGGTTCAACATGCTATTTCTTGTTCCAAATACTTTGGAGGCTTGGCTCAGTGGTTGTCCCCTTTAGATTCAATCCTCAGAGGTGTCCAAGTGCATAGGAGCATTTGGATTTGGCTGATTTTGGCAAATCGAGCAAAAATGCAAATTCTGCCTTGCCTTGGCAGATTTCAGCAAGGCAACTTTCCAATATCATATCTCATGACTCAAATTGAATTTGGTAATGTTCTTGGCCATTTTGGAAAGCCCTTACATGATACTACAACAACTATTTGAACATATTTGGTTTTGATCTCTTTTGAATCCAAGTGAAAAATCCCCCTACATTTGGCAAAAAGTAGGGTAAAATATGACTTAGTGAAATTTTCACCAAGTGTTGGAACAAAGTGACTTTTCTTGATTTTGATCACTCCATAACTCAAAATCCATGAGGAGTTGGAATTAGGTCTAGTTGATGTTTTTGTAGAGGGCAATGAGATATAAAAATCAAACCTTGGATGGGAGAAAATGGCTTTGTGGTTTAGGAGTTATCACCCTCCAAAGTTGGTACCCTGGTCGACCAAAACCCTAATTTGGTGACACTGTCGATCTTGAGACTTGATCCACCTATAAGGGAGCATCCCTGTGCTTGATCCTTAAAGTGGGAGTCCTTTTGATCCATTGTGGATATTTTAGAGGTTAGACAAGTTGAAGATCATGTCATTCCTTGATTGATCCTTTGTCTAAGCACTCTGAGAGGGCTTGAAACCCTAATTTTGATTGTAGTGAATGCTCACCCATCTTTGGGGAGACTGATGAAGTATGATGGCCCATCCATATTGTGATGATGATTTTCACAATGATGGGAAATCTTAGTGGTCAAAATTTGGGGTATGACAACACTGAGCCCATTTTTATTTTTTAACGTGATATTTTACTTCTCTGCACCCCCTGCTTTCTCTTTCTTTCTTTTAATTTCTTTTTATATGCTTGTTTCATAATTGACTTTTAAAAATACTAAAACGTCATGAAAAATTCTACAAAAATTCATGTGATATCTTAGCATGTTAAAATAATTTTCTATTATTTTTAATTTTGATTTTGTGAATATTTGCATATCAGTCCATAATTTTCTCTTATTTCTTTTGAAACTTGTTTCTATTTTCACATCTTCATTTCAAAGATTTATTTCTAATAGCTCCTTAAACATTTTTCCATCAATCTTTTTGCATCCATTCAGTAGCATCCCAAACTTCATAAAAATGTTTTTGTTTCATTTTTAAGACTTTCTTTTATTGCATTTAGGTCCCCTATCTTGGCACTTTGGTCCATGATTCATAAGTGACTATTGCTTGTGGGTTTAAGGTCCTTCCTCTCTGAATTTTTGTATGGTATTTTGATGTGTGATTAGTCACTGGTTGAGGTCATTTACATTCTAATTCCATAAATTTTTAATGCACTTTGACATATGTTGGTGCTTGTGTTTGAAGGAAGTTTTGCTTGAACTTTATGTGCCTTTCTTTAACCTTCATTGCATGAGGCATTTATGCCATCATTTGAGGTCTTTTGTTTGGGTTTAGGTAACATGTTTAGACTCTTATAAGTTGTGTTTGATCATTGTTGAGCCCATTTGGCATGTGTTGATCCTTTGTTTTATATGATGCATCTTGTGGGACTTTTTGACTAATTTTTCTTATGCCTTCATCTTATGCTTTTCATGTTTGGTTGTGTGCTTCTAATATGATCATGTTATCATCTCATTTACATTTTAATCCATGATTTGCTACTGACCTATCCATAAGCATTCATATTTGTATGCCATTTTGCATCTTTTGCATTTCTTTTCAAGTATGAAACATCCATTCTTTTATGTGACTTCTTCTTGCATGTTTGCTAAGTTGTATGGATTTGATTGATATGTGCTTATGCCATGTTCATTTGTGCATCTTTACCATGTCATATCACTTCTGACTTTGATACTTGAGCTTCATCTTGAATTTTTTTTTTAGGTTTGACTTTTTACCTTAAGTAACTTCTTGTCATGTTAAATTCATGTTCATATCTTCTAACTTCTTCTCCTAATCACTCCTAATGCTTGGATACTTGATTGTTTGCCTCATGTGACATTTGTATATCATGTTTAGGCACATGTTTAGGTAATCCACATTCTGACTTTGATATTACTTGAAGCATTATTACATGATCACCTTGCATATCCACTCATTCTTCATCTAATTCTTTCATAATGCATTTCTTTGTGATTTAAGGAAGTGTATGTGTGCATTTGACTTGTGTTTGCCTTCACATTATTAGAGAACATTCTTATGATGTGCATTCTAACTTTGTGTTTCCCTTAACCTTTAAGATGCTTTTACTTTGGTTATTGATTTGTGTAAGTCTTATTTGTTCATCTTAACTTGTTTCTTCACTTGTGAATAATTGTACTAACCATTTCAAGGGCTAATGGTAAGTCACTTGAGTGTGGATATACATCCACATTCTAATTTCTTCCTTCATCTTTTAATCATTCAATTTGTGTTGTTTAAGCATTTAATAATGCTTTGTTTTCATAATCTTCTTTCTTCCCTCTTAGAAATAACTTAACTTCCATCTTGGAAGTATGTTGCTTTCTACCTTCTTTTTCTTATTTCTTTTAGGATTAGGTTCCTTAAACCACATTAACCATAGGACCTCCAAGCATGCTAATACTAGGATGTGTCTTAGTATCCCCTTAGTTTTCACCTTTGATCCCCTTGGAGTCTCTTCTTCTCATCTTCAAACAAGAAAGCAAAAAACACTTAATAAAGATTAATGCATATTGCATGTGAGCCTTGTATGTGGGAAATGGAAGGAGGGCAGTTTCTCTCCACCTTCCTAGAATGTTTAGCATACGGCCTGTTGGGACGACCATGCGACGCATTCGATCCTGTATCATAGACTTGGATGCAATACGTGTCACAAATACAAGTAACTTCAAAAATACTTCTTTCTAAAAAACTTCAAACAAACAATAACGTCTTTCCTTTGGGAATTTCTCTCCTCATCTCATTCACTCATTCCTTAAGGATGCATCATTTCCGTTCTACCATAAACAGGTAACGCCTAAGTCTCCCTACAGCGAGCTGTAACACCTAACTGCTGGAACGCGAACTTCGACGTATTCCACTAAAAAACACAAGCAATTTTCCCTAGGTGAGGGGAACTACGTCGCTCTGATTCTCATGCTCCCGATGAGATACGTAGGCAGTGGGGTAGGGCCCATTCGAGCACTTCTTTTATTTTCCCTACATTTGTTTCTCTTTCTCTCTCCTGTCTTTTCCAGTTCTCAGCAGCGAAGCTCCAGTCAACGACACCCTTTGATCGAGATAAGAAAGCGTGGATCCCATCGGGTACGATGGACGCGTGAGGGTGCTAATACCTTCCTCACGCGTAACCGACTCCCGAACCCAGTTCTCTTTGTCGCAAGACCATGCTCTTTCCTTTCCCCCAGGTTTATGCAATGTTTCCTTTCCCTCTCTTGGGATAAATACACATTGTTGGAGACTCTGTTTCGGTGCCACTTTCGCGTTTGTATTAGGATGAAAATCCCGGGAGCGACAGTGTGGAGTCACATGTTCTACAAGTGGCATTAGAGTCTAACTCTTATTTACATACTAATCGTCTCAGGAGGAGGATGACTTCCAACACTATTTTTAACAATAGGTCTTTCCTAAACACACCAACACCATTTTATGGTGATAATTTTGAACTAAGAAAATATAGATATAATATTTTCATTCAAAGTATTGACTTTAAAATGTGGGAAACTATAATTAACGATCAATTTATCCCTACTCACCATATAAATGGAGAAGTAATAGATATACCAGATTTCTTTTGGACCATAGAGGAAAAGAGAAAGTTTGAATTTGATTTCAAAACAAAAATTTATTAGTTATATATTTATATTTCAATTCTTATATCTTCATAACTGTAACTCCACCAAGGAAATCTTGGACACTCTTCAAATGATATGTGAAGTTTCTCCAAGTGTCGAACAAGAGCGAATGAACACACGAAGCAAAAAATATGAATGTTTCTTTCATAAATGCTTCTTTAAATTTATAAATGTTAGAACTTCTGTTGCTAACAAATATATAAGAATAAATAATTCGAATCATAAATTTGATCCAATCCTTAAAATCAAGAGATGAAAGTGTTTAAGAATTATAGGAAAAATACAAAAAGGAGGAAATCGTTAAGAAGATGATTTAATTAATTCAACTAATAAAGAATAAAGGCATTAACGCAAGTTAAGAAGTATAATTAACAACTCCATCCACAAATTCCTATGAAAACAAGTCAACTCCACCAATCTTCTTCGAAAGAACAATTTCGATAGTTAGACAATCCTCAGATAATTTAACATCAAATGAAGGAACTTCATCAAAAAAATTATATGACGAAGAAGCTTCATCCAGTGGAATCTCTGAGAGAAGAAAGGAAAATAAACCTCTGCAAACAATAGATATTCAACATCAATGAGGAACCTTGAAGATTCAACCTCAGGTAGAACCTTTGAATAATCTTGGTCTAATAAAGAAGCTGAAGTTTTCTTGAAAGTATCTTAAGAAGAAGATGACCATGAGGTAAGAAAGTTTTCATACAAGTACTTATTTAAATTAAGTGTTAAGTTAATTGAGGAAAAGGATAATATTTAAAAGTTTAACTAAGACCTTAAGGATTATCTTCAATTTCTAGAAAAAAGTACTGAAACACTTAAGCATGAAATTGCTAATATTATAAACCTAGCTGGAACATGTGAGACTTGTGTCTCGATGAAAAAGGAAGTAACACATTTTCATGAAAACTTAAATAAATTTACTAAGGGGAACGAAAAACTTGACTTTATTCTAACAAGTAAAAGGCATTCTTTAAATAAAACTGGATTTTAGTCTAAGTCCGGTAAAACACATAGCAAAGGATCAAATAGGAAGAAAGTGGATCAAACTGTTTATAAATGTTTTCATTACAATATATTTGGGCTTTTAGAGCCATTTTGTTTTGATAAATTGAGAAGGTCTAAGGGTAGTAACGTTATACCTCTTACAACTACTAACACACCAGGACCAAGAAATTTCGGGTAGCAAAGGTGAAAACCTTGTGTGTTTTGCAAGAAAGATTTGCATCTTTAATGAAACATTAGCAAATATTAAATGAAGTCATTGAAAGAAAAGTGTATACCTTAGAGTATACAAGAATATTTGTTTTTAATTGAAGCTTGTGATCAATGGATGCTCGCTGATGGTATATATCAACGATCGTGATCAAAGCTTGTTTTTAATTGCTAACGTCTTAGTAGGCTGACAAGATAAGCCTGTACTGGACATATCTATCTTGTGTGTTAACCAAATCTCATATCCAATAATCTTTAGAGAAGGATGTGTGACATTATGTTTTTTATTTCCTCAAAAGGGGGAGTTTCTATCAAGGTTACTTGGTAATTAAGGTAGTACGATATTCAACGGGTGAGTTATCAGAAAATCTTGATTAAATCTTTTAATAAGTGTTTTAATATTCACTCATCCATTAATAAAAAATCATATAAAATAGATGACTTTATTAGTTTTTGTCAAAAAAGTGGTGCAAACAGAATAAGCAAGGGTCTAAAAACCGTGAATGCCAATGTGGAATTCAGCCCAAGACCAAAAAACCATCAAGGAGGTGGAAAATACAAAGCTTGATTGATTTGGACTTTAAGTTAATCGATTAGGAGACTTACACGTTTCAAATTTTAAATAATATCAGGTCTAAACATTACCTCCAATTCAATAAAGGCAAAATACTCTTTTTGGTCCCTTAACTATACGCTTAGGTTCAGATTGGTCCCTTAATTTTTTTTTGTGTCAGATTGGTCCTTTAACTCTTAAAATGTGTCATGTTAGTCCTTTTCGTCTAATTAGCGACGAAAAAATTAAAAAATCAGTCGGTAAATTCGTAGCTACAGTTCCAAAAGGACTAACATGACACATTTTAAGAGTTAAAGGACCAATATGACATGGAAAAAATTAAGGGAGCAATCTGAACCCAAGGGTATAGTTAAGGGGCCAAAAAGAGTATTTTACCTTCAATCAAATTTGCGCAATAATGGAAGACGCATGAGACCCTCAAAAGCTTTTTGGATCTAATTCATTATGGCCTTAATCCAATCGTTTATATGAGTTAATTTGGAAATATTTGGTTCTCATATTTGATGGCCAAAATCCTCATCGATTTTGGGCAAGTTTTGCATGTTTAAGACCTCTACAATGTTTGCTATAAATAGGTAACCTTTTTCCCTTCATTTACATCTCATATTTTCTTCTCTTATCTTCTTCCTTTGTGTATGAGAATACCCCTTTATTATTCCAGCATCATTATGGCACCCATAAGGATAATATTTATCTCTCCATCATCTCCTCTCGCCGATGATTTCTCATCACAACAAGAAGAAGGAAGTTCTTTCAAGATTTTACAAATATAACCGTCTTGGTTTCAAGAATGTAAACTCTTTAAGATCTTCGAAGATATAATATTAAGAAAATTTATATGTAGCTCTGCAAGAAAGGTGTACCCATCCTTAGTCAAAATGCTCTTTTTAAATCTCTACCTTACTGATGGAATAATTTTTTCCAAAGTAAGAAAGCATAAGATATCCCTACCTTTGGAAATTTTGCAAAGACTTTAAGTCTTCCCCATGATTGAGATATCTTCAATCCATATGAACAAGAGGAAAACTTCAACTAAATGATTGTTGCTTCATCCTTCCTGATCAATCCAAAATCTCTAGTTTTTACCCCTTCACTGTTGGCGTTGTGTCATATGACATCTGTTTGATTCGTTATGTGGTAAATCACATAATCTTTCCATGGAAAAGCAACTTTAGTTACCTAAATATATTTGATGTTGCAACTGTGAAGGTGATTGAAAATAAAATTGAAACAAATTCGGCAGGTGAGGTGATACAACACATGTTGCCAAGCAAGAAAAATGGGTTATGCCTACCATATGGTGATTTTCTTACTAAAATCCTAGAATCCATCAACTTCAACATTGAAGGAGAAGAGTTTATGGAAGATGTAATAAAGATAGGAGAAGATGCATTAGCAAAAACGAGATATGAGATTATTAATAGAAAAATTATTCAACAACTCTTCAAAGGAAAAAAATAGGGATGGATCAATTAAATCAAGAAGAACCTATGTATTTAGAAGATTTTGACGATGACATCAGTGAATTGCCCTATGTTGAAGACACACTCAAGGAAATAATCATGAGACTAAAGAGGAAAAATGTGAAGATCAACTTCTCGACATTTCACTTTGTCCAAGACTTAAGACATCTACCTCTAGGGATGTTCTTTAATGATGATGAGGATAGTGAAGAGTAGCCTCACATATGTGTTTTAGTCTTTAAGTGTGCTTGTATTCCGAAATTATATCCTTTACTATTGAAATTATCCAATTTTTTGTAATTTGAATTTAAGTGTACTATGAATCAATTAATTGTTTTCCCTTGCTAAATGCTTAACTATGTGATCAATGTGCTTACATATTAAATTTTTTTTTTTTTGCATCTTTAACCACCTTTATTATTATGACAAAGGGGACGAAGTATACTTTATGAGGAGTAAATTATACTCCCTACTCATGTGAGGGGGATTTTAAAAACTTGGGTAAGTGGTCTCCTAAGTGGGAGGGGCCTTTTCAAATTATTCAAGTTTTTTCCCACACATATGAAGTCGAAGAGTAAAATGAGGATAGAAGAATATTGAAAGTAAATGGTAAATATTTAAAGAAATATAAGCCTGTACTTCGAGAAGTAAAAATAAGTAAGGAATAATCCATGCACACATAGTCGAAGCCAAAATGGAGATCAAAATAAAAGGTTGCCAAAATGGCTAAGTCATTACATCAAAATGCCACAGAGGGCTTAACATCATTAGGACCAAAAATTAAGTTAATCAATTATAGCCAAATTAAAAAGTGAGAGAATTCTTCATCTTCTGATATTTTGACCTTTAGAATACCAAGCGTCGCTCGCAAACAAATTTGTTGGTCAAAATCTCTTCAATTTCTTTCCCAAGCTTTTGAGCCTGTTCAACGTGGTGCATGCCTACTGTGATCTCTTTGGCCACTTCGTTTTGCTTAAACTTCTGGAGTTCGTCCTTGCGTTCCTTGGCCTTATAAATTTTGGCTTGCAATTCTTTAATCTGCTGCTCCCAAGCTTTGACATTCTTGTCGCAGGCTTCAATCTCCTTTGTTCGTTTGTTCAGAACCTTTCTCTAACTCTGTAACTTTCGTAGTAGAATCAGAAGTTGTATCCCATTCATCCATTTGGGTTTCTGAATTCTTTTGAATTTTATTTGAAGCATCTTTAATGCGATTAAAGTCTACGACAACATGATCAATCAGTAGGCCCACTTCCAATATTACATCTGCAACTTCTGGAAAAACCTCCAAAACATTGACTTTCTATAGGAAATTTTTTATCCCAAAACAAGCTGAAGTATCTTTTTCTAAAAGTTGAAATAAGTCAGCATCGAAGACCTTCTCCTTAGTCTTAAGGAGTAAATATTCCCCAGTTTTGTTGGCAGACTGATCACCTGATGTAGTCGAGGCACTGGTGCTTTTCTCTCTCGAATTGCATCTAGTACTTATCATGGCCTTCAAATACTCGAGGGACCTTTGAACCTTTAATGACTCTAGCTCCTCATGAGAAAGGCTAGTATTGGTAGTCTCAGTCAAAGCTGCAGGTTTTGAATTGGCCTTAGGTTGGTCATCTTGCTGCTCTTTCTCTTCCTCATTGTCATCCTTTTCATTATTTTCTTCTTCCTCTTCATCTTCAACAACAATCTCCGTTTCATAGTCGAACATGGAGCAATTTTATTCCTCTTCACCCTTTTCACCACCATTGCCTTGTTGTATGTTGATTTGGGAGTCATCTCCATATTTTTCTTCGATAATTTTTTCTGTAGATGGCATCTTTGTGTCTCCTTCAACATCAACTAAGGTGTTTCCCTTTGGTGGGCGCTTATCATGATCAGAGTCACTGGTCAGGGAAAACTCAGTAGTGACCTTTGGTGGTGATTCCTTTTGATGTTTTCCAGCCAGTTGACTCACTTTGTCTGTGGATCCATTGGTGGAATCCTTGGGAGTAGTTTGTTGTTGAAGCGAGCACTCGTGGGATGGTAAGAGGGATCACTGCTTGTTTTTGGAAGGATTTTTTGAACGAGGGGTTGTCCCTTGTCATCTTTAGCACCTTAAAAAATATATCAATCAAAAGATCAGAAGTGAGTAAGTCGAAGTAAAGAAGAAAATTATAAATCCCAGAGACTAAGCAAGGATTTCTTTACCTTAGGACCCTTGGTCCCAGGGCTAGAGTTGTCACTTTCAATCTTCTCAGGGTTCGCTTTGGTAGTTGGTTTTTTAGTGGATAGGTTAGTGTCAGCTTCGACCACTTTTGGAGCAGGAGGTTTCTTCACAGGAGGTTTAATTGCTTTTGGTTGGGGTTGAGAACTAGCATCAGAGATTTTTGCTTGTTTCTTATTTTTCTTTGGCTACTTGGAAGTATCTGGAGAAAAATCCCCATCATTGAAATCAATTATTTGAACCTCGGGTTCTTTTGTTTCCTATTTTTTGGTGTCGGAGGTGGTCTTCGACTTCCCTAAAGGAAATGTATTTTAGATGTTAGAATAAGAAGGCAGTATGTAAAAAAAGAATACTAATCACAAATTTTACCTTTGTTGTTGTTTTCTTGGTGTTCTCTTCGCCTTCTTCATCAACAACATCCTTCTCAATAATGGCAGGTTTCTTAGCTGGAATTCTTACAACTGCAAGAACATAAATGCAATTAGTACAAGTAAAAATAAAAATATAAAAATGGAAAAATTGATAAGAGAAGTGGTGTCGAAGAACCTCCCATTCCACACCTTCATATATTGGAGACTCCACGCGAACGTGTTATATTCCAATATGAAGATGGCCATTGAAACTGTCCAGAGTGTACTTAGTCGGAACCACTCGCTTAGCACGTTTTTGTGATTCTTGTCGAAGGATTTTCACAAAATCCCAATTGACGAACCAGTCTGGAATTGGAGGGCTAAAAGCCACACCAAAATCAGTACTTGGCAGTCGAGGGAATTTTGGAGGATATAAATTAAAAGCTAACTCGTACCGTTGATCGGGTGTAACGTACGAAGGTAGTTTTAAATCCTCTCATTTCTTTGTAAATTTTTCTTTCAAAGTGGCTACTGCTTCACGAATGGTTCGACTAAGGTCATCAGGTCTGTAAACAGTTTCAAAGTAATTCTGGAATGCTTGGATCTCTTTGATATGTGTTTAAGTACCTTTCTTCACTCTTTCCTGCACAAGGGAAAATGCACGAGTTAGATGTACGTTGAAAGCAGCTACATCAAAAAATTATACAGTATAATACTCTCTCCACCAAGTGTCAAACTCCTTGGTGCAAAGAAAAGATGGTTTGAAAGCTACGGGGGTGAATTGTGTAAGGCCAACATCTTTTGCCATCTCTTTATTACATTCTGCTTCATTCTAGATCATATTGTAATGTATCAACTAACCCTTTTTGGGGAAGAGTGGTTTGGGTTTAATTTGGATAAGACCAAACTATCGAGCGACAAGGTTTGGTTGGTAACTAACAAGGGTAAATCGAAGCTTTGAGGGATTGAGTATTGTGGCTAGCAATCTTGGAGTAAGAAAAGCTTCCAAAATATCAAGAGACTCCGCTTCTTGGTCTTTCGACTGAGCAGGGAATCTTCTGGTGAACCATTCAGGGCTTATCTTCCTATCTACAAATGGAGCCATGCTGGATGTGAAGTTGTAACATTTAGCAAACATCATCACGTAGCTAGTGAACGTTTGTTGAAGGCTTAACCCTTAATCACTTGGAGTCAGCAAATCAAGCCTTGTGGCTTCAACCTCATATTCTTCACTTCGACAGATTATACGTTGATTGGGTTGCAAACAGGGAGAGATGATTCAAATGTAGCATTTAGCCATAGTTGTAATAGCCAAAAAGGGCCAGAGAGAAGTAGGTTTCCTTTCGATTTTAGGGTTTTCAGTGTAGTAACGCCTTCCCCTAGAGATTCATAGAGGTTGGCAAGGATCATTTCGCCAAGACAAAGATTGTGTCCAGCGTGTAATTAGTTGGCCATGGTGAGATATCTTTTCGCCACCTAAAGAGATCTTGAACAGAAAACGCAACGAGAAAGCCAGAGAGCCAGAAACTCAACATGCTCTTGATCAGATACTTCCTCATAATTCTTGTCATGATAGTGAGCTATATAAGTGGTGAAGGCTGCTTTAGTTGTGTCAAAGCCTATGGAATCTTCTACTAAAAAGCTAGGATCATAAGTTTCTCCAGTTGGATTGAGTCTAGTGATGGAAGCCACATCGAATAAAGTGGGAGTTACCATTCCATAAGGGAGTTGAAAGTTGTTATGAGTGATATCCCAGAAATATAGTGAAGCAATCTGCATGGACGGGCAATAGCTAGGTCCCACCTTCGACAATTGGATCATGTCTATCGTAACCCGAAATTTGACCTCACTTTTTTTCCTTTCTGTCATACCCCAAATTTTGACCACAAGATTTCCCATCATTATGCAAACCATCACCACAATATGGATGTACCATCATACCTCATCAATCTTCTCAAGGACTTTTGAGCATTCACTACAACCAAGAATTAGGGTTTTGAGACCTCTCAGAGCACTCAGAAAAAAGATCAATTAAGAATCGACATGATCTTCAACTTTTATAGCCTCTCAAACACCCATAAAGGATCAAGAGGTCTCCCACATCAAGGATCAAGCACAAGGTTGCAACATTCCAAGTGGATCAAGCCTCGGGATCGACAGTGTCACCAAATTAGGGTTTTGGTCGACCAAGGCCTCCAGATGAAGATTTTCATCTGGGCATGAGCCAATACCTCCAAACATGATTCAAAATGCTCCAAGGGACCTCATGGACCCAATCATCAAGTTAAAATAGCCTCAAGGGAATCATTCATCAAAAGTCAGGAATTAGGGTTTCTTGACCTAATTCACCCCTGAGTTGACTTTTGAGGCAAGACATGAGCCAAGACCTCAGGACATGATTTTAGGACCTCAATACACCATATTGATCCATTTGCAACAATGGATTGATTCAAGAAGCTTGATTCACAAGTTTCATTTTCATCTGGACCACAATTAGGGTTTTGAAGAAAAAGTCAACTGTACCTTTGACTTTAAACCAAGACATGTTCCCAAACCTTGGGACATGATTCAAGACACCCTAAAATACCTATGGAATCCATCCATTAGGTTTGAATTAGGTCAAGAACTTGACTATATAGAAGATCACACAATTTGGAATTCATCTGACAAAAAGTCAATTGTGCCCAAAATCAAGTTTGACTTTTTGAATTTTTTCACAAATGTGACTCCCCTAAGTCAAAAACAATGTTAATGCATGGTTTTTATCATCATCCATCAAGAAAAATCAAGAAAAGTGAGGTTTCTTGGAAAAGGGGCAACCATAAGAAACTTAAATTTTTCTAAGTTATGGAACAAAATGGATTTGGTACCAACTTCGCAAGGTCATAACTCCCAAACCCTAAGGCCTTTTTCTTCCATCCAAAGCTCAAATGAAAGTTCATATGACATACTTCAAAAGTGTCAACTACAAAAGATTCCAAATCCTCATGGATTTTGAGTTATGGAGTGATCAAAATCACAAAAACATGAAAATGACCACTTTTTCCAACACTTAGAAATTTTTTTAGACAGAATCTGTCTAGGTTTTTCACCAACTTTTGGACCATTTTTCATCATGATCCAAGCTACCCCAGGTCCATTGGTGGACATCAAAGTTAAAGTATGTCATGAGAGCTTTCAAAAAAGTACAAGAACTTCCATTAATTCAATTTGAGCAAGGAGTTATGAACCTCACAACATGCCTTGCTCAAACTGATTTCCAAGATAGATTTTGTGCATTACTTGTGGCACACGATTCTTGAGTCCAATTTTGGTGACTATGCAAGACTGATCCTCATCCAAATTGAACAAGAATCTCAATCAATCATGAAAAACCTGTAAGCTTGGACCCTAAGCCAAGAATCCAATCCCTTTGGCATGTGATCATCAATGTTTCAAATCCAAAACTAAGCTTTGTCATTTGGAATTGATGTGGTGCATTGAGCTGTCATGAACCAGCACATATTAGTCCAATTAGGTCAAGGTTGTTGCAAAAATCAGAAGACCTAAAGTTACCAAGACCATCTCAAGTCAATGACTAAGAGAAGACTTGGTACCTTGGCATTTAAGAAAGTGATACATGGGCATATCCATTGGATAATAGAGTGAACCAGTTGCCATTCACTATTCCTTCAAAAACAAATTTCCTCTACTAAAAATAAAGATCATTTCTGATGTTTCAAACTGTCATACCCCAAATTTTGACCACCAAGATTTCCCATCATTGTGTAAATCACCATCATAATATGGATGTACTTTCATGCCTCATCAGTCTCCTCAAGGAGGATTGAGCATTTACTACAATCAAGAATTAGGGTTTTGAGCCCTCTTCGAGAACTTAGACAAAGGATCAATCAAGAACTGACATGATCTTCAACTTGTCTAGCCTCTCAAACATCCATGAAGGGTCAAGGGGTCTCCCACATCAAGAATCATGCATAAGTATGCAACATTTCAAGAGGATCAAGCCTCAGGGTCGCCTGTGTCACCAAATTAGGGTTTGGTCGACCAGGGTCCCCAGATATAAATTTCCATCTGGGCATGAGACAATGCCTCAATGTATGGTCCTATAAGCTCAAAAGGATCTCAAGAGCCCATCCACAATGGCAAAATCCCCTTGAAGGGCCATCTATCAAAAAATCAAAAATTAGGGTTTTGACCTAATTCAACCCTTGAGTTAACTTGTAAAGCAAGGCATGGCTTGAAGCTTCAAAATGAACTTCAAAAACTCAAATATATCATATTGACATGTGTACAAGATTTGATTGACTCAAAGAGCTCAAATTATAAGCCACAAGAACTCAAAACCATCTGATAAAAAATTAGGGTTTCTGATGGAAAAAGTCCACCTTATCCTTGACTGTTGGCCTACCCTTGATCTCAAACCTTGGGGAGGGGTCCAATACATTCCTAAATACCCTTGGAGGCCATCCATGAAGTTTAATTAAGCCCAAGGATTGATTTCACAAAAGGATCGCAAAGTCAAAATTTCATCTGATGAAAAAGTCAACTGTATAAAAGTCAAAGTTTGACTTTTTTAATTTTTGGTCAACCAAGGCTCCTCAACCCTAAAACAATGTTAATATGTGATTTGAATCATCATTCATCAAGAAAAATCAAAGAAAGTGAGTTAACTTGTTAAAGGGGTAACCATAAAAAAACTTAGAATTTTTCTAAGTTATGGAACAAAGTGGCTAGGGTACCAACTTTGCAAGGCCATACCTCCCAAACCCTAAGGAATTTTTCTCCCATTCAAAGCTCAGATGGAAGCCCTCATTACACTCTACAAAAGTTTCAACTACGTCTCATTCCATTTCCTCATGAATTTCAAGTTATGATTGGATCAAAATCACTAAAAAACATAAAAGTGCATTTTTCCAACACTTAGAAGAAATTCTGCTCAAGGCAGATTTCAAGTGAAACACCAAAACATGGAGGGCTGTTTCACATAGTTTTAGGCTGAATCAATTCAAGATGTAAACATCAAAGTTGTTGTGCATATTGCCTACAATCCAAGGAACTTATTGGCATGAAACAACTCAGCTTGAGCCAAGTGTTATGGCTGCCGCAAGACACCATGGCAAGGCTGTCATGAAAAATCAGTTTGTGAGATTTCTTACCATACACGATTTTGAACCAAAAAGCAATGATCACTATGCCACATTCATCCAATCTGATCCTAATCCATCTGATCCAACCTGCTAAGCTGAGTCAAAAAGCCAAGGGATCTTCCAACTTGAGGTTAATGCATTTTGTCACATTATGCCTTGAATTCAAAGGCATTTATGTGCAATAGTGAATTTCAATAAAGCCACTCTACTCAGTCAATATACTCACTTAAAAAATAATTAAAACATCTAAAGAATGTGGATTTGGTGAAGACATAGCCCTGCTCTTGGGAGAGGCTAGTTTGCCTTGCATGAGAAGAAAGGCCACCAAGCCAAAGCCATTGAATGTGATCTGATCTTGCAGCCATTCACTATTCCTCCCAGACAAGAGTTGATCCACTATAAATAGAGGTCCTAACTGATCATTCGAACTACACCAAAGCAGCTTACAACATTGCTTTCTATCCTTTCCTTCTTAAACTCCAAATTTCATTGTTCTTGAGGAAGCACTATCGGGTTTTGAGTTGGAGGCCAATGCAACTCAAACCAATGATTCAAACACCTCACACACAACATATAGGAGTGATCTAAACCATTATATCCCATCTGTAACATCAAAATCACCAAATGGCCACCCAATTGTACAAGACTCATGACTTGCTGCAGAAGGAATCAGGCTGATCATTCCAGAGGTTTTCCAATCAACCTAAGCATTCAAACACATCCATTGAGGTACAAGGAAGTTGTCCAAATCATTGGAACTCATCTGTAACACCTCCAAACCAGAATTCGATTCTCACTTGCAGAGGTAAACCTTAAGCTCTCAAACTCAATGAATCATGCATCATAAACATGTTTTCTTGTTACCATTGTATTTCTGGATGTTTGTAGATCATTTACCCTCAATCAATTGTTGTTTACAGTTCGTGTATAGGATTTCATTGAGTTCATGCCAATTTTAGGGCTCTTCACGTTTTAACATGATATGTGTTGATTCACTTAACTTCAATAAAATTGAGTATTGCCATTGGTTCCTCATCTGAAAACGCACGATTTTCATATTTGGATCATGTGAAATGGTTGAGAGATGAGTAAGATAGGAGGCTTCACGTATCTGAACTTGAGTATGAAGATGGCCATGGTGCCATGCTTCAGAAATTCAACTTGTTTGCTATATATTTTTCCCTTTCCATCTAAATTTCATCCAATTTCATGGAGAAATGAGGGAGATATGATCCTTCTTGCAAATCATACAAAACTTGGTTTTTGCCTTGGCCTGGCCTGAATTTAGGCTACCCATATATGTTTATGGGGTGGTTTTGATACACGGATGTATCACCACCCTAGTGGTAGCAGTGCGCATGTGTTTGGTTGGAGGGCGTGGGTTCAACACCCACCCAGACCATTTTTATTTCCCTCTCATTTTGCTATTTTTTCATATTTTTCATGATTTTCTCAATTAATCTCAAAATTAATTTCTCTCTCAATTTTAATTATTTTTTATTGGTTCCTTTTTTGAAAATTCAAAAAAATGTTGAAATAATTTATTCCACCAAAAAATTGAATTTATATTATTTATTTAATATAGTTTTGAATTTTTGTAATTAATTTCATTTTATTTGTTTTCAAACATTTTAAAAAATGAGATTTCCACCTTGATCCTTTAAAATCAATTGAATTGCAAGCCTTCATGTGATTAAACATGATTTTCCAAAATATTTTTCAAAGCTTACCACTTGTTTTTAAATATATTTGATATTTGATATTTATTTTCCTTTGAAAATAATATTATATTAATTAAAATTAGGGTTTCCCTAAATTTTAAATTTTCAAACTTCATTTGAAACACTTTTGGGCCTCTTGATAGAGTGTAAGTCTCATCCCTTTGTAAATGAACCATTTTGGGCCTCATTCATTGTATAAGTCTCGATACGTTTTAAAAATCTCGGCGCGATCGCCGTTTTTTAAAACAATTTTTACCTGGGCCTCCCCTTGAGTTGTAAGTCTGATTTTTCTTCTTTTTTAAACACTTTTGGGCCTCTAATAGAGTGTAAGACCCAACCCCCTTTCTACATAAATAATTTTGGGCCTCAGTCATTTGTATATGTCCCGGTACAATTTTCAAAATAACGGTGCGATCATTATTTTTCATATGGGCCTCTCCTTGAGCTATAAGACCCATCTCTTGTATAAAAATAAACTTTTGGGCCTCTAATAGAGTGTAAGACCCATCCTTTTTGTAAACACAATAATTTGGGCCTCAGTCATTGTATAAGTCCCTCCGTGGTTTTCAAAATTACGACGCGATCGTCGCCTTTTCAAAAGAATTCATCTGGGCCTCTCTTTAAGAATAACCCCCAAACTTCCTTTTACAACAACTTTCCTTTTGATTTAGATTCAAATTCTAAGTTTTTATCAAAACTTTCTTCAATTTCTTGAATAACTAACCATACAGCTGTAGTTGCTATGCTTGAGCTTGCACAACTGTAAGTTCCACTATCTTTTCAACACATACTTGTTTATATATTTCATCTGTATATATATGCTTGTACATATTTGCTTAGATTTTTCCCCAACAATTAGGTCTAGGTTTAGATCAAACCAGTGGTTACTCTTTTAACACAGTCAAAACTAGTTCCCCCCATAGGAAATTCCAGATACAGTCTTGCCTCCTCTTGGGCTTATACAATATGGAACAGAGAAAGACATTATTCCCGGTGAAACTTTTCTCAAGACTGTCACAACATAGAAATATTTGTACAAGAAATTCACTCCACCAAAGAGGATTAGTTCCCGGTGAAACCTCTTCTGAATTTCTTTAAACCCTAGAATTGTTCTGCAAGGAAAGGATTGATTCCCGGTGAAACCTTTCTTGAACTTTTCTTAAGTTTGGACCCACAGGCTTCCTAAAAGCTTCCCCTACAAGGACCCTCAAGCATCTTAGAAGTTCTCAGCCTCCTCTTGGGCTTAGTACAAGGACCCGAAGACCTCCTACAGGTATAGGACAGAACTTAATCATCTCTACTAGTTCAATCCTCCAGAGAGTCAGAATTTCAGAACATCCATTCTAGGGTTGATTCTCATCCCTTAAAATATCAGCCTCCTCTTGGGCATCATACAAAGATCATCCTCTAGCTAAGAGTCAACCTCTTCATACCAGTAGACTTGGAAAGTCTCATGTCCTCTTGGATCTCAAAGTAACCCTCAAGTTTCCTAAAAAGCACAGGAAAACCCTGATCACTTCATCAATCTTTAGTAGAGTTTGAAACCTCCATAGGTTCTCATACTCAAGGTTTAAACCTTTACCATCATTAAAACCTTAACAGAATCAGAACCTCAGGGCACCTAATATTTCAACTCTTCTTCAATCCTAAGCAAGAGTTAATTCCCCAATTTGGACATGTTTCTGGATCTCAATAATCCTCAGTAGAAGTCAGGCTCCTCTTAGGCTTCATATAAGAAATTCTCCAGTCAGCATCCTCTTAGGCTTTGTTTAATGATTTTTCCTCGGTAGAGTTAGCCTCAATCTTGGGCTTTGTACAAGATATATAATGTTCTCTAGCTGAGTCAGTCTCCTTTTAGCCTCAATCTTGGGCTTTGTACAAGATAGATAAAACCTCTCCAGTAGAGTCAATCTCTTTTCAGCCTCAACCTTGGGCTTTGTACAAGACATATATAAAACTCCCATAGTAGAGTCTCTCTTTTAGCTTCTACCTTGGGCTTTGAACAAGGCACACAAAAATCAACATCCCCTCAGAGGAAATCAAGAGTTCTCTCTGTAGGGAGGAATTTCTCTGTACATCACACACCAAAATAGAGAATAAAAAAACCCTTATTCTAGATAACTGATGTAAGTCGCACACTTGTTGATTAAAAAATCCAAGTTGTGGTCCATCTCTTATCCTGGTAAATTTCATCTTTCATCTAATTTCTGTAAGTGGTAAGCCTCTGTATTATTTACATCAAAGTCAATGTCCCTCTCTTAGCATGGAAGACTCCTACGGAAAAATGGCATTGATCTACACTGAGTTAAAGTTTCTTTCTTCACGACAATTCCCTCATAATGGAAATTATGGCATTGCTGGATTCTATATATTCCAGTTAAATTAATTCCCCTTTATAACCAATCATTCAACAACTGTGATGAATAGGTGAGATATCTCCCTTTAGAGATGACAAATTCTCTCTCAGTCCAACCTTTAGCTTCAATCTTGGGCTTTGAACAAGACACAAATAACCTTTAGCTTCAATCTTGGGCTTTAAACAAGACACCAAATATATTTTTGCTCCCATAGAATAGGAGGAACTACGATTGCTCTGATTTCTCGAGTACCTTTATGGGAATACGTAGGCATAAGATTCCGAAATCTTAGCGAGCACACATATAAAAAACTTTAGGTCCAGTACCTTCCCAAAAAACAACAGAAAACCCAAAAACAACAAAGACACTCTCTCAACACTCCCAAAGGAAAAACTTTCCCAACCCATAACAGATAAACACCAGAAAGTACTTAAACATGCTAAAGACGATCTATGGATAACCATATATACACTGGGTAATTGAAAACTTCCCTTTGTATAACCTGACCCTGACCCCCCAATCTCTTAACATTTGTTAAAGAAAACATTTGCGTGCAAGGTTAGTTTTAGATAGATTCCCTTTCCTTTCCAGCTTCATAGGATAAATAAGAAATCAGAAAGTAGCACCTAATTCCAACCATTGCGGTAAGGTGGTCGCGTCACCGACGAAAATCGCACGCTACACTTTTGCATAAGCATGTGCATTCACATCGCTGGCATACACACTCGCATTTTTATCTGTGTTTTTGTTGCAAGAATATTCAGGTTTTCAAAGCCCGATTAATCACATCCTCACAAGGTCAACACATCATCAACACAAGACAAAACAAGGGTTTATATGCCTATTCCTCAAAGCAAAAGGTCGGAAATCGGAACCGTAGCCAAAGCACCTTTTTTCAAGCAAATTAGGCACTTTTTGGCTTGGTTAATCGATTAACCATTTGCAGTTGCAAATGGGTTAATCGATTAACCCTTGTAAAAATGCAGATTTTGCTGCATTTTCAAGACAACAACTTTCCACTCCTTTCTCTTGCGGTCTACTTGGTTCTAGCATTGTGTGGAACATTCTAGACATCTCTAGACAGTTCAAGACATTCTAAGACCATTCAATACACTTGCTACCATGCAACATTTCCAATTATGACCACCATGAACTCCTTCTTCTAAGCAAGAGAGCCATTGATTTGGACTTGCATTGGGATTGCTCCACTGAGTTAACCAACAAACTAACCGAGTCAACCGCTGACTCGGTGAGTTAAATGTAACAAACTCCCAATTTAGCTCCATAGCACACTACAAAACTAGCCTACTCCAAAGCTAGCCTACTCCAAAGCTAGTCTCTATATAAGTAAACCTCCACCATTTCACAAAGAACCTTACCCACTTTCAATCATTTCTCACTCTTTTCTCTCTCAATTCTCTCATTTCTCTCTGCATTTTATGCAAGTTCTACACATTCATCTTTATCTTCTTCCCCAAACCACACTAGAGCTCAATTCCACCATTGAAGAATAGCAAATTTTACATTGAAATTGGTTTTTCTTGAGCTTAAACCTCCATCATTTTGAATTTCTCCTTGGATCTCTGCAATTACAGCAACTTCCATTTGCAAATCAAGTGATTACTCCAATCGCTTCGGTGCAAATTTGATTTCGGAGCTTTTATCGCATTTTGATCGGTTTCGCTACGATTTAAGCACAAGCTTGGAATTCTCTGGGTTTCTTGGCTTCTTCTCACTACATTTCATTCACAACAATCACCAAGGAAATTCTCCGCCGTGTAGGTTGGTAACTCTTGCTTAATCTAGTGTTTCGATCACCTTCGCACGTTTCCGATGTAGTTTCGATAGCTTTTTGTTGTTGATTATTCTTGTGATTGTTTGATCTTTGAACTTCATGTTTAATGCTTTCAATTGATGATTAATTGCATCTATTTGATGTCATTTTTGTGCACTAATACAAACCATAACATGAGAATTCTTGGATAAGTGATTAAGTGGCTGGAAGTGCTTTTGAAAACTATTTTTTAGCCACTGCTTCAGTGTTAATCGATTAACACTTTGCAATGCAAAAAGTGTTAATCGATTAACACGGCTTTTTTTTCCAGCTTTTCTGCTGATTTTCAAGGGTTAATCGATTAACCACTTTGTAACTGCAAATGGTTAATCGATTAACATTGAACCAGAGTGCCATTTTTTGTTATTTTCAAGCTTGTTTGATCTACTTTCATCATTTAACTTCCATGGCTTGATATACCTGATATTTGTGGATGTTTTATGAGCTGTTTGACCTCTGTTTGAAGCATGTTTGCAAATTTTCAATGCACGATTTGTCGATTATGTAATACTTTTCATTTTTGACATTACATGAGCATGATGCTTCTTGCACACTTTGTTCACATGTTAACATGATTTATGATGCATCTTAATCGACATTTGGTATTGCCTTGTAATTTCATCCTTGATCATATTAAGTTTGTTATTCTTTGAGCAAATTTAATCTTGTACAATCAATAATCCGCACGTTGCTTTGACGATTTTCCGATCCTTTTAAAAGATTGTTGGCTTGGTAATTTCCCTTGATCGACTGACGAAACTTTGTTTCGATTATTCAGTCTCTAATTGCTTCTCTCTCTAGGATCCATTAGAGCCTTTTTCTCTTTATCCCGTGCTGAGTTGGAAGTCTGCACGACGCACTGGAGCATTGTACATATTGGCGCTGTTACTCTGTCGGTTTCAATCTCCACACTATTCTTTGGTGCTAGAAAAGGGATGAGAGTGGAGAATTCCTACACTCATCTTAATTATTTTGGGTAGAAGACGAATGACCATGTGCCTGGAATAATCGTCTCTATCTCCAGACTGTAGTGTTTCTTAATTTCTCTTTCCCCTTTCAATATCTCTTTTGATCAATCACCACTTCCTTGGTTTTTCACTTTGGGTTAGCAACCTCCTTTTGGTTCAACACCTTTCTTGTGATCAATCACTGTGATTTGATTCCCACCAGAGTCGTGATCACTTGTTCCTTTGATTAATCACATTCATTTTGTTAAGATCAAACGCTCGTCTTTCCCAACAAAGTCTTTCCCTGTTTTCTTCGATTAAACACAGTCTTTCTGTTAAAACACCGAAACCCTAGCGGATTTCGTAACCTTCTCTTGGTTCCTCTCCCTTTGATTGGTTAACCACTGCCTGTCAGTTAAAACACAAATTCGCACTTCTTCTTAGTTAACCACAGTCTATCTATTAACATACTAAGTTCCTCTTGGGGTTAATCACCTTCTCTTGGTTAATCACCCGTTTCTTAGTTAACCACAATCCATCTGTTAACGTACTGAGCTCCTTCTGAATTAATAAACTTCTCTTGGTTAATCACTCATTCTTTTTGGTTAATCACAGTTCGTCTGTTAAAGCCAATACCCTGTGAGTTAGTAACCTTCTTTTGGTTTAAGTACTTGCGTCCTTTGGGCTAGTAACCTTCTTTTGGTCTCTTTTCTTCTTTTTTCTCTCGGTTTCAACACCAACCCATTTTCTTACTCCTCAGTAGAGTCACCATTACTCTTTTACTCCTTTATCTTCTTGGTTTCGACACCATGCTTTCACTTTATCCTTAACAGAGTTATCATCTTTCCTTTGCATTTCTTTCTTGGTTTTGACATAATTCTTTTGTATCCCCTGCGGAATCTTTCTACCTCTTTTGTTCTTGGTTTTGACACCTTTTTCCTTTCTTTTCTGTCTTTGTTCCCCGAACTACATAGGCTCTGAATTCCTCATTGCCTAGGCACGAGATTGCGAAATCTTGGCGAGCCACTTCTTCCATTCTTCTTCTCTTTCCCTGGTTCCATGAACTACAACGCTCTGATTTCCTTATTACACTATGAGGGTATGTAGGCACGAGGGCCCTTATCCTCCGCGAGCACTCTCTTTCTTCGTCTCTTCTCTCTCCTTTTGTTTTAGCTAGAAGCCTTTAGATAGATAACCCATCCAATCCTAGAAGCAAGCGAAATGGTTCCCGTCGAGTACGACTGATGTGTAAGGTGCTAGGACCTTCCTTTCGCATAACCGAGCCCCTGACCAGTTTCTCTTCCCCTTGGGTTTTATTGATATTTTCCTTGTCCTTTGGGACTAAATAAAGTTCGGTGGCGACTCTGTTGAATCTTTGAGTGTGTGATCCACTCAGGTATAATCCCACTAGCTTCAGCTGGCGACTCTGCTGGGGAGTCTTTGTTCTTGTAAGTTGGAGTCTCGCCTAGTTTTGTTTGTTTCCTGGCGAGCTGGGACTCCCCAGCTTCAGCTGGCGACACTGCTGGGGAGTCAATGATCTTGCAAGTTGGGGTCTCGCCTAGTTTTGTTTGCTTTCTTGCTTGTTTAGGTGTTTATCTTTGCGTTTTTCTCACTTTATCTTTTGCGCTTTACTCGCTTTATTTTTGCTTTACTTGCTTTATGTTTATTTTCTACATTTCTTTACTGCTTTAAATATTCATATGCTGTATATTCTGGATATCTGCTATATTTTCTGCTGTTGTTAGGATGGGGAGATATTATTGGAGAGATAAGCTCTATCACCGGGCTTGAGCATGCACATATGATAGAACGTGGATAGTCGTGACACCTGCATTTTGCGCGTTGGGTTCTCACGAGAGCCACAACCCAGATCGTGATTCGTTTAAGAATACCTTCGTCATGCGAAAATTCGCTATGACGTAGGGTTTTCACTTGAGTCATATGGTTTGGGCGACCTTCTAGGGATCACATTGTTGAGTCTAGATCACACCTGTGATAGGGATATTGGGTTTTTGCAGGAAACCAAGACTCTTCATACCTTTGTTCTCTCAAACATGCCAGACCTTTGAGCCTACATCAAACGGTATATGCAAATTATCCAGATGATGTTGCATATCTAACTTACATTTTTGCATACTATTATTGCATCATCATATGTATGTTAAACTTTTGCATCATATAACCTTTGCATCATTAGGTGTTGCATATTTCATTTCATTCCACCTGCATAAAAAGCATATGCATACATACATTCGTATTACATACATCCAAACCAGAAAAAGCTCACTTTCTTCCCTTCATTAGCCAGAAGACAAGGACGACCCGACATCGGTACTTCATTAGATCCAACAAGTCAAGAATCATGGTTGATTATGAGAATGCCGCTTACACAGAAACCTTGGCTCAGTTCTAGGGTAGGATGGGCCAATTCCAGGATGACATGGATGCCATCATGGAACTCCTTCGTACTCGGAGGGATACTGTTGTTACCTCTGCTACTGTCAAAGCTGTCACTGATGCAACTATTGTCACTCCTGTAATTACTTCTTTTCTTGCTGTTGTTGAAGTGCCAGTTGAACCTACTGTCAATTTGCCAAGTTCTCAGCCCGCGCTGAATAGGATTCCTGTTGCCTATCCTTAGGAAATGCCCCCGAATTTCACTCCTCAGATTGCTAGTGGTAGTGCCTTGGTGTCGTATCAACCTTTTGTTGCACCCATGCCCAATGGGAATTCTGTTGCTTACCCATGGGGCATGCCTACTCCAATTCCACCCCCTGCGGTGAATCACGATGATCATGAAATTCCCCAGGCACAGACTCGCCAGACTCCCGTGTCTACTTATGTTGATATCCATGATGGAGATGAGCATGTTTATAGAGGTTCTCTGATTCATGTTCCAGTTTTGTCTCAATCTGCTCAAACAGTTGTTTAGAGTGTCCACCCCGGAATGCCTTACCCTGGGGCATCCTCAGCTGCTATGATATCTTCTCTTGGTTATCAGTATGGTGTTCATATGGGTCAGACCGTTGGTCAGATGGTTAATTCTGGGTTGATACATCCGTCTCAGTTTGCATCTCCTCAAGTACTTGCTCCAACCCCATCTCAGCTCCCAAATCCTCATATGCTTGTCAAACCTGCTGATCAAAACAAACCTGCATACTACAAGTTTTTGGAGAATAAAATCAGAGCTATTGAAGGATTTTCTACCTTTTACATGGATGCCAAATATTTGTGTTTGGTTTCAAATGTGATGCTACCCCAGAAATTCAACGTGCCTGATTTGCCTAAGTACAAGGGGTTGAGTTGTCCGCGAAGCCACATTACAATGTATTGCAGAAAAATGGCTTCCTACATAGACAATGATGATCTGCTTATAGGGATGGCAATTTGGCCCATCCCTAGTGGGTACTCGCAAAATTACCCACAATGGGTAGGGTAAAAACCCACAAAAATGGGTACGGATACGGGCTCGGGTAATTACCCACTTAAATAAGTGAGGATGAGTGCGGGTATGGGCACCTTAGTACCCACCCCTCCCCATACACGTACAATATATATTTATATATTTTAATTTATATTATTACATAAATATAAATGTTTATAAAATTTTAAAAAAACATCAATTTTAAACTACTACATATTTAATATAAGTGATCATTTATTTTATAATTCAACATTAAATTTTTAAAAAAACTTTTTAATGTTTTTAAAAATTTAAAATAATATAATATTTTATAGTTGATATATTTATTTTTATAAGAAATGCGGGTAAAGGGTACGGGTACGGGCACTTACATACCCATAAGGTACGAGTACGGGTGTCAATGTTGATACCCAAGCGGGTATGGGCTCGGGTACGAGGATTTTTTCCAACTGCGGGTATGGGGACAGGTACTATAGTACCCTACCCAAACCCTACCCATTGCCATCCCTATCTGCTTATCCACTATTTCCAGGATGGCCTATCTGGGGCTTCCCTGGATTGGTACATGAACCTTGAGCAACGTAAGATCAGAACCTGGAAAGATTTATCAGAAGTGTTCTTGAAGCAATACAAGTACAACTTGGATATGGCTCCCACCAGATTGCGGCTACAAAATCAAGCTCAAAAAGCTGGTGAATCATTTAGAGAATACGCTCAGAGGTGGCGTGATATGGCTTCACGAGTCCGACCTGCTCTATCTGATACAGATTTGGTTGGGCACTCTTCAAGGTTTGTACTATGAGAAGATTGTTGGTAGCTCATCCTCTAACTTTGCTGATGTTGTGACCATCAGGGAACGTATTGAGAATGGGCTCGAAACAGGGAAAATTGTTGGCGCTGTGAATCAATAATCAGGGGTCAATAAGCCACAAGGTGGGTTCCCTAAAGAAAAGGAAGAGGAAACAAATACTGTCATGGCAAGTGTCCAACTTCAAGTGCAAACTCCCATGGCTCCTATGCCATACTTTTCGTATCCATATGTTGTTGTTGCCCAGTACTAACAACCACCATATCAACAGCCTCCTCCAGCTCATAATCAGCAAGTCCAAGGCCGAGAGCGCCAGAACCAGCACAAACCCTGGAATAATCTAGAACGAAGGTGTTCTCCTCTAGATCTGATTCCTGTAACATACATTCAACTTCTTCCATATCTGGATCAGAACTCGTTGGTGGTTCCCAAAGCTCTGAAGCCTCCACCAGAACCATTCCCACCTGGGTATGATCCCAATGTGGAATGCGGATATCATGTTGGGTCAGCTAGACATTCGACCGAGGATTGCAATGCTTTTAAAGCTAAAGTCTAACAATTGATTGACAAGAAACACTTAACTATTCAAGATGAGAAAATGTGGGTGAACAGAAATCTCTTGTCCGTGTAGAGGCCAAGATTGCAAAAGCATCCCTTGAAATAATTGATCAAGTCTGAGAGCACCTCTACAACATCGGCAATCATTATGTCATCTCGTCATTTCCATTTGTAATCTTTTTGTTTGTCAAGCATTGTTCACTTGTAAAACTTGGTTGTTTTCGAATGATAATAACAATGAAATGCATATGCATGTTTTGAATAAATTCATTCGTGTTCACTCATACTTTTCATCAGTATCAGACATTTGATTAAGCAAAATCAATTGATAATGATGAAATCAAAAAGACATGAGATTATTTTTTGTATGCTTTTGAATAAAACCTTGCTGACGATGTAAGGCATTTGTTCAAATTCTCAAACACCGGAGGTATAAGGAAGATAATCCCTAGTCAACCCCTTTGGGCCTTGATGTAAGAGTTTCTTTCTGTACACATAAAACCCTCAATCTTAACCAGGGGCAGGGTAGTCCTCAGTTAGTTTGACCATGCGTTCAAATTTCAAAAGAGGAGTACCCCATTTTGAGGATCAACCACATCCTATCCCTTATGCGGGGTTAGAAAATCACAAACCAACAATGGAATCCCTCACCAATCAAAGGAGCGAGGTAGTCGTAGCCCTATCAAAACAAACACATGTCACATGATTTTGTTAAAAAAAAAATCAAAATCACAACAGCAAGAAAAAAAAAGAGAAGCCTGCTAAGTCAAAAACAAATGACTTAGGCAAAAATTAGGGCATCCCGGTAGACTGTAAATTCAAAATAATCAGTCTATGCAAAAATTAGGAAAAACAAAAAGAACAAAACAAAGAATCAAAAGAGAAAAATCCTCAATAAGAACAAGTTTGTGTGATCACATGTGACAAAAACAAAAGGTGAGTGATTGCCGCTCCAAAACCCTCATCGGTTCCTCTACCATCACATTTACCGTTCAAAGCCCTTTTTGAAAGGTGAACGCTTGTGTCAAACTATCTGAACGTAGGACTGGAGAACATCAAGGAGAATGGGTGGGTTAAAATCAATTTTAAGCCTTATATCCTTTCTTTCTTAAACCATGAACCATGCCACGTTACAACCCTCAAAAGACCTAACTGAAGCAGGGTTTATTTCGAGAGCATACTACGGTAAAATCACGTCAAAGCTGACTCCTAAAGATTTGCTTATCATTTGTACTGGTATTGACATGGCATTCTAAATGGTGATCCATTCACTATATGTAATAATCTTAGTGAACATACTTGAATTTCAAAACTGACATATGAATGGCGTTAGCATTATCATTTTCAAAACAAACACTTTTTACTTGCGAATAAGCACTTGACATAAAAAAAAAGTTTCCACAATGGAAATTATGATCATCTCAAGGGTAAAACGCCTGAAAACCGCCGTTGAGCAAAAGGGCAAGCCACTCTAAGATTTAGTCAATCTGGGGCAATCACGTCCAGACTCGACAAAACTCTCAAAAGATCAGTTGGTCAGGGGCATTCCTCCAAAGATCGATCAGCCAGGGGCAAAATCACTTCAGGGTTCATATTGGGGCAAGCATCCCAATGGCACAAGAAATCAATCTTTCCAAGAGACGGTTAATCATGGAATACTGTTCCGATACGCTGGGTCAAGCCAAAGTCAGATCACAAGATCACTTCATAATTTGTGACTGGGGCAATCAATGCAGACTGGGGCAGAGACATGCTACCAAAGTACAAGTTCTCTCCCTATTTTGAGGCAAGAGTAATGGTACATTAAAAACTTGTTGATCCTGAAGTAGTTGTCGGGGAATCACGTCTTTATGGCTTACACGTTAACCTCAATTCTTTCACCTCCCGCAACAAAAGCACTTGACGGATTCTCATGAACCATTGCATAGACCATTATCATGCATTAATCATGTCGCTTCACTCATGCATATCATTCATCTAGCATAGCATCAAGCCTTAACATAAGCCCAATCATACATGACATCTCTTCAAAAACCCGATTACTGACATTCTGCATGCAGTAATCATCATCGCATAACATTGCATCCTCAAACGCATAGCATATTCATCAAGATGGAGCATTGCGCCATACAGGTTCAAACATGCGTCCTAATCAAACTCCAGTTCTCGTCTGGTGGTCAGTTCCCGTCTGAACTATCTCTTCAAATCCAGTTCTTGTCTAGTAGTCAGTTATCGTCTGGCTTGTCTCTTTAGAACCCAGTTCTCGTCTGGTAGTCAGTCCTCGTCTGACTTGTCTCTTTAAAACCCAGTTCTCGTCTGGTAGTCAGTTCTCATTTGACTTGTCTCTTCAAAATCTAGTTCTCGTCTGGTAGTCAGTTCCAGCCTGACTTGTCTCTTCAAAAACCAATTCCCGTCTGGTAGTCAGTTCTCGTCTCGCTTAATCAAAATCCAGTTCTTGTCTGGTAGTCAGTTCTCATCTGACTCATCTCTTCAAATTCCAGTTCTCGTCTGGTAGTCAGTCCTCATCTAACTTGTCTCTTCAAAGTCCAGTTCTCCTCTGGAAAACTTTTCAAAGTCCAGTTCTCGTCTGCCGAACTTTTCCAACGTCCAGTTCTGATTTAGCAAACTTTTTCAAAATCAAGTTCTCGTCTGGCAAACTTTTCCATAACCTTTTCTTTGGTCCATCCGGAATATTTCAAGTTCTCTCTGGTCTGTCCAGAACTTGCGTCCATGCAGTACAATACCATCATCTGCACCGTTGCATGACATAACATCGCGTAGGAGCAAACATACATAGCATATGCACCTAGCATGCTCCCTTTTTCTGGTTCATCCCCCCTGCAGATATTCAGCCAAACTTCTTACACCCTCAAAACTCTTCTTTTGTTGTCGGCGGACAAATTTTCGAGCTACTCTTTTATTTAATCCCCTTCCACCTCGAATCATCAAAAAGCTGGCGTAATTCGAACATTCAGGTCCAAGAGGATTAAATATGGGCAGTTGTCGTAACCCAAAATTTGACCTCCCCTTTTTTCCTTTTGTATAAGCATGTGCATTTGCATCGCGGGCATACGCACTTGCATTTTTCTCTGTGTTTTTGTTGCATGAATATTCAGGTTTTCAAAGCCCGATTAATCACATCCTCACAAGGTCATCACATCATCAACACAAGCACAAAACAAGGGTTTCTATGTCTATTCCTCAAAGAAAAAGGTCAAAAATCGGAACCGTAGCCAAAGCACCTTTTTTCAAGCAAATTGAGCACTTTTTGGCTTGGTTAATCGATTAACCATTTGCAGTTGCAAATGGGTTAATCGATTAACCCTTGTAAAAATGCAGATTTTGTTGCATTTTCATGACAACAGCTTTCCACTCCTTTCTCTTGGGGTCTACTTGGTTCTAGCATTGTGTGGAACATTCTAGACATCTCTAGACAGTTCAAGACATTCTAAGACAATTCAATACAATTGCTACCATGCAACATTTCCAATTATGACCACCATGCACTCCTTCTTCTAAGCATGGGAGCCATTGATTTGGATTTGCATTGGGATTGTTCCACTGAGTTAACCAACAAACTAACCGAGTCAACCGCTGACTTGGTGAGTTAAATGTAACTAACTCCCAATCTATCTCTAAAGCACACTCCAAACCTATCCTACTCCAAAGCTAGTCTCTATATAAGTAAACCTCCACCATTTCACAAAGAACCTTACACACTTTCAATCATTTCTCACTCTTTTCACTCTCAATTCTCTCATTTCTCTCTACATTTTAGCCAAGTTATACACATTCATCTTCATCTTCTTCCCCAAACCACACTAGAGCTCAATTCTACCTTTGAAGAGTAGCAAATTTCACATTGAAATTGCTTTCTCTTGAGCTTAAACCTCCATCATATTGAATTTCTCCTTGGATCTCTGCAATTACAGCAACTTCCATTTGCAATTCAAGTGATTACTCCAATCGTTTCGGTGTAAATTTGATTTCGGAGCTTTTATCGCATTTTGATCGGTTTCGCTATGATTTAAGCACAAGCTTGGAATTCTCTGGGTTTCTTGGCTTCTTCTCACTACATTTCATTCACAACAATCACCAAGGAAATTCTCCGTCGTGTAGGTTGGTAACTCTTGCTTAATCTAGTGTTTCGATCACTTTCGCGTGTTCCCGATGTAGTTTCGATAGCTTTTTGTTGTTGATTATTCTTGTGATTGTTTGATCTTTGAACTTCATGTTTAATGCTTTCAATTGATGATTAATTTCATCTATTTGATGTCATTTTTGTGCACTAATGCAAACCATAACATGAGAATGCTTGGATAAGTGATTAAGTGGCTGGAAGTGCTTTTGAAAACTATTTTTTAGCCACTGCTTCAGTGTTAATCGACTAACACTTTGCAGTGCAAAATGTGTTAATCGATTAACACGGCTTTTTTTTTCCAGCTTTTCTGCTATTTTTCAAGGGTTAATCGATTAACCACTTTGTAACTGCAAATGGTTAATCGATTAACATTGAACCAGAGTGCCATTTTTTGTTATTTTCAAGCTTGTTTGATCTGCTTTCATCATTTAACTTCCATGGCTTGATATACTTGATATTTGTGGATGTTTTTAGAGTTGTTTGACCTCTGTTTGAAGCATGTTTGCAAACTTTCGATGCACAATTTTTCGATTACGTAATAATTTGCATTTTTGACATTACATGAGCATGATGTGTCTTGCACACTTTGTTCACATGTTACCATGATTTGTGATGTATCCTAATCGACATTTGGTACTGCCTTGCAATTTCATCCTTGATCATATTAAGTTTGTTCTTCTTTGAGCAAATTTAATCTTGTACAAACAATAATCTGCACGTTGCTTTGACGATCTTCCGAACCTTTTGAAAGATTGTTGGCTTTAACCAAAGTCTTACCCTGTTTTCTTTGGTTAAACACAGTTTTCCTGTTAAAACACCGAAACCCTAGCGGAGTTCGCAACCTTCTCTTGGTTCCTCTCCCTTTGATTGGTTTACCACTGTCTGTCAGTTAAAACACCATTCACACTTCTTCTCAGCTAACCATAGTCTATATGTTAACATAGTGAGTTCCTCTTGGGGTTAATCCCTTTCTCTTGGTCAATCATTCGTTTCTCAATTAACAACAATCCGTCTGTTAACATACTAAGCTCCTTTTGAGTTAATCACCTTCTCTTGGTTAATCACAGTCCGTCTATTAAAACTAATACCCCGTGAGTTAGTAACCTTCTTTTGCTTCAAGTACTCGCGTCCTTTGGGTTAGTAACCTTATTTTGGTTCAAATACCCTTTTCTTCGGTCAGTACTGCTTGTTCAGTCAGTGCACCGAATCCCCAGTGGGTTACAACCTTCGCTTGGTTCCACACCCGTTCATTGGTTAACCACTGTTTCTAAGTTAATATACCGAAATCCCTTCAGAGTCAAACACCTTCTCTTGGTTAAGCTCTCTTCCCTTTTGGTTTATTGCATCCTGCCTGTTGACACTAAATCATTTTCCCCACAGAGCGTTAATCTCTCTTTCTTCGGTTAACCACTTTCAGTAAGTTAATATACTGAGTCCTTATTCTCTTGGTTTTAACACCGTCCCCTTTGTTTGGTACCAAGTAGGGTTGCTAACCCTCTGATCCTCAACATAGTCGCTTTGTTCACTTTTCTTCTTTTTTCTCTCAGTTTCAACACCAACCCATTTGCTTACTCCTCAGTAGAGTCACCATTACTCTTTTGCTCCTTTATCTTCTTGGTTTTGACACCATCCTTTCACTTTATCCTCAACAGAATTATTATCTTTCCTTTGCACTTCTTTCTTGCTTTTGACATCATTCTTTTGTATCCTCTGCGGAGTCTTTCTACCTCTTTTGCTCTTGGTTTTGACATTGTTTTCCTTTCTTTTCTGTCTTTGTTCCCCGAACTATGTAGGCTCTGAATTCCTCATCGCACTATGAGGATACGTAGGCACGAGATTGCGAAATCTTGGCGAGCCACCTTCTTCCATTCTTCTTCTATTTCCCTGGTTCTATGAACTACGACGCTCTGATTTCCTCATTTCACTATGAGGGTACGTAGGCACCCTAATCCTCCGCGAGCACTCTCTTTCTTTGTCTCTTCTCTCTCCTTATTTTTAGCTAGAAGCCTTTATATAGATAACACATCCAAGCCTAGAAGCTAGTGAAATGGTTCCCGTCGAGCACGACGGATGCATAAGGTGCTAGTACCATCCTTTCGCATAACCAACCCCCTGACCCGTTTCTCTTCCCCTTGGGTTTTATCGATATTTTCCCTGTCCTTTGGGACTAAATAAAGTTCGGTGGCGACTTTTTTTGTATCTTTGAGTGTGCGATTCACTCAGGTATAATCCCGCTAGCTTCAAAGTCGAAGATGCTCATGTTTTTCCAGACTTGAGATTTTGCTTTCTCTACTTTCGTTAGCCAAGCAAGGTAGTCAGAGGGGTCTTTAAACAAGAGGCATGACCTAAATACCCTAAAGTTATTGTTCATATACTCTAAATTGATTAGGTCTCTAGAAGATTTAGTCGAAGGCGAACCTTGACCATTAACTCTCAGTCTTTCATCAGCCTTAATTTCTTCACTAGTCCTAGGTTTTAGACCATTGTCTATAGGCTTGTAACGATGGTAAGCAGGAAAAAATTCCTTAACCTTAGCAGGGTCAGCAGAAAGGTTGGGAAGAGGACCTAACATGGCATGGGTTTTGCTAGTAATAGAGATGGGAATAAGTACCTGGGACTGGTAGATTCTGCGTTTTTCCCCTTCAAGGGGTGGCTCAGGAACATATTATTGGTTGCCTATTGTTGTAGGACCTAGAAGTTTGTGAACTAGAGCGAGTTCTGCAGATCTCTTAGACTCCTTAGTGTTCTTGCTTATATCTTTGGAGATCTTGGTTGAAGAAGCCATTGATGGAGTGAATTTGGAGAAAAAAAGTTTTGAAATAGATGAAGATTTGAGAAAGTTCACTCAAAAGAGTTCAGAGAGTGAAAAGTTTAAAAAAATGCTGATTTTCGCTATTTAAAGATGGATGAAGTGGAAACAGTTACTGTACGTATTAATGGTGACAAAAATTGTGTGACACGTGTCATGCAGGGTTTGTGTGATGGGACGATAGCAGTTAATCAGACCCAGGATCTCTTAGGGACTAGATGTGTGATGATTGAAAAGATTCACACATGGATTTAAGGAGACATTTTGAAAAAGTTGTCATGATGGTGATGACGTCATAGTAGACCAAAGGTTTTAGGCGTCGAATGTGAATTTCAAAAAATGCCATTTTCTCCATTTAGTCGAAAATGACTTTTTTTGGGGGTAATTTGTTGGCTTGAAATTTCAATGCCAGGCTTTTGTTTAAAGACATTAAGTAAAATCAAGTGTTCTTTGAGTTTTGTCTGAATTCGTCAGGAATTTGTGCAAAAAGTTCTGGTCAAAATGGGCTTCATGAGGAAGACATGCTAGAAAATACTTAGAAAGACTTTCTAAGTATGGAAGGCAACTTCGACGGAGAATGTTTGAAGCCTTCCTTCGACAGAAGTTTTGAAATTCAAAATACGGATAATAATTGTCTTTTGTCCTTATCCGTTTCTCAAGAAAGATGCGTAGATAGCTATGGCGAAATGAAGACATGCAGAGAGAAACGTGTAAATTTTTGGAGAAATGTTCGTTGAAGACTGTTATTTTGACATGTTATAAATAGGGGTCTTAGTGTTAAGATTTATGTGTGTTCAATTGTTGTACAATACTAAAAAAATCACTCAAAGTATCTAAGTCAAGTGAGAAAAGACTTATCATTGAGAATGTACGTCTGAAACACCAAATTATTTCATTTTAATAGAAAGTTATTTTCATTTATCAATTGTTTCTTTTACTGCACTTTTACTTTGAGGTTTTTCTTCATTGCATTTTCTTTACCAACTTTTACAAAGTTTATCTTTTCTAAAAACTTAAATACAAATCTTTACAAACATGAATACTGTAGAAGTATTGTTCAACTTTCCAAAAAGATATTGAAACAATAGCTATGTTCTTAGGATTCACTGGTTGATCCTGCAAGTAAACCAAATTTTTGGAAGACCAGCGGTTGTTTACCAATTTTCATGGTAAACAAGATACCATTACAATATTTTATTCTTGGATCTAGATAAATAAATGGATTCAGTCTCAACCATAACCCCACTATTTTGTATTGTACTATGATCATCTTTAGATTTTGTATAGAATGAATATTTACTAATGTCATATGTTCCTCCAAGTTATTACATTAAACTTAGGCAGATACGAAATCCATTTAATTGTTTGGGATGCATTCCTATCTTTAAAAACCTTTTCACTAAACCAATTTATTTAACATTTGTTATGCTTTGAAAACATCCATTTTTCACTCATCTCGCAGAAGTTTTCTTAGATAAGTTTTTTGTGAGTACATATGTAAGGTTGAACTTCATTAATACTATTAAGTATATACAAATATAATTGAAGAATAACATCTTGGGTCATTTACTTAACATTTAAACCTTAAGTACCCTTAACTTCATATCTTCCATCATGACGGTACTTCTGAATTATTATAGAGTCTGCTTTTGACAAATTGTTTGAGCAAAACCCAATAGCTTCTTTTGTGATGTACCTTTCAACGATCAAAGATTCTAGACAATGATGATTCTTTGTATACCCTATAAAGATCTTCATTTATCACTCTACCAAAAACATCCACCTTAAATAAACTGGGCCACATAATATAATATCTCTAACTAGATGAACAATTAACTAAAATATAATGTCAAAAAATGATGGAGGGAAATAAATCTTCAATTGGCATAAGATGATTGGAATCTCATGTTCTAACTCATCTAAATTTTCTTGATCAATGATTTTATTGTAAATAACATTGAAGAATAAACATAATCTAGTTATAATTTCCTATACTTTTTTTTGGCAAAATTCCATGAATAGCCATTGGTAGATTTTGTTGCATCAAGACATTACAATCATGAGAATTTAACCCAACTAATTTGAGATATTTTATTGATACAATTTTCTTGATATTTGAAGAGTACCCGTGGAGGACTTTAATACCCTCCAAACACTCGCAATTTTTTTCTTTTCTACACAGAGTGTGACATGTTGGGGGAACATATGTTCTTTTACCTATTTCTTTTGGGGAAAACTTTTGTGTTATACCCATCTCCACTAGATCTAGACGAGCATTCTTACCATCTTTTGTATTACCTTGAATGTTGAGAAATGTTTCGATCAATCTATCACACACATTTTTTCCACATGCATCACATATAGACAATTTCTTATATCGAGGCAAGACCAATATGGAACATCAAAGAACACCAACCTCTTTTTCCATATATTTTTCTCCATGGGCCCTTTTTTTTTTCTTTCCAAAGACACCATTAATGTGCTATTGTCATTTATAAACTTCCTTCCCAGTTAAAGGCTTTGCAGCGATATCAAACTCTTGCTCGTTATTAAAGGCCTTCTGCAATCTACAATATCGATAATTGGGTCTTAGAAATTTTTATGCCAAAGGTAAATAGTCTTTATTAAATTCTTTAATTGGAGGAAGCATGTATTAGCTTCACGTATATGACACATTTTATGTCTCTTAACGTTGTATCAAACAAATTACAGTATGCATGAAAATCATTGATTATGTAAAATAACATGACGCGTATATTAAAATTTTCACACAGATATGCATCATCAACATCGACGCCTTCCTCCCACAAAATATTTAAATATTAAATCAATGGCCTTAGATAAACATATATATCATTTCCTCGCTGTTTTGGACTCGAAATCATCATAAACAACATCATATTTGCGCTTGATACACAACCACAAAGATATGTTGTAAATTATGAGAAGAACATGCCATGAAGCATAGTTAGTACTCGTATTACCTAAAAGGTTATTTCCATAAGTGGCAGTCCAAGCCTATGGTTTCTTGAATCATGTAGGAAATTCAGAAACAATGAATCAATTTTCCTCCATTGCAAAGGATCAGCTACATGGAGAATTTTTCCATCACATTTTCTTTCATCTTCATGAAATCAAACTTTCTCTGTGTCATTAATAAATCGAAAACAATCTCTTGAACCTTGAAATTATTGGCAGGTATTGTCATACCCTAAATTTTACCTCTAAGATTCATCTGCATCCGTACACCATGATCATGTCATCTGGTCATAGATCACTTAAGCCATCCATTACACTAATCATCTGCATAATAGAACCAGTTAGGTTGTGGTCTAATTCATATGCATTCCATCACTCATTTGCATCAAAGTCAATGGTTTGACTTCGTTGTTTTGATTCATCTTATTTTTACATATGGGTCCTTTGTTTTGGACATTTTTTGCATGCATGAAAGAAAAAGAGGGAAAGTGGAAAGTCAGAGGTTTGACTTTTGGATCTTACATTGGTTGACTTTCATTTTCAATTGGTTGTTTTCTTGGCAAAATACCTTTTGTGGTACCTGTCATACCCCAAAATTTGTCCTCTCTTTTCTTCATATCATTTAGCATGAGCTTTCATTTCATTGCATTGCATTCAAGCATAGAAAAATAAACATTAAGCATTTAGCATTGAATCTTGCATAAGGGCATGGGATCAGTTGATTCTCAGAGAGGTGGATCACACAAAGCAAGAGAATAAGAGCCAAGGGTCTCCCACAAGCCTCAAGGGTCTCTTACATCATATATCATCCCATTTGATCTCACAGGTCATTGAAAGAAGGGAAATCATTAAGAGGATTGAACAATGCATCACCTCTTGTACAAAATAGTCTAAAATGGGGATCTGACTCTCAAATGGGCAAGCTCTTTGGGTTTTTATCACCTCCAAATGTCATATCTCCTCTTTGTTAGATAGGATATACATCATGTTCAGAGGAATTTGGGTTTGGAGGATGTGCCTTTTCCTCCTAACCAAAGGGTACCAAGATTAGGGTTTTGGATTCAAGTGGTCTCCTGATGAAATTTTGATGCAAACTTGATCTCAATGTTTTCTACATGATATTGACTGTCTAAGGATGGAAGATTGGCCATTGGTTCATTTTAGAAGAGGTTCAATTGATCAGTTGCTTGAGAATCAAGAAAGTGGGGAAAAAGTCAACTGTGCAGTGAAAAAAGTCAATTCCTGACTTTTGAGGTCAAATTCATGAAATTCAAGTTATATATGTTCATTGGGCAAGATTTGATCAAGAAATGATGGAGGAATTATGAAAAATCAAGAAATCACAAAACTGCCAAAAATAGAAGCTTTAGGGTTTCCAAAAATGGCAAGTTTAGACCATTTTGCACCCTACTTTGAGGCTCTCTTTCTTTAAGATAAAAGCTTCAAACCTCAGGCCCAAGTTGACCCAATTAAATTTCATGTTCTAAGCTTCAAATTCATATAAAGAACTCTTCCATCGGATCAAAATTGAGGGAGTTACGATCAATCAAAGTTTGGTAAAATCAAGGCAAATCTCAAGTCATGGCAAGGCAAGTTCAGGTCTCCAGGCCATAATTTCATCGAACAGTTGGTGTGCCAAATGTCAAGCCAATTTTCTCCATCAAGAAGGCTTCAAATGAAAAATTTTTGAACATCAAAGTTGTTCATCTCCATGCCCTCTTCAACTTTGATGTTGGACATTTTTTCATTTGAACAAGTTATAAAGGTCATATGAGGGCTCGAACATGGGGGTTTCATGCTGAAAGTTCACAAGTCACAAGGCCTTGCTTGCAGCCCAAGTCACACACACATACACTAGTTGTGGTTCCTTGTTTTTCAAGCAGCCGAGTTGATCCTAACCAACCGAGTTAACAAACTTGACTCGGTGAGTTGAGTCTAACTAACTCTGACCCTAGCTCCAAACCCAAACCTCATTCCAAACCACACTCCGAACCACTTATACTCCAAACCTAAAATCTATTTAAGAGATACTTCACTCATTTTCAAGGACCTTAAACCATTTTCTCAAATTTCTCACATTTCACTCTCAATTCTCTCTCATTTCTCTCTTCACTTTGCTACAACTTCTACTTCTCTCTTCCAAAACCACACACAAAATTTCTTATTTCTTGAAGAATAATCACTTTTTACATTGAAAAGTGATTAATTCTTGAGCTAAACTTCATCTCTTGGTTTGCATTGGTTGGATGTTCTGGAATTGCAGCTTGTTCTTCTTCAATCCAAAGGTTTCTCACCATTTATTTTGGTGCAAGTTGGATTTTGGTGGATTTTCGCGATTTCGTTCGGTTTCGACGCGTTTCGGTTATTGATTGAAGAATTTCTGGTTTTCTTTCATTTTTTGCATCAAGATTACTCTGCAACAATTACCAAAGCAAGTCTCCGCTTTGTAGGTTGGTTTTCCCTAAATCTACACTGTTTTTAGCTTATTCGCAACGTATTCGATGTAGATCTTTGTGGATTTTCAATTTGGATTCATGTGCTTGAATATGATTCTTGATGTGGTTGTTAATTGAATCCAATTGATGTTTGCTGACTGTAATTCAATGTAATTTCATGCCTAATTGATTACATGTTCGTTTGGAAGTTTGAAGAAGTGATTTGCTGCTGAAAAGTGCTTTTGAAACTAGTTTTTTTTGGCCATTGACCCAGAGTAACCGGTTACTCACCGTTTGTTAACCGGTTACTCTGTGTATTTTTTGCGTAAATTGTCTGATTTTCAACTAAGTAACCGGTTACTCACCGTTTGTTAACCGGTTACTCTGGGACAGAATGTGTATTTTTGTGCATTTTCTTGCTTGTTTGAGGTCCTTAACATGTTTAAACTTCATGGATCAATGCATTGTGTACTTTTGTGCATTTTCTTGCTTGTCGAACGTCTTCTCACCTTTCAGAGGTTCAAGTTATCAAAGTGGTTGAGGATAGGCTCCAATCCAAAAATAAACTAGGGAGAGATTGCTCAGACGATACATTTTCCGGATGAGGAAAGAACTGACAACTTTATCGGTGGAAGGGCATTTATTACTTGGGGGTGAGTATGACTAGAGTGATATTAATGCAACATGAATATGAATATGAATCAATTATGCATGATGTATGTATGTTTACACTGACAAAATAGACGCGACATACAGACTGGTGAATGAACACGACTGGACACTCGGCCACTGTGGGGGATAAAAAGTATCATTGGTTCAAGATAGTAATCCTTTCCTGCTTAGGAGGGGTAGACCCTACTGGGAAAGAAAAAACCATGAATTGGTCTTCAGAGGTAAGAAAAATGTCGGGGATGTCAGATGGGACATTACATCTGAAACAGTTGATCCTTCATTCAGGTGTACTGGTTTAAAAGGAGTACTTTTATTCTGCATTTTGAGGTTTAATCACTTCCGGAGAAGCCATCGATGTTCCTTTTTGTGTTCAGTAGTCAAAAAAAATTGTCATCTTTATTTTAAAAGCAGAAGAAAATTTGACAAGTAAATTCATTTTTTTATTTGAAGAATCGTTAATCATATTAAAAATGTCATTCTGTAAAGCAAAATAAATGAGAATTGCAAACAAAAGCACTAGGGCTCAAATTTTATTGATAGAATGGTAATCAGCCAAGCGCGTGATCCCATAGAACATTACAAAGTTTAGGAAATAGTAATTTGACGGAAAAGGGGCTACGTTGAAACATAACGACCGCTATCCTTCCACCAACTTTGAATTCTGGACATTCTGAGCTTCTGTCGAAGGTGACCTTGACTGAAGTTTTTTCGACTGATGGCGTTACTGCTGGGGATCTAACCTTGTCGGATGTAGTTACTTGCCATGAATCCCTAATTTTTTCCTAGATTGCCGATTGAGGTTTTCAATCCATCAGGATGAATTTTGCTTGTCTCTAATTTTTTCCTAGACCGCCCTTTCGGGTTTTTAATCCACCGAGACGTTTTTATTTATTTTGGGGAAGTATTTCTTGAATACATCAACATTTGTGGAGTAAGTAAACTCCTCTCCGTCCATGGTTGCGAGTCTCAAGGCACCGCCTGAGAAGGCTTTCTTAACCACATAAGGGCCATCATAATTCGAAGTCTATTTGCCTCTAGTATCAGTGAGGAATGATTGTATCTTTTTGAGCACAAGGTCTCCTTTCCTAAAGACACGGGGTCGGACCTTTTTGTCAAACACCTTCTTCACTCTTTGTTGATATAACTGACCGTGGCATAAAGCCGTCATTCTTTTTTCTTTGATTAGGTTCAGTTCATCGTGTCTGCTCTGACACTATTCAGCTTCTGTTAACTTGGCTTCCATCAATACCCTTATTGATGATATCTCTACCTCTATATGGAGCACTGGGTAGCATCTCATGTCAATCTTTGTAGTTTATAACCATCTTCTGAATGATCTTCTTGATGTTCTTGTTAGCCGCTTCTATCGCTCCCTTCATTTCAGGTCAGTAATGATATGGCTTGGAACACCATAACAGCAGATGAGATGGTTCTTGATAAATCGGACCACCACTTGTCGGGTAACATTGGTGTATAAAACTCCTTCGACCCACTTGGTGAAGTAGTCAATGGCTACCAGGATGAACCGATGTCCGTTCGAAGCCTTGGGTTCGATCATGCCAATCATGTCGATTCCCCATATGGAAAAAGGCCATGGAGAAGAAAGAACTTTGAGATGCGTTGGTGGTACATGGATTTTGTCTGCGTATATCTGACACTTGTGACACCTCCTCATGTACTTGTAGCAATCGGACTCCATTGTCAGCCAATAATATCCTGCTCTCAGAATTTTTCTAGCCATTGTGTGCCCGTTGGCATGAGTGCCAAAGGAGCCTTCATGAATTTCTTTCATTATCATGTTTTCTTCTTGTCTGTCTACGCATCTGAGCAAAACCATGTCGAAGTTTCTCTTATAGAGTGTATCACCGTTCAGGAAGAAGTTTCCAGCCAGTCTTTTGAGGGTCTTCCTATCTTTTCTTGATGCCCTAGGCGGGTATTCCTGCCTTTGAAGGAAGCATTTGAAATCGTGATACCATGGTGTATCATCGATGACTGCTTTAATCGTGAAGATATAAGCGGGCCTATCAAGGCGCATTATGTCAATCTTAGGTACGTCATTCCAATGATTTACAACAATCATGGAAGAGAGAGTGGCTAGTGCATCAGCCATGTGATTTTCTTCACAAGGGATATGATGAAACTCGATTCTGTTGAAGAATGGGAACAACCTTCTCGCGTAATCTTTGTAAGGAATCAATCCTGATTGGTATGTGCTCCACTCTCCTTTGATCTGATTTATAACCAGGGATGAGTCTTCATACACATCCAAATTCTTAATCCATAAGTCAATAGCTTCTTCGAGACCCATGATACAAGCTTTGTATTCGGCCTCGTTGTTTTTGCATTTGAATGTCAGTCGGGCGGTGAAAGGAATATGGGTACCTTGAGGTGTTATGATGATTACCCCAATTCCGTTTCCATAAGTATTGACGGCTCCGTCGGAAATTAGTCCCCATTGGGAACCTGGTTCTGGCCCTTCGCTGGGTAGCGGTTCATCGCAATCTTTCATTTTCAAGTACATGACATCCTCGTCTGGGAAGTCAAATCCGACTGATTCCTGATAGTCAATCGGTTGGTGAGCCAAATGATCGGCTAAAATACTTCCTTTGACGGCTTTCTGAGCATGATACTCAATGTCGTATTCTGATAACAACATCTGCCAACGGGCAATCCTTCCTGTGAGAGCAGGTTTTTCAAAGACGTACTTGATCGGATCCATTTCGGAGATTAACCAAGTAGTGTGACAAAATCTTGTACTGGCGAAGACGTTTGGCTTCCCAAGCCAGAGCGCAGCAAGTTTTCTCGAGCATAATGTACCGAGTTTCACAATCTGTGAACTTGTTGCTTAAGTAGTAAATGGCGGACTCTTTTCTTTTTGTCTCGTCTTGTTGGCCAAGCACCCAACCCATGGAGTCTTCCAAGACTGTTAGGTAGATGATCAGTGGTCTTCCTTCCACTGGAGGAGACAGAATCGGTGGATTCAACAGATATTCTTTGATACTGTCGAAAGCTTTTTGGAAGTCTTCTGTCCATATACAACTTTGATTCTTTTTGAGTAGTTTGAAGATCAATGTGCATGTCGCGGTCATGAGGGATATGAATCTTGAGATGTAATTCAGACGTCCCAAAAATCCTCTGACCTATATTTTCAGTCTTTGGTGAAGGTTTTTCTTGAATGGCCTTGACCTTGTCAGGATCAACTTCTATTCCTTTCTGGCTGACGATAAATCCCAAGAGTTTTCCTGAGCGAACACCGAATGTGCACTTATTGGGATTCAAGCAGAGCTTGTATTTTCTCAGATGCTCGAATAACTTTGACAAGTGTCCCACATGTTCTTCTTTTGTTTTAGATTTGGCAATCATGTCATCAACATACACTTAGATTTCTTTGTGCATCATGTCGTTAAACAGAGTTGTTATGGCCCTTTGATAGGTTGCCCCCACGTTCTTTAGACCGAACGACATTACCTTGTAACAAAAGGTTCCCCATGAGGTGATGAATGAAGTTTTCTCCATATCTTCCGGCGCCATTTTGATTTGATTATAGTTCGAGAATCCATCCATGAAGGAGAAGACTTTGAATTTTGTTGTGTTGTCTACCAGCATGTCAATGTGTGGTAGGGGGAAGTCATCCTTTGGACTTGCTTTGTTCAGATCCCGGTAGTCTATGCACATTCTGACTTTTTCGTCCTTTTTCATAACTGGAACTATGTTAGCTAACCATTGAGGATATTCTGAGGTGGCGAGGAAACCTGCATCGATTTGTTTATGCACTACCTCCTTAATCTTGATGGCCATATCTGGATGAGTCCGTCTCAGTCTTTGTTTTACCGGAGGACATTCTGTTTTCAGTGGCAAGTGATGTTCCACGATGCTGGTATCCAACCCTGGCATGTCCTGATAGGACCAAGAATATATATCTGGAAATTCTTTGAGAAGTTGTATCAAGCCTTCTCTGATAGTTGGACTGAGCAGTGCTCCAATATTAACTTCTTTCTTTTCTTCTTCTGAACCTAAATTGACCATTTCCAACGGCTCTTTGTGAGGCTCAACGGACCTCTCCTCTTGCCTGAGTAGTCGGGAGATCTCTTCTGGAATTTCTTCATTCTCTTCTTCTTCAGCTTCAAATACCGGGAATTCAAAGTTGGGAGAAGGCATTGGATCGTATGTTTCAATGGGGTTTAAAACAAGCAATCTGCATGACGTGATTATTCGTTTTTTAGCAAAGACAGAGAGAGAATGCAAGTGTGTGTGCAGTGTATTTTCTAAAAAATGCTTGTTTTTTTTTAATTTTGGGTTGTTTTTAGGATTACCATTTTCTGAAAAAATAACGAAAAGTGAAATCAACAATAATGTGGGAATGACAGAATGACATTATTTATTCATGATTTGTCGATTCTTGAAACACAACCCTATAAAACAATACTCGGTCGTTTTGGGCAACAAAGAGGGACATTTACAGAAAAGTGAGCCCTATAAAACATCTATTTCACCCGAGAAAGGTGAAAGGTCAAAACAAAGATGGCAATTACTTCGACTTATGGACGGCTTTCGGGACATCGACTGAAACCCAATGGCGGCGAACTCCTCTGTGAATCACAAAGTCTGGTACTTTCCTTCTTGGTTTGTCTTCAGAAATGACGCTGATTTCTAGCAGAGTAGGATCATTGGAGTCTTCCTCCCATGCAGATTTGTCATGGGAGAACTCTTCAGTCGCATCTTCCATAGTGTTTTCACTCTCAAGGGGATCTCCCCTACCTGTTGGCAGGATGTCCTCAAGCCTGATACGAGAGCTTTCGGGAGAAGTGTATTTGACTAGGAAGTCGTACTTGCCGCTTGGCTATCCTAAGGTGTCCCATGTTTATGTGGGAATGGATAAGTCGTCTTCCTCAATGACGTTGATTTTAGGAATCGTGTAGTTAATGAACTCTCGTCCTGCGATCCTTGCGAATTCATTAGCATGATTTTGGACACTCTTAGAGTGTGCTGGGTAATGATTCCATGACTCTAGGGGAGCAGGTGTGTTCCTTTCAAGATTACCCAGTTGATAGGCATTGTCTGGCTGACTCTTTTTCCCCAAGTCTTATGTGTATCTCTTCCAGATAGGCAAGTCATCCAGGGGATCATAATAATTATAGTCGAAGTTGCCTTTCATTAGATTGTCTTCCTCTAATGAGTTGGGTGAAGCACGTCATCCTTCAGGATCACAATCTTCATAGATCATTCTGACGTCTGATCTCGGTATATATCTCGGGCTCTGCTTTAGAAAATAGAATGGCATGTGCGCTCCTTCCTGAGACATATAATCGTCATGGTTAAGGTAAGATTTCCACTCTTCATATGTTTCAGAGGAATCGTTCCCGTCGATGGTGTGTACTTCTTGAGGTACTGGGTGGAGGAAGCCTCCACTGTGGAAGAAATCCTGAATGGGACAAAAACTTTCGTCCTTCTTTGTAGTCTGAGACTAGCCCGGAGAGAAACCAAGACCTTTTCTTGTTTTGTTATCAATAGGAGTTACTATTTGTCCCCATCCTTTTATGTCATTACTCCCAATTACTTTGAGAACGTCCTTATATGAGGAAATCGACGTCCCTATTCTTGTTGATTCTCATTGCTCACCGAGAGTGCTTGGAACTGAGTTCCAACAACCTCCTCTGGTTCTATACACGAGAATGATGATAAGTTGCTCATGATTAAGGCTTGCTCTCTGCATATTGTGACTAATTTGTCATTCTTGACGAACTTCAGTTTCTGGTGAATTGTCGAAGTGACTGCCCCAGCTTCGTGTATCCAAGGTCTTCCTAATAAATAATTGTATGCTTCCCGGATGTCCATGACCTTGAAAGCGACGTGGAAAGTGTGAGGACCGATGGTTATGGGAAGATCGACTTCGCCGATAATTATTTTTCTGGATCCGTCAAAGGCTTTGACGATAATCTCACTGCCTCTCATCGGAGCTCCTTGAAACGATAGTCATACCAAATTTGATTTTGGCATAACATTCAAAGATGATCCTGTGTCTACCAGTATGATGGCTAAAGCATCGTCTTAGCAGTTAACTGTAATGTTGAGCGCCATATTATGATTCTTGTCTTCTTATGGCAGTTCCTCATCACTGAATCCCAAATTGTTGCAGGAAGTGATGTTGAAGATGATGCTGTCAAATTGTCCTACTATCACTTCTTGTTCTATAAAGGCTTGTTCTAAGACCCTCTGTAGAGCTTCCCTATGAGCTTTTGAACTACGCAGGAGAGATAGTACAGAAATTCGAGACGGAGTTTGCAATAATTGATCCACAATGTTGTACTCGTTTTTCTAGATGAGCTTCAGCATCTCATCATTGTTCTTTACAGGTTTTGGATTACTGGATTGACCAACTTGTTGATTAGGAATTTTCGTTTGAGGTTCCTTTTCTTTGGTAGGTTCTCCAACTCCTCTGTTAAAGATCCGACCGCTCCGGGTAACTCGACTGATGTCGGCAATGTTCACAACGGAGGGTAATGGAGTTTCTTTTCCATTTTCTATGGTAGTTGTACCATACTTGTATGGGATAGCTTTTTCTGACTTGTACGGTATTGGACCTGGCAAGTAGATAACCACAGGGGCTTTTTGGGCCTTTTGACTGTTGTAGGCCACCTCAACCAGCTCCTGGTTGGGAACTTTTCTTCCATCAAGAGGGATCTTTGATTCATTGAGTAGAGGAATTATGGTGCAAACGTCCTTGGTTATTCCATGATCGGAGGTTATGACAGCGTTTTTGTTCTGACTTGGGAGGTACTCTTGTATTACGTTGATTGACCCAGAACTCAAACATGGTCGAATCTCCTTCCGGTCCAACTGATTCTGGAGGGCTGCTCGCACTAGATATCATCCTTGGTTATTTTCCAAGCATACTCTACAATGCTCATAATTGTGAGGTGGTACCCGACCGTACCCACTTTGTATGCAGTGCATCTTTACTAGATCTGTTTCCATTGAGCGAATATCATGACTTTGATGTCTACCAGGATCCCCATTAGTCATGCTAATCTATTTTGTGTCTTCATCTAGGTAAATCAGAAGCCACCAGTGGTCACACAGATGTTGAAGTGTTCTTTGCATAAGCGCACACCCTTGGTCATTTTCATAGCATTCTTTACAGTCTAGATAATCATGTGAAGCCAAAAAACTAAGTCTGACCTGCCTAGCATGTAATTCCACTAGATTGGTATTCATCAAGCATATGTCAAAGATCTGAACCATATTGACTTGATGGTCATTTCTTTCATGGTAGTCTTGGATCCATCCAAGATTCATTTGACGTTGGAGGGCCTTTTGTAGAAAAGGGCATCCCTGATTGTCTATTGAGAAGATTAGACAAGTGTTATAATCATGTCATGGCAGATTGTAATACTGACATTGTCTCGCATGCATTGCCACTAAATTTACATTCATTGCACGGGCGTCATGGTTCTAAACAATGTTGGGATGTGCATGGGCCATGTTTACTTCATGAATCTGGTGATCCTGAATCCAACCCAGATCCATTTGTTCTTGCAGAGCTGCTTATACTGCAGTACACCCTTGATTGTCCTTAGAGCAGATATCACACTGATGATAGGTGTGAGATGGCACACGACCGTACCCTCTCTGTTTACAATGCATCTTTACCAGGTTGGTTCCTAGTAAGAGTACATTGTGAATTTGATAGCTGTTGATAGGCTCTTCTTCTATCAAATTCACTGTAGTCTTCTCATGTTGCGATAATGGGTTTGTCTGAACATTTGGATTAGTATCTTTGAAAGATAAGACCTCGTTTCTGACAAGCTTCTGTACATCAGACTTGAAGCTGATATAATTCTCAATGTTATGCCCCGATCCTCCTTGATGGTAAAGGCAAGCCTGATCTGCTTTGAACCAAAAAGGTGGATTTTCTGGTACTGTAAGAGGATTCCTGGTCTGAACATGCCCCTTGGCCAATAGAAGTGGAAATAATTCTCCGTACAACATTAGTATAGGGTCGAACCCTGATGGTCATGTAGTACGATTGTTATTGTTGCATTGCGGGCGAGCCTGCTAAAGAGGCTGTTGTGGCCTTTGCTGATATTATTATTGATTTGGTTGGCTCTAAGCAATCTGAGGTTGATAAGTCGGAGCTGGCACTGGGTTGATAGCAGGAGTTATTGCTGCTACCGGTTGATACCTTCGCCTTTGTTTTCCCAGAGAGATATTACTGATATCTTGCTCTTTCTTTTTTTGGAAAGCACTATCGTATCTTTTGGTACTGCTAGATGGCTCTGCATCTTTGACCAATCGTCCTTATAAGACTGCTTCTTCAAGGCGTACTCCCATGTTCACCATTTCAGTGAAGTAACTGGGCGCACTGGCGACCATTCGGTCGTAATAAAACTGGCTTAAGGTTTTTAAGAAGATCTTGGTCATCTCCTTTTCCTCAAGAGGGGGACAGATCTAAGCGGAAATTTCACGCCATCTCTGAGCATATTCTTTGAAACTTTCCTTATCCCTTTGTGACATTGCTCGGAGTTGATCCCTATCTGGTGCCATGTCCAAGTTGTACTTATACTCCTGAACGAAGGCTGCCCCGAGATCTCTGAAAGTACTGATCTTGGTGCAGTTAAAACCCATGTACCATTTGAGTGCGGCACCGGTTAAACTGTCTTGGAAGTAGTGGATCAGTAACTATTGATTTTCTGTCTGAGTAGACATTTTTTGAGCGTACATCACCAAATAACTTTGAGGGCAAGAGTTGCCTTTGTATTTTTCAAAATCAGGCACCTTGAATTTGTGCGGGATCTTTATATTAGGGACCAAACAGAGATCAGCGGCGTCCTTTCCGAATAAGTCTTGACCGTGAATGGCATGCAGTTCCTTATGTATTTCCAAGAATTGTTCCTGGAATTCATTCATCCTTTTGTAGATGTCCTTGTTTCCACCAGAAATTGCTTGCGGAATATGTCCTTCCGGGACAGTGTGTACCACTGGTTGTGGTATAGACATTACAACAGTGATTCTTGGCGCTTCAGTGCCCTGAAGTTTGTAACCTTCAGGAGTTTCTGTCGTAACCCTTGCATCTTCAATTTCCTGAAATTTGTAACCTTCCGGTCCAGCGGTCCCTGCAACGGCTTCTAGGTCTTCAGTGACTGGTGGGATATATCGTTCAGGTATAAAGTTGAAAGGCATGCCCCAGGGGTGACCCTTAGGCATGTTGTACCGAGGAAGATTATCATGTGTCTCAAACATGGGTGTATATGTAATCTCTAAGATCACAGTCCTTTGATGTTGTTGCTCCTGAGCTGCGGCCAGGGATTGTATGTTGCTGTGAAGTTTTTCCAAACTTTCTTTTAGAGTATCGATTTCTTCTCTCAGCTCTCAGTTCTCTTCCTCGAGATTATCCATTTTCTTTTGTCGATTGGCCCAAGTGTTGTATAAATGAGACAGTTTGACTCTAGGATTGTGACACATACGTGAGACTCAAGGATAAAAAATGCGTTATGTGAGAATGATGAATGATATGCAATGACATATTTTTTTAGTTTTTATTTTCAAAAGAAACTTTAATAAATAGATTGCAAATATCACACAGTGGGGGGGACCCCTTTTATTGAATTCGAAAGATTGCAGTATTTTATAAAGAAAAGTACAATATTTTACAAAGTCCTGTAAGGAAAATGTCTAAGCTCATGGATCCTGAGTTCTCTCTGAAGAGAGCTCATATGATGTTTCGTGTATTTTCCTTTTCTTTGATCGATCCTCTTCAGCTGTTATCGGGTCGACGACCCTTTTCCAAGTGAAATGAGCGAGCAAATTTCTTCGGTCTTCCTGACTTTCTATGGCAGGTTGTTCTAATATCTCAATCAGAGCATCCTTTTCCTTTAGCAGTTCCTGAATCTTGGTACATTCCAAATTAAGGATCTGGTATTTGTTCTTCCAAGAGTTCTTCTCATGTTGGACTTTGTTAAGAGCGACCTGGAGTTTTTCTACATCAGACATGTAATAAAGGACAAATTCCTTTAATGGAAAAACATCTTGGCGAGGGTAAGGCATCCTCAGCTTGAGGGCTCTAGTTTGCACCCAGTGGAGATAAGGTTCCATGGAGGTAGAGTTTGGTCTTCCCAAAGACTCTCTCCCTTTCCTGTGAATATGTTGCCAAGCATGCACTATTTCTTTCTTTAGTGCCCTGTCATTTTCCCCCTTCCTTGAAGAAAAGACCTTCCAGATGAAGATTATATGGGATATTCTTCATCGGGTATCCGAGTTGACGGAAAGCTAAAATTGGATGATAGTTGATTCCTCCTTTAGTTCCGATGAGGGTTACATTGGGGAAATTTCCACATCTGTCGATGATCTATATCCCTTCGTAAATCAAATTGTACCAATTTATGTCAGAATTGGTAAGGGACATAATTCTCTGTGACCAACTTAGAGTACTCTTGTGATCCCAAAAGCAGCAGACTTTGGCAAGTGGGAAATAAACCATTTATAGAGTAAAGGTATGCAGCATGTGATCGTTCCTCCGCTGTACAAAATCCTTAAGTGTATAGAATGATAAGCATTTGCGAGCAAGGTTGGTACGGGGTTTCCTATTAGGAATATCCTAACAGCATTGGCATCAACGAAGTTGTCAATGTTGGGAAAGAGGAATAACCCATATATGAGCAGAACAAAGACGTATTTGAAGGCAGTTATGTTTCCTACACTAGCAAAGTATAGAGCTTTCTCCATCAGGAATTTAGCCGATAAACCCTGGATTCCTCCTTTAGTGGTCATGTGAGTCCTAACTTCTGACTCATCCAAAGAGATTGCTCTTGCAATGGCCTGATCCTTTGGAATTTCTTCCAGTCCAAAAAATGGAGTTCAATCAGCGATAGGTAAATCAATCAGGTGGGAGTACTCTTCTAATGTGGGTGCAAGTTGGTAATCCGGGAAAGTGAAGTCGTGGTAAACCGGATCGTAGAACTGTACCAGCGTAGACAGGATCCCTTCAACCACGTTTGTAACACCCCCAATCTATACCCCCAATTAAATAAAGCAGTAAAAGAAAATTCAAAATTTCATCAGAGTATATTTAGAAATTCACATCATAGATCGAGGGGTCACATCAATTTGAAACAAACACAATTAACCTGCCCATAAAGATATGCAACACTCGCAGGTAGCAAACAAACAGAGGAACATAGTTCCTACTACCCACAATTCATATACAGAATAAAGCGGAAAATCTGTACTGAAATCTCATATATATATATATATATATATATATATATATATATATATATATATATATATATATATATATATATCATAAAAAGTTTGTCCTACATCAAGTCATACTTGCACAAGCCAAAAGATATACATATACATATACGCATCAAACTACAAAACGATCCCCCTGACTACCCGGTGCCACATATCAGAGCCGACCGACAAAAGAATGAAGTCCTAAGCTTCACAAAAAGACCTCCAGCAACTCTAATCTGCAATGCCTCATAGAGCATTATAAAACAGCAGAAGGGTGAGAAAAACAATCATAATAGGATTGCATATAATTATATACTAACACGAAATTACACACATAAATATTCTCACCACAACGTACAACAGAATCCAAATGCCACACAACATAATACATATCTCATTTATCCATCACTACTGCATATCAATTATACACAATGCAATTATCACCAACATATAACAATTAATTCACAATTCTCACACATGGTCAATCATATTCATGATTTATGCAAATGCACAGAGACCGACACAACGACTCTATGCAATGCATATGCGGGTACCGACTTCCATCAATTCTCAATACCAGTTCACTCAGGAACTATTGGAACCATCACTCGTTTCCTAATGTAACTCCCCGTCGGGCATACGATGTTCCCCGTCGCTCACACCTCTTTGTATAAGGCACACGACGTTTATGGATCGCTCACACCTCTTTGTATAAGGCACACGACCCGATCGCTCACACCTCTTTGTATAAGGCACACGATCGTCTATAATCATTGCTCAAACCTCTTTGTATAAGGCACACGATGTTATAGCGGATTCCCTCCGGAATCAATTCGTCGCTCACACCCCACATGGACACAAGACATCTCAAGAATGCGTATCATGATGCTTGGCATACAATGACTCGTGACATTCAAATGCACACATATATGCAACCATCTCACTTAACATTAATCATGCTTTGCAATTCAAGCTCAAAACAATGCATTTATACCATGCAACAGCACGCAAATCATACCATATCCATATCAACCGCACATTGCATGATACACACCAATTACACACAATTATGAGGACAAAAGTCGACAAAACGATACTATTCCAAATCCCCGACATAATTAAATCGGCTAACAATCTCGAAATTATTATCATAAGAAAGTACAGTTCAATAGCTACTCAACGATACCAAGAATGTTAAAAACGGATAAACGGAACACAAATTACAGACCAAACAACAAAAGACATCGCGAAAAACCCCATTTTGCAATTCTCCTGGCCATACGCGTATTGCCCTGAGCCATATGCGTATTCCCCAGTTTTCTCGCCCATTCCATATGCGTATTGCCCAAGGTCATACGCGTATGGGCAGAGACCATTTTTCCCCAAAATTCCCATTAAAAGTCCAATACGCGTAGTTCCCTACACCATACGCGTATGCCCTAAGCCTTACGCGTACCATACGCAAATGGGCAGATGGCCGAGAAAATGCAGCTTCCATACGCGTATTGCCTTGAGTGATACGCGTATGGCAGTGGAAAATCCAGAAAATTCTGCAGAATTTTGTTCTGCGTTTTTCCAACCAAAATCAACCCATTTTCACCTATACACCAGAAAATTACCAATACAATGCCTAACAACATGTATCAACAATAATGGACCTGAAAACATAATTTCCGACACAATTTAATCGATTTCTAATCAATTTTTATATAATATAGTTTTTACTATATATTTCCATTTCAATCTAATAACAACCAAAAACATACATACATAATCATACACAAGCATATAATAATCGAGTTTCGCACCCTTGCCCGATTTAATCGTGTTTAGAAAAGTCGGGAGATTGTTTTCTTGATTTTCCAAGTATTTCTCTCTTTTTCTTCTCTTCTTCTCTTTTCTTTCCCTTTTCCTTCTTCTCTTTTTCTTTCTCTCTATTTTTCTCTCTTTCTATTTTCTATTTTCTAACTTAAGGAAAAATAAGATGAAATGACCAAACTACCCCTACACTCAAATATCTCGCAAACGTTCCCAACACCCGATAAAATATCACAACATTGAAAAATAACATATTTCCAAATAAAAGTCAAAAATAAAATAATATAATAATAAAATAATCAAAATAACTCTATTAAATAAAAATACTAAAACTGGGGCGTTACAACTCTCCCCCACTTAGAAATTTTCGTCCTCGAAAATATACCTGAGACGAAAACTCTAGATACGACTCCCGCATCCGACTCTCCAACTCCCAAGTCAAATTGCCCTCAGCAGCGCCTCCCCACGCCATTTTCACAAGTGCAATATCCTTGCCTCTCAACCGCTTCACCCCGCGATCCAAAATTCTAACGGGTAATGCCTCAACCGTAAGGTTCTCCCTTACCTCAACCTCGTCCATCGGAATCACATGCGACGGATCCGGAACATACTTCCTAAGCTGTGAAACATGGAACACATCGTGCAAATTCGACAGACTCGGCGGCAACTGTAACGCCCCGTTTTGCCAATTTTGTTTTATTGAGTCTTTTTGGATTATTTTATTATTATTTTATTGTAATTTCGACTTTTGTGTGAAAATGTGTTATTTTTAGTCGTGAATATATTTTATCGCGTTTTGGGAACGTTTGCGAGATATTTGAGTGTGGGGGTATTTTGGACATTTCATAGATATTTTTCATTAAGTTAGTAAGATAGAATTGGAAAGAGAGAAAATAGAGAGAAAGAAAGAAGAAAGAAGGGAAAAGAGAAGAAAAGAGGAGAAGAGAGAAAAATTGGGATAGTGTGGAAAAATCATCAAGAGCAAGTTCTAGAATCGAATTAAATCGGGTAAGGGTGCGAACCTCGATTATAATATACTTGTGTATGGTTATGTATGTGTGGGTGTGGGTTTTGGTGGTGTTTTATAACTTTTGATTTTAGGTCGGATTGTGAGAATCGATGGGTTAACGGTTGGAAATCGATGTAAAGGTAGTAGTTTGCTTGTTGGCATGATTAGGATAGGTTCTGATTGATATATGTTGTTTGGGAAATGTTTTGGTTGGGAAATATCACTTTTGGGGTTTCAAACAGCGCAGAAAAATTCTGGGTTTTCCTTGGTTCGCCTAGCGAACCTGGGGCGAAGGTGCCAGCGAGTGAGGTTTTCGCAGGTTCACCTAGCGAACCATTCAGCGAAGGGTAGCGAAGGTTCGCTACGGGTATTCGCCTAGCGAAGGCATGAGCGAAGGTTCGCTAGAGTGTTCGCCTAGCGAACTTTGGGTGTTTTAGGCTCTGTTTGGTTCTGACTTAGTTCGCTGGAACATTCGCCTAGCGAAGGAGCTAGCGAATGCTCGCGAGGGACGTTCGCCTAGCGAAGCAGCTTGCGAATGCTCGCGAGGGAGGTTCGCCCAGCGAACAGTGCTGTTCGTGTAATTTTGTTTTCTGCATAACTTTTGATCTGTGATTCGGTTGGAGGCGTGGTTTGATGCGTTGGAAAGCCATTGAGTTGTAATTTCTTATTATGATGGTTTAGAATTTGTTAGCCGATTTTATTTTGTCGGTAAATGTGAATAGTGTCAATGGTCGATTTTGTCGTTTTAATGGTGCATAATTGTCATGTATTATGCTATATGTGTGTGCTTTGGATATGTATGCCTTATATGTTGTTGTAAGGATGATTTGTGGCCGTAAGGCAAGAAAATGCTAAGTGTGGTATTTGATGATTTATGCATGATTATGAATGTGTGCATGGATGCATTGTGAGTGTCATGAGTCATTGTATGCCAAGCATCACAATGTGCATTGTGGAAACGTCCTGAGAGACGGTTTGATTCCTGAGGGAATATGCTATACCATCGTGTGCCTCGAAAATATGAGGCGATGCCTGAGGACCTAAAGCGATGGGTATAGACGATTGTGGGCTCCTTTGGAGACTTAAAGCAATCCTTAACGTCGTGTGCCTCGAAAATATGAGGCGATGCCTGAGGACCTAAAGCGACGGGTGAACATCGTAGGCCCGACGGGGAGTTACTTGAGATTCTCAGTAACGAGCGATGGTTCCAATAGTTCCTGAGTAGACTAATGACGTGACATGACGTGACAATGGAAGTCGGTACCGCATGGCATGTGCATAGAGTCGTTGTGTCGGTCTATGTGCATTGCATAAATCATGAATTAATTATGTGTGAATTTGTGAATGTGATTAATGATATGGAATATGTGTGATTGTATTGTGAATGATTGATGTGCAGTGGTAATTGATACGTGTAAATTGTACTGTGTGTTGTTATAATTTATCTGTGTGCTTTGGTGGTGAGAATATGTTATTTGTGCATTTCTGTGTTAATATATAATTTTATGCAATTATATTATGGTTGTTTTTCTCACCCTTCTGCTATTTTATAACGCTCTATGAGGCGTTGCAGATTAGAGCTGCTGGAGGTATTCCTTTTTGGTGAAGCGTTGCGTCTTCATTATTTTGGTCGGTCGGCTCTGATATGTGACTCCGGGTAGTTAGGGTGACGGGTGTTATTATTTTGTATATCTGATGATATATTTTGGTTGTACATATGATACCTGATGTATGACAAACTTTTTATATGTATGTATATGTGTTATTCAGATTTTAGATTTTCCGCTTTAATTCTAATTTCTGAGAAGTGGGTGTAAGGAACAAAGTTTCCTCTGTGTGATTGCTACCCCACCGTTGCATATCTAGATGGGCAGGTGTTGCATGTTATGTGTATGTTTTGTAACAATTGATGTGGTTCTCCCTTTCTATGCCATGATGCTTCAAGTATACTCTGATCAATTTTCGAATTTTCTTTTTACCGCTTTAATTGCGTGTTAATTGGGGTTATAGTTTGGGGGCGTCACATTAAGTGGTATCAGAGCCAGTCCGTGTCAGTTGTGTAGTTTGTGTCTGTTGTGTCTGGCATATTGGGCGAGTTGTGTTGAGCGAGTTGTTGTTTAACCATAGTTTCTATTTTGGACGAACAGAATATGGCTGGTCGTAATGATGCTACTTTGGCTGCTGCGATGGAAGCGATGGCACGAGCTGTGCAGGGTGCACCGAATGCTGCCGAAAATGATGAGTTTAGAAAGAATAAGCCGCCGGCTTTTAAAGGGAAACATGATCTGGATGGTGCGCAGTTGTGGTTGAAAGAGATTGAGAGGATTTTTAGGGTAATGGATTGTGATGACGATGATGTTAAGGTGAGGCTGGGCACTCATATGCTACATGAAGAGGCTGACGACTGGTGGGTCAGTACTCGTCAGGTGTTGGAAGCTGATGAGGAGGAAGAAGAGATCTCTTGGGAGGTGTTTAGCCGAGAGTTTCTAAGGAAGTATTTTCCCGAGGATGTTCGAGGAAAGAAGGAGATTGAGTTTTTAGAGCTAAAGCAAGGTAATATGTCGGTTATTGACTATACTGCTAAGTTTGTGGAACTTGTGCAGTTTTATCCTCATTATGTGGAAGCGACTGCTGAATTTTCAAAGTGTGTGAAGTATGAAAGTGGTTTGCGTCCTGAGATAAAACAGGCTATTGGATATCAGAGGATTCGAAGGTTTGCTGATTTGGTGGAATGCTGTAGGATTTATGATGAAGATAGTAAGGCTCGTTCTGCTCACTATAAAAGTGTAAGTGACAGGAAAGGGAAACAACAGTTCCGTGGTGGTCCGTATGTGTCACCAGCTGATAAAGGTAAACAAAGGGGAACTTTTGATCGAAGGTCAAGTGGAGGAGGTATGTCTAATCCTATTAGGTGTTTTGGATGTGGTGAATTGGGTCATCGCCAGCATGAATGTAGGAAGAAGTTGAATAAGTGTTCTAATTGTGGTGGTATTGGGCATGTTTTAGCTGATTGTAAAAGGAAGAATGTGGTGAAGTGTTACAATTGTGGGGAACCTGGTCACATTAGTTCGAAGTGTCCGAATCAGAAGAAAGCTCCGACTAGTGGGAAAGTGTTTTCATTGGCGGGAACTCAGACTTCAAGTGCTGATCGTCTGATAAGAGGTACTTGCTTTATTAATAATACGCCTTTAATTGCTATTATTGATACTGGAGCGACTCATTCATTTATTTCGTCTTAGTGCGCGGAACGTTTGAATCTTGGGTTGTCTTCGATGGATGGTGAGATGGTTATTGATACTCCAGCGATGGGGTCAGTAACTACTTCTTTAGTGTGTTTGAGTTGTCCTATGACCATTTATGGTAAAGATTTTGCGATGGATTTGGTGTGCTTACCATTGGAAGGTTTAGATGTGGTGTTGGGAATGAACTGGTTGCAATTTAATCGGGTGCATATTGATTGTTATCATAAGCTTGTAAGGTTTCCTTCTCTTGAGGAAGACGAAGACTCGAGTTTCTTATCTACTAAAGAGTTGAAGAGACTTTTAGCGGATGAAGCTCAGTTGTTTGGGTTGTTTGCTTCATTGACTGTGGATAGTCAAGTTTCTCTTGAAGTGTTTCCTGTTGTGTGCGAATTTCCTGAGGTGTTTCCTGAGGATATTTCAGATGTGCCGCCAGAGAGAGAAGTTGAATTTTCTATTGATCTAGTTCCTGGTACTAGACCTGTTTCTATGGCACCTTATAGAATGTCGGCATCTGAATTGGTGGAGTTGAAAAAGCAGTTAAATGAGTTGTTGGAAAAGAGGTTCGTGAGACCAAGTGTTTCTCCTTGGGGTGCTCCAGTTTTGTTAGTGAAAAAGAAAGATGGGAGTATGCGATTATGTATTGATTATCGCCAGTTGAACAAAGTGACGATTAAGAACAAGTATCTGCTTCCAAGGATTAATGATCTGATGGATCAGTTGGTTGGTGCTTGTGTGTTTAGTAAGATCGATTTGAGATCGGGGTACCATCAGATAAGAGTGAAAGAAGAGGATATTCAGAAGACGGCCTTTATAACACGTTACGGTCATTATGAATATTCGGTGATGCCGTTCGGGGTTTCTAATGCGCCTGGTGTGTTTATGGAATACATGAATCGTATTTTCCACGAGCATTTGGATCGTTTTGTGGTGGTGTTTATTGATGATATTTTAATCTATTCTAAGTCTCAGGAAGAACATGCAGAGCATTTGCGTATTGTTTTGCAGGTTTTGAAGGAAAGGAAGCTTTTTGCCAAATTGTCCAAGTGTGAATTCTGGTTGTCTGAGGTGAGTTTTCTTGGGCACGTAATTTCAGGTAATGGTATTGCTGTGGATCCATCTAAAGTAGAAGCAGTTCTACAATGGGAGGCTCCTAGATCCGTTACTGAAATTCGAAGCTTTTTGGGTTTGGCTGGTTATTACCGGAGGTTCATTGAAGGTTTTTCTAAGCTTGCTCTTCCTTTGACGCAGTTGACTTGTAAGGGCAAAGCATTCATTTGGGATATTCAATGTGAAGAGAGTTTCTGTGAGCTGAAGAGAAGATTGACGATAGCTCCGATTCTTATTTTACCTGATCCTAATGAACCATTTGTTGTGTACTGCGATGCTTCTTTAATTGGTTTGGGTGGTGTTCTGATGCAGGAAGGTAAAGTTGTAGCTTATGCTTCAAGGCAGTTAAGAGTTCATGAGAAAAACTATCCTACTCATGATCTTGAGTTAGCGGCTGTAGTTTTTGTGTTGAAGATTTGGAGGCACTATCTCTATGGTGCAAGGTTCGAAGTCTTTAGTGATCATAAAAGCTTGAAATATTTATTTGATCAGAAAGAGTTGAACATGAGGCAGCGGAGATGGTTGGAATTCTTGAAAGACTACGACTTTGGCTTGAATTACCATCCTGGTAAGGCTAATGTGGTAGCCGATGCATTGAGCCGGAAATCGTTGCATATGTCCTCATTGATGGTGAAAGAGTTGGAACTTTTGGAATCGTTTAGAGATTTGAGTTTGGTATGTGAAGTGACTTCGGTTAGTGTAAGGCTTGGAATGTTGAAGGTTACGAAGGAATTTTTGAGGTCGGTTAGTGAGAAACAAAAGCTAGATTTGAAATTCGTTGATTTGATGAGGAATGAGAATATGGATTTCAAGGTAGATAATTTTGGTGTTTTGAGATTCCGTGGTCGTATTTGTATACCTGATGATGCGGAGTTGAAAAGAATGATTTTGGAAGAAGGACACCGGAGTAATTTAAGTATACATCCGGGTGCGAATAAGATGTACCAAGATTTGAAGAAGATTTTCTGGTGGTCTGGTTTGAAAAGAGATGTGGCTCAGTTTGTGTATGCATGTTTGACTTGTCAGAAATCGAAAGTGGAACATTTGAGACCTAGTGGTTTGTTGCAACCGTTGGATATTCCTGAGTGGAAATGGGATAGCATTTCGATGGATTTTGTGACGGGATTATCAAACACTCAGCGTGGGCATAATGCTATTTGGGTGATTGTGGACAGGCTGACTAAATCGGCGCATTTTATTCCGATTGACATCAGTTTTTCTTTGGAACGGTTAGCTGAGATCTATATCAGTGTGGTGGTGAAATTGCATGGGATTCCTTTGAGTATTGTTTCTGATCGAAATCCTAGGTTTACATCGAGATTTTGGGAAAGTTTACAGAAGGCTTTGGGTTCTAGATTGAGGTTGAGTTCGGCTTATCATCCGCAGACGGATGGTCAGACCGAAAGAACGATTCAGTCTTTGGAGGATTTGTTGAGAGCGTGTGTTTTGAAACAAGGTGGTACGTGGGACGGTTATCTTGCTTTGATTGAGTTCACGTATAATAACAGTTTCCATTCTAGTATCGGAATGGCACCTTTTGAGGCTTTATTTGGACGAAGATGTCGAACGTCGTTGTGTTGGCATGAAACTGGTGAAAGTTCTGTGGTTGGACTGGAATTAGTGCAACAGACGACGGAAAAGGTAAAGTTTATTCGTGAGAAAATGAAGGCTTCTCAGAGTAGACAAAAGAGTTATCATGATCGGAGACGGAAGGATCTTGAGTTTCAAGAGGGTGATCACGTATTTCTGAGAGTTACGCCGGTAATGGGTGTTGGTCGTGCTTTGAAATCTAAGAAGCTTACTTCTCGATTTATTGGTCCTTACCAGATATCTGCGAGAGTGGGTGTTGTAGCGTATCGTGTGGCGTTACCGCCGAATCTGTCGAATTTGCATGATGTTTTTCATGTTTCACAGCTTCGGAAGTATGTTCCGGACCCTTCACATGTGATTCCGATGGATGAGGTTAAGGTAAGAGATAACCTTACGATCGAGGCATTACCAGTTAGTATTTTGGATCGCGAGGTGAAGCGGTTGAGGGGTAAAGAGATTGCACTTGTGAAAGTGGCGTGGGGAGGCGCTGCTGAGGGTAATTTGACGTGGGAATTGGAAAGTAGGATGCGGGAGTCGTATCCAGAGTTGTTTGTATCAGGTAAGATTTTTCGAGGATGAAAATTTCTAAGTGGGGGAGAATTGTAACGCCCCGTTTTGCCAATTTTGTTTTATTGAGTCTTTTTGGATTATTTTATTATTATTTTATTGTAATTTCGACTTTTGTGTGAAAATGTGTTATTTTTAGTCGTGAATATATTTTATCGCGTTTTGGGAACGTTTGCGAGATATTTGAGTGTGGGGGTATTTTGGACATTTCATAGATATTTTTCATTAAGTTAGTAAGATAGAATTGGAAAGAGAGAAAATAGAGAGAAAGAAAGAAGAAAGAAGGGAAAAGAGAAGAAAAGAGGAGAAGAGAGAAAAATTGGGATAGTGTGGAAAAATCATCAAGAGCAAGTTCTAGAATCGAATTAAATCGGGTAAGGGTGCGAAACTCGATTATAATGTACTTGTGTATGTTTATGTATGTGTGGGTGTGGGTTTTGGTGGTGTTTTATAACTTTTGATTTTAGGTCGGATTGTGAGAATCGATGGGTTAACGGTTGGAAATCGATGTAAAGGTGGTAGTTTGCTTGTTGGCATGATTAGGATAGGTTCTGATTGATATATGTTGATTGGGAAATGTTTTGGTTGGGAAATATCACTTTTGGGGTTTCAAACAGCGCAGAAAAATTCTGGGTTTTCCTTGGTTCGCCTAGCGAACCTGGGGTGAAGGTGGCAGCGAGTGAGGTTTTCGCGGGTTCGCCTAGCGAACCATTCAGCGAAGGGTAGAGAAGGTTCGCTACGGGTATTCGCCTAGCGAAGGCATGAGCGAAGGTTCGCTAGAGTGTTCGCCTAGCGAACTTTGGGTGTTTTTGGCTCTGTTTGGTTCTGACTTGGTTCTCTGGAACATTCGCCTAGCGAAGGAGCTAGTGAATGCTCGCGAGGGACATTCGCCTAGCGAAGCAGCTAGCGAATGCTCGCGAGGGAGGTTCGCCCAGCGAACAGTGCTGTTCGTGTAATTTTGTTTTCTGCATAACTTTTGATCTGTGATTCGGTTGGAGGCGTGGTTTGATGCGTTGGAAAGCCATTGAGCTGTAATTTCTTATTATGATGGTTTAGAATTTGTTAGCTGATTTTATTTTGTCGGTAAATGTGAATAGTGTCAATGGTCGATTTTGTCGTTTTAATGGTGCATAATTGTCATGTATTATGCTATATGTGTGTGCTTTGGATATGTATGCCTTATATGCTGTTGTGAGGATGATTTGTGGCCGTAAGGCAAGAAAATGCTAAGTGTGGTATTTGATGATTTATGCATGATTATGAATGTGTGCATGGATGCAATGTGAGTGTCATGAGTCATTGTATGCCAAGCATCACAATGTGCATTGTGGAAACGTCCTGAGAGACGGTTTGATTCCTGAGGGAATATGCTATACCATCGTGTGCCTCGAAAATATGAGGCGATGCCTGAGGACCTAAAGCGATGGGTATAGACGATTGTGGGCTCCTTTGGAGACTTAAAGCAATCCTTAACGTCGTGTGCCTCGAAAATATGAGGCGATGCCTGAGGACCTAAACCGACGGGTGAACATCGTAGGCCCGACGGGGAGTTACTTGAGATTCTCAGTAACGAGCGATGGTTCCAATAGTTCCTGAGTGGACTAATGACGTGACATGACGTGACAATGGAAGTCGGTACCGCATGGCATGTGCATAGAGTCGTTGTGTCGGTCTATGTGCATTGCATAAATCATGAATTAATTATGTGTGAATTTGTGAATGTGATTAATGAAATGGAATATGTGTGATTGTATTGTGAATGATTGATGTGCAGTGGTAATTGATACGTGTAAATTGTACTGTGTGTTGTTATAATTTATCTGTGTGCTTTGCTGGTTAGAATATGTTATTTGTGCATTTCTGTGTTAATATATAATTTTATGCAATTATATTATGGTTGTTTTTCTCACCCTTCTGCTGTTTTATAACGCTCTATGAGGCGTTGCAGATTAGAGCTGCTGGAGGTATTCCTTTTTGGTGAAGCGTTGCGTCTTCATTATTTTGGTCGGTCGGCTCTGATATGTGATTCCGGGTAGTTAGGGTGACCGTGTGTTATTATTTTGTATATCTGATGATATATTTTGGTTGTACATATGATACCTGATGTATGACAAACTTTTTATATGTATGTATATGTGTTATTCAGATTTTAGATTTTCCGCTTTAATTCTAATTTCTGAGAAGTGGGTGTAAGGAACAAAGTTTCCTCTGTGTGATTGCTACCCCACCGTTGCATATCTAGATGGGCAGGTGTTGCATGTTATGTGTATGTTTTGTAACAATTGATGTGGTTCTCCCTTTCTATGCCATGATGCTTCAAGTATCCTCTGATCAATTTTTGAATTTTCTTTTTATCGCTTTAATTGCGTGTTAATTGGGGTTATAGTTTGGGGGCGTCACAGCAACGCCACCCTATAAGCCACAGCACCCACTCTCGCAGATATCTGGTAAGGACCAATAAACCGAGAAGTAAGTTTCTTCGATTTCAATGCACGACCCACACCCGTTACTGGTGTAACTCTAAAAAATACATGATCGCCCTCTTGGAACTCAATATCTTTTCTTCTCCGATCATGATAACTCTTTTGCCTACTCTGAGAAGCCTTCATTTTCTCACGAATAAGCTTCACTTTTTTCGTAGTCTGTTGCACCAACTCTGGTCCAACCACCGAACTCTCACCAGATTCGTGCCAACACAACGGTGATCGACACCTTCGTCCATACAGTGCTTCAAACGGTGCCATTCCAATACTAGAATGGAAACTGTTATTATACGTGAATTCAATCAATGCAAGATAACTATCCCACGCACCACCTTGCTCAAGAACACAAGCTCTCAACAAATCTTCCAACGACTGAATCGTTCTCTCGGTCTGTCCATCCGTCTGCGGATGATAAGCCGAACTCAACCTCAATTTAGAACCCAACGCCTTCTGTAAACTTTCCCAAAATATCGAGGTAAACCTAGTATCTCAATCCGAAACAATACTCAACGGAACCCCATGCAATTTCACAATCACACTGATGTAAATCTCCGCCAACCTCTCCAAAGAAAAACTGATGTCAATAGGAATGAAATGAGCCGATTTAGTCAGCCTATCCACAACCACCCAAATAGCATTATGCCCTCGCTATGTATTCGGTAACCCTATCACAAAATCCATGGAAATGATGTCCCACTTCCATTCAGGAATATCCAACGATTGCAACAAACCACTAGGCCTCAGATGTTCCACCTTCGATTTCTGACAAGTCAAACATGCATAAACAAACTGAGCCACATCTCTTTTCAAACCAGACCACCAAAAGATCTTCTTCAAATCTTGGTACATCTTATTCGCTCCCGGATGTATACTCAAATTACTCCGGTGTCCTTCCTCCAAAATCATCTTTTTCAACTCTGCATCATCAGGAATACAAATTCGACCTCGGAATCTCAAAACACCATTAATATCCACTTTAAAATCACTATTCATATCTTTTTCTCCCACCAACATCAAATCCACAAATTTCACATCCGTCTTCTGTTTCTCACTAACAGTCATCAGAAAATCATTAGTAATCGTTAGCATTCTAAGCCTTACGCTATCCGACGTCACTTCACATACCAAACTCAAATCTCTAAACGATTCCAAAAGTTCCCACTCCTTAACCATTAAAGCGGACATTTGTAAAGATTTCCGACTTAACGCATCGGCTACCACATTAGCTTTACCAAGATGGTAATTCAAGCCAAAGTCGTAGTCCTTCAAAAATTCCAACCATCTCCGTTGCCTCATATTTAACTCTTTCTGATCAAACAAATATTTCAAACTTTTATGATCACTAAAGACTTCAAACCTTGCACCGTAGAGATAATGCCTCCAAATCTTCAACACGAAAACCACAGCCGCTAATTCAAGTTCATGAGTAGGATAATTTTTCTCATGCACTCTCAATTGCCTTGAAGCATAAGCCACAACCTTACCTTCTTGCATCAGAACACCACCTAGACCAATCAAAGACGCATCACAATACACCACAAATGGTTCATTAGGATCCGGTAAAATCAAAATCGGAGCTGTCGTCAATCTTCTCTTCAGCTAATTAAAAATTTCCTCGCACCGAATATCCCAAATGAACGCTTGCCCTTTACAAGTCAACTGGGTCAAAGGAAGTGCTAGCTTAGAAAACCCTTTAATGAACCTTCGATAATATCCAGCCAAACCCAAAAAGCTTCTAATTTTAGTAACAGATCTAGGAGCCTCCCATTGTAGAACCGCTTCTACTTTAGATGGATCCACAGAAATCCCATTACCTGAAATCACGTGCCCAAGAAAACTCACCTCCGACAACCAGAACTCACACTTGGACAATTTGGCAAAAAGCTTCCTTTCTTTCAAAACCTGCAAAATAATACGCAAGTGCTCCGCGTGCTCCTCCCGAGACTTAGAATAAATTAAGATATCGTCAATAAACACAACAACAAATCGATCCAAATGCTCGTGGAAAATACGATTCATGTACTCCATAAACACACCTGGCGCATCAGAAACCCCGAACGGCATCACAGAATATTCATAATGACTGTATCGTGTCCTAAAAGCCGTCTTCTGAATATCTTCCTCTTTCACCCTAATCTGATGATACCCTGACCTCAAGTCAATCTTACTGAACACACACGCACCTACCAACTGATCCATCAGATCATCAATTCTTGGAAGAGGATACTTATTCTTAATCGTCACCTTATTCAACTGGCGATAATCAATACACAACCGCATACTTCCATCTTTCTTTTTCACCAACAAAACTGGAGCACCCCAAGGAGAAACGCTTGGCCTCACAAACCTCTTCACCAACAATTCATTCAACTGTTTCTTTAACTCAACCAAATCAGATGCCGACATTTGATAAGGTGCCATAGAAACAGGTCTAGTACCAGGAACTAGATCTATAGAAAACTCCACCTCTCTCTCTGGCGGCAAGTCTGAAATATCCTCAGGAAACACTTCCGAAAAATCACACACAACAGGAAACACATCAAGTGAAACTTGACTATCCACAGTCAAAGATGCAAACAACCCAAACAACTGAGCTTCATCCGCCAAAAGTTTCTTCAACTCTTTGGTAGATAAGAAACTTGAGTCTTCGTCTTCCTCAAGAGAAGGAAACCTTACCAGCTTATGATAACAATCAATATGAACCGTATTGAACTGCAACCAATTCATTCCCAGAACCACATCTAAACCCTCCAACGGTAAACACACCAAATCCATCTCAAAGTCTTTACCATAAATGGTCAAAGGACAACTTAGACAAACCAAAGAAGTAGTTACTGACCCCATTGCTGGAGTATCAATAACCATCTCACCACCCATCGAAGACAACACAAGATTCAAATGCTTCGCGCACTCAGATGAAATAAACGAATGAGTCGCTCCAGTATCAATAATAGCAACTAAAGGAGTACTATTAATAAAATAAGTACCTCTGATCAGACGATCTGCACTTGAAGTCTGAGTTCCCGCCAAGGCAAAAACTTTCCCACCAGCTGGAGCTTGCTTCGGTTTCAGACACTTTGTACTAACATGTCCAGGCTCACCACAATTGAAACACTTCACCACGTTCCTCTTACAATCAGCGGCAATGTGTCCTAAACCTCCACAGTTAGAACACTTCCTAAAATCTTTCTTACATTCGAACTGACAATGTCCAACATCCCCACATCTATAACATCTCGGAGGACCAGACATTCCTCCTCCACTTGACCTTTTCTCAAAATTTCCCCTTTGTTTACCCTTATCAGCTGGTGTTACATATGGACCACCATGGAACTGTTGCTTCCCTTTCCTCTCGCTCACACTCTTATAGTGAGTAGAATGAGCCTTACTATCCTCCTCATAAATCCTACAACAATCCACCAAATCAGAAAACCTCTGAATCCTTTGATAACCAATTGCCTGCTTTATCTCAGGACGCAATCCGTTCTCAAACTTTACACACTTAGAAAATTCCGCTGTCGCTTCAGCATAATGAGGATAAAACTGCACAAGTTCCACAAACTTAGCAGTATAATCAACAACAGATATATTACCTTGTTTTAACTCCAAGAACTCAATTTCCTTCTTTCCTCTTACATCTTCTGGAAAATACTTCCTCAGAAACTCAATACTAAACATAGCCCAAGTGATCTCCTCCTCTGCAGCTTCCAACACATGACGTGTACTAACCCACCAATCATCAGCTTCTTCCAGTAACATGTGAGTACCCAGTCTCACCTTCTGATCCTCAGCACAATCCATCACTCAGAAAATTCTTTCAATCTCTTTAAGCCATATCTGAGCACCATCAGGATCATATCTTCCTTTGAAGACAGGCGGTTTGTTCTTCCTGAACTCATCATTACCTACAGCATTAGGTGCACCCTGCACAGCAGCAGCCAAAGCAGCATCATTCCTACCAGCCATATTCTGTTCATTTTCAATAACAGCAACTATGGTTAAAGAAACAGCTCATCCAAACACCAAAACCGACAAGGACTGACACAACTGACACGGACTGGCTCTGATACCACTTAATGTAACACCCCTAATCTATACCCCCAATAAAATAAAGCAGTAAAAGAAAATTCAAAATTTCATCAGAGTATATTTAGAAATTCACAGCATAGATCGAGGGGTCACATCAATTTGAAACAAACACAATTAACCTGCCCATAAAGATATGCAACACTCGCAGGTAGCAAACAAACAGAGGAACATAGTTCCCACTACCCACAATTCATATACAGAATAAAGCGGAAAATCTGTACTGAAATCTCATATATATATATATATATATATATATATATATATCATAAAAATTTTGTCCTACATCAAGTCATACTTGCACAAGCCAAAAGATATACATATACATATACGCATCAAACTACAAAATGATCCCCCTGACTACCCGGTGCCACATATCAGAGCCGACCGACAAAAGAATGAAGTCCTAAGCTTCACAAAAAGACCTCCAGCAAATCTAATCTGCAATGCCTCATAGAGCATTATAAAACAGCAGAAGGGTGAGAAAAACAATCATAATAGGATTGCATATAATTATATACTAACACGAAATTACACACATAAATATTCTCACCACAACGTACAACAGAATCCAAATGCCACACAACACAATACATATCTCATTTATCCATCACTACTGCATATCAATTATACACAATGCAATTATCACCAACATATAACAATTCATTCACAATTCTCACACATGGTAAATCATATTCATGATTTATGCAAATGCACAGAGACCGACACAACGACTCTATGCAATGCATATGCGGTACCATCTTCCATCAATTCTCAATACCAGTTCACTCAGGAACTATTGGAACCATCACTCGTTACTTAATGTAACTCCCCGTCGGGCATACGATGTTCCCCGTCGCTCACACCTCTTTGTATAAGGCACACAACGTTTATGGATCGCTCACACCTCTTTGTATAAGGCACACGACCCGATCGTTCACACCTCTTTGTATAAGGCACACGATCGTCTATAATCATCGCTCACACCTCTTTGTATAAGGCACACGATGTTATAACGGATTCCCTTCGGAATCGATTCGTCGCTCACACCCCCACATGGGCACACGACATCTCAAGAATGCGTATCATGATGCTTGGCATACAGTGACTCATGACATTCAAATGCACACATATATGCAACCATCTCACTTAACATTAATCATGCTTTGCAATTCAAGCCCAAAACAATGCATTTATACCATGCAACAGCATGCAAATCATACCATATCCATATCAACCGCACATTGCATGATACACACCAATTACACACAATTATGACGACAAAAGTCGACAAAATGACACTATTCCAAATCCCTGACATAATTAAATCGGCTAACAATCTCGAAATTATTATCATAAGAAAGTACAGTTCAATAGCTACTCAACGATACCAAGAATGTTAAAAACGGATAAACGGAACACAATTTACGGACCAAACAAGAAAAGACATCGCGAAAAACCCCGTTTTGCAATTCTCCTGGCCATACGCGTATTTCCCTGAGCCATACGCGTATTGCCCAGTTTTCTCGCCCATTCCATACGCGTATTGCCTAAGGTCATACGCGTATGGGCAGAGACCATTTTTCCCCAAAATTCCCATTAAAAGTCCAATACGCGTAGTTCCCTACACCATACGCGTATGCCCTAAGCCTTACGCGTACCATACGCAAATGGGCAGATGGCCGACAAAATGAAGCTTCCATACGCGTATTGCCCAGTTTTCTTCAATGCCATACGCGTATTGCCTTGACCAATACGCGTATTGCCTTGAGTGATACGCGTATGGGCAGTGGAAAATCCAGAAAATTCTGCAGAATTTTTTTCTGCGTTTTTCCAACCAAAATCAACCCATTTTCACCTATACACCAGAAAAATTACCAATACAATGCCTAACAACATGTATCAACAATAATGGACCTGAAAACATAATTTCCGACACAATTTAATCGATTTCTAATCAATTTTTACATAATATGGTTTTTACTATATATTTCCATTTCAATCCAATAACAACCAAAAACATACATACATAATCATACACAAGCATATAATAATCGAGTTTCGTACCCTTACCCGATTTAATCGTGTTTAGAAAAGTCGGGAGATTGTTTTCTTGATTTTCCAAGTTTTTCTCTCTTTTTCTTCTCTTCTTCTCTTTTCTTTCCCTTTTCCTTCTTCTCTTTTTCTTTCTCTCTATTTTTCTCTCTTTCTATTTTCTATTTTCTAACTTAAGGAAAAATAAGATGAAATGACCAAAATACCCCTACACTCAAATATCTCAAAAACGTTCCCAACACCCGATAAAATATCACAACATTGAAAAATAACATATTTCCAAATAAAAGTCAAAAATAAAATAATATAATAATAAAATAATCAAAACGACTCGATTAAATAAAAATACTAAAACTGGGGTGTTACAACGTTGACCTTGAACAGAGACAACAGCCCTCCGTGCTTAGCTCTGAAAGCCTCGGGATTGGTAATCATCCTTCCTAATTTCCTTAAGTCTTCTAGTTTCGGAGCCTTGAAGGTGTACTTGTGCATTTTTCTTTTACCAAAATCCATAATGCAACCTCTGATATTTGCAATTATTGTTTAAGTTCTTTTGGAAAAGATTTTTTTCTTGTTCGAAAAGAGTTTTTTTAATGAATGCATGAATGCAGTAAACAAAAACATTTGAAAACATGGGTTTATGGGTTCAACGTCACGAGCATGGAGTCATGGCTCTACCCATTCCCAAAGGTTGTACTACTTTGGTTAATTTTTGTACCTGTAGAACGGGTTCTAAAAAGTTCCCAAAGTCATTGACCCCTCCTAGGGATATCAACAACAAGCTGATTCACTCGAGCGAGCTGTAATATCCTAGGATGAATCTCTTTTGAGTGTAGTATCGTGTTTCAACTATTCCCGATAGTCACCACACTACCAAATGGCCATATGGTTAAATGTCTACTAAATCCTCAGGGTCATGGGTACCGCACTGGGATAAACGATGCTTTCACGATAATCAGGCGTTCAACATCAATATTTCAACACGGGTACCTCGCCTAATTCGGTGGACTTCCAAGTTAGGTTGGTCGGGATTCACACCCTATAAGCGTTTCCCGGATATGCAACCACTTATCTTAATGTTCTCTCAAACTTTCCACATGTGTATCAATCGCATTCCAGTTAACAGAAATTTAAACACAAGTATTAAGTAATATGACAGTAAATGATATATATAGCAGAAAGTACGTAAATAGAGAAATCAATGCCAAGCAAAGCCTAGACCTCTTCGTAACTCTAATCCTAAAATAATCCCCAACAGATTCGCCATTTTTCTGTAGCGTGCGATTTTTGTCGGTGACGCGACCACCTTACTGCAATGGTTGGAATTAGGTGCTACTTTCTGATTTCTTATTTATCCTATGAAGCTGGAAAGGAAAGGGAAGATATCTAAAACTAACCTTGCACGCAAATGTTTTCTTTAACAAATGCTAAGAGATTGGGGGGTCGGGGTCAGGTTATACAAAGGGAAGTTGTCAATCACCCAGTGTATATATGGTTATCCATAGACCTTTTATGGCATCTTTCTCTGTTGATTTAAATACTTTCTGGTGTTTATCTGTCATGAGTTGGGAAAGTTTCTCCTTTGGGAGTGTTGAAAGAGTGTTTTTGTTGTTTTCGGGTTTTCTGTTGTTTTTGGTAAGGTACTGGACCTAAAGTTTTTTATTTGTGTGCTCGCTAAGATTTCGCAATCTTATGCCTACGTATTCCAGTAAAGATACTCGGGAAATCAGAGCAATCGTAGTTCCTCCTATTCTATGGGAGGAAAAGATATTTGGTGTCTTGTTCAAAGCCCAAGATTGAAGCTAGAGGTTATTTATGTCTTGTTCAAAGCCTAAGATTGAAGCTAAAAGGTTTGATTGAGAGAGAATTTGTCATCTCTAAAGGGAGATATCTCCCCTGTTCATCACAATTGTTGAAGGATTAGTAATAAAGGGGAATTACTTTAACTGGAATGTATGGAATCCAGCAATGCCATAATTTCCTTTATAAGGGAAGTGTCCTGAAGGAATGAACTTTAACTTAGTGTAGAGCAATGCCATTTTTCCTTGGGGATCTTTCATGCTAAGAGAACGATATTGGCTTGGATATAAATAATCCAGAGGATCTTTCTTCCTACAGAGAGAATTCTTGATTTTCTCTGAGGGGATGATGATTTTTGTGTGCCTTGATCAAAGCCCAAGGTTGAAGCTAAAAGATTGACTCTGCTTAGGGAGTTTTATATCTGGCTTGTACAAAGCCCAAGATTGAGGCTGAAAAGAGATTGACTCCACTAGGGAGGTTTTTATTTGTCTTGTACAAAGCCCAAGATTGAGGCTGACACATTGACTCTGCTGGAGAGGTTTTTATTTGTCTTGTACAAAGCCCAAGATTGAGGCTAAAAGATTGAGGAAAATCATTATACAAAGCCTAAGAGGAGGCTGACTCTTTTGAGGAAAATCATTATACAAAGCCTAAAATGAGGCTGGCTTTTTGAGGAAAATCATTATACAAAGCCTAAGAGGAGGCTGGCTTGGGAAATTCTTATATGAAGCCTAAGAGGAGGATGGTTTCTGCTGAGGACTGTTGAAATCCAGAGGCAGGATCCCTATGTATTGGGGAATCCAAAGGTTTTATTCTTTCTGGGGATTTGAAGAAAAGTTGAAATATCAGAGACCATGAGGCTCTGATTCTATTAGGGTTTTATTGATGGTAAATTGACCTTGTCTGGGGTTTTTTAAGTTGAAGGTTTAAACCTTGAGTTTGAAAACCTATGGAGGTTTCAAACTCTACTGGAGATTAGTGTATTGATGAAATGATCAGGGTTTTTTTTTCTGTGCTTTTAGGAAACTTGAGGGGTTCTTTGAGATCCAAGAGGAGATGAGACTTTCCAAGTCTACTGGTATGAAGAGGTTGACTCTTAGTTGGAGAATAATCTCTGTATGATGCCCAAGAGGAGGCTGAGACTGTCCAAGTCTCTCATGTAGTGGTAGGTTATGGCTATAAAGAGAGATCTTTGTATGATGCCCAATAGGAGGCTGAGGTTTTAAGGGATGAGAAACAACCCTAGAATAGTTAGATGTTTTGGAATTTTGACTCTCCAGAGGATTGAACTAGTAGAGATGACTAAGTTCTGTCCTATACCTGTAGGAGGTCTTTAGGTCCTAGTACTAAGCCCAAGAGGAGGCTGAGAACTTCTAAGAAGCCTGTGGGTCATTATACAAAGCCCAAGAGGAGGCTGGGGATGCTTTTAGGAAGCCCGTGGGTCCAAGCCTAAGAAAAGTTCAAGAAAGGTTTCACCGGGGATAAGTCCTTTCCTTGCAGAACAGTTCTAAGGTTTGAAGAAATTCAAAAGAGGTTTCACCGGGAATTAATCCTCTTTGGGGAAATGAATTTCTTGTACATATATATTTCTAAGTTAGGACAGTCTTGAGAAAATTTTCACTGGGAATAATGCCTTTCTCTGTTTCACATTGTATAAGCCCAGAGGAGGCAAGACTGTATCTGGAATTTCCTACGGGGAACTAGTTTTGACTGTGTTGAAAGAGTAACCACTGGTTTGACCTAAACCTAAACCTAACTGCTGTGGAAAATTCTCAGCAAGTATACACAAGCATATATATATACAGATGAAATATATAAACAAGTATGTATTGAAGAGATAGTGGAACTTACAGTTGTGCAAGCCCAAGCATAGTAACTACAATTGTATGGTTAGTTTTTTTTAAGAAATTGAAGAAAGTTTTGATAAAACTTTGAATTTGAATTTGAATTAAAAAGAAAGTTGTTTAAAAATAGAAGTTTGAGGCTTATACTCAAGGAGAGGCCCAGATGATCTCTTTTGAAAAGGCGACGTCGCGTCGTAGCTTTGAAAATCACAGAGGGACTTATACAATGACTGAGGCCCAAATTATTGTATTTACAAAGAGGATGGGTCTTACACTCTATTAGAGGCCCAAGAGTTTATTTTTATACAAGAGATGAGGCTTACAACTCAAGGAGATGCCTAGATGAAAAACAGCGATCACGCAGTTATTTTGAAAATCGTATCGGAACTTATACAACGACTGAGGCCCAAATTATTTATGTACAAAGAGGTGGGTCTTACACTCTATTAGAGGCCCAAAATTGATTGAAAAAAAAAAAAGAAAAATTACAACTCAAGGAGAGGCCTAGATGAAAATTGTTTTGAAAACGGCAATGTGCCGAGATTTTTTTAATATTGTATCGGGACTTATACAATGACTGAGGCCCAAAAAGGTTTCTTTACAAAGGGATGGGACTTACACTCTACCAAGAGGCCCAAAATTGATCGAAAACAAGTTTTGAGGGTGAAATGAATTTAAACCCTAATTGGATTAAAAATGTATTTTATTTTGAATAAACATCAATTAAAATGATCAAGATTATCAAACAGGTATGAAAAACAAGTTGTGATCTTGGATTAATGTTTGAAAATCTATGATTTATTCATATGATAACTTGAAATTCAATTATGTTTGAAAAATCAAGTGAAAGAAAGGTTTTTAAATGCTTAAAACAAATAAACAAGAAAATCTTTGTGAAAATTCAAAATATATTAAACAAGTAATATTTTTTTTATTTTTTTCTGGAATAAATTATTTTAATATTTTTGTGAATTTTGAAAAAAAATAATCAATTCAAAAACATTAAAATCCAAAGAGAAATTAATTTTTGAATCAATTAATAAAATTAACTAAAAATTCAAAAATTTAAAAATTCAAAAATGGCGCAAAGAACACTTGTTCTTGCTCGCGCGTGTTCTTCTTCCCCAGATTTGCAAATGCTCTCCTAATTCTCTGATTTCCACGATTCAAACATCAATCTCACTCGTTTTTGAACAAGGAACAAGATGGTACCATTTAATTTCATTTCTTTTAAGTGTGGAGAGAGTTATCATGTATGAACACAGAAACCCTAGAATTTGCAAAAACTATCATGAAATCCTAAACAAGAATGAAACATGGCAATTTATTGAGGGTTATCACTCTATGAACTACCATAAACAAGTTGGTAACTTGAAAATAAATTGATGATGCATGTAGTATAGAGTTTGAAGGTTTCAGGCTTACTTGTGATTGCTTGTGCAAGAGGATTTCGATTTGTGTGTTGGAGGTGTTACATATGCAATGTGAGGACTTGGACAACTTCACTATACCTTATGGAGTGTGTTGAGATGCCTGGCCATGATTGTAAATGCTTGGATCACCTTATGGTATCTCAACTGCAAATAGGCCTCAAGTGGATTTTTAGGTCTATTAATCTAGTGTACCAGATGACGTATGAGTGTTTGAACAAGGTTATATATGATATACTGGATGTGTTTAGATCATAAGCTGTGGTGGAATTACTCTCTAACTCAAAATTCGATGGTGACTTGCAAAATAAAGAATTTCTGGTTTTTTGAAAGAGATTTTGAGGAAAGCAAATGTTATCAAGCTTTGGTGTACTCAAACTGATCACAAATGACCTCTATTTATAGTGTGTCAAATTTTTGTTGGCACCAATAGTGAATGGTGGCTGATACAGTCCATTGTCCAATGGTGCATAAAGGAATCTCAAGTCTTCTCTAGCCGTTGACTTGGGTCAATCTTGCAGGCCTATGGTCTTCTGCTGCAGGGATAAGGCTTGACTCATTCAGTTGTATTTGCCTCAGTACATGCCACCTTGATGCATCCATTGAATGCTCAATGACAACTTTGAAGTTTTGGTTTTTGCATCATTGGATATCACATGCATAAATGATGATCTTTTGACTTGGGAGACTTGTGGCTCAGAGATCTTTTGCTTTGATCAGATCCTTAATGTTTCTAGAAGGATTACAAGACTTGTAATTGCACAAATTAGCCAATTCGAGCAAATGACCTATAATCTGCCTTGGGAATAAATCAACTTTTGGTGTTATGTTCTAAGGGTTGTAACTTCTTGCTCAAATTGAATTTGGAGATGATCTGGTACTTGTTGGAAAGCCCTCATGACATACTTTAACTTTGATGTCCAACATTGGTCTTGGTTCAGCTTGTATCATAATGAAAAATGGCCTCAAAGTTGGTGAAAAACCAAGACAGATTCTGTCCAAAAATTTCACTAAGTGTTGGAAAAAGTGGTCATTTTCATTTTTTGTGATTTTGATCAATCCATAACCCAAAATCCATAAGGATTTGGAATCTTTTGTAGTTGACAATTTTGAATTATGTCATGTGAACTTTCATTTGAGATTTGGATGGAAGAAAAAGGCCTTGTGGTTTGGAAGTTATGACCTTGCAAAGTTGGTACCAAATCACTTTTGCTCCATAACTTAGAAAATCTTAAGTTTCATATGGTTGCCCCTTTTGCAAGTAACCCTATTTTTCTTGATTTTTCTTGATGGATGATGATCTAAACCATGAATTAACATTGTTTTTTACTTAGGGAAGCATTGTTTGTCAAGAAATTCAAAATGTCAAACTTGGTTTTTGGCACAATTGACTTTTTATCTATTGAATTTCAAACTTTGTGATCCTCTATGAAATCAAGTCCTTGACCTAATTCAAACCTAATGGATGGATTACATAGGTGTTTTAGAGTGTCTTGAATCATGTCCCAAGGTTTGGGATCATGTCTTGGTCAAAAGTCAAAGGCATAGTTGACTTTTCATCAAGACACCCTAATTGGCCCAGATGAATTTGAATCTTTGTATTTCTTGTGAAACAAGCTCTTTGAGTCAATCTAACCTTGTGAATGGATCAATATGATGTATTGGAGGTCTCCAAAACACTTCTTGAGGTCTTGGTTCATGTCTTGCTCCAAAAGTCAACTTAGGGGTGAATTAGGTCAAGAAACCCAAATTCCTTATTTTTGATGAATGCATCCCCTGAGACTATTTTGACTCTATGATTGGGTCCATGAGATCCCTTTGAGATTATTGGGTCATGTTTTGAAGTATTGGCTCATGCCCAGGTGAAAATTTTAATCTGGAGGCCCTGGTCGACCAAAACCCTAATTTGGTGACACTGGCGATCTCGAGGCTCGATCCACTTGGAATGTTGCAATCTTGTGCTTGATTCTTGATGTGGGATACCTCTTGATCCTTTATTGGTGTTTGAGAGGCTAGACAAGTTGAAGATCATGTCAATTCTAGATTGATACGTTGTCTAAATGCTCTGGGAGGGCTCAAAAACTTTAATTCCTGGTTTAGGCACTACTACGAAAAATCCATTTAACAACGGTTGGGAATGACATATAATGACGCGGACGAAGGCATTTTTATGTAGATTGTCGTTGTAAGTTCGCAGTTTCTACAGCGGTCTGCAAACCGTTGTTGTATTCTGGAAAGCGTGCGTTATATTGCAACGATTAGGTATTTCAACCGTTGTAATATATATTAACTATCACAACGGTTATGAGTCTCAATCGTTGTGGAATGTACCCTTAGTTTATTAAATAAAAATGTATGTTGCTTGTTTTACCATACACCAATTAAAGAAATACAACCATTAAATTGAATACTAACTAATTTTCTTCATTGCTTCCCACTTCTTAGGGTTTGTTTCACATGGTGATGATGATGGTGGTACATATATATGAATTCATCATTCTGATAAGGTACATATATATATGAATTCATTCTGATATTGTATATGAAATTTAGTTTATTATATACTATGTATATTGTTTGTTTCACTATCCTTTTATTGAAAATGCAATTAGTTAAATTGATATAGAAACATATAATCTAAAAATTAAGATGTATTTGAAAACCAACCTTTATCATGTCAATGTTTTCCAAATTGCATCCATTTCATTCAGCACATTTTATGTTCCTTAACATAAAATTTATGGTTTAATGGTCGGTTTCCTTTGTGCCTTTGTGCACTTTTTCTTTTTAAACCTTTTTATAAGGATAATAATTAGTTGTGTTCTTGTAGAGATGCAACTCCTATACTTCCACAATAATATAGAGAAGTGATGACATTTTCCAAAAGATTCTAGACATCATTTGAAGTTTAGATACCAATTGAATTTTAGATACCAATTGAATCATTCTTTCAGAAAGTTAACAACTTCTGACAAGTTTCGGGTATCAGGGCAAAACTCATGGACATCCCTTGTTTCTGATAACTTAGTGGTCAACACCAGATATTCATATATTATCATATCGAGCTTGTTTAGCATTCTTCTTTCTTGTACAACGAATTTTGAGTATATTAACTTCTGAAGTACTTGCTTCTTGAACATATCTTCTAATAATTTATCAAATACAAATTATGTATTCTGATATATCATAGCTTCTGATATGTCTTGTCTTCTGATAGCCTATTCTAACATTCAGTGAACTTTTGCAAAGTTCCTGATCAATTCTCAACCATAGGTTAGAAGTAAAACATATTCAATTATATTTGGGATTGAGATTCTTAGATTCAGGCATATCAAAATCATTATACTCTCTCCCTCTTTGTCAGAAATCAAAAATGCAAATAAGAATAGACATTGACAAAGAAATATGAAGATGATCATAATGACATAAAAGGAAATTTCATTAATATTAATTAAGAAATTACAATGGGAGACGACATACACAAACATACTTAGGACTTATGACAAAACTAAGGACTTAGAAGTTCTAAGATTCAACAACTTTTCAGGGCCTGAGGTTTGTAAGCTCTCCCTGTGTCAGATGGTCTTCGAGAGGAGGTTTGTAATCTCTTCTTGAGTCCTATTTGTAAAGTCTAAGAAGTGAGGTTTGTAAACTCCCTTCTATTCAGAACATAGAAACTAATCCCATTAAGGAGAAACACCAATCTTATTCAGAAATATATTCATAATAAATGATATTTTATTGATTATTGATGGTTTCAGAATAGTTCATAGGTGAGCACCACTCAGGAGCAAGTTTTTCAGTCATTCTAGTTTGCTTTATGTGAGTAATAACCCCTTGTAGATCAAGAATATGAGAAATGACTCTACTGAAAGGAATCTGAAACGATAACTCCTTTATGGATGAAATAATTTCTTCTTTCAGATAGTTGAACATGGATTGAGGCAGATTCATCTTAATCTTAGAGACTAAGAAATGAATGAAAAACCTATCCATTGCAGAGAGCCATCTTGTTCCCTTTTCTCTAGGCCTAAGATTTGTTCCAATGATTTGGTACCAGACCTTTGCCATAGAGGTGAGAGTAGAGGGACTGACAGCTGGTCCTTCGTGACCATAGATGATGTGAACATGTTTAGCAAAAAGGTTGTTTCCTCTATATTTTTCAACGGTTTCTCCATCTTTCTTACACTCAATAGCTTGAGACATGATTGTGGAGATAATCATAATGGGAAAACCAGAGACAATAGACAGGATAATACATGCATCAGACTCATATTGAAAAACGCAGGCATTGGCCCAAAATTCCTTTACAAGTTATAGATAGATGAGTCCATAGAGCATTTCAAAGTATTTATCCCAGTTCTGGTAGTAGATATCTGAGAGGATTTTAGAAAGGCCATTTTCCAATAGATCTTTGAAATCAATAGTATATTCTTTCAAAAGATCTGAATCAAAAATATCTCCCTTAATGGTTTTTGATGACATGATGGATGAGGAGGAAGAAAAAAATAGGAGGGAAGAGGGAGATGAAAACTATGAAGGAAATGCACAATTTAGAGAACAGGAGGGAGTGGCTAGAGCTGATGAGGAAGGATTATAAATGGAGGGAGGGAAGATTAAGAGTTAAGGAAGTAATGATGATCAAAGGAGATGGAGAGACTCGAGACACGCAAAACAATTAATGATTTAGCTAAAAATAGTGATTGTTTTCAAAGCAGGTGTGATAAATTGAAATGATAGAGTAACACGCCTAATAAAAGATAAAAATAGGAGACCTATGCAGACACTAGGTTCAAGGAGAAACAGAGGAGACACTTAAAAAGGAATGACCATAGAAATTCTGACAAGAGGTAAAGTGAATGATTTTATTACCTGTATCCAAGATATTCTCATTACCCGAGGTGTCCCATCAAATACTAGGTGTGATGCAAGTAAGACAAAAGTCTTGTTAACGTATCAACCCTTTGTATCATAATGACTAATAAATTCATCATGCTCTTTTAGTTTCCAAAGGTTAAAATCATTTACCAATAGTTATGCGTTCTATCCTTGATTACTTATGAAATAAGAAGATTTCACTAGTCAAAAGTATCATATCTCGGTAGTAGAGTAAATATTACTAATAAATAGAGATTTATTTTTCTATTCCAGGTTATTTCATTTTGAGATAGCTCTTTTCATTCTTGATGTTGAACTAAGTTCACACATAAGAAATGAAACCAAGTCCACTTTCAGTGAGGAAAAATTAGAAGTAGATATAAACCCTAAAATAAGGTTATATCTCATATATTTTAGAAAATAAATTCCTTCTGAATACAGTCTCTTAAAATGTATTTCACTAGAATATAAATATAGATTTCTAAACCATTTAAGAATAAATAGTAAGAGTTAGAAATACATTACTCAATACTTCTGTAGATTCCCAGCTTCTGTTGTAGAGGCTTCTTCAGAATTACCTCATGTTCAGCTTCTGTAGTGATGCTTCTAGTTGGACCACTAGAATCATTTTCTCCTTTCATCGTTTGTCTTCTTTCTTCTGCAATCTTCATAAGAATCTTTGAACCTTGTGCAGAAACATGATCTCTTGATCTTCCATTCTGACGGATGAAAAAACATCTCATCTGATGTTTGTTTCATTGATCATTAGAGAAGAATCAAATCTTTCTCTAGTATTCATCTTAGAATTATCCGTCTTCTATCTTCAAGAAGGATCAAAAAGTGTCTTCTTCGAGAAATCTCGTTTCTAGAAGGCCAAACATTTCTCAGCTTAAACATAAACTTTTGAGCAGTTATATGTTAGAGAAACTTGTTGAATTTCCTCTTGCATCATCAGAGTTCAATCTTTGAACAGATGCTAATCTTCAACATATGCAGATATCGTCATAGTCATCAAACCAAGACATATTTCTTTTGAGGTTTGAATAATAATCTTGTTCTTACTGGCTGAGCCTTTCTATCCAGAATCAGTTCATCTGAAAGTGAGAACTTCTATTCTTTCATTTCTTAGGGAGTAAATGAACTGTGATGGTTTCTGATTAAGCATCTTCTAATTTCTTCATTCCGATCTTCATTAATAACTTCATTCAGAGAAGATAGCTTCTAGCTTTGTATTCTTCCACTAAGCTTTAGTTTCTGACTTCTAAGCTCATTATCAAATCTGACATTGATTTGATTTTTGATGAAGGTACTTCATTAGCCTTTGGATATTCAGAGAAATCTAAGCAATATGCATCAGAATAGATTCAAATCATATTCTGTTCTAAATAAACATCCTAGCTGCTTCCTACAAATGCTTTGTCATGATGATTTCTCATATATCATGATTTAAGCCATTTCTTTTCCAAGCTTGTTCTATCTTCAATCATCTGTATATGATAGTGAAGAACTAGAACATCGGAATCTTCTTTTCATCAGATAGCTTCTTAAGCTCATACTTTCACTCAGTAACATGAGTCCAGAAAGTAGTGAACACAGAATGATACATTCATGTATCAGGAGCTCCTGAAAAGAAACTTTGGATAACATTTTGAGAAACTTAAGCTTGTCCAACTGAGATACCTTTCTCCAGCTAACATGACTTAATTTATCTTATGCTTCATCTAATTTTCTTCATAGACACACATACGACAATAATCAGAAAATCGTAAGTTGCTCTTTCTTGAATACACTCTTGACAACTGAAGAACTTCTCTTCTGATCTCTTCAGAATCCTGCGAAGTCTCTAAAGCAGGTGGTCAGAATCCTGATAGCCATATCCAATGCTTATCTGCAGTAGAATTAGTTTTTGTTGAATAAGAAACTGCTTTATCTTCTCGAGAGATCTTCTGCAGTAAACTTTCTAACCATAACTATTTGCGTTATGTTAGTGAGCTCTTCTTCTCAGACTTTTTCTCGAAAGCATTTCATACTTTCTTCTTTGGCTTTTCTTCCTTAGAAAGAGAGAGACCTTCTTTGTCTTTTGGCTAGAAGCAGCATTCTGTTTTTCTCTTCTAATTTTTTAGTTTCTGACTGATTGAAGCATAACAATTTTCTTTTTTCCGGAGTTATTCTGTTTAGCTCATATCTTTAGATATTCATGAAAAGCTTTAATCTATATCTACTGCATGCTTGATCAGTTGCCATAAGCTTTTATTCAAATAGCAAGCTTCTGATCATCTTCTTCAAGAATGCTGACGAAGAAATCATCATTAAGAAAATTTTAAATTCTGCAGTCATGATTTAAAATCTTGATGACAAGATTTCTAACATCTTCAACATAATTCATCTTGAAGTTTCCATGCTTCAGAATCATGACATGAGCATTCTCTCTTCTTCACATGAAAGAGTTCCTAATGAGAAATAATGAGAAAGTCAACGGTAGACCAAGTCTGTTTGTTGAAAACATCCCATACTAAAAAAGAATTAACCTTCAGCAAACAAGATTCCATTCTTTCTAATGGTTCTTGTTGATCTCTTCTAGATCATTCTTCTTAATCCTTGTCTAGGCATCACCTTGAGGAGACACATAGCTCTCAACTAATGTATTCCAAGAATAGAATTCATCAGATTCTTCTAATTATCTGATGACTCTACTATCCTTTTACCAGTTGATTCTTCATCTTGCTTTCAATCTTCTTGCAAGCGCCATAAGAGAAGATTATGTTATCAATAACAACCAGCTCTAAGAATCAATGACACAATCCAGAATGAACCTTTCTGGTTTGTTATTTCAGTACTCAATCTTTTCATCATCGTTTGAGACTGAAATTGTAGATGGTGGAGGAGATTAGCCAGAGCATTTCTCAAAGCTCGTTCGGATCTTTATCTAACACGGTTAAGTGTTTGATAAACAACAATAACAGAATTGGAGCTCTGATACCAATTGAAGGTTGAGAAACACACGAAAGGGGTTTTGAATTTGGTTTCACAATTTATCCCGTTTTGCGGAATTAGAAAGATAAATCTAACAATGACAATAAAAATAAATGACACAATTATTTTTATCCTAGTTCACTATTAACGAAGCTACTCCAGTCCACCCACCAAGGTGATTTTACCTTAGACATGGACTTAATCCAATAATCATCAAAATGATTACAACCTCTAAGCTGTTAAACAACACGTTTAGCCTTCTCAAGCATCCTGGCTTTCACTTAGTCGCTTAAGGAAATCAACTTCCAAGTCATTAGAAAACAACCTGGCCCTCTCAAGCAACCTGGCTAACAACTTAGCCGCTCAAGGAAATCATTACCTTATAAGGAATTTCATGCTACCTTCAACAAGGATTTACGCCACCTTAGACAAGATTTCTCAAGCTGCCTTCAACAAGGATTTACGCCACCTTTATAAAAAGGATTTTACATGTGTACACTTAATGCTTCTTACAAGCTGACTACACAAATGAACTACAAGAACACCGAAGTGTTTCTAGCAAGTTCTTGAGCAGCAGCTCCTTGCTTTCTAATACAAAACTATCTAATGATAAATCTCTAAGACATTATAAAGCACACTAGTTCTGTATTGCTTAAAAGCTTTCTTATTGAGTACTAAGGCTTATTTTCATGAGCTTTAAGCTTCTTTTTTATGTACTTCTTTCTTGAGCAGGTAATGCTTCTTCCAGCTTAACCATCAAGATCAACTAAATTACTATGCTTCACTTATAGATGTTCCACTTGACTAGTTTCATGTGGCTTTAGCATATTCATTGTTTGTACACACATTCAAACAGTTTACTTCAGCTTCTTCTTCATTGAGCATTCTTCATTTAAGCTTTAGCTTGTAGTATTTTCTTCAGCACTTTGGCTCTGCATAGCAGTGTGCTATCACCAGCAACCAGCCATTCTTCAAGCTTCTTGATCTTCAATTTATAGAGCTTGAGAGAATAGATCCGTTGAGGGGTATTCTTGAAAACATATTCCAACAACAATATCCCAACGTTCACATGAAGGAATGGTCAACATCACTATACAAAAAGTTGTTCTTGCGCCACCTTATCGAGGTAGAGGTAATAGTTTTTTTGTATTCTTGTGTTCAGCTCAAAACCATTCTTATCTTCTGTCTTTCTAATGTCTTCAGTGGCTTCAAATAAAACGTTGATGAAGCATGTTATAGAAGAGTCGATTCTTTGCAACTTCAGAAACCCAGTCTTCAGAATTCCAAGATCTTTGTTCACCAGAATTATCTTGAGAATCTTCAGCACTCGTTCTTTTAGAAGTAATATCTTCAGAGTCTTCAGAACCTTGTCTTCAGAGTCTTCAGAATTCATTAAGCACATTCTTGTCTTCAGAGACTTCAGTACTTCATTCACCTGAACCTTGTCTTCAGAAACTCTTCAGAACTTGACCTTCAGATATTGTATCTTTAGAATCTTCAGAACCATGTTCACCTGAATCACGTCTTCAGAATATTCAGAATTTGTAACATTAGAAGCGCATCACATTAGAAAGCCTTATATGCCTTTCTCATAAAGTCTCAATTAGAATGTCCAGAACTACCGTTCATTAGAACCGTTGTATTAGAAACATTCATGAATCTTAACTTTATCTTGTACACACATATGTTTTCTTCTAGAGTGTTGATAACAGAGTTTGATGATGTAACACGTCTTTTTATCAGAGTTAGAATCATATTGACAACAGTCACACACTAGACAGAAACTATATCATACAGAATTGTTCTCTTAGATAACATGTGCAGTTATCATCAAAACTCAAAGGCCAGATGTAGAACCAAATCTTGTTCTTACAACAAAAGCTCAATAAAATCATGAAAAGCCAGAAACAGGTCAAGAGACATATAATAATTTTGAGTTTTTTTAATGCATGGAAAATATTTTTAAACCAATTAAAATGCATGAAATATGAGAAAATTAATGAAAAATATCATAAAATAAAATTGTGAAAAAATTACAGAAGGTGTAAAATAATAGAAAATATTTTGGGAAATTTTTTGGTATTTTTTGGATGAAAATATGATTTAAAATCAATTTTTAAAAGAAAATAAAAGAAAATAATAAGAAATAAATAAAAAAAATACATGAACCATTGGATCGGGTCAATAAAGCCCAAGTACACGCATCAAGTGGTCCAGATCTAAGGTGTATGGTGGATTTTAAATGAAATAACATATTATATCAGATTTTAAAAATAAATTCAGGCCACCACCTCTGCACCTCCGGTCATCTTCTCTGGTGTGTTGCTCATCAAAATTTGGAATTCGATCAACTCAAGGCATGAAACCACAACCATTACAACCGTATCATCAGTGTGAACTCAACCTTATGTTTCACTTTCATCTATTGAAAGTGAGCATGGATAATTTTGTGAAACTTCAGTGAAAAACAATATACAAAAAAAGAAATGAAATGCCAGATACGATCAACCAGAACAAGATAAGTTAGGGGAAAGAATCAGAAAGTATCAAGCTACATTGTGGTAACTTATTTCAGTTCAAATGATGCTCAAAACTATCTTGTCCAAATGATGATCAGAGGTAGTGAATGATGGACTTGGTTAGCACGTTTCAGAAGGTTTTAGAGCCTGGTTTTTGTTGCTACATCTTCAGAATATGCCGAAGGTGCTAATGGAAAAAAGAAATGAATATGAAATTGCTTAGAATTTGAAAACGAACTTAGATAATTTCGTTGAAAAGTGTGAGCTCGGGCAGAGGTTCTGGGGGCTTTCTAAGCTTGAAATTAAGTGCAAAGGCTTGCTCTATTTATAGCTGAGGTGATTGAAGCTCATACGTGTGAGAATTGTTTGCAAATCATGAGCACCAAGTGCATGATCATTCTTGAGTGAAAAGTCACTAAAACGCATGTCATTCCATGCAATTTCATGTCGTTCCAAGCATAATTGGCTTTTGATCCTTGAAACAAACTTGTAGAGGACGTCAAATATGATAATTGGCAAAAAGAACCACCCATAAAAGTTGAAAATTGAGAGAATTATGAACTTTGGAAGTTAGGCAAATAACACTTGAATTTAGGTCAAATTTCACTAAGTCCATAAGGTGACCTGTAATGTTTCCAAACTTTTGATGATCTTCCAAGCATAATAGGCTCTTTACATGTAAAGAGAAGTTGTAAAGGATGTCAAGAAGAGTCATTTGCTCAAGGAAGCACTTAAACATGTTGAAAAATGAGTTAGTTGTGATATTTTGAACTTGGACTTAAAATGTTGACTTTTTAGGTCAAATTACATTGAATGATCTTGCAACCTTTGAAATTTTCTTGAATTTCAAGGCACTTTGATGCACATATGAACTTAACATGATGTATTCTTGAATTTAATTTTATGATCTTGCAATTCCTTGAGGAAACTTGTTGATGAAGGCATGGAAATAAACCCATGAACCTTTGAAGTTTCTTGAGAAACAAACTATTAAACTTTGAAATATCTTTGATCAAATGAAGTTGATTGATGCTTGAGACCCTATGCTTTGAGATTAGAGGTCATGCTTTGATAAATAGCCTTTAAAAATCAATGGTTGACCACACTTTGACTTGAGGAACTTAAACCCTAACTGAGGAGACAATCACTTGATGCTCTTGATTCCAAACCCTACCTTGCAAAAGAAACAAAAGGGACAAGACATATTTTTTTTGTATTTTGATTAATGGTTAGTGAATTATAATGCATAGAAATACAAAAATGTAAAAAGATATAGAAAGAGGTGCTTGATGATATTTACAAAGGCAAGCCCAAAGATGAGAGGGTTAGGAGACAACCAAGTTTGTGATCTTGATGCATTGCAAAGATGCAAATGAGGTGGGATCTTAGGGGTAAAAATTAGGGTATGATAGATGCCCCTATATAAGTTTCTTCTATCCAGAGATATGAAGATTGACATCTTTGTCTCGGCGAGATTGAAGAGACTTAAATCAGAAGACCCAATTTTTGGCCCTAAGATACCGCAAAATGTATATGATATGAATGCATATATAGGATTCTGTGGGAAAAAGGTTCCACAAGGGATAAACTACTGCTGGACAAACTTAGCAAAGGAAACAGAAACTCCACAGGGGAAAAACAAGATGAGACCCAACTAGGGAATATAGAATTCTACAATAAATGGGAAAAGTGCGTAGATGAAACTACAACTTGAAATTGCTGGAGATAAAGATAAAAGAGGAGATTCACCATGAAAACAAACCATTGGGGAAAGACTTAACTCGGGGATAACTATGCGTGGAAATAAACAGAAACACGGTTAGAGCAGACAGTAAAGAAAGATTCCACGAGAAAAAACTTAACAATACAAGCAACAGAAAGATATACCCACTCCACAGGGGAATAAACCCGGAGAGGCAACAAATCACAGACTCTATTGAGGAATGAAGCCCTGAATAGGTAGTGATAAAAATGAAAAGGATATGAACTTCATTGGAGAATCTCAAAGGGAAAGTCATTTGCTCTACTAGGGAAGAACCTCCTAGGTAGACAATGTGGAAATGAATCACTACTAACTTATAGTTGAAGGCAGTAAACAAGATAATACCGACTCAAAGAATGACAGTAAACAAAGATTCACATGATAACAAACTTCCACTATTTCTAGTATTCCACCTAGAATGAGTCGCAGCTTCTTCCTTAATCAAGTCTCAAACTAGAAAAGGGTAATAGACAAGCTTCACAATGGATAAACACTTGTTGGAGATAATTAATAACTCTGTCAGAGATACTCAAAAGAGATGTGAGCAGGTCAGATCATACAACAAACATCTCAAATAAAGAGACAGACATTTGTTGAGGACGAAAGATTTAATGAATCGCAACAGGATTCTCGATTAAGGAGATAAACACCTGCTCAAATAAAGAATCGGGTCGAAGTGATAACAAGCTTCCCCTATTAGAATATGGCTTAGCTTTTTCTTTAATCAAGTTTCTTACTTGAAAAAGGACCAAACACAAGTTGTCTCCACTAAAGGAACTGTCGTCTGCTTGAAATTAGCACAAACTTCCAAAATCTCTGGTCATCAGCCAAGAATGGCTCACAATTTATTCTTTAATCAAGCCTCTCACTTGAAAAAGGACTAAATACGAGTTGTCTTGGCTAAAGGGACTGCCGCCTGTTGGGAATTAGGAATCAATAACTCTATCGAGGATCTTCAAAAGAGATACAGGAAGGTTAGATTGCAACACATGTTTCTCAAATAAAGAGATGCCACCTGTTGGTGATAATAAATATTTCACAGAAAACTTCTCTACTGGGAATATACAGAGAGACCCCATTTGATGGAAAAGTTGATGGAGTCGCAACAGGCTTCTCAAATAAAGGGATACCACCTATTCAAATAACGAGTCTAGGGCTTCATTTGGTTGGATGAGAATCAAGGATTTTACAAGAAAACTTCTCTTCTAAGGATAAACTAGAGAGATGCCATTTAATATGAAGATACATATTGATATTTGGGGACATACAAGCTGCTCGAATAAAGAGACCGCCACTTACTGTCAAGAGATTCCGAAAGAGTGTTTTCACAACACTGCTGGAGAAACAAAATCTTCATCTTTTGATGTGAGAATCATAAACAGATTTTTGTTGAGGAAAATAAAATCCTCAAAGGTGCAAAATAAATTCCTTATCATCATCTAGGTTTCACAACCTAGAGAGATTCAAAATAAATGTTGCAAGGGGCTAAAGTTCAATCCAGGAACAAACTAGAGAGAAACGGTCAAACAATACTTTACCCAATGAGGATATAACTCAACTAGGAAATGGTTCCATCCAGATAATGAGCTGGAAAGGAAACCTAAAGCAAAATTCTTCCACGAGGAATAAGCTCAGTGGGGAATTAGAAAGGATATACACTTTCTGCTTAAGGTAGACACTCTACTGGAGAAAGGATACACACACTTTGTGGGGGATAACAGCACCAAAGATAGTGGATAAGAAACTCCGAGAAATGCAAGATGAGCATGAATCTTCATTCCGATATGCATGATGTATGAATGAATGAATGAATGTAAGTATGTATTGTATATGCTGACAAAACAAACATAATGATAAACTGGCGATGACCAAACATCACAGTACAACCAGATACTCGGATAAATCTCATCAAGATGGAAATACCACTGGAGATCCAGCTGAAGATCATGTTAGGGATTCAGCTGGAGATAAAAAAAATCCACCGAAGGAACGAAGTCTTGCTTCAAGGCTCAAACTGGGGGAACTGGATCACAAAACCCAACACATCGTAGCAACTTGGAGGAAACCCACTATCTGATTAACAACTATAGAGGAAACCTAAATACATCCACAAGAACAACTCTGCTTGGGAGAACATTGAGTTCTAAACTTTGAGATTTTACCATTCTTGGAATAACTGTTGACATTCCTTTTTGTATTCACAAATCAAAGGAAAGTATTTTTTGTAATTTTCAAAAGCATGATTGTTATTTATCTTTTGTTTCAAAAATTATTATAAAAAATAAATGAAATTTTGAAAAACAGAAACCAAAATAAGAATTGCAAACAAATTATCAAAGGCTCAAATTTTATTGATAGAATGGTAGTCCGCAAATGGCATGACCCCATGGATCATTACAAAGTTAAAATGGTAAATAAATAAAAGGCTACATTGAAATACAATAACCACTATTCTCCCTAACAACTTTGAATTCCATTGTGCTCAAAACTTCTGTCGAGAATGATGAGAATGAGAATCCTTGATGGGCAATATTTCTTCAAGTGATCGAGTCTGGCCTGATGTAGTTACTTGCCATAATCCCTAAATTTTTCTTAGATTTCCCTTTTGGATTTTCAATCTACCAGGATGATTATTTTCTGTTCATGTCTCTAACTTTTTCCTGGACCGCCCTTTCAGGATTTCAGCCCACCGAGACGCTCATTTTTGCCTAAGCCACCATTTCAGGTTTTCAACTTAGAGAGTTGTTTTTTATTTTTCTAGGCAAAGTATTTCTTGTTTGCATCGGCATTCACAGGACGAGGGAGTTCCTCACCATCCATAGTCGTAAGAATCAATGCACCACCAGAGAAGGATTTCTTAACAACATATGGGTCTTTATAATTATGAGTCCATTTGCCCCTAGAATAAGTGTTGAAAGACAAGATCTTTTTAAGCACGAGGTCGCCTTCTCTGAATACACGAGGTCGAACCTTCTTATCAAATGTTTTCTTTATTATTTTCTGATAAAACTAACCATGACACAAAGTCGCCATCCTCTACGGATTCCATCAAGACTTGCATTTATGGGATCTCAACCTCTACGGTGAGCACAACTTCCATGCCATACACAAGTGAGAAAGGGGTTTCCCCTATTGAAGCGTGGACAGATGTACAATACCCATGCAAAGCAAAAGGGATCATCTCATGGTAGTCTTTACATGTCACAATGTTAGGTGTCAAGAAATGTTGGTTTTTATATCCAAATTTGACACCTTTAAGCTCTTTTTATTGCTTTAATTAGTAAATGACTTATCTATTAAGCAATTCTTGCATTTTTTGTGAACATTAGATGTTTTGATGTGTTTGTTAGTTTTGTAGTGAAAATATCTCAAAAGGTTGCAGCTCGTTGCAGAAGAAAACTCGAAGAAACAAAAAATGCACGTGTCTGTAAATTTTGGAAGCTTCGCCTGGCAAGCATGAAGCGAAGGAAAGTTGCTTCACCTGGAGAAGCAATAGCAGAACGAATTTGTATTTTGGAAGTCCAATTCCAGTAGCTAGAAGAGTTCCCTGGCTGATTCGCCCGGCGAGAAAGAGGCGAGAGATTTAATTAAATTCAATTCAAGTTCCAGTAGCTCCCAGGTTTTATTCGCTGGGTGATTCGCCCAGCGAATTTGGATTCGCCCAGCGAAGGATTGTAGCGCCCGATGAAGAGAGATATTTTTCAGATGGACTAGTTGGCACTGTAGCTGTCACGTGGCTTCATTTGTGGGCTTCGCCCGGCGGAAGAAGTCACTCGCCCGACGAAATTTCCTGGGCAGAAAGTAGTATTTAGGTAGTTTTGAAGATATTTTGTAAAAAAACACTTTTAGAAAGAATCATTGTAACCTAGAAACACCTTTGGAGCATAAAAACTTCATCGTTTATTATTTTTCTTAGAATCCAAAGCTTTTATGCTTCAATCCTTAATCCATTGAAGATTGATGTAACAAAAGCTTTGTCCATTACTTGTTGATCAAGCTACCATAACAATGGGTAGCTAAACAACTCTTGTGTCAAGATTGGTGGTAGGTAATCCTTCATTTTGTATGTATTGATCTTGATTGTAGTGTGTGAACTTTGTTGATGATAAATATAGAAGAAAAACTTTATTTATATGGTTTATATTTTGTTTTAGTTCATGATTGAGAAATATGTTCTAAAACTTGACCTAAGTTTCAATCCATCAATAATCATGGGTCTAGAGATAGTTTTGAAAGTTGATTTTCATAAATATTGATCTTGAATGTTATCATATTGATAGCTGGAGTGAGAGATCATCTAAGGATCAATATGGTAAATCCCACAACAAGTGTTAGAGATAAACTTGTTGAGAGGATATGTGGTTATATTCATTGTTAACAAGTCCACATCCTTTATCGAGGAAATACGTATAAAACGGATTATCGGACCCTAATCCTGGCATACTTTTACCAAATCTTTAAAACCAATTTCTTTACCACTGATTACTAAATTCTTATGCAAACAATCCGATACAAAACAACCAATATCTTTGTGAATTTAAAAGTTTAAAACGATTTCGACTATAGAACGACGACAATACACATACAATCCCTGTGGAGACGATAAAACACCCCCAAAATACTTTTCAACAAAATGGCGCCGTTGCCGGGGATTGTTGTTTGTTATTGCAAGCATTGCAATAGTTGTTAAGTTTTAAGCTTGTTTAACTTTTTCTTGTGCTTTTTAATTTGTTTGGTTAAGTGTGCAGACCCTGTTTATGCGACGGAAGTTACCCGTGTAACACCCTTTTCTACCCCCAATAATGTTGCAACAGAAACAACTCAAATATCAGAGTAAAGCATGAAAATCACCTCAAAGGGTGCACATTTCTCATTAAATCAAAATAACACAATTGCCCTGTAAACAAATGGTTTTCCTCAAAATAAGTCAAAAAGCCTTCACATGGCAGCGGAACTCAAAATTTTCAAATAAAAGGTTTTCAACAAAAGGCCCTCAGAAGTAGCAGCAGAACCACCATAACCACAAATAATAAAAAAGGTTTTATAATAAACTATAACATCAAATAACAATAAATAAATCAACATGATTTGACTCGACGACCCAACCCAATGTTACATTATCAGAGTAAGACCCTCTACATCGACCAAAAGAAAATAAACTTCAAGATCCTCAAAAGCATCCACGGCTAAACCTGATCACCTGCACGTTATCCACGTGGAGGCAACATTCAAACAGGCAGGGTGAGTAATCACAATTCATAATAATCATTATAAAACAAGATATACATAAAATGGCGTCATCATCATAAATACAACATCAACAGGGAAAACATCAGGAAACACTATATCACAATTCATCAATGTCACGTAAAATGCAATGCACAATAAGACTCATGCATGTGGTACCAATCATCACAAAGGATGGACACCAGGCCATCAACCCTCCAAAGATCCCCGTCAATAGGATCGATCCCGCAATCGGAACCGGAGCACATCATAATTACCTCATATCCGCACAATGGGAATGAAGCGTCGTCACAGAGTATGCATATGAATGTATGATACACAAACGTCAATACTCATCATCATCAAAACATCATTATGTGCATCATCATTCATCAAAACATCATGTTCGTCATGTCGTCATTTATTGATCAAAATATCATGCGTCATCGTCTTATCAGCATACACCATACATAAACAACTCCTGGTCATCAATATACGTCATAGTAATTCATATCGTCAAGTAATCATCATACGTCAAATATATACAGTTCATAATCATCAATATTCTCATGAAATTCATCTCATCAAGTACTCGTCAAAACATCACGAAATCATCACGTCATAATCATCATTAACGTCACTAACATCATGGTAAAACATCATAAATATCACAGCATCAAACACCAAAACAGCACAGCCACAGAAACGAAATCTCGCGAAACGGCAGACGTTCGCTCCAGGATTCGCCTAGCGAACCTGTTCGATGTGGCCTTCGCCTAGCCAAGCGGCCAGCGAACCTCACAGATCTCTCACTCCACACCAGAAACTCAAACATCTGTCATGCTCGCCCCCACATTCGCCTAGCGAAGCCATTCGCTGGGCGAGACTCCTAGCGAATCCCTAAAGCCCCTTCAGAAACACCTCTGCATTTACACTCCTGTTATCGCGCATTCGCTACGCTGTCTTTTTAACGAACGATGGCGAACATTCGCCTTGCGAAGCAATGGTTCGCCTAGCGAACCTGCGATTACAGCAAATCGCTGCTACGCATCAGTAGCTCCCAAACCTCCAAGGTACCTGCGATTACAGTCCCAATCGACCCAAAAACATCCCTATAATAGTTCTAATATATCACAAGATTTAAAGGCCTAAAATCTACGTATGTTAGGTCGATTCAGGACACTACGGGAAACCTTAATTCCTCCTAAACCTTCAAAACTCTCAAACTCCATATAAACTCCATAAATCCCTTCACCACAAGATTGAAACTACAACAACGGGGAAATCTCCCCCAAAGGTCTATTTTATCCGATTAAATTCAACCCTTAATAATCGATTCACAAAATACCTTCAAATCATCAATTCGTCACAAAAATCCCATAAACCCTCAAACACAAAACAACCACTTCAATTACATCGAATCCTATAATGAAAACAATGAAAGGCAATTACTCCCCATACCTTAGATTGTCGAATCTGAGCTTTCTCTATCGATCCTGCAGAAACCTTCACGAATCCTCGACGTTTCCCTTCTTTCCTCAGAGCTCTGCACCTTCTTTCCTTCTTTTTACGGTTAATCACAAATGAATCCTAATTCTCCTCAATTCCTCCTTTTTGGGTTAATTTAACTCTTGGGCCTCAAATATAGGCTTTCCCCATAATACCCTCACTAAACCTCATCAAAAGTCCGTCTTACCCTTAATTCCTTTAATGTTATTTAAAATAAATAATAATACATTATATTACATAATATATACTATTATTTAATTAAATAACCAAAACTTCACAAAATCACTGACATCAACTCGAATCACCAAAATTCACCAAAATTCACGAATATAATATTTAAATAAATATTATTACGAAATTTGGGGTGTTACAACTCTCTCCCACTTAAAGAATTTTCGCCCTCGAAAATTACCTCAAGGGAACAAAGTTGGATATGACTCCCTCATCTGATCTTCACGTTCCCACGTCTAACTTTCGCCAGCTAGTCTACCCCGTAACACCTTCACCAAAGTTCTGTCTTTACCCCGCAGTTGCTTCATCTCTCGACCATTGACACGCACAGGCAATGCTGCCACAGTCAGATTATTCCTCACTTGTACATCGTCCATCTGAATCACATGCGACGAATCCGAAATGTACTTCCTCAATTGAGACACATGGAACACGCCATGCAAATTCGCAACTGACGGCGGTAAAGCAATTCGATAGGCTACCTCTCCTATCCTCTGCGATATCTGATATGGACCAACAAAACATGGAGTGAGCTTCCTAGACTTTAAAGCTCGACCCACACCAGTCATTGGCGTCACCCTCAAAAACATGTGATCTCCCTCTTGGAATTTAAATGCTTTCCTCCTCTTATCATGGTATCTCTTCTGACGACTCTGCGAAGCTTTCATCCTTTCTTGGATCATCTTAATCTTCTCATTCGTCTCTTGGACAATTTCAGGTCCGAGTACAGCACTCTCGTCCGATTCATACCAACACAACGGAGTCATACACCTTCTCCCATACAAAGCTTCATATGCGCCATACCAATACTAGCATGAAAACTATTATTGTACATGAACTCAATCAACGGTAAATGGTTATCCCATGATCCTCCATGATGCAACACACAAGCCCTCAACAAATCCTCTAAAGATTGGATAGTCTTTTCTGTCTGACCGTCCATCTGCGGATGATAGGCAAAACTCATCCTTAACTTAGTACCCAACGCATCTTGCAAACTCTTCCAAAACCTCAATGTAAACCTCAGATCTCTATCCGACACAATATTCGAAGGTACCCCATGTAACTTCACAATCTCCTCAATACCCATCCCAGCTAACTTTTGCAAGGAGTGATCAATCTTCATCTGTAAGAATGAGCCAATTTAGTTAATTCCTCCACTATCACCCCACAAAGAATCACTCCCTTTCCTAGTCTTCGGCAATCCCGACACAAACATCCATGAACATACTATCCCGTTTCCATTCTGGAATACCCAACGGTCGCCTCATACCTAAGGCTTCTGATGCTCAAACTTCAACTTCTGACGAGTTAAACACGCATATACGACCTCTGCAATATCCTTCTTCATAGAACACTTTCCTCAATCTCTAGAACATCTGGAACCCACACTCTATATCGAAACCTCATCACACTATTCTCATCAATCCAGAAGTCACCTCTGTTATCTTGGTTAATCAAATTCAATTAGTCAACCAACTTTAAATCAGACTGCTGTCCCATTCTGATTTCTTCCAGAATACCACTCGTCAACCTCAACATTCCCAACTTCACACTGTCAGGAGTCGCTTCACATACCAGACTCAAATCTCTGAATTGTTCAATTAATTCCAATTCTTTCACCATAAGCATCGACATATGTAATGACTTTCTGCTCAATGCATCGGCCACTACACTTGCTTTGCCCGGATGATAACTCAAATCAAAGTCAAAATCCTTCAACAGCTCTAACCACTTCCTCTGCCTCATATTCAATTCCTTCTGATCGAATAAGTACTTCAGACTTTTATGATCACTGAACACTTCAAATTTAGAGCCAAACAGATAATGTCTCCAAATCTTCAACACAAACACCACTGCGGCCAATTCCAAGTCATGTGTAGGATAATTCCTCTCATGAACTCGCAATTGTCTCAAAGCATAGGCAATAACTTGTCCCTTCTGCATCAATACTCCACCAAGACCCATCTTCGATGCATCACTGTACACCACAAAAGATTCACTCAGATTAGTCAAATTCAACACCGGAGCGGTCATCAACCTCTTCTTCAATTCTACAAAACTCCCTTCATAAGCTACATCCCACACAAAAAGCTTGACCCTTTCGAGTCTACTGAGTCAAGGTAATGCCAACTTAAAAAAACTCCCATAAACTTGCGGTAATAACCCGCCAATCCCAGAAACTTCGTATTTCAGTAGCAGACCTCAGCGGTGCCCACTGCAACACCGCATCAATCTTAGAAGGATCAACAACAATTCCACCACTTGAAATCACATGGCCAAGGAAACTCACTTCCTTCAAACAAAACTCACACTTCGACAGCTTTGCATACAACTTCTTCTCTTTCAACACTTGCAACACAGTCCTCGAATGCTCAACATGCTCTTCTTTGGATCTAGAATATATCAAGATATCATCGATAAATACCACCACAAACTTATCCAAATACTCATGGAAAATCCGATTCATATACTCCATGAACACACCAGGTGCATTAGATACACCAAACGACATCACAGTGTATTCATAGTGTCCATATCTCTTTCTGAAAGCCGTCTTCAGAATATCATCAGGCTTCACTCAAATCTGATGATAACCAGACCTCAAATCAATCTTGCTAAACACACAAGCACCTACTAACTGATCCACCAAATCGTCGATTCTCAGAAGTGGATACTTATTCTAGATCGTCACTTTATTCAACTGCCGATAATCAACACACAACCTCATAATACCATCTTTCTTCTTCACCGACATCACAGGGGCACCTCACAGGGAAACACTTGGTCGAACAACTTCCTCTCAACCAATCCTTCCAGCTATTCCTTCAATTCGCTTATTCAGAAACATACATTCTGTATGCAAACATCGACATCGAGCATGGCATCGAGTACCAGGTCGATAACAAGTTACACTCCACACTACAGTGGTAAATCACCGATATCTCTTGGGAACACCTCCAAATAGTCACACCATAGGTAGATCACACGCCACCGCATCTGTTATGCCTTCCAACAATCCAGCATCATAACACCCTTGCACCATCTTTCACAGACTCACCCACTTGCTTCACAGAACAAACAACTCTTCACCTTCGTCGAAATTAGATTCAGGTGATCGTCAGGAATTACACACACCATCGACATATCACTAGCCATCACACTGTCCTCTATCCCTCAAAAAGGAGACATCAACAATACCTGATCGTTCTCTTCAAGGTATCCCAACTTGACTGTCAGACAAGAAACTCGAATTCGCCTCATCTTCAAGTCTATTAGTCTGCATCAACTCATCAAAACAATCCTTAAGCACTCAGCTTAACCCCAACAGTTCACTGCGCACACTACTCAAACTCGCAAGACACGTCTATCTCATCCAACATGACCCCGTCTATTATCAACAAGAGATTAAGGGTGATCAGTTCCTCAATTTGTCAATAACAGCCGATATCATGAGGCGGTATAAACTATCTCCACCAACTATTGCAGCGTCCAACCCCATACTTAGCCAACGCTCCACACTCAAAACACCTTGGAGAAGAACCATCTTCTCCCCCACTTGTTTCATTCCCAACCTGCAAATGGAAAACAAAACAAGCATCGACAGTGTTTTTACGCACATGTCGCACACTAGGGAAACAAACAACATTAGACAACCTGGCCGGACGGACCGACCTGCTCTGATACCACTAATGTAACACCCTTTTCTACCCCCAATAATGTTGCAGCAGAAACAACTCAAATATCAGAGTAAAGCATGAAAATCACCTCAAAGGGTGCACATTTCTCATTAAATCAAAATAACACAATTGCCCTGTAAACAAATGGTTTTCCTCAAAATAAGTCAAAAAGCCTTCACATGGCAGCGGAACTCAAAATTTTCAAATAAAAGGTTTTCAACAAAAGGCCCTCAGAAGTAGCAGCAGAACCACCATAACCACAAATAATAAAAAAGGTTTTATAATAAACTATAACATCAAATAACAATAAATAAATCAACATGATTTGACTCGACGACCCAACCCGATGTTACACTATCAGAGCAAGACCCTCTACATCGACCAAAAGAAAATAAACTTCAAGATCCTCAAAAGCATCCACGGCTAAACCTGATCACCTGCACGTTACCCACGTGGAGGCAACATTCAAACAGGCAGGGTGAGTAATCACAATTCATAATAATCATTATAAAACAAGATATACATAAAATGGCGTCATCATCATAAATACAACATCAACAGGGAAAACATCAGGAAACACTATATCACAATTCATCAATGTCACGTAAAATGCAATGCACAACAAGACTCATGCATGTGGTACCAATCATCACAAAGGATGGACACCAGGCCATTAACACTCCAAAGATCCCCGTCAATAAGATCGATCCCGCAATCGGAACCGGAGCACGTTATAATTACCTCATATCCGCACAATGGGAATGAAGCGTCGTCACAGAGTATGCATATGAATGTATGATACACAAACGTCAATACTCATCATCATCAAAACATCATTATGTGCATCATCATTCATCAAAACATCATGTTCGTCATGTCGTCATTTATTCATCAAAACATCACGCGTCATCGTCTTATCAGCATACACCATACATAAACAACTCCTGGTCATCAATATATGTCATAGTAATTCATATCGTCGAGTAATCATCATACGTCAAATATACACAGTTCATAATCATCAATATTCTCATGAAATTCATCTCATCAAGTACTCGTCAAAACATCACAAAATCATCACGTCATAATCATCATTAATGTCACTAACATCATGGTAAAACATCGTAAATATCACAGCATCAAACACCAGAACAACACAGCCACAAAAACAAAATCTCGCGAAACGGCAGACGTTCGCTCCAAGATTCGCCTAGCAAACCTGTTCATTGTGGCCTTCGCCCAGCGAAGCGGCCAGCGAACCTCACAGATCTCACACTCCACACCAGAAACCCAAACATCTATCATGCTCACCCCCACATTTGCCTAGCGAAGCCATTCACTGGGGAGTTCGCTGGGCGAGACTCCTAGTGAATCCCTAAAGCCCCTTCAGAAACACCTCTGCATTTACACTCCTGTTATCGCGCATTCGCTGCGCTGTTCGCTTAGCGAACGATGGCAAACATTCGCCTAGTGAAGCAATGGTTCGCCTAGCGAACCTGCAATTACAGCAAATCGCTGCTACGCATCAGTAGCTCCCAAACCTCAAAGGTACCTACGATTACAGTCCCAATCGATCCAAAAACATCCCTATACTAGTTCTAATATATCACAGGATTTAAAGGCCTAAAATCTACGTCTGTTAGGTCGATTCAGGACACTACAGGAAACCTTAATTCCTCATAAACCTTCAAAACTCTCGAACTCCATATAAACTCCATAAATCCCTTCACCACAAGATTGAAACTACAACAACGGGGAAATCTGCCCCAAAGGTCTATTTTATCCGATTAAATTCAACCCTTAATAATCGATTCACAAAATACCTTCAAATCATCAATTCGTCACAAAAATCCCATAAACCCTCAAACACAAAACAACCACTTCAATTACATCGAATCCTATAATGAAAACAACGAAAGGCAATTACTCCCCATACCTTAGATTGTCGAATCTGAGTTTTCTCAATCGATCCTGCGGAAACCTTCACGAATCCTCGCTGTTTCCCTTCTTTCCTCAGAGCTCTGCACCTTCTTTCCTTCTTTTTACGGTTAATCACAAATGAATCCTAATTCTCCTCAATTCCTCCTTTTTGGGTTAATTTAACTCTTGGGCCTCAAATATGGGCTTTCCCCATAATACCCTCACTAAACCTCATCAAAAGTCCGTCTTACCCTTAATTCCTTTAATGTTATTTAAAATAAATAATAATACATTATATTACATAATATATACTATTATTTAATTAAATAACCAAAACTTCACAAAATCACCGACATCAACCCGAATCACCAAAATTCACCAAAATTTACGAATATAATATTTAAATAAATTAAATAAATATTATTACGAAATTTGGGGTGTTACAACCCGCAGACCAACTTCATTTCGATCCTGAGATTGAAAGAACTGCACGTAAGTTAAATAGCAAAACAAGGCGGAGGAGGCAACTTGCTAAGGAAAGACGAGAACAAGGAGAAAGTTCAACTTCGACACCAATACCACAATTAACGCCAATCATGGCTGCTCCACCACCACCACCACCTGCTTCAACACCTTGTGTTAATAGTCCGAGGCATATAGCCCAGTTCGCACGTAATGTTCATAATGGGCGGCACTCTGAAATGAAAACGGGTATCCTCGCTCTTCTATACCAGAATCCGTTCACCAGTATGGATCACGAGGATCCCTTTACTCACTTGACCAAATTCTATGAAATTGAGGGTACGACTGGAGCTCCTGAAGTAGAAGAAAATTCTTTGTTTAAGAGACTGTTCCTACATTCCCTAATTGGGAAGGTAAAGGAATGGTACCTTGACCAATCAACTGCAATTATGACGGACTGGAACATGTTAAAAGAGAAGTTCTTAGAACGATTTTTTCCTCACAATCGTTTCATGGAAGCGAAAACGGCGATTGCAGTTTTCTCACAAGGTGGGAATGAGTCTCTCAACGAAGCTTGGGAGAGATTGAAATTCTTGCCTATGTAGACAGCAGATGTGCTAACACATGTCAAGACATTGTGCTACATAATCATTTACACTCAGAGGTGCAACAGCAGACGGATACCTTGAATATCAGAACTGCACAATCACAGATGTCACGACATCTGATCCAACATGTTAGTCAAGAACAATAACAAAACTGTAAATTGCAGAATGTTAAATAAGACAGCATGTGTTAACCCAGTTCGGTGAAATTCACCTACATCTTGGGGATACCAATCCATGACGAAGACTTCACTATCTGTAGAACTGTTACAAAGTTAAACTCCCCCGTTTACAACTTTATACCTAACATCTACCCAATAAACATCTTTATCAAGGCTAAACTCAAACGTTTACATCCCTGATATGAGATGCCCCACTCACATCCTAATCACAACCTGTTAAATCTCTGTTTTCTGCCAATACAGAACCTGTCGCGGTTTCTTGACCTTCAATTTATCTTGGGCTTGCTTCAAAGCTTCATCCAAGAATAATACAACAACCATTACCTACATGCTTCTGGTTGTATCCCTGTACCTATGCCTTCCACTCTGCGTCCCATATTACAGAGTGGAGACTTACAACTTCTAAGAGAGCCAGTGACTCTCAAACCCTAAACCCTTATTCAACATAAGAGAACTAGGTTACAAAGTTATAAGTGATACAAAAGTACAGTCCTTAACCCTAGGTCTAAGTCTCCTTATATAGTCTTCTGTTGTCTTGGGCTTTCTATCTTTTCTCCTGTGATTCCTTGATCCGCTCCATAATTCTTGCAATATATTAAAACCTGCTAACTTAGTAAGTCAGTCAGGATGTCAAGACATTTCCTTCGACATCTTTTTCTTCTGCACATTCTTTAAGTTTGTCATCAGAATGTTTTAGCAAAATTTAGTCAAACTTCAGGTGCTTTCAGAGATTCAAGTCCATGCTTAGAAAATGCAAAGGGCACGGTTTTGATGAGCTTACGCAAGTTTATGTTTTCAGAAATGGTCTTCAAATGGTTCACAAAACATTGTTGGATGTTACCGCGGGCGGATCTTTAATTACTAAAAGCGCCGACGAAGCCATTTCTATCATTGTTAAGATGGCATTAAACGACCATCAAGGGAATCATAACAGTGGCCAATCTCAAAAGAAACCGAGAGTGCTAGAGTTGGGTACAAATGATGCAATTCTGGCTTAGAATAAATTGCTATCTCAACAAGTTGAGTTGTTAACGCAACAAATGTCAAAGCTCCCTAAACAGATTAAATAGATGCAAGAGTTGTCGAACAAGAATGTGCAAATAGCTTGTTGTGAATTATGTCAAGGAGATCAACCTATCGGGTATTGTCCTCTGGTAGTGGAAGAAGTAAATTATGCTGGAAATCCCACTCAAGGCTATCAAGGAAGACCTCTATACCAAAATTCTCAACAACCTTATCAAAATTAACAAGGTTAACAACCCCGAGGGAATTATCAAAATCAACAAGGATATCGACAAAATCCTTATCAACCAACGCAAGATCAAGGTAGAAGTTCAAGGATGGAGGAAACTTTCACACAATTCATGCAATTATCAATGGTCACTCAAAAGAGTACTGAAGCTTCAATTAAAAATCTCGAAAATCAAGTTGGGCAACTTGCGAAGCAATTAGCCGAGAAGCAACCGGGGCCATCCTTTTCCGCTATCACGCAAACAAATCTGAAGGAGCATTGTAAGGCTATTTTCACAAGAAGTGGAAGAACAATCAGTGGAGATACTGAAAAATGAGGTGGTGGTTAAAAAGCAGATTGATATTGTAGTGGAGGAAGTCGAAAAAAATGATAAAAATGTTGTAGTTGAATAAAATGAAGAAGAGGTGAAGAGGAGAAAAGAGAAAAAAAGAAAGGAGTTTAAGAAAGAAGTTGTACAGAGAAGATTACTTTATCCTCCTGCTCCTAAGATAAAAGAGAACGATAGGCATTATGCGAGATTCTTAGAATTGTTTAGTCGGTTGCAAGTAACCGTCCCTTTCTCTGAGGCTCTTGAGCGAATGCCTAAGTTTGTAAAATTTATGAAGGACATACTTACCATAAAGAAGAGGTGCACGGACAAGGATACCATTGATCTCAATGCCGATTGTAGTGTCGTCATTCAAAGTGTGCTTCTGCAGAAAGAGCAAGATCCGGGAAGAGTAGCTTTACCTATTACTATAGGTAATGATTTTAAATGTAAAGCTTTGGTTGTCATGGGTGCTAGTATCAATTTAATTCCTTTGTGCGTGGTTAAATGACTTGAAAATATGAACGTGAAATCAACAACCATGACATTACAACTTGCGGATAAGTAAAGGACTCATCCTCATGGTGTTGTGGAGGATGTGCTTGTAAAAGTGGATAAATTCTTGTTTCCGGTTGATTTCGTGATTATTGATATGGATGAGGATGAGGATACGCCCATCATTCTTGGAAGACCCTTCATGAAAATCGCCAAAATGTTGGTGGATGTTGATGAAGACATAATGAAGGTGAGGATCAAGGCTAGTGGAAAAGAGGAAGAAGCTTGTTTCACACTCTTCAAAGGAGTTATGTATTCGAATCAAGTGGATGAAGACGTTTATAAAGAGAAAGACTTTGAAAGAGAAGTTGTGCGGAAGAAAAAGGATGAAGATGCGAAAGTGGCTATGATGCGATCATGTTGGGATTTTTCCTTCTTGATAAAAAGGGGATCAAAAACTGGGCATGATAATAGTTGAAGTCTTTGTTCGTGAAGTGTTGTGTTTCTCGGAAGCCAATTTTTGAGCTTTTGGTTTCGAGGTATCAAGGATCTGGACCGTCGAGCTCAAACGACGTTAGACAAAGCGCTAGTTGAGAGGCACCCCAACATTGTAAGTATTTACACTGCTTTTATGTTGAATATTGTTTGAAAGCATGTTTGAAAATGCAGTGTTGTTGTAGAGTTGGCAGACCTCACCAAAACAGAATTTTTCTGTTTCTGGTGTAGTTCGCCCGGCGAACAGGAAGCTTCGCCCGACGAAGGTTGTTTTCCTGGCCTTCGCTTCTGCGTGGCTGGACGAAACAGACTGAGGTGCATAGTAAAATTAAAGGGCCCAGTGCGTTTTCAGAAAGAGAAAAATAGGGGACAAATAGAAATTGATAAGATTGGTCCCCACTATAAAAGGGTTTGTGGTCCACTTGAGTTCTTTTCCTCATATGGTATTTTTCTCTCTCACCACAAACATACACTAAGTCTCCCACTTGCAACTCTTTGTCCCTTCCAAATTTCTGTCAACTCTCAAATCATTTTCAAGGTTAGTCTTTAATGGTTTGTTTATGTTAAAATTCTTCCTTTTAAGTATTGTACTAGAAGCATGTAGTTAGTTAGGGTTTACTTTTGGAAATTTAGATTTAGGAGTAGAAATGGTAAATCTCTTTGCATGTTGTGTTGTTACTTTGATTGTCTTGTATTATGTGTGGGATCTATGAAGAAGATGAGCTACATGCAGAACTGTGTTTTTTTTGGAAGAAGCTATGTTCGCAGGCTTTCGCCCGACGAAGCAGCGGCGAGACAGCATAATCAGTTATGCTTGGTTATTACTGTTCTAAATCATTTTCTTTTCATTTGTTTGTTATTCTAACATAGTTCCTGCTATTGTGTTGGTTTGTTTTCTTTTGTTCTATCTTGCAGATGGCTCCAAGAATGAAACCCACCGCTGCTAAGAAACAAAAGGGAGTTGCAAGCGGATATGTTACTCCAGCTGAGTATGATCAGCGTCGTTTTCTAAGTGTTGCGTATGCAGCAAGGATAGCTAGCCTGGAGAGAAGGCAGATCCTTTCAGAACGAAAATTCATCCTTAATCACGAGGGTGATTACCGTCGGGTTCAGGCTATATTCGAAAGTAAAAAATGGGGATCTTTGCTGAACCTGGTGGACCGTGTCAGTTACGAATTGGTAAGAGGTTTTTATACAAATGCATTACAGTCGGAGGGAGAACACTTCAGGTTCCAAACCTTTGTGAGGGGAAAAGAAATTTTCTTTAACCGTGATGAAATCAACAATTTATGGAGTAAGCCGTGCACTTTGGGAATTCTGGAAAAAGATGACTTCGCCTAGTTGCTCAAGAAACCTCTTAACCATGAAAATATTTCAAGTTCAATCTTATATCCGGGAAGGAGTGTTGAGTTGAACGAAAAGGGTGAGCCTATCAGTTACAACAGATAGGATATTGTCGCTCCCGGGATTTTCATCCTAGTACAAACGCGAAAGTGGCACCGAAACAGAGTCGCCAGCAATGTGTATTTATCCCATGAGAGGGAAAGGAAACACCGCATAAACCTGAAGGAAAGGATAGAGCATGGTCTTGCGACAAAGAGAACTGGATTCGGGAGTCGGTTACGCGAGAGGAAGGTATTAGCACCCCCTCGCGTCCATCGTACCCGATGGGATCCACGCTTGCTTGCTCGATCAAAGGGTGTAAAAGAAAGAATACTGGAAAAGGAACTGAAAGAAAGAAAGGAGAAAGAATGGAAGAGGAACGAGAAACAAATGTAGCGAAAATAAAAGAAGTGCTTGAATGGGCCCTACCCCACTGCCTACGTATCTCATCGGGAGCATGAGAATCAGAGCGACGTAGTTCCCCTCACTAGGGATGGATTGCATTTTTTAGAGAACGGCTTACGTTCTAGCTCAGGTGTTGCAGGCTCGCTGGTCCGAGTGCGTTACCATCTTGCAAGAGAACGAGTAGGAGCACGTTCATACGTTGAGAGTGAGTGAGATGAGAAAAGAATTCCCGAAGGGAAGACGTAATTGTTTGTTTTTGTCTTTTAGAAATTTTTCCATTTATTTGCATATGACAGTGCATCTGAATCTTAGTCGTTGGAATGTGTGCATTCTCACATTCCAAGATGGAACGAGCAAGAAGACACACTAAGAGCGAAGAAGACCCCCACACTTAGTTCCAATTGTCAAGGTTCAAACACACTAGCATACTTGTGTTTATTAAGTGTTTTTGTTGATTAAGAAAAGAAGAAGTGTTTTTTATTATTTGTACCTTCAACAAGCATTGCATTCAAGTCCCTCATACAAGATCGAATGTTTAACACATTGATCCAAGATGGGCTATAATGTTATACATTCTAAGATTATAAGAGAAAACCCCTTTATAATCTTTTCTTTATATGAAAGGCCTAAATGCAATAAATGCTTACCTTTATTAGATGTTTTGGATTTTCTTTAAGAGATGAGAAGAGAGACTCAAGAGAGGAGAAAAGGTAAAACCTATGTGGACTAAGACTCAATCCTAATTGAAGATTAAAGGGAGTGATCCTAATGGTTTGTGAGGTTTCAACCTAAAGTCTAAAGAAAGAATGAATTAAACAATTCACTTCTAAAGTAGAAGATGAATTGTAATTCAAAAAGGGGAAGTGATGAGTTATTAAAAGAAAGCACATAAGTGCTTAACAAAACACAAAATGGAATTGTAAAAGAGATGAAAGGAAAGAAATTTGAATGTGGATTCCTTATCCACGCTCAATTGCAACTTACCAAAGCCCCTACATGGTTAGTAAACATGTACAAGAAGTGTGAGAAATAAAAGAACATTTAATGCACTATAAAGCTCAAGAGAATTAGATGAGAAATCAAATTCTATTAATCACAACCAGAATGTGCATCATATGGAAAACAAATGATTATCATCAAGCAAACTCAAGTGGATAGGCAACAAACATCATCCATGACATTAGAACATGATACCATAAGTAAAGGGAGAATGAAAGATGAAAGGAAAAAGAAGAAATGTGCATAAATGGAACATGTAATCCATGGATCAGAATTGAAATGAAATGACAAATGATTCACAAACATATCACAAGTATTCATGCATGACACATCAAGACATTTAAGAAGTGATAGAAGAAGTAGAATTGAAATGGGAGTTCAAAAAAGGAAAGTGCAAACACAACATGTTAAAGGTACCCAAGGTTCAAATGATAATCAACATGCAAATATGACATATAATATGTATCAATGACCTATTATGTCACATGAATGGTTCACCAAATATGCAAATGATCATGCAAGTATGTACAAAAGAAAATATGTAAACATGCACAAAAGTTAAGATGATATGACATGCTATTATGCTTCAAAAGTAATGCATCAAAAAAAAATCAAATGGCCTTAGGAAAATTAAGCAAGCATGGTTTAAAGATACACAAGTCATAAGTGAATCATATACCAAAATAGCATACAAGAAATCAAGGCAAAATGATGTCAAACAATGCATTTAGGTCAAATTGGATGCACATACCAAGTAACACAAAAATGAACACCAAACATGTCATGAAATGACTTAAAAAAACAAACAAAAATCAATCAACATACTTCAATATGTTAATGACTCATTACAAAAAGAAGAGCATCAAAACAAATTTTAATGATCAAGAACAAAATTAAACAAGATCATGTACCACATTAAGAATGCACACCAAAGAAATTCAAAGAAAATTGTGGAGCAGGGGCAAAAAGGTCATAAAATCAGAAACTAAAATCACCAAAAATTTTCTAAATGTTTTAAGAATACTCATGAATTTTTGTGGAATTTTATGATGATGTTTGGTATTTTTAAAAAATTAAAAAGAAAACGTGTAGCAAAAATAAAAAATAAAAAAAACAATGCAAAATGAATGGGGGTGCATGCCTAGTAATTACTCAGTTCAAAAATGGTTTGGGCTTAAGGCATGGGGGTGTGGATATCAATCTGACTAGGTCCACTAAGCTCGCATAACACAATAACAACCATACACTCTCAGTCAACACAAGTCAAAGTCGCTACAACCATTGGATGAAGTCAAGTCATACGCACAGTCAAAGTATGCTAATCTAACGCCTATACATGCACGACCACACTTCATACCGTGTACCACGCCACACGAATTTTAAAAATAAAATCAGAATGAGCACATGAGAAGCACGTGTATTTTAATGCGTTGGCGCGTCCTGAACCACACGATGATGAAAAATCAACGGACAAGATCAAAACTAGCATAAAACCCTAGCATTCAAGATCACCGGCCGGAGATGACCTCCGGTCATCTTCTCCGGCAAACCACCACCGTCTGCAACCTCAAATCTTCCAGAATTCCACAAACGATATACCAAAATGAAGATGAAGTAATGTAGAGTATGAATCCAGTGATAAAACATACAAAATGTTCATGAAATGAGAGAATCGAGCAGAAGAAAATTTGCCCTAACATTTCAACTATGCCTCTAAAGGCCTATCAACTAGCCAGACAAGTTCTTGAGCTTATAGGAAGCATCAAGAACCTGAAAATTTCTTCACATCAAGCCTATAATGGTGGAAATTCTTACCTGGAGATTTGAGACCTTCAGATATTCCTCAGAAAACCAGAGGTGCTGCTTCCTTCTTGAGCTACTCTTGGCCAAATAAAGGCTTAGAGGAAGAGATTGATGATGATTCAGTGGAGAAGAGATTGAGACCGAGCCTCAAACAAGTAGCACTGTGGAGAAGTTGAAAGAGAATCAAGGAAGATTTAGGAGGAGGATGAACAATGTGAGCTCGAGAATTCTTTGCAATGGTGAGAGTGAGAGTAAAGCAGAGAGAGTTTTTGGAGAGAATGTGGAAAAATGAAGCTGAACCTGAAATTAGAGAGTTAGGCTTGGTTTTATAGTAAACTCTAACCATGGTTTAATGAGTGAGTTAACTGAGTTATGTGGAGTTAAGTGAGTCATCCCTAACTAACTGAGTCAAGTTAGTTAGGGAGAGCCATGATATGGTGTGGCTGGTTCATAATGTGTTACCATGTTCTTGCTGCTAAACTTCTATAGTAAGCTTCCAACCTTTCCCTTTTCATGTATGACTCGAGCAAGTGTGTAAAGAGTGCAGGCATGTGTTGGTCTCAATGAGGAAGCAAACATACAACTTCTGTCATGTATTTGATGTGTGCTTGAACCAAAATTATGCAGCAAGTCATCATTGTAACAGTGGGTGTTTGAGAATGGAATTCTCCATGTTCATGGCATGAAACTGTATGGTTTTGGAATCAATGAAAAGAGGGATCATAATAGAACAACTTTGGTATGAAAAATGACTTGACATAATGCTTGGGAAAGGTTGAAAAATGACTTGAAACACAAAGGTTTGGAAACTAGTTATGGACGAGGAAATGAGGTTGGTTGGCAAGGTGTGCATGGCATGGATTTTCAGCAAGATCATCACAACTTGGACTCAACATAACTTCTTGACCTTTGATCAAATGAAAAAAACATGAACACCAATCTTAAAGATCTCACATAGAGGAACAACTTTCATGTTGAAAGATTTTTCATTTGAGGCCTCTAGCCATGAGTAATTGATCTAAACATTTGGCCCACCATGTGTTTGGGAAAATGACTGCGCGCGTGCCCTGAAAATCTTGGTCATGACCAAGTTCTGAACCTACTTTGCTCCAACTTTGATCAATCATATCTCACTCAATTTTTATCCAATAGAGATGTTCCACATATGGATGTGAAGCTTAAAACAAGATCTTTTGTTGTGGCCGAGTGGAATTTTCATTTGGTGCTTCAATTTTAAATGGCCTTGGCTCAAACTCTGATGCAAAATGGCCAAAACTTGCTATTTTTAGTAACCCTTCTTCTTCCAAAAATGGCAACTTTCCACCTCTTGATTTTTTCATGATTCCTTTGGAGTTTCTTGGCCAAATTTTGTACATTGGACACATATAACATGAATTTTATGGATTTGGCCTCAAAAAAGTCAAGAGTTGACTTTTTCCTCTGATTATTTGACTTGGTCCCAATTTTCCTGATTTTTTATCTTTCTTCCAATTGAACCACTTCTAAAACCAATTGAGAGGCAATTTTCCACATACATACACTTAAGAACATATAGAATACCATGACATCAAGTTTTGTCCAAAAAATCAAAGGTATCCTGATTTAATTGGAAACCCTAGTTTAGGTGCCCACCTCCTAGGAGAAAAATGTGCAGCCTTCAATTTCAAATTCCTCAGAGTATGTTGTGTATCCTCTTAAAGGATGATGAGATATACCATTTGAGGATGATTTTGGATCAATGAGCTATCTCTTTTGAGGATTTTCCTTCAGTTTTTGAACCTCTTGCATAGTGAAAGATGTAGTGCTTCAATCTCCCATTGAATCTCACTTCCTTGAGGTTTTGGATGATCAATTGAGATGGTATGAGACATGAGAGACTCTTGGCTTGCTTTGAGGCAACTTGATTGACCTTTTTGTGCTTTGAATGATCCCTTGATTGTCCATCTTCCCCCTGATCACATGCCCTGATGGTAAGAAGGATGCTATGCCTCATTTTTCTATGTTAAATGCAATGCAATGCTAATGAGATGGATATGATATGATAGATGATAATGCTATGCTAAGATGACAAAAAGGGAGAGCAAATTTTGGGGTATTACAGCTGCCCCTATTCAAACGCTGTAGACCTGAATGCCTGAAAGCAATTGCTTTCGGACTTTCAAGGTATATACTGATTGAATACCAAATATAACCAAAAATTTGCTCTGGATGATGAAGAAGAAACCCCCCCCCCCCCCCGACATTGCTGGATTGAATCTTCAATGAAACATTGTCGGAGAAATCTGTCCTTTGAACAACACCAGACGACTACTGGCCTGCCACTCTACTGGTGGACTTTGATAATGTCTTTTATGCAATTCCAGACGACTACTGGCCTGCCACGCTACTGGTGGACTTTAGAAATGTGTTTTATGCAATTCCAGACGACTACTGGCCTGCCACTCTACTGGTGGACTTTGATAATGTCTTTTATGCAATTCCAGACGACTACTGGCCTGCCACACTACTGGTGGACTTTAATACTGTCTTTTATGCAATTCCAGACGACTACTGGCCTGCCACACTACTGGTGGACTTTAATAATGTCTTTTATGCAATTCCAGACGACTACTGGCCTGCCACACTACTGGTGGACTTTGCAGCTTCGTGCCACCCGAAGACGGACTTTTGCCAATCCACTGTTGGACTTTTGCCACCCGAAGACGGACTTTTGCCAATCCACTGTTGGACTTTTGCCACCCGAAGACGGACTTTTGCCAATCCACTGTTGGACTTTTGCCACCCGAAGACGGACTTTTGCCAATCCACTGTTGGACTTTTGCCACCCGAAGACGGACTTTTGCCAATCCACTGTTGGACTTTTCCCACCCGAAGACGGACTTTTGCCAATCCACTGTTGGACTTTTGCCACCCGAAGACGGACTTTTGCCAATCCACTGTTGGACTTTTCCCACCCGAAGACGGACTTTTGCCAATCCACTGTTGGACTTTTGCCACCCGAAGACGGACTTTTGCCAATCCACTGTTGGACTTTTGCCACCCGAAGACGGACTTTTGCCAATCCACTGTTGGACTTTTGCCACCCGAAGACGGACTTTTGCCAATCCACTGTTGGACTTTAAGCTGCTTTGCCACCCGAAGATGGACTTTTGCCAATCCACTGTTGGACTTTTGCCACCCGAAGACGGACTTTTGCCAATCCACTGTTGGACTTTGCTAACGTCTTTTAACAATGCCAGACGACTACTGGCTTGCCACACTACGGGTGGACTTTCGCAAAATTCCAATACTGGATTACACTCTGCATCCGTGTCAGACATCTCTGCCAACTTTGCTGAGGAACAATGATCCATGACTTGACTTTAGAGGTTCCTGAGAGGATAGTATCTCTGCTGGAGACTGAATGAACAATCCGTCTGCTTCGAATTGTCAAGTTTACCAAAAATAAATTGGACTTGAAGAATAATAAATCTGCCAGTAATCACTTCATCTGCTGGAGGAATGAATTTGGTCACAGCGACTCCGCTGGGGGTGAGAATTTCTTTGCATGGCGTCTTGCTAAGGAAGAAAAGTCATAAAACTCTGCTTGGGGATCTATCCAATCCAAGACCCTTTGTAGGGGTTATCCACCTTCTGACCTGGCTGGGGAAAGACTGTACCATCCTTGTTGAGGAATAGATTCTGCCGATCTTATAAACCTCTGCGGGGAGAACAATAACTCAGCTGGGGAGTATTGCTGACAAGATTCGATGCTGACCTCTGTGGGGGATCATTACCAGAGACACAATCTTGCTCTGGATCAAGGCTACTCTGTCAGGGATATGCAAATCCAGGTTAGAACATTCCACTGCAACTTGCTAGGAAAAAGTCCTTAGAGATCTGTTGGGGAAACCCAAAGCAAATCCACAGTAGTCTGCCGAAGAATATGACTGTCGAGCTTAGGATAAGTACCACAATGCCCCATGTTAGGCGAGCTTCCCTTTAGACAATTCTGTTAAGGATGACGAGTTTATAACAAAACTCTGCTGGAGGAAACTGCTTTAAAACGTCTCGTGCTGGGGAATGCCTTTTGAGAGGATTTTCAGAAGACCAACTGTCCTCAAACTCTACTGGGGATGATCAACACTTCATGCTGGGGAAACAAACATGCCCCATGCTTGGGCAAACCAACAATTTATCCCCGAAGAGGATGTCATAAGAGGATTTTACAGAAGATTTAGCCTCTTCAAACTCCTGCGACTTCGCTGGGGATAATGACCATCAGTTTCAGTATCGGCGAGACCAATCTTTTGGGGAACTTGTGACCGTTATCGACACAGAAAAGCTTGTAGCTGTTGGAAGTACTGTATAAGAGAATCGACTTAATAAGATACAACGGTACCCAGTTGAACTTAATTCAATGATATCGAACCGTTATGAACGACCGTAGACCGAGCGATGAACGCCGACCTCCTTACCCGTAATTGCCCCAGTCTTTTGCGTGGGGTAATTGATTACTGGTCTTGTGCTTAAAATCATCTGCACCTGCTACCTGCAACAAAAGAATATGCACACATGCCCCGAATATTGCGTGGCTAGAATCCATCATCCGGGAGTATTCAACATTCAAAGTAATTTCAAATGTTTTTTCTGCGCATGTTATTGCAAGGCCGCCATGTCTTCAAATGCAATGTTTTATCAAAAATTAGGACGTTTTTGCAAACAAAGCAATAAAACAAAAATAGAAAGCTTTTACTGAAATTCAATTTATTGACTGAGAGCCCAGAATAGGCAATTACATTAGGAAGCAATCCCTGGAAAGAGGTGATCGCTTAAAATTGAGAAAAGAAACTATCCTAATGGCAATGTGAAAACGGCATTCCACTGAGTTTCCATTCTGCTATGACCAGTATGTCTTCAAAACTCCCCGACCTTGCCTTCTGAGGAATGATCAGACCGATTCCTATCTTTCAGAACGTCAGTTGTTCAAACGGTAATTGGGTACAGATAACTCAGACCGTAGCCATTCGCTTAAATCCTTCTTTTGCGTGGACCGCCCTTTCAGGTTTTCGATCCACCAGGATACCCTTTTTTGCCTAAGTTGCCCTTTTGGGTTTTCAACTTACCGGGTGTACAATTTTTCAATTATATCCCTAATTTTTGCCCGAACCTTATTCTGTTTTTGGTTCGCCGGGATGCCCTTTTTTGCCTGGATTTTTATTTTTATTATCCAGCGGGTCTATTCATGCGAAGTATTTTTCGACTACGTCCGAGTTGACAGGGGATGAAAAGTCTTCGCCATCCATGGTTGTAGGCAATAAAGCTCCGCCCGAAAAGACCTTTTTAACCACAAATGGACCTTCATAGTTAGGAGTCCATTTTCCCCTGTGATCTGTATTGGGAGGAAGGATCCTTTTGAGTACCACATCTCCGACTTTGTAAACCCGAGGACGCACCTTTTGGTCAAATGCCTGCTTCATTCTGCGCTGATATAATTGCCCATGACATACAGCCGCCAATCGCTTTTCCTCAATAAGGCTCAGCTGATCAAATCTTGCTCGTACCCATTCGGCCTCATCTAGCTTAACATCCATCATGACTCTGAGGGACGGAATCTCCACTTCAACCGGTAGCACTACCTCCATACCATATACAAGTGAGAATGGGGTTGCCCCAGTGGACGTGCGTACCGACGTTCGATACCCATGCAAAGCAAATGGTAACATCTCATGCCAATCTTTGTACGTGACAACCATCTTCTGCACAATCTTCTTGATATTTTTATTGGCCGCTTCGACCGCGCCATTCATCTTTGGACGGTACGGAGAAGAATTGTGATGTTCGATTTTGAAGTCCCGGCATAATTCAGCCATCATCTTGTTATTCAAATTAGAACCATTATCAGTAATGATTCTTTCGGGAACTCCATATCGGCATATGATATCCCGTTTTAAGAAACGAGCTACCACTTGTTTTGTAACATTGGCATAGGATGCAGCTTCAACCCATTTGGTGAAATAATCAATTGCCACCAAGATGAAACGATGACCGTTAGAAGCTGTAGGCTCAATCTTTCCGATCATATCAATGCCCCACATGGCAAACGGCCAAGGCGACGACATGATACTCAACGGATTTGGAGGTACATGCACTTTATCTGCATAGATCTGGCATTTATGGCATTTACGGGCATATTTGCAACAATCTGACTCCATAGTCAACCAATAATATCCCGATCTTAACAACTTTTTAGCCATTGCATGCCCTCCGTCATGGGTACCAAAAGAGCCTTCGTGCACTTCAATCATCAACAGGTCTGCTTCGTGTCTATCCACACATCTAAGCAGGACCGCGTCAAAATTCCGCTTGTACAGCACGCCAGCTTTGTTCAAAAAGAAACTACCAGCTAGCCTTCTCAACGTCTTCCTGTCCTTAGCGGATGCCCCTGGCGGGTATTCTTGACTTTTCAAGAAACACTTAATGTCATGAAACCATGGCTTGTCATCAGACGTTGCATCAACAGCAAACACAAACGCCGGTCTGTCAAGGCGGGATACTTCAATCTTAGGTACATGGTTCCATCCTTGCACTTTGATCTTGGAAGACAAAGTGGCCAAGGCATCAGCGAACCTATTCTCATCTCGAGGAATATGGTACAGTTTCACTGTTGTGAAAAATGTCAGCAATCTCCTTGTATAATCTCTATACGGCACTAGATTTGCTTGGTGCGTGTACCAACTCCCTTTCACTTGATTGATCACCAAAGCTGAATCACCGAATATATCAAGGGTTTTAATCCGTAGATTAACCACCTCCTCGATCCCCATTATACAAGCTTCGTACTCTGCTTCATTGTTGGTGCATCCGAAAGTTATTCGGGCAGTGAAAGGCATATGAACACCTTCCGGCGTGATAAGAACTGCTCCAACTCCGCACCCATTCATATTGACAGCCCCATCAAACATCAGACTCCATTTGGATTCAGGGTCTGGCCCCTCCTCCGGGAGTGGTTCCTCGCAGTCTTTAGCTTTGAGAAACATGATGTCCTCATCAGGGAAGTCAAATTTCATGGGTTGGTAATCATCAATCGGCTGTTGCGCAAGATAGTCGGACAAGATACTTCCTTTGATGGCCTTTTGGGAAGTGTACTGAATGTCATACTCTGTCAAGACCATTTGCCACCGTGCAACTCTGCCTGTCAGTGCTGGTTTCTCGAAAATGTACTTGATAGGATCCATTTTTGAAATCAACAAGGTTGTGTGCCTGACCATATATTGCCTCAATCGCTTAGCGGCCCATACAAGCGCACAGCATGTCTTTTCAAGCATTGAGTACCGGGACTCACAATCATTGAACTTTTTGCTCAGGTAGTAGATAGCATGCTCCTTCCTACATGTCTCGTCATGTTGACCGAGAACACAACCCATGGAACCTTCAAGCACTGTTAGATACATTATCAGCGGTCTCCCTTCAACTGGAGGCATTAGAATCGGAGGTTCCTGCAAGTATTCTTTTATCTTATCGAATGCCACTTGGCAATCGTCATTCCACCTGACCGTTTGATCTTTTCTTAACAGTTTAAATATTGGTTCACACGTGGCTGTTAGGTGAGATATGAACCTTGCAATGTAGTTCAATCTACCCAAGAAACCACGAACCTCTTTTTCTGTTCTTGGTTCAGGCATTTCTTGTATTGCTTTCACCTTGGCAGGATCAACCTCAATTCCTTTTTCGCTCACAATGAAACCCAGCAACTTTCCAGAACGCACCCCAAACGTGCACTTGTTTGGATTTAATCTCAGACGGAACTTTCTCAACCTTTCAAACAGCTTTTTCAGGTTAATCAGATGTTCCTCTTCTGTTCTCGACTTGGCAATCATATCATCTACATAACATTCGATCTCCTTATGAATCAAGTCATGAAACAATGTCACCATCGACCGCTGGTACGTTGCCCCTGCGTTTTTCAACCCAAAAGGCATTACTTTATAGCAATATGTACCCCACGGAGTAATGAACGTGGTCTTCTCCATATCTTCAGGTGCCATCTTGATCTGGTTGTACCCGGAGAACCCGTCCATAAAAGAGAACACTGAAAACTGAGCTGTATTATCGACCAGCACATCAATATGAGGTAGTGGAAAATCATCCTTCGGGCTAGCTTTATTAAGATCTCGATAATCCACACACATTCTCACTTTTCCATCTTTCTTCGGTACTGGCACGATGTTGGCTACCCACGGAGGATATTTAGTCACAGCAAGAAACCCAGCATCCCACTGCTTCTGGACTTCTTCCTTAATCTTTAAAGCCATGTCGGGGTGAGTCCGACGAAGTTTCTGCTTGACTGGCGGACATTCTTCTCTCAATGGCAGCCTGTGCACAACAATATCTGTATCCAACCCCGGCATGTCTTGATACGACCAGGCGAAGATGTCAACGTACTCGCGCAACATTTCAGTCAAAGTTTTCTTCACATCTTCTTGCAAGCTGGCACCAATCCTGATCTCTTTCTTGGCATCCTTGGCACCAATATTGATGATTTCTACAGTCTCCTGATGAGGCTGGATGACCCTTTCCTCTTGTTTCAACAATCTGGCCAGTTCTTCAGGGAGTTCACAATCTTTCCCATCCCCTTCTTCGGCTTGATAAATCGGATTGTCAAAGTCATACATAGCCATATCAAAATCGTTATCAGTGGTATCCGGAGGATCAAGTCTGCATGAACGGGTTCATGCCTTATTTTAGAATTTATTTTTAAGCGAAAACAAAAGAAAATGAAACATTGCCATTTTATTATCTTTATGCACAAATAAAAACTGAAAGACAGAGAACAAAATTTGATTGCAAAACATCCTTTATTAATGATTAAAAATTGCAAATGCAACCAGGGTGGCCCTACAAATGAATCTATACGCCTTGGGCAGAGCGCAAGATTTTGACATGCATTATGGTTAGAAAAACAAAGAAAAATTACTCTGTCTGAAGAGTAACCCGGATGACTTCTTCAACGGACCAGTTCTGCACTTGTTGTCCCGGAGCATGAGGGCGTACCCAGTTGTCCAGGTCACAATCACTGTCAACACTATCCTCTGTGGCTGCACAAGACTGGTCCGTGTAGATAATTCCCCCACTATTGAAAGTAATGGGTCCCCTGCTTCCCGCATCTGAAGTTGTAGAGGGATGATAACCAATACCAAATTTGTCCTCCTTCATTGGGGTCTCTATCAACCTGCCCCAACCTTGGGCGTTGCCTGTCCTGACGACTTCGACAGCTTGTTTGTAAGATGAAATGGAGGTACCGGCCCCAACTGGTACAGAAGAAGACTCAGGTGCATCGTCAATATTGACTGCTTCAAATGATTGGCACAGCATCTCATGAATTTCCCCATCCATTTCAATGTACTTGAACGTGGACAAGTGACTCACAAAGATGTCTTCTTCCCCGCACACCGTCACAACCTACCCTTCAAACTCATACTTCAGCTTTTGATGTAGAGTGGGAGTAACAGCCCCGGCTCCGTGAATCCAAGGGCGTCCCAATAGGCAGCTATATGCAGGTTGTATGTCCATTACATGGAACGTGGATTTGAATACCTGTGGTCCAATTTGTACGGGCAATTCTACCTCACCGAACACAGATCGTCTAGTCCCGTCGAATGCTCTGACCACCAATTCACTAGGCCTTAAGATTAAACCATCAACTTCCAGCTTCATTAACGCCTTCTTGGGCAAGACATTAAGCGATGAACCAGTGTCTACCAGTACATGAGATAACACTGCGCCCTTACACTCCATCGTGATATGCAAAGCCTTATTGTGGTTTCTTCCTTCAACCGTCAAATCTCTACTTGTAAAGCCCAAGCCATGGCTAACGTTAACATTGGAGATTATGCCCTCGAGCTGATTAACAGTAATTTCCTGTGGCACGTATGCACTCTTCAATACTTTCAACAACGCCTGCCGATGCGCATCGTAGCACATCAATAGTGACAAGATTGAAATCTTTGAAGGGGTCTGATTCAGTTGGTCCACAATCTTATAATCGCTTTTCTTGATTATCTTCATGAATTCTTCCATCTCCTTATCAAAAGTAATCTTTGTCTCTGCTTCAGGTGTAGGCGCATTTTCAACCACCTGTTTACCCTTAGCCTTTGCTGCAGCTTCTGCCTCTTTATAACTTCTCAAGGTTTGGGGAGCGAACAACCTTCCGCTTCTTGTAAATCCCCTTACACCTCCTACGTTATCAACATTTAGGCTGACTGGCGACTCAACTTCCTGCTTTTTACCTTTGTAATACACATCTGCCCCATAGTGCCATGGGATAGCCTTTGTAGATGTGAACGGAATTGGTCCTGGCACCGTGATAGTGACAGGACTGGGCCTATCTTGCGCAACGTTCGCCACGGGAACTGAATTGACCGTCATTTGAATCTCAGCGGGAGTATAATAGATGGTCACGGTTGACACCTCATCAGTGTCTTTCACGACTCTGTCGAACTGTAGACATCCTTCATCGATCAGATTCTGTAAACCCATCTTCAACTTATCACAGCCATTCTCCTGATTCATACACTCAGAACAATCTTGATTACAGCCCGGGAACACCTGTCCCTTCAATAAACGATCTTTTACAATCAACAAAGAAGTTTTCACTTGATGGATGTCTGTCACCAGATTCAATCTCCTCCCCTCTTCAATAGCGTATACATTTGCCGCACTATGATCAGGCATGGGATGCTGGGTAATATTAGGAGTGGGAGAGAAATTGATGGCTTTAGCATCAATCAAGTCTTGTACTTTATGGTGGAAAGCCCAACATTTTTCAATGGAGTGCCCCTGCGCACCTGAGTGGAACTCACAACGAGCATTAGCATCGAAGTTAGGTGGCAGGTTTCCAGCAACCGGAGCTTTCATAGTACGGAGTTCTACCAACTTTAACTCGAGTAGCTGGGGCAACAGCGCGGCATAAGTCATAGGGAGAGGATCCATCTTACGATCCCTCTGCCTAGACCTTTGTTGGAAAAAAGGTTGTTGCTGTTGCTGCTGAACTTGTTGTTGGGGTTGTTGTTTCTGAACGGACGGTGTGGGGATTGTTACAGCATCTACCTGATAATAAGCTTGAGAACGCCCTCTGCCTCGTCCTCTAAACACAGCATTCGTATCACCTTCTCTTCTTTTCTGGTTACTAGCAAACGGTTTCTTCGTCTCCGAAGAGCCAGCCCCACTCACATCTTGGATCTTTCCAAGCTTTAACAGACTCTCTATTCTTTCCCCCGCAATCACAATATCAGCAAATCCAGTTGATGGACAAGCAGCTAATCTATCAAGATAGGCCCCTTGCAAGGTGCCCATAAACATATCCGCCATTTCTCTGTCTGACAAGGGAGGTTGAACCTGGGCAGCCATTTCCCTCCACCTCTGTGCATATTCTTTGAAACTCTCCTTGGCATTTTGTGACAACCCCTGCAATTGAGTGCGGTTGGGCGCCATGTCGATATTGTACTGGTATTGCTTCAAGAACGCTTCTGCCAGATCTTTCCAACTCTTCACAGCAGCTCTATTCAACTTCATATACCAGGTCAAGGACGCTCCAGCCAAACTATCCTGAAAATAATGCATCCATAGCTTCTCGTCCTCTGTATGGGCTGAAATCTTCCCAAAGTAAGCTTGAAGATGCGTTTGGGGACACGCATTACCGTGATACTTATCAAAAGTGGGAGGCTTGAATTTAGGAGGAATTCTGACTCCTGGGACCAGGCCCAAGCTAGTAACATCAATACCCATAGAGTTCTTGCATTCTATGGCCCTGATCTTTTCTGCTAACTCATCATACCTTCGATCACCGTGATTACCCACATCTGCATCCAGCAGAGTAAATTGGTCTTCCTGAGGATCTTCAAGAGTAACACCAGCATGCCTACCATTTCCATTACCCCGATTGTTACCACCAGGAGGAGGGTTGCCACCGGGAGGAGGAATGCCATGTCCCTGTGAATTGTCATGCTGATCACCTTCGGGCCCATTGTCTGGACGCTCGACCAGAAGCCTCAATCTCTCCTGATTTTGCGCCATGCCAGTCATGAGGGTCATGAACTGGTTCATACGCGCCCTCATTTCAGCCAAATCACTTTGCACTTGATCCATGATTCTTACTTGATTTCTTCGCGTCGAATATCGGTGAATATGATTCTCAGCTATACTGCCTGAAACCAAATAAAGGTTAGAGACCCTGCAACGAGCACCTGAAAAGCAAGTAACAGAAATGCAGAATGATATGCAATGCCATGCAATGTTATGTTTATCATTTCCAAAGTACTTTACACCCTGATTCCAATCCAAACCACAGAAATCTGAAGACCAGAAATCGTGATATAAAGAGACATATCGTGGTCATGTGCTTGTGTACAGATATCTGATAAAGAGTAATTCTGAATAAACTGCTCATACTCATTCAACAAAGTATTCAAGTATTTAAGAAAGGCTCATCCGCCAATGCAACACAAGGAAAAAAAATGGATCCATCAACAAGCCTGATGGTAACCATTAACAACAAAATACAGGGAAAAGAACATCAGTCTGACAGTTCCACATCCTTCAGCTTATCACTTGAATACTTGATCTCCTCAAAAAGTATACGGGTACGCTGGTGATTCGGCTTTTCAATCATTTCTTTGATCAAGACATCCCTTTTCTCAAGAGCTTCAGTTAAAGAACCCATATGCAGCATCAGAGCTTCGTCATCACACACTCCTTTGTGTCTCTTTATGCCAGCTTGCGTCTTGAGTATCTCTCTTTCTATCATGGCTTCTTCAAGCTCTTTCTTGGTATTCTTCAGCTGGCTTCTAGCTTCTTCTAACTGTTCTTGACTTTTACCGAGACTTTCCCGATACCTTCTCCTCTGCTCATGTGCCTTTTTAAGCTCCTCGTCTTTAATCTTCGACTGATCCTTTAACTCGGCATTTTTAATTCTGACTTCATCCCAAACTTGACGAAGTTGAGCCAATGAATCCTTGCTTCGGGCTAAAGCCTGTTTTGTAATCTTGTGAGCCTGACTAGTGTCATCTGCTCCCAAAGTAAGTTTCCGAAAGTACCGAGCTCGGTCATCAAAATCTTCCTCTTTGTCAGCCAAGGTTTTTTCCGCTTTCAATGCTCTCTTTTCCAACTCTTTGTTGTCAGCTAGAGCTTTCTGAAGACATTTGCTCATTCCAGAATTCTCTATCTGCAACTCTCTGACCATTTTCTTCCACTTCTCACATTCTTCAATAGCAACCATGGTGGGTTGTTCTGGCTGTACTGAACATAAAAGAGGTCCCCTTGAAAAGGGTAAAAGCAATTCCTTTACTTTCGTCTCAATCCATCTATTATATTCAGGATAAGACCTACAATCTCCTTTCCCAAAAACTGCTTTTCCAATTTTATGCTTATCTTTCCAAGCATTTACTACTTCTACCACCTTCGCATCTTTAGTTCCTGTAAAGAATAAAGATTCTTCCACATCTTGCTCTGTAGGAGGATTCCTGGAAGCATACCCAAACTGTCGGATGGCCAAAATTGGATTATAATTGATCCCTCCTTTTCTGCCAATCAAAGGTACATTTGGAAAATTTCCGCATCTTGTGACAAGCTCTATTCTCAACAACCGGTGGTCAAACCATACAATGTTATCAGCAGTTAAACCCATCAATCATTTAGACCATTTCGCCACATCTTTGGTTTCCACAAAGGCACCTGTCTGAGGCAAATGTTTGAAGAACCAATGACACAGCAGTGGAGTACAACAACTAACAGATCCTCCCCTTCTTTTCTCGTTCTTGTAATGCACGGAATGATAATAATCTCCTAACAAAGTAGGGACTGGATTTTTAAGGACGAAAACCCTCGTTGCTTGCATATCCACAAAGTCTTGCTGATTGGGAAAGAGAACTAGGCCATATATGCAGAGAGCCATAATGGAATTGTAAACCGTCCAATTTTTAGCACTTGCAGCCTCTTGGGCTTGTCCAGACAGAAATTCTAAATGAAATCCGCTAACTCCATTTTTACTGCTCACACCACTCTTTACCACTGCCTGATCCATTTGTAACGCAGCAGCAATTTCTTTTACGCTAGGGGAACTACCAGAGAAGAATGGTATTGCCGGCGTGATCGGAATTCCCAAAATAAATGAGAATTCTTCCAGTGTTGGCATCAAAATGTAATCTGGGAAGAGAAAGCATCTCAACGAAGGCTCGTAGAACTGCAGCAGAGTGTGCAAAGCATCATGTTCATACTTGGTGATTGTACGGACCATCCCAACCAAATTCCCGTAGCTCTTCTGAAACCTATCAAGAATACCCGGACCAGCCATATCTATAACTTTGAGCAATGAATCCAAAACAGGGTCGGGAAACTTGTAAGACACATTGTTCTTTCTCTCGGCAACGATCTCTGTTGAACCCATGGATTGGAATCAGAAACGTATTATTCACCTGAAAATGACAAACATAACGGTTATGATATGATAATGCAATGCAAAAGGGCATGTGATCAGGTAATCAAGTGTCTATGTCTGTATTGAACTGTGTGCACGGTGTCTCTGTACTGAATCTGGCAATATCTGAGATGAACACTCAAATCACTGTCATATGATACAATGCCTGATCTCATCATAGAATCACAAGTAAGGTAGGTAGGAGGCTGGGTTTCCTGCAATCCTGTAAACATCCCACCCATACTCACATGTAGTTCTTAGAAAATAAGGCTTGTCAGCTTCGGAGGTTTGGGAAGCAATAGCACATTCAGCCCGTAGGATACAATGCTATGCCAATCAAAGAGGTCGTCCACTGACTCCCCTTAGAAAATAAAAGTCATCCTATGCAAGTTCCAAAGTGGGCCCTCGGGTGCGAATGGGTTTGCCACAGAATGTGGTCTGCCACTGTCACCACTAAAGAGGGATGTTTCCACTAAGGTCCTCATGATCGGTCACTAGAGTCGACAGCTCTCTAGATCTACATCCTGGAATACGCAAGATGCGCATGCCACGACGTGTCCCAAGATAGCCTCGTCTAGCTGTGAATTTCGTGAACACCCAACGCACTCCAAACGGCACGTAGGTCGCACTACTCTCCACTCTAATTCTAAGTGTATACTCAAGCCTGTGTAATGGGCTTATCTCTCAGAAATCCCATCCCGCCAAACAGACAAAACAGTGCAACACAATATAATATATGATATGTAATGCTAAAATGCAGTGAATACAGTAAAGTAAATAAACAGCAAAATAAAGCACAACAGTAAACACCCAATGAAAAAAACAAACAAGCGCTAGGATTGACTCGCTTAGGATATACCAGCAATAGGTCAATCTATCCCCAGCAGAGTCGCCAGCTGTCGCTCCCGGGATTTTCATCCTAGTACAAACGCGAAAGTGGCACCGAAACAGAGTCGCCAGCAATGTGTATTTATCCCATGAGAGGGAAAGGAAACACCGCATAAACCTGAAGGAAAGGATAGAGCATGGTCTTGCGACCAAGAGAACTGGATTCGGGAGTCGGTTACGCGAGAGGAAGGTATTAGCACCCCCTCGCGTCCATCGTACCCGATGGGATCCACGCTTGCTTGCTCGATCAAAGGGTGTAAAGGAAAGAATACTGGAAAAGGAACTGAAAGAAAGAAAGGAGAAAGAATGGAAGAGGAATGAGAAACAAATGTAGGGAAAATAAAAGAAGTGCTCGAATGGGCCCTACCCCACTGCCTACGTATCTCATCGGGAGCATGAGAATCAGAGCGACGTAGTTCCCCTCACTAGGGATGGATTGCATTTTTTAGAGAACGGCTTACGTTCTAGCTCAGGTGTTGCAGGCTCGCTGGTCCGAGTGCGTTACCATCTTGCAAGAGAACGAGTAGGAGCACGTTCATACGTTGAGAGTGAGTGAGATGAGAAAAGAATTCCCGAAGGGAAGACGTAATTGTTTGTTTTTGTCTTTTAGAAATTTTTCCATTTATTTGCATATGACAGTGCATCTGAATCTTAGTCGTTGGAATGTGTACATTCTCACATTCCAAGATGGAACGAGCAAGAAGACACACTAAGAGCGAAGAAGACCCCCACACTTAGTTCCAATTGTCAAGGTTCAAACACACTAGCATACTTGTGTTTATTAAGTGTTTTTGTTGATTAAGAAAAGAAGAAGTGTTTTTTATTATTTGTACCTTCAACAAGCATTGCATTCAAGTCCCTCATACAAGATCGAATGTTTAACACATTGACCCAAGATGGGCTATAATGTTATACATTCTAAGATTATAAGAGAAAACCCCTTTATAATCTTTTCTTTATATGAAAGGCCTAAATGCAATAAATGCTTACCTTTATTAGATGTTTTGGATTTTCTTTAAGAGATGAGAAGAGAGACTCAAGAGAGGAGAAAAGGTAAAACCTATGTGGACTAAGACTCAATCCTAATTGAAGATTAAAGGGAGTGATCCTAATGGTTTGTGAGGTTTCAACCTAAAGTCTAAAGAAAGAATGAATTAAACAATTCACTTCTAAAGTAGAAGATGAATTGTAATTCAAAAAGGGGAAGTGATGAGTTATTAAAAGAAAGCACATAAGTGCTTAACAAAACACAAAATGGAATTGTAAAAGAGATGAAAGGAAAGAAATTTGAATGTGGATTCCTTATCCACACTCAATTGCAACTTACCAAAGCCCCTGCATGGTTAGTAAACATGTACAAGAAGTGTGAGAAATAAAAGAACATTTAATGCACTATAAAGCTCAAGAGAATTAGATGAGAAATCAAATTCTATTAATCACAACCAGAATGTGCATCATATGGAAAACAAATGATTATCATCAAGCAAACTCAAGTGGATAGGCAACAAACATCATCCATGACATTAGAACATGATACCATAAGAAAAGGGAGAATGAAAGATGAAAGGAAAAAGAAGAAATGTGCATAAATGGAACATGTAATCCATGGATCAGAATTGAAATGAAATGACAAATGATTCACAAACATCTCACAAGTATTCATGCATGACACATCAAGACATTTAAGAAGTGATAGAAGAAGTAGAATTGAAATGGGAGTTCAAAAAAGGAAAGTGCAAACACAACATGTTAAAGGTACCCAAGGTTCAAATGATAATCAACATGCAAATATGACATATAATATGTATCAATGACCTATTATGTCACATGAATGGTTCACCAAATATGCAAATGATCATGCAAGTATGTACAAAAGAAAATATGTAAACATGCACAAAAGTTAAGATGATATGACATGCTATTATGCTTCAAAAGTAATGCATCAAACAAAAATAAAATGGCCTTAGGAAAATTAAGCAAGCATGGTTTAAAGATACACAAGTCATAAGTGGATCATATACCAAAATATCATACAAGAAATCAAGGCAAAATGATGTCAAACAATGCATTTAGGTCAAATTGGATGCACATACCAAGTAACACAAAAATGAACACCAAACATGTCATGAAATGACTTAAAAAAACAAACAAAAATCAATCAACATACTTCAATATGTTAATGACTCAGTACAAAAAGAAGAGCATCAAAACAATTTTTAATGATCAAGAACAAAATTAAACAAGATCATGTACCACATTAAGAATGCACACCAAAGAAATTCAAAGAAAATTGTGGAGCAGGGGCAAAAAGGTCATAAAATCAGAAACTAAAATCACCAAAAATTTTCTAAATGTTTTAAGAATACTCATGAATTTTTGTGGAATTTTATGATGACGTTTGGTATTTTTAAAAAATTAAAAAGAAAACGTGTAGCAAAAATAAAAAATAAAAAAAACAATGCAAAATGAATGGGGGTGCATGCCTAGTAATTACTCAGTTCAAAAATGGTTTGGGCTTAAGGCATGGGGGTGTGGATATCAATCTGACTAGGTCCACTAAGCTCGCATAACACAATAACAACCATACACTCTCAGTCAACACAAGTCAAAGTCGCTACAACCATTGGATGAAGTCAAGTCATACGCACAGTCAAAGTATGCTAATCTAACGCCTATACATGCACGACCACACTTCATACCGTGTACCACGCCACACGAATTTTAAAAATAAAATCAGAATGAGCACATGAGAAGCACGTGCATTTTAATGCGTTGGCGCGTCCTGAACCACACGATGATGAAAAAACAACGGACAAGATTAAAACTAGCATAAAACCCTAGCATTCAAGATCACCGGCCTGAGATGACCTCCGGTCATCTTCTCCGGCAAACCACCACCGTCTGCAACCTCAAATCTTCCAGAATTCCACAAACGATATACCAAAATGAAGATGACGTAATGTAGAGTATGAATCCAGTGATAAAACATACAAAATGTTCATGAAATGAGAGAATCGAGCAGAAGAAAATTTGCCCTAACATTTCAACTATGCCTCTAAAGGCCTATCAACTAGCCAGACAAGTTCTTGAGCTTATAGGAAGCATCAAGAACCTAAAAATTTCTTCACATCAAGCCTATAATGGTGGAAATTCTTACCTGGAGATTTGAGACCTTGAGATATTCCTCAGAAAACCAGAGGTGCTGCTTCCTTCTTGAGCTACTCTTGGCCAAATAAAGGCTTAGAGGAAGAGATTGATGATGATTCAGTGGAGAAGAGATTGAGACCGAGCCTCAAACAAGTAGCACTGTGGAGAAGTTGAGAGAGAATCAAGGAAGATTTAGGAGGAGGATGAACAATGTGAGCTCGAGAATTCTTTGCAATGGTGAGAGTGAGAGTAAAGTAGAGAGAGTTTTTGGAGAGAATGTGGAAAAATGAAGCTGAACCTGAAATTAGAGAGTGAGGTTTGGTTTTATAGTAAACTCTAACCATGGTTTAATGAGTGAGTTAACTGAGTTATGTGGAGTTAAGTGAGTCATCCCTAACTAACTGAGTCAAGTTAGTTAGGGAGAGCCATGATATGGTGTGGCTGGTTCATAATGTGTTACCATGTTCTTGCTGCTAAACTTCTATAGCAAGCTTCCAACCTTTCCCTTTTCATGTATGACTCGAGCAAGTGTGTAAAGAGTGCAGGCATGTGTTGGTCTCAATGAGGAAGCAAACATACAACTTCTGTCATGTATTTGATGTGTGCTTGAACCAAAATTATGCAGCAAGTCATCATTGTAACAGTGGGTGTTTGAGAATGGAATTCTCCATGTTCATGGCATGAAACTGTATGGTTTTGGAATCAATGAAAAGAGGGATCATAATAGAACAACTTTGGTATGAAAAATGAGTTGACATAATGCTTGGGAAAGGTTGAAAAATGACTTGAAACACAAAGGTTCGGAAACTAGTTATGGACGAGGAAATGAGGTTGGTTGGCAAGGTGTGCATGGCATGGATTTTCAGCAAGATCATCACAACTTGGACTCAACATAACTTCTTGACCTTTGATCAAATGAAAAAAACATGAACACCAATCTTAAAGATCTCACATAGAGGAACAACTTTCATGTTGAAAGATTTTTCATTTGAGGCCTCTAGCCATGAGTAATTGATCTAAACATTTGGCCCACCATGTGTTTGGGAAAATGGTTGCGCGCGTGCCCTGAAAATCTTGGTCATGACCAAGTTCTGAACCTACTTTGCTCCAACTTTGATCAATCATATCTCACTCAATTTTTATCCAATAGAGATGTTCCACATATGGATGTGAAGCTTAAAACAAGATCTTTTGTTATGGCCGAGTGGAATTTTCATTTGGTGCTTCAATTTTAAATGGCCTTGGCTCAAACTCTGATGCAAAATGGCCAAAACTTGCTATTTTTAGTAACCCTTCTTCTTCCAAAAATGGCAACTTTCCACCTCTTGATTTTTTCATGATTCCTTTGGAGTTTCTTGACCAAATTTTGTACATTGGACACATATAACATGAATTTTATGGATTTGGCCTCAAAAAAGTCAAGAGTTGACTTTTTCCTCTGATTATTTGACTTGGCCCCAATTTTCCTGATTTTTTATCTTTCTTCCAATTGAACCACTTCTAAAACCAATTGAGAGGCAATTTTCCACATACATACACTTAAGAACATATAGAATACCATGACATCAAGTTTTGTCCAAAAAATCAAAGGTATCCTGATTTAATTGGAAACCCTAGTTTAGGTGCCCACCTCCTAGGAGAAAAATGTGCAGCCTTCAATTTCAAATTCCTCAGAGTATGTTGTGTATCCTCTTAAAGGATGATGAGATATACCATTTGAGGATGATTTTGGATCAATGTGCTATCTCTTTTGAGGGTTTTCCTTCAATTTTTGAACCTCTTGCATATTGAAAGATGTAGTGCTTCAATCTCCCATTGAATCTCACTTCCTTGAGGTTTTGGATGATCAATTGAGATGGTATGAGACATGAGAGACTCTTGGCTTGCTTTGAGGCAACTTGATTGACCTTTTTGTGCTTTGAATGATCCCTTGATTGTCCATCTTCCCCCTGATCACATGCCCTGATGGTAAGAAGGATGCTATGCCTCATTTTTCTATGTTAAATGCAATGCAATGCTAATGAGATGGATATGATATGATAGATGATAATGCTATGCTAAGATGACAAAAAGGGAGAGCAAATTTTGGGGTATTACAGATATGACTCCGGAGGCTCGGGTTATTCTGCTCTTGCTTTCGTACAACATTAGGCCAAGGCTGCATAGGTCCTCTGTGCCTCTCGAGACCGGCTTACTCATGTACTGCATTATGGAGAATTTAGAGGTTGACATTGCTCAGGTTATAGCAAATGAAATGAAAAATTTTGTGGAGAACACAAGGAGGCCTGGTGTTCACTCTACTGCACCAATCATCTTTCCATGCCTTGTTCGGTCTCTTTGCAACCAAAAGTTGGTCCTTGAACCGAATGTTGTGAATGAAAAGAGGAGAGGGCTCATTGATGATGACTATATAGATAGATATTGCAAAGGGAAGTTGGCTGCGAGTAACAAAGTGAAAAGAGGGGTTGTTGGAGAAAGTTCTCAGGCTCAATCAAATGAGCCAACTAAGCCCATGGATTTCTCTACTTGGGACCCCTGAATGAGGGCTGCTTTCAATTATTCGTGGGACATGGGCGCTTCAATTCACAGGTCTAACAAATTTAACTTTAATTATATGCAACAGATGTATCAGTACCAGACGAACCCCTTGGAGGTCACCTCATTTCCTTCAAGGGAAGACTTCAACGCTTATGCAAATTGGCCTCGGGACAGGCGTCCATTATTTTCGGAGGGAGCATGTACTGTTGGAGCTGCTGGTGTTGATGATGTTGCGGGAAATGCTGTTGGTGATGACGCTGATGTGGACATGGGAGATGATTTTGATGAGTTTGGAGGATAGGCTTCAAAGTGAAGGATTTTTTATTTCTTTTGTCATTTAATTTCAGTTTTTAATTTGAGTTTTGAAGAAGTGGTCTAGTTTGTTCTTCGCTTTGGCGAGAATTTTGATGTATGCCGGAAAGGCAAGACACATTTTGGGTGTGAAAACACCAATTTAGTAATGATAATTCTGTTTTGAGTATTTATTTGGCTTGTACAAAGTTTTTATTTTAGTTTTCCTTTGATTATGGAAAGTAAATAGTTGGCACAAGAAGTTTGAAAAAAATGAAAAGGAGACCTTATTGCCTTTATGCATGTGGTGATGATAAGCTTCTTGGCATGAGCACAATCAAGGTTTGAAATTGTTTTTGTAGAATCATAATGTGAATGTGAAATTTATACTTTTTGAAAAATTAGTCAATATAATGGTTTGTAAACTCATGTTAATTTTGAATCAATTAGGACATTACTACAAATGTGAGTTGCCTCAATTGTTCACAAATTCTAGAGGGATTCGGTAGTCGTTGTTTACTCGAATAGTATATGTTTAATCTTGCTTGTTTGTTTTGAAATTGTGGAAACATAGAAATGATCAAGGCAATGATTGTGCACTTTTGAGTATAACCGCCATTCCAAAAACACCTCAAGTCACCTTGTGAGTGTGCGCGTATTTGAAACCTTTTTTGAGCCTAAAAGAATTTTTTTTTATGAATCATGAACCCGAATTTTAACTCATTTTGAAGAGCATTTAAGCTAAGCTTATGGCAATGTTGAAGTTGAGGAGAATGGTTTACTTTGAAAAGAGAAAAAGGATTTGGTGATACAATGCATTCTAAGACAAAGAAATCGAAGGGAAAAAAAGAGAAGAAAGAAAAAGAGCAAAAAGCACAAAAAGAAAAGAAAATCAAAAGAAGAGAATGCATTGTGAAAGAAAGGAATAAGGATTGAACAAGATTGAAAAATTTGAAAAAAAAATGCTCTTCATAGTTTTTAACCTTTCTTGTTTCAATGGTCGTGTACATATGTCCCTTGTTTTTAACCCCGGCCAAGTTACAACCGATAAAAGTCCTTTTGTGATCTTCGTTTCCATAGTTTTCATGAATTGTAAGATGATTACATAAATTGTTTTGGATGTGGCACGATTACTTATGAGTGTGTTTTGTCCCCTGTAAATAATATTGTGCATAATGCGTGTGAGTATTTAGGTGATTTAATTTGAGCTTGAGGGTAGTTGATGTTGCATTGTATAATTTTGTGATTAGGATTTGAGTCATATTCATGTTTTGATCCTATGAGTGCTCAGAAGTAGCTTGTGCGTGCAAATTGCCGAGTTTGAACCATGCGCGCTATCGGTTGTTTGGGTGTGCGAAAATTTTTCTTGTGATTTTTGTAAAAATTTCCTTTGATTGAGGGCAAGCAAAGATGCAAGTTGGGGAGAGTTTGTTAGGTGTCAAGAAATGCTTGTTTTTATATCCAAATTTGACACCTTTAAGCTCTTTTTATTGCTTTAATCAGAAAATGACTTATCTATTAAGAAATTCTTGCATTTTGGTCAACATTAGATGTTTTGATGTGTTTGTTAATTTTGTAGTGAAAATACGTCAAAAGGTTGCAGCTCGTTGCAGAAGAAAACTCGAAGAAACAAAAAATGCCCGTGTCTGTAAATTTTGGGAAGGTTCGCCCAGCGAGTATGAAGCGAAGGAAATTTGCTTCGCCCAGCGAAGCAGCAGCGGAAGGAATTTGTGTTTTGGAAGTCCAATTCCAGTAGCCAGAGGAGTTGGCTCGCTGGCTGATTCGCCCGGCGAATATGGATTCGCCTAGCGAGAAAGAGACGAGAGATTTAATTAAATTCAATTCAAGTTCCAGTAGCTCCCAGGTTTGGTTTGCTGGGTGATTCACCCAGCGAATTTGGATTCGCCCAGCGAAGGATTGTAGTGCCCGACAAAGAGAGATATTTTTCAGATGGACCAGTTGGCACTGTAGTTGTCACGTGGATTCATTTGTAGGGTTCGCTCGGCGAAAGAAGGCACTCGCCTGGCGAATATTCCTGGGCAGAAAGTAGTATTTAGGTAGTTTTGAAGATATTTTGTAAAAAAACACTTTTAGAAAGAATCATTGTAACCTAGAAACACCTTTGGAGCATAAAAACATCATCTTTTATTATTTTTCTTAGAATCCAAAGCTTTTATGCTTCAATCCTTGATCCATTGAAGATTGATGCAATAAAAGCTTTGTCCATTACTTGTTGATCAAGCTACCATGACAATGGGTAGCTAAACAACTCTTGTGTCAAGATTGGTGGTAGGTAATCCTTTATTTTGTATGTACTGATCTTGATTGTAGTGTGTGAACTTTGTTGATGATAAATATAGAAGAAAAACTTTGTTTATATGGTTTATATTTTATTTTAGTTCATGATTGAGAAATATGTTCTAAAACTTGACCTAAGTTTCAATCCATCAATAATCATGACGCTAGAAATAGTTTTGAAAGTTGATGTTCATAAATATTGATCTTGAATGTTATCATATTGATAGTTGGAGTGAGAGATCATCTAAGGATCAATATGGTAAATCCCACAACAAGTGTTAGAGATAAACTTGTTGAGAGGATATGTGGTTATATTCAGTGTTAACAAGTTCACATCCTTTATCGAGTAAATACGTATAAAACGGATTATCGGACCCTAATCTTGGCATACTTTTACCAAATCTTTAAAACCAATTTATTTACCGTTGATTACTAAATTCTTATGCAAATAATCCGATACAAAACAACCAAACTCTTTGTGACTTTAAAAGTTTAAAACAATTTCGACTATAGAACGACGACAATACACATACAATCCCTGTGGAGACAATAAAACACCCCCAAAATACTTTTCAACACAAAACCATCTTCTGGATAATATTCTTAATATTCTTATTCGCAGCTTCAACAACCCCCATACATCTTAGGTCTTTAAGGAGAAGAAATATAATGTTCAATCTTGAAATCGTCACAAAGCTCTTTCATCATCTTATTATTCAAGTTTGACCCATTATCAGTAACGATCTTACTCGGAACACATATCGGCAAATAATCTGATTCTTAATAAACCTGACCACAACGCTCTTCGTCACATTAGCATAAGATTCTTCTTCAACCCACTTGGCAAAGTAATCAATAGCCACCAGAATGAAACGATGTTTGTTTAAGGCTTTGGGCTCAATCATCATTATTTTCATTTTTTTTTCATTTTTTTTCATTGCTTTTTTTATTATTTTTTTTACGGACATTCTGGCTTAAGTGGCAGACGATGCTGACCAAGAAAACACATCCACATATTATTTAGGAAGCTCTACCATCCTCTTCTTAACATCTTGACCAAGAAATACCCCAGCCTTGACATCCTTCTTGTCCTCCCCGAACCCAAGTTGATCAATTCTACTAGCTCTTTATAAGGTTGAATGGTCTTCTCCTCGTGCTCAAGCGACCGAGAAATCTCATTAAGAATCTCTTCAATACTCTCTTCTTCCGCTTCAAACACAGGGAATTTAAAGTTGGGAGAGGCCATAGGGTTATTGTTTTCAATGGGTTTATCACGAATCAATCTGCACAATGATTTATGCTTGATTTTAGAAAAACAGATAAATGTGCAAGTATTATGCAGATATTGAAATTATTTTTATTGTCTTTTAATTTTTTAGATTACCGTTTTCCAGAAAAAGAAAAAAGTAAAAAACATATATGGATAAACAAAATAACATTTTATTAATGGTCTTAAAATCTAAAACAAAGCCCACACATAGTCACTTTCACCTTAGGCATAGTGAAAGGATTTTTTAAAACAACAAAAAAAAAACAAATTACTTTGAAATGTGCATAACAAAAGGAACATCAACATCAATCCAGTTCTAGAAAATCACTTCATGCCTCACGAAGTCTAGCAAATCTTGCTCTGGATCATCTTCAATAATGGCAATTACTTCTGGAGAAGTATGATGGATGAAGCCTCCAATACGGAAACTCTCTTGGATTGGGCGAATAACAACCTCTTGCTTAATAGCTTTTGCAGACCTAGGTTAAAACCCGAGACCGGAACGATACCTATTTTCAAGAAGATTCACAACTTGTCCCCAACCAACAGCTAGACCACGCTGAACCACTCGCTGTGTATCTTTCAAGGAAGAGATGGATGCCCAATTCTACTTAACAACACTATCAACAATAGAAAGATCATGGAAGGGAGTTCCAACAGCTTCACCAACATCAATGTAAGAAAAAGACGAGAGATGACTCAACAATAATGCCTTCTCACCACCCATTATCACCGACTTTCCATTCTTCACAAACTTCAACTTCTGATTGAGGGTTGAAGTAATTGCCCCAACTTCATGGATCCAAGGACGACCCAATAGGAAACTATAAGCAGGATGGATATCCATCACCTGGAATTTAATTTGAAAAGAGTGCAGGCCTATCTTCGTGGGGAAATCAACTTCCCCTATAAAAGTCTTTCTAGACCCATCAAAAGCTTTGACAACAACTCCACTATACTGCATTGGAGTACCTTGATAAGAAAACCTAGATAAAGTAGACTTGACCATTACGTTCAGAGAACATCTAGTATCCACCAAAACATTGGATAAGGCATCAACTTAACAGTTCATTGAGATATGCAAAGCCATGTTGTCATTCTTGCCCTCCTCAGGCAACTCTTCGCCACTGAAACTCAGATTATTGTATGCGGTTATATTACCAACAATGCCATCAAACAGGTCAATAGTAACATCATGATCCACAAAAGCTTGTTCCAATACCCTCATCAAAGCATCCTTATGGGCTTCAAAATTCAACAGCAAGGATAGAACAAAGATTTTAGACGGAGTCTGAAGGAGTTTACCAACAACCTTATACTCGCTCTTCTTGATTAGCTTCAAAACTTCATCAGCATCAGAATTATGATTCAATCCACTGGATTGTCCTAACACAAACCCAGGTTCAAACTGCATAACAGGCACTTCAACTTGAACTCGCTTACCAACAGAAACATCCTCAACCCTCTTGGGAGGCACAGAAGCAAACACATGACCACTACGTGTCGCTCCACTAACATTAGCAATGTTAAAAATGAAGGAGAGAGATGGAATAGGAACTTCCTTACCATCCTCAATCATGGTAGCATTGTACTTATAAGACACAGCCTTATCAGATTTGTAAGGCACAAGACCTAGAAAACAGATAACCAAAGGAGAGCATAAGATCTCTGACTATTGTAAGTAATTTCCACAGGTTCTGGCATATTGAAATGGGGAACCACAACATTCACTTCATCAATATCATCCCTTTTCTTGTGAACTTGAAGAATTTTTTGATCTAGCATATCTTGAATATCATTCTTCACAACAGAACACCCCCTAGAATTTCTAGAACAAACTTGACAAAACACGTGATCGTGTCCACAATATCCCAACATACATAACTCAATATGAAGTTGAACCAAAGATAAGCTTATCAAATTCACATCAAATACATGGTATTCTCTAGAGCAATCACCAACCATGTGTACCTCATGATTTTCAGTCCTTGCTCTAGTAACATAGAGAAATCTAAGATCCATCATCGTTTGAAGATATCTCTTCACAACTGAACATCCACGAGGACTCCTTGAACAAACTTTGCAAGAAGCATGATCATGTTCATAATAACTCAACTCACACAAACTGGCGTGCATTTCCACCAAAGACCCCCTAACCGGATTAATATCAAAGATACGGTAGTCCCAAGGACAACCATCCACCATATTCAGAGCGACACTGTCATACCCTAAATTTTGACCACAAGATTTCACATCATTGTGCAAATCATCACCATAATATGGGTTATTTTCATACCCCACCAAATTCCTTCAAAGATTGTTGAGTGTTCACCTCAACCAAGGATTAGGGTTTTTTGAGCCATCTCAGAGCACTCAGGCAAAGGATCAATCAAGAATTGACATGATCTTCAACTTGTCAAAGCTCTCAAACATTCATAAAAGATCAAAAGGTCTTCCACATCAAGAATCAAGCACGGGATTGCAAAACTTCAAGTTGATCAAGCCTCAAAATCACCAGTGCCACCAAATTAGGGTTTTGGTCGACCAAGGCCTCTAGAGAGAAATTTTCATTTGGGTATGATCCAATACCTCAAAACATGATTCAAGAAGCTCAAATGGACCTCATGAGTCCATTCATAAGTTCAAGATAGCCTCTGGGGCTGCATTCATAAAAAATTAGGAATTAGGGTTTAATCTAATTCAATCCCTAAGTTGACTTTTGGAGCAAGGCATGAGCAAAGACCTCAAGAGATGCTTTAAGGACTTCAAATACATTATATTGATCGATTCACAAGTTTGGATTGATTCAAATAACTTGGCTCACAAGCAATGCAAGGATCCAAATTCATCTAGACCACAAACTAGGGTTTTTGAGGAAAAGTCAACCATGCCTTTGACTTTTGACCAAGACATGATCTCAAACCTTGAAACATGATTCAAGACACTCTAAAACACCTATGGAATCCATCCATTAGGTTCAATTTATCCCAAGGACTTGATTTCATAAAGGATCACAAAGTTCAAAATTCATCTGGTACAAAAAGTCAACTGTGACCAAAACCAAGTTTGACTTTGGGGATTTTTTTACAAAAATGGCCTCTTCAAGTCAAAAACAATGTTAACTTATGATTTGGATCATGATCAATCAAGAAAAATCAAGAAAAGTGAGGTTACTTGCAAAAAGGGCAACCTTGATAAACTTGAAATTTCACTAAGTTATGGAAAAAGTGATTTTTACCCACTTTGCAAGGCCATAACTTGTGATCACTACTACAAAACGCTAAAACAACAACGCCAGGCTTACAACGCATCCTTTTGTGCCGTTGTAATAGGTTAAAAATTTCGCGCCCATTAAACAGCTGAGTCATTTAATGACGGTTGAATGTAACCACCGTAGTAATAAATAAAATGTATCAAGCTTTGATTCCATGCAACTACATTTTTTCCATTTTTTAGAGTACATTTAGCGTGTGTCAATTAAGTCCATTATTTAAAAAATAAATTGTAAATTATTTTACAACGATTAAGATGAACAATCGTAGTAATAAATGAAATGTGACAAGCTTTGATTCCCTGCAACTACATTTTTTCCAATTGGTAGAGTACATTTAGCGTGTGTCACTTAAGTCCATTATTTAAAAACTAAATTGTAAATTATTTTACAAAGGTTAAGATGAACAACCGTAGTAATAAATGAAATGTAACAAGCTTCGATTCCCTGCAACACATTTTTACCTTTTTTAGGATACATTTCACTTAAGATTCCACTACGGTTTGTTTCTCCACCGAGATTAAAAGGTTTACTGATAAATTAAAACAAAACTTATTATGTATTTCTTTCATAAGACGCCCTAATCGAACAAGTGAGCCAGCGACGCCCTAACCTTTACACTCTTCAACATCTTCATTCCTTTTTTCTTGGTTTATGCTCAAATATTGATCGTCTTCATTCATTTGCTTCTTCAGCTTCGAAGTAAGGTACTCTTCAACATCTTCATTCCTTTTTTCTTGGTTTATGCTCAAATATTGACCATCTTCATTCATTTGCTTCTTCAGCTTTGAAGTAAGGTTCTCTTCAACATCTTCATTCCTTTTTTCTTGGTTTATGCTCAAATATGGACCGTCTTCATCATTCATTTGTTTCTTCAGCTTGGAAGTAAGGTTCTCTTCAACATCTTCATTCCTTTTTTCTTTGTTCATATTGTATATGCTCAAGTCAGAATGAGATGTTTCATATGCTTTACGTTTAGTATGAGAGTACATATTCATTGATTTTTTCTTTGTTTATATTGTATATGCATATGCTTGAGTTTTTGGATTAGATTTTGGTGTGTCATTCACATTATTATACATGTATAAATTTTAGAAGTTGTAATGGATCGTAGTTGGATGAAAGCCAATAGATTAGATCTGGTTTATGAGAATGGAGTTTGTGAATTCCTTGAATACGCTGATAAACATCTTCCTGACAATGATGGTATCTTTTATTGTCCTTGTGTTGTTTGCGCTAATATAAAAAAGGGTACAGAGAAAGAAATACACAATCACCTTTGTTGTGATGGTATATGTCAAAATTATATAATATGGGTGTGGCATGGTGAGGTGGATAATAAGGAAAGTCGGGCGTCACAAAGTCAAAGAGTGGAGGAAGATGAATATATGGAAGATCACCTAGAGGATATGTTCCATTATATTGGGGAATCTTCTTTTATGAATGCTCATATTTATGATAATTTATGTAGTGATAAAGACACCCCTTTATATAAGGGATGCACAGAGTTCACACGATTGTCGGCGATGTTAAAGTTGTTTAATCTGAAGGCAAAAAATGGATGGTCGGATAAAAGTTTCACGGAATTACATGAATTGCTACAGTAAATGTTACCAGAAGATAACAAATTGTCGGATCATTGCTATGAGGCTAAGAAGATATTGTGTCCACTGGGTCTGGAGTATATCAAGATACATGCTTGCCCTAATGATTGCATATTATACCGGGAAGAGTATGAAGACTTGTTTCAATGTCCGAAATGTGGTGTGTCGCGTTACAAGCTGAAGGTTAGCAATGGTGATGACAATGATCACTATGACAATGTTAGTAGGAAGCATCCTCCTGCTAAAGTGTTATGGTACTTGCCAATACTTTCACGATTAAAGAGACTTTTTGCTAATTCGAATGACGCAAAGAATCTTAGATGGCATGCAGATGAAAGGATTCGTGATGGAAACATTCGCCATGTATCCAATAGAGTGATATATGAAGATCTTTAAAGGATATACGAAGAATCATCACCGACCAGAAGCTTCGATTGCTGAAAGGTACATCACAGAAGAAGCTGTTGAGTTTTGTACAAACTATTTGTCAGATGCAGATTCGATAGGAATTCTAAAGTCTCGTCATGCTGACACATACAGAAGAGGTATTCAAGGTCTAAATGTTAGGTCAATGGCTCAGGATGTAGTTATTCAATCACATTTCAACCTTTCATAGATACTCACAAAAGACTTATGAAGAAAAAATATCCCCGAATGAATGACAAGTTGTTGTTGATAGAGTATAATAATAGATTCATGGATTGGTTTAATAAAAGTGTATCTAATGATCCTAGTGCATCCGAGATACTTAGATGGTTGTCGTACGGGCCAAAATTTTGTGTCATTACCTGGAGTGCATACGACATTGGTCATTATACCTTTTATACAAAATCAAAAGATGATCCTAGTACAATGTAAAATAGTGGGGTTATGGTTGAAGCAGAATCGATGTATTTCTATAGTTCGAAAGATAAGAATCTGGTATTGGAAACTACCGCATTTTATGGTGTCATTGATGAGATTTGGGAGATTGATTATGTTATTTTCAAAGTGGCTTAATTTAAATGCAAGTGGGTTCCCAATAATAGTAATGGTGTAGACATTGATGACTTAGGATTCACCCGGGTCGACCTTGGGAAGGCATCTTTTAATACAGAACCATTCATCATGGTTTCTCAAGCAAAACAAGTTTTCTATGTTTCCGATCCATCAGACAAATCGGGGAAATGGTCAATCGTTCTCCAAGGAAAATACATTCCTCTTAGTGATAAAAGTCTTGATATTCCGTCCACACCTTCTTACACAACACAAGTTGCTACCTCATATGATGAAGTTGATGGAGATGTCGTGCATGCTATACGACTCGATCATGAAGAAGGCATATGGGAAAATTAACAAGTACGTAATTTATTATTTATTCATAATCTATTAATTGTATGTTATAGTTTAGAAGTATTTTTACTAACAAGTATAATTATTTGAAATCATAGGTATTTTGAGTCCAGACACCAGGCCAGGAGACAAGACATCAAGAGACAAGATACCAATACACCAAGTTACAATTATGTGAAGTTATGTAATGTGTGTAAACTGTAATATGGTATATGTGATATTTTATTTATGTAGGTTGTTTGTTCTGATAAACTGTAATTTGGTATATGTGATATTATGAATATGACACGATTAATATTATTATGAAAAATGTATCACAAAATGTGAATTGTATTTTTCTGTTGTGCTGAGATATGGAGAACAATAATACAGGTAAAAAAATGGGATTAATTATAAAAGCAGAATGATATTTGTTAATTTTGCCGAAACTTTAACGATGGTTATATTTCCTAACCGTTATAATATCTGGCCGTTGTCTAGAAAAAAATAAATATCAAAACTGTGCTGCTGGGAATCGAACCGAGGACAATTATATTTATTACGACGGTGTAATGTAAAATCCTTGTGATAGTTAGCGCGCTTTCCTGTTTATTACAATGCATACAAGGCCGTCGGTGTAAGTATCATATATATAACAACAATCTACATAACAACGCCCTCGCCTGCGTCATTATATGCCATTCCCAACCGTTGTTAAATGGGTTTTTCGTAGTAGTGGATCCAAGCAACCATTTTCTTCCATCCAAAGCTCAAATGAAAGCTCTCATTATATACTACAAAAGTGTCCTACTGATCCATGGTAAACAAATGCCTAGATTTTGAGTTATAAGACCATAAAGTTAGGGTTTCAAAAGATTTGAACTTTGACACTTAGAAAATTTTGGGCAGAATCTGTTTCATGTTTTCTCCAACTTTTGAGGGATTTTTCATTATGATCCAAAGGGAATCAAGACCAAATGTAAACATTAAAGTTGAAGTGTGATATACAAGCTTTCCAAAGAGTACAAGAACATCCATTGATTCCACTTGAGCAAGGAGTTATGGACCTCTCAATATCCCTTTATGCAAACTGTTTTTTTGATAGCATTGGCACATGACTTGTATCCCACGATTTCTTGAGCCAATTTTGGACACTTGCATCATTGTATTTTTGTCCAATATCAACATGAATGATGAGGAATCTGAACCATAAAACCAACAACTCAAAAATCCTATCCTTTAGGCACATGGAAGTTCATTTTACAAATCCAAATTCAAGTTTTGTCATGTGGCATTAATAGGATGCATTGAGTTGGCATGAACATACACATATCAGTCCAAATGAGTCAAGCCTTAGCCAAAAATCAGAAGACCTAAACCTACAAAGTTTGGCTCAAGTCAATGGCTAGAGGAGACATTGAACACCTAGCCATATCCATTGGACAATAGGGTGATCCAGCCCCCATTCACCATTCCTTGCAAAACAAACTTCCTCTACTATAAATAGAGGTCATTTCTAGTTGATCAAACCACACCAAAACATCAGAATACATGTTTTCCACCATTTCCCTCTTGAACACCAAAAATCCATTTTTCAAAGAAGTGAGAATCGTGTTTTGAGATAGAGAGAAATTCAGCTCAAACCAATGGTCCTAACCCCTCACATACATCATATATGAATGATCCAAACACTTGAACAACATCTGTAACACCAGATTCATCATATTCATACCTCACCCCAAAGCCATCTGCAGTTGGATTCGTGCCCACCAATCCAGGGGTTTTCAATCCATTCCAAGCATCTCAACACACCACTTGAGTTCCAAGGAAGCTGTCCAGATCATCAAAACACTTCTTTAACACCTACAACTGAGGATTTGAATTCCTCTTACACAGGTAAGCCTGAACTCTTCAAACTCTATGATCCATGCATCATAAATGTGTTTTCAAGTTATCAATATGTTTCTGCACTTATGTAGAGTGTTTTCCCTTAATCAATTGCTTTGTATCTATTGTGTATAGAATTTCATAGTGTTCTTGCAAAAATTAGGGTTCATCTGTTCTTCACATGATATTTCACTCTACACTTAAAAGAAATGCAATTAATTGGTATCATTGAAATCCTTGTTCAAAAACACAACTTTCATGTTTACATCGCGCAAAATCATTACGTATTGAGAGAGATATGAGAGGTTTAAACATAAATTCTCTCATATTTTTGAATTGGAGGACATGCGCGAGGAAGAAGATGACCGTTAGCGCCATAATTCAAATTTTTGAATTTTTAATTATTTTATTAATTATTTTCGAAAATTAATTTCGCTCTCATTTTTAATCTTTTTCAAATGATTTTTTAAACATAAATCCTTTACATATTTAAATATTTTATTCCACAAAAAAAAATCAAAAAAATATTTTTATTTGATTTATTTTTAAATATTTTAAAGAATTTTATTTTAATTTGTTTTTAAACATTTTAAATAATTTCTTTTTCTTGATTTTTCAAAACTAATTTTATTTTAAATCATCATGGGAATAAAAAATCATTTTTAAAAACCTAAATATAATTCATAACATGTTTATTGATTTTTTTTAGTATTTTTTATCATTTTTTATTTTATTTTTCTTTGAAAAATATCCAAAAATAGAAATTAGGGTTTTCTTTGATTTGATCTTTCAAAACTTCATTTCAACACTCATGGGCCTCTATTAGAGTGTAAGACCCAACCCCCTATATACAGAAATAAATTTTGTGCCTCTGCTAGAGCATAAGTCCCACAACGTCTTTCGGTATCGCGGTGCGATCATTGTTTTCAAAATAAATCATCTGGGCCTCTCCTTGAGTATAAGCCCCAATCTTTTGTACATAATCTTTGTTTTAAACAATAAACAACCTCCATGGGCCTCTCCTTGAGTTGTAAGCCCCATACCTCTATTTTTAAAATCATCTGTCTGTTCTAAACTGTTTGAAAACACCTAGGCCTCTCCCCGAGTATAAGACCCAATACTATTCTTTCATTCAAAAATACATTAACTTGGACCTCTTAGTAGAATGTAAGTCCCCTCCTTTTCCCTTTTTTTCCAATAAAAAGAAGATTCAAATCACGCTGGTATAAGAGGATCATTATTCCCGGTGAAACTGCTCTTAGACCACTTGGGCCTCTCTTTGAGTTATAAGCCCCAAACATTTCTTTTCAATTCATTCAAATAACAACAACATTCTTTTAATTCAAATTCAAATTCAAAGTTTTCTCATAACTTTCTTCAATTTCTCAAAACCCTAATCAGACAGTGATAATCAATACAACCAATCACAATACACTTAGGCCTCTATCCAGAGAATAAGACCCATACCTTTTCAATGTATACTTGTTTATATTGTTAGATGATGGCTATGGATGTAGAAGGGGGGTTGAATAGATCCCTTGAATTTTACACGCAAATGGTTACCAAAAATTGGTTTTAAAAGTTTGACGGAAGCAACCACTGAATCACACGTCTACAACGAACCTTCTACTAAAAGGATCGGATATGCACGAAAATATTAGGAATGAATTATGGATGAGAAAAAATCAGTTTGATTAACACAATTTAAAACTCAATCAACAAAGTATCACTTGCTTGATGTTTAATCCAATCCAACAAGATCAATTGACAAACAATAAATTGCAAATGCGTTCGATTTTGCGTTGAAACAAATTATCGAACACTTGGTGTGCGTTAACACACTAAGTGCAGATTTCAAAGTAATGTGATGTTGAGCTGCTCCTAAATACAATCCAAGGGATTGTATCAGATTTACAAAATAATTTAACAACTCAATATAACACCAGCTCAGAAATTTCGATCAATTTAGACTTCGCAAATTTGAATGATATCAAAAGTAAAGAGTTAAGGGAAAGAGAGAACAAACGAGATTTGATTAGGCAGTTCCCCAATCGTCCTCGCTTTGGGTACCTCTGCCCTCAATTCCACAATTGGAATTGAGATATATATATATATATATATATATATATATATATATATATATATATATATATATATATATATATATATATATATATATATATATATATATATGTAGCTGTTGCAAATTGTTTATTACAAGAGAAAAACTACGAACATCCAAACACCCAAACGTCTTTGACCGTTGATGCAGAGCCTTCTCTTCCCTTGATTCAAGATGAATCAAGTGCTACGAATTCGGTTGAACAAGTCACCGTCCCACGTTACTAGACTGTAAGAAACCACCGTTCTTCAGTCACCTTCACTCGGCCGACTTTAATTCTTTGCAATTCGATCCCCAAACCTTTCTTCTACAATCCTCCGACTGTAGCTACTAAACCGAAAGAAAACTATGTTCTTCGGTTACCTTCGCACGGCTGAATCCCTGTAGAACGAAACGGCTTGTGCCAAAAACCCCCAAAATCACCTTGATTCTTGGAGGATAAAACCTAAGGTTTTATTCAAGAAACACCTACCAATTCTCAACCCAGAAATGAAGATCACAACACTTCCTAATTCTGAACGTTATCACTTCAAAACAATTGACAACACAAGCAAAAATGATTATGTGTAATTGTTGCTTGACTCAAGGATGAAGATGAAGATGAAGATGAAGAGAAAGATTGGTATAAATTTTGACGTTTCTTGTTATATTAGAAAATGAGATGACCAGACTATTTATAGAGAATGATTTGACCCACTAAAACTTGTAACAGAAATAACAGAAAAAATTAAGTGAAAAAATTCAGTTCAGGCGTGTTTTGGTCGACCCATCCTTTAATGAGGGTCGGCGTGCGCTGACCCGTGGAAATCACTATGCAAGTTTCACAATCATGCGTCAACCTATTGGTATCTTGCGTCGACGCAAGTATGCAGTTTTTGCATATTTTCAAATTCCCAGAATCATGCGTCGACCCACAACCTGCAGGGGTCAGCGTGCGCTTTCCCGGCCTTTCCACAAACTTTGTTCCAAGAAGCATGAGTCGACTCATGCTTAGGTTGGGTCGGCGCATCACTTGCATTTTTCAAGAAATGTATTTTTCTGCACATATTAACTGACCAAGACCTGGACAAAAATACTAGACACCAATATAATGATCATGCACATGTATTTATGGGTAAGACAAAGTCCTATATGTTTAGACGCATGAACAACGATGATTAAATGCAATTTTCCCGACAAATGAAGTGATACCGCTTAAATTACAATCTAATACTTAGCTTATTTGTTGACATCATCAAAACCGAAATAGATGAAAGACCTTAGCCCTCACATACTCCCCCTTTTTTATGATGGCAACACTGTTTAGCTTTCTCTTAATTTGTCATTTGATAACGAACAAGCTCCCCCTGTCTTTAACACTTGGTTAATTTCTTGGTTAATTTCTGCTTGCTATCCTTCTCCCCCTTTGTCAACATCAAAAAGAAGAGAATAAGGTGGTCCAAATAATAACACTATAACAAGTAAGGATTCATCCACATATTTGTAACATGGCAACACTAACACGCATCCACATATGATACAGTTAATGTAAAATTTGAAACGGATAAATACGGAACATAAGAAGCAAAGACAATTCATTCCATAGTTCAAAACAAAGAACCAAAACAAACTGAAACAAAGTTCAAAGTTAAACAACAAGAAAGAACATGCAATCCAAACAGCAAAACATAAATGCAAAACACAAGTAATATGATGCACTAATCTCTATGGTCTCCTCACCCTAGATGGATGACCTCTTCCCCCATGGTATTGGCCTGGTGGTGGCAAATCCTCTAGGTTCAAGTTAAGTTCGATTAGCAAGCGATTGAGCAAGCCAAGAGTGTTTGCAAGATTCTGATTCTGTTGAGTCAAATTCTCATCCATTTGGGTGAAGCGAGTCATAGAGGCGTTAGCAAACCTGTTGAAGTTAGTAATGTGAGCCGAGACTTGGTTGGATAAGTTTGTGAACCTTTCTTCCTGAGCATTATAGCGGCTTTCTTGCAATGCTTGGAATTCTTGATGTTGAAGATTCATCTGGTTCAACCTTGCCAGAATCTCTTCAGATGCCTGGAAATCATGTTGAGACTGTGGAGTTGGAGGTACAGAATAATCAGGTTGCTGCCAATCATACTCCTCGCCATAGGTGGGAGGAACATATGCGTCTCCAAGAGCAGTCCAGCTGTTGTTTTTCCAATCTCCCCAACCCTGATTATCATAATTGTCCTCAGGTTGATAGCCCATCCATGCTTCGTTGTCTTCCTCTTGCATAACCACATCACCATTGTTAACATCTTGATTGTCACTATCATGTACTGGCTCATCATTATTTCCTTCGTCATGATTAGGTTCTTCAGGTTCATGTGGAAAAGGATGAGTTGATCTGTGTCGGTACTTGAACTCATTCTTAACATAATCCCAAGTGTAACCCATCATGGTGAGTGTTTTTGGTTGAAATTGATGTTCGGATGAAATCTGGATGTAACGAATATTCGGAACCGAGATGCCAGCCTTATTCAAAATGTTCTGAATGCAGGATGCATAACCTAAAGCCAGACTTTTGGTGGAGTCGCGGGTAACAAACATCCGATATGCAAAATAGTGTGGCCAGTTGATTTTGATCTGATTCTTCAGTGTGTAAATGAGATGAACTTTTGCCTTCTCAACTCTTTAGTACCTGTCTTTCTTAGGTCTCAAAATACAAGCAACAATCCACTGCAAAATGCAGTCAACAAATTTCAAATGATCGGTGGTAACATTTTTCGGAAAGAATTCACTTTCCACAACATCGTCTGGATATGGTTCACGTAACATAGAGTTTAGAGCAGATTTAAACTCATAGTTTTGAACAAACTTGGTGTCGGTTACTTTGGGGAGATTTTCATCAGTATCCATATGAAACAAAGTACTCCATAACTCATTGTTTACAGGATGACGTACATTATTCATAGAAAACGAAAACTCAGCACATTTAAATTTTCCCTTAATTCCACAATAGAATAATCGAATCAAATCACTATTGAACTGATCATCACATTCCAGAAACTCACCAAAATTCTAAACTCTAAGTATTTCAGTTATCTTAGGAATTTTGTAGTTTAGACCCATCAAAACATAGAAACCATGTTATGGAATAACAGCACGATGACTAAACTCTACCTCAAAAGGACCAGACACTTCATCAGAGAGTAAAGAGTTAATAGTTACCGGTGTTGAAGAAGTTCTGGCAGATGAAGCTCTAGTTGTTCGTTTACCGGTTGTGCGTCGGGAAGCCATTTTTTATGAAGGTGATGAAGAAGATGAACAGTGCGTGGTGGTTGAAGAAGAATGATGATCTTGCTGCTAGAAACCCTTGTCTTAGAAGAAATGAAGAGTAGAAGACCAAAATTCTACTATGTTTAACATGCAATGAACAAGAAATAAAGTGTAATGAAGATATGTAATGAAGAGTGGAAACATTAGGTCGGCGCACGCATTCCCAAATAAACGAGGATTCTGAGTGTGTCAGGTGTGTGTCGACCCAAGGACAGGGTGCGTTAGCGCAAGATTGCTAGGTTTTGAAAAATTTTAAAATTTTGATATGCGCCGACCGCAGGTAAACGTGAGCTAACCCGGTCGTTTCCCTTGAAAAACGCTTCAGCTCATGAGTCGACCCATGGCATCTTTCGGTCGACTCATCCAAGTCAAAAATGGAGAAATTGAAATTTTGCATACAAAAGTTCCAAAATAAGATAAATAAACATGCACACACATAGAACAAACATCCAAATGAGTAATATATGCACAAAATATAGAACCATCAAGTTTAAAGTACTTAACATGGCACAAAATGTGTTAACTTTCTATGAATCGAAACGATATTACCTTCATCACTATTGACATTGAGAGCCCTCACATATATCTTAATAAATTTTGGCATTATTAGTGACAACACATAAACAAGTATATATATGTATATATGAAGACAAACTATCTTAGATGAAAATCAAACACGGTCCGAGATGCCGAGAACGCCAAGTTCCCTACGGATATGAAAGAAAGGCTCAGTGGCTAATGGTTTTGTAAAAATGTCAGCAAGTTGATTTTTAGTATCAACATGCTCAAAGATCACATCACCTTTCTCTACATGATCCCTAAGAAAATGATGACGTATTTCGATATGCTTGGTGCGTGAATGTAATACGGGGCTCTTAGTCAGGTTGATCGCACTAGTATTATCGCACAAAATCGGAATACGCTCTAGTTTTAAATTGAAATCAAGCAATTGTTGTTTAAGCCATAGGACTTGAGCACAACAACTACCGGCGGCAACGTATTCCGCCTCAGCTGTTAACAAAGCAAGGGAAACCTTTTTCTTGCTATTCCAACTCACCAAGGAGTTTGCGAAAAAGTGACACGTGCCACTAGTACTTTTCCTATCCAATTTGCACCCGGCAAAGTCGGAATCGGAATAACCAACTAAGGAACAAACACTACCTTTGGAATACCATAGCCCATACTTTGGAGTACCGGAAAGGTATCGAAGTATGCGCTTAACTGTTTTTAAGTGGGATTCCTAGGGACGTGCTTGATACCTCGCACACATGCATACACTGAACATAATGTCGGGTCGTGATGCAGTAAGATAAAGAAGAGATCCAATCATACCTCGATACTTCTTTACCTCTACATCCTTACCATTTTCGTCACGATCAAGATTGGCACAAGTAGGCATTGGAGTATCTATTGCTTTGCAATTTAGCATGTCAAAACGTTTGAGAAGCTCAAGACAATATTTCCTTTGACTCATGAATGTGCCCTCTTCGAGTTGTTTGATTTGTAATCCGAGGAAATAGTTAAGCTCCCCCATCATGCTCATTTCAAACTCCCCCTGCATCAAACTAGAAAACTCCTTGACCAAGGTCATGTTAGTAGACCCAAAGATAATATCGTCAACATAAATTTTTACCAAGATTAAATGTTTTCCTTGACGTTTAATAAAGAGGGTTGTGCCAACCTTCCCTCTTGAATACCCTTGATCAAGTAAAAATTTGCTTAGACGTTCATACCAAGCCCTAGGGGCTTGTTTAAGTCCGTACAAAGCACGTTTAAGTTTGTAGACATGATCAGGATATTCATGGGATTCAAAACCCGGAGGTTGGGCAACATAAACCTCTTCATTTATATATCCATTAAGGAAAGCACTTTTAACGGCCATTTAGAATAATTTGAAGTTCTTAGTGCAAGCATAAGCAAGTAAAAGGCGTATAGCCTCGAGTCGGGAAACCGACGCATAAGTTTCCTCATAGTCGATTCCTTCCTCTTGGTTATAGCCTTGCACTACAAGCCGTGCTTTGTTTCATGTTATAACTCTGTTTTCATCAAGTTTATTTCTAAATACCCATCGGGTGCCGATTACTCGATGATCTCGCGGAGGGGGGACAAGGTTCCAAACCTCATTTCTCCTGGATTGATTTAGTTCATCTTGCATTGATAAGAACCAATGCTCATCGAGTAATGCCTCCTTTGTGTTTTTAGGTTCAACTTGTGACACAAAAGCAGAGTAATAACAAAAGTTGTTAAGTTTAGAGCGAGTGGTTACTCCCTTAGAGATGTCGCCGATGATATTGTCGATTGGATGGTCTTTGGAAGACTTCCATGCTAGAGGAAGGTCATCTTCATTAGTTAGATGATCCTTCTCACTCTTCATTGGTTGGTGATCCTTTTCCTCCTCAATACGCACTGCTTCAGGATGATCAGTTCCCTTATCAGTGTCCTTGAGTATGTCTTCAGAAGATGCACCTGCACCATGAAAAGAACTACCTTCTCCGACATTTCTCGGATAAGACTCATCAAAAGTAACGTGTACCGACTCTTCAACAATTCGTAACCTTTTATTATATATTCTATAAGCTTTACTGGACTGAGAGTATCCAAGAAAAATACCCTCGTCGGCCTTGGCATCAAACTTACCAAGTGTCTCATTTACATTGTTCAACACAAAACACTTGCAACCAAAGACATGATGGTGAGAGATATTTGGCTTACGCCCTTTTTTAAAAGCTCATACGGTGTCTTGTTTAGAATAGGTCGGATGAGCACCATATTCAAAACGTAACAAGTCGTACCTATGGCATGGGCCCAAAGTATTTTGGAAGTCCACTCTCATTGATCATAGTCCTTCCTAATTCTTCCAAAATTCTATTTTTATGTTCCACAACCCCGTTTTGTTGAGGGGTACGTGGTGCGGAAAAATTATGATCAATTCCATGGGATTCACAAAATGCTTCAAATAAATGGTTTTCAAACTCACCTCCATTATCACTTCTAATTGACACAATGTTCGTGTTTAACTTGTTTTGAGATAACTTAGCAAATCTCTTAAAGGCCGAAAAGGTATCACTCTTATTTGCTAAGAAAATGGTCCAGCAAAACCTAGAAAAGTCATCAACTATTACAAAACCATAATAGTTACCACCTAGGCTTTTAACCCTAGATGGTCCAAAGAGGTCCATATGGAGGAGCTCAAGGGGTCTCATAGTTGAAACGATGTTTTTAGATTTGAATGAGATCCTTGTTTGCTTCCCCATTTGGCAAGCATAAAAAAGGTGATCCTTTGTGAATTTGATTTTTGGCAAACCGATGACTAGGTCTTTAGAGACTATTTTGTTAAGCAAATCAAAGTTGATGCGAGCCAACCGTCTATGCCACAACCATGAATCTTCATTCATAGTGACTAGACACTTGTCTCCATTCAACGATACCTCATTTAAGTCTAGCATATAGACGTAGTTCACCCTCAAGCCCTTAAACACATCCTTTTTGTCACTATCTTCAACTATGCAACAATCTTTTGAAAAAGATACTTTGTAATTCTTGTCACATAGTTGAATAATACTTAAAAGGTTGTGTCTAAGGCCTTTCACAAGCAGCACATCAGAGATAGTAGTCGATGAGGGGTTACCTACACTACCTTTGCCGAGAATCTGTCCCTTATTGTTATCTCCGTAGGTGACAAACCCCTTTTTCTTTGCCACAAAGTCGATGAAAAGAGATATGTCTCCTGTCATATGTCTTGAGCAGCCACTATCCTGAACCCATCTTTTTTCGGTGGTCTCAAGACTTTATACCTACAAAACAATCAAGGGAGAGTAGGTACCCAATTCTCATTGGGTCCTTTGCGGTAAGTGAAACCAAGATCGCACTTGGGCAACCATTGATAAATGCATTTTGGAATAAGAAATCATCTAAAACGACATTTAGCAATAGTATGACCAGGCTTACAACAATATAGGCAATCACGGTTCATTTGGAACTTACCTTTGCTATCACTATCTTGAATCACATACGTATACTTTTGATACGGGTTGTTCATACTTTCTCGATAATGTGATCGATCAATAGCAAGCGTAATTTTAGGCTTAAGAGCCATGTCTAATTTGTCCTTAAGTGTTCTCACCTCTTTTTGCCAAATATGACAAGTATCGCAGCCCCCAAACTTGAACCATGGAGACTCATTCTCATCAATCTTAGCTTTTGATGCATCCACCATGGAGTTTTTAAGATCTTTCAATTCCTTTTCGGAATCGGAAACCTTTTTCTCCAAATATTTAAAAATCTTTTTGTTCGAGGCTAAGCGTTGAAAATCTTCCTTAGCCTCATGGTGCAACATATCAAAAGCCTTTTGTAATTCTAAATGAGACATAGTATTAGAATGATCATATTTAGAGTGTTTTACCTCTTTCTTCTTGTTGTGACGTGCCATAAGACATAAATTAAATGATTCACTTTCATCACTTGAGCTGTCCTCTTTTCCCGACTCGCTATCGCTTTCCCAAGCGATGTATGCTCGTCTAGATTTGTTTGACTTTTTATGTTGACGGCTCTTATCCTTGTCCTTATCCTTGTCTTTCTTAAGTGATGGACAATCCGGCTTGTAGTGCCCGAATTTTCCACAGTTGTAACACGTCCCTTTAACCTTGCCATTCTTATTTCCTTCATTTCTAGATTGCCTCTTAAATTTAACAAGATTTTTATCCGAGTGTTGAATCTCATTCTTCCGAACATACCTATTGTATCTCTTCACAAATAGACTCATATCATCATCGGAGTCATCATCTTCGTCATTGTTGGTTTCATCATCACTTTGCTCTTTAGATGTGGACTTTAAACAAGAAGTCTTAAGAGCAATCGACTTCTTCCATATCTTTCGTTTTCTCCTTCTTTATACTCTTTTCATGTTTATCAAGGCTAATGAGCACTTGTTCATGCTCGTCGAGTTTGCCAAATAGTGTGGTGAGGTCTAGAGTAGCTAGATTATTAGCCTCCTTGATCGCGGTGACCTTCGGCTACCATTCCCTGTTAAGACACCTCAAAATTTTATTAGTAGCAACCTCGTTTGGAATTGGTTTACCAAGTACATGCAATTTGTTGATAATGCGAGTAAATCGTTTTTGCATATCCGCAATGCTTTCCCCTTGCTTCATGTAATAAAGATCGAACTCTTGCGTTAGTGTGTTAATACAAGCCATTTTAACATCATTAGTGCCTTCGTCGGCTACTTGTAAAGCATCCCACATGGCTTTGGCCGTTTCACAATGAGAGACACGATAATATTCATCAACTCCCAAAGAGGAGATCAAAATATTTCGATCCTTCCAATCATAGCTGTACTTTTTCTCGTCCTCCACATTCCATTGAGCTTCGGGTTTGGGAACGACAATGCCTTCGGCTTTGGTCATTGTAATTTCCATGGGACCATTTAAAATAACGGTCCAAACCTTCCGATCTATGGAATTTATATGGACGCGTATACAATCCTTCCATTAGCTGTAATCTTCGCCTGTAAAAACTGGAGCTCTATTATAAGCCCCTTTAGGTTCGTTCGCCATGATCCAAGAAGTTTTACCGAAGCACCAGATAAACCGGAGCTCGTGATACCACTTGTTAGACGATGGTTATGGATCTAGAAGGGGGGTTGAATAGATCCCTTGATTTTTACGCGCAAATGGTTACCAAAAATTGGTTTTAAAAGTTTGACGGAAGCAACCACTGAATCACAAGTCTACAACGAACCTTCTACTAAAAGGATCGGATATGCACAACAATATTAGGAATGAATTATGGATGAGAAAAATTTAGTTTGATTAACACAATTTAAAATGCAATCAACAAAGTATCACTTGCTTGATGTTTAATCCAATCCAACGAGATCAATTGACAAACAATAAATTGCAAATGCGTTCGATTTTGCGTTGAAACAAATTATCGAACACTTGGTGTGTGTTAACACACTAAGTGCAGATTTCAAAGTAATGTGATGTTGAGCTGCTCCTAAATACAATCCAAGGGATTGTATCAGATTTACAAAAAATTTAACAACTCAATATAACACCAGCTCAGAAATTTCGATCAATTTAGACTTCGCAAATTTGAATGTTATCAAACGTAAAGAGTTAAGGGAAAGAGAGAACAAACGAGATTTGATTAGGCAGTTCCCCAATCATCCTTTCTTTGGGTACCTCTGACCCCAATTCCACAATTGGAGTTGATATATATATATATATATATATATATATATATATATATATATATATATATATATATATATATATATATATAGCTGTTGCAAATTGTTTATTACAAGAGAAGAACTATAAACATCCAAACTCCCAAACGTCTTTGATCGTTGATGCAGAGCCTTCTCTTCCCTTGATTCAAGGTGAATCAAGTGCCACGAATTCGGTTGAACAAGTCACCGTCCCACGCTACTAGACTGCAAGAAACCATCGTTCTTCAGTCACCTTCACTTGGCCGACTTCAATTCTCTGCAATTCGATCCCCAAACCTTTCTTCTATGATCCTCCGACTGTAGCTACTAAACCAAAAGAAAACACTGTTCTTCGGTTACCTTCGCACGGCTGAATCCCTGTAGAACGAAACGGTTTGTGCCTAAAACCCCCAAAATCACCTTGATTCTTGGAGGATAAAACCTAAGGTTTTATTCAAGAAAAACCTACCAATTCTCAACCCAGAAATGAAGATCACAACACTTCCTAATTCTGAACGTTATCACTTCAAAACAATGGACAACACAAGCAAAAATGATTATGTGTAATTGTTGATTGAGTCAAGGATGAAGATGAAGATGAAGAGAAAGATTGGTATAAATTTTCACGTTTCTTGTTATTTTAAAAAATGAGATGACCAGACTATTTATAGAGAATGATTTGACCTACTAAAACTTGTAACAGAAATAACAGAAAAATTTAAGTGAAAAAATTCAGTTCAGGCGTGTTTGGGTCGACTCATCCTTTAATGAGGGTCGACGAGCGTTGACCCATGGAAATCACTATGCAAGTTTCACAATCATGCGTCGACCTATTGGCATCTTGCGTCGACGCAAGTATGCAGTCGACCCACAACCTGCAGGGGTCAGCGTGTGCTTTCCCGGCCTTTCCACAAACTTTGTTCCAACAAGCATGAGTCGACTCATGCTTAGGTTGGGTCGGCGCGTAACTTGCATTTTTCAAGAAATGTATTTTTTCTGCACATATTAACTGACCAAGACCCGGAAAAACATACTAGACACCAATATAATGATCATGCACATGCATTTATGGGTAAGACAAAGTCCTATATGTTTAGACGCATGAACAACGATGATTAGATGCAATTTGCCCGGTAAATGAAGTGATACCGCTCAAATTACAATCTAATACTTAGCTTATATGTTGGCATCATTAAAACTGAAATAGATGAAAGACCTTGGCCCTCACATATATACCTGTTAAACCATTTCTCTGTATATACTTGTGCATACCTATTTAGAGTTCCCTCAGCAGTTTGGTCATCCTCAGTTCACACTTAGGTTAAATAGTAGGATACTTACAACTTAGTTTAATCAACTAGTTTATACTTATACAAAGAAATTCATTTCCCCAAAAAGGATTAATTCCCGGTGAAACCTCTTTTGAATTTCTTCAAACCTTAGAACTGTTCAACAAAGAAAGCATTATTTCCCAGTGAAACCTTTCTTGAACTTTTCTTAGGCTTGGACCCACAAGCTTCTTAAAAGTTCCCCATAACCTTCTATTGGGCTTAGTACAAGGACCCACGGGCTTCCTAGAAGCACCCAAGCCTCCTTTTGGGCTTAGTACAAGGACCCAAAGGCTTCCAAAAAGCATAGGATATAATTTAGTCATCTCTACTAGTTCAATCCTCAAGAAAGTCAAAAACTCTAGAACATCCAATCATTCAAGGGTTGATCTTCATCCCTAAAACTCTCAGCCTCCTTTTGGGCATCATACAAAGATCTTTCTTCAATCAAAGTCTACCTCTTATTAAGAGACTTTGGTAGTCTCAACCTCCTCTTAGGCTTCATACAAGTAGACTTGGAAGGTCTCATCCTCATAGCCTCCTCTTGGGCTTAACACAAGGACACTCAGGCTTCCTAAAAGCATAAGATAGATCCTAATCATCTTTACCAATACATTAATTCCCAGAATAGTTAAAACCTCTAAGGTATTCAAACTCATCTTTAAATCCCTTCTGACCCTAACAAGGCTTGACTTTCACCTTAAAAATCCCTAGCCAAGGTCAGGTTACCATAAACAAATCCTCAAAAGAATCAGAGTCTCATGACATCGGATAAATCAACTCTGCTCAAATCTCCAGCAAGTGTTAGTTTCCCTTTGGATTCCACAACACAGTTTAGACCTTCTCCTAAATTTCAATAGTCCACAGCAAGAGACGGCCTTCTCTTAGGCTTCATATAATAATTTAACCAGCCAGCCTCAATCTTAGACTTTGTACAAGACAATACTCCCCAGTTGAGTCAATCTTTTTTAAAGTTATACTCAAACTCTTCAGCTTCATCATCTTGGGCTTCAAACAAGATACTCAAATAAAACATCTCCAGTGGAGTCAATCCTCAAATTTTCTTAGATTCAACCTTGGGCTTTGATCAAGGCACAAAATTCAACATCCCCACAGATGAGACCATGAGTCCTCTCTGTAGGAGGATATCCCCTCTATGCATCACATATCAAAACAAACAATTAAAACCTTTTTCCCAGATACTTGATGTAAGTGGCACATTGCTGATTCAAAATCCAAGCTGGAGTCCCTCCTTTATCATGGCTAAAATTTCTCTTTCATCTAACTGATGTAAGTGGCAAGCCTCTGGATTCTACACATCCAAGCCAATGTCCCTCTCTTAGCATGAAAGATTCATAAATGAAAAATTGGCATTTCTCTACACTGAGTTAAAGCTTATTCCTTCATGACATTTCTCTTATAAAGGAAGATATGGCATTGCTGGATTCCACACATCCCAGTTAAAGTAACTTCCCTTATAACCATTTACCTGACATTTGTGATGAATAGGTGAGGTATCTCCCTTTAGAGATAACAAATTCTCTCTCTCAGTAAACTTTTAGCTTTAATCTTGGGCTTTAAACAAGACACAGACACTCTTTTAGCTTCAATCTTGGGCTTTGAACAAGACATAAATACCCCATTAGCTTCAATCTTGGGCTTTAAACAAGACACCAAACAAGTTTTTTTTCCTCCCATAAAATAGGAGGAACTACGAATGCTCTGATTTCCCCGGATCTCTTTACGGGAATACATAGGCATAAGATTGCGAAATCTTAGCGAACGCACTAATCAAAAACCTTAGGTCCAGTACCTTCCCAAAAACAATAGAAAACCCAAAAACAACAAAAACATTTCCTCAACCTTCACAAAAGAGAAACTTTCCCCAATCAACAGTAAATGAACTTAAGAAAGCATTTCAAACAGTAGAAAATATATGCAAACGAAGGTTCCTATAGATTACTATAGATACTCTGGGTGTTAATAGCTTCCCTTTGTATAACCAAACCCCGATCCCCGGTCTCTTTGCATTTGTTAAAGAAAACACTTACATGCAGAGTTAGTTTAAGATATCTTCCTCTTCCTTTTAAGCTTCATAAGATAAATACAGAAATCAGAAAGTAGCACCAAAAGCGGTTGTGGTCGCGTCACAAAAACCGACGCTACAAGCACTCATATGCCAGGGTAATGGATTAGCTTGGACATTGGGTCCAGAATCTTTGAAAGATAGAATACCGCTTCAAACCAATCTTTAAACTTCAGCCTTCAATGCGAAACAATTCTCAATATCGTGACCAGGTTCCCCTTGATGGTAAGCACAAAAGTGGTCAGAATTGTACCACCAAGGGAGATCCTTTGGGATAGCAGACGGAGCCCTAGTTTGCACAAGATTCTTCAGCACTAAAGTAGGATATAATTCAACATATGTCATAGGAATTGGGTCAAATAAAACCTTCTTTTGAACATGATTCTATTAATTGTACTGCTGATGAGTACGTTGTTGTTGTTGAAACTGAGGTTGATAAGCAAGAGCTATCTGAGCAACAAGAGCAGTATTAACAATTGGAGTGACATATGCCACATGTTGCTATTGATGATTATTCCTTCCTCGTGACCTTCTATCCCTTTCCAAAAAAATAGCATTAGACTCACCTTTTTTCTTCTTGGAGAATCCACTTCCATACTTCTTGAAATTACCAGAAGAACCACCTTCTTTAGCCAAACGTCCCTCTCGGACACCTTCTACAAGACGCATTCTCATATTCACCATTTGAGTGAAAACACTAGGTGCGCTAGCTACCATCCTTTCGTAATAAAAGGGACTTATATTTTTCAGAAAGAGTTTCGTCATTTTTTTCTCCTCTAGAGGGAGACTGATTTGAGCAGCAATTTCACGCCATCTTTGAGTGTATTCCTTGAAAGTCTCCTTTTCTTTTTGAGACATAACACAAAGTTCATCCCTGTCTGGTGCCATATCCACATTATATTTATATTGTCGGACAAATACTTCACCTAAGTCATTAAAAGTATGAATTTGAGTACTATCCAACCCCATATACCACTTAAGAGGTGCATCCATAAGGCTGTCTTGAAAGTAGTGGATCAAAACCTGATGATTATTGCTCTAAGTAGACATCTTCCTTGCATACAACATAAGATGGCTCTGAGAACAAGAATTTCATTTGTATTTCTCAAAATCAGGAACTTTAAACTTAACAGGGATCTTCACATTCGGAACAAGGCAAAGGTCATGAGCATTCTTCCCAAATAGTTATTTCCCTCTCAAGGCTTTTATCTCTTTCTGCATTTCCTAGAATTTATCCTAGAACTCATTTATTCTCTCATAAACACCAATGCTCTCATTGGGTTCATCATGGTAAACGGGCTTTTCAGCATGTGGAACACTATGAACCACAAGAGAAGGAACAATCATAACTGGTTGCACAATAGAAATCTCAACAGTAGGCTGATAACCTTCATGCATAAAATTAAGAGGAATGCCCCAAGGAAAACCATTGGGCATCTGATGTTGTGGAGCACTAACTAGAGCCATAAAAACAGGAGTTGATATGATCTCAGAAATCAGAGTCAATTGATGTTGAGTCTGAGTTGTATGAGGAGAAGGAGGAGGAGGTGGATTCTGAGCAGCAACCAAAGATTCAACCAGAGCATTCAGTCTTTCCATTCCAGTTCTTAGAGTGGTTACCTCTTCACGAAGTTCTCTATTCTCTTGTTCAAGATGATCCATTTTCCTCTGATAATTAGCTCGAGTATTGTACTAATGAGACAACTTGTCTTCTGAGAAGACCAAGAGAAAGGAAATAAGACCCCTGGAAAAACTCTCAAAAAGCAAGACCAAATGCAAAAATGATGCATGATATGCAATGCAAAATTTTAATTATTAGTATTAGTTTTCAAGGAATTTAAGACATCATAAAGCAAATGCAATTATCATAAAGAAATAAAACTTTTGAAATACTGAATATCCTTATTTCATTATTAATTGGAAGGATTACAATTTGAAGTACAAGTTTCAAAAGATCCTAAATACAAGAGGAAATAGCTAGATCCTAAGGGTCCTAAGGAACCACGTATGAAGATGATTCAACGCCATGTTGATACTTCCTCCTAAGCCTCTTAATCTCTCTCTCATAAGTACTCTTTATGGAAACTTTCTCTATCACAAGCTAATCTACAATGAATTTCCAAGCACCTGAAGTAGGAAGATGAATACTTTGAGATGGTGGAATTCTAGTGGAAAATAAATCCTCTTGCTCCCTTTGCTTCTTCTCAACATGCTGCTTAAGCAACTCTATCAAATCATCCTTTTCTTTCAATATTGCTTCTACAATTCTATCTTCTCAAGATTTGAAGCATGAAACTTGTCATCCCAAGTATCCCTCTCTTGCTTCATCCTGGCTAAGGCTTCTTGAAACTCATCCATGTTTTTAATAGGAATGGTAGGTGGTTTGGTCACCACTGGAAACATGGGCTTCTCATAAGCATATGGCATCTTGAGCTCCCTTGCTCTCTCCTTCACCAAATGAATATAAGGCTCCAAAGCTACACAGTTCTGCTTTCCAAGATCACCATTCCCCTTTCTGTGAATATTGCGCCAAGCATGCACCATCCTCTTCTTCAACCCTTGAGTATCGTTGCCTTCTTGGAAAAATAAACTCTCCAACAAAATGTTATTAGGTTTATCTTTCAAGGCATACCAAAACTGACATCTTGTTAAAATTGGATTGTAGTTGATTCCTCCTTGTGTACCAAGAAGAGGTACATTGCAGAACTCCCCACAACTATCAATAATCTTAACATTATCATATACGGGAGAATACCAAGTGATGTCAGCATTGGTAAGAGACACGATCCTTTGAGACCACTTCAAACAAATCTTGTTTTCCTTGAAGATAGAAGATGGCGGCAAGTGCGAAATAAACCACTTGTACACTAGAAGTACACATCATACAATAGTTCTCGATAGAGAAATAAGTGTCACCAAGCAAGGTTGGTATAGGATTCCCAATCAAGAAGATCTGGATAGAATTAACATCAATGAAGTTGTCAATGTTAGGGAATAAGACCAATCCATAAATGAGTAAGACTAAGATAACTTCAAAAGCCACCATGCTACTAACACTAGCAAAAGAAGAAGCTTTCTCAATCAAGAATTTTTAAGTCAACCCTTGAATACCTCCTTTGACAATAAGATTGACATCTACATCAGATTTCCTTAAGTGAATAATTGTTGCAATGACTTGTGATTTAGGAACCTCCTCCAAATCACTAAAAGGAACCTTATCAGAAACTGGTACACCCATAAGATAGGCATACTCTTCCAAGGTAGGCATAAGCTGGTAATCTTGAAAAGTGAAACATCGGTAGAAAGGATCATAAAACTGAACCAGAGTATTAAGAAGTCCGTCTTCAACATTGGTGAATAGAATAGTCAAAATTCTTCCATAACGATCTTTGAAATCCACATGATTAACCACTGGATATGCTAACTTTCCCAAATCTTTTAGATCAGAGACTCTAAAACTATACTTCTGAGTGTTCCTCCTTCCAATATCCATGATCACAATATCTACGATGTTTTCAAAGAGAATCCCTAAGTTCCTTGAAAACTAAGTGAAAAAGGATGTTCATGAATGCATGAGTGCATAATTATGCAACAATCACAAACAAGATCACAAACAGGGTTCAAGGGTTCAACGTCGCGAGCGTGGAGTCAAGGGTAAGAACCAATCACAAGGTATGTACTCAGGGTAAATCACCTATACAACAAGGTTCTACAAAGTTCCTAGAGTCGTGATTCCATCTTTTGGATATTACTGGCTTGGACAACTCACTTGTCAGCCCATAATATTCTCAAGAGAAACGCGTCTGAGTGTAGTATCGTGTAACAACTAATCCAAGTCTACACTTGAATAGTTACTCCACTACATCCTAACAAAGGCCAAGATGGGTTAAAAGGTTCTAAGGTCCTCAGTTCGAGGGCTCTCAGGTTGAAAGTAATAATGCCTTCACAACTCACTTGCTTAGCATTATCACCCTAAGGAGACCTCCATTGAGTTGGGGATCTCAAGCCATCTTATTAAGGATTAACTCCACGTAAGCCAACATGACTATACCACCATCCTATCTTATTATGCTCTCAAGTCCGAGTATAGGACTTATCTCACCACTCAGAGAGATCATCAGAAACCCAAAAAAATAAAAGTAAACAGCAGATAATAATAAAACACAGATAAATAAGTTAGGATCAACCCATTTAGAGATATTTCCCCGACAGAGTCGCCAAATTTCTGTAGTGGTGAAAAATTGAGATTAAGCTATTAATTAATTTAACTCACAAAGCAAGAGTCGCCACCGCACTTAATTGTTTCCAAAGGAATGGGAAAAGAACAAATAAAACCCACAGAAATTTTATAACAAAACTAATAAAACAAAGAGATAAGGGTACGGTGGTTGGTTATGTGAAGGGAAGGTGTTAGCACCCTTCACATCTATAGTACTTTATAGAAACCTCTTGAAAATATGTGTTTGGCTTAAAAAGGGTGTTGTTTACAAAAGATTGGGGAGATGAGAAAAATAAATGATTTTAAAGATTTTTGTTTAACAAGACTTCCTAAGCCTCGTGCCTACGCACCAACAAAGTGCGATGGAGGATCAAAACCTCGTAGTTCATGGTAAAAATAACAAAAGTGTTTGTTTTGATTAATTTTAAATGAATATACAGTTCGTCGTATTCGAGTGGAAAACTCAACTTACTACCCACAATTAATGAGGAAGGAGCGTTTGCATCATCTTGAGATGGAGGATTTTTGCTTGGATTGAAATCAACAAGTCTATCACTCAACATCTAAGTGGAAAATGTCATCACTTCTCTATATTATTGTGGAAGTATAGGAGTTGCATCACTATATGAACACAACTAATGATTATCCTTAAGAAAAGGTTTAAAAGGAAAAGGTTCACAAAGGCATAAAAGATTTGAATGAGTTTTGTGTTTTTTAAGTCTTTTGAAATTGTTTTGATATGCTTAATATGTCTTAGCATTTATTTACGAAAAAAGGTTTTGAAAATCACTTGACAAAGTCAAGGTTTATTGAGAAAGTGGTTCAAGTTTGAAAACAACAAGGTTTTGAAAAAGGAAGAAGATTTTGAAAATTAAAGAAAGGGAGGAGATGAAGAGAGTATCCTAATTGCATAAAGTAAAAGGCAAGAAATAAATGGTCTCATTGTAAGGTAGCCCAAGAGGAAGCCTTTATGTGTGCATTGTGAACTAACCGGGATAAGCAAACATTAGACATAATTCAAGCAAACATTCCATTCCTTTGGATTAGGCCATAAGCAACAAGTAAGCACAGAATAAGACAAGCATCAGATGAAAGAAGAATTCAAGCTATAAGGCAAAGCTATGTATCAGAGCCAAGTCTTCAAAATTCAACCAACGATCTCAAGTATTCTATGAATGAACCAAGGTCACAGAACAATCCAATAGCATAGTGGAAAAGTAACCAAAGTCCATAGGTCAAAAGTCCAACTCCAAGTCAAGCTAAGGATAGTGACCATTTGTTCAAAGATTATAGAACCAAGTTTTTTAGGGTTTTTCCTTTATTAATGTCTTAAAAAGCAAAAGAAAATGCCCAAGTGGACAAAGGAAAAATAAACATAAACATAAACAATGTGAAATGTAAAGCTAAAAATAAAGGCATATAAGTAAATGGCAAGAAATTAAATGACAAGAAAATTAAATGGCAAGAAAATTAAATTACATAAAGTAAAGTTAGCACAATAATAATGTTAATATTGATGTTAGAGTTAATGAATCGATTCGGGACAAATTTAGCGCTATATTAAGCAAGTGTAGCACAATCTATTAGGAAGATCATACTATGGGAGGTCGGTCAATAAAACTTTATGTACCATACATGTTATAGATGTGATAGAAACCATACTCCTAAAACATGTAGCACAAGTAAAAACCAAGGAGAGATCAAGCACTAAAACAAGGAGATTGGCCCATTACATCAATCATTCTTCATGATAACTTTGGACAAACTTATGTGTCAATCCAAAGTACCTCAAATGATCCATGATAAATTTTAAGATAGATTTGAAATGATGAAAGTTCATCAAGCATCAATTCAAACATCATGAACAAGATAGACTCTAAATCCCAATTGATCAAGAGAAAAAGAAAAAAGAAAAAAAAAAAAAAGGAGATGGAGATAGATAGAGAAAGGAACAAGAAACCCAAATTGAATCACAACTTTGATCAAGTTATCATCAAGATCAACCACCTATCTTGGTGGATTAGGGTTTTCAACCTATAAACACCCAAGGTCCATTGATATTGATGAAACTTATGATCAAAAAGTCATGATCCAAGGCACCAGAAGTCAAACACAATATAAAATGGAAAAAGGAAAGAAAATAAAGCATTAAACAATTTTTAAATGATTTTTTTAAATGGAAAATAAAATGCAAAATGCAAATGAAGCATCTAAACATCAATCAAAAGCTCAATAAAATCATGAAAAGTCAGAAACAAGTCAAGAGACATATAATAATTTTTAAAGATTTTTTAATGAATGGAAAATATTTTTAAACTAATTAAAATGCATAAAATATGAGAAAATTAATGAAAAATAGAAAATCATAAAATAAAATTGTGAAAAAATTACATAAGGTGTAAAATCATAGAAATTCTTTTTGTATTTTTTGGATGAAAATCTGATTTAAAATCAATTTTTAAAAGAAAATCAAATAAAAGAAAACAAAAGATAAAGAAATAAATCAGAAAATACATGAGTCATTGGATCTGGTCAATAAAGCCCAAGTACGTGTATCAAGTGGTCCAGATTTATAGTGTATGGTGGAGTTTAAATGAAATAACACATCAGACTAGAAACAAACTCAGGCCACCACCTCTGCACCTTCGGTCATCTTCTCCAGTGTGTTGCTCACCGGAGTTTGGCATTCGGTCAACTCAAGGCATGAAACAACCATCATTACAACCGTATCATCAGTGTGAACTCAACCATATGCTTCATTTTCATTTATTTAAAGTGAGCATGGAGAATTTTGTGAAACTTCAATGAAAAACAAAATACGAAGAATGAAATTAAATTCCAGATACGATCAACTAGAACAAGATAAGTTAGGGGAAAGAATCAGAGAGTATCAAGCTACATTGTGGTAACTTGTTTAAGCTCAAATGATACTCAAAACTACATTGTCCAAATGATCATTGGAGGTAGTGAATGATGGACTTGGTTAACACGTTTCAGAAGATCTTAGATCTTGGTTTTTGGTACTACAGCTTCAGAAGATGTCGAAGGTGCTAATGGAAACAAGAAACGAAGCTGAAATTGCTTAGAATTTGAAAACAAAGTTGGAGAATTTCAGTGAAAAGTCTGAGCTTGGACAGAGGTTCTAGGGGCTTTCTAAGCTTGAAATTAAGTGCAAAGGCTTGCTCTATTTATAGCTGAGATGACTGAAGCTCATACATATGAGAATTGGTTGCAAATCGTGTGAAATCATAAGCACCAAGTGCGTGATCATACTTGAGTGCAAAGTCACCAAAACGCAGATCATTCCATTCAATTTCAAGTCGTTTTTTATCCTTGTACATCACTTAACATCATCAGGTCCTAATAACGTGCAATGCTTGTCTTAATTTGGAGATTTGAGTGAATTTGCAAATTTGGTTCCAAGCAATTTTCAGTTGCATTTGGCCATTTTCAAACCATTTTGAAATTGTGTAGACTTGACCATTACCTCTCATTCTTTTTGCTAAGTGATCACATCATAACATATAGTACAATGCAAAAAGAAAGGTTTCATTTGGTTGCTTGAGCAAAAATTTATAAGCTGGTAAAGTTGGCACCATGACCTATAATGAGAGGTCAAAATAATTCTAAGTCCAAAATGACCTATAATGTCTTCAAACTTTTCACGACTTTCCAAGCATAATTATCCTTTGATCCTTGAAACAAACTTGTAGAGGGCATCAAATATGATAATTGGAAAAAGAACACCCACAAAAGTTGAAAATTTAGAGAGTTGTGATATTTGGAAGTTTGGCAAATAACACTTGAATTTAGGTAAATTTTCACTAAGTCAACAAGGTGACCTCTAATGTTTCCAAACTTTTGATTATCTTCCAAGCATAATTGGCTCTTGACATGCAAAGAGAAGTTGTAAAGGATGTCAAGAAGAGTCATTTTCTCAAGGAAGCACTCAAAAATGTTGAAAAATGAGTGAGTTGTGATATTTGAACTTGGACTTGAAATGTTGACTTTTTAGGTCAAAGTATTTTGAATGATCTTGCAACCTTTGAACTTTTCTTGCATTTCAAGGCACTTTGATGCACATATGAACTTAACATGATGTATTCTTGAATTTACTTTGATGAATCTTGTAATGGCTTGAGGAAACTTGTTGATGAAGGCATGGAAATAAACACATGAACCTTTGAAGTTTCTTGAGAAACAAGCTATCAAACTTTGAAATATCTTTGATCAAATGAAGTTGATTGATGCTTGAGACCCTATGCTTTGATATTAGAGGTCATGCTTTGATGAATAGCCTTTGAAAATCAATGGTTGGCCATATTTTAATTTGAGGAACTCAAACCCTAGCTGAGGAGACAATCACTTGATACTCTTGATTTCAAACCCTACCTTGCAAAAGAAACAAAAGGGACAAGGCATATTTTTTTTTGTATTTTGATTAATGGTTAGTGAATTATAAAGCATATAAATACAAAAAGGTAAAAAGATATACAAAGAGGTGCTTGATGATCTCTTTAAAGGAAAGCCCAAAAATAAGAGGGTTAGGTGACAACCAAGTTTGTAATCTTGATGCATTGCAAAGGTACAAGTGAGGTGGGATCTTAGGGTAAAAATTAGGTTATGACACAGTGAGCATTTGGAATTGAAAGAATAAGTTATTTAAATTATAATAAATAAATAGAATAAAATAAAGCTGCCATTTAAAAGAAATAAAAATATAAAACATTAGTTACTAAGAATCGAAGTGTGTCCCTTAAGGACTTTCCCCTCGGTTGTAAGCCTAACTGAGGGAATAGATAATTTCTATTGTAGACAAAAAAAATGGTGAACACTATGAAATATCCGATAGAACTTTTTATCGTTGATCATTTTATTTTTGAGATGCAATATATTCTAAGTATGATTAGAATAGGTTTTCAATGTTTTCAACCAAGGCAGTCAATAAAAAATAGAATGTTTGCTTTGATGACAACATTGAGAAAGTATTCCTAAAAATAAACAACAAAAACAACAATAGCAAAACAATAGTAACTACAACAGAAACAACAATAAAATAAAAAACAACAATGACAACACAAAATAGAGATTGGTTTATGGGAGAAATATGAAGTTTTGAGGTAGAAAGATGACTTAAGTTTAGGGAAAGAGTCGGTATGCGGTGCTTCATGTATAAATTTAGGCTAACCTTTTCTCTCGAGTTTTCTAATTAAAAGAGGCGAAATATTATTTATTTTTTATATTAAAATAAAAAAGGAATGTGTCATTATAATTATAAATAAAGTAAGAAATAATAGTTGCTGGAAATTGAAACCTTTTCGTGAGGGACTTTTCCCCTCGATTTTCCTCTTTAACTAAGAGAATATGTGTTATATTTTTTAATTAAAAATTAAAGTGTCTTTTAAAAGTGGTTTTACCTCAGTTGGTGAGTTCACTGAGGTAAACATTCGTTAGGAAATTTAGTATTTGTAGTAGTGTGTTTTCCATCTTTAATAGATTTTTACTTGTAATAATAAAAAATCCAATATTAATATTTTGTCTATCATCGTATGAAGTCATTATCTTAAAAATTTATCATTATTAGTATTAAGCATACCAATCATAAGTTTTAAATGTTTCAATTAATCACACATTTAGCAAAACCTATAATCAACGAACACTATGAGTGAACAGTCATTTTATTACACGATATACTTGTGTATTTGTGGTTAGAATCACTCTGCATCCATGACAAAGCTTCTCTACTTAGAACTAGAAATCTAAAACTTGGAGTACTAACAAGAGCTTTTTGAGAAGGAAAATACCACTTAGGGAATCAGAGCTTCACGAGTTGATTTATGGAGCCTCAACTTCAGTAATTGGCAAGCCAAGAATGGTAGATGTTTTTTTTTAATAATCGAAAATAAAATCAACTAGGATACAAAAAGGAGTATCCAAACCTAATTACAAAAAACAACAACTAAAACCCAAGTGAAACTTACAAAAATTCACAAGGGAAGTTGGTCCAATCATAGTAATTACAAGTAAATCTCCCGTTAGTCCTCTTTCCTAACCACCACCAAGTATACAAGATGATTCTCAATTCAATAGAATCAAAGTCCCAAGTTTTCTCTAGTAGCCAACCTATCCCGAAACAATCTCTAACCGAACAACTGGATTTTCGGGTGAGCAGAAGACAACCAAACCATTTTAAAAACATCACCCAACAAATGATGATTTTGGTTCAGATTGTGACTTGTAACCAGAAGCTCATAACCCGCAGATACCGAGTAAAAAACATCCTCTCCCCAATCCCAAATCACAGTATCATCATCTGTCATAGGCAAGGAAACTGCAGGCAGCAAATTGCGCAATTCACGCACATCATCCGACCTACTATCTTCGATGTTGATATCAGAAAAATCAGACCACAAACCTTCACTCGAAGTACTACTGCGAAACTCCGAAACTCTGCCACTTTTATTACCAGAAGCCTCCCACAAACCAGGGAATTTCACCGCCAGCGCTTGATCACCACACCATTTGGACAACCAAAAAAGTGTGTTATCACCACAACCAATCTCATGCTTAATATGATGAATAAAACCACCTGCTCCAAACAACCTGCAAATAAGAAACAAATCTTTCCACCACAGAGAAGATTCGATATTATACTCCGGCAAAACACCAACATGAATATCAACAAGGTGGTTCGGGTATCTAGCTTCCAAAATTCCATGCCATAACCTCCTTTTAAGTGTTAACAACTTCCAAAGCCATTTAGCCATTAACGCTACGTTTAACCATTTGACATGTTTGACTCCAAGCCCACCATCCTCCTTTGCCTTACACACCTCGCACCAACTGATCCAAGCAATTTTTTTGGACAACGTAGACCCACCCAAAGAAAACGACACTGAATACTAGTAATGATCTTAACAACTTTACTAGGCATCAAATACATAGACATAAAATGCAGAGGAATATTGGATAAAACAGAGTTAATGAGGGTGGCTCTGCCAGCCATCGATAAAGCTCTCCCTTTCCAAGTTGAAAGACGCATCTGAACTTTCTGAATCATAGGCTTCCAAAAAGAGATCTTCCTATGATTTCCACCAACCCATACACCCAGAAATTTGAAAGGAAACGAATCCAAATGAACACCCAGAAAACATTCTGCAGCTATAAGAACGTTGTCATCCACACCAATTCCATACAGCGAACTTTTCTTATAATTAATTTGCAATCCAGACACCAATTGAAAGCCTTTCAACAAGGCCTTGATAGTCCAAAGATTAGACCAAGAGGCATCTCCCACTAGAATAGTGTCATCCGCGCATTGTAATAACTCATATGATATATCAGAATTGAGATGCAAACCGTGGAAAGCAGCAGCCAAAGAAGCTCTTTTAACCAACACAGCTAAGCCTTCAGCAGCTAAAGCAAAGAGAAAGGGAGAAATAGGATCTCCTTGGCATAAACCACGAGAAACCATGAAATCTCTGGTTGGACTCCCATTAACCATGACAGACATAAAACTGCTCATAACAGTTCCTTCAATCCAACCCAAAAATTTGCTTCCAAAACCCATGTGATGCATAACGTCTTTTAAATAACTCCAATCCACCCTGTCATAAGCTAAAGCGAAATCTACTTTTAACATCCACGCCTTAGACTTGCTTCTCTTCGCAAAATCAATCAACTCATTAAGGACCAAAACTCCATCCAAGATGTTACGCCCTTCTATAAACGCCGTTTGATTGACAGAGACAATACTATCCATAACTTTCTTGATTCTCGTCACCAACAGCTTTGAAACCACTTTGTACACAGAACCAATCAAGCAAATAGGACGGTAGTCCTCTAAACCCCCAGGATCTTCCTTCTTTGGAATCAGGGCAATGAAGGAAGAAGTAAACACCTTAGGGAGAACACCATTCTCAAAAAAATGAAGTATGCAATTAGAAAAATCCGCGCCCACCACCTCCCAACAATGCTTTATGAACTTCAAATTAAATCAGTCAGGTCCGGGGCTCTTGTCTCCATCACTAGAAAACACAGCCCGTTTCACATCTTCGGTCGTGAAAGAATCCTCCAGCAATCTACTTTCGACCTCAGTCATCCTCTTGAACCCATCACTACCAATTTTAGGCAGTACTCTATTTTCTTTCTTAAATCTTCTTTCAAAATGAATAGCCACAGCTTCTTTAATACCATTGACTTCATCAATCACTTCTCCTTCTACTTGGATCGAACTAATGAAATTCAAACGATATCTATTTCTGATGGCAGCATGGTAAAACTTAGTGTTTGCATCACCTTCATTAATCCATTTCATCCTCGCTTTCTGTTTAAGAATGATATCCTTGATTCTCAAATGTTTCCATAAATAATCTTCAGCAGACTTTCTCTCTTTCAACCTAACATCAGAGACCCCTGCCCTACTCAGAGCAATACAATCTTCAACTTCGTTAATGATATTGACGTTCTCGTTAATCTTCGTATCAATCCATCCAAAGACATTAGCATTCCACCACCGCAACTGATTCCTTAAATGATTAAACTTCCTAGAAAGAATGAAAAACGCATCACCATCCACCTTGAATGAATCCCAAACATTTCTAACAAACTGCAAAAACTCATGATGTTCAAGCCAACAGTTCAGCACTTTAAAAGGCTTTGGCCCCCAATTAACAAGTTTCGCAATAATCGTAACTGGCCTATGATCAGAAATGTCCCTAGGTCCAACATTCTGAGTGATCGAGTTCCAATTATTAAGCAGTCCAGGGGAGATGATGAACCTGTCAATCCTACTAGTAGACTTACCCGAAGCATTAAACCAAGTATATTTGTTACCACGCAAAGGAATATCAACGCAACCAGACGTTTCAATGAAATCATTAAAATCTTTAATGATTCTTCTGCTTTGAGTACAACAACCTCTACGTTCTCTTCTATTCTTGATGGCATTAAAATCACCGCCAATGACCCATTCACCAACTGGCAAAGAGTTTTTGAGATGGATAATTTTGTTCCACAGCAATCTCTTCTCAGAATTGGAACAATAAGAATAAATGTTCAAGAAGTACACATTATGACCATTCCACAAAGCATTCACTCCAAGATAACCACCACCTTTAAAAGTGCTAACCGGAACCAAACAAGGTTTCCTCCATATGGTGAGGATCCCACCGGCATGCCCAATGGCATTCGCCCCAGACCATAAACAATTATTATCTCCCCACAAATCAGTAACTAATTTATCAGACATCCGCTCACACTTGGTTTCCTGCAAGAAGATAACATCCACACCTTCATTAAGAATGAGATTCCGAATCCTTCTCCTCTTAACACTGCTCCCACATCCTCTTATATTGTAAGTCATAAAATTCATAATCTACCCTTAGCTGCACCCTTCTCGACACTGTTACCCCATCTATCCTCCAATTCAAAGTTCCTAATGCAATTCTCAAATATCTCATCATCTTCTTCTGCCTCTACTCCCATCTTCTTAATGGCATCCCAAATTCTGGAAGGTAAATTGTCCAACTTCTTTTTAATCCTCGAATTACTTTTCTGAACCTCCTCGTCACCTATGGAAGCACCCCCAGAAGAAGGGGTTCCACAACAACTAGAAATCTCCTCTTCTGATTCAAAGCCAGAGGTTAAAGGTTTAGGAATGGTAACTCCGTGCTTTCTGCTTTCATTCAAAAGTGTCGCATAATAAGACGGTTTAAAAGGTATCTTGATTTTCTGGTATATATCATCAAGAAGAACCACCTTTTTATGTTTCTTAATCTCAGAACCTCCTACCTGTAGGATATGTTCTCCAAAACCATCTCTCGCCTTGGAGCAACCACCTACGACCAATCTGCCAGATTCCACATCATCACAAACTTTAGGGGTGAAAAATCGTGATTCTTCTACTAAGATCTGATATTGAGTCTCCTTGAGTGAAAAAACCTGTGTTTCTGACAAATGAAAAGATGTGCCAGCCTGTCCCCCTTGTGACAAGTTACCCTCAATACCATCCACCGCCTCGCATCCAACGTCCATAGGCCCACTTTGACCAACATCATGGTTAACGTTAGAATAAGGAGCAGACCTACTCACCTCGGGCCCCACTCTACCCCCAATAGAATCTCTCTCCTCAATAACTTTATGATTATCTCCAAAACCCTCTCTCTCCTCCCCCTTATCAGTATAATCATCAACCGCCTCCTTCTGGAAAACTTCATCTACCTTCTGCTTTTCCAAACCTTCATCACATACATTAAAATTGAACTCAACTTCCTCACTGTCTGACGAAGAAATAATGGAATTGTCTTCCCTAAAATGCTCGTTCGTAACACACGGTTTACTCAAAACAACTGCATCTTCTCTCAATTTGATACAAAAAACAATACCATTAACTTCGATATTAAACACTTCAAAGAAGTTAATGAAAAATTTAGTCCTGACTAAAATCCTAGCAACGTCCAGTCTAGCCATAACTTTGGTCTCCTCATCCGCTTTCACAAACTCTCCCAACCTTCCTGCCAGGTATTTGAAAATTTTATCACTCCAGACATGGCAAGGTAACCCATAAATGCTAATCCAAGTTAATCTTTCCTTGTCAACATCAGCAGGGGACCAAGGGTGGATATCCGAGAACCATTTTGATATCCATTCTTCGTCCTCTTTCATCATTTTCTTGATTCCCCCTAACTCTTCCTCCTCCAATAAGCACAAATTCGCCCCTAAAGGGGTAGCTTTGATATTAAAATAACCTTCGATATGCAGAGCCTCCTGGACATCAAAATCAGTTCCTGGTTCCTCTAACACACCAACAAAAGAATTTTCAAATCTAGAAAAATCATCCTTGTCTACATTGAAAGTGAGGCCCGCAAACCCCGGTTTGTCTCCCATTAAAGAATGATTCAGAAACTTATCTTGGCCCTCTTGGCCCTCTTGAAGTCTTCTATTAGCTTGAACAGCCTGAGCAAAAGATAGATTCCCTTTGTCACCATGATTCACAATGTGTCTAATGTACCTAGAATCATTCGAGTTTCTCCCTACTACTTGATGAACCCTCTGCATTCTAGGTTGAACAACCACCTCACTCCTTTGGAATCTAGGTTTATTAGCGAATATCTTTCTGTCATTAATGACAATGTTGTCCAATTTAATGGCCAGGAGATGTTCGTCCTCCACCTTTTTGAACTTCACGAAGCCAAAACGCTTTTCCCGTTTGTCTCTTTTCGGAGGGATGTAGACTTCCAAAACAGCACCATGTTTTTTAAAAACATTGAACATCTGTTTGGCTTCGAAATTTTCAGGAAACTCAGAGAAGAAGAAAGAGGAAGCACTGATAAAATCCGCCTCAGTGCATTTTCCACCTTGAGCTTTCCACACAGACCTTTTCGCCAAAGAAACGTTAGAGGGTTTGTTTCTGATAACCTTTTTCCATTCTTCCTCCTTCCTAAACTTCATTATAAATTTCAGAGTAATAGAACCGAATGACAGAAGTAATACCTCCTTCAAAACCGAAACCCAAACTAGCCGACAACACATAGCAGATAAAGAACCCTACAGTGAAGAGACAGAGCTAAGAAGACCCACAGGGAGGAAGGTCCCTAATTCGAAAATTAGGACTTTAAACCAAACCCTAAAGCCTAAGCCTGTTCCCCACTGGAAGAAACAGAATTTGCGCAACACTAAGATGAAACAGGTTAATGAACTTGATACATTTCCAAAGGAAGATGACCGCTGTATGAAGAGTTGCTGATTGGGTTTGGGAGGTTTCTAGAGAGAAGGGGGAGATTCTCTCTTTAGAATATGAATTTTGCTTTTTTTTGTGCATCAGATTAAACTTATGAATATAGGGCCAATATGTAATAATACCCTAAGAGAAAAAAAAGTGTTAACAATTACAAAACATTTACCAAGAGGTCTAAATTTTTTTTTTCATGTCAAACTTTAAGCAATTAACATAAATTTTGACTATGTAAGATTCTCCACTTTTTCCGGCCTCGACCTCTGGATATTTAAATATGAGAAAGGTAGTGAGCTGTTACATGAAGGAAAGTTCTGAAATCGTTTGATTTCTCCTCAAGGAAGAACCAACTTGCATAAATCAACAAGTTGTAATAGTCATCAAGGAACAAGCAAGACCCTATAAACCTAATATGTCACTTACGAGGTATGTGGAAGGAAGGATGGTAAAATTAACATGGGTTGGGATTAAAACATTGGGTAAACAAGTGCTTGTTGTTTAGGTGGTACACTAGCTGCTAGAGTAGATGAGGCCAATGAGTTAAAGCCTAGAACGTCACAACCTCCATAGTTATGATCAGTGTTTTGAGAATCAAATTAAAACATCTAAAAAACGAATTAAGTGAGTAACAAATAGAAAGTGGTATTTTGTTGTTCATAAGAACAAGGAAACACATTCGCTCAAAGTAAAGAGAAGTGATATTGACTAAATTTATTTATAAGGAAAATCTGAATATTTAGGGGGGTTAATATCCTATGAAGTTTTGAAGAGTTTGTGTTTAAAATAATAGTCTATCAAGTCTTTTCCCCTCCGTAAGTCAGGATAAATTCATAATGACTAGTTTTATCTTTTAAGGGGGCTATGATGTCATTTTTACATCGTATCATCTTAGATGTTAACTGTAAATTAAAAATAAAATGCAATGGTGATTTTACACTAGTGTGAAACGTTTACACCTAATTCTAACGAAATTGTCAACCAAAATTGGCAAACAAGTCATTATAAGGTTAGCAAATTGTTCTCCTATCAAAGCAAGGTTAGGTGAGTTAAATTGCAGGTAAACAAGGTAGTGTTAAGTATTTCTCAAATTTATTATGGTCAACGACTATCGTCAAGTGCGAGAGTCAAAATTCAGTGAAGCTTGACAAACCACAGTTGAGGTCGTTTTTCATAATTTTAGGCGCCACAAATCACAGTTGACAAACCACTTGGAAGCACAACTTAGGTGATAAAACATGTGAGAAAATGGGCAACAGGTTGTTCCGAAGAGATACAAAGACAATCTGAGTGTAAAGTTTCATGAATCCTAAACAAAAACAATCACTATTACAAATAATATATTATATGACAAAACATTCACCTTAGCCAACAAAAAACTGAGGTATAAATCATAGACACGTCATATTTTAATTTTAAAAAATACTATTTATTATCTCGGTTGAGCTGGTAACCGAGGAGAAATGTATTATTCAAGGGACATGTCTTTGAATCTCAACAACTGCATTTTAGCACCTTTTAATTTTCTTAAAAAAAAATTATTACCTATTACCTCGGTTGAGCTGGAAATCGAAGGGTAAAGTATTTAGGAGACACACCTTTGAATCTCAACAACTACATTTTAACACCTTTTAATTTTTTTAAAATTGTTTATGCCCTATTACATTGCCTGAGCTGGAAATCGGGGGATAAAGTAGCGTAATTTATTTTATTTTTTATTTATGACCAATATGCTGAAATTATTAAATAAACAATCTTTGTCGTCCATTTATAAAGTAACAATGGTCAAGACGTTGTCAACTCATCAATTCAAATGAAGCATTAGTGATCAGTGTGAAACTTTTACTAGCCAATTAGAATAAGAATGCAGCAACTATCCATCTTGAATGTAAAGTGCTGAAATGTAAACATAGCCTAATGAAAAATGTTAATGGAAGCAAATGATGAAGTACAAATGGGATGGATTGCAAGAGCAGGAAAATGTTTCAATGTTGGTTTCTTAATGTAATCTCTTCTCTAGTAATTCCTTATTAAAAATGTTTACGTTAGTTAGGTGATTTCGACCAAAGGTGGAAAACAAGGAGTCCCATGACGCGTCGGCGCAAAAGGCGTATCAAGGTGTCGATTCGACACCAGCAGAGGTGCGTCGGAGAGGTGGCGACAAACCTCGGTGTCGGAGGAAAATAAGGCGGAGAGCCAATCCCAACTTCAAGGATAAATGCTTGGGCGGGAAAAGTTTGAAACTTCCAAGACTATGGGAAGTTGAAAAGAAAGTGGAGTGTCATGTGTCAGATTCCGAAGACATTTGGGTAGACAAACAGTTACATTCTAGGCCTATATAAGACATTGTATTTTCCATTTTTAGAGGTCGCATTTTTTCACATTGTAAAGGGAAAATACTCAAAGTACCAAGCTTAGAGAGAAACGAGTTCACTCCCGCGAAAATGTACAATTGCGTCCAATTTTACTTAATGCAATTTACTTTCAGCATTTTATTTAAGTCATTGTCTTTTTGCTTTTGTCTTGCCTTTCCTCCCCTTTAAATTTTTCCACTTTGCATCCAAAACTCGTTGATCGTTCAAACCTTTCACGTTACCAAGGTCACCCCAACGTGACAGCTTTCACCAAAAACGAGAAACTGAAATACCACGCAAACATACGCTTCCAATTCCTTGTTTTGGGATTTGTGTGGCCGATCCCGCGAGCAAACCTGTGATGGAAGGCTAGCGGTTGTTCGCGCCGGCGAACAAAGTGGCACGCCCAGTAGGACCCGTGTGAATTGAGTATATGTTCTTGCGTAGTGGTAAGATGGTAATACCACGTTCAAACGACGAATCGTCTCCGACGGAGAGTACGGTGGGAACACAAACAACTGATGTTGGATCCGGCACCGTGTCAGCGGTTTCAACCACTCCTAGTGGACCAACCGCAACACCGCGTCGAAATTACCCTAAATCAACAATGGCAGGGACTACAGGGCAGTATATGCCTAGCATCATCATGCCTATACCTCGATCTTATGGAATGCCGATAGAGTTTATGTCGAGTTTACATTCTACTGGCCATATGTTCGGGGAAAGTTCGTCCTCAGCGTTTTCACCCTATCAGGGGGCAGGACACATGTCGAACCAGATGGTTCGACCCCCAGGATTTAATCTTTTCTCTCAATCCATACCAACCTTTACCTCTAGTTCCGTCGCGGTCATGAGGCAACAGATGGATGAGAGTAATCATGAGATGGTCCACATGCTGACTCAACAGATGGGTACGATATTGAGACCACTGATACAAGAGTCAACACAAAGTTACCAACAACTGGCGACTCAAATGACACAGATCGATGACTTCTTAGGCGCTCATAGGGCTCAGGGTCGACAGACCCCACCGCCTCGACCAGAGACGCCCCTTCGTCAAGATGAAGTTTTCGACGAAACTATAGAACAACCCCGTGAGTTCGAAGAGATTCCTAGGAGGGTTAGAAGGCCTCCCGTGATTGTCCATAGGAACCAAGATCCGAACTTTGTTGTCCAACAGGTTCGACAGGACGCCTTGGCTGGAGAACATAACCTGGAGGTCGTGGTCGAACGTATCATGGTTCGTAATGGGGCGAACCCAGGCCTTCGACGACCAACATACACATCCCCATTACCAGACTTCGTACTACAAACAGAGTTACCCCGGGGGTGGAAAGTGCCAAAATTCACCACGTTCGCCGGGGAGACAGAAGAGTCCACTGTCGAACATGTCGCTAGGTATCAAACCGAAGCAGGCGACATAGTGAATAATTAGGACTTGAAAATGAAATATTTCCCAAGCTCCCTCACTAAAAATGCATTTACGTGGTTTACCACGTTGCCCCCTCAGTCCATCCACACGTGGGCACAATTGGAGAGACTGTTTCACGAACAATTTTATATGGGACAGTCGAAAATAAGTCTGAAAGAGTTGGCAAGCGTCAAACACAAGGTCACAGAGTCAGTAGACTAGTACTTGAATAGGTTTAGACTTTTGAAAGCACGGTGCTTTACTCAAGTCCCTGAGCACGAATTAGTCGAAATGGCTGCCGGTGGTCTAGACTATTCGATCAGAAAGAAGTTAGACACGCAGTATCTTAGAGATATGGCGCAACTGGCTGACCGGGTTCGCCAGGTCGAACGATTAAAAGTTAAGAAAGCCCAGTCTAACAGATATCGTAAAAAAGAAAAAGTGTCATATGTGGCTGCTGACGAATATTCGTCCGACGATGAAGAATTCGTCGACGAAAGTGAGATCCACGTGGCTGAACTTAAGCCAGGGCCTCCCTATGCATGCAAATTGTTGAAACCATCAAACGGGAAAAATCCCACCGAAACCGGAAAAACGGATAAATACGTCGCTAAAACTTATACTTTTGATGTGTCCAAATGTGATGAAATATTTTATTTACTGGTTAAAGATGGTCAAATAATTATTCCGCTTGGTTTAAAAGATCCCCCTCTAGAACAAAAGAAAAAGAGGAGATTTTGTAAGTTTCTTAATTTCCTTGGTCATAAAACAGCTCAATGTGTTCTTTTCAGGGATTTGGTGCAAAAGGCTTTGAAGGAGGGTCGGCTCCAATTTGGCGAGTGTAATACCCCAAAATTTGCTCTCCCTCTTTGTCATCATAGCATGGCATTATCATTTATCATATCATATCCACCTCATTAACATTACATTGCATTTAACATAGAAAAATGAAGCATAGCATCCTTCTTACCATCAGGGCATGTGATCAGGTGGTAGGTGGACAATCAATGGATCCTTCAGAGCACAAAAGGTCAATCAAGTTTCCTCAAAGCAAGCCAAGAGGTCTTTCATGTCTCATACCATCTCAATTGATCATCCACAACCTCAAGGATAAGAGATTCAATGGGAGATTGAAGCACTACATCTTTCACTATGCAAGAGGTTCAAAAACTGAAGGAAAACCCTCAAAAGAGATAGCTCATTGATCCAAAATCATCCTCAAGTGGCATTTCTCATCCTCCTTTAAGAGGATACACAACATACTCTGAGGAATTTGGATTTGGAAGATGTGCAATTTCCTCCTAACCAAAGGGGGTCAAAATTAGGGTTTACAATTAAATCAGGGTATCTCTGATTTTTTGGTCAAAACTTGATATCATGGTATTCTACATGTCCTTAAGTGTATGTGTATGGAGAATTGCCCCTCAATTGGTTTTGGAGGTGGTTCAATTGGAAGAAAGATAAAAAATCAGGAAATTTGGGGCAAAGTCAAATAATCAGAGGAAAAAGTCAACTCTTGACTTTTTGAGGCCAAAATCATGAAATTCATGTTATATGTGACCAATGTACAAAATTTGATCAAGAAACTCCAAAGGAATCATGAAAAAATCAAGATTTGGAAAGTTGCCACTTTTGGATGAAGTAGGGTTACTAAAAATAGCAAGTTTTGGCCATTTTGCATCAGAATTGGAACCAAGGCCATTCAAAATTGAAGCACCAAATGAAAATTCCACTCTGCCTCAATGAAAGGCCTTGCTTTGAGCTTCAAATCCATGTGTGGAACATCTCCATTGGATAAAAATTGAGGGAGATATGATTAATCAAAGTTGGAGGAAAGTAGGCCAAAAACCATGTCTTGACCAAGCTTGGCCAGGTCTGCGCGCAGTCATTTTCTCAAACAGTTGGTGAGCAAGATGTGTAGATCAATTACTCATGGTTAAAGGTTTCAAATGGAAAATCTTTCAACATGAAAGTTGTTCCTCTATGTGAGGTGTTCAAAATTGTTGTTCATGATTTTTTCATTTGATCAAAGGTTAAGAAGCTATGTTGAGTCCAATTTGCTATGATTATGCTGAAAACCCAGGTGCCAAGATGCCTTGCCAGCCAACCTCATTATCTCGCCCATGCACCAGTTGGTGTTTCTTCTGTTACAAGCCACATTTGGTCATGTTCCAAACTTCAATTCAACCAACTTTCAACACCAATATTGTTCCCTAATGTATCATCTTTCTAATGCCACCAACATTGGATTGTTTCATTCATTGACAAGTGAGAAATTCCTCCTCAAACACTTGCTGTCACAATGAAGATTTGCTGCATAATTTTGGTTCAAACACACATCAAGTACATGACAGAAGTCCTATGTGTGCTGCTCTATTCTTTGCTTCATTTGGCCAAACACATTTCACATTATGCATACGAGCTTGAGCCTTGCATGAAAGAGGAAGTGAGAAACTTGCACCACAAGATTCCTGCTGCTACATCAGAACAACATAACATCACTTTCCTTCTCCTACACACCACCATAACTCCATGAACCTCACCCTCACTCTAACAGAACTTCCCCAACTCGTGCCATTAACCACCTAACTCAGTTAGTTAACTCAAACTCAGTTAACTAACTCAGTTTAACTAGAGTTCTAACTGTTAACTGAACTGGTTGGGAGTTAACCTTGGATATATAAGCTGAAACTCTCACAATTTCAGGGGAGGATTCTCATTTTTCACTCTCACTCCAAATTGCTCTCACTTTTCTCTCAGAGTTCTCTCCATTCTCTCTCTGATTTCACACGAGCTCTTCACACGTTCTCACCTTGATCTTCATCAATTGTTCATCATCAAGCACTTCTGATCAAGAACAAGCTGAAGTAAGAGCAAGCTATCGAGAGCAGCAACTTCTCCAATTGGAATCTCAGTTCATTGTCTTCAAAATCCAAAGGTTCAGAGCATTTATTTTGCTCTTAGGAAGCTCAAGATCAATCTCTCATCTCTGGTTTTCTGTTGATTCAAGAGTTCTCCAATTTCAGGTTTCAAAATTTCTCAAACTTTAATTGCACGATTTTATCCTGTTTTGACTTGTTGATGTGTTGTTTGAGCTTATTAGAAGCTATGTGAAGCTGGCTAGTTGATAGAGCTCTTTAGGAGCTTAGAACTGAAAATTAGGGCAAATTTATCCTCTTCGATTCTCCTTATTCATGCTTGATCTATGAATTTTCTTGTTGGATTTGTGTTCCTCATGAGCTTAGCTTTCGTTTGGTATATGGCTTGTGAATTTCTGGAGAAAATGTGAGTTGCAGGTGGTGGCTGCTGGCCGGAGAAGATGACCGGAGGTCATCTCCGGCCGGTGACTTTAACTGTTAGGGTTTATGTGTGTTTTAATCCTGTCCGTTCATGTTTTCTGATCGTGTGATCCTTGTCTTGCCAGCACATTAAAAATCACATGCTCCTCACGTGTATCTTTTCTGAATTCATTTAAACATGTTGTAGTGTAGTGCATGGTAACTTGTGTGTGTCCTCACGCATGTGCATTGATCCTGATTACTTTGACCACGCATTGACCTTGACTTGATCCATTGGCTGAGAATGAGTCAATTTCTGTTGACTGAAGTGCATGCTTGCTATTGTGTTATGCGCTGAATTGGACCTTATTCAGATTGATAATTACACCCCCATGTATTGAAGCCCAATGATTTTGAACTGTCCAATTGCTATGTTCATACCCCCCTGCATTTTGCATTTAATTTTCATTTTTATTTCTTTCTACACGTTTGATTTCTAATTTTTAAAAATACCAAAACATATTGGAAAATTCTACAAAAATTCATGTGTATTCTTAAAACATTTAGGAAATTTTCTATGATTTTATTTTCTGATTTTATGACCATTTTGCCCCTGTTCCATTATTTCTTTTGAATTTCCATTTGTATGCATACTTAATGTGACATATGATTTTGTGCATTTTTGTTCTTGATCATAAAAAATGATTTTGATGCCTTTCTTTTTGCATTGTGGTTACAATATGTTGAGGTATGTTTGAGATTTATGAGATGATTTTTAAGTCTTTTTTGGATGACTTTTGATGTGTTGCTTTGAGCATGAATGCATGAAACTTCCATGAGACTTTGACCTAATTGTTGAGTGACTTTGGTTCTGATTCATTGCTTGTGGACTTGATATGTTAATGACATGTGTTTAAGGTGTTTGATTGGTGAAAGTCATAATTTTTGAAGCATGTTTGCTATTTGTTTGAAGCATGAAGTTTAACTTGTTCATTTTGTGAATGCATGCCTCATGTTTGGTTTGCTTGATCATGAAGGCACTTGTGCCATGAGTTGTGGTTTTGTTTGAGGATGTATAGCATGTTAATTGACTTCTGATTGTGACATTTGGGTTTCATCTTTGCATGTTTGATGTTTATCTTGCACCTTAAGTCACTTGTTTCACAAGTATGAACCACATTCACATCACTTCACCTTTTCTTCTTTGCTTCTTGTTGGATTGAGATTTTGTTTGCATGATTTAGTATGCTCATTTAGGATAACATTAGGTTGTGTAAATATGAGTTACATTCTGACTTGGAAGCATGTATAGCATTCAATCTCATTTCACTTTGTTTGTCAACTTGTTTGAATTTGATTTGTTCATTATATTTTCTTACTTTACTTGTAAGTGATTGTGCTAACCATGTAGGAGCTTTGGTAAGTTTCAATTGAGTGTGGATAAGGAATCCACATTCAACTTCTATCCTTTCTCTTTTACAATTCCATTTTGTGTTTTGTTAAGCACTTATGTGCTTTCTTTTAATAACTCATCACTTTCCCTTTGTGAATTACAATTCATCTTCTACTTTAGAAGTGAATTGTTTAATTCATTCTTTCTTTAGACTTTAGGTTGAAACCTCACAAACTTTAGGATCACTCCCTTAACTAATCAATTAGGATTGAGTCTTAGTCCATATAGATTTTTACCTTTATCCTCCCTTGAGTCTCTTTTCTCATCTCAAAGAAAATTCAAAATATCTAATAAAGGTAGGCATTTATTGCCTTTAGGCCTTTCATATGAAGAAAAGATTATAAGGGGTCTTCTCTTATAATCTTAAGATGTGTAGCATATGGCCCATCTTAGGTCAATATGTTACATATTTGATCTTGTATGAGGGACTTAAATGCAATACTTGTTGAAGGTACAAATAATAAAAAACACTTCTTCACTTCATAATCAACAAAACACTTAATAAACACAAGTATGCTAGTGTGTTTGAACCTTGATAATTGGAACTAAGTGTGAGGGTCTTCTTCACCCTTAGTGTACTTTCTTACCCATTCCATCTTGGAATGTGAGAAGGTACACATTCCAAGGACTAAGATTTGGATACACTATCATATGCAAACAAATCCAAAACACTTCCTTCTAAAAGACAAAAACAAACAATAACGTCTTTCCTTCGGGAATTCTTTTCTCATCTCATTCATTCTCAACGCACGAACGCGCTTCTACTCGTTCTTTTGCAAGACGGTAACGCACTCGGACCAGCGAGCCTGCAACACCTGAGCTAGAACGTCAGCCGTTCTCTAAAAAACACAAACAATTCATCCCTAGTGAGGGGAACTACGTCGCTCTGATTCTCATGCTCCCGATGAGATACGTAGGCAGTGGGGTAGGGCCCATGCGAGCACTTCTTTTATTTTCCCTACATTTGTTTCTCGTTCCTTTTCCAGTTCTCTTTTCGTTCCTTTTCCAGTATTCTTTTCTATCACCCTTTGATCGAGACAAGCAAGCGTGGATCCCATCGGGTACGATGGACGCGAGGGGGTGCTAATACCTTCCTCTCGCGTAACCGACTCCCGAACCCATTTCTCTTGGTCGCAAGACCATGCTTTTCCTTTCTCTCAGGTTTACGCGGTGTTTCCTTTCCCTCTCTTGGGATAAATACACATTGCTGGCGACTCTGTTTGGTGCCACTTTCGCGTTTGTACTTGGATGAAAATCCCGGGAGCGACAGCTGGCGACTCTGCTGGGGACCGAACCCAGAATCTCTGGTTTCCTTAGCGAGTCAATCCTAGCGCTTGTTTGCTTTTCTTTCATTGGGTGTTTACTGTTGTGCCATATGTTGCTGTTTATTTATTTTACTGTATTTACCGCATTTTAGCATTACATATCATATATTATATTGTGTTGCACTGTTTTGTCTGTTTGGCGGGATGGGTGTTCTGAGAGATAAGCTCATTACCAAGGCTTGAGTACATACATAGGTATTAGAGTGGATAGTCATGACGCTTGCGTGGTGGTGACCACGTATTGTTGTTCATGAGACCCACAACCAGACGAGGTTCTATCAGGAGCTTTCTGCTACTGCATGTTATGCAGGCCAGTGGTTATTCTCTTGAGGAACTGTCGACTCTGGTGACCATTCCCGAGGACTCAGTTGCGGCACTCCTCCCGAGTTGTGACAGTGGCAGACCACATTCCGTGGCAAACCCATTGCACATTCTCGATCCGAGGACCCAATGCTGGGAACTTGCTATAGGACATCCCTTTTTGAAAGAGAATCAGCGGAGGCACTCCTCGATTGGCGGTAGTACTGTACCCTGAGGGATGAATGTACTATTGCTTCTCGACCTCAGTGCCAGAAGCTGAGGACCTTTTTGTTTTGGAGAATCAGTTGAGGCCTCCTCGATTGATGATGATGCCAAACCAGAAATGGTGAACGTATCATCATTTCTCGACCTGAGAGCCCGGGATACTGAACATCCTAGTACCCACATGTGAGAAGGGCGGGTTGTTTACAGGTTTGCAGGTAACCATGACCTCCTACATACCCGGTTTTCTATCATCATTGCACAAAAAGGAAGTTTCATCCTATTGTATTCAGATGGTTCTTATCTATGGTTCTATATTAGTCTCAGAGCTACACTGACACCGCTCACAGTTCAGCACAGACACCTGATTACCTGATCACATTGCCCTTTGCATTGCATTATCATATCCTAACATACATGTTTATTCATTTCCAGGTGCATATATTACCCTTGATTCCAGTCATCAGGTCCCTGCAAAGATGAACACTAAAGAGAGGAAGAATATCATCAGCTACAAGTTCCTTACGCCTACTTTGGGCCCTATTGTTGTGCTGAAGGGAATGGCGAGCCCGGCAGCACGAGAAGCTTTTGAAGAGAAATATGGGTGGATTTTATCTATGGTCCGTAATGTCAGTGATTATGAAGCCAGAGGTCTCCATACGTTGATGCAGTTCTATGATCCGCCTCTGAGATGTTTTGTATTTCCAGACTATGTGTTGGTTCCTACCCTGGAGGAGTATTCCAACATGTTGGGGATTGCTATCAAGGAGGAGCCCCCTTTTCTTTGGATCAGTGGGGGATCTTGACTTTGGGAAGTTGGCTGGTGCTCTTTATTTGAGCAAATCAGAGCTAAGTGACAATGTCTCCAACAAAGGAAAGATTCGTGGTTACAAGCTGGAATATCTGATTAAGAAGGCCCAGGAAGCAGCTAAAGGCGAGAATTGGCTTGTTTTTAATGCTCTGTTAGCCCTTTGTATATATGGCATAGTGTTGTTTCCCAACGAGCCGGATTTTATTGATACGAACGCTATACGAATATTCATGATGAAGAACCCGGTGCCAACGCTACTGGGAGATCTTCACTACTCATTGTACAACCGAAACGAAAAGAAAAGAGGAGGGATAATTCGTTGTTGTGCACCCTTGTTCTATAAGTGGTTTGCGGGCCGTTTACCACAATCAGGGGCTTTTGTGGATTCCAAAGATTCTCTAGAGTGGAAACAGCGTTTAATGGGATTGGTGGCCAAGGACATCGTATGGGTAGATCATGGGCTGATTGGCAAGAATATTATCCACAGCTGTGGTAAGTTCCCTAACGTTCCACTGATAGGAAGACTGGGTGGGATTAACTACAATCCTTCTTTGGCCATTCGGCAATTTGGATATGCCCTGACAGGTCCGCCTATCAGGAGAGATGTGGAGGAGTCCCTCTATTTTCATACGTCAGAAGGATGGGAAGCAGCACAGAAAGCTTCTGAAAGCTGGGGTAGCATACTGAAAAAGGGGAAAGTTACTCTAGGAAAGCCTAACAACCGGGTTTATCCAGCATATGAAGAGTGGGTGAAGAAAAGAGTTGAAGATTTTCTCTTGCCTTTTGGTAAGGCACCCCTTTTGTATCCGGAGAATGAGAAAGCAAGAAGCACTGCTACTATGGAAGAAGTTGACAAGTTGCAAGCCTTGGTGAAAAAGCTCCAAGGAGAGAATTCCGAGTTGAGTAGCCGTCTTCAGAATGCTCTACATGCCAACAAAGAGCTGGAGCGGAAAGCCCAAGATGCTGAACAAATCCTAACTGCAAAAGAAAAAGACTTTGCTGGAAGAGCCCAACATTTCCGGAAGATTAGTAAAGGTGCTGATGATGCTACTCAAGCCCACAAGCAAACCAAACAGGCGTTAGCACAGACCAAAGAAAAGTTAACAAAATTTCAGCACGCTTGGGACGAAGTTAGGATAGAGAATGCTGAATTACAGGAACAGTTGCAGATTAAGGACGAAGAGCTTGAAAAGGCGCATGAGCAGAGGAGAAAGTATCGGGAAAGCCTCGGTAAGAGTCAAGAACAGCTAGAAGAAGCTAGAGGTGAGCTGAGGAATACCAAGAAAGAGCTTGAAGAAGTCATGATAGAAAGGGAGATACTCAAGACGCAAGCCGGCATAAAGAGACACAAAGGAGTGTGTGATGACGAGGCTCTGATGCTGCACATGGGTTCTTTAACTGAAGCTCTTGAGAAAAGGGATGTCTTGATCAAAGAAATGATTGAAAAGCCGAATCACCAGCGTACCCGTATACTTTTTGAGGAGATCAAATACTCAAGTGATAAGCTGAAGGGTGTGGAATTGTCAGACTGATGTTCTTTTCCTTATATTTTGTTGTTAATGGTTACCATCAGGCTTGTTGATGGATCCATTTTTCCTTGTATTGCATTTGCGGATGAGCCTTTCTTAAATGTACTTGAATATTTTGTTGAATGAGTATGAGCAGTTTTATTCAGGATTATTCCTTATCAGATAGCTGCACACAAGCACATGACCACGACACGTCTCTTTATATCACAATTTCTGGTCTTCAGACTTCTGTGGTGGGATTGGAATCAGGGTATAAAGCACCTCGGAAATGACAAACATGGCATTGCATATCATTTTGCATTTTTGTTACTTGCTTTTCAGGTACTCGTTGCGGGGTCTCTAACCTTTATTTGGTTTCAGGCAGTATAGCGGAGAGTCATATTCACCGATATTCGACGCGACGGAATCAAGTAAGAATCATGGATCAAGTGCAAAGTGATTTGGCGGAAATGAGGGCGCGTATGGACCAGTTCATGACCCTCATGACTGGCATGGCGCAAAATCAGGAGAGACTGAGGCTTCTGGTAGAGCGTCCCGACAATGGGCCCGAAGGTGATCATCATGACAATTCACAGGGACATGGCATTCCTCCCCCCGGTGGCAACCCTCCTCCTGGTGGTAACAATCGGGGTAATGGAAATGGTAGGCATGCTGGTGTTACTCTTGAAGATACTCTGGAAGACCAATTTACTCTACTAGACGCTGATATGGGTAATCAAGGTGATCGAAGGTATGAGGAGTTAGCAGAAAAGATCAGGGCCATAGAATGCAAGAACTCCATGGGTATTGACGTTACCAGCTTGGGGCTGGTCTCAGGAGTCAGAATTCCCCCTAAATTCAAACCTCCCACTTTTGATAAGTATCACGGCAATGCGTGTCCCCAAACGCATCTTCAAGCTTACTTTGGGAAGATTTCAGCCCATACGGATGACGAGAAGCTATGGATGCACTATTTTCAGGACAGTCTGGCGGGGGCGTCTTTGACCTGGTACATGAAGTTGAGTAGAGCTGCTGTGAAGAATTGGAAAGATCTGGCAGAAGCGTTCCTGAAGCAATACCAATATAATATTGACATGGCGCCCAACCGCACCCAATTGCAGGGATTGTCACAAAATGCCAAGGAGAGTTTCAAAGAATATGCACAGAGGTGGAGGGAAATGGCTGCCCAGGTCCAACCTCCCTTGTCAGACAGAGAAATGGCAGATATGTTCATGGGCACCTTGCAAGGGGCCTATCTGGATAGATTAGCTGCTTGTCCGTCGACTGGATTTGCTGATATTGTGATTGCGGGAGAAAGAATAGAAAGTCTGTTAAAGCTTGGAAAGATCCAGGATGTGAGTGGGGCTGGCTCTTCGGGGACGAAGAAACCGTTCGCTAGTAACCAGAAAAGAAGAGAAGGTGATACGAATGCTGTGTTTAGAGGACGAGGCAGAGGGCGTTCTCGAGCTTATTATCAGGTAGATGCTGTGACAATCCCCACACCGTCTGTTCAGAAACAACAACCCCAACAACAAGTTCAACAGCAACAACCTTTTTTCCAGCAAAGGTCTAGACAGAGGGATCGTAAGATGGATCCTCTCCCTATGACTTATGCCGCGCTGTTGCCCCGGCTACTCGAGTTAAAGTTGGTAGAACTCCGTACTATGAAAGCTCCGGTTGCTGGAAACCTGCCACCTAACTTCGATGCTAATGCTCGTTGTGAGTTCCACTCAGGTGCTCAGGGGCACTCCATTGAAAAATGCTGGGCTTTCCATCATAAAGTACAAGATTTGATTGATGTTAAAGCCATCAATTTCTCTCCCGCTCCTAATATTACTCAGCATCCCATGCCTGATCATAGTGCAGCAAATGTGTACGCTATTGAAGATGGGAGGAGATTGAATTTGGTGTTAGACGTTCATCAAGTGAAAACTTCTTTGTTGGTTGTAAAAGATCGTTTATTGAAGGGACAGGTGTTCCCGGGCTGTAATCAAGATTGCTCTGAGTGCATGAATCAGGAGAACGGCTGTGATAAGTTGAAGATGGGTTTACAGAATCTGATCGATGAAGGATGTCTACAGTTCGACAGAGTCGTGAAAGACACTGATGAGATATCAACCGTGACCATCTATTACACTCCCGCTGAGATTCAAATGCCGGTCAATGCAGTTCCCGTGGCGAGTGTTGCGCCAGAAGGGCCCAGTCCTGTCACTATCACGGTGCCAGGACCAATTCCGTTCACATCCACGAAAGCTATCCCATGGCACTATGGGGCAGATGTATATTACGAAGGTAAAAAACAGGAAGTTGAGTCATCAGTCAGCCCAAATGTTGATAACGTAGGGGGTGTAGGGGGCTTTACAAGGAGTGGAAGGTTGTTCGCTCCCCAAACCTTGAGAAGTGATAAGGAGGTAGAAGCTGCAGCAAAGGATAAGGGTAAACAGGTGGTTGAAAGTGCACCTACACCTGAAGCAGAGACAAAGATTACTTTTGATAAGGAAATGGAAGAATTTATGAAGATAATCAAGAAAAGCGATTATAAGATTGTGGACCAACTGAATCAGACCCCTTCAAAGATTTCAATCTTGTCACTATTGATGTGCTCTGATGCGCACCGACAGGCGTTGTTGAGAGTGTTGAAGAGTGCGTACGTGCCACAAGAAATTACTGTTAATCAGCTCGAGGGCGTAATCTCCAATGTTAATGTCAGCCATGGCTTGGGCTTTACAAGTAGAGATTTGACTGTTGAAGGAAGAAACCATAATAAGGCTTTGCATATCACGATGGAGTGTAAGGGCGCAGTGTTATCTCATGTACTGGTAGACACTGGTTCATCACTCAATGTCTTGCCCAAGAAGGCATTAATGAAGCTGGAAGTTGACGGTTTGATCTTAAGGCCTAGTGAATTGGTGGTCAGAGCATTCGATGGAACTAGACGATCTGTGTTTGGTGAGGTGGAATTGCCCGTACAAATTGGACCACAGGTATTCAAATCCACGTTCCATGTAATGGACATACAACCTGCATATAGTTGCCTATTGGGGCGCCCTTGGATTCACGGAGCCGGGGCTGTTACTTCTACTCTACATCAAAAGCTGAAGTATGAGTTTGAAGGGCAGGTTGTGACAGTGTGTGGGGAGGAAGACATCTTTGTGAGTCACTTGTCCACATTCAAGTACATTGAAATGGATGGGGAAATTCATGAGATGCTGTGTCAATCATTTGAAGCAGTCAATATTGACGATGCACCTGAGTCTTCTTCTGTACCAGTCGGGGCTGGTACCTCCATTTCATCTTACAAACAAGCTGTCGAAGTCGTCAGGGCAGGCAACGCCCAAGGTTGGGGCAGGTTGATAGAGACCCCAATGAAGGAAGACAAATTTGGTATTGGTTATCATCCCTCTACAACTTCAGATGCGGGGAGCAGGGGACCCATTACTTTCAATAGTGGGGGAATTATCTACATGGACCAGTCTTGTGCAGCCACGGAGGATAGTGTTGACAGTGATTGTGACCTGGACAACTGGGTACGCCCTCATGTTCTGGGACAACAAGTGCAAAACTGGTTCGTTGAAGAAGTCATTCGGGTTACTCTTCAGACAGAGTAATTTTTCTTTGTTTTTTCTAACCATAATGCATGACAAAATCTTGCGCTCTGCCCAAGGCGTATAGATTCATTTGTAGGGCCACCATGGTTGCATTTGCAATGTTTAATCATTAATAAAGGACGTTTTGCAATCAAATTTTGTTCTCTGTCTTTCAGTTTTTATTTTTGCACAAAAAATATAAAATGGCAATGTTTCATTTTCTTTTGTTTTGCTTAAAAATAAATTCTAAAATAAGGCATGAACCCGTTCATGCAGACTTGATCCCCCGGATACCACTGATAACGATTTTGATATGGCCATGTATGACTTTGACAATCCGATTTATCAAGCCGAAGAAGGGGATGGGAAAGATTGTGAACTTTCTGAAGAACTGGCCAGATTGTTGAAACAAGAGGAAAGGGTCATCCAGCCTCATCAGGAGACTGTAGAAATCATCAATATTGGTACCAAGGACGCCAAGAAAGAGATCAGGATTGGTGCCAGCTTGCAAGCAGATGTGAAGCAAACTTTGATGGAAATGTTGCGCGAGTATGTTGACATCTTCGCCTGGTCGTATCAAGACATGCCGGGGTTGGATACAGATATTGTTGTGCACAGGCTGCCATTGAGAGAAGAATGTCCGCCAGTCAAGCAGAAACTTCGTCGGACTCACCCCGACATGGCTTTAAAGATTAAGGAGGAAGTCCAGAAGCAGTGGGATGCTGGTTTTCTTGCTGTGACAAAGTATCCTCCATGGGTAGCCAACATCGTGCCAGTACCGAAGAAAGATGGAAAAGTGAGAATGTGTGTGGATTATCGAGATCTTAATAAAGCTAGCCCGAAAGATGATTTTCCACTACCTCATATTGATGTGCTGGTCGATAATACAGCTCAATTTTCAGTGTTCTCATTTATGGACGGGTTCTCCGGGTACAACCAGATCAAGATGGCACCTGAAGACATGGAGAAGACCACGTTCATTACTCCGTGGGGTACATATTGTTATAAAGTAATGCCTTTTGGGTTGAAAAACGCAGGGGCAACGTACCAGCGGGCGATGGTGACATTGTTTCATGACTTGATTCATAAGGAGATCGAATGTTATGTAGATGATATGATTGCCAAGTCGAGAACAGAGGAGGAACATCTGGTTAACCTGAAAAAGCTGTTTGAAAGGTTGAGAAAGTTCCGTCTGAGATTAAATCCAAACAAGTGCACGTTTGGGGTGCGTTCTGGAAAGTTGCTAGGTTTCATTGTGAGCGAAAAAGGAATCGAGGTTGATCCTGCCAAGGTGAAAGCAATACAAGAAATGCCTGAACCGAGAACAGAAAAAGAGGTTCGTGGTTTCTTGGGTAGATTGAACTACATTGCAAGGTTCATATCTCACCTAACAGCCACGTGTGAACCAATATTTAAATTGTTAAGGAAAGATCAAACGGTCAGGTGGAATGACGATTGCCAATTGGCATTCGATAAGATAAAAGAATACTTGCAGGAACCTCCGATTCTAATGCCTCCAGTTGAAGGGAGACCGCTGATAATGTATCTGACAGTGCTTGAAGGTGCCATGGGTTGTGTTCTCGGTCAACATGACGAGACAGGTAGGAAGGAGCATGCTATTTACTACCTGAGCAAAAAGTTCAATGATTGTGAGTCCCGATACTCAATGCTTGAAAAGACATGCTGTGCGCTTGCATGGGCCGCTAAGCGATTGAGGCAATATATGGTTAGGCACACGACCTTGTTGATTTCAAAAATGGATCCTATCAAGTATATTTTCGAGAAACCAGCATTGACAGGCAGAGTTGCACGGTGGCAAATGGTCTTGACAGAGTATGACATTCAGTACACTTCACAAAAGGCCATCAAAGGAAGTATCTTGTCCGACTATCTTGCGCAACAGCCGATTGATGATTACCAACCCATGAAGTTTGACTTCCCTGATGAAGACATCATGTTTCTCAAAGCTAAAGACTGTGAGGAACCACTTCCGGAGGAGGGGCCAGACCCTGAATCCAAATGGAGTCTGATGTTTGATGGGGCTGTCAATATGAATGGGTGCGGAGTTGGAGCAGTTCTTATCACGCCGGAAGGTGTTCATATGCCTTTCACTTCCCGAATAACTTTCGGGTGCACCAACAATGAAGCAGAGTACAAAGCTTGTATAATGGGGATCGAGGAGGCGATTAATCTACGGATTAAAACCCTTGATATATTCGGTGATTCAGCTTTGGTAATCAATCAAGTGAAAGGGAGTTGGTACACGCACCAAGCAAATCTAGTGCCGTATAGAGATTATACGAGGAGATTGCTGACATTTTTCACGACAGTGAAACTGTACCACATTCCTCGAGATGAGAATAGGTTCGCTGATGCCTTGGCCACTTTGTCTTCCATGATCAAAGTGCAAGGATGGAACCATGTACCTAAGATTGAGGTATCCCGCCTTGACAGACCAGCATTTGTGTTTGCGGTCGATGCAACGTCTGATGACAAGCCATGGTTTCATGACATTAAGTGTTTCTTGAAAAGTCAAGAGTACCCGCCCGGGGCATCGTCCAAAGACAGGAAGACGTTGAGAAGGTTAGCCGGTAGTTTCTTCTTGAACAAAGATGGCGTGCTGTATAAAAGAAATTTTGACACGGTCCTGCTTAGATGTGTGGATAAACATGAAGCAGACTTGTTGATGATTGAAGTGCACGAAGGCTCTTTCGGTACCCATGCCGGAGGGCATGCAATGGCTAAAAAGTTGTTAAGGTCGGGATATTATTGGTTGACTATGGAGTCAGATTGTTGCAAATATGCCCGCAAATGCCATAAATGCCAGATCTACGCAGATAAAGTGCATGTACCTCCAAATCCGTTGAGCATCATGTCGTCACCTTGGCCGTTTGCCATGTGGGGCATTGATATGATCGGAAAGATTGAGCCTACAGCTTCCAATGGTCATCGTTTCATCTTGGTGGCAATTGATTACTTCACCAAATGGGTTGAAGCCGCATCCTATGCCAATGTTACAAAACAAGTGGTCGCTCGTTTCTTAAAACGGGATATCATTTGCCGATATGGAGTTCCCGAAAGAATCATTACTGATAATGGTTCTAATTTGAATAATAAGATGATGGCTGAGTTATGCCGGGACTTCAAAATCGAACACCACAATTCTTCTCCGTACCGCCCAAAGATGAATGGCGCGGTCGAAGCGGCCAACAAAAATATCAAGAAGATTGTGCAGAAGATGGTTGTCACGTACAAAGATTGGCATGAGATGTTACCATTTGCTTTGCATGGGTATCGAACGTCGGTACGCACGTCCACTGGGGCAACCCCATTCTCACTTGTATATGGTATGGAGGCAGTGCTACCGGTTGAAGTAGAGATTCCGTCCCTCAGAGTCATGATGGATGTTAAGCTAGATGAAGCTGAATGGGTACGAGCCAGATTTGATCAGTTGAGCCTTATTGAGGAAAAGCGATTGGCGGCTGTATGTCATGGGCAACTATACCAGCGCAGAATGAAGCAGGCATTTGACCAAAAGGTGCGTCCTCGAGTTTATAAAGTCGGAGATGTGGTACTCAAAAGGATCCTTCCTCCCAATACAGATCACAGGGGCAAATGGACTCCTAATTATGAAGGTCCATTCGTGGTTAAAAAGGTCTTTTCGGGCGGAGCTTTATTGCTTACAACCATGGATGGCGAAGACTTTTCATCCCCTGTCAACTCGGACGTAGTCAAAAAATACTTCGCATGAATAGACCCGCTGGATAATAAAAATAAAAAAAATCCAGGCAAAAAAGGGCATCCCGGCGAACCAAAAACAGAATAAGGTTCGGGCAAAAATTAGGGATATAATTGAAAAAAATCGTACACCCGGTAAGTTGAAAACCCGAAAGGGCAACTTAGGCAAAAAAGGGTATCCTGGTGGATCGAAAACCTGAAAGGGCGGTCCACACAAAAGAGGGATTTAAGCGAATGACTACAGTCTGAGTTATCTGTACCCATTACCGTTTGAACAACTGACGTTCTGAAGAATAGGAATCGGTCTGATCATTCCTCAGAAGGCAAGGTCGGGGAGTTTTGAAGACATACTGGTCATAACAGAATGGAAACTCAGTGGAATTCCGTTTTCACATTGCCATTAGGATAGTTTCTTTTCTCAATTTTTCAGCGATCACCTCTTTCCAGGGATTGCTTCCAGATGTAATTACCTATTCTGGGCTCTCAGTCAATAAATTGAATTTCAATAAAAAGCTTTCTATTTTTGTTTTATTGCTTTGTTTGCAAAAACGTCCTAATTGTTGATAAAACATTGCATTTGAAAACATGGCAGCCTTGCAATAACATGCGCAGAAAAAATATTTGAAATTACTTCGAATGTTGAATACTCCCGGATGGTGGATTCTAGCCACGCAATATTCGGGGCATGTGGGCATATTCTTTTGTTGCAGGTAGCAGGTGCAGATGATTTTAAGCACAAGACCAGCAATAAATCACCCCACGCAAAAGACTGGGGCAATTATGGGTAAGGAGATCGGCGTTCATCGTTCGGTCGACGATTGTTCATAACGGGTCGATATCAGTGAATTAAGTTCAACTGGGTACCGTTGCATCTTATTAAGTCGATTCTCTCATACAGTATTTCCAACAGCTACAAGCTTTTCTATGTCGATAACGGTCACAGGTTCCCCAAAAGAGTGGTCTCGTCGACACCGAAACTGATGGTCATTATCCCCAGCGAAGTCACAAGAGTTTGAAGAGGCTAGATCTTCTGTAAAATCCTCTTATGACATCCTTTGCGGGGATGAATTGTTGTGTTGTCCAAGCATGGGGCATGATTGTTTCCCCAGCATGAAGTGTTGGTCACCCCCAGTAGAGTTTGAGGACAGTTGGTCTTCTGTAAAATCCTCTCGAAAGGCATTCCCCAACATGAGACGCTTTAAAGCAGTTTTCTCCAGCAGAGTTTGTTATAAACTCGTCATCCCCAACGGAATTGTCCAAAGGGAAAGCTCGCCTAACATGGGGCATTGTGGTACTCATCCTAAGCTTGACAGTCATATTCTTCAGCAGACTACTGTGGATTTGCTTTGGGTTTCCCCAACAGATCTCTAAGGACTCTTTCTAGCAAGTTGCAGTAGAATGTTCTAACCAGGATTTGCATATCCCTGGCAGAGTAGCCCTGATACCCAGCAAGATCGTATCTCTGGTCATGGTATCCTCACAGAGGCCAGCATCGAATCTTGTCAGCAACTTCCAGCTGAGTTGTTGTTCTCTCCGCAGAGGTTTATCAGATTGACAGAATCTATTCCTCAACAAGGATGGTACAGCCTTTCCCCAGCCGGGTCAGAAGGTTGATAATCCCTATAAAGGATCTTGGGTTGAATAAATCCCCAAGCAGAGTTTTAATGGCTCATTTCCCCAGCAGGACGTCATTTAAAAATTCTCATCCCCAGCGGAATCGCTGTGACCAGAATTCGTTCCCCCAAACAGATGGAATAATTCCTGGCAGAGTCGTCATTCCCTCATATCTTAAAGTCCAATTTATTTTTGGCAAGCTTGACAATTCGAAGCAGACGGATTGTTCATCCATTCGCCAGCAGAGATATTATCCTTTTAGGAGTCTCCGAGATTAAATCATTGATTGTGGTTCCTCAGCAGAGTCGGCAGAGATGTCTGGCGCAGAGGCAGAGAGTAATTCGATTTTAAAATTCTAAAAGTCCAACAGTGGATTGGCAAAAGTCCGTCTTCGGGTGGCAAAAGTCCAACAGTGGATTGGCAAAAGTCCGTCTTCGGGTGGCAAAAGTCCAACAGTGGATTGGCAAAAGTCCGTCTTCGGGTGGCAAAAGTCCAACAGTGGATTGGCAAAAGTCCGTCTTCGGGTGGCAAAAGTCCAACAGTGGATTGGCAAAAGTCCGTCTTCGGGTGGCAAGAGTCCAACAGTGGATTGGCAAAAGTCCGTCTTCGGGTGGCAAGAGTCCAACAGTGGATTGGCAAAAGTCCGTCTTCGGGTGGCAAAAGTCCAACAGTGGATTGGCAAAAGTCCGTCTTCGGGTGGCAAAAGTCCAACAGTGGATTGGCAAAAGTCCATCTTCGGGTGGCAAAGCAGCTAAAAGTCCAACAGTGGATTGGCAAAAGTCCGTCTTCGGGTGGCAAAAGTCCAACAGTGGATTGGCAAAAGTCCATCTTCGGGTGGCACGAAGCTGCAAAGTCCACCAGTAGTGTGGCAAGCCAGTAGTCGTCTGGCGTCGTTCAAAAGACGTTATCAAAGTCCACCAGCAGTGTGGCAAGCCAGTAGTCGTCTGGCGTCGTTCAAAAAGACATTTCCAAAGTCCACCAGTAGTGTGGCAGGCCAGTAGTCGTCTGGAATTGCATAAAAGACATTATTAAAGTCCATCAGCAGTGTGGCAAGCCAGTAGTCGTCTGGCGTCGTTCAAAAGACAGATTTCTCCGACAATGTTTCATTGAAGATTCAAGCTAGCAATGTTGTGGGAGTTTCTTCCTCATCATCCAGAGCAAATTTTTGGTTATATTTGGTATTCAATCACTATATACCTTGAAAGTCCGAAAGCAATTGCTTTCAGGCATTCAGGTCTACAGCGCTTGAATAGGGGCAGCTGTAATACCCCAAAATTTGCTCTCCCTCTTTGTCATCATAGCATGGCATTATCATTTATCATATCATATCCACCTCATTAACATTACATTGCATTTAACATAGAAAAATGAAGCATAGCATCCTTCTTACCATCAGGGCATGTGATCAGGTGGTAGGTGGACAATCAATGGATCCTTCAGAGCACAAAAGGTCAATCAAGTTTCCTCAAAGCAAGCCAAGAGGTCTTTCATGTCTCATACCATCTCAATTGATCATCCACAACCTCAAGGATAAGAGATTCAATGGGAGATTGAAGCACTACATCTTTCACTATGCAAGAGGTTCAAAAACTGAAGGAAAACCCTCAAAAGAGATAGCTCATTGATCCAAAATCATCCTCAAGTGGCATTTCTCATCCTCCTTTAAGAGGATACACAACATACTCTGAGGAATTTGGATTTGGAAGATGTGCAATTTCCTCCTAACCAAAGGGGGTCAAAATTAGGGTTTACAATTAAATCAGGGTATCTCTGATTTTTTGGTCAAAACTTGATATCATGGTATTCTACATGTCCTTAAGTGTATGTGTATGGAGAATTGCCCCTCAATTGGTTTTGGAGGTGGTTCAATTGGAAGAAAGATAAAAAATCAGGAAATTTGGGGCAAAGTCAAATAATCAGAGGAAAAAGTCAACTCTTGACTTTTTGAGGCCAAAATCATGAAATTCATGTTATATGTGACCAATGTACAAAATTTGATCAAGAAACTCCAAAGGAATCATGAAAAAATCAAGATTTGGAAAGTTGCCACTTTTGGATGAAGTAGGGTTACTAAAAATAGCAAGTTTTGGCCATTTTGCATCAGAATTGGAACCAAGGCCATTCAAAATTGAAGCACCAAATGAAAATTCCACTCTGCCTCAATGAAAGGCCTTGCTTTGAGCTTCAAATCCATGTGTGGAACATCTCCATTGGATAAAAATTGAGGGAGATATGATTAATCAAAGTTGGAGGAAAGTAGGCCAAAAACCATGTCTTGACCAAGCTTGGCCAGGTCTGCGCGCAGTCATTTTCTCAAACAGTTGGTGAGCAAGATGTGTAGATCAATTACTCATGGTTAAAGGTTTCAAATGGAAAATCTTTCAACATGAAAGTTGTTCCTCTATGTGAGGTGTTCAAAATTGTTGTTCATGATTTTTTCATTTGATCAAAGGTTAAGAAGCTATGTTGAGTCCAATTTGCTATGATTATGCTGAAAACCCAGGTGCCAAGATGCCTTGCCAACCAACCTCATTATCTCGCCCATGCACCAGTTGGTGTTTCTTCTGTTACAAGCCACATTTGGTCATGTTCCAAACTTCAATTCAACCAACTTTCAACACCAATATTGTTCCCTAATGTATCATCTTTCTAATGCCACCAACATTGGATTGTTTCATTCATTGACAAGTGAGAAATTCCTCCTCAAACACTTGCTGTCACAATGAAGATTTGCTGCATAATTTTGGTTCAAACACACATCAAGTACATGACAGAAGTCCTATGTGTGCTGCTCTATTCTTTGCTTCATTTGGCCAAACACATTTCACATTATGCATACGAGCTTGAGCCTTGCATGAAAGAGGAAGTGAGAAACTTGCACCACAAGATTCCTGCTGCTACATCAGAACAACATAACATCACTTTCCTTCTCCTACACACCACCATAACTCCATGAACCTCACCCTCACTCTAACAGAACTTCCCCAACTCGTGCCATTAACCACCTAACTCAGTTAGTTAACTCAAACTCAGTTAACTAACTCAGTTTAACTAGAGTTCTAACTGTTAACTGAACTGGTTGGGAGTTAACCTTGGATATATAAGCTGAAACTCTCACAATTTCAGGGGAGGATTCTCATTTTTCACTCTCACTCCAAATTGCTCTCACTTTTCTCTCAGAGTTCTCTCCATTCTCTCTCTGATTTCACACGAGCTCTTCACACGTTCTCACCTTGATCTTCATCAATTGTTCATCATCAAGCACTTCTGATCAAGAACAAGCTGAAGTAAGAGCAAGCTATCGAGAGCAGCAACTTCTCCAATTGGAATCTCAGTTCATTGTCTTCAAAATCCAAAGGTTCAGAGCATTTATTTTGCTCTTAGGAAGCTCAAGATCAATCTCTCATCTCTGGTTTTCTGTTGATTCAAGAGTTCTCCAATTTCAGGTTTCAAAATTTCTCAAACTTTAATTGCACGATTTTATCCTGTTTTGACTTGTTGATGTGTTGTTTGAGCTTATTAGAAGCTATGTGAAGCTGGCTAGTTGATAGAGCTCTTTAGGAGCTTAGAACTGAAAATTAGGGCAAATTTATCCTCTTCGATTCTCCTTATTCATGCTTGATCTATGAATTTTCTTGTTGGATTTGTGTTCCTCATGAGCTTAGCTTTCGTTTGGTATATGGCTTGTGAATTTCTGGAGAAAATGTGAGTTGCAGGTGGTGGCTGCTGGCCGGAGAAGATGACCGGAGGTCATCTCCGGCCGGTGACTTTAACTGTTAGGGTTTATGTGTGTTTTAATCCTGTCCGTTCATGTTTTCTGATCGTGTGATCCTTGTCTTGCCAGCACATTAAAAATCACATGCTCCTCACGTGTATCTTTTCTGAATTCATTTAAACATGTTGTAGTGTAGTGCATGGTAACTTGTGTGTGTCCTCACGCATGTGCATTGATCCTGATTACTTTGACCACGCATTGACCTTGACTTGATCCATTGGCTGAGAATGAGTCAATTTCTGTTGACTGAAGTGCATGCTTGCTATTGTGTTATGCGCTGAATTGGACCTTATTCAGATTGATAATTACACCCCCATGTATTGAAGCCCAATGATTTTGAACTGTCCAATTGCTATGTTCATACCCCCCTGCATTTTGCATTTAATTTTCATTTTTATTTCTTTCTACACGTTTGATTTCTAATTTTTAAAAATACCAAAACATATTGGAAAATTCTACAAAAATTCATGTGTATTCTTAAAACATTTAGGAAATTTTCTATGATTTTATTTTCTGATTTTATGACCATTTTGCCCCTGTTCCATTATTTCTTTTGAATTTCCATTTGTATGCATACTTAATGTGACATATGATTTTGTGCATTTTTGTTCTTGATCATAAAAAATGATTTTGATGCCTTTCTTTTTGCATTGTGGTCACAATATGTTGAGGTATGTTTGAGATTTATGAGATGATTTTTAAGTCTTTTTTGGATGACTTTTGATGTGTTGCTTTGAGCATGAATGCATGAAACTTCCATGAGACTTTGACCTAATTGTTGAGTGACTTTGGTTCTGATTCATTGCTTGTGGACTTGATATGTTAATGACATGTGTTTAAGGTGTTTGATTGGTGAAAGTCATAATTTTTGAAGCATGTTTGCTATTTGTTTGAAGCATGAAGTTTAACTTGTTCATTTTGTGAATGCATGCCTCATGTTTGGTTTGCTTGATCATGAAGGCACTTGTGCCATGAGTTGTGGTTTTGTTTGAGGATGTATAGCATGTTAATTGACTTCTGATTGTGACATTTGGGTTTCATCTTTGCATGTTTGATGTTTATCTTGCACCTTAAGTCACTTGTTTCACAAGTATGAACCACATTCACATCACTTCACCTTTTCTTCTTTGCTTCTTGTTGGATTGAGATTTTGTTTGCATGATTTAGTATGCTCATTTAGGATAACATTAGGTTGTGTAAATATGAGTTACATTCTGACTTGGAAGCATGTATAGCATTCAATCTCATTTCACTTTGTTTGTCAACTTGTTTGAATTTGATTTGTTCATTATATTTTCTTACTTTACTTGTAAGTGATTGTGCTAACCATGTAGGAGCTTTGGTAAGTTTCAATTGAGTGTGGATAAGGAATCCACATTCAACTTCTATCCTTTCTCTTTTACAATTCCATTTTGTGTTTTGTTAAGCACTTATGTGCTTTCTTTTAATAACTCATCACTTTCCCTTTGTGAATTACAATTCATCTTCTACTTTAGAAGTGAATTGTTTAATTCATTCTTTCTTTAGACTTTAGGTTGAAACCTCACAAACTTTAGGATCACTCCCTTAACTAATCAATTAGGATTGAGTCTTAGTCCATATAGATTTTTACCTTTATCCTCCCTTGAGTCTCTTTTCTCATCTCAAAGAAAATTCAAAATATCTAATAAAGGTAGGCATTTATTGCCTTTAGGCCTTTCATATGAAGAAAAGATTATAAGGGGTCTTCTCTTATAATCTTAAGATGTGTAGCATATGGCCCATCTTAGGTCAATATGTTACATATTTGATCTTGTATGAGGGACTTAAATGCAATACTTGTTGAAGGTGCAAATAATAAAAAACACTTCTTCACTTCATAATCAACAAAACACTTAATAAACACAAGTATGCTAGTGTGTTTGAACCTTGATAATTGGAACTAAGTGTGAGGGTCTTCTTCACCCTTAGTGTACTTTCTTACCCATTCCATCTTGGAATGTGAGAAGGTACACATTCCAAGGACTAAGATTTGGATACACTATCATATGCAAACAAATCCAAAACACTTCCTTCTAAAAGACAAAAACAAACAATAACGTCTTTCCTTCGGGAATTCTTTTCTCATCTCATTCATTCTCAACGCACGAACGCGCTTCTACTCGTTCTTTTGCAAGACGGTAACGCACTCGGACCAGCGAGCCTGCAACACCTGAGCTAGAACGTCAGCCGTTCTCTAAAAAACACAAACAATTCATCCCTAGTGAGGGGAACTACGTCGCTCTGATTCTCATGCTCCCGATGAGATACGTAGGCAGTGGGGTAGGGCCCATGCGAGCACTTCTTTTATTTTCCCTACATTTGTTTCTCGTTCCTTTTCCAGTTCTCTTTTCGTTCCTTTTCCAGTATTCTTTTCTATCACCCTTTGATCGAGACAAGCAAGCGTGGATCCCATCGGGTATGATGGACGCGAGGGGGTGCTAATACCTTCCTCTCGCGTAACCGACTCCCGAACCCATTTCTCTTGGTCGCAAGACCATGCTTTTCCTTTCTCTCAGGTTTACGCGGTGTTTCCTTTCCCTCTCTTGGGATAAATACACATTGCTGGCGACTCTGTTTGGTGCCACTTTCGCGTTTGTACTTGGATGAAAATCCCGGGAGCGACAGCGAGAAGCCAAAGATGCAGGTTGACACCGACCCACTGAAGGTTGAAGAGGCTTTGTACACAGAGGTGTACGAATGTATGATGGTCGGAGCTACTGAGGGCATCAACAAGCCACTAATGGCTGAAGTGGTGGAATGCATGATGGTCGAAACTACTGAAGGTTCCGGCAAGAAAGCGGAGGACGAACTTGAAGCAGTGTACCCCCAGGCTGGCGAGAGTTTGGAAGATTTTCAGGAAAAGTGCAGGATAAGCGGGTCGAAAGTTGCTCTATGCCCCAGGTGCAACGCTGTGTTCGATGAGAAAGCTGCTGAGAGGTATGAGGCAAGCAAGAGAGAAGTGCTGCCAGAGAGCAAGCCACATGTCCCAAGGTTTGTGTTCGACAAGAGTGGGGTTCCCCGTCGAAATGAGGAGTACAGAAAGCTGTTCCAAGAGACAAGGCCAAAAACTTTTGTGCCTCCATCAGACTCCCGGCAGGAAAGGTGGATGGCACCAGTCAGCCAGAAAGGGAGCAAAAGACCAAAGTGGAAGGCTCTTGAATTGGAAAAAGAGGCAAACGTCGCCGATAAGATGGTCGAACCAGCAGGATATTAGGTGTCCCCCAACTACAAAGGGAAAGACCCTATGACTAGGACCCAGTGGAGGCACTATCAGCGTAGTAAGAAGGCTGAGAGGGAAGCTACGACTTCAAGAGTAAAGCCTGTCGGAACGTCTGGACAGAAGCGCCAATACCCAAGAGGAATATGGGTAGAAAAGAACAAAGTGGCGACAAACCAGACCATGGCAGTAACTGTGAACACATCAGGAGAGAAGGAAGTGGTGTCGACCCAGAGTTCAAAGTGTACTTCGCTGACGGAAAGCAAGAAAGAGCCAGAGTATACTCCTCAGTCGGATGAAGAGGAGCCAAAATATTCCCCTCAGTCGGATGACAAGTATGATCCATCACCTGAGGGAGATTTTGATGAAGACATGTACGACGACACCAACGATGACACCCATGGAAAAGATTTTGTGTTGAATTATGGTATCATGTCGGTCCTACCAGCTGAGTATGACGTGGTGTCTGAAATCTCTGAGACTGAAGAAGATTTCGTCTCTGGTGAAAATGCGGATGACAAGCCGCTGTGTTATTATGTGATGAACAGCGGTGTGGTGGAAGAACAAACGGCTATGTTTGAACGTCCTAGCCCGGGGATGATGTACCATTTGAAGCCGTTATTCATAAAGGCGAAAATTGACGGGGTGTCTGTTGACAAGGTGTTTGTGGATGGTGGAGCGACTGTGAACCTGATGCCTCACAATCTGTTTAAGAAAATTGGAAAAACGGAGGCTGACCTCCGACAGCACAACATGGTTTTGTCAAACTATGAAGGCAAGACCAGTAACATCCTGGGGGTTGTCCAAGTGGACTTGGCAGTGGGTACAACCAACAGGCTGACACTTTTCATGGTCATCAAGTCAAAGGAAAATTTCAATCTGTTGTTGGGACGGGAGTGGATCCATGGAATTGGGGCAGTGCCGTCGACAATGCACCAGAGATTGACCATTTGGAGAAAGGATGGCATCGTCGAAAACATTGAGGAAGATTAAAGCTACTACAAAGTCGACGAAGCCAAGGGTAACAAGAAATCTTTTGACCAACACTTAGCAAATGTGGCTCCGTGTGATGACGGATCAGGGTCTTACACCTCTGTCGACACGGGTCGCGTCCTGAACCTGGACCCCGACTATGGGTTTATCTGGGACGCTGCCGACGAAAACATGGAACCAATGGAAATGCCACCAACGGGGTGGCCCACAGCTGGTGAAAATGACTGCTGAGTTAAAAAGCATGACTCGGATTTTGGTCTATCTGGCTGAAAACAAAAAGATGTCGGCACTCGAAAAAGATGAAACTCTCCAAATAGCTAAGGGAGCCGACCGTGACAAAAGTGCAAATGGCCAACAAGGCCAAAGGGAAGCTATAGAAAATCAGAGGCTTGATGGGATTTACGATGATGAGCCTTTGGGGTTTGAAAAAGGCCCAGATCATGAGGTGCAAAGAATGCAAGCGCAAGACCCGCTTGAGGAAATCGACTTAGGGGATGGGACAACCAAAAGGCCCACGTACATGAGTGCCAAAGTAGGACCAGAAATGAAGGCCAAGTTGGTTAGAGTGTTGAAAGAATACAAGGACTGTTTTGCCTGGGATTATGGCGAAATGCCTGGTTTGAGTCGGAGTGTAGTTGAGCATCGGCTTCCAATCCAGCCAGGCAAGAGGCCAGTAAAGCAACACCCTCGACGCTTCTCCCCGGAAGTCACGTCGAAGATCAAGCAGGAACTTGAAAGACTGCTCAAAATTCGGTTCATCAGAACTGCAAGGTATGTCGAGTGGATAGCAAACATAGTACCTGTTATTAAGAAAAATGGGACCCTTCGAGTGTGCATCGACTTTAGGGATTTGAACAACGCTACCCCTAAAGACGAATATTCGATGCCTGTGGCAGAGATGTTAGTTGACTCAGCCGCGGGATTCGAGTATTTAAGCATGCTCGACGGCTACTCTGGTTACAATCAAATTTTCATAGCCGAAGAGGATGTCCCCAAAACCGCATATCGATGCCCTGGAGCTTTGGGGACATATGAATGGGTTGTGATGCCTTTTGGGCTAAAAAATGCTGGAGCAACCTACCAAAGGGCTATGAATGTTATATTCCATGATTTTATTAAAAAATTTATGCAGGTATACATCGATGACATAGTCATAAAATCGTCATCAGAAGATGGTCATCTCGACCACCTTCGACGCTCATTCGAGCGAATGAGAAAATAAGGATTAAAAATGAATCCACTAAAATGTGCCTTCGGTGTTCATGCAGGGGACTTCCTGGGATTCGTAGTCCACAAGCAAGGCATCGAGATCTACCAGAACAAAACAAAGGCAATCTTAGATCTCAAGCCTCCGACGACAAAGAAACAGCTCCAGTCTTTGTTGGGGAAGATAAATTTTTTGAAGAGGTTCATCTCGAACCTAAGTGGCAAGACGAAAGTGTTTTCACCACTGCTCAAGACCAAGAAGGAGAGTGAGTTCCGTTGGGGACAAGAGCAACAAGAGGCTTTCGACGCAATTAAGGAATACCTTACGAACCCTCCAATCCTGTTACCACCTAGCATAAATAAAAGCATGAAGTTGTACATTGCAGCGTCGGATACGACTATAGGCAGTATGTTAGCACAGGAGGATGATGGGGGCGTCGAAAGACCCATCTATTACCTCAGTAGGATATTGATAGATGCTAAAACTAGGTACACTATGATTGAAAAGTTGTGCCTATGCTTGTACTTCTCGTGTATGAAATTAAAGCAATATATTAAACCATTTAATGTTTATGTTTCGTCGCATTTTGATGTTATTAAGCATATGTTGTCCAAACCTATTTTGCATAGTCGAATTGGGAAATGGGCACTAGCGTTAACTGAGTTCTCCCTGAAATACGTCCCTTTGAGGGCGATGAAGGGTCAAATAGTGGCAGACTTCATTGTCGACCACGCTGTAGTCGAAACGTCGATACATAGCGTCGACGTCGCCCCGTGGAAATTGTACTTTGATGGGTCAAGCCATAAAAACGGGGCAGGTGTTGGAATCCTAATAATATCCCCACAAGGTACCCCAACGACCTTTAAATGCAAAGTTGATGGCAAATGCTCAAATAACGAGGCAGAGTACGAAGCTTTAATCACTGGTCTTAAGATACTCAAAGACTTGGGAGCCAAAGAGGTCGAGATAAAAGGGGACTCAGAATTGTTGATTAAACAAATCATAAAGGAGTACAAGTGTGTGAAGGAGCATCTTTTAAGTTACTTCTCGTTGGCGAAGCGTTTGTTGGAACATTTCAAAATTGTCAGCATCTTGCATGTGCCAAGGGTAGAAAACCATAAAGCTAATGAACTTGCACAAATTGCCTTTAGTTATAAAGTTTCGAAAGGTAAGCTGAAAGACTTCATCGAAACTAGGAAGAAGATGGTTTCGAACGTACACACACCGTCAAGTTGGTCAATATCCAAGGTCTCGATGAGTTTGGTCGAAGGTTTAGAAACTTATGAGGTTTTCGTTAACGATATGTCACCAACAGATTGGCGAAGACCAATTATGGAGTATCTGGAGAACCCGTTGGGCAGTATTGACCGAAAGACTAAGTACAGAGCAATGAGTTATGTCCTAGTAGGCAATGAGTTATTAAAGAAAACTCCAGAAGGGGTATTGCTCAAATGCTTATGAGATATTGATGCCTATTTGGCAGTTTCTGAGGTTCATAGTGGGACTTGTGGAGCTCACCAGGTTGGCCACAAAATGAAATGGCTTTTGTTTCGACAAGGTGTCTACTGGCCCAGCATGCTCAAGGATTACATAGATTTCGTGAAAGGATGCCAGGATTGCCAGAAGCATGCAAACATCCAGCGTATACCAGCCAGCGAGTTACATGTGATTGTTAAACCATGGCCATTTCGAGGATGGGCTTTGGATGTGATAGGAGAGATTCGGTCAGCTTCGTCGAAGCAGTAAAGATTCATCCTCGTGGGAATAGACTACTTCACGAAATGGATAGAGGTTGTGCCTCTGGTAAAGGTGGATCAAGAGACCGTGATAGAATTCATCCAGAATCATATCTTGTATAGATTTGGAATACCTGAGACCATCACGACAGATCAAGGCTCTGTGTTCGTGGGGCAAAAGATGCAAGAGTTTGCGGCAGAAACAGGTTTCAAGTTGGTTACTTCGACGCCATACTATGCTCAGGCGAATGGGCAGGTCGAAGCAGCTAACAAGATAATAATTGGGTTAATCAAGAAGCACGTTGCGAAAAAGCCAAAGAACTGGCATAAGACGTTAAGTCAAGTTTTATGGGCTTGCCAGACATCACCCAAGGAGTCGATCAACTCGACTCCATTTCATTTAACCTTCGGGCACAACGCCGTGCTACCAGCAGAAGTATGCCTGCAATTCGTTAGAGTGCAACGACAATATGAGATTCCGTCAGAACAATATTGGGAAATGATGTTAGACGAACTCTTGGACTTGGACGAGGAAAGGATGGTAGCTTTAAATGTATTGTTGCGCCAGAAGGCACGAGTCGCCAAGGCATACAACAAACAGGTCAAGAAGAAAACCTTCACCGTGAATGACTATGTTTGGAAAACGCTGTTGCCCATGGATCGACGAGATCGGACAATGGGAAAATGGTCACCAAACTGGGAGGGACCATTTCAAGTGACTCGAGTATTTAGTAATAACGCGTATGAAGTACAAGAGTTAGGAGTGGACCAAAGAATCTTAAGAGTAAATGGGAAATATTTAAAGAAGTATAGACCTATGCTACAAGAGATTCACATCAAAACATAGCTTTCTCATTAATTAAAGGCCAAAATAGGCTAAGGGGCCACAAATGGCTTACAAAATGTTTACATCAGTTCGACATACAAACTAAGGAAACTCAAGAAATCTAGCCTTAAAGTCGTCAAAGAGGATCATCTCATGAACAGTCTTGCTCTCAAGAAGCACCTTTCGTCTCTGCATGCGGCTAATAACATCTTTGATCTTCATAGCCGCTTCGACGTGAACAAGTCCTTGAGCTACCTCGTGGTCGATGGTTTCTTGAGAGGGCAGAGGCTCAGCTGAGTCTTAGGAGGCTTTTTGTTGTTCGACATCAGCAATCTTTTCTGTCAGCTCCGATATTTGGGCTTGATATTCAAATATCTGTTGGTCGAAAGCCTGGCGTTTGTTGGAGCGCTCCTGCTTTTTAGTTTCATAGTCCCCAAGTTTTTGTTCATAGACTGAGCTAAGGTGCCACTCACGTTTCATGTCGTTGTGGCGGAACCGGATTTGGGCGTCGGCCTGGTGATTCATAGCAAGATATTTGGCCAATTGAGTGAAGAAGGCTTCGAACTCGATCAGGTATGTGGCCATGGGGGCAGGAAGCTGGAATTCAGAAAGTTCATCCAGAAGTTTGAAGACGTCGTTGGCTATGGCGGAGTCCTCGGCGACAGCCGCCAAAAACTGTTCCTAAAAAAGATAGGACCACAACTGTTGAAGTTTGAGATTGAAGGAAGCATCCACTTTTGGAGTTGGGATTGTGGTCGAACTGGTAGGCTGAATCTCCTCAGCTGCTTGGCGAAGTTTGTGGAGCGCTTTCAGAGTCGCTGCTGGATCTGTTGCCTTGGCTGCTAAGAGTGCCTCCGGAGTAAGAGATCCCTTGACCATAGGTGAAACCCTCTCTGGGTTATGTTCAGGGGGTTGGAAGTTCTTTCCGACTTCAGTAGTGGTGACGGCAGGAGAAGGATTTATAGTCGCCCCAAGAGCTACATCATTATGCTCAAAGTTGTCGGTTGAAACAGGAGGCATTTTCACCAAGTTTTCCTCGGGCATGAGTGTTTGGAATTCATCAATTTTCTGAGGACTTGGCATAATGGCGACGCCAGCAGTAGTGGCGTCTGCGGCCGATTCGGTACCGCCATCACCAACAGTGGTCGAAGTAACCACATTTTCCTACAAAGCAAAATGCAAGTGAGATCCGTCGCCCCAAGGTCATCTAGGACACAAGTGAGAGTGGAAATACCTGCGCAGGATGAGTTGTCGTCTTGGGAAGAGCGACAGTAGGGATTGGATCGAAAACTTCTTTGAGATTTCTTGGGACGACTAGGGCGACCGTCGAAACGCCGGTTTTTTAAGGTGTCCTCCGTGTTAAAGCTTTTTTATTCCTCACCAAAGGGGTGGATGGAGGAGACACTGGAGCGGCTGCGGTGAAGACTCGAGAGTGAGTACTCTCATCTGATTCAGTCCTTGCTGGAGAAGGTACTTTCTTAGAAGCTTGTGCAGATATAATGTCAGAACAAAGGAAAGACAAGGACGCATGACAGGAAAATGAAATATACCTGTGGAGGGTTGGTCCTTGGTTTTTTTGCAGGTCTAGTAGAAGTCGATGCAGCAGCCGTTTCTCGTTTACGCCCCTGAAACCAAAACTGAAACTATTTAGTTCAGACCTTTGGGCAAACAAAATCAAGAGTTCAGGGTCTACCTTTGTAGAAGGATCTTCTGCAGGGTCAACATCTATGACAGGGGCCGTAGTCGATGGTTTAGGAATGCCACCAGCCATGGAGGCAAAAACGTCGACCACGTTCGCTAAGAAAAGATTTGGAGTGAAGGTTTGAGTTTGATACTCCAACCACCAAGCATCAAATTCTTGAGTGGTGAAAAAGGAAGGCTGGAAGGAAAAAACCGGAAGCTCCAGGTGTTGAGAGGCTCTGACGAACCTCATGCAAGCCCTATAACCTACTTGAGTCAAGCGTCGGTCGGACCGTACTATGTCATCAGGATGCCTCACTAAGGACTTTGGCAATATCTGGCTCAGACCAAATTGTCGGGCCACCAAATTTGGACAGTAGTTCATGAAACCATAGCCATTGTTTCCCGTTTCGATGCGGAAAGAGATCATGGTGGGAGTAAGAAACGCCCGCCATATAGCATTTGACTGCGCAACAGCTTTAGGTGAGACTCCAGGAAATAGGTTTCTGAACCAGTCGGGGCCAAACTTACGCTCCACAAATGGAGCCATGTCAGGGACGAAAGAGGTGGTTTCCATGAACATACTGAGATACCTCGTAAAGAGGGCCTGTCTTGGAGCTTCTTGGGTGGTCATCAGGGCAAGTCGCATTCCCTCGACAGGACGTTCGTTGTTTAGACGCTCCATTGTCGCAGAGGCTGGATATCCTAATTTGTGCTCAAAAGTGGCGTTGAGCCAATGCTGCAACAGCCACATAGGCCCTGAGATGTTTAAATCCTTAGTGGTTTGGTGGAGGAGTTTTAGCCTCATAGTCGACAGGCCAAGAGAATGGTAGAGGGAGGCCAACAGAAGTTTGGCCAGAGATATCTGTCGACCTTTATGGATCTGAATGGCCAGACTGATGAAACTTTTGGCTATTTGCAAGGAGCCAGGGCAAAACATATAATACGACAGCCATAGGGTCAGGAAGGAAATATGCTCCTCATCAGAGACTTCTTTAGAGCGTTTGTCATGGTGGTCTTCGATGTAGTTTTGGAAGCTAACACGCTTGAAGTCGAAGGTGTTGTCCGTCTCCAGTGTCGGGTCGAACGCCTCGCCTACTGGCGAAAGGCCAGTGATGGCCGCCACGTCGAAAAGTGTTGGCGTGAATATACCATACGGGAGGTGGAATGTATTTGTCGATCCTTCCCAAAAATACATCGACTTAAGCAGCAAACAAGGGTTGACCCTGTGAGCAGTTCTGGAGAGTTAGATGGCGTCGAAAATACTGTATTCTTTCCATTGCCTTTTGCACCGCCCTTCGACTCTGTCGAGCCAGGCGATGTAGTCTTTGTTGCCTGGAGTAGGCATGGATCTGAAAACTCAAGATTTGGGTGCCATGTATTTAAGGTCTAAGGTTCCACCTTTCTCGAAAGCAGGTGGGATCGTGTGGTCGAAGCAAGGAAAGAACTTCTGGAGTTCTTGTGGATTAGGTTTGTTGTCCGGAAGGGGGCCATGGAAACCACAGAGCTTGTTCTCCACCGCGAATGGGATAACCATTTGGCGGCACCAGTTGGCCACCACCATCTCATTACCGGAGGATGGTTGAGGAAGAGGACGGAGTGTTTCTGCTTCAGAAAGTATGTACGCGACTGGATTATTACCAGTGGTTTGAGGAATGGAAGTTGTAATATTTGATGAAGCCATTGGGGGGAAAGAAATGCAAAGGGTGTTCTGAGGCAATAAACACTTTAGGAAGAAGAAATCAAAGTTTAGTTCTCAGAGCGAATAACAGGTTTTGAAGAAGGAGTTATGGAAAATGGTAAGGGTTCCTGAGAAAGTCTATTTATAAGGCGCATGCAAAAAGGTGAAAGATCAAAACTTTTCAACATCTGAAAGTAAGTGGGAGTTGGTTTTGAGGCCCATAACTCAGACGAGACTAGCCATCATGACGTTTTTCTTGGAAATCGTGGGATGAGATTGCCATCGTCATATCAGACGACGCTTTCCACGTGTTATGAGAGAAGACAAAACGTTGGGCAAATGCGTCGAAGAAAAAGCCGTTGAAATCCCGCAAGAAACCAAAAAGCCAGATTTCTCCATCGACATAGCATTCAGTCGAAACAGGCCTTTTGGGGGGGGGGGGGGGCAATTTGTTGACAGGTGATTTCGACCAAAGGTGGAAAATAAGGAGTCCCATGACGCGTCGGCGTAAAAGGTGTATCAAGGTGTCGATTCGACACCAGCAGAGGTGTGTTGGAGAGGTGGCGACAAACCTCGGTGTCGGAGGAAAATAAGGCGGAGAGCCAATCCCAACTTCAAGGATAAATGCTTGGGCGGGAAAAGTTTGAAACTGACTATGGGAAGTTGAAAAGAAAGTGGGGTGCTACGTGTCAGCTTCAGAAGACATTTGGGTAGACAAACAGTTACATTCTAGGCCTATATAAGGCACTGTATTTTCCATTTTTAGAGGTCACATTTTTTCACATTGTAAAGGGAAAATACTCAAAGTACCAAGCTTAGAGAGAAACGAGTTCACTCCCGCGAAAATGTACAATTGCGTCCAATTTTACTTAATGCAATTTACTTTCAGCATTTAATTTAAGTCATTGTCTTTTTGCTTTTGTCTTGCCTTTCCTCCCCTTTAAATTTTTCCACTTTGCATCCAAAACTCGTTGATCGTTCAAACCTTTCACGTTACCAAGGTCACCCCAACGTGACAGCTTTCGCCAAAAGCGAGAAACTGAAATACCACGCAAACATACGCTTCCAATTCCTTGTTCTGGGATTTGTGTGGCCGATCCCGCGAGCAAACCTGCGACGAAAGGTCAGCGGTTGTTCGCGCCGGCGAACAGTAACTTATTAATTTTAGTTGTTGTTAAGTGTCAACAAAATGTTTGTTGTTGTTATTTCAAGTAAAATCTTTAATATTGTTTTATTGTTGTTGAGATTTAATGTTTAAGGATTCTATTAATTCTATTTATTTGTTGTTGTTAAGATTTAATGTTTAACGATTCTTTTTGAGATTTAATGTTTAACGATTCTTTTGATTTTGTTGTCGTTGTTGTTATTATTGTTGTCGTTGTTGTTAGTATTGTTGTTTTTGTTTTTGTTTTTTGTTGTTGTTTTTGTTGATGAGATTTTATGCTTAAAGATTCTAATGAGTTTGTTTTATTGTTGTTGTTATTGATGATAAGGAGGAAGATTTAGAATTTCTCAATAAATTTAATGTTTTGTAGACTAAAACGAAAAAAATAGGTTAGAATAAAAAAAAATTTAAATGGAACTTTACTCTTGAGATATTAATTGTAACTGAGAGTAAAAGTGTCGCACTTTGAAAATCTAAAAAATATTGTTGCAGATGATCAAATCCATAACAAGTTCCACTTTGCCTCTCGTAAAATTTTATTTAAAAGATAAAATGACAAATTTTCATGACATCATTTGTTATCTCGTTTATGAAACCGAGATAAATTCCTGTTCCAACCAAAATAAAAAGATTTTTTTATAATAGTGGTGGGCTCAAACATTATCCCCATAAATAGACCCGATAGAATATTTATAGGGCACAATTCCATGGTCACTACGATAGTTTCATATCTAAATAATACCGTTTGTAAATCATTTAGGAACACCCAATAAAAAACAAACTATTTTACACGTTTTTATCTTACTTTACTTTATTTTTATGCATTTGTAGTTTAGTAGTTAAATATCCTCACAACGGAATTAATACTCTTAATAGTAGATAACGAATTCACAATAGAAAAAGGGAGTTCTTTCCTCAATACAATTATTTAAAGACGAGAAAATCACAGTTAAAAATTATTAGTCGTTTTTTGAAGTAACTTTAATCTAAATATTTAGCTATTTATATTATAGCTAGTCAAGTGCTAGAAACTAAATCACCCATAATTGGATAGAGAATACTCATATATATTACTTCTCCATTACATTTTTTTAATAATAGTGATTGAAGCGCTATGTTTATTTTTCCAATAAAGTTAGTTGCAGGAACATGTAATTTGCATGTGTTCCAAATAATCAAGCTAAATAATCAAGTTAAACTCGTTGTTGCCTTAGTAGTGGAATGAGTGAACCCCTTAAATGGAGGGACATTACTTCATTGGTGGACCCCACCAGCTTTCCTCCGATGAACACTGCAGGGACAGGTGCATTACAACCCAACTTTTTTAAAGCTTTCTCCATTTCCTTCCCTTCAGGATCTTTGTCAATTTCATAAATCACAGGGAACACACCGATTTCTTGAAACAGAAAGTTAACTGCATAGCACAGACAACAAGAGCTCTTTGTGAAAATCACCACACCTTTTTCTGTAGCCAACCTCGTCACCTTCTCCATCTTAATTAATATAACTGATTCCAAACAAAATGTACAAAAATAATTTCTAGAAAACTATATATTTATGTGAAACTTGAGGTTATTTAGAAGAGCAAGTATGGTAAGCTATTTATAGGGAGGTACGAATTTAGCTAGGTGTATGAATTGTTTATTCTTTGAACAAATTAAAGCACATTAAAAAGAGGTATTGCTTTTTAGATGCCCAATAATTTTGGAGATATAATTAACAAACTTGTATTCCACTTTAGAAATGCATATGCTGATATGCTTCAAACAGTAGACAGATTATGAAACTATAGATGTATATTAACATATTAGGCTTAAATCCCGCTTTTTGCCCATTTTAGTCCTTTCTTTTTGTTCTAGATTGGACAAAGTTATAAATAGCTAAGGCTCAATTCACCTCTAATCCGCTCCACTTGAGTTAACGTATAAAATCAGATCATATGAGAAAACAATGTACATTTTTTTATCTCCCCTCTCATCTTGAATCTTGAACAGACTTAAGCGGTGAAGTGTTAATCATGCAGGTTCACCCCATGTATTCGTACCAGAGATCAACACCACTAGTTCAAAAGGTTCAGTTCGCCAACTACATTCATTTTGGGTTCTTGAACAGAACAGTTGTGCCATAAGTAGGAATTGATTTTCTGATCCTTACGATTTCCACGATCTTAGATCCAATATCTGATTTACCTGCTCGTAACCTCCTCGGGTCACCGAAGAGTATTCAGAATCAAACACGGAGAACTGTGACATTCAATCCATTTGATTATCGTTTCAGCTACAATTCATTAGATCTTTATATTTCTGATTTACCTTGGGAACTCCATGAAGTAGAAGAAGAAATGATCCTAGATCCAAATCCAGATATGCATTGAAAACACCATAAATTAAAGGTAATTTCCTTGCAAATCATGTCGAAGATTCATGGTCTATCTTTTGATCTAACATTGTTGTTATCTCTTGCCGCCAACATGATACTTACCGTGGTGATATAGGAGATACAAGGAGTTCCTAGTTAATGACTGCAATGGGTATGATATTGCAGCGCGTTCTATAGGTATCAAAGGATCCATGACCACTGAACGGGATCTCCTAGGGCTAGATCCAGCAGACCGAGGTGGGGCATGCCATTCCTGCTATACTTTTTCCTTACTGCTTAGGTCAATTATTACTAGGACAGTAGTTGATTCCAATGACATTCGTCTCGTATACTAACTATTCCATATGACACTTGGGTGTATTACTAAGAAGAAGAGTTGGTGGAAGAACAAGAGCGTTGAACAAACTAAAGCCTTGGGCCTCCCGGTAAGTGCAATAGTTACCGACAAGGCCGAAGTCCGTATGAGGTGGCTCAGAAACGACCCTGTACTATGGTTGTGAGGAAACTAAATCCTATCCAAAGGAACGCAAGTCGAGCTCCTTTCGTAAAGGTTGGGGAACGATCCTCTCAAGGAGCTTCACCCTCATCCAACCATATTCTTGACCCCAAGAGGCTCGGCCGTAACCCCAAAGACAAGCTAAAGTGGTGTTATAGTTTAAGGATTACTTATCTAGTCATTATGTTGTTTCATTTAATAAATTTACTTAATTGTGAATGCAAACAATTGTCTAATATTTTTTCCCTATTGCACTCTTTTTTATATTTGTCTCTTTAGGACCCTAAAGGAGAAAAGACAAAGATTACGCGCATGTCTGTGTATTGATACAGACCACACACATGCATATCTGATACAACTTAAACGCATTTTCGTACCTCTGCATATCTGATATAGACTACACACATTTATGTGTATCTGATACTGCTTAAACATATTTATGCATATCAGATAATGCTTATACGTATTTCTACATTTCCGCGTATTCGATATAGACTACACGCATTTATGTGTATTTGATACGACTTAAAATAACTTTCGTACCTCTACATATCTGATACAAACTCCACAGACTTTTGCGTATTTGATATGGCTTAAACACATTTATGCATTTCTCTGTTCCCGATATAGGCTACACAAATTAATGCGTATAAGATATGGTTTTAATGCATTTCCCATACAAACTACACACATTTATGCATCTCTAATACGACTTAAATCCATTCATGCATTACCTCACACATCCTCCCCTTCGAATCTAGCCAATCTAAGGACGTAGGTGGTGGATCCTAGAGATGTCTACCTCTATCCAAGGCAAGCCTCAAGGAAGGGAAGGGGATCATACCCTTTACTGACGATCCTCTATGATGCGGAGCATAATACCATGAGATAAATGCATCTCATCGATCGCTACGATTACGGGACCCATTGTGGGAAACATAAGCGATACACTCATTACAGCACATAAATAAATACGCTACTACAGCAAATGCTAAATACAACAAGAAAACAAGCTAAATTCAGCAGAAAAATATAGCAACAAAATTGGTAGCTAAAGATGTTCAATGTGCTAAACTGCAAACCATGAAGATCATTTTCAGGAAAGTGCGAAGATCACATCAATTACCTCGTCGCAACGAGGCATATTTTTTCCACCTAAAGGAAAGCAACCAGGGATCTCTCACCCTAAGCAGAAAACCCTTCGCAAACGCCAAGGAGCATATGTGCAACTCACTAGGGAACATCACCCAAGGCTAGTGGTCCATAAACCTTTCATTGTAGGGACATGAAGTGAACAAATGTGTAACTAATAATCAATGTTGCAATAGAACTACAACAATAAAAGGGAGACAAATACATAAGTCAAATCTAGATAATGCACGAATCACTTAAGTAAAAATACTTGTATTAAATTTAATTGTTACATAAAAAAGAACCAAAGCCTAGAAAATGTTACGGGGACAAAATATGTTACAAAGAAAAATTAGTGGCCAAGCCAAAGTATTCGGAGCTGAGGAACTAGGACCACCATTTTGAACCCCCTCGGGAGCAGCCTAGAAGAGTTTCAACTCTTCAACAAGAATCTCAGTAGTGGGGTAGAACCTTTTTGCTTGTTCTGCATCCCGGTCACGAACCCTAAACATGGCTTGCATAGTCTGTTAAAGGGAATCCTAGAGCGTCACTTCAGACCTGTAACCTTGTCGTCAAGAATCTTTAGAGCCTTGACTTGATCCTTAGCCTTCTGGTGAAAAGTTTGTTGATCCTATTTCGCACGGTGGGCCATCTTAGCAGCAGACTCTGAGGTATCTTGACACCACTTCTCCCCTTCCCTAAGAATAGTCTCTACCTCGGTCACCCGAGCTGCTAGAGCAGAAGGGGAACCGTGGATCTTTTCCTCATTTTGCAAAGATATAGAAAGCTCATTCTTCTTCTACAATTGAACGAAATCTTATTTATGGGTCAAGCACTTTTGCTCCATAGCTTCTCCCTTCCCCTTCCAAGTGTCCCTTTTCTTTGAAGGATTGTTAGAAGCCAGGATGTCTCATCTTCCAGTAGCAACGAGGGAGAACAGAGATGCAACCCGGTATATACTAAGAGTGACCTCATAAACAAGCTTCGTCTTATCCTCAGAGAGATTTTAGACGAAGGACAAGCCCGGCCTTGAGACAATAGTAGCAGCCTCCTCGAGAGTGCAGGAAAGTCGGGAGGAGAAATTGTCTGGCATCCGTAAGAAAGGAGTTAGCTCCATAGTGACGAGTCCTCTTAGGAGAGCATTCTTTCGGGGGAGAGGATTAGTCATCATCCCATACCCTCTTTGTTGGAATTGGAGATAAGGGCACTTCCCTCATAGTTAAAGTGGTTGCAACATTAATAAGTTGGTCGACCTCAGGTGTAAAAGTATAAGTCTTAACAACTGAGATGGGAATAGGGTCCGCGAAGGAGAAGTTGGTTGTCGACAGGCCACCACAACCTTGATTCCTTCGGCATCATCAATATCATAAAGCATCTTCAGCTTATCCATCTTATCTGCAAAATACAATCACGTATGTCATATTAAAAACTATAGGACCTCGTCCTCACCAAAAATATCTTTCCTCTTATTTTGGTTGAGTGCACTCAAAATAGAGTAAATGTCAATTTGTTTCTTCTTTATTCAAAAGAAGGTACCTCGTCGGGCTCACATCATTCTTCATAGGTGAGAACTTGATACTATGATTACAGGTCTTCCTTCATCACCGCCCATCAGGGTAAAGAAGCTCTGGTTTAGTATGATACGAAAGAACGTCCCGGCTGAAGTGAGATGCAAAACTTTACTTCAAAAATTAGCTCTTCCATAAGTAAGGGTATTTAGCATGGGAGTAACAAAGGGTAAGATGAGATTCCGACGTATGAGGCTTTACCATCACAAAGCGCACCATAAAATTGCCTCAATATTGAGTCACGTGGTCGAACCAATGTTTTCCCGTGTGGAAGCTAATGAGCCATTGGTCACGATAGTTTTCCCGTGAAGTACGAACCAGATAGAACATGTTGAAGAACAGCTTGAGTAAAGGCTCTTAATACTTATGCTCTGCACACAACTAGAATACTTGCATGAAGGCCTAAGACCTTGGATGGTGCTTGGAAGGAGACATTTTTAAAATTTTCAGAACGGCCACGTCAAATTCGGAAAAAGGCAGCCTCAATCCTATCCTCATAAACAAGCATTCATAAAGCGGGACCATGTAGTCATCAAAATTGATGCATATCATCTTCCTCGGACCAGTAGGAAAAATAGACCAATCCTGAGAGTTGCCGAACAGGATGCCAACATCCTCTATCGTTGCTTCAGTATTAAAAAAAGACAGGGTAGCTACTACCCCTACCTCCACCCAGCAATACTTCACAACTTCAACTGGCTCCATTAATTCCAATCCTTTTCGAGCCAGATGGTTGCTCTTAGAATGTTTTTCGGGTGTGATCCAATAAACTACATCCAGCCAACCACGAAGATCTAAATAGTCCTTTATTTCAATGTTGTTGGGCTCACAGTTATTGGTTCTCGGGCAATGTTGGATGAAACTTTTAGCGTGCTCTCTCATTTGTTAGTTGGCATGTATTTCTTCTTCAGTTAAGACGGAATGGGCATAGGGACCTCGACACGATTCACCTCTCCACCAGAATTTGATAGAATAGCTTCTAATGAGTTGAATGAAGAAGCTTCATTTTCCATGGAATCCCCATACACCCTTTCTGATTCATAATAATCATATGAAGATATCACTTATGGGCCCATGTGAACATGAGAAAGTGCAGGGAGATGGGAATAAGAAAATGCCTCCATACTCATAATAGAAGAAGTTTTACTCCTAGAATCACTCACTAAGTTAACTGTATTATCACTCATCCCGACTAAAAACTAGGAAATGTTGAATTCAAAAGCTTGAGTTGCTGAGGGTACCTAGTTGTGTGAGATTGATGAAGCGTATAAATTATGGTCAAGGAACTATAATCGTTCTGATTAATACTCTCGTGAAGGAATATGTGAAAGTGTTAGTCAATAAAGTATATGTGAATGAACTTGAATGCCAAAGATTTCAAAAAGTTTCCAAAATGCTTAACTCCTCATATTTATAGGCGAGAACGGTTGGACGACCTAGATCAGCAAAAGAAAATGAGTTACAAAATTAACGACTAGATTTCTCCCAAGGATAAATGCAAACTCAATTGCGCCTGAGTAATTCCCTAACTTTTCACATTAAACCATGTGTTAGAAGCATGCATTGAAACGTTTCAGTGATGGGAATGCATTTTATGCACTTGTTCCCTAATACTTTTTCAACTGCCCTCAAGCATTTCTATTCTAGTTCACACCAGACAACATCTTGGAGGCTGGCCAAAATCACTAAAGGTTTTCCCAGCTAACTCAGTGCCCGGCAAAGCCTTGGGGAAAACAATTATGGGTCTGCCAAAGTCCCAAATTTCTATGACCTAACTCACCTCAACTCTGCTCCACTTGGCCTAAGTTATAAAATCATCTCACACTAGAAAGCAATGTGCACTTTCCAGTCTCCACTTTTCACTATACTCATCTTGAATCTGAAACTGACTTGGACGTTTGAGTGGTAACCATGCAAGTCAACCCTACACCATCGTACCAAAGATCAACATTGTCGGTTCAAGAGGTTTAGTTTGCCAACTGCATCCATTTCTGGTTCATGAACAAAACACTTTTTATTTTGGAAAAATTACACTCACCATCTCTGAAGTTAATTAAAAGGAAATTGATACCTTCCTCTAGTTTTAAAATTTTCATTAACCTCCCATAAGTTTACATATACCAACATAAATTTTTAGTGATAGTACTGTAGGTAAATGTCATCTATACTTACGATTTGTTGCTATCATGTCATCTATACTTACGATTTGTTGCTATCATGTCATCTATACTTACGATTTTATGTTATCACTAAAACATATAGGGGTGTCGGTGACATTTTAATAAACCTCGGGAAGGTTAGTGCATAATTTTTTTTAAAAATAGAATGGGTTTCAATATCATTTTAAAAGAACTTAGGAGAGGTGAGTGTAATTTCCCCTTTTAATTTTTCAAGCAAATTTTGGTATTTTAAATTTCTCTCATTTTTATTTGACAATCACCTCCCAATTTTTTTCTTTGAAATTCATTTCAGAATGCGCTTCATAAAGGTAGTGTCTCAACACCTTAAGTGAAAAAATGATTGCAGCTAACTCTAGGTCATAGGTTAATAATTTTCTTCATGCGTCTTCAAATTTCTAGATGCATAAGCCACTACTTGTCAATTTTGCATTAAAACACACCTTAATCCTTTCTTCGAGGCGTCATATAATACTTCATAATTTTGTGTAGGATTTGAAATAATTAAGACAATGACAATGGTTTACTTCTCTTCAGCTATTGAAAGCTCTGTTTTCACTTAAAGTCTAATTATAAATGAGTTTCCTTACAAGTCAGACAAGTTAATTGTAGGGTTATCTGCAAGAATCTAATAATGAACCTTCGATAATAGCCTGCGAATTCTAAGAAACTTCTCACTTTGGATCCATTCTTGGGTCTCTCCCAATTTAACACCGCTACCACCTTCGAGGGGTCAACTGCTGCCTCCTCCTTGAGAGATTACATGTCTAGGGAATTTCACTTATGAAATCCAAAACTCACACCTACTGAATTGACAAATAGCTTCTTCTATACAAATATTCCCTTTTTCCTTAATGCAAACCATTCTTCTTCAAGCAAGAGTTTTTTCTTAAAGAATATTGGGTTAATTATTCGATCCCCCCTGCCATTAGGGCGAGATTTGGTTTTTCCCCCTTGAATTATTTTTTTAACGCCCCCTTATAAAACAAAGAATACATTTTTACCACACTCTATCCCTCGTTTGGGTGACTATGTATCATGCAATTGGCGATGTGGATAAACCATTGTCTATGTGGCTAGGTGACTGTGTATTTAGCAAATTAGAATATACAACAAATATATGATTTAATTATGATTTAATTATTTATTTAATTTTTTTTTCTTTTTTCACATTTTCTTGAAATATTTGTATTAATATTTTTTTAAAATTTTTATTTTAAATTTACCAAAATATCATATTTGGGCCTTAATCTATTTTTGGATCAATACCAGCCCATATACTCAACCTTGTTTTAACTCATTTTACTCTATGTGAAACTCATTTATAAACACTTGCATTTTATGTTAAACTTCCAATTTGGGACTTCTTTATATCATTGCAGAAACTTCAACTTCCATGAGAACACTTATGCAGAAACTCCAACTTCCATGAGAACACTTAAACTTGAAATAAGTCTCATTGTGTTGGATGGTGTGGAAACTTTAGGGCAAGCAGAAAATGTTAACATAGTTAACATAGTTAACAGTTGCTTGGGAAAGGGAAAGGTGGAAATAGATTATTATTATAGAGAAAAATATTACCTAACAACTCTATGGAATGATTGTAATTTTTTTGCAGAAAGTGGGTTAGAAGTTCTTGTAAATAAAGCACTCATATATTTTAAAAATGATAAATATATAAACATGGAATGTTTGTTAATAGAAATGGGATTGGAGATTGTTAGGAAAGAATCTGAAAAATATCCAGGAAGAAGAAGTCGATTGTGGGATCAAATGGGATCAAATGGAAGAACCTTGAGTAGATTGAGTGCCACAAACTGCACTTACCTGGACACTATGATTTGGAGACTGAAATATACATAAGTGGTGACCAACTAGCATAATGGACAGTTAGCAACTTTGCTATTATCATTCCAAAATAAAATGCTAAAGAAATTTCAAGATATCTGTTTGAGAGCTCCTAATCTATGACACTTCATACTGAAAGCCAGCAGAATGCCTGTGAGCAGCAACAACTACTGCTGCAGCACCACAACATTTTATTTAAATTTGAACATTATGACAGTAAAGAGAATGCGTGGTCAACAAAGGGGATCAAAGAGAATTGAGTCAGCATGAAAGAGGTTGGTTGTTGCTTGTTGATGTTCCAGTTGGAGTTGTGGAGAGTGTAGGAATTTGTAGTAATGGTATTGAAGTGGAAGATGATAGCAAGAGTCCCACATCGATTGTAACTCCAATTGCAATAGTGTTTATATACTAAACACACAAGTGTATTAATGAGTTGAAAACAAACTAAGTGCATGGGCTGCTGCTAGCTATGGGCTTATGTGTTTGATCTTGGCCCAAATATATTAATTTTTAAAATAACATTTTAAATAAATAATATTTATATGAAATTAAATTAAAACTAAATGGGTTAAATAAGTAATAGGTCCCTGAAAATAACCCAACATTCAAGTTTGGTCCCTATAAATATTTTCTTCAAGGTTTGGTCCTCTAAAAGTTTTATGTTTCTAACTCTAGTCCCTCACATTAGTTTTCACTAACAGAGGATGATGTGGTGTGCCACATGTGTAACCATTTGTTGCCAACTGTGTTTTATTGTATTGACCAGTCAGAAATGTTTTTATATTAGATTTATTCTCCTCCCTCTTCATTCACGATCTAATCCCTAATATCCTCAATCAACCCTTGAACCCTTCCGTTCTCCACTTCACCCTTGAACCCGTCTCTTCCATTTTGTTTGATTCACCATCAACCTTCAGTTCCCACTTCTTCGATTCTGTTAGATTCGCCGTGTTCGCGGCCTCTTCAACCTTCAGTTCAGGTTCTCACCAAAAGCTTCAGTTTGCGTCCTCTTTGCTATGAACAACTAGTTTGCATCCTCTGTATCTCTTCAATCAAATTTCAACGACATTCCAACCAAATCTGACCAACTTGAGCTCCGTTCTTGTGGTAAGTTGTTTGTTGATTTCATTTCCTTTTCTCAACTCGCCGAGTCCACAATGTGTTTGTTATTTTTTAAATTTTAGGTTTTTTTGTGATTTTCGTTGTTGTGATGGATTCATCTGGTTCTTAGTTTTTTTGTGATTTTCGTTGTTGTGATTTTCAGTCTGCGTCCCATTATTAAGTATGTGGCTTCCTTTTCATATTTTATTGTTATCAGTTTTCTTATCTAGATCTGGAGCTTCAGTATCCGCCTTGTTCAAAACAGTTACACTTTCATTTGCTTGAATCATCCTTACCAAGTACCTCATGCAATCATAAAATTTTTCCAAAGTGGCTTCCTTTTCATATTTTATTAATATCAATTTTCTTATCTAGATCTGGAGCTTCAGTATTCGCCTTTTTCAAAACAATTTAATTAATTTGCTCGAGTCATCCATATCTAATACCTCTTGCAAATATTTCCAAATATTGCTTGGCACATCTGAGTAATGGCTAATAGTTTAGTCACTAAATTTATGATGCATACAGATGAAAAGTTCAGAAGATTCTTCAGTTTCTAAACAAAGAAAAGTTAAAAAATAGGATTCCTTTGCTATGTATTTTCCAATTAAGTCTTGACAAAATACAGTCTATTAGAGTTTACTTTCTAGTATCTCCATCATGTAAAATGGAAAGCTTAACTGACTTTCTGTTATGGCAGTTAAGCTTGGTTAGAAGTAGTTATAATTTCTTATCTCATTCAATGTATAATTACTATGATTTTTACACTAAATAAATCAATCAACACAATTTTGTTTTCAGATACTCAAAATCATTCTCTTCGTCTCCATATGTGTGTGTGTGTGTGTGTGTGTGTGTGTGTGTGTGTGTAAATTCTTCGAGTTGAAGAATTCCAATACAAGAGGCATTGTTTGATTCGTGTGACCATCTCCACCTAGCTGTTGTATTGTAGGTGGATATCAATATATATTAACCTTTTATTTTAATTTTCATTATAGTGATCCATCAAAGTAGGGTATTCGTTTGATCTAAAGACCATGACAATTTCTATACATTCCCTTTCTTTCTAGGCCCACCTTTTGTTTTTTCTTCTATCGTATCCATTTTAAAGTAAGGAGTCATATTTTTTTAATTCTCAAGTTTAGTATTTTGATTTAATTTCTGTAATGTCTATAACTAAATGCAGGTTATCTGTTGAAAAATAGCGGCAAAGGTGGTTGGAGTAAACGGTGGTTTGTTCTAAACGAAAAGAGTGGCAAGGTTAGTAAATTTATCATATTCGATTTTCTATTGTTGTTGAATTCGGGGTTGAGATTGATATTGTATTATTGTATATTGTTTAGACTATCAGACTATGGATGGATATTTATATACAACAGATTTTGTATTTGAACTTGAAGCGTGGAAATAAATGAATTCACTCTTGTGTTGAATTGAAATTCAACTTTTTAATTAAGGAGAATCAGGGTGACAAGGATTATGCTCTTAACCAATTGCTAATAGGGGCTTTACTCCCATGTTACTAAAGCTTAAGATTTCAAATGAAATCTTGTGATTAATTTAATTTATCTAATAGGGGTCTTGACTAAATTTGTTGCATGGATTAAGGCAAGCTGCCTTGACCATCGTATTTCAAAGTACATTCCCTTGAGTATAATTGCTCACACCATAAACTCTGGCATTGAATAACTTTTTCTAGACACCCTATATCTCTTTTTGGCTAGTGCTGTTTCTTTTTGCCTTATTGTCTGATGACTATTAAGTGAATTACTATTTGGTGTACTGACATCCTTCACAGATTCCCTCCTTTAACTCATCAAAACATTAAAGTTCATGCAACCATAATGTGATACTGTATCACATATACATACATGATCATAGTGTGAATGCTCTTGTGCTTTTTTTTTGTTCGGTAGAGTGTTAAGAGACTTAGGTTATATACAAGGAAGCTAAGTGAGTAGTTTGTGCAGTTGCTAAGTTTATTTGGCCGGGGCGATATTTTTGCATCTTTAAGGATGTTTCTTGTGAACCCTATACTTGATTTGGAATGTAGATCATAAATTTGGTGCCTCTGTATGATGTTTTTGCTCATGGTGAACTGATTATGAATGCAATGCATTAACCATCATGTTAGTAATTGATGTTAGCTATGTTATGCTTGAAATGTGTCCATAATGTTAATTCACTTTCACTTACTGCAGGGTGGATTGCTAGACTTGAGATAAAGCAAGGATCATGAAGAATTTGGCAAAAAGTTTTCAAGTGGGAAGACATGGAACAAGGCATGGAATGGATTGGTCATGAAGAATTTGGCAAAAAGTTTTCAAGTTCTTCAAGAAGAGTGGCTCACACTCATTTTATGCTATCACTTTACGATTAATTATTATTGATCAATGTTATAAGATGACAGTAAAACTAATATAATTGTAACACTGGGGTTATAATGAGAATCAGTGAGTTGTATATTACTAATATAATTGTGTGTTTAAATTAGCTAGAGATTAGCTATGAATTAGCTACAAAAATGGTGTGTTTAAATTAGCTAGAGATTAGCTATGAATTAGCTACAAAAAAGATGTGTTTAAATTAGTTAGAGATTAGCTAGGAATTAGCTAGGAATTAGCTAGAAAGTAGCTGCAGATTGGCTACCATTTCTGAATTCAAATATGATATAAATATAAAAAAAAATTAAAATTGAAACAATTGCCACGTGGCATACATGTCAGCAATTTTTGCCACGTTGGCATTGCCACATGTAAGCCACGTTATCAAAAAATTTTCACATGGCATGCCACATAAGCCACCGTTAGTGGAAACTAACGGGAGAGACTAAAGTTAGGGACGGAGTACTTTCAGATGACCAAACCTTGAAGAAAATATTTATAGGGACTAAACTTGAATGTTGGGTTATTTTCAGGGACCTATTACTTATTTAACCCAAAATAAATTAATAGATAAATGCCACATCCTATAATCTGTGCCATGTAATCAAGATAAATGTCACATAGACTATTTCTCAATGTCACATAGTCAATTGCATCATACACAGTCACCCAAACAAAGAATAGGGTGTGGTAAAAATGTATTCTTTGTTTTATAAGGGGGCGTTCAAAAAAAATTACTTCAGGGAGCAAAACCAAATTTCGCCCTAATAATAGAGGGGGATCGTATAATTAACCCAAGAATATTTAAGAGAAAAGTTTAAGCTTTACTCGGAATCTTCCCTCTTCTCCTTCTTTCTTCGTGCTTTTTCTCTCTACCACTCTTAGAAATTCTAAATTCAAAACCATACAAATGAATGAAATGGTTTCACTTGGATCTTTATGTCTCATGGAAAAAGACATAAATGCCTGACTCAACCATAGGATTTCCAAGCTTTCACTTGTATTCTCTAATCATTGAAATTTCTAAGTCAATTGGCATTTCTAGAAATACATAAGTAAAAATATAAAATTAAGGATAGATTTTGAGGATTATATAGAGTGTTATGAATAATATTCAATGTGGATGTAGATGTGTATTTTTCTAGGCTTTATATATCCTTAACTCATAAATAAATTGTTATTATTGATAATTAGTGGTATGTCTATGCTTATGTCATATATATATATATATATATATATATATATATATATATATAATCCATGTTGCATCATGAATGATATCTGATATGATACAATACTTTTGTTATTTATTTTCTCATTCTCTCATTAACCTTGATTGTTTTTTATTGACTAATTTATATACGAGGGTTAACTAATTTATTGGCATCACTAAGACTAATTTGTTGACGTGTTATATTAATTATTTTTTTTTGTTAAATAGTCTAGTTGTTGGAATTCACTTTTTAAAAGGAGAATAAGTGGAAAGTCACAAGTTCGAACCTGCGTCTCTGCATCTAATATTCCTACACAAGTATCAATTGAGTTGACTTAACAAGATTATCTTAATATAACTAGTGGAATATCCGTGCGTCCGCCCAAGTACTGGTGCGTTACGCACATTTGTTTTTAAAATATAATAAAAATGTAGAAAAGAAAAACCAAATTGTTTTATCAAAAGAGTTTATTATTTTAAAAGAAAGACATATTTTGATTTATATACAGGTTATAAATACAATTCTTTCATATCTAAAAATATTTGGATGAACGCTATATTTTCCTGTATGTAATATTGTTTTTGTTTTGACATTATTTATAAAAAAACTTGTTCTCATTTACAAAAAAAATTAAGATTCACTCATTAATTTAAAAATAATATTTGTCATTAATAACATATATTAGTGAAATGATTATATCAATAATTTGAATTCCACTGGTGTGGTAAGTGGAATTGTGATAACTTATTTGCAAATTAGAAAAATAAAATGAATGATTAAACTAATAGTTTATGGAAAGAAGAAAAATGAAAAGAAAAAAAATATAATTTTTTGTATTGATTAATAAAGATGAAAAATAAAAGAAATGTGTTATACATAAAGTTGTAAAAAAAAGTAGTGAAAACTAAAAATTCATTATAGTTAAATGCATTTAAAACGGTGCTAATATCATATATTAGAACAAGGCTGAGAAAAATGATCTGCTAAGGTTTGGGATGATTGTGCCTTCGCCGATATTTTCATCGGTGTCTGCACCGGTGGAAACTCTGATATCAGGAGTTGATACTAGTAGCAGTGGATTCGGGATCATTGGTAGAAGTATGAACACTTCTCCATTAGGAAAAATAATGCCAAAGGTGTATGCATCTGATTTTTTGAACAATTTGTCTAGGGATTCCAGGTAGGAAAGCAAGGGGAGGATGGTTCATATATTAGAAACACAGTCATTGGGGGAGAGCTAATTTGCATGGATGAAGGAGATCCAGAAGATGTCCAAGACCAAGAGGGAAGCAAAAAGAGTGATTTGGATGGAATGATAGTTAAGGAATTCAACATTGGTGGCTATGAATGCCCCTAATTTGTGTTCTCCAAGACTGAAGAAAAAAGAATCCATAGGCCTTGAATGAGAGGAGTCATAGTTAAGCTACTGGGAGAAGGATATGGTATAAAACTTTGGAAACACAACTGAAGAAAATGTGGGCGAGGAAAGGGATTATTAACATTATTGATTAAGTAATGATTATTATCTCGTAGCTTTCACACATGAAGAAGATAAACCCGAAGCTTTGGAAGATGGTCCATGGTTTATCTATGATCATTATTTGACCGTTAAGGATTGGAGACCAGACTTCCATCCTGAAAGTGATACAATCAATAATGTTTTTGTGTGGATTAGAATTGCTGGATTATCCATTGAATACTATGACCCAAGAGTGCTCCATTTTATAGGAAATTGAGTACGGCATGCTATTAAGGTGGACAAAAACAAAATGCAACATGAAAGGGGCAAGTATGCTAGGATTTATGTAGAGGTGAATCTTGTTAAACCTCTATTGGCCATGTTTTCCATCAAGGGAAGAAGGTATAAGATAGAATATGAGGAACTTCATCTCGTATGTCTTACATATGGGAGATTTGGTCATTACAAGGAAGGATGTCAAATAATTACTAATGGAAAAAATGAGGAAGTGGCTCGTGTATAGATAAAGGATCAACACTTAGAGAATAGTGCAACCAATAGTAGTAATGAGAGTGGTGCAAGTGAAGCAACCGGGGTGGGTCCATTGCAGGTGGTTATGGAACCAATACATATATAAAGTTTTATATTGATATGTATATACCTATATAGATTTTGTGGTTATGGAAACAAGGTGTGATCCTGTACGATCCTAAAAGGTTTCATAACTCTTTGATGAAGTTGGGTTTTTATGAGACTATTTTAACGAGTAATAGTGGCTACTCCGGGGGTATCATTGTAGCCTGGTATAAGAATATATTCAATGTTACGCTTTGTTCGAAGGTGGATCAATTTATTCACCTTACGATAAAGCTTTTGACATGAGAGAATCGGTGGTTTACAGGAATCTATGTTAACCCTAATGTGGACATTAGAAGGAGACTGTGGGATAGAATGGTGAATATTGTTGGGAATGTGAGAGGTCATTGGCTTTTGATTGGAGATTTTAATGAAATTTCCTATTATACAGAGAAGAAAAGAAGGGTGGGTGCATCCCAAAGAAAATGCACAGAGTTTTGAAATAAAATATTTGGGTGTGAGCTTTACGATCTGGGAGCTAGTGGTCCCAATTTTACTTTAAGGGGACTTGTGTTTCAAGGAGGACAACGCATTTATGAAAGATTGGATAGGTCTTAAGTAATGAGGATTGGAGGCTAATGTTTCCTTAAGCTCATGTTATGGTTTTGACACGTGTTGAGTTTTCTGATCATCATCCAACCATGGTTTCTCTGTTGTGTAATGGTTACTCTAGAGTCACTAAGAATTTTAGATTTGAAAGTGCTTGGATGAATGGTAATAATTAATTTGATAGGGTAAAGGGATTGTGGAAGGACAATGATGGACTAGATGTCAACTTGAAAAGGATTGTAGAAGATACCAGGGCCTGGAAGTGTAGTACTCTGAGGCAAGTGCATATAAGAAAGAAGGAAATTATGGCTAGACTGAATGGAGTTTAAAAGTGTATCCAGAGAAAAGATAATGTGGGAGGAATTAAGGACCTTGAGGTTCAGTTTCAAGAGGAGTTAAATAGTATTTTGCAGAAGGAAGAACTCATGTGGTTTCAACGATCAAAGGCCAAATGGCTTGCTGATTTAGACAAAAATGCCAAGTACTATCATTTGAAAAGTATTACAAGGAGAAGGAAGAATGTGATTGTTATGCTTCAAGATGATGATGGTAGATGGATCGAAGATGGGGAGCAGATTAAAGGTTTAATTAATAACTATTATATGAAGTTGTTTAGTATTAGGAGTCAGTGGTAGGCTTGAGAACAAACTCATATCTCATTCCCAAACTTAACTGATGATGATGTTGAAAGGCTTGGGTGGCAAGTTACAAATGAGGCGATCAAAAGAGAATTGTTTGATATGAGGCATTGGAAAGCTTCGGGGCTTGACAGATTCCCAACTAGTTTTTATCAAAAATCTTGGGACATAGTTGGTAAGAATGTGTGTGATTTTGTTCAGCGAATTTGGAAGAAGGCCGATGGGATTGTGGAGGTGAACCAAACGGATATTTGTGTCACTTCTAAAGTTGACCATCCCATAAATATGATGCAATTTCGTCCTATTTTGCTATGCAATATTATTTAGGGTTAAATATGTTTTTGGTCCTAATAAAATTACCATATTTAGTTTTTGGCCCTTATTAAAAAAATAGCGTGTTTTGGTCTCTACAAAATAATTATGCACGCAGTTTTAGTCCCTATTGTTAAACCAATGTGTATTTTTGAATGATTATTTTGCAAATATGTTTAGAACGTTTTAAAAAGTTTCTCGAAAAAAAAAAAACTCAAAATTTGATTTATAAGTCAAGATTTTCATTACTTTTATCATTATGTTTGAAATTTAAAAAATTCATATTTAAATTTTTTCATTTTAAAAAATTATATAATTTGGTAAAGAAACATTTTATAGTAATCTAAACACGTATGAAAAAAATTATTCAAAAATTTAAAAGTCTAGGGGTAATTAAATAGTTTTCAAAATTTTAAAAAATAGCAAGGACTAAAACTGCATGCATAAAAATTTTGTAGGGACCAAAATATATCATTTTTTATAGGGACTAAAAATGAAAAGTGAGATATTTATAGGGACCAAAAACATATTTAACTCTATTATTTATAATGTGGTGAGCAAAGTTATAGTGGGTAGAATGCAAAAGTATATGGATAGGCTAATATCTCATTATCAGACAGGTTTTGTGTCAGACCGAGCTATCCAAGAAAATATCATTATTGCAAAAGAAATCACGCATATTGTGGAGAAGTTAAAAGGAAAAAAGGGCATTTCATGATAAAAGTTGACTTGTCCAAAGCTTATGACAAGCTAAGCTGGAAGTTCATTTGGCGTAAACTCCAAGAAATTAATTTACCTGCTAGCATAATCAATCTTATCTTGCATTCAGTATCCAGTGTTGAAACGAATGTTAATTGGAATGGAACACGATGCAGTTACTTTCCTCCTCAACGTGGTATTACGCAAGGAGATCCTCTATCTTCTTATCTTTTTGTTATTTGCATGGATAAGTTGTCACGTCGTATTGAGCATAAAGTTCATAGCAAAAACTAGAAGACTATGAAGTTGGGGAGAAAAGGAAGTAGAATCTCAAACTTGATGTTTGCTAACAATTTGGTATTCTTTGGAGAATCTACAGAAAACCAAATGGAGTGTGTTATAAAGACCCTTAACAAGTTCTGTAGAATGTTTGGACAGGAAGGAGTTTGATCTTTTCAAAGAACAAGGCAAGAAGCATGCAGAATAAGTTGGCGCACGCGTCTGGATTCAGAGTGGCTAGTAATATTGGCAAGTACCTGGGAGTTCCTCTTAGGGGGGAAATGCTGAGGAAAAATGATTTTCAATACCTGGTTGATTAGATGGATACTAAGCTCGCTGGTTGGAATAGAAATAGTCTTTCTTTTGCGTGAAGGGGAATGTCATACCCTAATTTTTTACTCTAATATCCCACGTCTTTTTGCATCATCTTCATAGTTTATCATGTCTTGAATTTTGCATAATACCCAATTTATCAGCCAGAATAAACTTTTTGGATTTACAGCTGAATCGGTCAAACTAAAAGTCAACTGTGCGTAAAATCAGTGGACGAAAAATTTCAAAATCGAGCCTGCAAATGTCAGTGATATTAATCTACGTAGTTTAACCTGGCGTGCTCATTTTAATTTTTCGACCACTTTTCGGTCGCATTTAGAACAGTTTGAGCCATTTAACTGGGTAAAATTTATTTCAAAATTTGACCAAACACTGTATTTTTTTGAGTCGTTTATTTCGCGCTGATCATTTTAGTGTATTCATTTTATTTTTTTGGGCAATTCAATACCGGTCTAATTATTCGTTTTTTACCGTTTTATTTCTATTAACATCCATTTTAATTAATCAGATTTGTTTTTTCCCTAGTTTAAGTTTTTATTGATAATTGTTTTCAATTTAGTTTATTGTTAATTTTTGTTTGTTTCCAATTTTAATAAAACGTAGTCAACAAGTATAGAGTCATGTTTTGTTTTTATTATTTTTGTGAATAACACCTTTTGCATGCATGGCATACGCACAGAAGGAGGGACCACGCACAGAAATTGGGAAAGGGATGTCACATAATATTCTCACAATTTGAAAGGACTCTTTCTCACTTCATTTAAAAAGGACTCTATCTCTCTATATTTCTTATTCAAAGAACAATACGCCATGAAAGCCACATGCTATAATAACATGTATGCTATCTTTACACCATTTCCTACACTACACCTGTGAATAGTAAAACCGTACATGAACAGTGACTATGAACAGTAAAATCGTACATAAATAGTGACGTTAACAGTGTCTGTGAACAGTATTTGTGAACAGTGACTTTTAATAGTAAATCAAACTTGATTAATGAAATATAAAAACTTGGTTAATATAGTGATGAAGTTGATTAATAAAGGTCCAGATATTAAAAATAATTGTTATTAGTAAAATAAAGTTGGTTAATACAATATAAAAAGTTGGTTAATGAAGTTAGGAACTTGGTTAATAAACGTCCAGATGTAAAAATAATTTTTAGTATTAAAACAAAGTTGGTTAATACAATATAAAAAGTTGGTTAATAAAGTTATGAAGTTGGTTAATAACACAATTTCATATCAGTATTATTTAATTCAAAAATAAAAAATAATATTTTTTTATATATTTTTTAAAAAATATATTTAATATTATAATATTTCACTGTTCACCGTATTGGTGAACAGTGAAATACGGTGTAGGTGTAGAAAATGGTGTAAGAGTAACATTTCCCGCTATAATAATACAGTCAGTACAATACACCATCCTTCACTTTTGAATTTGTTTTTTTTTCATACACACCATTTTTACACCATGAACCTGCAACCTCTCATAAATCACTACATAACACAAACTTCCATACATCAAGACCACCCATAAAAAAACAGTCTGGCCTCCATACATAACATAAACCCTCTCCTTTTTCCCTCTGCATGACTTTATACACCCTTCAGTCTCTACTACACACCCTCCTCACATCCCAAACAAAAACCAAGCTTCATCATCAACTCATATCACCATAATATACTCACACGGACCACCTGCATTTGAATAAAAAAAGCAAAACTTCAACAACAAAAAACCATCTCATAACTCTCTCATTTGAGCTTGAAAAAAGGAAAAAAACTGCGCAAGACCCACAACTCCCACACACACTTGAAAACCACATCACATTATTCACAATAAACCATCATTCCCTCACTGCAACCTTTCTCTTTTGTCTTGAACATAAACCCCTTCTACACGCACAACTCACAAACTCTCTCACATTACCACATAATACATCTACTACCCACCATATTACAAGCTCCTTCTCATCTTCTACGTACTTCATAAGAACCTTCTCCGCTATTTCTCATCAACACAACACCACCTAGTTTTCAAGCTTAACTGAACATCTTTTCTTCACTACAACAACAACTCAAACACACACACACACAACAAATCCATATACCTCTCATCATCTCATTTCAGATTCAAAAAGAAAACAATATTAAAAACAGAGGATTTGGTCTCCACCATCGATCACTAAAATCCAAGAAAGAGGGACCAATAGAAATGGTTGGTTTTTTAGAGTATTTGGCATAAAAAACATCTTCTTCTAGAGACACATGTGAACTGTGTTCATCTCCTTCCTCGCAGCCTTCTTTCAAAGCACAACCTCCGCCACAGTAACTTCTTTCCTCTCCACTTTACTTTATTCCTTCGATGCATTGAAAATATCTTGAACTCATGTTGGTTATGTTATCGTGAGGACGATGTCGAACGTGATGAGAGGCGAAGCGAGTGAGAGAGACGGATTACCATGAATGAACAGAGCAATGTGAGTGAGAGAGAGGGACCGCTTCACTTTGTTTGAACTATGAATTCTATTTTTTCTTGCATTGTGGTTACGTTTGTTTAGACTGAGAAGCGGCTGGGGTGTAGACTTCCTCATAACCCGTTTTGCAGTTGAGAACCGGGTCGGGCAAGGATTATGACTCGTTCCATTACCAGCCAAGGACGCCTCTTTTGGGCTTTTTCTTTTCTTTTTAGTTGCGTTCAGTTTGCTTAGCCCATCATTCACTAGTGTTAAATGTCCATTTTTCCTTTTATTAATTCTTTTGGTTTGTTTGTCTATTGGCATAATGTGAAAAATAGAAATTTATATTTTTTTATTGTTTCTTTTTCTAATTTAATTAGTTGTTAAATATTATGAAAAATGTAAATAATTTTTTTTAATGATTTTTATTGAAAATACCAAAAAGTTGCATAGTTATTAATCTTTTTAAATTTTTTTATTTAATATCGATTAATTAATTTATTAATTAATCTTATTAAATATTTATATTTAAATTGATTAATAATTCTTTTTGTTGCCTGATTTTATTTCATGATTTGCTTTTTCTCGATTAAGTCACGATGTTTTGCTATGACTGTCTGTGTTTTTTTCACGATGCTTTGCCGTGATTGTTTGTGGTTTCTTCACGATGCTTTGTCGTGACTGTATATTGATTTTACGTGTTGATGATTTCCCGCGATGCTTTGTCGCGTACCTTTGTCTGTTTTCTATTCGTGATGCTTTGCCACATATCTTGTTACTTTGCTACATGATGTTTTTCCGTGTATCTCCGTTGACCATTTGTTGCCTACATGATGCTTTGCCGTGTCGGTTATTGATTTTACTTGTTGTTGATTACCATGATGTTTTTCTATGTATACTCTATGATATCTTGTCTGTTCGCCATTTACATGATGTTCTTCCATGTATCTGTTGTTTTCGTTTGTTCCTTGTTGACCTAATCCAATGGGAGCGATTGCATGTTGACTTATTATCATTGTGCATGTCCCTCGTTTGTTCTTTACCTGTCTTTATTGTTCTTGCACTACTACAAAATGCATAAAAAACAATGCCATGGTCACCACGCTTCTTCCCTACACCGTTGTGACATCTCTAAACTAAGGCGCTATCATAATATTATTGTTTTTTTATTAAAAATTATTTGTATATAACAACGATTAAGGAGCCAACCGTTGTGATAGCTTCAAGCTTTCATGGGTTCGAACCTCAGGGCCCTCATATATGTTATTCCTTTAATGTTAAGTGGCGTTTTTTCTTTTTATTTATTTTTAAATAAAAAACTTAAAAGTTTATGATGACGGTTGAAGAGTTCCACCGTTGTTAAGTCACGCCTTTTGATTTTTAATTATTTTTAAATAAAAAACTTAAAAGTTTATGACTACGGTTGGAGACTTTTATCGTTGTTAAGTTCTGCCTTTTCATTTTTTAATTATTTTTAAATAAAAAACTTAAAAGTTTATGACTACGGTTGGAGACTTCCATCGTTGTTAAGTCGCGCCTTTTTCTTTTTTATTTATTTTTAAATAAAAAACTTAAAGGTTTATGACTACGGATGGTGATTACAACCGTTGTGATATATTTTGTTTTTTATTTAAAAATTTTAATTGTAAATACTCTGGCGCTTTTTAATGAAATTTCACCATGAAAGTAAAATATCATAACGGTTGTATGTATTAGCCATTGTGGTAGCTTGATAATATTATACACTCCTAGTTATCTTGTCTCTTCAGTGTCCTTTTTTCCATTGCAAATAGAAACTAGACGAAACAATACACGATTTCAACCCAAACCCTAACGTTCAATATTGTGAAACATTACATGATTTCATCCAAAACACCATCGTTCACCATTCATTGTGTATTTGTCATTGTCGTAATCATCGTCAATCAAGTTGACAATACCATCATGATCAACCAAGTTATTATCGTATAGAGGGAAAACAACAACAACACCGTCGTCACCACAAGGAAAGAAGACAACACCATCACCAACACCAACATCATTTACTTAGTCATCACGTTTAGGGTACATAAAATATTTTTCCCCATGCATCAACAGTAAACTTACTTTGTCATTGTCGTGGTTGTTGTTGTTTTATTTTGTGGTTGATGTTTATGTTCTTGTTGTTTATGTTGTTGTTGTTGTTTTTGAACATAGATGTCGACCTTGTCGAGTTCTACATCAGAAACTAGCGAAGAAACTCAAATAAATGAGAGGTTAGCCAATGAAACTCAAACAACTGAAACATAAACGAAAAGATCACAAAGAGGTGTTACAATGATGCCCCAATTCACATCATTCCGGAACTCATCAGGTGAAAAATTCCTATCCAGTTTGATTCGTTGTACAGAGTAGTGGATTGTGTACATTACTCTACTTTTAAAAGTTATGTTTCATTCCATGCACGTAGCAAGGTCAGTATATTGATTGATGATTGGAAACAAGTTGATGATAATGTCAAAGAAAGCATATGGACTGACGTTAAGGTACTACATACTATAATTTTCATATATCGCTGATATCAATATCTATAATTTCTAATACATACTTATATATTGATTTAAATGTAGTTGAATTTTGAGTTTACCGATGACTCAAATTTGAAAAAAAAAAGTGGATATCATATGATGGTACTCGTTGGAGGGGATTTAAGGCACAACTCACGGCTGACTACATTAGGAGGCCTAAGAGCGGTCTTGCTCGTTCATGGATTCGATATAGTTTTATATCGAAGAAGCAATGGAAAAAGTTTGCAAAGATACGTCTTTCTGAGGAATTCAAGGTTAGCACTATTCTCATGTAAGCGATAATGTTATGCTAATAAGTTATAGATACTAATCATATTTTTTTCAGTATGTTCATAACAGGTTAAAAGCGAAGTCGGAATACTCAATAAGGCCAAGAACATGTAACCCCATAGATTGTCTCGTGGGGGTTATAGGAAACTTGAGAAAAAAAATCATGCTTGAAAAATAATCAGAAATAGGAGATGATCGCATCCCATCTCCACCTTCAATGAGAAATGGAAGAGGGCTCGATTAAGACCAAATGGAGAGTACACCTCTGAGGCATCAAGAGTAGTTGCCGAAAAAATTGTAAGTATGATTTGTTTTACTTATGTTATTTGTTATTTAAATGTGTTGGTAACAATATATGTAAGTTTTTCATGTTGTGTAGGATAAGTTGGTTGAGGCAGCCCGTGAAGGCACATTTGTTCCGAAAGCACGACATGACATATTAGTAGAAGCTATCGGATCAGATGATCATGGTTGGCATGTCCGTGGTGTTGGAGAAGGTGTCGGCTTGAGGTCATTCTTTGGGTCTCAAAGAAAAATTACCGAAAGCCTGAACAACGGAGAAATGAAGATCACCATAATGTTGATGGTGATGATGATGATCGAACTCCAAGTAAAAGATTGAAAATTTTGAGAAGCAATTAGAAGAACAACGGAGAATGTTAGACGAGGAGAAGGAAAAAAGGGAGAAAGATATGGAAAGGTTTCAAGAGTTATATTCGGTATGTACTTTACTTGAGATGTTAGTGTTTTATCAGAAATGTATGATATATATTGTGCTTATTTTTATTTTATGTTTTAACTGAATATTATGATGTAGAGATTAAGTGAAAACCTTGAACAACGGACAAATAAAGATTACCATAATGTTGATGGTGATGATGATGATCGAACTCCAAGTAGAAGTGTTGTACGTCATGCTTCTACAAAAGGAAGTAATTGTTCATGCCATCCCCCCTGCGAATAACCGCAATGATATAATGGACCCTAACCCAAATGAAATCACAACGTTAAACTTGAAAGTTGCGGTGATAAATGATACACAACCTCTCCCTCTAGAACATTGTCCATGTTTGGAGTTATTCTATTACAGCCCTGAAGATGTGAGGGATTTTCTTTGTGGGTATAAGTGGCTGGACAACGAGATATTGCAAGTTTGGTGCACGTAAGTATAAAGTTAAATATACATATCATTATAGAACATTATCATTTATAGAACATCACCCCTAATTTATTCGTTTTCTTTAACCATTTAGGTACATTCATCGTGTTTATATAGAGTTGAATAAATCGAGTACTTACGGAATCTTGGATCCGCTTTTTATTCGATGGGCTTTAAATCAACCAAAAGATATTCGAGAGTACTTAAAAACACGGTTAAATGAGGGAGGAAAAGAATGTTACTTAGCACTATTTCTTTGTTCGTAAGTATTTTTGGAATTGATGTTTATGTATTCTATATTTAGTTTTGTTTTAGCAAATACCATTAATATATATATGCTCTTGTTTATTCAGTGGTCATTGGCAATTGATCATCATATCATTTAGGACGAATACGATAACTTTTTTGTGTTCCTTGCACGATCCACTGGAAAAGAAAATGAAAGATATTATTAATTCGTAAGTGTATGCTTAATTCATTTTCTTTGACATTGTAATTAGTTTATCATGTAATGTGTTTAATTCAAATTCAATGTACAGTGTTGTGGAGCAAGTGAATATGATGAACAATGTTAGAAGAAAACTCACATGGATCTGTCCTAAAGTAAGTGGCCTGATTACATATTTCTTTCATTTACATTCATGCGTGGTTGTATTCATGTCATTTTTGCTTAAATTTGTAGACAAGGAAACAACCCGGGACTTACGAGTGTGATTATTATGTCATGAAACACATGTTAAACATTGTCATTGCCAGCATTGTTGATTCATGGGATAAGGTATACATGTCATAAAATGTTTACATATATTAATATATAAGTTGACTATTGAATTATTATCATACATGTTATAGGCTCTTTCTTATGTAGATGTTTAACGACGAAACCCCATTCCTTGTTGAGGACTTTGTAGATATTCGTAAATGTTGGGCGTATATCCACAATGTTCTTAAGGGTCCTGCTGATTGATGATGTGAATAACACTTTTCTGTAGAGATGATGTGAATAACACTTTTCTATATTGATGACACGAATATAGTGTTTGGTGTAAATATGGTTATAATAGTTACAATACTTACAGAATTAATAATAGGAAGAAATTTTGGCTTTTGTCAATGAACAATGTTAGCTGTATTTTATGCTCTTTATGCATGTATACCTTATCTGTTATGGTTAAAATGGTTACAGGTTAAAAAAGTGGGGTGAATTTGAATTGCTGAGAAATGAATATTTAAAACATAGGAAGTTTTGACAGCGGTTATAAAACCTAGTTGTGGTTGTATATTTGTGTCTGCAGAATATATAACGACAATTATATAATTTAACCGTCATAATATCTCGCGCGCTGCACAGGAAAAAATAAATATCAAAACGGCGCAGCTGGGAATCGAACCAAGGACCATTATATTTATCACAACAGTTCATTTGAATAACTGTTGTGATAGAGCGCGCTGTTTCCAGGTTATTACAATGGTTAATTGGACGTGATTATAAGTATCATTTTACAACGAGACTCTACATAACAACGCATGCGCCAGCGTCATTATATACCTTTCCCAACCGTTATTAATTGGTTTTTACGTAGTAGCGTTGGTTCTTAGAACCCTAACAACCCGTGGTTCCACGAACTACGGACGCTCTGATTTCTCAAGTTCCTTTTTAGAATACGTAGGCACAAGGGCCCTAATCCTTGGCGAGCACAGTTTTCTTTTTTCACACTCTTTTCTTTTACACCATTTCTTCTACATCGTAGTTCCGAACTACGATTGCTCTGACTTCCTATTGAGGATACGTAGGCATAGGATTCCGAGATCCTAGCAAGCTACCTTTTTTTTCTACCTTTTTCTTTTTCCACCTTTTCTCTTTCTTTACCCATCTTTCATCCTTAGAAAACAATTTTAGCCAAAACACAAATATTTCAAGAGATTCCTGTAGAGTACTGCAGATGCTTAGGGTGCTAGTACCTTCCCTTAGTATAACCAAACCCCGTACCTTTGATCTCTCTTTGCTTAGGTTTAGGCCTTGCTTGTTGCTTTGCATTTTTTACTTAGGGTTTTTGTTCGATCTTTTCTCCCTTCCCTTGGAAAAATAAAAGTTCGGTGGTGATATCTTATTTTTGCATGCCAAACTAATCCCATAGCTATGGTATCCAATTTTCACCACGCCAGGTAACCTTGGCTAAATGAAGCAGTACCTTATGAATTAAGGCTCTCCAAGGATGCCAAAGCAGTATCTCAAAGACAGATGAGATTCTCAGAATCACACAAAGGAGTACCCTTAAGGATCTTTGGGAATAACATAGCAGTATCTCAAACAAATGAGACTCTCCGATTTAACGAAGCAGTGTCTTAAACAATGGTATAATACTTTCTAGATCATGTGAAGCAGTACTTGGTGAAGGCTCTTCAGGAATACTAGAACAATATCTTTACCAAAACATGAGATTCTTTGGGTCAAAGCAGTACCTTATGAATTAAGGCTCTCCGAGGATGCCAAAGCAGTATCTCAAAGACAAATGAGATTCTCAGAATCACACAAAGCAGTACCTTATGGAATAAGGCTCTTTGGAAATAAAAGAGCAGTATCTCAAACAAATGAGACTCTCCGATTTAATGAAGCAGTGTCTCAAACAATGGTATAAGACTTTCTAGATCATGCGAAGCAGTACCTGGTGAAGGCTCTTCGGAAATACTAGAACAATATCTTTACCAAAACATGATATTCTTTGGGTCGAAGCAGTACCTTATGAATTAAGGCTCTCCGAGGATGCCAAAGCAGTATCTCAAAGACAGATGAGATTCTCAGAATCACACAAAGCAGTACCTTATGGAATAAGGCTCTTTGGGAATAATGGGGCAGTACCTCAAATGCTAAACATAAGACTTTCTAATTCTTATGAAGCATTACCTTTTGGATCAAGGCTCTTCAAGAATACTAGAATAGTATATCATCAAAAGGGTATGAGACTTCCTAGCCCATATGAAGAAGTACCTTATGAATTAAGGTTCTCTGAGGGTATTAAAACAGTGTCTCAGTAACAAAACGAGACTCTCTAGATCGTATAAAGCATTACCTTATGGATTAAGGCTCTCTGGGGATCACTAGAGCAGTATCTCAAATGCCAAATGTGAGACTTTCTAATTCATTTGAAGCAGTACCTCGTGGACCAAGGCTCTCCATGAATACTAGAACAGTATCTCAATGAAAATATGAGACTCTCTGGATCGCACAAAGCAGTACCTTATAGATTAAGGCTCTCTGGGGATCGCTAAAGAAGTATCTCAAATATTAAACCTGTTGGTGGAAACGACTTGTAAGCAAAATTCCTTTGGAAAGAAAAGGGTCAACAAAACTCTGCAGTGGAAAATTCACAAGAAACTTTTAGGATAACCTATGCTTGGGGAGCAACAAGAGTAAGAATGTTGGGGATTATCATTATCAACTGTAGGGTTGAATAATGAATTAATGGGGGATAGAAATTCCATGAGAAAATGCGAAATATCCACTCTGTTTAGATGAATATAGCCGGCATTGAAGGAGGACTGGCCGGGATGCTTGCTGATTGATCCTGGATCCTGTTATGATATAATGTTCCACTTGGGGTGGAAATGCCATGATGCATGAAGTTACATGTGAAGATGCAACTGTTGGGGATTATTATGCATGTATTAATGCACAAGACTGGTTGGTAAAGCTTATTGATAGAGAGGCTATGCATAGATATACTAATGATTGATATGATTGTGTATGACGTTATTCCTGTTTGGCAAGAATGTTATGCGTGATGCATGTTATGCATGTGACAATGCAAATGATTAAGTACGATGGGATAGGTCTCCTATTTGAAGGTGAAAGCCTTTCTAGTACCATTGGGAATTAGATTTAGGAATTTCCAAGTGAAATTGGACTTTAGGTTTTATGAAGGTGCCAACAAGTGTGGACTTTTGGTGGCTGCCTAATGAAAACTGGACTTTGAAGGGTAAACTTGAAGGTGCCAACAAGGGTGGACTTTTAAGTAGTTTCCAATAAATGGAACTTTTGATTGGTAAGAGGGTTTTGACTTCCCGACACTTGGATTTTGATGAGGTGATGATTTGCATCATGATAGCTTTGTATGAGTGTAGGGACGTGATCAATGCATGCTAATCGTGCTTCTGCTCTGCCCTAGCGCTATTTCCAAGAGGAGATAGGATGCCTCATTAGCGTGATCTTTTGACACTTGTTGTGAACTCAATGGTTACCACCGTCCTGCACAGTCTGCCTTGATGAAGTTGACAACATGAAGGAAAAGTTTCTATTTGCAACTTGTCTTGCCCTAGTCTGTAGGGTCTTTTGAAGTAATTTTCTTTGAAATTGATCATACCATGAAATGGTCCGAGAAGGTTTGTCGCAGTGTTTGCATCTTGCAATGGTTTTCCCTTGATCAAGCCTTTGAGGGAATTGCCCCAGATGAGCTGAGTCTTTGAGGTGGTCTTTCCTCTGTGATCTACTGATACTTGGAGATTCTTTACCTGACCAGTTCACTTGTCAACATAGTCATTGTTGAACGATCAAGTTCCTCGGGCCATTGCTTGGAATTTCTTTAATGCCAAGTATTGACTCGCAGTTAAAATTATTTATTCAAAAATGGTAATTTTAATGCAATGTTCACGCAAGTTTTGAAGATCAATCATTATTAGAATGATGTGATAGTGTGTGATGGATGGACTATTAGCTGGTGTGCGAAAAATGTAGCAAGAATATGACACAAATTCAGAAGATTGGCAAATCTCTAAGAGTCAGTTTACGCAACCTTGCCGTAGTATGCTTTCAGAATAAACCCCGCCTCAATTAGATCTTTTGAGGGTTGTAACGTGGTCTGGTTCACGGTTATAGAAACAACGAATATTAGGCTCAAAATTTATTTTGTACCCACCCCTTCTTCGTGATGTTTTCCAGCCCTACGTTCAGATGATTTGATACACATTCGTCTTCTAAGAGAGTTCAACAGTGTGAAAGTGTAAATGAGGATTCCATTTTCACTTGAAATGGCAGTCACTTTACTTTGATTTTGTCATGGAAATCAGTGACCCTTTTATTTTTGACATGGTGGTCACTGAATCTTGTTTTGCTTTGTTGAGGATTTGAGGACATCTTTTGATTGACTTTTCTTTTGTTCCCTAACTTTTTCCTAGACTAATTTTGTTTTTTCAAGTCCATCGAAATTGCCCTGATTTTTTACTAAGTTGCCTTTTTGGGTGTTCGACTTAGCGGGCTTTTTCTTTCTTTTTTTATTTTTTGATTTTTTTTTAAAGACTTGTGACTGCCAAGTCATTGACCATTGAAGAACAACCATCATAACTTTTGAGTTTTGTACGGATTTTTCGACACTTCAGGATTGTAGCATGCAATTTTTGTCGGTGACGCGACCGCCTTATCGCCATTTGGTTTTTCCTCACCGCAATGGGAGGGATTGGGTGCTACTTTCTGATTTCTTATTTATCCTGTGAAGCTAGAAAGGAAATGGAAGCTATCTAAAACTAACCTTGCACGCAAATGTTTAACTAAACAAATGCTTAAAGAGATTGGGGAGTCCGCGGCCAAGTTATACAATGGGGAGTTGTCAATTACCCATCCTATATGTGTTTATCCACAAGTCATTAACAATTATACTTACTACTTTCTACTTACTGGTGTTTGTCTGTTGATTGGGAAAGTTTCTCCTTTGGGAAGGTTTGAGAGAGAGAGTTTTTGTTGATTTCGGGTTTGTTATGATGTTTTTGGTATGGTATTGGACCTAAGGATTTTTTATTAGTGTGAAGGTACTGGACCTAAAGTTTTTGATTGATGTGCTCGCTAAGATTTCGCAATCTTATGCCTACGTATTCCCGTTAAAGATAAACAGGGAAATCAGAGAAATCGAAGTTCCCTCCTATTCTATGGGAGGAAAAAGATGTTTGGTGTCTTGTTCAAAGCCCAAGATTGAAGCTAAAGGTTGTATTTGTTGAAGGTGTGAAAAACGCAAGAAAGGGGGTGTTTGAATTGGTTTTTCAAAAAATTAATTGTTTCTTTTAAGTAACTTTCTTGTTAAAATCTTTTTCCCTCTTTCTAAAGAACAACGACTTAGTTAAACAAAAAGATATAAACACGTTATGTTTATATTAGTTCACTTGAGAATCTCTCAAGTTAGTCTAGTCCACCCACCAAGGTGATTTTGCCTCTCTCAACGAGGTCTTAATCCATTATTCAACAAAATAGTACACTGCACGAGCTACACAGTTGGTGACTAACAACAACCTCTAGAAATCACACGTTCTAGACTTCTCAAGTAATCCAACCACACAGGTCTTACTCAAGGCACAACCTCTAAGACACGCGTCCTAGACTTCTCAAGAGATCTAACCACTAAGACTCTCTTAAGGAATACAACTTTAAGTTCAAACACAATGAGTTTACAGAGAATTTCTTCTTATCAAGCTGATAACGTAAACAGGCTTTTAGACCAAAAATGACTTAAGAATGGAGTTAGAAAGTATTGTCGTAGTTCGCATGTGTATCTTTCTTCAAGTATTTGAGCTTCCTTTTATAGCCGAGTGAAAAGAGCCATTGAAATGAAATCATGATAGCTAAGTAGGCTTACGACTTGGAAGCGTGAAGACAGGTACAAAATCTACTGCATGCAGCGCGTCCTGTCTTTGTCAGATTGTCTTGTTTGTATTTCGCACAGTCTTCGATAATTTTAACATTGTAAAGTGGTACAGTTGTACAGTGTGGCAGGTTTTCTTGATTTCTCGACTTCAGAAGCTTTTTGTGAGCGTGAGTAGGAATGAAAAACATTGTATGGTTCTTGTGATTATCAAGTCTTCGAATCACCAGCTCTGCGCTTCCAGAATCTTCAGAACTTGTCTTTTGAACCTTGTTCTCTAAATCCACTTTCTTCATATCCAGAGGCTTCTGATGTTAATTTGATGAAGCATGAGTGGAATCTTTATAGCAGAATATCTGATGCTTCAAGTCCTCTGTTGATTGAAGAAGTCCATTAGGAATCAGTCTTCAGAACTTCAGCGCTTGGTCTTTAAGAGCGTTATCCTTTTCTGCTTTAAGTCTTCTGAATCTTCAGAGCCTGTCTTCGAAGTCTTCAGAACTTCTTGTTTGAAAATCGTGGGGCTTCAGCCATTTGACTTTGTTCCATCAGAACCCTTGTCTCATCTTCGAATTGAGTTTTGTTCTTCAAAGCATCTTACATTAAGCATTGCACTAAATTACGGAAACAGAACCTGTTTGCTAGGTTCTCACACATAACAACATTAGTTGCACAAAATTGTTCATACAAATATTCATCTGTTATCATCAAAACTTTGAGATAATGTTGTAGAACCAAATCTTGTTCTCACAATCTCCCCCTTTTTGATGATGACAAAACTATATAATTTGATGACACAATTTTGATATATATAACACAGGGAAGATGAAAAGGTTTTTAGGATAGCTTATCTTTTTTATGAAGTGCTCCCCCTGAGTATTAGACTAAGGTTCTTGCTAGGGCTCCCCCTGACTTCATTAACCTTTTGAGTCTTTCTTCATCATCAGAATTCTGAGTTATCTGCACAGAAAAAAAAATACAGAGAAACAATCTAATAGAAATGATGGATTTTATCTGTTAGCATGTAAGCAGCATTGTTTTTAGAATGACTATAATCAAAATTATCACATTCATACTCTCCCCCTTTTTGTCATAAATCAAAAAGATTAAAACAGTGATGTCCAAGGGTGAAAAACACAGAACTAAAGCTTAAAAGAAAAACAGAGGTTTATTTGTTTTCGGAGGATAGTTTGTCCCAGATTTTCTTCATCATGATCTGAAGATTTTCATTGACAATATCTTGCTTGTCAAACCTTTCTCTGAAGTTCTTCTGTTCTGTTCTGATTTCATCAACGGCGTCTCCCAGATGCTTGATAACAGGATCAGAGGTGGAAGCAATCATAGCACTTTCTTTAGCTCTTTCAGCTTCTGCAGCTTCTTGTGCCTTTCTAGCAGCTTGCTCTTCTGCTTCTTTAGCAGCTTTTTCTTCAGCTTCTTTCTGCTTAGCAGCTAAGAACTTGAGTACTCTGACTCTTGCTTCAGCTTCTGCTCTCTCCTTAGCTTTTTCTAGTTCAGCAGTTATGGTTGTGTTTGAGAAACTTACAATTCTTATAAGTTCCATGTCTAGCCATTTTTGAAAACTTTGACAGGCACTCTCAAGTTCCATGAGCTTTTTACTTGTACAAAGTTCCGCTCTTAACCTAGCAAACTTCTCAAGTGCTTTGGCATGAAATTGACTTGAACATTCTTCAAAGGATGTTGGAGGTGGAGTATTGTAGACAACCAGAGCGAGGTTGGATTTATCAGAGTTGGTTTCAGACGGTGGTTGCTGAGATAAGTTAGTCTCAGTAGCTGCAGGTTAATGTGGTTGTTGTTGATTGTTAGGAGAGGTGACTTCTAGTGTTTCCAGATTGTTATGATTTTTATAAGAAAGAAAATCAGACGGCTGGGTTAAGGGTTCAGTTATGATTTTCTGATGAAAAGCATAGGCCATTGGTGATACAGATATTTCTTGTAAGGTTGTTAACGAAGGAATTTGTGGGGTTTTTGAATGGGACCATGATGATTGTAGGTTAGATGGTTTGGCATAGACTGAAGAATCAGGATTTGATCTTGAACTTGTACTCTCGAGGATTTTTGATCTTTTACTTCTTTTCTGTTTTTGAGGCTTAGAAATGATGGTAGTATGCTTTCTTTTCCTTTTAGGAGACTCCATAAGAGTTGGTTCGGAGTTTGATTGATTAGTCTGTTCATTCTACTCTGTTTGTTCCCACTCTTCTTCTTCATGCTTGATTTCACAGACATCATATCCTCGTGCCTTTACTCCATCTATGTATACAACTAATTCCTCACGTTGGTAACTTCTGTGATAGGTAGGATAGCCCGACACCGTGACCCTTCGTTTGCTTAAATCATCAGAGATGGTGAAAGGATTTACCTTTACTTTATTGATTATTCTCATTTGCTTAAGAGTTGTGGCATTTACTGGTTCTCCAAGGGTTGTGGTCAGATCTTCTGTGTATTTGACTTCTGTAACCAGAGTGTCTATTATACCACTTTCATAGAAAATGTCTGAGAGCATTCTTCCAAAAGGGATGTATCTCTGTATATCATTTCTGTATCCACCAATTGTCCTCGTTTTTGTTACCATGTCTCTCAGATAGTAAAATAGGATAGAGGGTAGACACATTCTCTCTTTGGTGATCAGATAGTAAAGCATGTATTTTATGTTGGCGCTGAAGAAATCTGCAGCATGTGATGAGGGCCTAGGATTGATGCATCCAAGAATGATTTTGTGCCAGATTTTTAAGTATGCATGCAAATCTTCTCTCTTGTACTCCTTTTTGCTCAGTTGATAGTTGGCGTAGATGATTGGGTTGATCCTCTTTTTCACAAATGAAGATTTATTGTTCATCCCATATACTCTCTTGTTCTTCATAAACTCCAGATTGTAAAGATTGGCAATGGATTTTTCAGTGATGATGATCTTTCTTCCCAGGACATGGGAGACAACATGGATCTTGTCACAAACAACTTGTCTCCAGAAATCTTTTACAAGTGCTTCAAAAACTGGTCCTTTGAGCCTATCAAAATAATCGGTCCATTCCTGAGCTTTTACTTCTTCGATTAGATTGAATCCATTTTCGGCAAGATTTTGGAAATATACATGCATTTCCTTGAGTACAGTTAGGTTTTCAAGATTGCAGGTGTCAGAAGCTTCTCTTTGGGTAATGTGTTCTTCGCTTATTTGAGAATAATGAGATGAAGATGAAGCGACCATTTGATTTGTTAGAGACGTTGTTGAGGATGGCCCGGTTGAGGGAGCTGACATTCTTCTTGATGATTCTTCAAATTCTTGTGAGAACTTGACGGCTTCTTCTTGCATTGGTGTCATCATTTTGAGCGATTGAGAGGAAGAGTAGAGATTTAGGGTTTTAGTGATGAGCGAGAGTGATAGAGTGTTTTGAGGAGTTGAAGAACACGAAGGAAGAAGAATGAAATTTTTTGGAATGTTTCCAAGAAAAATTAGACGTAATCTAGGTTACGTCTATTTTCTAATAGATTGAGGGGTTCTGGTATTTATGAGATTGTGAGGTACTTGAGTGGATAGACACGTAAGGAAATAGGCGAATAAATGTGATAAAGTTGAGTCAATCTCGAGAGAAATGATGTTCATTTAATTTGAATAGTTAAAGTGACTTAGTTTTATTTAAATCACGTGCAAAAATAATTTTCCGAAAAATATGACATGTGACAAAATTATCAGAACTTGAGATGCATTAAGAAAGTGGTTCTAATGAAAAATGCTTTTCTCATGAGGTTCTGAAAATGTTTTATTCTGAACAGTATTTCATATTCAGGTGTTTTAAAATGATTAGAAATCTATCTTCAGCTAAGGGTTTTGTGAAAATGTCAGCCCACTGATGGTCTGTATCAACGAATTTTAAGTATAGAATTCCCTTCTGAACATAGTCCCTAATAAAGTGATGTTTTATTTCAATGTGTTTAGCCCTAGAATGCGAAATTGGATTTTTACTTAAGCAGATAGCAACAGTATTATCACAGAAGATAGGAATGTTACTCTCATATATCTGATAGTCTTCCAGCTGATTTTTCATCCAGCATTTGAGTACTGCATAGGGAAGCGGATATGTATTCTGCTTCAGCTGTTGAGAGAGCAATTATAGATTGTCTCTTGCTTGACCATGAGATTAAATTGCTTCCTAAGAACTGACAGTTCCCTGATGTGCTCTTTCTTTCTAATCTGTCTCCGGCATAGTCTGCATCGCAGTAACCAGAAAGAGTATACTCTGATGTTTTCTTATACATCAGGCCAAGGTTAGTTGTTCCTTTCAGATACCTTAGAATTTGCTTGACAGCGGTTAAATGTGATTCTCTTGGATCTGATTGGAATCTAGCACATAGATGTACACTGAATAATATATCAGGTCTAGAAGCAGTTAGATATAAGAGAGAACCTATCATACCACGATAGAGTTTTTGACAAACCTTAACTCCTGTTTCTTCCTTTCCCATGACACACGTTGGATACATTGGTGTTTTAGCAATGTTGCAATCCGTCATATTGAACTTCTTCAGAAGTTCTTTTGTGTACTTGGTTTGATGAATGTAAGTGGCCTCTGATCTTTGATCAATATGAATTCCAAGGAAGAACTTTAGTTCTCCCATGAGGCTCATTTCAAATTCGGCCTGCATTAACTTTGAAAATTCTTGACATAGAGAAGAGTTAGCAGAACCAAAAATAATGTCATCAACATATATTTGAACAATGAGAATGTCATTCTTATATGTCTTGCAGAAAAGTGTTGTGTCAACCTTTCCTCTGGTGAAATTATTTTCTAGTAAAAACTTGCTCAATCTTTCATACCAAGCTCTGGGAGCTTGTTTTAAACCATAGAGTGAAATTTTAAGTTTAAAAACAAAGTCTGATTTTTCTGAATTTTCAAAACTAGGAGGTTGTTTGACATAAACTTCTTCTGATATATAACCATTTAAGAATGTACTCTTAACACCCATTTGATATAGAGTGATGTCATGATTTATTGAAAAGGATATTACCAAACGTATTGCTTCAAGTCTTGTAACTGGAGCAAATGTTTAATTGTAGTTAATTCCTTCCTGTTGACTGTATCATTGAGCTACAAGTCGTACTTTGTTTTTGACAACTTCTCCTTTTTCATTTAGCTTGTTCCTAAATACCCACTTGGTTCCTATGACATGAACATTCTTGGGTTTAGGAACTGGATCCCAAACATCATTTTTGGATAACTGGTTGAGTTCTTCTTCCATAGCCAGAACCCAGTCTTTGTCCATGAGATCTTCTTCAATTGTGGCTAGTTCTATCAACGATACTAGTCCTACAAGTGTTTCTTCTGATGGTCTAAAGGCTGATCTAGTCCTGATAGGAGCATCTTTGTTACCCAAAATTAGTTCCTCAGGATGTGATGTGGACAATCTTCTTCTTCTTTGAGATGGGGTATTTGGAGTTACTTCAGTGGTTTCTGGTGTAGGATCTTGTTCTTTGACTTCCTATACCTTTTCCTTAGATTCAGAGAATCTGATTTCTAAATCTGCAAGTTTCTCAACTAGCTCTGACTTTTCTGAGTCAGGCTTGTCATTGAATCTAACATGAATGGATTCCTCCACAATTCTTGATTCTGTGTTGTAAACTCTGTAGCCTTTCAAGCGTTCAGAGTATCCCAACAAAAGACACTTCTGAGCTTTGGAATCAAATTTGCTAAGATTCTCTTTAGTGTTAAGCATAAAACAGGCACATCCAAACGGATGAAAATAAGAAATGTTGGGTAATTTATTCTTCCACAATTCATATGGAGTTTTATTCAAGATAGGTCTTATAGAGATTCTATTTTGAATATAGCATGCTGTGTTGATTCCTTCTGCCCAGAAATGTTTAGCTATGCCAGTTTCTTGGATCATGGTGTCAGCCATTTCTTGCAAAGTTCGATTCTTTCTTTCTACAACTCCGTTTTGTTGTGGAGTTCTAGGGCAAGAGAAATCGTGAGATATTCCATGTGAATCAAAAAGTTCCTCAAAGTTTTTATTTTCAAATTCTCCACCATGATCACTCCTCACTCTGACTATTTTACAATTTTTCTCATTTTGTACTTGAGTGCAGAAGAAAGCAAACACAGAATGTGATTCATCCTTGTGTTTTAAGAATTTTACCCATGTCCATCTACTGTAGTCATCAACGATGACTAGTCCATATTTCTTACCATTGAGAGAGGCCGTTTTTACTGGACCAAACAGAATAATGTGAAGAAGTTCCAACGGTCTGGAGGTGGAAACAACATTTTTAGCTTTGAAAGAGGTTTTTGAAAACTTTCCTTTCTGACATGCTTCACAATGAGCGTCCGAAGAATATTTCAGATTTGGCAAGCCTCTAACAAGACCAAGCTTGTTAAGCTGAGAGATTCTTCTCAGACTGACATGGCCAAGACGTCTGTGCCAAACCCATTGCTCTTCGTTTACAGAAAGAAGACATTTTACATTTTGATGTTTTAAATCAGATAACTTAATTTTGTAAGTGTTGTTTTTCCTCTTTCCGTTGAATAGGACAGATCCATCCTTCTGACTTACAGCTTTACACGATGTTTGATTAAAAATGAGATCATAACCACTGTCGCTAAGTTGGCTTATTGACAACAGATTATGCATTAGACCTTCTACTAACAGAACATTTTTAATGGAAGGAAGCTTACCATTTCCAACGGTTCCGGAGCCAATGATTCTTCCTTTCTGATTTCCTCCGAAATCGACAACACCTCCAGGTTTAAGTTTCAGATCTTGGAACATAAGCATTTCTCCCGTCATGTGTCTCGAGCACCCACTGTCTAGGTACCATGACTGGTGTTTCAATGGAGCTATTAAGGATATCTGCAACATAAATTATCTTGTTTTTAGGTACCCATCTTATGGGTCCTTTCACATTAGTTTTTCTAAAGGTTCTGGCCCCTTTAGATTTCCTTACGTTAGCAAAACGGTGTGGAGTTTGTGCATAGTATTTGTGTTTGGAGTACTTCTTTAGTGGATGTGTTCGTGTAATCCTAGAGTTTGAACCTTTTGGTTCTGAATGCTTAAGATTAGTACCAGAGGGAATAAACTGTTTGGACAGAGGTATTATTTTGATGTTTTTGGTTTCATCATATGGTTGAGATGGTCCTGAATATCCTAGACCTCTACTACCATTTCTACTGACTCCATAGATCAGTGAAGCCATTTTGCTTCTATCTACGCTTTTGGCAAGAAAGTTTTTAAATGCGTTATCATATTTGTCTTCTTTACTAGTGTTAGCTGAGTTTGAGACCATTTCTTCTTCTACCTTAGATAATTTACATTTCAGGACAGAATTTGAGTTTTCTAAGACAAATATTTTCTCATTTTGCTCAGAGATGATTTTCTTATTTTTAGTAAGATCTTCTGAAGAAACTATAAAACTCTTTTTCAGGATTTTGAATTTGCTTTGAAGATTTTGATATATTTTGATAAGTTCAGTTAATCCTAATTCAAGTTCAGAACGTGATAAGGAAGAAAGTACCTCTCTTTCATCATCGGAGTCTGATAGTTCTTCCTCTGACGAGTTGCTTCTGGTTTCTGCCATGAATTCCATGTTGACTCGACCTTCATCAACATCATCTTCAGATTCTGAGTCATCCCAGGTTGCCATGAGACCCTTTTTGGTTTTTCTAGGTCTTTCTTCTTTCTTGGCCTTTGGACAGTCATATTTGAGATGTCCAGGTTCTTTGCACTCAAAGCACGTAACATCTTTTCCATAGTTTCTTCTTTGACTAGATGTAGATTCGAATCTTCTCCTTGGTCCTTTGAACTTGTTTCTTCTGTACTTCCAAAGTTGACTTATCTTCCTTGATATGAGTGATATATCGTCTTCTTCTGAATCTTCTTCAGATTCTTCCATCTCTTCTTCTGCCTGATACGCCTTCTTCTTTTCTGGCTTTGCTTTTAGTGCAATGGATTTGTTTTTCTTCTGAGGTTCATCTCCTTGAAGCTCTATTTCATGACTTCTTAAAGAACTAATAAGTTCTTCAAGACTGATATTATTCAAATCCTTTGCAAATTTCAAGGCAGTCACCATTGGTCTCCATTTTGTTGGAAGACTTCTGATGATTTTCTTGACATGATCAGCAGCAGAATAGCCTTTGTTTAGAACTCTGATTCCGGCAACAAGCATTTGAAACCTTGAGAACATGGTTTCAACAGACTCATCTTCTTCTATTTTAAAGACTTCGTATTTCTGTATTAGCGCAAGAGCCTTTGTCTCCTTGGCTTGAGCATTTCCTTCGTGAGTCATACGAAGAGAGTCAAAGATGAATTTTGCAGTTTCTTTGTTTGTGATTTTCTCATACTCGGTATAAGAAATTGCGTTCAACAGAATGGTTCTTGCTTTGTGATGATTTTTGTAGGTTTTCTTCTGAGCATCTGTAAACTCACTTCTTTCAATCTTTTTACCTACAGAATCTACTAGATGAGTGTAGCCATCAAGTACTAGATCCCATAGATCTAGATCAAATGATAAGAAATAACTTTCAATTCTATCTTTCCAATAGTCAAAATTTTCACCATCAAAGATAGGAGGTTTTGCAGTGTAAGATTCTCTTTCAATGACATTTGTTTCAGAAGTTATTGGTGGTGGTGTAGTCATTGTTTTTCACACTTGGATCGGTACTGAACACTGTTAAGTGCTTGATAAAAATTCCATCTTTTTATCACTTCGGAACCGGAGCTCTGATGCCAATTAAAGGTGTGAAAAATGCAAGAAAGGGGGGGGGGGGGGGTTGAATTGGTTTTTAAAAAAATTAATTGTTTCTTTTGAGTAACTTTCTTGTTAAAAACTTTTTCCCTTTTTCTAAAGAACAACGGCTTAGTTAAACAAAAACATATAAACACGTTATGTTTATACTAGTTCACTTGAGAATCTCTCAAGTTAGTCTAGTCCACCCGCCAAGGTGATTTTGCCTCTCTCAACGAGGTCTTAATCCACTATTCAACAAAATAGTACATTGCACGATCTACACAGCTGGTGACTAACAACAACCTCTAGAACTCACACGTTCTAGACTTCTCAAGTAATCCAACCACACAGGTCTTACTCAAGGCACAACCTCTAAGACACACGTCCTAGACTTCTCAAGAGATCTAACCACTAAGACTCTCTTAAGGAATACAACTTTAAGTTCAAACGCAATGAGTTTACAGAGAATTGCTTCTTATCAAGCTGATAACGTAAACAGGCTTTTAGACCAGAAATGACTTAAGAATGGAGTTAGAAAGTATTGTCGTTGTTCGTATGTGTATCTTTCTTCAAGTCTTTGAGCTTCCTTTTATAGCCGAGTGAAAAGAGCCGTTGAAATGAAATCATGATAGCTAAGTAGGCTTACGGCTTGGAAGCGTGAGGATAGGTACAAAATCTTCTGCATGCAGCGCGTCCTGTCTGTGTCAGATTGTCTTGTTTGTATTTCGCATAGTCTTCGAGAATTTTAACATTGTAATGTGGTACAGTTGTATAGTGTGGCAGGTTTTCTTGATTTCTCGACTTCAGAGGCTTTTTGTGAGCGTGAGTAGGAATGAAAAACATTGTATGGTTCTTGTGATTATCAAGTCTTCGAATCATCAGCTCTGCGCTTTCAGAATCTTCAGAACTTGTCTTTTGAACCTTGTTCTCTAAATCCACTTTCTTCATATCCAGAGGCTTCTGATGTTAATTTGATGAAGCATGAGTGGAATCTTTATAGCAGAATATCCGATGCTTCAAGTCTTCCGTTGATTGAAGAAGTCCATTAGGAATCAGTCTTCAGAACTTCAGCACTTGGTCTTTAAGAGCGTTATCCTTTTCTGCTTTAAGTCTTCCGAATCTTCAGAGCCTGTCTTCGGAGTCTTCAGAACTTCTTGTTTGAAAATCGTGGGGCTTCAACAATTTGACTTTGTTCCATCAGAACCCTTGTCTCATCTTCGAATTGAGTTCTGTTCTTCGAAGCATCTTACATTAAGCATTGCACTAAATTACGGAAGCAGAACCTGTTTGCTAGGTTCTCACACATAACAACATTAGTTGCACAAAATTGTTCATACAAATATTCATCTGTTATCATCAAAACTTAGAGATAATATTACAGAACCAAATCTTGTTCTCACATTTGTGTCTTGTTTAAAGCCCAAGATTGAAGCTAAAAGGTTTGACTGAAAGAGAATTTGTCATCTCTAAAGGGAGATATCTCGTCTGCTTATCACAATTGTTGGGTGACTGATTATAAAGGTAAATTACTTTAACTAGGATGCGAGAATCCAGTAATGCCATAATTTCCTTTATAGGGGATTTGTCCTGAAGGAGAAAACTTTAACTCAGTGTAGAGTAATGCCATTTTTCCTTAGGAGTTTTTCATGCTAATAGATGGACATTGACTTGGATGTAAATAATCTAGAGGCTTGCCAGTTACAACAATTAGATGAAAGAAAGGGGATTTACCAGGATAAGAGATGGACTACAGCTTAGATTTTTGAATTAACAAGTGTGCCACTTACATCAGTTATCTGGGATTAAGGTTTGTTTTGATTTTTTGTTTTGATGTGTGATATACAGAGAAGTATCTTCCGACAGAGAGATTTTGATTCCTATGAGGGGATTTTTTTTTATGTGCACTTTATCAAAGCCCAAGGTTGAAGCTAAGAGATTTGATTGACTTCACTGGGGAGGTCCTTATATACAAAGCCTAAGAGGAGTCTGGAAAAGGCTGACTCAACAAGAGAGTGTTTATCTGTTTTGTACAAAGCCCAAGATTGAGGCTAAAAAGAGATTGACTCTTTTGGGGAATATCATTATATAAAGCCTAAGAGGAGGCTGAAAGTTAACTTTTCTGGGGAAATATTTTGTCTGTCTTGTACAAAGCCCAAGATTGAGGCAGAAAAGGGAAACTGACTCTATTGGTGAGAGGTTTTATCTGTCTTGTACAAAGCCCAAGATTGAGGCTGTAAAAGAAGATTGACTCTGCTAGAGAGTATGATTTGTCTTGTACAAAGCCCAAGATTGAGGCTAAAAAGAGAGATTGACTATGCTTTGGGAGATTAATTCCCAAAGCCTAAAAGATGGCTGGGAGGAATTGACTCCGATGGGAAGATATTTATCCAGAGCTTAAGAGAAGGTTTAGAAGATTTTTGACTTTACCGGAGAAAGTTTATATATGTCTTGTATAAAGCCCAAGATTGAGGATAAAAGGGAATGACTCAGCTGAGGATATTTCAGGTGTCTTGTACAAAGCCCAAGATTGAGGCTGAAAGAGGATTGACTCAACAAGATAGTGCTTTAAGAATGAAGATTGACTCAACAAGAGAGTGTTGGAAGGAGATTGACTCAACAAGAGAGTGCCGAAAAGGTGATTGAACAAGAGAGTGTTTTTTTTATCTGTCTTGTACAAAGCCCAAGATTGAGGCTGAAAAGGGTTGACTCAACAAGAGAGTGCTGAAAGAAGATTGACTCAACAAGAGAGTGCTTTTTTATTTGTCTTGTACAAAGCCCAAGATTAAGGCTGAAAAAGGTTGACTCAACAAGAGAGTGCTTTTGAGGTTAACTCTGCTGAGGACAATTCTTATACAAAGCCTAAGAGGAGGTTGTCTTCTGCTGAGGATTATTGAGATCCAGAGGCAGGTCCAAAGTAAGGAATCAACTCTTGTTGAGGATTACAGAAGAGTTGAAATATCAGATGCCTTGAGGTTCTGATACATGTTTAATGATGATAAGATGACCCTAGCTGGGGAAATTTAGGCTAAAAATTGAGTTTTAGAACCTATGGGAGTTTTAACTCTACTGGAGATTGATCAAATGACCAGGGTTTCTCCGGTGTTTGTAGGGAGCTTGAGAATGTCTTTGAGATCCAAGAGGAAATTAGACTGTCCAAGTCAACTGGTATGAAAGAGTTTATCTTTGCATGATGCCCAAGAGGAGGCTGGTGCTTTAAGGGATGAGAATCAACCCTAAAATTGGTCCGGGGTTTTGACTCTTTAGAAAGACTGCTCTAACAAAGGATGACTAAGTTCTGTCCTATACCTTTAAGAGGTCTTCAGGGTCCTTGTATTAAGCCCAAGAGAAGGCATGAGAACTTCTAATAAGCCTGAGGGTCCTAGTACAAAGCCCAAGAGGAGGCGGGGATGCTTTTAGGAAGCTTGTGGATCCAAACTTAAGAAAAGTTCAAAAAAAGTTTCACCGGGAATAATCTTTTCTCTATTGAACAGTTCTAGGGTTTGAAGAAATTCAAGAGAGGTTTCACCGGGAATTAATCCTCTCTGGGGAAATGAATTTCTTTGACAATTTTATAATAGTGGCAGTCTGAGAAAAGTTTCACCAGGAATAATGTTTTTCTCTTTGTTCCATATTGTATAAGCCCAAGAGGAGGCAAGACTATATCTGGAATTCCTATGGGGAACTAGTTTTGATTGTGTTGAAAGAGTGATCACTGACTTTATCTAATCCTAGACCTAATTGCCAGGGAAAACTCTAAGCAGACAATATACAGGCATATATACAGATCAAATATATATTGTATGTAAAAGAGGGTAGGAGGACTTACAGGTGAGCAAGCTTCCAGCACAAACAAATATATATATATATGTGCAAGTATGTAAAAGAAAGATGATTAAAACTTACAGGTGAGCAAGCTTTCATTGTAACAGCTGTATGGTTAGTTGTTCAAGAAATTAAAGAAAGTTTTGATGACAAGTATGAGTTTGAACCTAAATCAAAAGGAAAAGTTGTTTTGAAAAGATTGGGGCTTACACTTAAGGAGAGGCCCAAAGAATTGTTTAAAAGGTGACGATCGTGCCGTGGTTTTAGAAACACAGTGGGACTTATACAATGACTGAGGCCCAAAATTATTTATGTATAAAAGGGTTGGGTCTTACACTCTATTAGAGGCCTAAGGTGTTTATTTTTGTACAAGAGATGGGGCTTACAACTCAAGGAGATGCCCAGATGAAAAACAGTAATCATACTGTTGATCTGAAAATTGTATTGGGACTTATACAATGACTGAGGCCCAAAGAGATTTATGTACAAAGAGATGGTTCTTACAACTCAAGGAGAGGCCCAAAAATGTTTGAAAAAGAAAAGAAATGGGACTTACAACACAAGGGTAGGCCCAGATGATTTTATTTTGAAATGGCGATCGCGCCGAGATTTCTAAAAACGTAGTGGGACTTATAAAATGACTAAGGCCCAAATTATTTTTTATTTACAAAGGATGGGTCTTACACTCTATTAGAGGCCCAAAAGTGTTTTAAATATCAAAATTTAGAGAAAACCCTAACTTTTGAATTTAAAAGATATAGTTTTTCAAAGGAAATTAAATAAAAAATGATATAAAATATCAAATATATTTAAAAACAAGTTGTACACTTTGAAAAATGTTTTTAAAAATCATGTGTAATCACATGAAAGCTTGAAATTCATTAGGAATGAAAAATCAAGGTGGGAATTTCATTTAAAAATGTTTAAAAACAATAAAAATGAAATTAATTACAAAATTCTAACTATATTAAATAAATAATATAAATTGGATTTTTTTGTAAAATAAAATATTTAAACATTTTTGTGAATTTTGAGAAAAAGAATCAATTCAAAAACACAAATATTCAGAGAGAAATTAATTTTTGAATCAATTAACAAAAATATCAAAATATTCAAAAATTCAAATTTTTGAAAACGGGCGCCAACGGTCAAGGAAGAACACGCGCGCACCCTGTTTCTGCAGATTTACGTTTTCTCGCTTTTCTCCATGATTACTCAATGGTTTTGCACGATTCAAGTATCAATCTTGTTTGGTTTTGAACAAGGATCACAACCATATAGATTAATTGCATTTATATTAAGTATGGAGGAAGAAATCAATGCAAAACCTCAAGAACCCTAATTTCAGCATGAACACAATGAAATTCTATACACAATCGATTCATGGCAATTGATTGAGGGTTATCACTCTACATACATGCATAAATAAGATGGTAACTCAAAAATTCATTCATGATGCATGGATCATAGAGTTTGAAGGATTCATGCTTACCTCTTGCAGCTGGTGATCGAGTTTGATGATGGAGGTGTTGCAGATAGGTTCCAATGATCTGGATAACTTCCTTAGGTGCCAAGGAGTGTGTTTGAATGCTTAGAGTGGATTGAAATGAGTTGGAACTGGTTGTGGTACCTCAACTGCAATTTTGTCAAGAACTTGAGCTATTGGCTGGTGATTTTGTGAATTTGATGTTCCAGATGTTGTGTTAGTGTTTAGATCACTCACATATGATGTTTATGAGGTGTGTGTGATTGGTTTGGTTGGAATCACTCTCAATCTCAAAACCCGATAGTAACTTGAGTTAGAATGCAAAATTGGAGTGAAAGGGAGATTTTGAGTAAAGCATCGATTTGGGTGCTTTGGTGTACTCAAACTGATCACAAATGAGCTCTATTTATAGTAGAGCAAGTTTGTTTTGGCTGCAATAGTGAATGGCAACTGCAGCAGGCATGTGGCAAATATTGATCCAAAGGAACCTCAAGTCTCCTCTAGCCATTGACTTGAGGTTAGAGCACGGGATATGAGTCCTCTCGTTCAGGGATAAGGGTTGACTGAACTTGGATAACATTGTCTTGATGAATGCCTCATCTATGCATCAGTTAAATGCTTGGAAACAAAATTGACCATTTGGAAGAATCTTGAATTTTAGGAGTGTCATGCCTAAACATAGATCAGTGTTTGTCCCTTGGTTGTTCCCCCTTGAAGTGTGCAGATGGATAACCACGCTTGTTATTGCTGCTGAATGCTAGTGGTATGGTGTGTTTGGATTGTTTCTGCTGCAGGTATCTCTGATGTGTGATGTCGAATTATTTTAGACAAAATTAGCCAAAGGGGGAGATTGTTAGTTCTTTGATTGGCTGTAATTTTGATAAAACAATGTGTGTGTTCAAGTTGTCTGATGTGATGTCTTGACATGTGCTTCCAACTTTCTACATATGGTGGCTTTATTAGTATTGATGTATTCTGCAATTTTATGTGTGATGTCGAACACGATGTTCTGACATTTATCAACAGAACTTTATATTCAGTCTGGTATGTGTTCAAGGGCTGCGCGTTATCTTGGGAGATTCTGTTTGAGGAATGCAGGCGAAATTCTTGGTGCAGATTTATTCAGTGCAATCGATTGTTTCTCTATTGAGGGCGAAAAGATTTGAAGTTAAAATATGTTTTAATTGTTAAATCAATTAGTTGTTAAATCAATTCTGTGAATTCATATTGCCCAGGCCCAAGAATCTTATTCTATTTAAAGGAGTCTCAACCCTACTTGGAAGAACACGAAGACAAGATATTGAGTGCAGAGTTCAAGTATTAGGGTTTGAGTTTGGGTGTTATTTGTGAGCCATTCATTCATCTATTTGGATGTGTGAATTGGACTGTTTTTAGTTGAGTTGTATGTTGTCCACTCAAAGCTTTTAAGCAAGAGTGTATTGTTCTTGATTGAAGCTTTTAAGCAAGATCAAGGTGTGTCTTTGAAGTGTGTCTTTTATTCTCATTATTGTTAGGTGTTATCACTGGTGTGATTGAGGGGGAGTGAGAGGTGTCTCATATCTAAGAGGTTCTTAGGTAGAAGTGTCATTAGGTAGTGATTAAGTGAGTAGATTATCAACTTGTGTGTTGATTTTGGAGTCTATGAATTGATACTACTATTAGTCATTTTCCTCCCTGGCTTGGTAGCCCCCAGACGTAGGTTGTTAACCGAACTGGGTGAACAATCCTTTGTGTTGTTTACTATTTTTTTCCTGTTACTATTATTGCCTTGTTCATACAACAGATATTGATGTTGTGACATCTCACTTGACATCACATATCTGATACCACTAGCATTCAACAACACTAATCAAAACAAAAGCTCACCCTCAACCAAGGAACCACACATATCAGACCAGAAAACAACAAACAACACTGACATTCTTGAGTTAACACAGAACCACTCAAAAAATACTGCAACTCCCCCAAGAATAAACCAGTTAGCAGAACCAAAGCAAAAGAAAACTACTAGTCTACTACTAGTCTACATTATCTCCCCCTTTTTAACCAAAATTGGACAAATTAAAGAAGGAGTAGTCAGTCACAAACTGTCATAGTTAGAATACGCAACCTAGCCAGCAGTCAGTCACACAAGCTCTTCCTTGCTAGATAAGAGAAGAAGCAGTCAGTCCAGCAAGATAACCATAGCAAAAAAAATCAATTTGAAGCTGTTAACAAGAGTAGTACAGGCATCTTCAAAATACAGTGATGCACACAAGGGTGCCAATAGAAAACCAGAAAAAAAAATCCAGAAAAGGAACAAAAAAAAACAAGAGAAACAACTTCAATACAAAACACTCAAGCATCTCCAGAACCAGCAGAGTCCTCACTCTCAGACTGGTCTTCATCACCCTTTGCACTGCCATCAGACTCACCAGAACCATCCTCTGTATTGCCATCAGACTCACCAGAATCACCCTCATCTGAACCTTCCTTCTCATTTGCATCCTCGACAGTATCACCTTCAGCCATTCTAAGAGTCATGATCATTCTTTCAAACTTCAGTTTTCTTTGAGTACTGACCCTAATAACCTCATCCAGTTCCTTGCAGGCTTCTACCAACTCAGAAATTACCCCAGACTTGGTTGTGGGCCGGTGAGAAGTAGAGGCAGATGTCATGACAATGTCAGGGACATGTTTGCCTTCAAACAATTTATAGTGAAGGGAAAAACCAGACCCCCTTTTGCAAGCAACATCAGACTGGGATAGGATACCAGGATGCTGGTCTAAAATAATGCCACAGATGAGAGAGGGGAAGGCAATGGGCATCTTCACAGCAAAAGTGCCAGCTTGCTTCATAGTCTGATCAAATATAAAGGAACCATAATCAAAACTCCTCTTAGTCCCAACAGAATATATAAACCTTCCCAGACCAACAGAAATAATGGAAGTGTGATTTGTGGGGACCCAGTTAGTAGCACCTATCCTATGCAAGATAACATATTTAACACTTAGCAGACCAGCAGATAACTTGTGTTTCATAGGCCAACCTTCAACCTAATTAGCTGTGATAGTCTTGCACACTTTATTATCAGGAGCTTCCAGCTCACATTGATCATCTTCATTTCTGCCAAGGTACTTATTGATAATGGTAGGAGAGAATTCCACACACTTTCCTCTAACATACACCTTTCTGAAGTCCTTACTCTGCTTATCATTACAGTCTATAGGAATGTTGACTATAAACTCCTTCACTAGCACATCATAGCATTTGGAAAATTTGGTCGCTGTCTTCATCAATCTAGCATGCTCAATCAAGGCCACTATCTCCTTACACTCCAAAGCATCTTTCCCTAACTCTCTCTCCAGTGCTATCCTTCTTTGATAAACATACTTCCACTTTTGAACACTGTCAGCATAGTGGAAGGAGATGTTATCTAACGGAACATCAGGGACTATTCCAGAAATTCTTTTTAACACAGTCTTTTTCACTGGAGTGCTGTCCTGGACATCATCCTCAACATCAAAGTCAGAATCAGTGTCAGACCTAGCCTTCCTTTTCTTGGAGCTGGTAGCCACCTTGCTCCATGATTTTGAAGGGCCAACAACAGGTTTCTTCTTAATACTCCTAGCAGGGGGTTTCTCAACAGTAGATATTCCTTTTCTGGTTCTCAATCTTTTAACTATCCTAGGGTTCACACTGGCAATCAAGTCATTGTCAGACAGGTCATCAACATTCACAATATTGTCAGCCTTAGCATGCTCCTTTTCCTTAGGATCAGGGTCATTACTCTTGGTAGGAGAGCTTCTCTTAGCAGAAGATGTTTCAACATCTTGTTCAATTACCGTTCCAGCATTTTCCAACACAGAGCTAGCCAGTGTGTGAAGATTTTCTTCTGTATCATCTTTCTCAGAAATTGAAGTATTAACATCCTTTTCCTCCCTTTGATTCTTATTTACGGTAGGAGCAACATCAATTTTAGACAGAGGGACATTGATCCCAAGAACCCTACGCTCTCCATACAATAGACCAATGACAATACTTTTAATGGTTCTATCCATATACTCACTACCTTCCCTATGATCATAAGAAGACTCAACAGTGGGACTAATAGAGTTACCTGCAGGTGTACGTTTGGAACTTCTTACATGCAGTTTGCCGGGCCTTGTCTTTTCAACTTCAGAATGGGGAATCATGGATAATGGAGCAACATCAAGAATAGCTTCAGGAGAGATACCTTCAGAGGAAACCCTAGAAACCCTAGATTTTGAAGGGGTAGAATTTTTTGTAGAAAAATTTCTGGACGGAGAAGAATGTTGTTGAGACATCGTAATCTTCAGGCAAATGCTTGAACTTGGAGTAGAAATACTTCTTTTTCTGAGAGGAAAGTGTAGCGAGTGATTTTTGGATGTGGCTGCGAAGCACGATCGCTCTGGTACTACAGCTCGATTCATTTTTTATCCTATTGAAGCTGATGAAGGAAGGAAAATAGATGTCTCCAATTAATGCTGCTTGCATACTGAGTTTAAACAGCGGTCTGTTAGGTTACAGATGTTACAAAGATTCGGGGGGTCTCTCTTAGGTTATTTCTCTGGAATGGTACCTGGACATGATGTTAAGACTGATGTTTTATGAAATGATGGGATTTTGGGTTTTTTGTTTAGTGTGCTCGCTAAGATTTTTCTTTCAATCTTATGCCTACGTATTCCCGTTTACCGAAACAAGGAAATCAGAGCGTTCGTAGTTCCTCCTATTCTACGGGAGGAAATGGTGTTTTTGTGTCTTGTTCAAAGCCCAAGACGTGAAGCTGAAGGTAGTTTGTATCTTGTTCAAAGCCCAAGATATGAAGCTAAAGAGTCTATTTGTATCTTGTTCAAAGCCCAAGATATGAAGCTAAAAGAGTTTGACTTTAGAGAGAATTTGTCATCTCTAAAGAGGGGTTTGTATGTCATAACTGTTTATAAAGGAGAATTACTTTAACTAGGATTTGTGAATCCGGCAATGCCATAATTTCCTTTATAGGGGATTTCTAACCTGAAGGAGAAGACTTTAACTCAGTGTAGAGCAATGCTATCTTTCCTTAGGAATTTCTCATGTAAAAGAGGGACAGTGGCATGGATGTAAATAATCTAGAGGCTTGCCGCTTACAGCGATTAGATGAAGGGGAAGAAGTTGTTGATGTTTGTGTACTGTGAACGAGGCACAACTTTGATGCTAAAAGGTTGATTGGATCAACCAGTGGTTTTCTTATACAAAGCCTAAGAGGAGGCTAATATGTGTCTCGTACAAAGCCCGAGAGAGAGGCTAAAAGGTTTTGACTCAATGAGGAAGTCTTTTTGTATCTCGTATAAAGCCCGAGATGGAGGCTAAAAGGTTTTGACTCAATGAGGAAGTCTTTTTGTATCTCGTATAAAGCCCGAGATGGAGGCTAAAAGGTTTTGACTCAACGAGGAAGTCTTTTTGTATCTCGTATAAAGCCCGAGATGGAGGCTAAAAGGTTTTGACTCAACGAGGAAGTCTTTTGTATCTCGTACGAAGCCCGAGATGGAGGCTATTTGTTAGCTCCGCTGGGGAGAATCATTGTACAAAGCCCAAGAGAAGGCTATTGTGACTGTTTCAGTTGAGTGACAGATCCAATATGCTGATTTAAAGAGAAAATCAGTTATTATATGAGTAATGTTTGCACTCAGGGATTTGACTCGAGGATCAGGGTTATTTCCTGTTCTTTAAGGAAATGGGAAATCCAAGGGTATTGAGACTGTCCGAGTCTACGGGTTGTCTTCCTATTTTTTGAAGGGTGCTTGAGAATGTCTTTGAGACTCAAGGAAATTGGACTGTCCAAGTCTAGAGTTTTATCTTTTGTACTATGCTTTGAGAAACAGTAGTAGACTCTTGGAAAGATTGTTCTATTAAGATGACTGATTTCTGTTCCTATACCTCTAGGAGGTCGTCGGGACAATTTGTACGAAGCCCAAGAGGAGGCTGGAAACTTTTAAGAAGCCGAGTGGTCCTTGTATGATGCCCAAGAGGAGGCTATCATTCCCGGAGGAAGAGATCATTATACGAAGCCTAAGAGGAGGCTGTGCATACTTCTAAGAAGCCGACGGGTCCTTGTACTAAGCCCAAGAGGAGGCGGGGATGCTTTTAGGAAGCCTGTGGGTCCTTGTACAATGCCCAAGAGGAGGCCGATGCTTTTAAGAAGCCCGTGGGTCCCCAAACCCCGAGAAATTCAAGACAGGCTATTCACAAGGAATAGATCAAGCCAGGAAAGTTCGAGAATTTGGAAGAAACTCAAGAGATGCCATTCACGGAGAATACATTCATCTCTAGGGAGGTAGAGTTTCTTGACAATTCCTAAGGAGGACAGCCGAAGAGAAGACTGTATCTGGTGCTCCTATGGGGGATCTAGTATTGTCTATTTCTACGAATAATCGAAACGACTTGACTTAGTGCTAGACGTAGTTGCCGGGGAAACTCTAAATATCTATACTATTATTACAGAGTCGATTTGAGTTTATGAAAGAAGACTTACAGCAAAACAATCCCATAATACAGTTATATGTATATGAAATCGGTAAATGAAAGCGTATAAACACTTACTCGGTTGTAGAGCTTCCATGCTGTTTGGTTAGTTTTTCAACAAAGAAAGATTGAAAAAAACAGTATATTCAAAATCAAAGGAGAAAGTGCTTTGAAAAAGAAAGATTTGGGGCTTACAGCTCAAGGAGAGGCCCAGGGTTTTACCAGTGATCGCACTGTTAAATTTGTACATTGGGACTTATACAAGTGACTGTGGCCCAAAAAAAATATTTTCTGTACAAAGGGATGGGTCTTACACTCTCTCAAGAGGCCCAAGAAGTTTTAAGAAAAGAAATGGGACTTACTACTCGAGGGTAGGCCCAATATTTGTTTTTCAACGGATGATGATCGCGTCGAATTTTTTTGAAATACAACGGGACTTATACCGTAAGTGATGCCCAAACAATAGGTTGTATTTACAAAGGATTGGGTCTTACACTCTATTAGAGGCCCAAAAGAAAAAGAGTGGGGCTTATAACACGAGGGTAGGCCCAGATAATTTTTCGTTTAAAATGCGATCGCGCCGAGATTTTTGAAAATGCAGTGGGTCTTATACAATGCATTGAGGCCCAAAATGATTTGGTTTTCAAAGGGGGTTGGGTCTTACACTCTAATAGAGGCCCAATTGTTTTAAATGGGTCTTATAACTCGAGGAGAGGCCCAATTAATTTAAAAGGCGACGATCGCGCCGTTTACTTGTACAGGGGGACTTATACAATAAGTGAGGCCCCAAAATAGTTTGTACAAGGGAATTTGGGTCTTACACTCTCTCAAGAGGCCCAAGAGTTTTGAAAATGATTTATGAGGGTTGAATTAATCCAAAAACCCTAATTTGTTTTCAAAATGTATTTTAATTGAATAAAAATTCAATTAAAATGATCAAAATTATTTAACATATGGAAAACAAATTGTGATCTTGGATTAATGCTTCAAAAATTAAGTATTGACCTACAAAATAATTAGAAGGCATTAAAAGTTGCAAAATCAAGGTGGAAAAAATATTCAAAATGTCAAAAACAATTAAAATATTAATTCTTTGCAAAAATATCAATTATATGAAATAAATTATATTTTTGGGATTTTTTGGGAAAATAAAATATTTTAACATTTTTGTGAATTATTAAAAAATGAATCAACTCAAAATCATTAAAACTCAGAGAGAAATTAATTTTTGAATCAATTAAACAAAATCACAAAATTCAAATATTTGAATTTATGAAAATGGCGCCAAGAACATGGACCAAGAACACGCGCGTTTTCTGCCCTGCCCAGATTTGCATTTTCTATCCAATCTCACTGAATACTTGATTATATCATGCAATCCACATACCAATCAACTCGTTTCAACCTCACGATCATGTCTATGGCAATTAATTTCATTTAAATTAAGCATAAAATAAGAAATCACGAAAAATCCTCAAGAACCCTAAATTCTGCATGAAGGCTGGGATTTTTAATACACGATTCAAACAAAGCAATTACTTGAGGGGAAACATTCCATGCATGATTATGAACATTTGGCAAAAGTATTGTGCGAGGAAATATGCATAGATTGAGAGATGACCAAGTTTAGACTTACCTCTAGGTCGTGACAGCAAGAGCAAATTGATTTCTGAGTTGGAGGTGTTACAGATGAGTTGTGATGATCTGAACAACTTCCCTACACCCTATGGAGTGTGTTTGAATGGTTGAACTTGATGGAAATTGGCTGGATCACTTCATGGCATCTCAACTGCAACTTGGTTAAAACCTTGAGCAATTGACTGGTGATTCTGAGAAATCAGTGTTCCAGATTTTGTTTAAGTGTTTGATCATCTCACATATGATTTATATGAGGTGTGTGTGTGTGATTGGTTTGAGTGGAATTGCTCTCTAATGAAAAACCCGACAGTGACTTGCTAAGAAAGGCATTTTTTAGAGTGAGAAGTGGATTTTGAGAAAGGCAAGTGTTATAGGCATTTGGTGTACTTAAACTGATCACAATTGAGCTCTATTTATAGTAGAGCAAGTTTGTTTTGCAAGGAATAGTGAATGGCAATTGCTGAGTAGGTTTGGCCAATATTGGTAAATGAAAATCCAAGTCTCCTCTAGCCATTGACTAGAGGTTAGGGCACAGGCTACTGGTCCCCTTGGTCTTGGATAAGTCTTGACTGAATTCAGTTGAGAATGGCTTAGTCCATGCCACCTTGATGCTTCCATTGAATGCTCCAATCCAAAATTGGAGTCTTGTCCCTAATTTGGGCAATTCTAGGTTCAACATGCTATTTCTTGTTCCAAGGACTTTGGAGGCTTGGCTCAGTGATTGTCCCCTTTAGATTCAATCCTCAGATGTGTCCAAGGTGATGACAAGGCTTGGAATTGGCTGATTTTGGCAAATCGAGCAAAAGTGCAAAAATCTGCCTTGCCTTGGCAGATTTCAGCAAGGCAACTTGCCAATGTCATATCTCATAGCTCAAGTTGAATTTGGTGATGTCCTTGGCCATTTTGGAAAGCTCTTATATGATACAACAACTGTTTGACCATATTTGGTTTTGATACTTTTTGGATCCAAGTGAAAAATGTCCCTACATTTGGAAAAAAGTAAGGCAAAATCTGACTCAGTGAAAATTTCACTAAGTGTTGGAACAAAGTGACTTTTCTTGATTTTGATCACTCCATAACTCAAAATCCATGAGGAATTTGGACATAGGTCAGTATGAAGCTTTTGTAGAGGGCAATGAGATCTACAAATCAAGCCTTGGATGGGAAAAAATGGCTTTGTGGTTTAGGAGTTATGATCCTCCAAAGTTGGTACCTTTGTCACTTTTTTTCATAACTTAGAAAATTTTCTAAGTTTTTATGGTTACCCCTTTTACAAGTTATCCCATTTTCTTTGATTTTTCTTGATGAATGATGATTCGAATCATACATAAACATCATTTTAGGATTAAAAATCCATTTTTGTGAAAAATCTCAAAAAGTCAAAGTTGACTTTTGTGCACAGTTGACTTTTTGTCAGATGAATTCCAAACTGTGCAATTCTTTAGGAAATCATGTTCTTAACCTAAATCAAACTTGATGGACATGTTCCATGGGTGGTATAGAGGATATTGAATCATGTATTAGGGCTTGGGAGCATGTTCTGGTCAAAAGTCAAAGTTACAGTTGGCTTTTCCCGCGAAACCCTAATTGTGGTTCAAATGAAATTGAAACTTGTTGCTCAAACTTCTTGGATCAATCCATTGTTCCAAATGGATCAATATGGCATATTGGAGATCTGAAATTCTGGCACAGATATCAGATATCCTACACATATGTTGAGACACGAATATCTAACACAATGAACAAGATAACAAAAATAATAACAGTGCAGAAGGTAAAGAACACAGTGATATGTTTACCCAGTTCGGATCAACAATCCTACTCTGGGGGCTACCAATCCAGAGACGAAATCAATATATGATAGTATTAATTCACAGATTATACAGCAACCACACCCGGTTATAATCTGCTCACTTAATCACTACCCTTCCTATGACTTCTACCTAAGACTCACCTAGGTATGAGGCCCTCCTCAAATCCCTCTTCAATCACAACCCGTGACTGGTTCATTTCAACACAAGTGACAAAACGAAAGCCACACTTTCAAAACACACAATTCTCAATACTTTAGAGCTTATGAGAATTGACACACAAGAAACTCAATGCTTAAAAGCTTACGAGTAACTGACAGAACTTACAACACAAAAAAAGTCCTTATACTGTTATCAGAATGATACTAGTTAGGCTCACAAATATCACTCGAAAACCCTAACAAAACACACGTAAGTTCCACACCTAAACTAGGTTTACACCAGTCAGTATATAGCATTAAATCTGGACTGGATTGGGCTTAAAAAACGCAGCAAAGAGACTGCTCACAAATGCAATAAAAACCCCAACAAAATAGGTCTTCAATCTAAAGTTTCCTAATATGTCTCCATAATTAGAAAATGCTGAAAATCCGAAAACCAACACATAAAAACTCAACCCAAAAATACTTTGGATGCCACATAGGATAACCAAATATTCACAGAATATTCAGTAACAATTAACAGCAACAGAATCTTCCTTTTAAACCAAAATCAGACGCGATGTCCTATGAGCCAGTATGGGACATCTTTATCCGACATGTTGAATGCAGAAAATTAGAACATCTTTATCCAACATCTTGCTGCTAGAATAGTTTTAGCAAAATAAATGCCAACAAACCAAAACAAAGAAATAACAATCTCCCCATTTGGCTTATTTTGTCTAAAACTATAAACCAAAACAATCTTGCAAAGACAACACAAGCAAAATAACAATATCAGAGACAGCAGCGAAAAACACACCATAACACAAACAAAAGCATAGCAGCAAAGATTCACAACCAAAAAAAACTCTCCCCCTCAACTGCAGCAACCCCTCAACTGCAGCAACACAACAACATTCAATATTCTCCCCCTCAGCTGCAGCACCAGCACACGCACAAGCACACTACTCCCCCTTTTTAGCCAGAAATATGACAAAGGCAAGTAGAACAGTTATTAATTTTTGAGAAATGGTCAAGTCATAAACCAGAATAAACAGCATCAGAAAGTAGATGCATGCCACATCACATGACCAAGTGTCATGCACAACCTTCAGCATATTTCCCTTCATAAACACCTGCACAGGCTGCACTACCAGAACCACCTTTAATCCTTTCAATCTGGTAGCCAGAAGGAACATTAATTTCTATAGTTCTTCATGAATGTAAACCCCAAGTCTACTCCTCAGGTTTTCAAACTGAACTGCATCCAAAGCCTTGGTAAATATGTCAGCAAGCTGATTTTCTGTGCTCACATGCTCAAGAGTTATGACTTTGTCCTCCACAAGTTCTCTGATGAAGTGATGCCTGATATCAATGTGCTTAGTCCTGCTATGTTGAATAGGATTTTTAGAAATATTAATAGCACTCAGGTTGTCACAAAATAATGTCATGACATCTTGTGTGACATTATACTCAGATAACATTTGCTTCATCCACACCAGTTGAGCACAACTACTTCCAGCTGCTATGTACTCAGCTTCAGCAGTAGAAAGAGATACAAAGTTTTGCTTCTTACTAAACCATGAAATAAGATTATTTCCCAAAAAGAAACAACCTCCAGAGGTACTCTTCCTATCATCAGTACTTCCACCCCAATCAGCATCACAGTATCCTACTAAAATGGAACTTGAGTCATGGGAGTACAACAACCCATAATCACATGTACCACTCACATACTTAAGAATTCTCTTAACTTGATTGATGTGACTGACCTTGGGTTCTGCTTGGTATCTTGCACATACACCAACAACAAAGGTTATGTCTGGCCTACTTGCTGTGAGATACAGCAGACTGCCAATCATGCTTCTATATAAACTCTGTTCAACATTCACTCCCTTTTCATCTTTGGATAACTTCAAGTGAGTAGGAGCAGGAGTTCTCTTATGCGTGGCATTATCCAATCCAAACTTCTTCACAATATTCCTCGCATATTTGCTCTGACAAATAAAAATGGAATCTTCCATCTGCTTGACTTGCAATCCAAGGAAGTAAGTCAATTCACCTACCAAGCTGATTTCAAATTCAGACTGTATTTGGTTTACAAAATGTTGGACCATTTCATCCGACATCCCACCAAACACAATATCATCTACATAAATCTGAGCAATCATTAGTTTCCCATCCTTCTCCTTGACAAAAAGTATTTTATCAATACCATTCTGCTGAGGAGTGATTGGTGATGAGAATTCATGAGTGATTCCTTCAGATAAACAAAAATCTTCAAACCTTCTATTTTCGAACTCTTTCTCATGGTCACTTCTGATTCGAACAACACCACAATCCTTTTCCCGTTGAATCCTTTGACACAACTCTTTGAAGGCTGAAAATACTTCAGACTTTTCTCTGATAAAGCTTATCCAGGTGAATCTGGAGTAATCATCAATGACAACATAGGCATACTTCTTCCCACCAAGACTTTCAACCTGCATAGGTCCCATTAAGTCCATGTGAAGCAGCTCCAGAACTCTAGAAGTTGTGGTAAGATGTTGAAGCCTTTTGTGTGACACCCTTGTTTGCTTCCCAACTTGACATTCACCACATATTCTATCCTCATTAATCTTCAGCTTGGGAATACCTCTAACAGCCTCACTTGACAGAACTTTCTTCATCCCTTTCAAATGTAAGTGACCCAATTTTTGATGCCACAGTTTGGTTTCATCTTCCTTTGACATCAAACAGGTAGACAAACTTTCCGATTCTTGAGGATTCCACAGATAGCAGTTATCCTTAGACCTGATTCCCTTCATTACAACTTCATTTTCCTCATTGGTTACTAGGCATTCAGATTTTGTGAAATTTACTTTGAGTCCTAGATCACACAGTTGGCTTATACTGATCAAATTTGCAGTCAGCCCTTTGACAAATAGAACACGATCCAGATTTGGTTGTCCTGTGTAGTCCAGCTTTCCAACACCTTTTATTTCACCTTTTGATCCATCCCCAAAAGTGACTTAATTGGTGGAGTGAGGCTTGATATCTGACAAGAATTTCTTCACACCAGTCCTGTGTCTTGAACAACCACTGTCAAAGTACCAATCTTCCCTTGCAGATGCTCTGAGAGAGGTATGTGCTATGAAACCAGCCATCATATTTCTAGGAGTCCATCTTTTCTTTACTTTAGCCCAATTCCGTCCTTTATTTTGTTGATGAGCAGTTTTGGGATAACCATGCAAATTGTAGCAAAAGGACTTTAAGTGACCAATCTTTCCACAGTAATGACATCTCCATGGTTTATACTTTGCACTACATACTATTTTCTGATGTTTCATCTGATGTTGAAACATGCGATTTGACATCTCCTCCTCTTGCCTTATTTTTTGAGGAACAAACTTTAATACAGACTTCATGTAGTTCTATGCTTGATTGTTAAAACCAAGACCTTGTACATTTCTAGCATTTTTCCCAGTCTGAAGAATCTCATCCAGCTACGTGGAACCATTGTTCAGCATCCTTATAGATTTGGCCATATTGTCAAGTTTTGACTTTTGCCATACAACCTCCTCTTTAAGATCAGCAATGATTGATAGATGTTCTTCCTTCTCAGCTTCTAGTTGAGCTATCAGAACCTTCTATTCTAATATTATCTGGAACCTCTCTTCATTCTTAATACACAACTCTGAGAACCCAGTGATAACTTCCTGCTTAGTGAGTTCTCCAATATAAGATTCTTTGTCAGAATCAGACTCACAAGTTGTTTCTCCACCAGACTTACATATTCCAGTCAAGGCTGTCACCAATTTTGCTGATTCTTCTTCAAGATCACTCTCAGACTCTCCTTCTGACCAAGACACATATAAGCCCTTCTTCTGCCTTTTGAGATACGTGGGACACTCAGTTTTTATGTGCCCAAATCCCTCACATTCAAAACACTGAACTCTCTTCCCTTGGTTGGAGTCTTCTTCAATTCTGGACCTTCTGCCTCCATACTGGTTTTTACTGATGTTAAGTGACTTGTTCTGAACATTTGCTCTTGACTTCCAGTCCATCCTTTTCAAAACTTTGTTAAATTGTTTTCCAAGCAATACCAGATCTTTAGATACCCCTTCATCTCTGACCAGGTTACCTTCATCATCTGAATCACTAGCATTTGACACAAACGCTATACTCTTCTTCTTTTCAAACTTTTCACTGATCCCCAATTTAAATGTTTGAAGTGATCCCACAAGTTCATCCACTTTCATCTTATCTATGTCTTGAGCTTCCTCTATAGCAGTCACTTTCATGTCAAATCTCTTAGGTAGAGAGATCTGAGGATTTTTCTGACCAGTTTGCTATCAGACATCTTTTCACCTAGGGCACTTGAAGCATTAGCTATCTCAATAATGTTCATGTGAAAATCATGAATGCTCTCATCTTCCTTCATCTTCAAATTCTCAAACTTGGTAGTGAGAAGCTGAAGTTTTGACATCTTCACCTTTGAATTCCCTTCATGAGCAACCTTCAAGACCTCCCACACCTCTTTTGCAATGGTGCAATGTTCAATTAACCTGAAGATATTCTTATTAACACCATTAAACAGTGCATTCATGGCTTTGGAATTTCCCAAGGACCCTTTGTAGTCTGCATCATCCTAGTCTTCCTCTTCCTTCACCACATCAGTAGGATTACCTTTTCCATCTTTAACCTTTGGGGGTTCCCATCCTTTGATAACAGCTTTCCATGCTTGATCATCCATGGATTTGATGAATGCTACCATCCTTGGTTTCCAGTAGTCATAGTTGGAACCATCAAGCAGAGGTGGTTTGTTCAAAAATCCTCCATCCTTGTCCATTGCACCAGAAAGTACCTTCCCTGAATCTCACCCAGAACCAAACAAGGGTGCAAGCTCTGATGCCAATTGAAATTCTGGCACAAATATCAGTTTTCCTACACAGATGTTGAGACACGGATATCCAACACAATGAACAAGATAACAAAAATAATAACAGTGCAGAAGGTAAAGAACACAGTGATATGTTTACCCAGTTCGGATCAACAATCCTACTCTGGGGGCTACCAAGCCAGGGACGAAATCAATATACGATAGTATCAATTCATAGATCATACAGCAACCACACCCGGTTATAATCTGCTCACTTAATCACTACCCTTCCTATGACTTCTACCTAAGACTCACCTAGGTATGAGGCCCTCCTCAAATCCCTCTTCAATCACAACCCGTGACTGGTTCCTTTCAACACAAGTGACAAAACGAAAGCCACATTTTCAAAACACACAATTCTCAATACTTTAGAGCTTATGAGAATTGACACACAAGAAACTCAATGCTTAAAAGCTTACGAGTAACTGATAGAACTTACAACACAAAAACCAGTCCTTATACTGTTATCAGAATGATACCAGTTAGGCTCACAAATAACACTCGAAAACCCTAACAAAACACACGTAAGTTCCACACTTAAACTAGGTTTACACCAGTCAATATATAGCATTAAATCTGGACTGGATTGGGCTTCAAAAACGCAACAAGGAGACTGCTCACAAATCTGCAATAAAACTCCAACAAAATAGGTCTTCAATCTAAAGTTTCCTAATATGTCTCCATAATTAGAAAATGCTGAAAATCCGAAAATCAACACATAAAAACTCAACCCAAAAATACTTTGGATGCCACATAGGATAACCAAATATTCACAGAATATTCAGTAACAATTAACAACAACAGAATCTTCCTTTTAAACCAAAATCAGACGCGATGTCCTATGAGCCAGTATGGGACATCTTTATCCGACATGTTGAATGCAGAAAATTAAAACATCTTTATCCAACATCTTGCTGCTAGAATAGTTTTAGCAAAATAAATGCCAACAAACCAAAACAAAGAAATAACAATATCCTCAAATCCTCTCTTGAGGTCTTGGTTCATAATTGGTCCCAAAAGTCAACTTAGGGGTGAATTAGGTCAAGAAACCCTAATTCCTGATTTTTGATGAATGCATCCCCTGAGGAAAAATTGACTTAATGACTGGGTTTATGAGGTTCCATGGAGCATATTAGGTTATGTTTTGGATCTTTTGCTCATGCCCAGATGAAAACTTCCATCACGAGGCTCTGGTCGACCAAAACCCTAATTTGGTGGCACTGGCGATCCTGAGGCTTGATCCACCTAGAAGGGAGCAACCTTGTGCTTAATCCTTAAAGTGGGAGTCCTCTTGATCCATTGTAGATGTCTGAGAGTGTAGACAAGTTGAAAATCATGTCAATTCTTGATTGATCCTTTGTCTAAAAGCTCTGAGAGGGCTTAAAACCCTAAGTTCTGATTGCAGTGGATGCTCACCCATCTTTGGGGAGACTAATGGTTCATCCATATTGTGATGATGATTCGCACAACAATGGGAAATCTTAGTGGTCAAAATTTGGGGTATGACAGATGCCCCTATTTAATCTTCTTGGACCCGAAGGTGTGAATGACGAAGGTATTCGGGCATTCGGGGTGCAAGAGGATTAAATATCGGAATACCCAAAATTTTGATGGTGGTTATGAATGGCAGATTGCACTCATCTTCTTTTGCTAAGCAATGATGCTTAGAAAAGGTAAACTTCCCCCTGATCCTGGTTTCCTACCAAGGAACTGGTCTTAGTTGCGGAAATAAACTTCCCCTCGATCCTGGTTTCCTACCAAGGAACTGGTCTTAGTTTCTGATTTAAACTTCCCCTCGATCCTGGTTTCCTACCAAGGAACTGGTCTTAGTTTCTGATTTAAACTTCCCCTCGATCCTGGTTTCCTACCAAGGAACTGGTCTTAGTTTCTTTTGTCAATAAACTTTATTGACAAGGGACGCTATTCGTAGCGGTTTTCCTTAAACTTCTCACCGAATTTTCCTGGGGAGATGCCATTTAATGGAAAAAATTTTGATGTCAGACTTGCTGGGGAACCCAGTCGTCTGAGTTGTAGAGGTGTACAAACTTCTCTGTTGTAGATACCATTTGTTGACTCTATTTGGGGAATGCGAGTCTCCTGAAAGACTGCCTTCGTTTGGGGTCTTACATCATACTTTTCTCGGGACCTTTCCCGGAGAAATGCCATATGATGGGATCCAATTTTGAGGTGCCGATGACCTTTTCATCAGTGGTTAGGAGGCTTTCTCTCGGGATTTTCTTTAATCTGGGAAAGCAAGGATATTATTTTCGATGGCGAAGAGTGATATCTGTTGAAAGTTTCTCTAGTTTTTCAGAGGTTCAAGTTATCAAAGTGGTCGAGGAGCCAACTTCATTCCAGAAATAAACTAGAGGAGAGAGATTGTTTAGACGCAGCATTTCCTGACGAGGAAAAAACTTAACAACTCGATTGAGAGGACTTTTTATCACCAAGGTTTAAGACCGACTAGAGTGATAGCAATGCAATATGAAATGTGAATGCAAATCAATAATGCATGATGTATGTATGTATATGCTGACAAAATTGACGCGACATACAAATTAAAAGATGAACATGATTGGATATTCGGCCACCGCGGGGCGAAGAAGTACCGTTGGTCCAAAAAGTAGCAATTCTACCTTGCTTAGGAGAAGTAGTCCTCGCGGGGAACTATGTTGGTCGGGCTTAGGAGATAAGAACTCGGCCGAGGCGTGTCAGACGAAACAATGTCTCTGACACATTTGATCCCTTCATTCAGGCGTATTGGCGTAGAAGGAGTACTTTGATTCTGCACTTTGAAGTTCGATTACTTCTGGAGAAGCAGTTGATGCTCTTTTGATGTTCAACACTCAAAAGAAATTTCCATCTTTATTTTAAAGGAGAAAAAGTTTTACAAGTAAATTCATTTTTGTTTTATTTCAAGAATCGTTGATCATGTTAAAATGTCGTTCAGTAAAGCTAAAACAAATGAGAATTACAAACAAAAGCACAAGGGCTCAAATTTTATTGATAAGATGGAGATCAGCCAAACGCGTGATTCCAAAGAGTATTTACAAAGTTAGAAAATGGTAATTTACAGGGAAAAGGGCTATGTTGAAACATAACGACCACTATCCTTCTACCAACTTTGAATTCGGGACATCCTGAGCTTCTGTCGAAGATGACCTTGACTGGAGTTTTCCTCTGATGGATGGTGTAACTGCTGCTGCTGAGGGACTTGCCTCTGTTGAACATAGTTACTTGCCATTATCCCTAATTTTTGCCTGGATTGTACTTTGATGTTTCCAATCCACCGGTATGATTTTTTTCATGTCTCTAACTTTTGCCTGGACCGCCCTTTCGGGTTTTCAATCCACCGAGATGTTTTTTTTAGGCGAAGTATTTCTTGACTACATCAACATTCGTGGGGTAGGTAAATTCCTCTCCGTCCATGGTTGCAAGTCTCAAGGCGCCGCCTGAGAAAGCTTTCGTGACCACATAGGGGCCATCATAATTCGGAGTCCATTTACCTCGAGAATCAGTGAGAAATGATTGTATCTTCTTGAGCACCAGGTCTCCTTTCCTGAAGACGCGAGGTCGGACCTTTTTGTCGAACGCCCTCTTCATTCTCTACTGATACAACTGACCTTGGCATAGTGCCGTTATCCGCTTTTCTTCGATCGGATTCAGTTCGTTGTGTCGACTTTGACACCATTCAACTTCTGTAAACTTAGCTTCCATCAATACCCGGATTGATGGGATCTCTACTTCTATGGAGAGCACTGCTTCCATGCCATATACTAGAGAGAAAGGGGTTGCCCCTGTTGAAGTACGAACAGATATGCGATAATCGTGAAGAGCTAAGGGTAGCATCTCGTGCCAGTCTTTGTAGGTTACAACCATCTTTTAAACGATCTTCTTGATGTTCTTGTTAGTCGCTTCTACCGCTCCGTTCATCTTGGGTCGGTAGGGAGATGAGTTATGGTGTTCGGTTTTGAACTTAGCGCATAACTCTTTCATCATCTTATTGTTCAAGTTAGATCCATTATCAGTAATGATCTGGCTCGAAACACGATAACGACAGATGATATTATTTTTGATAAATCGGACCACCACTTGTCGGGTTACATTGGCGTATGATGCTGCTTCGACCCACTGGGTGAAATAGTCAATGGCTACCAGAATGAACTGATGTCCGTTTGTAGCTTTGGGCTCAATCAAGCCAATCATGTCGATTCCCCATATGGAAAAAGGCCATGGGGAAGAAAGAACTTTGAGATACGTTGGCGGTACATGAATTTTGTCAGAGTATATCTGACACTTGTGACACCTCCTCATGTACTTGTAGCAGTCGGATTCCATTGTCAACCAATAGTACCCTACTCTTAAAGTTTTTCTCGCCATTGTGTGTCTGTTGGCATGAGTGCCAAAGGACCCTTCGTGAATTTCTTTTATTAACATGTCTGCTTCTGGTCTGTCTACGGATCGGAGCAAGACCAAGTCAAAATTTCTCTTATAGAGTGTATCACCGCTCAGGAAGAAACTACCTGCTAGTCTTCTGAGGGTTTTTCTGTCCTTCCTTAGTGCCCCAGGTGGGTACTCTTGTTTCTGAAGGAAGCATTTGATATTGTGATACCAAGGTTTGTCGACTATGACTGCTTCAATCGTGAAGATGTAAGCGGGCCTTTAAAGGCGAATTATGTCGATCTTAGGTATGTCATTCCATTGACCTACACTAATCATGGAAGAGAGAGTGGCTAATGCATCAGCCATGTGATTCTCATCACGAGGGATATGATGAAACTCGACTCTGTTGAAGAAGGGTAACAACCTTCTTGCGTAATCTTTGTAAGGAATCAATCCTGATTGGTATGTGTTCCAATCTCCTTTTATCTGATTAATAACCAAGGCTAAGTCGCCGTATACGTCCAAGTTTTTGATCCTCAAATCAATCGCTTCCTCGAGACCCATAATACAAGCTTCGTATTCGGCCTCGTTATTCGTACACTTGAACGCAAGTCTAGTAGTGAAAGGAATGTGGGTACCCAGAGGGGTAAAAATTATTGCCCCAATTCCATTTCCATAATGATTAACTGCTCCGTCAAAGATAAGTCCCCACTGGGAACCTGGTTCTAGCCCTTCACTGGGTAGCGGTTCGTCGCAGTCTTTCATCTTTAGATACATGACATCTTCGTCTGGGAAGTCGAACCCGATTGATTCTTGATCGTCAATCGGTTGATGAGCCAAATGATCGGCTAAAATACTTCCCTTAACGGTTTTCTGAGCGTGGTACTCTATGTCATATTTTGATAGTAGCATCTGCCAACGGGCAATCCTTCCCGTGAGAGCAGGTTTTTCGAAGACGTACTTGATTGGATCCATTTCGGAGATAAACCAAGTAGTGTGGCGAATCATGTACTGACGCAGACGTTTGGCTGCCCAAGCCAAAGTGCAGCAAGTTTTCTCGAGCATCGTGTACCGAGTTTCACAGTCAGTGAACTTCTTGGTTAGATAGTAAATGGCAGACTCTTTCCTTTTGGTTTCGTCTTGTTGTCCAAGTACACACCCCATTGAGTCTTCCAAAACTGTGAGGTAGATGATCAGTGGTCTTCCTTCCATTGGAGGTGATAGAATCGGAGGATTCAACAGGTATTTCTTAATACTGTCGAAGGCGGTTTGACAATCTTCTGTCCAAACGCAATCCTGGTTCTTTTTGAGTAATTTGAAAATCGGCGAACATGTCGCGGTCATGAGGAATATGAATCTAGAGATGTAGTTCAAACGTCCCAGGAATCCTCTGATTTATTTTTCAGTTTTCGGAGAAGGCATTTCGTGAATGGCCTTGACCTTGTCAGGATCAACCTCAATTCCTTTCTGGCTGACGATGAACCCTAAAAGTTTCCCTGAACGGACACCGAAGGTGCACTTGTTGGGATTCAAGCGGAGTTTGTATTTTCTCAGACGCTCAAATAGTTTTGACAGGTGGGTCACATGCTCCTCCTCTGTCTTATATTTTGCAATCATATCATCGACATATACCTCGATTTCCTTGTGTATCATGTCATTAAAAAGAGTAGTCATGGCCCTTTGATAGGTTGCCCCGGCGTTCTTCAAACCGAACGACATTACCTTGTAACAAAAGGTACCCCATAGGGTAATGAACGAAGTTTTCTCCATGTCTTTCAGTGCCATTTTGAATTGATTATAGCCCGAGAATCCATCCATAAAGGAGAAAACTTTGAACTTTGTTGTACTGTCTACCAGCATGTCAATGTGTGGTAAAGGAAAGTCGTCCTTTGGACTAGCCTTGTTCAGATCCCTGTAATCGACACATATTTTGACCCTTCCGTCCTTTTTTGGAACAGGTACGATGTTGGCTAACCATTGAGGATATTCAGATGTGGCGAGGAAACCCGCGTCAATCTGTTTCTGCACCTCCTCTTTGATTTTGATGGCCATGTCGGGGTGAGTCCGTCTCAACCTCTGCTTTACTGGCGGACATTCCGACCTTAATGGTAAGTGATGTTCCACGATGCTGGTATCCAACCCTGGCATATCCTGATAGGACCAAGCGAATACATCGGGGAATTCTTTGGGAAGCTTTATCAAACTCTCTTTGGCAGTTGGACTGAGCAGTGCCCCAATCCTGATTTCTTTTCTCTCTTTTTCTGAACCCAAGTTTACCGTTTCCAATGGCTCTTTGTGAGGTTCAATAGACCTTTCCTCTTGTCTGAGTAATCGGGAGATCTCTTCTGGAATTTCGTTGTCAACTTCTTCTTCAGCCCCAAATAACGGGAACTCAAAGTCAGGAGAAGGCATTGGATCGTATGTTTCAACGGGGTTTAAAACAAATAATCTGCATGACGTGATGATTCGTGTTTAGAAGAGATAGAGAAAATGCAAAAGTGTGTGCAGTGTATTTTTTTTATTACTGCTTATTTTTATTAGTGAATTGTTCTTTAGGATTACCATTTTCTAAGAAAAGCAAAAAGAGAAAACAACAATTAATGCGGAAATTACAGAACGACATTATTTTATTAATGAACAAGTCGACTCTTGAAACTACAGTCCTATAAAACAAAACTCTGTCGCTTTGGGCGAAGCGAAGAGGGAAATTTACAGAAAGCAAGCCCTATCAAAACATTCGTTTCACCTGGGCAGGGTGAAAGGTTAAAGATGGAAATTACTTTGACTGGTGAATGACCTTCGGAACATCGACAGCAACCCATTGGCGGCGAACTCCTCGGTGAATCACAAAGTCTGGCACCTTCCTTGATTTGTCTTCAGAAATAAAACTGATTTCTGGTGGAGCAGGATCATTGGAATCTGCCTCCCAGGCAGAATTGTCGTAGGAGAATTCCTCAGTTGTATTTTGCATAGCATTTGTGCTCTCAGCTGTATCTCCCCATCCAGTTGGCTGGATGTCTTCGAGCCTGATACGAGAGCTTTCGGGAGCGGTGTACTTGACCATATAGTCGTATTTTCTACTCAGTTGTCCCAAGGTGTCCCACACTTCTTTCGAACTGGAGGAGTCATCCCTCTCGATGACGTTGACCTCGGGAATGGCATAATTAATGAATTCTAGTCCTGCAAACTTAGCAAATTCATCGTCATGTTGAGTAGTTTCTGAATGACCTGAGTGTTGATCCCATGACATGGTGGGGACACAGGTATTCTGTTCAATGATGCTCAGCTGAGTTTCATTACTCGGCTGACTTTCTGGCCCCAAGTCTCCTGGGTAAGGCTGCCACATTGGCAGGCCATCCATCGGGCCATAGTAATTGTGGTAAAAGTTGTCTTTCATCAGAGTGTCCTCCTCTAATGAATTTGGCGGAGCACGACATCCTTCCGGATCACAATCTGCGTATATCATTTCGACATCTGACCGTGGTATAAATCTCGGACCCTGTGCGGGATAGCAAAATGGCGTAGGCACCTCTTCCTGAGATATATAACCGTCCTCGTTAAGATAGGACTTCCATTCTTCATCCGTGTCGGAGGGATCCTCCTCATTGATAACATGGACTATTTGAGACACTAGGTGAAGGAAACCTCCACTGTGGAAGAAGTTCTGAATGGGATGAAGACTTTCATAGTTAGTAGCTGTCCGGGTACAGGTTGCAGAATAACTAAGACCCTTCTTTGTTGTATTGCTAGTAGGAATGACAAGCTGTCCCCATCCCGTTGTATAGGTACTCTCGACCGCTTTAATAGCATCTTTGTATGAGGAAATTGAAGTTCATACTCCGGATTGATCGTCCTTGTGTAACGAAAGTGCTTGGAACTGGGTTCCGATTATCCCTTCCGACTCTACATAAGTGGATGACGATAAATTGCTGACGAGCAAGGCCTGTTCCCCACAGACTGTGATGAGTTAGCCGTTCTGGATGAACTTTAGCTTTTTGTGGAGGGTTGAAGTGACCGCTCCAGCCTGATGTATCCAAGGTCTTCCTAATAAACAACTGTACGTTGCCCGGATGTCCATGACCTGGAAAGTGTGAGGACCAATAGTTATGGGAAGATCAACTTCACCGATAACCGTTTTTCTGGATCCGTCGAACGCTTTGACGACGACCTCGCTGGTTCTCATCGGAGGGCCTTTGAATGATAATTGCATCAAAGTGGACTTCGGCATAACATTCAGGGTTGACCCTGTGTCTACCAGTACGCTGGCTAAAGCATCCTCCTGGCAGTTAACTGTGATATTGAGTGCCATGTTATGACGGCGACCCTCTTCAGGTAATTCCTCATCACTAAATCCCAAATTATTGCAAGAAGTGATGTTAGAGACAATACTATCGAACTGTCTGATTGTTACATCCTGTTCCACAAAGGCTCGCTCCAAGACTTTCTGTAGAGCCTCCCTGTGCGCTTCTGAACTGAGTAACAGTGATAATACCGAGATCTTTGAAGGAGTCTGTAACAGTTAATCCACAATGTTGTATTCACTCCTTTGGATGAGCTTCAACATCTCATCGTTGTTTTTCGAAAGGTCGGGATTATTGAATTGACCGACTGATGGATTGGGAGCTTTTGTCTGAAGTTCCTTTTCTTTGTTAGACTCTCCAACTCCTCTGTTGAAGATCCTACCACTCCATGTTACACGACTGATGTCTGCAATATTCACGATGGAGGGTAATGGAATTTCCTTTCCATTTTCAATTATCATTGCACCGTATTTGTAAGGGATTACCTTAGCTGATTCATACGGTAGTGGTCCTGGCAGATAGATGACTATGGGAACCTTCTGGTTTTTCTGACCATCGTACGTAATCTCGATCTGTTCCCGGTTGGGAATTCTTGATTCGTCAAGCAGAGGGGTAATGGAAAAAACATTCCTGGTCCTCTGATGATCAGAGATGACGACAACGTCCTCAATTTGACTGGCAAGGTAGTTTGGCGACCAATTGATGGGTCCGGAACCTAGATATGGGCGAATCTCTCCACGATCCACTTGCCCCTAGAGAGCTGCTCTCACAAGGTAGCACCCTTGGTTACTTTCTGAACAGACTCCACAACGTTCATAATTGTGTGGTGGCACCTAGCCACGCCCACTTTGAATACAATGTAACCTCACTAGGTTAGCTTCCACAGATCGGACATCCTGACTTTGACGCCGAGTGGGGTTTCTGTTATTGATACTAATTTACTGAGTATCTTCATCCATGTAGATTGGCATCCACCAATGATTTAACAAGTACTGAAGTGCTTCCTGGACAAGGGCACATCCCTGATCGTTTTCGCAACCCGCTTTATAGCTGTGATAATTATGTGAGATCAGGAATCCGAGTCGGACCTGCTCAGCATGCAGCTCTACCAAGTTGGTATTCATCAAGGGAATGTCAAAGATTTGAACCATATTGATCTGATAGGGATTCCTATCATGGTAGTCCTGGATCCATCCAAGATCTATCTGACGTTGGAGGGCCTCCTGTACAAAAGAGCATCCCTGTTTGTTTACCGAGCAAGTCAGACAAGAACTGTAATCGTGCCGCGGCAGATTATGATACTGGCTTTGCCTTGAGTGCATTGCCACCAAGTTAACATTCATCACATAGATGTCGTGGTTCTGAATGACGTTAGAATTCGTATAAACCATGTTAACTCCACGAACTCGGTGCTCTTGGATCCATCCCAGATCCATCTGTTCCTGTAGAGCTGATTGCACCACAAAACATCCTTGATTGCTTTTAGAGCAGATATCACACTGGTGATAATTATGAGGTGGCACATGACTGTACCCACTCTGTCTACAATGCATCTTGACCAGATTGGTCCTTAACAAGAGTACATCGTGAATTTGATAGACATTGTTAAATTCTTTCTCAATCAGGTTGACCGTAGCCTTCTCGTGTTGAGGCAGCGGGTTCGTGAGAACATTGGGATTCGTATCTTTGAAAGATAAGACCCCGCTCCTAACAAGCTTTTTCACGTCGGATTTGAAATTGAGACAATTCTCTATGTTATGCCCTGATCCTCCTTGATGATAAGGGCATGTCTGATCCACCTTAAACCAAAAAGGCAGATTTTTCGGTACTGTAAGAGGAGACTTAGTCTGGATGTGCCCCTTTGCCAGTAGTAACGGAAATAGTTATGTGTATAACATGGGTATAGGATCAAACCCTGGTGGCCGCGTTGTACAGTTGTTATTGTATGGAGGACGAGCCTGCTGAAGAGGCTGTTGTGTCCTTTGCTGATTAGGTTGGCTCTGTGTAACCTGAGGTTGATACATAGGAATAGGCGTAGGGCTGATAGCAGGAGTTACAGCTGCTACCGGTTGGTACCGTCGCCTTTTCTTTCCGGGAGAGATATTCCTAATATCTTGCTCTTTTTTCTTAGGGAGAGCACTACCGTATCGTTTTCTACTACTTGATGATCCAACGTCTTTTATTAGACGTCCTTCTCGGACGGCTTCCTCAAGACGAACTCCCATACCGACCATCTCGGTGAAGTCACTGGGCGCACTGGCAACCATTCTGTCATAGTAAAATGAGCTTAAGGTCTTTAAGAAGATCTTTGTCATCTCTTTTTCCTCAAGAGGTGGACAAATCTGAGCGGCAATTTCACGCCATCTCAGAGCATACTCCTTAAAGGTTTCCTTGTCCTTTTCTGACATTGATCTGAGTTGATCTCTGTCCGGTGCCATGTCCAAATTGTATTTGTATTGTTGGACGAAGTCAGTACCAAGATCTCTGAATGTACTGATCGTAGTACGGTTTAAAGCCATGTACCATTTAAGTGTTGCACCGGTTAAACTATCCTGAAAGTAGTGAATCAGTAGGTCCTGATTCTCTGTCTGAGCTGACATTCGCCGAGCGTACATCACCAGATGGCTCTGAGGGCAAGAGTTACCCTTGTATTTTTCAAAGTCGGGCACTCGAAATTTGTGCGAAACTTTCACATTGGGGACCAGACAAAGGTCTGCGGCGTCCTTTCCAAATAAATCCCGACCGCGGATGGCTTGCAGTTCCTTCTGCATTTCCAGGAACTGTTCCTAGAATTCATCCATTCTATCAAACATAGTTTCCTTCTTACCATAAGGTATCGGTGGAATCTGTCCTTCCGGGACAGTGTGCACCACAGGGGGTGGTAGCGTGACTACGGCAGTGAATCTTGGCACTTCCCGAAGTTTGTAACCTTCAGGAGTTCTCAATATGCCTCTGGCATCTTCGCTTTCCCGAAGTTTGTAACCTTCAAGACCAGCGGCATCTGTTGTGATTCCCTGATCTTCAGCGATCGGCGGAACATATCCTTCCAGGATATAGTTAACAGGCATGCCCCAAGGACGATCTTCTGGCATTTGATACCTAGGATCATACTTCTCCACTATTGGCATTGAGGTGATCTCTGAGATCACAGTCCTTTGTAGCTGAGCTTCTTCCAAGGCTTGCATGTCGTTACGAAGCTTTCTCATATCCTCCCTCAGAGCGTCGATCTCTTCTTTCAACTCTTTGTTCTCTTCCTCAAGATCATCCATCTTTTTCTGATGATTGGCCCGAGTATTGTACGAATGAGACAGTTTGATTCTAGAACCGAGACACAAACGTGAGATTCGTAGGTAAGAAGAATATACGATGGGAGAATGATGAATGCAATGATTATATTAATTGTTTTTTGGTTTAATCAAAATAAACTTTGACAATTAGATTGCAAATATCAAACAGTGGGGAAACCCCTTTTTATTGAATTCAAAGGATTACAGAAATGGAAATACAGTAGATTACAAGGTGCAGAAACAGGAACCTAAGCTAATGGGTCCAGAGTCCTCTCTGAAGAGAAATCGGGTGCTGACTCTGGTATTTTCCTTTTCTTTGACCGGGGCTCTTGGGCCATTGTCGGGTTGTCATTCCTTTGCCAGGTGAAAGGAGTGAGCAAATTCCTTTGGTCATCTTGATTCTCTACAGTATGTTGCTCCAAAATTTCAATCAGAGCGTCCTTATCTTTCAGTAGTTGCTGTATTTTGATGCACTCCACGTTGAGGGTGCGGTACTTGTTCTTCCAAGACCTCCTCTCCCGTTGAACTTTGTTGAGAGTAACCTGAAGCTTTTCAGTTTCCGAAGTACATGACAGACTCCCTTGGTGGAAGAACTCCATGACGAGGATATGGCATCTTTAGCTTGAGAGCTCTAGTTTGTACCCAGTGGAGATAAGGCTCCACAGAGACACAGTCAGGTTTTCCTAGAGACTCTCGTCCTTTCTTATAAACGTGTTTCCAAGCGTGCACTATTTCCATCTTTAGTGCTCTGTCATTTTCTCCTTCCTTGAAGAAAAGACCTTCCAGATGAGCATTCCGTGGGACATGCCTCATTGGGTATCCAAATTGACGACGAACCAATATCGGATGATAGTTGATTCCACCCTTAGTTCCTATAAGGGGTATGTTGGGGAAGTTTCCACAACGATCAATGATCCTGATTCCATCATAAATCCTATTACACCAATCTATGTCAGAGTTGGTGAGGGACATGATTTTCTACGACCAGCGTAAGACATTCTTATGATCCCAAAAAGCAGCAGACTTAGGCAAATGGAAGATAAAGCATTTGTAAAGCAAAGGTACACAGCATGTGATCTCCCTTCCGCTGTACAAATTCCCTAAGTGTACAGAATGATACGCATCTGCGAGCAAAGTTGGCACAGGGTTTCCAATGAGAAAAACCTTAATGGAGTTGATATCGACGAAGTTATTAATGTTGGGCAACAAAAATAACCCGTAGGTGAGTAAAACAAAGATGCTTTCAAAAGCAGTCCCATTCCCTATACTAGCAAAGTATAGAGCTTTCTTTGTCAAGAACTGGGCTGGAAAACCTTGTATGCCACCCTTGGTAGTCAAGTGAGTCCTGACCTCAGACTCATCCAAATGGATTGCTCTTGCAATGGTCTGATTCTTTGGAATATCTTCCAGTCCAGAAAATGGAGCTCAATCAGTGATGTGTAAATCAGTCAGGTGAGAGTACTCTTCCAGCGTTGGTGCTAGCTGGTAATCCGGGAATGTGAAACAGTGATAGACCGGATCATAAAACTGAATGAGCGCATCCATGATTCCCTCAATCACATGGACTCTTAACAGAGGTAGCAGACCTCCGTACTTGGCTCTGAAGGCCTCTTGGTTTGTGATCATTCTCGCCAAACCTCTTAAATCCTCTAGTTTTGGAATCCTGAAGATGTACTTATGAGTTCTCCTTCTACCGAAATCCATTAGCGTAATCCTTTTCTCTGATATTAGCAATCACAGTCTTAGTTTATTTTGAAAAAATCAGAGAGACTAGAAGAGAATTTTTTTTTTGTTTTAATGTTTTTTTAAATGAATGCATGAATGCAGCACACAAAAACATAGAACAAACATGGGGTCAAAGGGTCGTTGTCATGGAGTCAAGGCTCTACCCATCCCAAAGGTTTACTAATGATTTTTGTACCTGTCTCTCTTCATCATCAACTCTTGTCAAGAAAACACCAGCGGGTCGGGAACCGTGCTAGGTGGTGTTTTTTGAAGAGTCCTCAGAAGAGGGTGGCATCGCATGACAACTATTTCCGATAGCCTCTGCGCCACTAAAGGGTTTTTTCCTAGGTGTATACTCAATCTTTCCACATGCGGCATCACACGCATTCCCATTAGCAGAAAAATAAACACATATATCAATTAGGAAAAGCAGTATATATATTTGTCTTAAATAATCCTAGACCTCTAGTCTTATGATCCTAAACAGAAATGACTCCCCAGCCGAGCTGTCATTTTTGTGAAATCAGGATTTTCTACCTAAGAGATGAGACATCTAACAGGGGCAGACGCGTCCCCAACAGAGTCGCCATTTTCTGTGGAAAATGGGGACGATGATGACTAGATCTCACTGTGACGCTCCCCAGCAGAGTCGCCATTTTTCTGTAGCGAGTGATTTTTGGATGTGGTTGCGAAGCATGATCGCTCTGGTACTACAACTCGATTCATTTTTTATCCTATTGAAGCTGATGAAGGAAGGGAAATAGATGTCTCCAATTAACCCTGCTTACATACTGAGTTTAAACAGCGGTCTGTTAGGTTACAGATGTTACAAAGATTCGGGGGGTCTCTCTTAGGTTATTTCTCCGGAATGGTACCTGGACATGATGTTAAGACTGATGTTTTATGAAATGATGGGATTTTGGGTTTTTTTGTTTAGTGTGCTCGCTAAGATTTTTCTTTCAATCTTATGCCTATGTATTCCCGTTTACCGAAACAAGGAAATCAGAGCGTTAGTAGTTCTTCCTATTCTACAGGAGGAAATGGTGTTTTGGTGTCTTGTTCAAAGCCCAAGACGTGAAGCTGAATGTAGTTTGTATCTTGTTCAAAGCCCAAGATATGAAGCTAAAGAGTCTATTTGTATCTTGTTCAAAGCCCAAGATATGAAGCTAAAAGAGTTTGACTTTAGAGAGAATTTGTCATCTCTAAAGAGGGGTTTGTATGTCACAACTGTTTATAAAGGAGAATTACTTTAACCAGGATTTGTGAATCTGGCAATGCCATAATTTCCTTTATAGGGGATTTCCAACCTGAAGGAGAAGACTTTAACTCAGTGTAGAGCAATGCTATCTTTCCTTAGGAATTTCTCATGCTAAAAGAGGGACAGTGGCATGGATGTAAATAATCCAGAGGCTTGCCGCTTATAGTGATTAGATGAAGGGGAAGGAGTTGTTGATGTTTGTGTACTGTGAACGAGGCACAACTTTGATGCTAAAAGGTTGATTGGATCAACCAATGGTTTTCTTATACAAAGCCTAAGACGAGGCTAATATGTGTCTCGTACAAAGCCCGAGAGAGAGGCTAAAAGGTTTTGACTCAACGAGGAAGTCCTTTTGTATCTCATATAAAGCCCGAGATGGAGGCTAAAAGGTTTTGACTCAACGAGGAAGTCTTTTTGTATCTCGTATAAAGCCCGAGATGGAGGCTAAAAGGTTTTGACTCAACGAGGAAGTCTTTTGTATCTCGTACGAAGCCCGAGATGGAGGCTATTTGTTAGCTCCGCTGGGGAGAATCATTTTACAAAGCCCAAGAGAAGGCTATTGTGACTGTTTCAGTTGAGTGACAGATCCAATATGCTGATTTAAAGAGAAAATCAGTTCTTATATGAGTAATGTTTGCACTCAGGGATTTGACTCGAGGATCAGGGTTATTTTCTGTTCTTTAAGGAAATGGGAAATCCAAGGGTATTGAGACTGTCCAAGTCTACGGGTTGTCTTCCTATTTTTTGAAGGGTGCTTGAGAATGTCTTTGAGACTCAAGGAAATTGGACTGTCCAAATCTAGAGTTTTATCTTTTGTACTATGCTTTGAGAAACAGTAGTAGACTCTTGGAAAGACTGTTCTATTAAGATGATTGATTTCTGTTCCTATACCTCTAGGAGGTCGTCGGGACAATTTGTACGAAGCCCAAGAGGAGGCTGGAAACTTTTAAGAAGCCGAGTGGCCCTTGTATGAAGCCCAAGAGGAGGCTATCATTCCCAGAGGAAGAGATCATTATACGAAGCCTAAGAGGATGCTGTGAATACTTCTAAGAAGCCGACGGGTCCTTGTACTAAGCCCAAGAGGAGGCGGGGATGCTTTTAGGAAGCCTGTGGGTCCTTGTACAATGCCCAAGAGGAGGTCGATGCTTTTAAGAAGCCCGTGGGTCCCCAAACCCCGAGAAATTCAAGACAGGCTATTCACAAGGAATAGATTAAGCCAGGAAAGTTAGAGAATTTGGAAGAAACTCAAGAGATGCCATTCATGGAGAATACATTCATCTCTAGGGAGGTAGAGTTTCTTGACAATTCCTAAGGAGGACAGCCGAAGAGAAGACTGTATCTGGTGCTCCTATGGGGGATCTAGTATTGTCTACTTCTATGAATAATCGAAACGGCTTTACTTAGTGCTAGACGTAGTTGCCGGGGAAACTCTAAATATCTATACTATTATTACACAGTCGATATGAGTTTATGAAAGAAGACTTACAGCGAAACAGCCCCACAATACAGTTATATGTATATGAAAGCGGTAAATGAAAGCGTATAAACACTTACTCGGTTGTAGAGCTTCCATGCTGTTTGGTTATTTTTTCAACAAAGAAAGACTGAAAACAACAGTATATTCAAAATCAAAGGAGAAAGTGCTTTGAAAAAGAAAGATTTGGGGCTTACAGCTCAAGGAAAGGCCCAGGGTTTTACCAGTGATCGCACTGTTAAATTTGTACAGAGGGACTTATACAAGTGACTGTGGCCCAAAAAAATTATTTTCTGTACAAAGGGATGGGTCTTACACTCTCTCAAGAGGCCCAAGAAGTTTTAAGAAAAGAAATGAGTCTTACTACTCGAGGGTATGCCCAATATTTGTTTTTCAACGGATGATGATCGCGTCGAATTTTTTTGAAATACAACGGGACATATACCGTAAGTGACGCCCAAAAAATAGGTTGTATTTACAAAGGGTAGGGTCTTACACTCTATTAGAGGCCCAAAAGAAAAAGAGTGGGGCTTATAACACGAGGGTAGGCCCAGATGATTTTTCGTTTAAAATGGCGATCGCGCCGAGATTTTTGAAAACGCAGTGGGTCTTATACAATGTATTGAGGCCCAAAATGGTTTGGTTTTCAAAGGGGGTTGGGTCTTACACTCTAATAGAGGCCCAATTGTTTTAAATGAGTCTTATAGCTCGAGGAGAGGCCCAATTGATTTAAAAGACGACAATCGCGCCGTTTACTTGTACAGGGGGGCTTATACAATAAGTGAGGCCCCAAAATAGTTTGTACAAGGGGATTTAGGTCTTACACTCTCTCAAGAGGCCCAAGAGTTTTGAAAATGATTTATGAGGGTTGAATTAATCCAAAAACCCTAATTTGTTTTCAAAATGTATTTTAATTGAATAAAAATTCAATTAAAATGATCAAATTGTTTAACATATGGAAAAAAAATTGTGATCTTGGATTAATGCTTCAAAAATTAAGTATTGACCTACAAAATAATTAGAAGGCATTAAAAGTTGCAAAATCAAGGTGGAAAAAATATTCAAAATGTCAAAAACAATTAAAATATTAATTCTTTGCAAAAATATCAATTATATGAAATAAATAATATTTTTGGGATTTTTTGGGAAAATAAAATATTTTAACATTTTTGTATATTATTAAAAAATGAATCAACTCAAAATCATTAAAACTCAGAGAGAAATTAATTTTTGAATCAATTAAACAAAATCACAAAATTCAAATATTTGAATTTATGAAAATGGCGCCAAGAACATGGACCAAGAACACGCACGTTTTCTGCCTTATCCAGATTTGCATTTTCTATCCAATCTCACTGAATACTTGATTATATCATGCAATCCACATACCAATCAACTCGTTTCAACCTCACTATCATGTCTATGGCAATTAATTTCATTTAAATTAAGCATAAAATAAGAAATCACGAAAAATCCTCAAGAACCCTAAATTCTGCATGAAGGCTGGGATTTTTAATACACGATTCAAACAAAGCAATTACTTGAGGGGAAACATTCCATGCATGATTATGAACATTTGGCAAAAGTATTGTGTGAGGAAATATGCATAGATTGAGAGATGACCAAGTTTAGGCCTACCTCTAGGTCTTGACAGCAAGAGCAAATTGATTTCTGAGTTGGAGGTGTTACATATGAGTTGTGATGATCTGAACAACTTCCCTACACCCTATGGAGTGTGTTTGAATGCTTGGACTTGATGGAAATTGGCTGGATCACTTCATGGCATCTCAACTGCAACTTGGTTAAAACCTTGAGCAATTGACTGGTGATTCTGAGAAATCAGTGTTCCAGATGTTGTTTAAGTGTTTGATCAGCTCACATATTATGTATATGAGGTGTGTGTGTGATTGGTTTGAGTGGAATTGCTCTCTAATGAAAAACCCGATAGTGACTTGCTAAGAAAGGCATTTTTGAGAGTGAGAAGTGGATTTTGAGAAAGGCAAGTGTTGTAGGCCTTTGGTGTACTTAAACTAATCACAATTGAGCTCTATTTATAGTAGAGCAAGTTTGTTTTGCAAGGAATAGTGAATGGCAACTGCTAAGTAGGTTTGGCCAATGTTGGCAAATGAAAATCCAAGTCTCCACTAGCCATTGACTAGAGGTTAGGGCACAGGCTGCTGGTCCCCTTGGTCTTGGATAAGTCTTGACTGAGTTCAGTTGAGAATGGCTCAGTCCATGCCACCTTGATGCTTCCATTGAATGCTCCAATCCAAAATTGGAGTCTTGTCCCTATTTTGGGCAATTCTAGGTTCAACATGCTATTTCTTGTTCCAAGGACTTTGGAGGCTTGGCTCAGTGATTGTCTCCTTTAGATTCAATCCTCAGATGTGTCCAAGGTGATGACAAGGCTTGGAATTGGCTGATTTTGGCAAATCGAGCAAAAGTGCAAAAATCTGCCTTGCCTTGGCAGATTTCAGCAAGGCAACTTGCCAATGTCATATCTCATGGCTCAAGTTGAATTTGGTGATGTCCTTGGCCATTTTGGAAAGCTCTTATATGATACAACAATTGTTTGACCATATTTGGTTTTGATACTTTTTGGATCCAAGTGAAAAATGTCCCTACATTTGGAAAAAAGTAAGGCAAAATCTGACTTAGTGAAAATTTCACTAAGTGTTGGAACAAAGTGACTTTTCTTGATTTTGATCATTCCATAACTCAAAATCCATGAGGAATTTGGACATAGGTCAGTATGAAGCTTTTGTAGAGGGCAATGAGATCTACAAATCAAGTCTTGGATGGGAAAAAATGGCTTTGTGGTTTAGGAGTTATGATCCTCCAAAGTTGGTACCTTTGTCACTTTTTTTTCATAACTTAGAAATTTTTCTAAGTTTTTATGGTTACCCCTTTTACAAGTTATCCCATTTTCTTTGATTTATCTTGATGAATGATGATTCAAATCATACATAAACATCATTTTAGGGTTAAAAATCCATTTTTGTGAAAAATCTCAAAAAGTCAAAGTTGACTTTTGTGCATAGTTGACTTTTTGTCAGATGAATTCCAAACTGTGCAATTCTTCAGGAAATCATGTCCTTGACCTAAATCAAACTTGATGGACATGTTCCATGGGTGGTATAGATGATATTGAATCATGTCTTAGGGCTTGGGAGCATGTCCTGGTCAAAAGTCAAAGTTACAGTTGACTTTTCCTGCGAAACCCTAACTGTGGTTCAAATGAAATTGAAACTTGTTGCTCAAACTTCTTGGATCAATTCATTGTTCCAAATGGATCAATATGGCATATTGGAGATCCTCAAATCCTCTCTTGAGGTCTTGGTTCATAATTTGTCCCAAAAGTCAACTTAGGGGTGAATTAGGTCAAGAAACCCTAATTCCTGATTTTTGATGAATGCATCCCCTGAGGCAAAATTGACTTAATGATTGGGTTTATGAGGTTCCATGGAGCACATTAGGTTATGTTTTGGATCTTTGGCTCATGCCCAGATGAAAATTTCCATCTAGAGGCCCTGGTAAACCAAAACCCTAATTTGGTGACACTGGCGATCCTGAGGCTTGATCCACCTAGAAGGGAGCAACCTTGTGCTTAATCCTTAAAGTGGGAGTCCTCTTGATCCATTGTAGATGTTTGAGAGTGTAGACAAGTTGAAAATCATGTCAATTCTTGATTGATCCTTTGTCTAAAAGCTCTGAGAGTGCTTAAAACCCTAAGTTCTGATTGCAGTGGATGCTCACCCATCTTTGGGGAGACTAATGGTTCATCCATCTTGTGATGATGATTTGCACAATGATGGGAAATCTTAGTGGTCAAAATTTGGGGTATGATAGAAAGGTAAAAGAACTGAGCAAGAAATGATGGATGTAGCGTGTGGGAACAATGAGATGAAATGATTTCCTATGGTAGAGTGGCTGCTTTTGTTGGAAACTTAAACGGAAGTAAATGATATTGCCACAAAATAGTAAATGATTTTTTAAATTTTTAAAAACCAATGAAAGTTTCCCACACGCCATTAATTGCTACAAATCTTCATAAACACAAATGCCAAATTTTCCTCTTAAGGTTTCACATTGACTTGCATCCACATCCTTAGAGAAAATGTCAGCAAACTTCTTCTCTGTAGTGACATGTTCCAACAGACTGGCCTTGTTTTTTTCAAGTTCTCTCCTAAGCAGATGATGAACATTAATGTGCTTAGTGTCCCTCAAGATGTCACAGCAAGATGTCATGACATCATGTTTTACATTATGCTCAACCAGACTTTGTTTCTCATTATCACCTTTGACAATAGAACATAGGGTGGAGTAACTGGACTCTTGAGGGACCCACAAGTAGCAGTTATCTTTAAATCTAACTCCCTTCATAACAACTTCAATCTTCTCATTTGTAACTAAACATTCAGATTTTGTATAGCTGACTTCTAAACCTTCATCACACAGCTGACTGATGCTAATTAATTTAGCAGTCAACCCTTTAACAAGCAACACATTATCAAGACTAGGCCCAACTGAACAATTCAGCTTTCCAATCCCTTTGACCTCACCTTTGGCTCCATCCCCAAAAGTTACATCACTTGTGGAACTAGATTTGACATTCACCAACAGGTTGTTCACACTTGTCATGTGTCTAGAGCAACCACTATCAAAATACCCTTCCTCTTTGGTGGAGCCTCCTAGAGACATATGAGCTAACAAACTAGTGACAGTCTTTGGAACCCATTGTTTAATACTTGGAGGCCTGTTTTGATTTTGTCTAGGTAGAGGATCAGGTTTAGGGTAACCATAGAGCCTGAAGCAGAAAGGTTTTAAGTGGCCAAACCTTCCACAGTAATGACATCTCCATCTCTGAAATCTACCTCTTGAGTGGTTGGGATATCTTCTCCCATGATGATGGTGCATAACCTGTCTAGCTCCGTGAGCCTTCCCATGAGGTTGTGGCACAAACTGATTAGGTACAGGAACATAACCTTTTCCATAACTTTGTGGCATGAGGTGAGGTACCACCTTCTTAGGTCCAGAAACATGTCCTTTCCCATGATGTTGAGACATCTGATGAGACATGTTCTGTTTAAGACCAGAAGAACTAGCATCTGCAGAGTTCTTCTTTTCACCATCAAATCCTAGACCAGTCTTATCACCTGCCCCTTTTCCAGCCTGAAGGAGTTTATCCAGAGTGTCAGTTCCACTATTCAACATTCTGATGGATTTGGACATTTGATCAAGTTGGGATTTTAACAACAGAACTTCATTTTCGAGCTCAGCTTTATCAGCCTTAAGCTGGATTATAATTTTCTTCTGCTTCTCCCCTTCTTGGCATACCTCTTCACTCTTCAGACACAGCTCTTGATAGGAGGTTGCTAGCTCTTCAAAGGTCAATTCATCATCACTAGACTCTCCATCAGAAGCACATATTCCAGTCAATGCCCTAACATGCTTGGAAGTCTCTTCATCATTCTCACTATCAGTATCGGCCCAGGAAACAGATAACCCCTTTTTCTGCTTCTTGAGATATGTAGGACATTCTTTTCTGATATGACCATAACCTTCACACTCATGACATTGGATTCCTTTGTCATGATTAGCCTTCTCTTCAGTTGTTGTTCTCTTCATCTGATCACTTGACTTAACATTTGGTCTATAGTTCCTGTCCATTCTCTTTAACACTTTCTTAAATTGTCTTCCCAGCAGTACAATTGCATTGGATAGCTCCTCCTGTGTTTCAATATCATATTCTTCCTCTTCATCTTCAGTATTAGACACCAATGCGATGCTTTTGACTTTCTTTTCTGATCTGTCATTTAGCCCCAATTCAAATGTCTGAAGTGAACCAATCAATTCATCTACCCTCATTTGGCTGATGTCTTGAGCTTCCTCTATAGCAGTCGCATTCATTTCAAATCTCTTGGGAAGAGATCTGAGAATCTTCCTCACCAGCTTCTCATCAGACATCCTTTCTCCTAGGGCACTAGAAGCATTTGATAGTTCAAGTATATTCATGTGAAAATCATGAATGGTCTTATCATCCATCATTTTCAGATTTTCAAACTTTGTTGTCAATAGCTGAAGTCTTGACATCTTGACCTTGGAGGTTCCTTCATGAGTAGTTTTCAAAATATCCCAAGCTTCCTTAGCCACTTCATATGTGTTAACCAGCCTGAAAATGTTTTTGTCAATACCATTGAATATGGAATTCAAGGCTTTAGAATTTCCAAGAGCAAGCTCATCCTCTTCCTTGGTCCACTCTTCTTCAAGTTTCAGCTTTGACCCACCTTTTTTATCCATCATGACAGGTGGTTTCCATTCCTTCAAAACAGCCTTCCAAGCCCTGCTGTCTAAAGACTTCAAAAAAGTAACCATGCGAGGTTTCCAATAGTCATAATTTGATCCATCTAGAATAGGGGGTCTATTCACAAATCCACCACACTCCTTGTCCATTGCACCAGAAAGTAACAGCCCTAGATCTCACCCAGATACAGAGCAGGATGACCTGCTCTGATACCAATTGAAATTCTGGTATCAGATATGCGATGTCAAGTGAGATGTCACAACATCAATATCTGTTGTATGAACAAGGCAATAATAGTAACAGGAAAAAAAATAGTAAACAACACAAAGGATTGTTCACCCAGTTCGGTCTAACAACCTACGTCTGGGGGCTACCAAGCCAGGGAGGAAAATCACTAATAGTAGTATCAATTCATAGACTCCACAATCAACACACAAGTTGATAATCTACTCACTTAATCACTACCTAATGACACTTCTACCTAAGAACCTCTTAGATATGAGACACCTCTCACTCCCCCTCAATCACACCAGTGATAACACCTAACAATAATGAGAATAAAAGACATACTTCAAAGACACACCTTGATCTTGCTTAAAAGCTTCAATCAAGAACAATACACTCTTGCTTAAAAGCTTTGAGTGGACAACATACAACTCAACTAAAAATAGTCCAATTCACACATCCAAATAGATGAATGAATGAATGGCTCACAAATAACACCCAAACTCAAACCCTAATACTTGAACTCTGCACTCAATATCTTGTCTTCGTGTTCTTCCAAGTAGGGTTGAGACTCCTTTAAATAGAAACAGATTCTTGGGCCTGGGCAATATGAATTCACAGAATTGATTTAACAATTAAAACAGATTTTAACTTCAAATCTTTTCGCCCTCAATAGCGAAACAATCGATTGCACTGAATAAATCTGCACCAAGAATTTCGCCTGCAATCCTCAAACAGAATCTCCCAAGATAACGTGCAGCCCTTGAACACATACCAGACTGAACATAAAGTTCTGTTAACAAATGTCAGAACATCGTGTTCGACATCACACACAAAATCTGCATAATACATCAATACTAATAAAGCCACCATATGTAGAAAGTTGGAAGCACATGTCAAGACATCACATCAGACAACTTGAACACACACATTGTTTTATCAAAATTACAGCCAATCAAAGAACTAACAATAACCATGCTTGTTATTGCACAAATTGATCAATTCGAGCAACAATGCACAAATCTGCCTTGCAAAAATTAGTGAAAAATGCCATTTTCAGTGGATTATATCTTCTTGCTCAAGTTGAGTTATGAGAGGCTCTTGTACTTTTTAAAGAACCCTCATATGGTACTATCCATGTATGATCATAGTTTGTCTTGAAACTATTTGGATCCAACTGAAAAAACCCCATGAACTTTGATGTCCAAGGCTGGTAACTTAGGCAGATTTTTACTAAGTGTTGAAAAAGTGTCATTTTCTTCATTTTTGTCATTTTGATCACTCCATAACTTAAAATCCATGAAGAATTGGAGTTTGATGTAGTTGAAGTTTTTGTAGAGTGTAGGAAGGCCTACAAATCAGGCTTTGAATCACTCAAAATGGCTGCCTAGATCAAAAGTTATGATCCTTGAAAGTTGGTACCAAAACCATCCAAATTTAGTAACTTAGAAAAATTTTCAATTTTTCAAGGTTACCCCTTTTACAAGTTATCTTGGTTTCTTGATCAATTCTTGTTTAAATGACATTATAAATCATATTTTATGAAAATATGAGTCATAAGGATCATTTTTTCCAAAAAAGTAATGTTTTGACTTTTGGCTCCTGAGCGGTTCGATGCGTGAAAACCCTAATTCCCGACTTTTGGGGAATGCATCCTCTGAGGGTAATTTAACTTTGAAAATGGATTATTAGGGTTATTTTGAGAATGTTGAGTCACATGTTGAAGTCTTGGCTCATCTCCTTGTGAAAATCTCACTCTGGAGTTCCCAGTCGTCCAATACCCTAATTTGGCGACATTGGGTGTTTCGAGGCTCAAACCACTTGGAATGTGGCAACTTTGTCCTTAATTCTTGATGTGGGAGTCCTCTTGATCCCTTATGGATGTTTTAGGAGGTTAGCCAAGTTGAAGATCATGTCATTTCTTGATTGATCCTTTGTCTAATTGCTCTAGGAGGGCTCAAAACCCTGATTCTTAATTGTAGTGGATACTCAACTATCTCTGAGAGATTAATGAGGCATGAAGGTACATCCATATTGTGGTGATGATTTTCACAATGATGGGAAATCTTGGTGGTCATAATTTGGGGTATGACAGATGCCCCTATTTAATCTTCTTGGACCCGAAGGTGTGAATGGCGAAGATATTCGGACATCCAGGGTGCAAGAGGATTAAATATCGGAATACCCGAAATTTTGATGGGTGTTATGGATGGAAGCTTGCTCACCCGTCTTCTTTTACTAAGATATAATACTTAGATAAGGTAAAAACTTCCCTTCGATCCTGGTCTTCAGCCAAGGAACTGGTCTTAGTTTTTGAAATAAACTTCCCCTCGATCCTGGTCTTCAGCCAAGGAACTGGTCTTAGTTTCTGAAGTAAACTTCCCTTCGATCCTGGTCTTTAGCCAAGGAACTGGTCTCAGTTTCTTCTTGTCAAGTTCCTTCCTTGACAAGGGATGCTATTTCTAGCAGTTTTTATCAAACTTCTCGCCGAGTTTTACTACTGGGGTGACGCCATTTGATGGAAAACGTTTTGAGGTCAGACTTGCTGGGGAAACCCATTTGTCTGAGCTGTAGAGGTGTTCAAACTTCTCTGTTGGAGACGCCATTTGTTGACTCTACTGGGGGAAAACGAGTCTCTTGATAACCTGCTTTTCGCTTGGGGATATTACATCATACCTTTCTTTGAGTTCTTCTAGGAGAAATGCCATGTGATGTGATCCAATTTTGAGGTGCTGATGACTTCATTAACATTGACTTTCTTAGGAGAAAAACCAATGTGTTGCTGAGAGTCTTTGTTTGAGGGGCTTTCTCTGGGGATTTTCCTTAATCCGGGAAAGCGAAGATATCACTTTCAATAGTAAAGAGTGATGTTCCAGGTGTCGGTCGAACGTCATCTTGCCTTTCAGAGGTTCAAGTTATCAAAGTGGTCGAGGACCGTCTCCAATCCAGAAATAAACTGGGGCAGATATTGTTTAGACGATACATTTCCTGATGAGGAAAGAACTGACAACCCGATTGATAAGAGGACTTTTATCACTTGGGAAATGAGTACAACCAGAGCGATATTAATGTGATATGATTATGAATGTGAATCAATTATGCATGATGTATGTATGTTTATGCTGACAAAACTGACACGGCAAACAGACTAAAAGATGAACACGACTGGATACTCGGCCATGGCGGGGGATACTCGACCAAAATAGCAATCCTGCCTTGCTTAAGAGAGATAATCCCTGTGGGAGAACACGTCCATCGGTCTTAAGAGGCAAGTACCCTGCCGGGGATGTCAGATGAAACATGGCATCTGACACAGTTGATCCTTCATTCAGGCATACTGGTTTAGAAGGAGTACTTTTATTCTGCACTTTAAGGTTCAATCACCTCTGGAGAAGCTATCGATGCTCGTTTTGAAGTTCACAATCAAAAGAATTGCCATCTTTATTTAAAATCAGAAAGATTTTGACAAGTAAGTTTATTTTTGTTTTATTTCAAGAATCATTGATCATGTTAAAAATGTCATTCTGTAAAGGTAAAAGAAATGAGAATTGCAAACAAAAGCACCAAGGCTCAAATTTTATTAATAAGATGGAAATTATTCAAGCGCGTGATCCCATATAGTATTTACAAAGTTTAGAAAATGGTAATTTAAGGGAAAAGGGCTACATTCAAACATAACAATCGTTATCCTTCTACCAACTTTGAATTCTGGACATCTTGAGCTTCTGTCGAAGATGACCTTGACTGGAGTCTTTTGAGGGATGGTATTACTGCTGGGGATTTAACCTTGTCGGACGTAGTTACTTGCCGTGAATCCCTAATTTTTGCCTGGATTGTACTTTGAGATTTCCAATCCATCGGGATGATTTTTTATTGTGTCTTTAATTTTTGCCTGGACCGCCCTTTCGAGTTTTCAATCCACCGAGACATTTTTTTTATTTAGGCGAAGTATTTCATGACTACATCAACATTCGTGAGGTAGGTGAATTCCCCTCCATCCATGGTTGCGAGTCTCAAGGCACCGCCTGAGAAGGCTTTCTTAACCATGTTGGTGTCATAATTCAGAGTCCATTTGCCCCAGGAATCAGTGAGGAATGACTGTATCTTTTTGAGCACAAGGTCTCCTTTCCTGAAGACACAGGGTCGGACCTTTTTGTCGAACGCTTTCTTCATTCTTTGCTGATACAACTGACAATGGCATAGTGTCGTTATTCTCTTTTCTTCGATTAGGTTCAGCTCATCGTGTCGACTTTGACATCATTCAGCCTCTGTTAGCTTAGCTTCCATCAATATCCGGATTGATGGGATCTCTACTTCTATGGGAAGCACTGCTTCCATGCCATATACTAGAGAGAAAGGGGTTGCCCCTGTTGAAGTGCAGACAGACGTGCGATAATCGTGAAGAGCAAAAGGAAGCATTTTGTGCCAGTCTTTGTAGGTTACAACCATATTTTAAATAATCTTCTTAATATTCTTGTTAGCTGTTTCTACCGCCCCGTTCATCTTAGGTCGGTAGGGAGATGAGTTATGGTGTTCGATCTTGAACTCAGCATACAACTCTTTCATCATCTTATTGTTCAAGTTAGATCCATTGTCAGTAATGATCTGGCTTGGAACACCATAACGACAGATGAGATTATTTTTGATAAATAGGACCACCACTTGTCGGGTTACATTGGTGTATTACGCTGCTTCGACCCATTTGGTGAAGTAGTAATGGCTACCAGGATGAACCGATGTCCGTTTGAAGCCTTGGGTTCGATCATGCCAATCATGTCGATTCCCCATATGGAAAAAGGCCATGGAGAAGAAAGAACTTTAAGATGCCTAGGCGGTACATGGATTTTGTCAACGTATATTTGACACTTGTGACACTTCCTCATGTACTTGTAGCAATCGGATTCCATTATCAACCAATAGTACCCTGCTCTTAGAATTTTTCTCGCCATTGTGTGTCTGTTGGCATGAGTGCAAAAAGATCCTTTGTGAATTTCCTTTATCAGCATGTTTGCTTCTGGTCTGTCTACGCATCGGAGCAAGACCATGTCAAAGTTTCTCTTATAGAGTGTATCACCGCTCAGGAAGAAGTTGCCTGCCAGTCTTCTGATGGTTTTCCTGTCTTTTCTTGATGCCCCAGGTGGGTACTCTTTTTTTCTGAAGGAAGCATATGATATCGTGATACCATTGTTTGTCGTCTATGACTGCTTTGATCGCGAAGATGTAAGCGGGCCTCTCAAGGCGCATTATGTCGATCTTCGGTATGTCATTCCATTGACCTATACTAATCATATAGGAGAGAGTGGCTAATGCATCAGCCATGTGATTCTCTTCACGAGGGATATGGTGATACTCGATTCTGTTGAAGAATGGTAACAACCTTCTTGCATAATCTTTGTAAGGAATCAGTCCTGATTGGTATGTGTTCCAATTTCCTTTGATCTGATTGATAACCAAGGCTAAGTCTCCATACAAATCCAAGTTCTTAATCCTTTAGTCAATTGCTTCTTCGAGGCCCATGATACAAGCTTCGTATTTGGACTTGTTGTTTGTACACTTGAACATCAGTCGGGCGGTGAAAGGAATATGGGTACCCTGAGGTGTTATGATGATTGCCCCAATTTCGTTTCCGTAGATGTTGACAGCCCCATCAAATATTAGTCCCCGTTGGGAACCTGGTTCTGGCCCTTCACTGGATAGTGGTTCATCGCAATCTTTCATTTTCAAGTACATGGCATCTTCGTCTGGGAAGTCAAATCCGACTGATTCCTAATCGTCAATCGGTTGATGAGCCAAATGATCGGCTAAAATACTTCCTTTGACGGCTTTTTGAGCATGGTACTCGATGTCGTATTCGGATAACAACATCTGCCAACGGGCAATCCTTTCTGTGAGAGCAGGTTTTTCAAAGACATACTTGATCGGATCCATTTTGGAGATCAACCATGTAGTGTGACAAATCATGTACTGGCGAGGACATTTGGCTGCCCAAGCCAGAGCACAACAAGTTTTCTCAAGCATAGTGTATCGAGTTTCACAGTTGGTAAATTTCTTGCTCAAATAGTAGATGGCAGACTCTTTTCTTTTGGTTTCGTCTTGTTGGCTAAGTACACAACCCATTGAGTCTTCCACGACTGTTAGGTAGATGATCAGTGGTCTTCCCTCCAATGGAGGAGACAAAATCGGTGGGTTCAATAAATACTCTTTGATACTGTCGAAGGCTTTTTGGCAGTCTTCTGTCCATACGCAGCTTTGATTCTTTTTGAGTAGTTTATAGATCGGCACGCATGTCGCAGTTATGAGGGATATGAATCTGGAAATGAAATTCAGACATCCTAGGAATCCTCTGACTTGTTTTTTAGTCATTGGAGAAGGCATTTCTTGACTGGCATTGACCTTGTCAGGATCAACCTGAATTCCTTTCTGGCTGATGATGAACCCTAAAAGTTTCCCTGAGCGGACACCGAACGTGCATTTATAGGGATTCAAGCGGAGTTTGTACTTTCTCAGATGCTCGAATAGTTTTGACAAGTGGGTCACATGCTGTTCTTCTATTTTAGATTTGGCAATCATGTCATCGACATACACTTCGATTTCTTTGTGCATCATGTCGTGAAACAGAGTAGTCATGGCCCTTTGATAGGTTGCCTCGGCATTCTTTAAACCGAACGGAATTACCTTGTAACAAAAGGTGCCTTATGGGGTGATGAATGAAGTTTTCTCCATGTCTTCCGGTCCCATTTTGATTTGATTATAGCCCGAGAATCCATCCATGAAGGAGAAGACTTTGAACTTTGCTGTACTGTCTACCAGAATGTCTATGTGTGTTAAGGGAAAGTCATCCTTCGGACTTGCTTTGTTCAGATCCCTGTAGTCTACACACATTCTGACTTTTCCGTCCTTTTTCGGAACTGGCATTATGTTGGCTAGCCATTGAGGATATTCTGAGGTGGCGAGGAAACCTGCGTCAATCTGTTTCTGCACTTCCTCCTTGATTTTGATGGCCATGTCCAGATGAATCATTCTCAACCTTTGTTTTACTGGCGGACATTTTGATTTTAACGGTAGATGATGTTCCACGATGCTGGTATCCAACCCTGGCATGTCCTGATAGGACCAAGCAAATACATCTAGAAACTCTTTGAGAAGTTCTATCAAGTTTTCTTTGACAGTCGGACTGAGCAGTGCCCCAATCTTAACTTCTTTCTTTTCTTCTTCTGTACCCAAGTTAACTGTTTCCAACGGTTCTTTGTGAGGCTCAATAGATCTTTCCTCTTGTCTGAATAGTCTGGAAATCTCTTCCGGAATTTTAGCTTTCTCTTCTTCTTCAGCCTCAAATATCGGGAATTCAAAGTTGGGAGAAGGCATTGGATCGTATCTTTCAATGGGGTTTAAAATAAGCAATCTGCATGACGTGATGATTTGTTTTTTAGAAGAGACAGAGAGAATGTAAGAGTGTGTGCAGTGTATTTTTTAAAAATACTTGTTTTTATTTATTTTTGGGCTGTTTTAGGATTACCATTTTCTGAAAAAACAAAAAGTGAAAACAGCAATAACTGTGGAAATTACAGAACGATGTTTATTTATGATTTTGTAGATTCTTGAAACTACAGCCCTATAAAACAAAACTCTGTCAGTTTGGGCGAAGCGAAGAGGGATATTTACAGAAAAGTGAGCCCTATAAAAAATCTGCTTCACCTGGGCAGGGTGAAAGGTTAAAACAAAGATGGCAATTACTTAGACTTATGAACGACTTTCGGGACATTGACAACAACCCATTGGCGGTGAACTCCTCGGTGAATCACAAAGTCTGGCACCTTCTTTCTTGGTTTGTCCTCAGAAATGACACTGATTTCTGGCAGAGTAGGATCATTGGAGTCTTCCTCCCATACAGAGTTGTCATAGACAAACTCTTTTATTGTATCTTGCATAATGTTTTTACTCTCGGGCGGATCTCCCCATCTAGTTGGCTAGATGTCTTCGAGCCTGATGCGAGAGCTTTCAGGAGCGGTGTACTTGACCAAGAAGTCGTACTTGCCACTCGGTTGTCCTAAGGGGTCCTATACTTTTGCGGGACTGGAAAGAACAAACATTTAAAATGTAAAAAACAAATGAGGAAAACATCTGTTTGATGGCTTTGGTGTACTTAAACTGAGCACAAATGAGCTCTATTTATAGTAGAGCAAGTTTGTTTTGCAAGCAATATTGAATGGCAACTGCTGCAGAGGTTTGGCAAATGGTTGCATTTTGGAATCTCAAGTCTCCTCTAGCCATGGACTAGAGGTTAGAGCACATGCATTTGGTTCCCTAGTTCAGAGATCATCCTTGACTCATTCAGTTGGAAAAGACTCAGTTCATGCCACCTTGGTGCATCCATTAAGTGCCCCAAAGCAAAATTGGAGTCTTGTCCCCTCTTTAGGTATTTTTAGGTTTGGCATGCTATTTTTAGTTTCAAAGACTTGGGAGGCTTATGGATCAGTGTTTGTTCCTCCTTGGTCTCCCCCTGAGGTGTTCAGATGGATAAACTTGTTTGTCATTTGCATAAATTGCTCAAATCGAGCAAAATGCACAAATATGCCTTGCCATGATAGTTGCAGCAAGGCATTTTGCCACTATCATAACTCTTAGCTCAAATGGAATTTGATGGAGTTCTTGGCCATTTTGGAAAGCTCTCATATGATACAACATATGTGTGATCATAGTTTGCTTGATACCTTTTGGATCTAGGTGAAAAATCCCCCTACTTTTGGAAAAAAAGCAAGACAGATTCTGACTTAGTGAAAATTTCACTAAGTGCTGGAAAAAGTGACATTTCATGTTTTCAGCCATTTTGATCACTCCATAACTTAAAATCCATGAGGAATTGGAATGAGGTGTAGTTGACACTGTTAAAGTATGCCATGAAGTTACAAATCCATCTTTGGATCAGCCCAAATGGTTGCTTGGATCTCAAGTTATGATCCTTGGAAGTTGGTACCCTAGCCACTTTGTTTCATAACTTAGAAAATTTCTAAGTTTTTTATGGTTACCCCTTTTACAAGTTATCCCACTTTTTTTATTTTTCTTGATGAATGATGATTCCAATCACACATTAACATCATTTTAGGGTTAGGGAACCATAATTGATCAAAAAATCAAAAAGTCAAACTTTGACTTTTTGGCACAGTTGCCTTTTTATCAGATGAATTCCAAACTGTGCGATCCTCTATGAAATCAAGACCTTGACCTAAATCAAACTTGATGGATTGATTTCATAGGTGTTATAGGGTGTATTGAATCATGTCCCAAGGTTTGGGAGCATGTCTTGGTCAAAAGTTAAAGGTACAGTTGACTTTTTCTCGCAAAACCCTAAATGTGGTTCTGATGAACTTGAAACTTGTGAATCAAGCTTCTTCGATCAATCAATTGTTGCAAATGGATCCATGTGGTGTATTGGAGACCCTCAAATCATGTCTTGAGGTCTTGGCTCATGTTGTGTCTCAAAAGTCAACTTAGGGGTGAATTAGTTCAAGAAACCCTAATTCCTGATTTTTGGTGAATGCATCCCCTGAGGCTAAATTGGCTTGATGATTGGGTTCATGAGGTCCCATGGAGTATATTATGTTATGCTTTGAAGCATTGGCTCATGCCCAGAGGAAAATTTCCATCTGGAGGCCCTGGTCGACCAAAACCCTAATTTGGTGACACTGGCGATCTTGAGGCCTAATCCACTTGAAAGGTTGCAACCTTGTGCTTAATCCTTGATGTGGGAGTCCTCTTAATTCTGTATGGAGGTTTGAGAGTTTAAACAAGTTGAAGATCATGTCATTCATTGATTGATCCTTTGTCTAAGTGCTCTGATAGGGCTTGAAACCCTAATCCTTGTTTGTAGTGAGTGCTCACCCATCTTTGGGGAGACTAATGAGGCATAAAGGTACATCCATAATTTGATGATAATTTGCACAATGATGGGAGATCTTAGTGGTCAAAATTTGGGGTATGATAGATGCCCCTATTTAATCTTCTTGGACCCGAAGGTGTGAATGGCGGAGGTATTCGGGCATTCGGGGTGCTAGAGGATTAAATATCAGAATACCCAAAATTTTGATGGTGGTTATGAATGGAAGTTTGCATTCATCTTCTTTTGCTAAGTAATGATGCTTAGAATAGGTAAAAAATTCCTCTCGATCTTGGCTTCCTACCAAGGAACTGGTCTCAGTTTTTGATATAAACTTCCCCTCGATCCTGGTTTCCTACCAAGGAACTGGTCTCAGTTTTCGATATAAACTTCCCCTCGATCATGGTTTCCTACCAAGGAACTGGTCTCAGTTTCGATATAAACTTCCCCTCGATCCTGGTTTCCTACCAAGGAACTGGTCTCAGTTTCTTTTATAAACTTCCCCTCGATCCTGGTTTCCTACCAAGGAACTGGTCTCAGTTTCGATATAAACTTCCCCTCGATCCTGGTTTCCTACCAAGGAACTGGTCTCAGTTTCTTTTATAAACTTCCCCTCGATCCTGGTTTCCTACCAAGGAACTGGTCTTAGTTTCTAATGTAAACTTCCCCTCGATCCTGGTTTCCTACCAAGGAACTGGTTTAAGTTTCTTTTGTCAATAAACTTTCTTGACAAGGGGACGCTATGTGTAGCAGTTTTCCTCATACTTCTCGCTGAATTTTCCTAGGGAGATGCCGTTTGACAGAAAAACTTTTGATGTCAGACTTGCTGGGGAACCCAGTCGTCTGAGTTGTAGAGGTGTACAAACTTCTCTGTTGGAGACGCCATTTGTCGACTCTATCGGGGAAAACGAGTCTCTTGAGAAACTGCCTTCTGTTTGGGGATATTACATCATACTTTTCTTCGAGATCTTCTAGGAGAAATGCCATGTGATGTAACCCAATTTTGAGGTGCTGATGACTTCAGTGACATTGATTTTCTGAAGAGAAAAACCAATGTGTTCCTGAGAGTCTTTAGTTGCAAGGATCTCTCTGGGGATTTTCCTTAATCCGGGAAAGCAAAGATGTCATCTTCAATGGCGAAGAGTGAAAATTGTCGAAGATTTTCTGGTCTTTCAGAGGCTCAAGTTATCAAGTGGTCAAGGGCCGTCTTCATCCCAGAAATGAACTGGGGGAGAGAGATTAGTTAGACGCAATATTTCCTGACGAGGAAAGAACTGACAACTCGATTGAGAGGACTTTTATCACTTGGGGATAAGACTGACCAGAGTGATAATGATGCAATATAATGTGAATGTAAATCACTAATGCATGATGTATGTATGTTTATACTGACAAAACTGACGCGACATACAGACTAGTAGATGAACACGACTGGATACTCGGCCACAATGGGAGATGAAAAGTATCACTGGTTCATGATAGAAATTCTGCCTTGCTTAGGAGAAGTAGTCCCTGTGGGGAATAACCGTTGGTCGGGCTTAGGAGGTAAGAACTCTGCCGGGGGGTGTCAGATGAAGCATGGTCTCTGACACAATTGATCCTTCGTTCAGGCGTACTGGTTAAGAATGAGTACTTTGATACTGCACTTTGAGGTTCGATTACTTCTGGAGAAGCGATCGATGTTCTTTCGATGTTCAACAGTCAAAAGAAATTGCCATCTTTATTTTAAAAGCAGAAAAATTTTAACAAGTAAATTCATTTTTGTTTTATTTCAAGAATCTTTAATAATATTAAAACGTCGTTCTATAAAGCTAAAACAAATAAGAATTACAAACAAAAGCACAAGAGCTCAAATTTTATTAATAGGATGGAAATCAGCCAAACGCGTGATTCCATAGTGTCATACCCCAAATTTTGACCACTAAGATTTCCCATAATTGTGAAAATCATCATCACAATATGGACAAACCATCATACTTCATCATTCTCCCCAAAGATGGGTGAGCATCCAATACAATCAAAATTAGGGTTTCAAGCCCTCTCAGAGCCTTAGACAAAGGATCAATCAAGGAATGACATGATCTTTAACTTGTCTAACCTCTCAAACATCCACAATGGATCAAAAGGACTCCCACTTCAAGGATCAAGCACAAGGCTGCTCCCTTCTAGGTGGATCAAGTCTCAAGATCGACAGTGTCACCAAATTAGGGTTTTGGTCGACCAGGGCCTCCAGAGGGAAAATTTTCATCTGGGCACAAGCTAATGATCCAAAACATAACCTAATATACTTCATGGGACTTCGTGGACCCAATCATCAAGTCAATTTTGCCTCAGGGGATGCATTCATCAAAAATCAGGAATTAGGGTTTCTTGACCTAATTCACCCCTAAGTTGACTTTTAGGGCAAATCATGAGCCAAGACCTCAAGAGAGGGTTTGAGGGTCTCTAATGAACTATATTGATCCATTTGGAACAATAAATTAATCCAAGAAGCTTGAGCATCAAGTCTCAATTTCATCTGCACCACAATTAGGGTTTCGCGAGGAAAGTCAACTGTAACTTTGACTTTTGACCAGGACATGCTCCCAAGCCCTAAGACATGATTCAATATACCCTATGACACCCATGGAACATGTCCATCAAGTTTGATTTAGGTCAAGGATATGATTTCATGAAGAATTGCACAGTTTGGAATTCATCTGATAAAAAGTCAACTCTGCACAAAAGTCAACTTTGACTTTTTGAGATTTTTCACCAAAATGGATTTTTAACCCTAAAATGATGTTAATGTATGATTTAAATCATCATTCATCAATAAAAATCAAAGAAAGTGGGATAACTTGTAAAAGGGGTAACCATAAAAACTTAGAAAAATTTCTAAGTTATGGAAAAAGTGACACTAATGTGCCAACTTTGGAGGACCATAACTCCTAAACCACAAGGCCATTATTCCCGATTCAAAGCTTGATTTGTAGATCTCATTGCCCTCTACAAAAGCTTCATACTGACCTATGTCCAAATTCCTCATGGATTTTGAGTTATGGAGTGATCAAAATCAAGAAAAGTCACTTTGTTCCAACACTTAGTGAAAATTTCACTAAGTCAGATTTTACCTTACTTTTTGCCAAATGTAGGGGGATTTTTCACTTGGATTCAAAAGAGATCAAAACCAAACATGTTCAAACAGTTGTTGTATCATGTAAGGGCTTTCCAAAATGGCCAAGAACATTACCAAATTCAATTTGAGTCATGAGATATGACATTGGCAAGTTGCCTTGCTGAAATCTGCCAAGGCAAGGCAGATTTTTACACTTTTGGTCGATTTTCCAAAATCAGCCAAATCTAAATGCTCCTATCCACTTGGACACCTCTGAGGATTGAATATAAAGGGGACAATCACTGAGCCAAACCTCCAAAGTCTTTGGAACAAGAAATAGCATGTTGAACATAGAATTGCCAAAATAAGGACAAGACTCCAATTTTGGATTGGAGCATTCAATGGAAGCATCAAGGTGGCATAGACTGAGCCATTCTCAACTGAATTCAGTCAAGACTTATCCAAGACCAAGGGAACCAGCAGCCTGTGCCCAAACCTTTAGTCAATGGCTAGAGGAGACTTGGATTTTCATTTGCCAACATTGGCCAAACCTACTCAGCAGTTGCCATTCACTATTCCTTGCAAAACAAACTTGCTCTACTATAAATAGAGCTCAATTGTGATCAGTTTGAGTACACCAAAGCCATCAAACAGATGCTTTCCTCAAAATCTCTTCTTTCACTCCAATTTTGCCTTCTAAGGCAAGTCACTATCGGGTTTTGAGTTTGAGAGCTTTTCCAATCAAACCAATCACACACACACCTCATATACATCATGTAGAAGTGATCCAAACACTCACATAACATCTGGAACACAGATTTCACAAAATCACCAGCCAATTGCTCAAGTTCTTGACAGATTTGCAGTTGGGGTACCGTCTCAAGTTCCAGATCATTTCAATCCATTCCAAGCATTCATACACACTCCATGGCACCTAGGGAAGCTATCCAGATCATTGGAACCTAGTTGTAACACCTCCAACACAAATCACGATCACCAGCTACAAGTGGTAAGCATGAGCTCTTCTAACTCTATGATCCATGCAATTTTTGCTGCACAATAATTTGGCCATATGCTCATAATCATGCATGGAATGTTTCCCCTCAATTAATTGTATTGTTTGAATCGTGTATAAAAAATCCTAGCCTTCATGCAGAAATTAGGGTTCTTGAGGATTTTTCGTGATTTCTTGTTTTATGCTTAATTTAAATGAAATTAATTGTCATAGACATGATCGTGAGGTTGAAACGAGTTGATTGGTATGTGGATTGCATGATATAATCAAGTATTCAGTGAGATTGAAGAGAAAATGCAAATCTGGGAAAACCCAGAACACGCGCGTGTTCTTGGTGTGTTCTTGGCGCCATTTTTTGAAAATTCAAATATTTAAATTTTGTGATTTTATTTAATTGATTCAAAAATTAATTTCTCTCTGAGTTTTAATGATTTTGAGTTGATTATTTTTTTAATAATTCACAAAAATGTTAAAATATTTTATTTTCCCAAAAAATCCCAAAAATATTATTTATTTTGTATAATTGATATTTTTGCAAAGAATTAATGTTTTAATTGTTTTTAACATTTAAAATATTTTTTCCACCTTGATTTTGCAACTTTTAATGCTTTCTAATTATTTTGTAGGTCAATACTTAATTTTTGAAGCATTAATCCAAGATCACAATTTGTTTTCCATATGTTAAACAATTTTGATCATTTTAATTGAATTTTTATTCAATTAAATACATTTTTGAAAACAAATTAGGGTTTTGGATTAATTCAACCCTCATAAATCATTTTCAAAACTTTTGGGCCTCTAATAGAGTGTAAGACCCAATCCTTTTTTTTGACCAAATCATTTTTGGGCCTCAGTGTATTGTATAAGTCCCGACACCGTAAAAAACAAACGGCACGATCATCACCTTTTGAAAAATAACCTTATAGGCCTCTCCTCGAGCTATAAGACCCATTCAAAACTTTTGGGCCTCTAATAGAGTGTAAGACCCAATCCCCTTTTAACCAAAACAATTTTGGGCCTCACTTATTGTATAAGTCCCTCTGTGTTAAAAGAAAACCTCGACGCGATCGCCATTTTTAATCGAAAAATCAATTGGGTCTACCCTCATGTTATAAGCCCCACTCTTTTTCTTTCAAACTTTTTGGGTATCTTGAGAAAGTGTAAGACCCATCCCTTTGTACAGAAAACAATTTTTGGGCCTCAGTCAGTTGTATAAGTCCCTCCGTACAAATTCAAACAGTGCGCTCACTGATAAAACCCTGGGCCTCTCCTTGAGCTGTAAGCCACAAATCTTTCTTTTTCAAAGCACTTTCTCCTTTGATTTTGAATATACTGTTGTTTTCAACCTTTCTTTGTTGAACAACTAACCAAACAGCATGGAAGCTCTACAACCGAGTAAGTGTTTATACGCTTTCATTTACCGCTTTCATATACATATAACTATATTGTGGGGCTGTTTCGCTGTAAGTCTTCTTTCATAAACTCATATCAACTGTGTAATAATAGTATAGATATTTAGAGTTTCCCCGGCAACTACGTCTAGCATTAAGCCCGTTGATCACTCTTGAATAGTCAAAACTAGATCCCCATAGGATTACCAGACACAGTCTTCCCTCCTCTTGGGGTTAAACAATATGGAGATATGAAAGACAACATTCTCTGTGAACCCTTTCATAGACTGTCACTCGTAGAAGTTGTCAAAGAAACTCTACTCCCCAGAGATGATCTCTTCTCCGTGAATTGCATCTCTTGAGTTTCTTCCAAATTCTCGAACTTTCCTGGCTTGATCTATTCTTTGTGAATAGCCTGTCTTAAATTTCTCGGGGTTTGGGGACCCACAGGCTTCTTAAAAGAACTTGTCAAGAAACTCTACTCCCTAGAGATGATCTTTTCTCCGTGAATGACATCTCTTGAGTTTCTTCCAAATTCTCGAACTTTCTTGGCTTGATGTATTCTTTGTGAATAGACTGTCTTAAACTTCTCGGGGTTTGGGGACCCATCGGATTCTTAAAAGCATCGGCCTCCTCTTGGGCATTGTTCAAGGACCCGCAGGCTTCCTAAAAACAACCTCGCCTCCTCTTGGGCTTAGTACAAGGACCCGCCGGCTTCTTAGAAGTATTCACAGCCTCCTCTTAGGCTTCATATAATGATTCTTCCTCCAAGAATGATAGCCTCCTCTTAGGCTTAGTACAAGGACCCGTCGGCTTCTTAAAAGTTTCCAGCCTCCTCTTAGGCTTCGTACAAATTGTCCCGACGACCTCCTAGAGGTATAGGAACAGAACTTAATCATCTGCATAGAACAGTCCTTTCAAAGAGTCTACTACTGTTTCTCAAAGCATAGTACAAAAGATGAAACTCTAGACTTAGACAGTCTAATATCCTTGAGTCTCAAAGACATTCTCAAGTGACCCCTTCGTTAAATAGGAAGGAACCCCGTGGACTCGGACAGTCTCAATACCCTTCGGATTTCCCAATTCCTTAAAGAACAGGAATAACCCGGATCCTCGAATCAAATCCTTGAGTACAACATTGCTCATATAAGAACTGATTTTCTCTTTCAAAATCAGTATACTGGACCTGTCACTCAACTGAAACAGTCACCATAGTCTTCTCTTGGGCTTTGTACAATGATTCTCCCCAGCGGAGTCAAACAACGTTTAGTCTCTCTCTCTCGGTCTTTGTACGAGACACATAAGAGACTCCCTCATTGAGTCAATCACCCCTTTCGCCTCCATCTCGGGCTTTATACGAGATACAAAAAGGTTCTTATTGAGCCAAACAAACAACAGCCTCCATCTCGGGCTTCGTACGAGATACAAAAAAACTCTCTTGTTGAGTCAAATAGCCTCCATCTCGGGCTTTATACGAGATACCAAAAGACTCTATCGTCGAGTTAAAAACCTTTTAGCCTCTCTCTCGGGCTTTGTACGAGACACATATTAGCCTCCTCTTAGGCTTTGTATAAGAAAATCACTTGTTGATCCAATCAACCTTTTAGCATCAAAGCTGTGCCTCGTTCACAATACACAAACATCAACAACTCCTTCCCCTTCATCTAATTGCTGTAAGCGGCAAGCCTCTGGATCATCTACATCCACGCCACTGTCCCTTTTTTAGCATGAGAAATTCCTAAGGAAAGATAGCATTGCTCTACACTGAGTTAAAGTCTTCTCCTTCAAGTTAAAATCCCCTTTAAAGGAAATTATGGCATTGCCGGATTCAGAAATCCCGGTTAAAGTAATTCTCCTTTATAAACAGTTGTGACGTACAAACCCCCTTTAGAGATGACAAATTCTCTCTAAAAGTCAAACCCCTTCAGCTTCACATCTTGGGCTTTGAACAAGATACAAACCACCTTTCGCTTCACGTCTTGGGCTTTGAACAAGACACCAAAACAACCGTTTCCTCCCATAGAATAGGAGGAACTACGAACGCTCTGATTTCCCTATTTCGGTAAAAGGGAATACGTAGGCATAAGATTGAAAGAAAAATCTTAGCGAGCACACTAAACAAAAACCCAAAATCCCATACTCTCACATATCTATCAAGAATCATCCGTCCTAACATCCTAACCTCCCACCAATCGACCGAACACCACTTTTAAAAAAATACACCCAATAGAGACCCCGAATCTTTGTAGCATCTGTAACCTAACAGACCGCTGTTTAACCTCAGTTTGCAAGCAGGGTTAATTTGAGACATCTATTTCCCTTCCTTCATCATCTTTAATAGGATAAAAAATGAATCGAGCTGTAGACACCAAAGAGCGATAGCGCTTCGCAACCGCGTCCAAAATCGGTCGCTACAGAAAAATGGCGACTTCACTGGGGATAACTAGCTAGACTCTGCTGGGGATCTGTCATTAGGATCTATCTCACCTTTGTAGCAGGATCTTGTTCTCTTCTTATCTATTAGGTAGAAAATTTATAAGTGGCGCCCACCGTGAGGATCTTCTAACCTTTTTTCTTTTCTCTTGTATGAAACCACAGATTGGGGCTTCCGCCGGGGAACCCATTTTCTGTCAGGAACATAGGATTCTTAGCTTTAAAGGTCTAGGATGTTTAGGACAAATATATATACCGCTTTTCCTAATTGCTATACCTGTTTATTTTTCTGCTAATGGGAATGCGTGTGATGCCGCATGTGGAAATATTGAGTATACACTTAAGATAAGTGATGGCGACGAGGTCGACCATCAACCTCAGTGGAGGCTGACCAATGCAACCCATTCCTTCTCTTAGGTAATGGGCCGATTGTGATGTCTGAGAAGCTGAGGAGCCAAACCCTTTTGTAGTACGGAAACTATCGGAAATAGTTGTCACGCTATACTACCCTCATTTGAGGCTGGTGATCTATTCTCGGTGAATGGCACTTACTCTAAGATTGCTCTACAACTCGCTGGCGATCCGCTTGTTGTTTTGCTTTCCTGGGAGGAGCTGATGATAATGAGTATAGGTACAAAAATCACCTTAGTATAAACCTTTGGGGATGGGTAGAGCCTTGACTTCATGACAACGACCCTTTGACCCCATGTTTTTTCTATGTTTTTGTGTGCTGCATTCATGCATTCATCTAAAAAACATTAAAACATTCAAGCAATTTTCTCTTCTAGTCTCTCTGTTTTTCAAATTAAACTAAGACTGTGATTGCAAATGTCAGAAAAAAGGATTGCGCTCATGGATGTCGGTAGAAGGAGAACCCATACGTACACCTTCAGGATTCCAAAACTAGAGGATTTAAGAGGTTTGGCGAGAATGATCACAAACCAAGAGGCCTTCAGAGCCGAATACGGAGGTCTGCTACCTCTGTTAAGGGTCCATGTGATTGAGGGAATCATGGACGCGCTCGTTCAATTCTACAATCCGGTTTATCACTGCTTTACATTCCCGGATTACCAGCTAGCACCAACGCTGGAGGAATATTCTCATCTGATTGATTTACATATCACTGATCGAGCTCCATTTTCCGGACTGGAAGAAATTCCAAAGAATCAGACCATTGCAAGAGCAATTCATTTGGACGAGTCTGAGGTCAGGACTCACATGACCACTAAAGGTGGCATCCAAGGTTTATCAGCCCAGTTCTTGACAAAGAAAGCCCTGTATTTTGCCAGTATAGGAAACGTGACTTCTTTTGAAAGCATCTTTGTCTTGCTCGCCTACGGGTTATTTTTGTTTCCCAAACTTCGTCGATATCAACGCCATTAAGGTTTTTCTCATTGGAAACCCTGTGCCGACTTTGCTCACAGATGCGTATCATTCTGTACACTTGGGAAATTTGTACAGTGGAGGGGAGATCACATGTTGTGTACCTTTGCTTTACAAATGGTTTATCTCCCACCTGCTTAAGTCTGCTGCTTTTTGGGATCACAAGAGTGCCTTACGTTGGTCGCAGAAGATCGTGTCTCTTACCAACTCTGATATAGATTGGTGTAATAGGATTTATGACGGAATCAGGATCATTGACCGTTGTGGAAACTTCCCCAACGTACCCCTTATAGGAACTAAGGGAGGAATCAATTACCATCTAGTTCTCGTTCGTCGTCAATTTGGATACCCGATGAGACACATCCCACGGGGTGTTCATCTGGAAGGTCTTTTCTTCAAGGAAGGAGAAAGTGACAAAGCACTAAAGACGGAAATAGTGCACGCGTGGAAACATGTTCATAAGAAAGGACGGGAGTCTCTAGGAAAACCAGACTGTGTCTCGGTGGATCCTTATCTCCACTGGGTAAAAACTAGAGCTCTCAAGCTAAAGATGCCTTATCCACGTCACGGAATTCTTCCGCCGAGAGAATATGTCATGTACTTCATGACGGAAACTAAAAAGCTTCAGGTTACTCTCAACAAAGTTCAAAGGGAGAGGAGGTCTTGGAAGAACAAGTACCGCACCATCGACATAGAGTGTATCAAAATACAGTAATTACTGAAAGATAAGGACGCTCTGATTGAAATTTTGGAGTAACATGCTGTGGATAATCAAGATGACCAAAGGAATTTACTCGCTCCTTTCACCTGGAAAAGGAATGACAACCCGACAACGGCCCAAGAGCCCCGGTCAAAGAAAAGGAAAGAACCAGAGTCAGCACCCGACTTCTCTTCAGAGAGGACTCGGGACCCATTAGCTTAGGTTTCTGTTTCCGCACCTTGTAATCTACTGTATTTCATTTCCGCAATCCTTTGATTTCAATAAAAAGGGGTTTCCCCACCGTTTGATATTTGCAATATAATTGTCGAAGTTTATTTTGATTAAACCAAAAAACAATTAATATAATCATTGCATTCATCATTCTCACATTGCATATTCTTCTTACCTACGAATCTCACGTTTGTGTCTCGGTTCTAGAGTCAAACTGTCTCATTCGTACAATACTCGGGCTAATCGTCAGAAAAAGATGGATGATCTTGAGGAAGAAAACAGAGAGTTGAAAGAAGAGATCGACGCTCTGAGAGAGGATATGAGAAAGCTTCGTAACGACATGCAAGCCATGGCAGAAGCTCAGCTACAAAGGACTGTGATCTCGGAGATCACCTCAGCGCCCATAGTGGAGAAGTTTGATCCTAGGTATCAAATGCCGAAAGATCGTCCCTGGGGCATGCCTGCAAACTATATCCCGGAAGGATATGTTTCGCCGATCGTTGAAGATCAGGGAATTGCGACGGATGCCGCTGGTCCTGAAGGTTACAAACTTCGGGAAAGCGAAGATGCCAGGGGCATACTGAAGACTCATGAAGGTTACAAACTTCGGGAAACGCCAAAATTCACTGCCGTAGTCACGGTACCACCCCCTGTGGTGCACACTGTCCCGGAAGGACAGATTCCACAAATACCTTCTGGTAAAAAAGAAACTATGTTTGACGGAATGGATGAGTTCCAGGAACAGTTCTTGGAAATGCAGAAGGAACTGCAGGCCATTCGCAGTCAGGATCTATTTAGAAAAGACGCCGCAGATCTCTGCTTGGTCCCCAATGTGAAAGTTCCGCACAAATTTCAAGTGCCCGACTTTGAAAAGTACAAGGGTAACTTTTGCCTTCAAAGTCATTTGGTGATGTACGCTCGGCGAATGTTAGCTCAGACGGAGAATCAGGACCTACTGATTCACTACTTCCAGGATAGTTTAACCGGTGCCTCATTAAAATGGTACATGGGTTTAAACCGTGCCACAATCAGTACTTTCAGAGATCTTGGCACTGCCTTCGTCCAACAATACAAATACAATTTGGACATGGCACCCGACAGAGATCAACTCAGATCGATGTCGCAAAAGGACAAGGAAACCTTTAAGGAGTATGCTCAAAGGTGGCGTGAAATTTCCGCTCAAAATTGTCCACCTCTTGAGGAAAAAGAGATGACAAAGATCTTCTTAAAGACCTTAAGCTCATTTTACTACGACAGAATGGTTGCCAGTGTGCCCAGTGATTTCACCGAGATGGTGGGTATGGAAGTTCGTCTTGAGGAAGCCGTCCGAGAAGGACGTTTGGAAAAAGACGCTGGACCATCAAGCAGTACAAAACGATACGGTAGTGCTCTCCCTAAGAAAAAAGAGCAAGATATTGGGAATATCTCTCTCAAAAAGCAAAGGCGACGGTACCAACCGGTAGCGGCTGTAATTCCTGCTATCAGCCCTGCACCTATTCCTACGTATCAACCTCAGGTTGCGCAGAGCCAACCTAATCAGCAAAGGACACAACAGCCTCTTCAGCAGGCTCGTCCTACATATAACAACAACCGTACAACGCGACCATCAGGATTTGATCCTATACCCATATCGTACGCAGAACTATTTCCATTACTACTGGCTAAGAGGCACATTCAGACTAAATCTCCTCTTACAGTACCGGAAAATCCGCCTTTCTGGTTTAAGGTGGATCAAACTTGCCCTTATCATCAAGGAGGTCCAGGGCATAACATTGAGAACTGTCTCAATTTCAAATCCGACGTGCAAAAACTTGTTAGGAGCGGGGTCTTATCCTTATAGGATACAAATCCTAATGTTCTTACGAACCCGCTGCCTCAACACGAGAAGGTTGCAGTAGATTTAATAGAAGGAGAATTTAACAATGTCTATCAAATTCATGATGTACTCTTGTTGAGGGCCAATCTGGTCAAGATGCATTGTAGACAGAGTGGATATGGCCATGTGCCACCTCATAATTATCATCAATGTGATGTCTGCTCTAAAAGCAATCAAGGATGTTCGGTAGTGCGATCATTACGAATTCATGGAGTTAACATGGTCTATACGAATTCCAACTATCGCACCTCGAAAATTCCCTTAAATCGAAGACACGACCCTCGCGCGAAAGGCGCGGAAAACGGTTCGACAGAGTCGCCACCGAACTTTATTTATCCCAAAAAGAGGGAAAGGAAAATATCGAGAAAACCTTTGAAGAGTGATAAGAACATGGTCGTCGCAACCACATTCTGGGTTCGGGAGTCGGTTACGTGAGAGGAAGGTACGTGCACCCCCTCACATCCGTTGTACTCAACGGGAACCTCTTAGTTCGAATTATGAGGAAATGTTATCTAAGCTTGTTTGTTTTCTTCTCAACGATATATGCGAAAAGGTAAAGTAAAAGGTTTCGATTACTAAGGGAAATGGGGGGTTTTAGGATAGGGTGCTCGGCAAGATCATCGCGACCTCGGGCCTACGTATGCTCATTTGGACGAGAATGAGAAATCAGAGCAATTGTAGTTCGACTACGGAGAGGGATAGAGGGAAGACGGAAGATGGAGGGAAGGTAGACGCAAATGGTGGAAAAAGAAAAAGTGTGGACACAAACGGGGGAAAAAGAAAAAGGTAGCTTGCCAAGATTATCACAATCTTGTGCCTACGTATCTTTACTCGGACGAGAATAAAGAATCAGAGCAGTCGTAGTTCGTGGTACGCCCACGAAAAGAGGGATTAGGGTTTGAATTTTAGGAGGCGAAAGATTGAATGACATACAACCCAAGGGGCGTGCCTCGAGAGCAGTCACTCAAGAATCCAAGCAATGCTAGACTCCAAGAACTCAGTTCTTTCGCGAGTTGATTGCGAAAATGTTTGATAAGGATTAAGTGTTTTAAGACGAAAGAGTGAATGAATAACAACTTAAGGGCGTGCCTCAAGAGCCATTCATTCAAAGATCTAAGGAATGCTAGATTCCAAGAATCTCCTCCTTTCGTAAGTTGATTACGAAAAAACGGTTGAAAAAGATTGGGTCGAATTGGTTGAGAAAAGAGGTGAGGATCGATACTAGTCCCTAGGGGTGCTCCTAGTAACGAAACCATGAGATGTGCGAGTGTGCATTTGACGACGAGGCAAAGGCACTCGACTTACGAGGATGTTTTGAGGAGATAGTCTCGACGACGAATCAAGGATTGATTTGAAAATGATTCGGTTTGTTAAATGTTTTGGGGAGAATGACGATTATTTGATAAACGAGACGTCGACCTCGCAACCAATTAATCGGGGCATTATTGGGATGCTAGAACCAACGACACCTTTTTCATTCGATTGATATATGAAATATTGTTTGATGAACAACGAAAGTACCACATGGAATGCTAGACTCCAATGGCATTCCTTTGTCCAAATGGTTAAGACGCGTGTTTTAGGAGCGAAAAGATCGAGTGGTCACCACCTAAGGCGTGCGCCCCAATAGCGGTCACTCAAGAACCCAAGAAGTGCTAGACCTCAAGAGCCCAATTCTTTCGCGATTTAATTAAGAAAACAATTTGATAAGTATCTTAATCGGGAATTAAGCATTTGAACAAATAAAAATGATTAGATAAACATGAATATGATATGGACAATATGGATAAGAATATGAACGATGGTAAGAGTATGAATAATAAAATCGAGATAAAAATGGACAAGAGATAACATTGACATAAAATAAAAATTAGTCTCGTCTTAATCGCGATTTAATCGATAAATTGATAATCGACGACTTTTGACTTTCATTGACCAAAGATAAAAGTAAAAGAATATAAAGGATATAAAGCGACAATTAAGAAATTAAATCGAAAATATGGATACAAAGCATAAAGGTCTCACCTTTATCGAGATTTAATCGAGAATTTGATAAATCGATCGATATTTGGTTTTCATCGACCCAAAATAAATAAGAACAACAATAAAAATGAAATAAAATTGAGAAAATGAATACAAAGGATAAAGGTCTCACCTTTATCGAGATTTAATCGAGAAATCGATAAATCGATCGATATTTGGTTTTCATCGACCTAAAATAAATGTAAATGAACCCAAAATGATAGAAATAAAATAAAATTGAAAATGACATGAAAAAATAATAAAGGTCTCACCTTTATCGAGATTTAGTCGAAAAATCGACAAATCAATCGATATATGGTTTTCATTGACCCACAAAATAAATAAAAGTGAAATAAAAATAGGATTATAAACAAGAATCGAAAATAAATATAAATAAATTGTAGATGAATTGTAAATAAATTGTAGGCCTCAAATAAATCAAAACTTAATCGATTTGATTAAGTCATGAATATCTTTATGTCATTGGCCCTGAAAATATAAAATAAAAATGGTAATCAAATCAAAATAGAGATAAAACATCAAAACTTAAATTAATTTAAATGATAAGAACTCAACAAAATAATAAACAAAAATAAAGTGACTTCATTAAAACTATAAAAAAACTAAGCAGATGAAGGGGTGTAGGGACCGAAATGGACTTGTGAATCCTCATGGGCCTTCAACCCATTCATTACCATTACATACGGTTAAAAGAGGAAAAAAAAGAAATGGTATGGGCCACAAAAGAGTCCGGCCCAACAAAACAAAATTACTTTAACAAGACAAATGAAGATAGGTTCTAGGAAATCCACATTTACCAGACTTAACTATTTGGTCAAGATTTCTTTTTAGGTTTTAAAATAATAAACAAAATAAGAACATAAAAGGTCTTGGTTGGTTCACGTGTGCTCAGAAGAAGAAAAAGGTTCCTCTTCCTCATCGCGTGAAAAAACAGAACAAGAATCAAAACGCACGAAAAAAAATGAGGGTCTCAACCCAACCTTCCTTCGTCTCGCTTCACAACTTCGTCTTAGGTACGACTTGTTTCCGGTTTTGGTTTCAATCTCTCTCTCATCTTCCGTCTCAATCTGGTTCATTTTATAGTTCTCTCTCTTCTTCAGATCTCTCTGTTTCTGTTTGGATGGGTTTGACTAGTTTGTGTGTGTGGGTTTCGATTCTGAAATTGACGGTGACGTTGTTGTTGATTTGGGATGATTAAGGTTGGTTAGATTAGGGTTTGTTCTTAATGGTTTGGAACGGGTGTGTGAAGGGTCGAGGTGATGGAGGTTCTGTTTTGAATGGAAGAAGAAGAAGGTTTTTTATGGTTTTGGAATTGAAGAATGATTGAGAAAGTTTTGTTGTTGTGAGTCGCGGTTTTTGTGATTAGGTTGAAGAAGAGATTTGCAGAGTTTTTGGTGGCTTTCTCTTTTTTCATGGAGGTGAGCAAAGGTGAGTTTTATAGTGTTCTTGAGGGGTATTAGTGGATTTAAACTGAGGAATTATGAGCTGGAATTTGATGGTGCACTGCGTTTTGGTACAGGTTGTGAAATGGAATATTCGGTTTTGTCGCAGGTTTACACGTTGTGAGGTCTGTAAGTTTATGCGTGAAGATTATACGTTGCGTTTTATCATTTTCCCAGTTTGTTGTTGCTGCGTTTTATTGGAATTGTGTGGGACCAGTTGCTGCATATTATTGCGGAGGTTCGCACAAGTGGGGTCACAGAAGATTTGTGTTGTGCGTATTATGAATCGTTGGCTGAATGGTTTGTTGGTTTTTATTGGAAGTGGCAAGCTGTTGTGGTGAATTACTGCTGGAAGTTTGGAAAATAACAAGCTCTTCCAGGTGCGTGGAGATGTGCTGTAGTGAAAAGCTGATACGCGTTATATGGATGTGGTGGCTTTGTGCAGCTCATGAAGGTGGCTGGTGAAAGTCGCTTTTGATGAGTTAATTGGAAATTTTGTTCTATTTTCTGAACTTTGTAATTATTACTTTGTAACATAGCTTTTATTCTGGACCTTCAAATTGTAAATCAAACTTTATAGTATTTGTGAATTAACTTGAACTTCTCATAATTCTTCTTCTGTAACTTTTGTGAAGTACTGTGAATCCAGCCTTGTCATTTTTCAGTTCAATTGATTTGTTCTGTAAATTTGAACTTTCTTGACTAGTAAACTTTGAGATTGCTCTTTGCCTTTTTAATCCTTAACTTGCACTTAGTCTTAGGCAACAACTTGAATTATGTCATTTGAAATGTTTGCATTGGTAATGGAATTGGATCATTTAGGCTGGACTTCCATTGTTGTCATTTAATTGAAGATGTAGAGTAATCCACCTAGCATCTTAATGTCATGGCTTGTAAGATGATATTTGAAGTAAGGCTTGAATACAAAAAGGTTATGTCTTGCTTGTAATCAAAGTTTGAAATAACTCCTGTAGCCATGATTTGAAAAAAAATCTTGGAACACGTCTTGAACTCCTATTGAGACATGAACATAGATTAGGACTTAAAACAATCCCACACATGGCTTAAAAAAAAGATTTATAATCATCATACTTGGTCAACTCGAAATACGTCCTAGAACCACCTTGGGTTATATCCTCAAATCAATTTGAATCATGTCTTGAAACCAGGAGGATTTTGAAATGAGGTATGATTTTCAGGATGTTGCACAAAACCTTAATGGAATCCCAATGATTTTCAGGTATCAAAGCATTTTGACTTTACGCAGACTGATACTCTGTCCCATTCACAACTTTCCTGACTTGGAATCTCAAACACACACCATTTGAACTGCATTCTGTAACATTGATCATGAAATTAACCCTTGCCTGCCCCTACACCCCCTGACTGGATATCCTCAAATGAAACACAGACTTGAGCCACAGGAAAATATCATATTTTTGGATTTTCTGGATAACGGTTAGTGGATGGAATGTACAGATGAAAACTGTAAACAGGTAGGACAAATTTGGGGTATGACAGATGCCCCTATCTAATTAGCTTAAACTGAGTTAGATGAACTGCTACGGCGTTCGGTCTTTCGAGGTATAAGACAATTAGATATGAAGAAGACCACAAATTTGTCTGAAAGAAAGAAAAGGATAGAGAAGTTGGAATAACAGAATAAATCTGACACCAAAAGGATGATAGACCTATCACCAAGAAGATGATAATGAACACACACACACACAGAAGACCCTTCCACCAAAAGGATGAAAATAAGGTCAACGCCTGCTACTACCGACGAAGTAATAGGGCACATAACACAGCCACAGACCCTTCCACCAAAAGGATGAAAATGAGGTCAACGCCTGCTATTACCGACGAAGTAATAGGGCAAACACACGCACACAGACCCTTCCACCAAAAGGATGAAAATGAGGTCAACACCTGCTATTATCGACGAAGTAATAGGGCACACACACACACAGAGCCTTCCACCAAAAGGATGAAAATGAGGTCAAAGCCCGCTATTACCGACGAAGTAATAGGGCACACACACACACAGACCCTTCCACCAAAAGGATGAAAATGAGGTCAAAGCCTGCTATTACCGACGAAGTAATAGGGAACACAACATAACCACAGACCCTTCCACCAAAAGGATGAAAATGAGGTCAACGCCTGCTATTACCGACGAAGTAATAGGGCAAACACACGCACACAGACCGTTCCACCAAAAGGATGAAAATGAGGTCAACGCCTGCTATTACCGACGAAGTAATAGGGCACACACACACACAGACCCTTCCACCAAAAGGATGAAAACGAGGTCAAAGTCCGCTATTACCGACGAAGTAATAGGGCACACACACACACAAACCCTTCCACCAAAAGGATGGAAATGAGGTCAAAGCCTGCTATTACCGACGAAGTAATAAGGCACACAACACAGCCTGCTATTACCAAAAGGATAATAGGGCACACACACACAGCCTGCTATTACCAAAAGGATAATAGGGCACACACGCACACAGACCCTTCCACCAAAAGGATGGAAATGAGGTCAAAGCCCGCTATTACCGACGAAGTAATAGGGAACACATGCCACCTGCTATTACCAAAAGGATAATAGGGCACACACAGAGACCCTTCCACCAAAAGGATGAAAATGAGGTCAACGTCTGCTATTACCGACGAAGTAATAGGGCACACAACACAGTCTGCTATTACCAAAACGATAATAGGGCACACACACACACAGACCCTTCCACCAAAAGGATGGAAATGAGGTCAAAACCTGTTATTACCGACGAAGTAATAGGGCACACAACACAGCCTGCTACTACCAAAAGGATAGTATGGCACACATACAACCTGCTATTACCAAAAGGATAATAGGGCACACACACAGCCTGCTATTACCAAAAGGATAATAGGGCACACACACACAGACCCTTCCACCAAAAGGATGAAAATGAGGTCAAAGCCTGCTATTACCGACGAGATAATAGGGCACACACACAAAGGCTGCCACTCACCAAAAGGATGACACACAGACCAAGGGTTTATGGATCGACGACACCAAAAGGATGACGGATCAAAATAATCTACTACCACCAAAAGGATGATATGAACTTCTTATTTGTGAGGACCAACATCAAAAGGATGAAGGTTGAATTGAGTTGATTGGGGTTTAGCTACCACCAAAAGGATGATAGTAAGGCAATTGACAAAAGGTCAAGTTTGATGGGGATGTGATGAGATGAGATTTATTCGGAGACATCAACAAAAGGTTGAAGTGAAGAATTCAATGAGGAGATCCCACGAAAAGGAAAGGGAAAATAATGAAAAAAGGAGAAGGTAAACAGAGAAACAAGAAAAGGTAACCCGCTAAGATCTACGCAATTTTGTGCCTACGTATCTTTACTCGGACTAGAATAAAGAATCAGGGCAGTCGTAGTTCGACTACGAAAATGTTCAATGAGGAACGCCCACTGAATTGGAAGAATGTTTATTGGTTGGGATGAGGATGATGACCACATCAACAAAAAGTTGAGGAATACAACTCAATGAGGAACGCTCACTGACTTTCTTGGAGATCACAGTATCATCAACAAAAGGTTGAGATTTTCATGAGGAACGCCCATGAACTGAATGAGATGCCCCTGACTGGGCTGAAGATTACTTGAGTTTGAGATCAACAAAAGGTTGAACCAACTTCGTGAGGAACGCCCACAGATTTGCAGAAGATGCCCCTGACTGGACTGTAGGTCGCCTTGGAATCTTTGTGAAGAACGTCCACGGATTTGATGAAGATGCCCCTGCCTGGGCTGAAGATCATCTTGCAGTCTTAAGATTGATCCTGGATCTTACGCATGTATGAATGCTTGATTTTGTAATGATGTGCAAATGCAAATGCTGACGCGCAGAGATGCAAGTGCTGGGGAAGTATGATTTGGGTTTTTGGTATGCACATGATGCATATGATGCCTATGATGCAATTCATATGATGCATATGATTGAAGACGGGTGATTGGATAAGTTTCGGGAAGGGTGTCAGCATGGTGGACTTTGGGTAGTTGCCAATGAGGATTGGACTTTGGGTGGTGGGAGGGATTTGATTTCCTCGACACTCAGTTTGTTGAAGACGCCATGATTGAAGCGGGCGAAGATGCTCTTGAAGCCTCAAGTTTGATCACTTGTTGATTTGTGCTTGTCGGTTAGGATGGCCTTCTGCAACAAGGCTTGCCCCAGTCTGAACATGGTAATGGTCTGCCCCTGACTAACCGGTTCTGAAGTGGTATGATCTTTGGAAGATGAACTTTAGATGTGCTTTGAGGTAGCTTGCCCCTGATTGAGCTGTTGAAGGGTTTTCCCCAGCCTGAGGGTTTTGAGGGAGTCTTGCTTCGGGTTGGCACCACTGAAAGCTCAAGTTCCTCTTCGATTTCCCCTTGTTGGAATTGTCTTGAATGTCTAGCATTGATTTGCAGTTAAAATTGCACATTCATAAATGGTAATCTTAATGCAATACTCATGCAAGTTTTGAAAAAGAGTCGTTTATTCGAGTGTCGTGATAGTGAGACGAATGTACCGTCAGTCCAGACGCGTGTCAATTTTGATAGTGTGAAAGATATAGCAGGGAAAATGACACCAGTGCTGAAGATTAGCAAATATGGGGAGTCAGGTTACGCAACCTTGCAATAATATGCTTTCAGAATAAACCTCGCCTCAATTAGGTCTTTCGAGGGTTGTAACGTGGCCTAGTTCGCGGTTTAAGAAACAAAGGATACTAGGCTCAAAGTAAAATTTGTACCCACCCCTTCTTCGTGATGATCTCCAGTCCTACGTTCAGTTAATTCTACACAGGTTTGTATTCCAAAAGGGTTGACAGTGTAAGAGCGATATGCTCGACATGGCAGTCATCTTTATTTATTTTTTTGATGGATGTCAGTGACCCTTTGGTTTTGATTTGGTGGTCACTGAGTCTTATTTTGTTTTTGTTGAGGATTAGAGGGCCTCTTTTGACTTTGTTTTTCCCTATCTTTTGCATGGACTAATTTTGCTTGTCGAGTCTATCAGGGTTGCCTTGATTTTTGCCTAAGTCTCCTTTGAGGTGTTTGACTTAGCAGGCTTTTGATTTTTTTTATTTTTTTCGATTTTGTTGGAGGATTGTGACTGCCAAGCCATGGGTTTTTGATGAACAACCGTCATGCCTTTTGGGTTTTGCTTTGTGGTTCGGGTGCGTAATCAGGTTAACTGAACACTACCCTACCCCAGGTTTAGTGTAAGGGTTTGAATATCCGAAGGAAACTACTACATCTTGGCTCGAAGTGGTTAGCTAGGGATTAACTCCTTGTCTCTCCAGTGTTTGGGGGTTGAAACAATGCCTGTACATCCTTGGCGAGATTTTATCCGAAAGCACACATTTTGCAATTATGGGTGTTTCATTGTCATCATCGTCCCTCAAATCATTGCTAAACAGCAGTTGATAAAGCGAGTGAAGTGGAAATAAATGTGTCGGTGTTTTGCAGTAAATGAAAAATGAGTGAGTACGACATAACTGATTCAAAACATGCATAATCATTACATTAAGAAAACCAAACACAAACGGCAACTTTCAAAGCATACAGTACTTAAACGAATAACGACGAAAATACAAGAATGCAAATGATGGGATGGCAACAATGACTGCCTTCTTCGGGGAAACTTGACTTGATTTGACTTGACTTGATGCTGGCACTAGTTTGGCAGCGGCAAAGAGTTGTTGATGACATTTGGAGCCCTCCCATTGAATGTGAGAAACTTTGAGTCGATCATGTCTTGGACTTTGTGTTTGAAAGCTCTGCAGTCCTCAATCGTATGCCCTGGAGCACCCTTATGAAACTCGCAATGGGCATTAGCATCATAATCTGGGGGAATGACGTTCGGAGGAGCCAAGTCTCTCGGAGTAACAACCCTCTTCTCCATTAATTGAGCAAAGATCTGAGCATATGACGTTGGCAAATGATCAAAGTCTCTATCAGACCTCCTTGTCCTTTGTTGATTAGGCTGGTGTTGTGGAGTAGCTCTCTGTTGTTGATGTTGAGGAGGATACTTATACCCTTGCTGATTGTAGGATTATTGCTGAGGAGCCTGTTGCTGAGGTATTTGAGCTTGAACAGCTTTAACTGTTGGCTGATAAGACATTGGAGTATATTGTGCAGCTGCAACATATGGATACTGGAAGTAAGGGATTTGATAAGGCATTGGAGGGTGAGCTTGTTGTTGAGCTTACCCTTTCTGAGCAGAGACAGCATTTGTTTCACCCTCTTTCTTCTTGTATCCGTTGAAGGGCTTCTTGGCTGCTGACTGACTACTAGAACCTCCTTGGATCTTTTCGCTCTTCAGACCTTCTTCGATTCTCTCACCGACAATTACCAAATCAGAGAATCCAGCAGAAACATTACCAATTAGCTTCTCATAGTATTGGCCTTGCAAGGTACCCATGAAGATATCAATCAGTTCACGATCAATAAGAGGTGGATGCACCCTGGCAGCTAGCTCTCTCCAGTGTTGCGCGTACTCCTTAAAGGATTCATTGTTCTTTTGAGCCATACTCTGAAATTGAGTACGATTCGGAGCAAGGTCAGTGTTGTACTTATATTGCTTGACAAATGCATCAGCTAGATCATCCCAAGTGCGCACGTTGCTATGCTCCAGCTGCATGTACCACTCAAGAGATGCCCCAGACAAGCTGTCTTGGAAGCAGTGGATCATCAGCTTTTTGTCTTTGGCATGGGCAGCCATCTTGCGGCAGTACATCCTTAGATGCATGTGGGGACAACTGAGGCCTTTGTACTTTGGGAAGTGTTGTACCTTGAACTTGGGAGGAATGACAACATCTGGCACCAAGCACATATCTAGAGCATTCAAAGAAGTTGAGCTACGTCCCTCCATGACTCGGAGTTTCTCAGCTAGATCACGACACATCTTCATGGCTTCAGAATCCTGAGCAGCAGTAGGATTTGCATGTGGGATAGCAACATGATAGTTTTGCACTTCATCATACTGATCTATCTGATTCTCTTCAGCATGAGGAATAGGAATCTGAGTGACGGCAGGTTGGGCTTGCGGAATAGCACCAACAGTAACTCCAGATGTTGGAAGTGGTTGAGATGTGGCAGGAGCGAAGTCCATTGGTATCCCATAAGTGATGGGGTTGGGAACAAGAACAGAGTGCCTTGAGGTAGATGCTTGAACAGGCACAGTGTTGTGGGCAGCAGCGGCTTCACGCAGTTCTTCTTCTTTTTTGGCCATTATGATGGCTTCGAGACTCTGTTCAATCTTCCCCTTGATAGAATCCAATTCTTCCCTAAAGGCAGCTTGCTCCTGTTGAATCTGCTCCATCATTCGTCTAGTATTGGCTCGAGTTGCGTACTGGTGTCGAGGAATCAACTTGATTTACTGGAGAAGGAAGGAAGTTGAAGTGAGATTCTGAGGTTGAAAATGCAATGCAAGATGCATAACAGATGCAATGCAATGCAATGACATGAGATGCAATGCAAGATGCAAGATCCAGGATCGCAGATCACAGGTTCAAACCGTTCTGAGGTTGGTTGTTCACGGGTAGATAACCAAAGCTTCTGATCAAAGAAACCCTATAGGTAGGCTCTATGAGGAAAGTTCTAGGTTCTTTACCCACAAACCCACTCACGGGATGGTTTCTATGTTGACGGATAAGGTTCCCAGGATTACGGACACAAATCGCATCAATGTCACGCAACAGGCTAGCTGCATTATGACGATAATGATGACAAGGTCTCCCCTGAGCGGGGTTTTCATGCTAGGCGCACAAGGAGCGAGTCCTTGGAGACTAACACTATACGACCACCAATATAGAACTTGGTTCTAAGAGTGGTTCATAGAGTCACGGACCCTTCATGAATCAAGTCGTGCGACACGCTAGCTGTGTTACAACAGGATCTACGAAAAGGTCTACTCTAGGGGAGCTTTCATGCTAGGTACGCAAGGAGCGAGTCCTTGAGGACTAACACTACTCGACATCCAATTCTAAACTATGTGTTCTCTCTGCTTTTACCAAAGCTCGTGTGTAGAGCTTTACTCATAATATCATCCCAAGATCCAACAGATAAGAACAGTAGGAGAAAGCAATAAGAGAACAAATACGTAAACGAGAAAAAAACATGCAAACAAAGATAACGCTCCTCACAAATCGCTCTAAAATAGGCTTGACTCTCTCTCGCATGGAGAAACGTCCCCAGCAGAGTCGCCAGCTGTCGCACCTCAAAAATTCACTTAAATCGAAAATACGACCCTCCCGCGAAAGGCGTGGAAAATGGTTCGACAGAGTCGCCACCGAACTTTATTTATCCCAAATGAGGGAAAGGAAAATATCGAGAAAACCTTTGAAGAGTGATAAGAACATGGTCGTCGCAACCACATTCTGGGTTCGGGAGTCGGTTACGTGAGAGGAAGGTACGCGCACCCCCTCACGTCCGTTGTACTCAACGGGAACCTCTTAGTTCGAATTGTGAGGAAATGTTATCTAAGCTTGTTTGTTTTCTTCTATACGATATATGCGAAAAGGTAAAGTAAAAGGTTTCGATTACTAAGGGAAATTGGGGGGTTTTAGGATAGGGTGTTCGGCAAGATCATCGCGACCTCAGGCCTACGTATGCTCATTCGGACGAGAATGAGAAATCAGAGCAATCGTAGTTCGACTACGGAGAGGGATAGAGGGATGGCGGAAGATGGGGGGAAGGTAGACGCAAATGGTGGAAAAAGAAAAAGTGTGGACACAAACGGGGGAAAAAGAAAAAGGTAGCTCGCCAAGATTATCGCAATCTTGTGCCTACGTATCTTTACTCGGGCGAGAATAAAGAATCAGAGCAGTCGTAGTTCATGGTACGCCCACGAAAAGAGGGATTAGGGTTTGAATTTTAGGTGGCGACAGATTGAATGACATACAACCCAAGGGGCGTGCCTCGAGAGCAGTCACTCAAGAATCCAAGGAATGCTAGACTCCAAGAACTCAGTTCTTTCGCGAGTTGATTGCGAAAATGTTTGATAAGGATTAAGTGTTTTAAGACGAAAGAGTGAATGAAAAACAACTTAAGGGCGTGCCTCAAGAGCCATTCATTCAAAGATCCAAGGAATGCTAGATTCCAAGAATCTCCTCCTTTCGTAAGTTGATTACGAAAAAACGGTTGAAAAAGATTGGGTCGAATTGGTTGAGAAAAGAGGTGAGGATCGATACTAGTCCCTAGGGGTGCTCCTAGTAACGAAACCATGAGATGTGCGAGTGTGCATTTGACGACGAGGCAAAGGTACTTGACTTACGAGGATGTTTTGAGGAGATAGTCTCGACGACGAATCGAGGATTGATTTGAAAATGATTCGGTTTGTTAAATGTTTTGGGGAGAATGACGATTATTTGATAAACGAGACGTCGACCTCGCAACCAATTAATCGGGGCATTATTGGGATGCTAGATCCAACGACACCTTTTTCATTCGATTGATATATGAAATATTGTTTGATGAACAACGAAAGTACCACATGGAATGCTAGACTCCAATGGCATTCCTTTGTCCAAATGGTTAAGACGCGTGTTTTAGGAGTGAAAAGATCGAGTGGTCACCACCTAAGGCGTGCGCCCCAATAGCGGTCACTCAAGAACCCAAGAAGTGCTAGACCTCAAGAGCCCAATTCTTTCGCGATTTAATTAAGAAAACGATTTGATAAGTATCTTAATCGGGAATTAAGCATTTGAACAAATAAAAATGATTAGATAAACATGAATATGATATGGACAATATGGATAAGAATATGAACGATGGTAAGAGTATGAATAATAAAATCGAGATAAAAATGGACAAGAGATAGCATTGACATAAAATAAAAATTAGTCTCGTCTTAATCGCGATTTAATCGATAAATTGATAATCGACGACTTTTGACTTTCATTGACCAAAGATAAAAGTAAAAGAATATAAAGGATATAAAGCGACAATTAAGAAATTAAATCGAAAATATGGATACAAAGCATAAAGGTCTCACCTTTATCGAGATTTAATCGAGAATTCGATAAATCGATCGATATTTGGTTTTCATCGACCCAAAATAAATAAGAACAACAATAAAAATGAAATAAAATTGAGAAAATGAATACAAAGGATAAAGGTCTCACCTTTATCGAGATTTAATCGAGAAATCGATAAATCGATCGATATTTGGTTTTCATCGACCTAAAATAAATGTAAATGAACCCAAAATGATAGAAATAAAATAAAATTGAAAATGACATGAAAAAATAATAAAGGTCTCACCTTTATCGAGATTTAGTCGAAAAATCGACAAATCAATCGATATATGGTTTTCATTGACCCACAAAATAAATAAAAGTGAAATAAAAATAGGATTATAAACAAGAATCGAAAATAAATATAAATAAATTGTAGATGAATTGTAAATAAATTGTAAATAAATTGTAGGCCTCAAATAAATCAAAACTTAATCGATTTGATTAAGTCATGAATATCTTTATGTCATTGGCCCTGAAAATATAAAATAAAAATGGTAATCAAATCAAAATAGAGATAAAACATCAAAACTTAAATTAATTTAAATGATAAGAACTCAACAAAATAATAAACAAAAATAAAGTGACTTCATTAAAACCATAAAAAAACTAAGCAGATGAAGGGGTGTAGGGACCGAAATGGACTTGTGAATCCTCATGGGCCTTCAACCCATTCATCACCATTACATACGGTTAAAAGAGGAAAAAAAAGAAATGGTATGGGCCACAAAAGAGCCCGGCCCAACAAAACAAAATTACTTTAACAAGACAAATGAAGATAGGTTCTAGGAAATCCACATTTACCAGACTTAACTATTCGGTCAAGATTTCTTTTTAGGTTTTAAAATAATAAACAAAATAAGAACATAAAAGGTCTTGGTTGGTTCACGTGTGCTCAGAAGAAGAAAAAGGTTCCTCTTCCTCATCGCGTGAAAAAACAGAACAAGAATCAAAACGCACGAAAAAAAATGAGGGTCTCAACCCAACCTTCCTTCGTCTCGCTTCACAACTTCGTCTTAGGTACGACTTGTTTCCGGTTTTGGTTTCAATCTCTCTCTCATCTTCCGTCTCAATCTGGTTCATTTTATAGTTCTCTCTCTTCTTCAGATCTCTCTGTTTCTGTTTGGATGGGTTTGACTAGTTTGTGTGTGTGGGTTTCGATTCTGAAATTGACGGTGACGTTGTTGTTGATTTGGGATGATTAAGGTTGGTTAGATTAGGGTTTGTTCTTAATGGTTTGGAACGGGTGTGTGAAGGGTCGAGGTGATGGAGGTTCTGTTTTGAATGGAAGAAGAAGAAGGTTTTTTATGGTTTTGGAATTGAAGAATGATTGAGAAAGTTTTGTTGTTGTGAGTCGCGGTTTTTGTGATTAGGTTGAAGAAGAGATTTGCAGAGTTTTTGGTGGCTTTCTCTTTTTTCATGGAGGTGAGCAAAGGTGAGTTTTATAGTGTTCTTGAGGGGTATTAGTGGATTTAAACTGAGGAATTATGAGCTGGAATTTCATGGTGCACTGCGTTTTGGTACAGGTTGTGAAATGGAATATTCGGTTTTGTCGCAGGTTTACACGTTGTGAGGTCTGTAAGTTTATGCGTGAAGATTATACGTTGCGTTTCGTCATTTTCCCAGTTTGTTGTTGTTGCTGCGTTTTATTGGAATTGTGTGGGACCAGTTGCTGCGTATTGTTGCGGAGGTTCGCACAAGTGGGGTCACAGAAGATTTGTGTTGTGCGTATTATGAATCGTTGGCTGAATGGTTTGTTGGTTTTTATTGGAAGTGGCAAGCTGTTGTGGTGAATTACTGCTGGAAGTTTGGAAAATAACAAGCTCTTCCAGGTGCGTGGAGATGTGCTGTAGTGAAAAGCTGATACGCGTTATGTGGATGTGGTGGCTTTGTGCAGCTCATGAAGGTGGCTGGTGCAAGTCGCTTTTGATGAGTTAATTGGAAATTTTGTTCTATTTTCTGAACTTTGTAATTATTACTTTGTAACATAGCTTTTATTCTGGACCTTCAAATTGTAAATCAAACTTTATAGTATTTGTGAATTAACTTGAACTTCTCATAATTCTTCTTCTGTAACTTTTGTGAAGTACTGTGAATCCAGCCTTGTCATTTTTCAGTTCAATTGATTTGTTCTGTAAATTTGAACTTTCTTGACTAGTAAACTTTGAGATTGCTCTTTGCCTTTTTAATCCTTAACTTGCACTTAGTCTTAGGCAACAACTTGAATTATGTCATTTGAAATGTTTGCATTGGTAATGGAATTGGATCATTTAGGCTGGACTTCCATTGTTGTCATTTAATTGAAGATGTAGAGTAATCCACCTAGCATCTTAATGTCATGGCTTGTAAGATGATATTTGAAGTAAGGCTTGAATACAAAAAGGTTATGTCTTGCTTGTAATCAAAGTTTGAAACAACTCCTGTAGCCATGATTTGAAAAAAAATCTTGGAACACGTCTTGAACTCCTATTGAGACATGAACATAGATTAGGACTTAAAACAATCCCACACATGGCTTAAAAAAAAGATTTATAATCATCATACTTGGTCAACTCGAAATACGTCCTAGAACCACCTTGGGTTATATCCTCAAATCAATTTGAATCATGTCTTGAAACCAGGAGGATTTTGAAATGAGGTATGATTTTCAGGATGTTGCACAAAACCTTAATGGAATCCCAATGATTTTCAGGTATCAAAGCATTTTGACTTTACGCAGACTGATACTCTGTCCCATTCACAACTTTCCTGACTTGGAATCTCAAACACACACCATTTGAACTGCATTCTGTAACATTGATCATGAAATCAACCCTTGCCTGCCCCTACACCCCCTGACTGGATATCCTCAAATGAAACACAGACTTGAGCCACTGGAAAATATCATATTTTTGGATTTTCTGGATAACGGTTAGTGGATGGAATGTACAGATGAAAACTATAAACAGGTAGGACAAATTTGGGGTATGACACCAACGTCATTCAGAACCACGACATCTGTGCAATGAATGTCAACTTGGTAGCAATGCACTCAGGGCAAAGCCAGTATCATAATCTGCCACGACACGATTATAGTTCCTGTCTGACTTGCTCGGTAAACAAACAGGGATGCTCTTTCATACAAGAGGCCCTCCAGCGTCAGATGGATATTGGATGGATCCAAGACTACCATGATAGGAATTCCTATCAAATTAACATGGTTCAGATCTTCGATATTCGCGTGATGAATACCAACCTGGTAGAGTTACATGCTGAACAGGTCCAACTCGGATTCTTAATATCACACGACTATCAAAGCTGTAAAGCAGGTTGCGAAAATGATCGAGGTTGTACCCTTGTCCAGGAGGCACTTCAGCACTTGTTAAATCATTGGTGGATGCCAATCTACATGGATGAAGATACTCAGCAGATTAGTATCAATAACAGGAATCCCACTCGGCGTCAAAGTCAGGATGTCCGATCTGTGGAAGCTAACCTAGTGAGGTTACATTGTATTCAAAGTGGGCATGGCCAGGTGCCACCACACAATTATGATCGTTGTAGCGTCTGTTCGGAAAGTAACCAAGGGTGTTACCTTGTGAGAGCAGCTCTTCAAGGTCAGGTGGATCGTGGAGAGATTCGCCCATATCCGGGTTCTGGACCCATCAACTGGACGCCGAGCTACCTTGCCGATCAAGTCGAGGACGTTGTCACAATCTCTGGTCATCATAGGACCAGGGATGTTTTTGCCATCATCCCTCTACTTGACGAACCTAGAGCTCCCAACCAAGAACGGATCGAGATTACTTATGATGGTCAGAAAAATTAGAAGGTTCCCATAGTCATCTATCTACCGGGACCACTACCGTATGAATCAACTAAGGCTATCCCTTACAAATACGGTGCAACGACAGTTGAAAATGGAAAGGAAACTCCATTACCCTCCGTCGTGAATATTGCAGACATCAGTTGTGTAACACGGAGCAGTAGAATCTTCAACCGAGGGGTTGGGGAACCTAACAAAGAAAAGGAACTTCAGACGGAAGCTCCTGATCTACCAGTCGGTCAATCCAGTAATCCCGACCTTTCGAAAAATGGTGATGAGATGCTCAAGCTTATCCAAAGGAGTGAATACAACATTGTTGATCAGCTATTACAGACTCCTTCAAAGATCTCTGTGTTATCACTGTTACTCAGTTCAGAAGCGCATAGGGAGGCTCTATAGAAAGTCTTGGAGCAAGCCTTTGTGGAACAGGATGTAACAATCAGACAATTCGATAGCATTGTCTCCAACATCACTTCCTGCAATAATTTGGGATTTAGTGATGAGGAATTACCCGAAGAGGGTCATCGTCATAACATGGCGCTCAATATCACAGTCAACTGCCAGGACGATGCTTTAGCCAGCGTACTTGTAGACACAGGGTCAACCCTGAATGTTATGCCGAAGTCCACTTTGATGCAATTATCATTCAAAGGCCATCCGATGAGAATCAGCGTGGTCGTCGTCAAAGCATTCGACGGATCCAGAAAAACGGTTATCGGCGAAGTCGATCTTCCCATAACTATCGGTCCTCACACTTTCCAAGTCACTTTCCAGGTCATGGACATCCGGGAAACGTACAGTTGTTTTTTAGGAATACCTTGGATACATCAGGCTGGAGCAGTCACTTCCACCCTCCACCAAAAGCTAAAGTTCGTCAAGAACGATCAACTTGTCACAGTTTGTGGGGAACAAGCCTTGCTTGTGAGTAACTTGTCATCATCTACTGGTGTAGAGCCCGAGGAGGTTATTGGAACTCAGTTCCAAGCACTGTCGGTAAGCAAGAACAATCAGTTCAAAGAATGAACTTCCATTTCCTCATACAACGATGCTATCAAAGCAGTCAAGAGTACCGATAAGACAGGATGGGGACAACTTGTCATTCCTACTAGCAATACAACAAAGAAGGGTCTTGGTTTTTCTGCAACCTGTACCCGGACAGCTGCCAACGATGAAAGTCTTCATCCCCTTAGAAACTTCTTCCACAGTGAAGCTTTTCTTCACCCAGTGTCTCAAGTAGTACATGCTATCAATGAGGAAGATCCCTCTGACACAGATGAAGAATGGAAGTCCTACCTTAACGAGGACGGTTATATGTCTCAGGAAGAGATGCCTATACCATTTTGCTATCCTGTACAGAGTCTGAGATTTATACCACGGTCAGATGTCGAAATGATATATGGAGATTGTGATCTGGAAATATGTTGTGCTCCGCCAAATTCATTAGAGGAAGACACTCTGATGAAAGACAACTTTGACTACAACTACTATGGCCCAATGGATAGTCTGCCAATGTGGCAACCTTACCCAGGAGACTTGGGGCCAGAAAGTCAGCTGAGTAATGAAACTCAGCTGACTGTCATTGAACAGAATACCTGTGTCCCCACCATGTCATGGGATCAACACTCAGGTCCTTCAGAAACTACTCAACATGACGATGAATTTGCAACGTTTGCAGGACTTGAATTCATCAACTATGCTTTTCCCGAGGTCAACATCATCGAGAGAGATGACTCCTCCAGTTCCAAAGAAGTTTGGGACACCTTGGGACAACTGAGTGGAAAATACGACTATATGGTCAAGTACACCGCTCCCGAAAGCTCTCGTATCAGACTCGAAGATATCTAGCCAACTGGATGGGGAGATACAGCTGAGAGCAAAAATGCTATGCAAAATACAACTGAGGAATTCTCCTACGACAACTCTGCCTGGGAGACAGATTCTAATGATCCTGCTCCACCAAAAATCAGCGTTATTTCTGAAGACAAATCAAGGAAGGTACTAGACTTTGTGATTCACCGAGGAGTTCGCCGCCAATGGGTTGCTGTCGAGGTTCCAAAGTGTCATACCCCAAATTTTGACCACTTAGATTTCCCATCATTGTGCAAATCATCATCACAATATGGATGTACTTTCATGCCTCATCAATCTCCTCAAGGATTATTGAGCATTCACTACCATCAAGAATTAGGGTTTCAAGCCCTCTCAGAGTTCTTAGACAAAGGATCAATCAAGGAATGACATGATCTTCAACTTGTCTAACCTCTCAAACATCCACAATGGATTAAAAGGACTCCCACTTCAAGGATCAAGCACAAGGCTGCTCCCTTCTAGGTGGATCAAGTCTCAAGATCGACAGTGTCACTAAATTAGGGTTTTGGTCGACCAGGGCCTCCAAATGGAAATTTTTCATCTGGACACAAGCCAATGATCCAAAACATAACCTAATATACTTCATGGGACCTCATGGACCTAATCATCAAGTCAATTTTGCCTCAGGGGATGCATTCATCAAAAATCAGGAATTAGGGTTTCTTGACCTAATTCACCCCTAAGTAGACTTTTAGGGCAAATCATGAGCCAAGACCTCAAGAGAGGGTTTAAGGGTCTCTAATAAGCTATATTGATCCATTTGGAACAATGTATTAATCCAAGAAGCTTGAGCAATAAGTCTCCATTTCATCTGCACCACAATTAGGGTTTCGCGAGGAAAGTCAACTGTAACTTTGACTTTTGACCAGGACATGCTCCCAAGCCCTAAGACATGATTCAATATACCCTATGACACCCATGGAACATGTCCATCAAGTTTGATTTAGGTCAAGGACATGATTTCATGAAGAATTGCACAGTTTGGAATTCATCTGATAAAAAGTCAACTGTGCACAAAAGTCAACTTTGACTTTTTGAGATTTTTCACCAAAATGGATTTTTAACCCTAAAATGATGTTAATGTATGATTTGAATCATCATCCATCAATAAAAATCAAGTAAAGTGGGATAACTTGTAAAAGGGGTAACCATAAAAACTTTGAAAAATTTCTAAGTTATGGAAAAAGTGACACTAATGTGCCAACTTTGGAGGACCATAACTCCTAAACCACAAGGCCGTTGTTCCCCATTAAAAGCTTGATTTGTAGATCTCATTTCCCTCTACAAAAGCTTTATACTGACAGATGTCCAAATTCCTCATGGATTTTGAGTTATGGAGTGATCAAAATCAAGAAAAGTCACTTTGTTCCAACACTTAGTGAAAATTTCACTAAGTCAGATTTTGCCCTACTTTTTGCCAAATGTAGGGGGATTTTTCACTTGGATTCAAAAGAGATCAAAACCAAACATGTTCAAACAGTAGTTGTATTATGCAGGGCTTTCCAAAATGACCAGGAACATTACCAAATTCAATTTGAGTCATGAGATATAACATTGGCAAGTTGCCTTGTTGAAATTTGTCAAGGCAAGGCAGATTTTGCATTTTTCCTCGATTTTTCAAAATCATCCAAATCCAAATGCTCCTATCCACTTGGACACCTCTGAGGATTGAATCTAAAGGGGACAATCACTGAGCCAAGCCTCCAAAGTCTTTGGAACAAGAAATAGTATGTTGAACCTAGAATTGCCAAAATAGGGACAAGACTCCAATTTTGGATTGGAGCATTCAATGAAAGCATCAAGGTGGCATGGACTGAGCCATTCTCAACTGAATTTAGTCAAGACTTATCCAAGACCAAGGGGACCTGTAGCCTGTGCCCTAACCTCTAGTCAATGGCTAGAGGAGACTTGGATTTTCATTTGCCAACATTGGCCAAACCTACTCAGCAGTTACCATTCACTATTCCTTGCAAAACCAACTTGCTCTACTATAGAGCTCAATTATGATCAGTTTGAGTACACCAAAGCCATCAAACAGATGCTTTCCTCAAAATCTCTTCTTTCACTCCAATTTTGCCTTCTAAGGCAAGTCACTATCGGGTTTTGAGTTTGAGAGCTTTTCCAATCAAACCAATCACTCACACACCTCACATACATCATATAGAAGTGATCCAAACACTCACATAACATCTGGAACACAGATTTCACAAAATCACCAGCCAATTGCTCAAGTTCTTGACAGATTTGCAGTTGGGCTACCATCTCAAGTTCTAGATCATTTCAATCCATTCAAAGCATTCATACACACTCCATGGCACCTAGGGAAGCTATCCAGATCATTGGAACCTAGCTGTAACACCTCCAACACAAATCACGATCACCAGCTGCAAGTGGTAAGCATGAGCTCTTCTAACTCTATGATCCATGTAATTTTTGCTGCACAATAATTTGGCCATATGTTCATAATCATGCATGGAATGTTTCCCCTCAATTAATTGCATTGTTTGAACTGTGTATCAAAAATCCTAGCCTTCATGCAAAAATTAGGGTTCTTGAGGATTTTTCGTGATTTCTTATTTTATGTTTAATTTAAATGAAATTAAATACCATAGACTTGATCGTGAGGTTGAAACGAGTTGATTGGTATATGGATTACATGATATGATCAAGTATTCAGTGAGATTGAAGAGAAAATGCAAATCTGGGCAAACCCAGAACACGCGCGTGTTCTTGGTGTGTTCTTGGCGCCATTTTTTGAAAATTCAAATATTTGAATTTTGTGATTTTATTTAATTGATTCAAAAATTAATTTCTCTCTGAGTTTTAATGATTTTGAGTTGGTTCTTTTTTTAATAATTCACAAAAATGTTAAAATATTTTATTTTCCCAAAAAATCCCAAAAATATTATTTACTTTATATAATTGATATTTTTGCAAAGAATTAATGTTTTAATTGTTTTTGACATTTAAAATATTTTTTCCACCTTGATTTTGCAACTTTTAATGCTTTCTAATTATTTTGTAGGTCAATACTTAATTTTTGAAGCATTAATCCAAGTTCACAATTTGTTTTTCCTATGTTAAACAATTTTGATCATTTTAATTGAATTTTTATTCAATTAAAACACATTTTTGAAAACAAATTAGGGTTTTTGGATTAATTCAACTCTCATAAATCATTTTCAAAATACTTTGGGCCTCTAATAGAGTGTAAGACCCAATCCTTTTTTTGACCAAACCATTTTTGGGCCTCAGTATATTGTATTTATCCCGATACCGTCAAAGACAAACGGCGCGATCGTCGCCTTTTAAAAAAAAAACCTTGGGCCTACCCTCGAGTAGTAAGACCCATTTCTTTTCTTAAAACTCTTTGGGCCTCTAATAGAGTGTAAAACCCAATCCTTTGTAAATACAAAACCTATTTTGGGCCTCACTTATTGTATAAGTCCCGTTGTATTTCAAAAAGTTTGACGCGATCATCGTTCGTTGAAAAATAAACCATCTGGGCCTCTCCTTGAGCTATAAGACCCATTCAAAACTTTTGGTCCTCTAATAGAGTGTAAGACCCAACCCCCTTTTAACCAAAATCATTTGGGCCTCAAATATTGTATAAGCCCCTTCGCGTTAAAAGAAAATCTCGGCGCGATCGCCATTTTTAACGAAAAGTCAACTGGGCCTACCCTCGTGTTATAAGCCCCCACTCTTTTTCTTTAAACCTTTTGGGCCTCTTGAGAGAGTGTAATACCCATCCCTTTGTACAGAAAACAATTTTTGGGCCTCAGTCACTTGTATAAGTCCCTCCGTACAAATTCAAATAGTGCGCTCACTGATAAAACCCTGGGCCTCTCCTTGAGCTGTAAGCCCCAAATCTTTCTTTTTTAAAGCACTTTCTCCTTTGATTTTGAATATACTGTTGTTTTCAATCTTTCTTTGTTGAACAACTAACCAAACAGCATGGAAGCTCTACAACCGAGTAAGTGGTTATTGCTTTCATTTATCGCTTTCATATACATATAACTGTATTGTGGGGTTGTTTCACTGTAAGTCTTCTTTCATAAACTCAATCAACTGTGTAATAATAGTATAGATATTTTAAGTTTCCCCGGCAACTACCTCTAGAACTAGGTGACGCCGTTTCGTTTATTCATAGAAATAGACAACTAGATCCCCAATAGGATCACCAGATACAGTCTTCTCTTCGGCTGTCCTCATTAGGAATTGTGAAGAAACTCTACTCCCAGAGATGAATGTATTCTCCGTGAATGGTATCTTTGAGTTTCTTCCAAATTCTCGAACTTTCCTGACTTGATCTATTCCTTGTTAATAGCCTGCCTTGAATTTCTCGGGGTTTGGGGACCCACGGGCTTCTTAAAAGCATCGGCCTCCTCTTGGGCATCATACAAGGACCCACAGGCTTCCTAAAAGCAACCCCGCCTCCTCTTGGGCTTAGTACAAGGACCTCTCGGCTTCTTAGAAGTATTCACAGCCTCCTCTTAGGCTTCGTATAATGATTCTTCCTCCGGGAATGATAGCCTCCTCTTGGGCTTCGTACAAGGACCGATCGGCTTCTTAAAAGTTTCCAGCCTCCTCTTGGGCTTCGTACAAATTGTCCCGACGACCTCCTAGAGGTATAGGAACAGAAATTAGTCATTTGCATAGAACCGTCCTTCCAAAGAGTCTACTACTGTTTCTTAAAGCATAGTATAAAAGATGAAACTCTAGACACGGACAGTCTAATATCCTTGAGTCTCAAAGACATTCTCAAGTAACCTCTTCGTTAAATAGGAAGAAAACCCGTAGACTCGGACAGTCTCAATACCCTTCAGATTTCCGACTTCCTTAAAGAACAGGAATAACCCAGATCCTCGAATCAAATCCTTGAGTACAGTGTTGCTCATATAAGAACTGGTTTTCTCTTTCAAAATCAGTATACTAGACCTGGCACTCAACTGAAACAGTAACCATAGCCTCCTCTTAGGCTTTGTATAATGATCCTTCTCTAGTGAAGTTAGCCTCTCTCTTGGGATTTATACAATGATTCTCCCCAGTGGAGTCAAACAACGTTTAGCCTCTCTCTCGGGCTTTGTACGAGACACATAAAGAGACTCCCTCGTTGAGTCAATCACCCTTTCGCCTCCATCTCGGGCTTTGTACGAGATACAAAAATCCCTCTTGTTAAGTCAAGTAGCCTTCATCTCGGGCTTTATACGAGATACCAAAAGACTCCATCGTCGAGTCAAACACTTTTCAGCCTCTCTCTCGGGCTTTGTACGAGACACATAATAGCCTCCTCTTAGGCTTTGTATAAGAAAACCACTGGTTGGTCCAATCAACCTTTTAGCATCAAAGCCTTGCCTCGTTCACAGTACACAAACATCAACAACTCCTTCCCCTTCATCTAATTGCTGTAAGCGGCAAGCCTCTGGATCATCTACATCCATGCCACTGTCCCTCTTTTAGTATGAAAAATTCCTAAGGAAAGATGGCATTGCTCTAAACTGAGTTAAAGTCTTCTCCTTCAGGTTAAAATCCCCTATAAAGGAAATTATGGCATTGCCGAATTCACAAATCCCAGTTAAAGTAATCCTCCTTTACAGTCAGTCACCCAACAGTTGTGACAAACAGACCCCTTTAGAGATGACAAATTCTCTCTAAGGTCAATACCTTCAGCTTCACATCTTGGGCTTTGAATAAGATACAAACCACCTCTAGCTTCACGTCTTGGGATTTGAACAAGACACCAAAACAACCATTTCCACCCATAGAATAGGAGGAACTACGATCGCTCTGATTTCCCTGTTTCGGTAAACGGGAATACGTAGGCATAAGATTGAAAGAAAAAAATCTTAGCGAGCACACTAAACAAAAGCCCAAAATCCCATACTCTCATACATTGTCCTAACATCCTAACCGATAGCCTAAAGCATCCCTCGTCAACAAAATAACCTAGGAGAAACCCCGAATCTTTGTAGCATCTGTAAACCAACAGTTTTGACTGTTTAATATCAGTATGCAAACAGGGTTAATTGGAGACATCTATTTCCCTTCCTTCATCAGCTTTAATAGGATAAAAAATGAATCGAGCTGTAGTACCAGAGCGATCGTGCTTCGCAACCACATCCAAAAATCACTCGCTACACAAAGGCCGTTCACCAGTCAAAGTAATTGCCATCTTTTAACCTTTCACCCTGCCCAGGTGAAACGGATGTTTTGATAGGGCTCGCTTTCTGTAAATTTCCCTCTTCGCTTTGCCCAAAGCGACAGAGTTTTGTTTTATAGGGTTGTAGTTTCAAGGATCGACTTGTTCATTAATAAAATAACGTCGTTCTATAATTTCCGCATTAATTGCTGTTTTCTCTTTTCGTTTTTCAGAAAATGGTAACCTAAAAAACAATTCAATAATAAAAACAAGCAGTAATAAAAAGATACACTGCACACACTTGCATTTTCTCTATCTCTTCTAAACACGAATCATCACGTCATGCAGATTGCTGGTTTTAAACCCCGTTGAAACATACGATCCGATGCCTTCTCCCAACTTTGAGTTCCTGGTATTTAGGGCTGAAGAAGAAGTTGACGAAAAAAATTCCAGAAGAGATCTCCCGATTACTCAGACAAGAGGAAAGGTCTATTGAACCTCACAAAGAGCCATTGGAAACGATCAATGTGGGTTCGGAAAAAGAGAGAAAAGAAATCAGGATTGGGGCACTGCTCAGTCCAACTGCCAGAGAGGGTTTGATAAAGTTTCTCAGAGAATTTCCCGATGTATTCGCTTGGTCCTATCAGGATATGCCAGGGTTGGATACCAGCATCGTGGAACATCACTTACCGTTAAGATCGGAATGTCCGCCAGTAAAGCAGAGGTTGAGACGCACTCACCCAGACATGGCCATCAAAATCAAAGAGGAGGTACAGAAACAGATTGACGCGGGTTTCGTCGCTACATCTGAATATCCTCAATGGTTAGCCAACATCGTACCCGTTCCGAAAAAGGACGGAAAAGTCAGAATGTGTGTCGACTACAGAGACCTGAACAAGGCAAGTCCAAAGGACGACTTTCCTTTACCACACATTGACATGCTGGTAGACAGTACAACAAAGTTCAAAGTCTTCTCCTTCATGGATGGATTCTCAGGCTATAACCAGATCAAAATGGCGCCGAAAGACATGGAGAAAACTTCGTTCATCACCCCCTGGGGTACCTTTTGTTACAAGGTAATGTCGTTCGGTTTGAAGAACGCCGGGGAAACCTATCAAAGGGCCATGACTACTCTGTTTCATGACATGATACACAAAGAAATCGAGGTATATGTCGATGATATGATTGGAAAATCAAAAACAGGGAGTGAGCACGTTGAACATCTGTCAAAATTGTTTGAGCGTTTGCGAAAGTACAAACTCCGCCTGAATCCCAACAAGTACACCTTCGGTGTCCATTCAGGGAAACTCTTAGGGTTCATCGTCAGCCAGAAAGGAATTGAGGTTGATCATGACAAGGTCAAGGCCATTCAAGAAATGCCTTCTCCGAAAACTGAAAAACAAGTCAGAGGATTCCTGGGACATTTGAACTACATTTCCAGATTCATATTCCTCATGACCGCGACCTGCGCGCCAATTTTCATATTACTCAAAAAGAATCAGGACTGCATTTGGACAGAGGACTGCTGTTGCAGTGAAAATCGGATAAAAATCATTAGTTAATTTGCATCGTTTTCTTTTACAACCGACTTTGATTTATCCAAAGGAAAGGTTCAAGATCGTTAAAAAGACCTAAAGGGGGGAGATCTAAGGTTCGGGGGTTGGTTATACTTAGGGAAGGTATTAGCACCCTTAATATCTGTAGTACTCTACAGGAATCTCTTGTTTAAGCTTGTGTTATGTTATGTTTGCTTGCTAAGGGTAAGATATTGATATTGCTAATGACTATGAGGTCAAAGGCTAGGTGGCTATGAGGCCAAGGTGATAATGAGCTATCTATGACTATGAGGTCAATAGAGAGACTTTGTGACTATGAGGTCAATGTTGGAAGGTGGCTATGAGGTTACGATGGTAAGATGACTATGAGGTCAAGATGGTAAGATGACTATGAGGTCAAGATGGTAAGATGACTATGAGGTCAAGATGGGAAGATGACTATGAGGTCAAAGGAAGGTAATGAGCTTTCTATGACTATGAGGTCAATAGAGAGACTTTTCCATGGCTATGAGGTCAATGGAGGATGGCTATGACTATGAGGCCAAAGCTTACCTATGACTATGAGGTCAAAGGTTACCTATGACTATGAGGTCAAATGCGGGATCCTAGGACTATGAGGTCAAAGGAAGGTAATGAGCTATCTATGACTATGAGGTCGATAGAGAGACTTTGACTATGAGGTCAAGGTTGGAGAATAGCTATGAGGCCAAAGTTTTAGTTATGACTATGAGGTCAACATTGAATAAATTGTTCTATGAATTTGAGTTCAAGAGGGGTCCTATTGGCTATGAGGTCAATGAGGGAGGTTGCCTAAAACTATGAGGTCCAAGGTAATAATGAGCTTTCTATGATCTTGAAATCAATAGAAAGACTTTTCCTTTGGAAGGAAGGGGGGAATAACTTCTTATAAATAAAAGTTACAAACAGTTGAAAATATGATGGAACATAAGTTCAATAATTCCTAGTAGTAAGCAGTAATTTACATATGAAATGGAATTCCAAGATGAACATGGTAAACAACAATGATAGTTGGTCAAACAAATGTGACAAGCATGGCAGAGAGGACATTCATAATTTAAACCACATGCATGTGTAACTTATCATCAAAGAGCAAAACAGAAAGCATTGCATAGGATTTTTGTTAAAGTCAGGAACATAACTTTACACATCAAACATATTTCATAAAAACTCAAGCTAGAACCAGTAGTCACATTGTTAAGTCATATGATTTTAAACAGAGAACAAAAACAACCAACATTCTTATGGTAAGGTTTGGTTAAAGTTAATAACAGTGCTTTCAGGAATCACGGCAATATTTCCAAAACAAATCACTTTGAAATTAGTGGTCACACAAAACAAATCAGGCATAGCAGAAGGGAGAAATTTCATAGTTTGAAAACAAGAAACAATTGGATTTAGGTCATGCTGTTTCAGCAGAGAACAAAACTACAAATAAAATTCTCATAGTAAGGTTTGTTAAGGTTAGGAAACAACGTTCAAGAATTCACAAGTTACTGAATGTGTACAAGGAAAAATTCTTTTTGTTCGTTTTTACAAAGTTACAAGCAGCAATGGGTTTTGTCTACAAAAAAAGATTTAGAATGAAAATGTAAATATTTTGTTGTTTGTTTTTAAAGTAAATAAAATAAAAAGGAAATGAAGAAAAAAAAGAAAAGGAAAAAAAGAAAGAGAAAAAAAAAACAAGACAGCATGGCACCCGCCACACAAAATGCATGGTTGGCGCCATGCATACTCACCCCTAAACCATGGCTTGCGCCACATGATGATGGTGGCTTGTGCCACCCTTTGGTTTCAAGTAACAGAGGTGGCTTCCGCCACCCTGTCCAAGTGGCTTGCGCCACATGATGATGGTGGCTTGCGCCACCCTTTAGTTTCAAGTAACAGAGGTGGTTTGCGCCACCCTGTCCAAGTGGCTTGCGCCACTGCTTCTTTTTTCTTTTTGTTTTTTAATTTCTTATCATGTAGTGGGGTCTCCATTTTTTTAATATATCTTTTTGCATGCTCACTACTAATTTTATTATATTTTCCCTTTTTAAACAAAGTGACGGATGCCATATATTCAACATGGCGAGAGCCACCATAACTTCTTATTTTTTTTTTAGTTTTCGCGAATACGAACCAGTTACGGTTAACAGAATAAAATGGAACAAAACATGTTAATAGTTTTTTCACAGAAACAAACAATAATCCAACAATGACAAGATCACATTATGATAACAACATGGAGCAGCATAACACTAAGCAATAACGAAACAACAAGCATGATAACAGTATGGAACAAAATGATCATGGAAAATGACAAGAAGATGACTTATATTAACAGCATGGTGCAAACGAAAACAAAATGAGGTAGAGGGATACCTAGTGGAGAACGTCCACTGCTTCTTCACATGCGAGTGTTTCTGGAGATGGTGGATGCTTTCCTCCCTCAACTGCTACAGAACCAGCTTCTCAGCACGAACAAGAACTTTTGGTGGTTAAAGTGTTGGAAATTTGGAGTGTTTACGGGAAGGAAATGAAAAGGATAAATTCTTGCAAGACTTGAAGGTGACTTGCAGAACTTGGAAAAAATGGATAAGTGAAGAGGGTTTAATGAGTTTCTTGGTTTTCTCTCGGGGTGTTTGTTGTGATGTATTTCTCTGTGTTTACAGAGGAAAAGAAAAATAGTGAAGTTTTTGCAAGTTTTGGAGTGTTACTTGCAAGATTATGGAAGGGAGAGTTAGAGAGAATTCTTGGCAATTTCTGGTGTCCGTTCACAAGGAGGGAATGAGCTCCTTTTATAGGCCAAGCAAAATGGATCCGGGTCTTGGGTAGTTGGTTTGTCCACAGGATAAAGGATTAGGGTTTGTATGGTCTGCTGAGTAAAGAATTAGGGTTTGTGCATCAAGTTCCTCAGCCGTTGATCTTGGTCAATTTCTATGCTGGACAAGTGCAGCGGAGGAGGTGGTGGATTCAGTCTGTTACTTTCACTCTTTAGTAGTTATTCCAAAACCACCTTTTTGAAGTGCCATGAGAGAGAAAGTAAAAAAAGCAATAATTTGAATTTGGAATATGTATTCTCTGCTCATGCATGCAGGTCTTCCGTGCTGAGCCTCTTTTATTTCACTAATTCAATATGGTATCTCAATGTCCTTTTGATTTCAACAGTAATGGATGAGCTTAGAAGGGTAATGTGTAATGACTTCACAAGACTTGTTTTTGAATCAAAGCATCTTCAGCATTTTTCAAACAACAAATGGCAAATGGGCTAGCTAGATATACAAGGCCTTACTACTTAATCCATACGGGAACAAAACTTGGACTTTTCACACCTTAAAGCCTTTGATCCAAATGACATCTTTTTGGGCCCAAAAGAAACTTAAGACATACCATATGCCCATGACCGAAAACACTTAGGATATTGCAAAATTAAATCCTCCCATGGCATCACTTTGGCATGTTACATCTTGATGAATATTTATCTCCATGAAAAATTATTGCACTTGAGAAACAAATCTTTAAGGCTCAAAAAAGGCTTCCAAGGATGTTTGTTATCACATGGCATAATTTCTCAATTTGGGATCACACTTTGTTTGACATGAAAGGCAATGGTTGACTTATTTTGGTGAAACATTTGATTTCTTGTTGAAAAAGTCTTCTCGGATGCATGCAGACTCAAATGGTCGCATTTGGCCAAAAAATGTCTTAGGGAGACCTTGCCGTCTTTGTTGTGTAAATCCTACCTTACACAATGAAAAGAAATAACTTGCAAACAAGAAATGGTTAGTTAACAATGCATACATGCTTGATGTCTAAATGCAGATGCAAGAAAAATATGACATCTAAGGGGTAAAATTTGGGGTACAACAGTTGCCCCTATTTAAATAGCTTCACCGGATGGCACGAGGAATGGAAATCCTCGGGACGTCGAGGTTGAAGATATTTAAATATAGCAAACCGAAAATTTTGCCCTTAGATGGAATGCAGATGCTAAAGACAAACAACAAACATGCATATGCTGACATGCCATGAACTCTAATATGATGATATGACAGTGCAGACAAACGAGGCACCAAAGAGCTACCAAACACAGGTGAGCTTTACTGGGGAAGGATGAAAGAAGTATCCACCAGAAAGACTCACTGGGGAATGTAAACTAACCAACAAAAGAGACTCACTGGAGAGATTCAAGGGAAGCACTGGGGAATAGAGAAATAAAGGGGAAAAACCCCGCAGATCCTCATTGAAAAATAGGAGCCAAAGAAGGGATTCTCCACTGGGGAAAGATACAGGGAGATGGTCGACAAGTGCAAAAATGATCGGACGATACTGGGGAAATAAAAACCAACCTTACTGGGCCTGAAACCAGAAAGAAGACGTGATCTCCACTGGGGATCAATTTGGAATAGGAGGATAGCCAAACTACCAAGAATTTTCTGGGGATTCTTATGCTGAAGAGTTCGAACGGGATCTTCAAGAAAAACCAGAAAAAGACAGGGACAAACCTTGGGTACCAGTATGAGCTGGATTTTTGGATAAGAAGGAATCCTATGACTATGAGGTCAAAGGTTAAAGAAGGCTATGACTATGATGTCAAAGCTTACCTATGACTATGAGGCCAAAGGTGAATGAGGTGATTGGGTCTAAGGTACTAATATGAGTTGGTTGGGATAACAATAGGACTTGGTTTAGGAAGGATAATCAGTATGAGCTGAAATTGGGATACCAACGTGAATTGGATTTTGAATACCAGCATGAACTGGATTTTGGACACTAACATGAATTGGATTTTAGATACCAGCATGGATTGGATTTCGGGTCACCAGCATGAACTGGATTTTGGGTCACCAGCATGAACTGGATTTGGATACCAGCATGAACTGGATTTTTGGATACCAGCATGAACTGGATTTTAAATGCCAACATGAATTGGACTTTGGATACCAGCATGAACTGGATTTTGGGATACCAGCATGAACTGGATTTTAAATGCCAACATGAATTGGACTTGGGATACCAGCATGAACTGGATTTTTGGATACCAGCATGAACTGGATTTTAAATGCCAACATGAATTGGACTTTGGATACCAGCATGAACTGGATTTTGGGATACCAGCATGAACTGGATTTTAAATGCCAACATGAATTGGACTTTGGATACCAGCATGAACTGGATTTTGGGATACCAGCATGAACTGGATTTTAAATGCCAACATGAATTGGACTTTGGATACCAGCATGAACTGGATTTTTGGATACCAACATGAACTGGATTTTAAATGCCAACATGAATTGGACTTTGGATACCAGCATGAACTGGATTTTGGGATACCAGCATGAACTGGATTTTAAATGCCAACATGAATTGGACTTTGGATACCAGTATGAACTGGATTTTGGGATACCAGCATGAACTGGATTTTAAATGCCAACATGAATTGGACTTTGGATACCAGCATGAACTGGATTTTTGGATACCAGCATGAACTGGATTTTAAATGCCAACATGAATTGGACTTTGGATACCAGCATGAACTGGCAAGTTAAAACCGGGGTTGCAAATTAGACTTCCTGGGAATAATGCACAGAGAAATGGAATCTGGCGCTTGAAGACCGAACGTAAGCCTAGCCCGAACAAAGATTTTGGAGATAATCCAGGAATGTCTTCACTTCACTAGTGAAATAAGCTTTTCACATTTTCCACAAACATCTATGGAGGTACTGGGTAATAAGGCGTATTCTTGCTAGGCATGAAACCAATAAGAAACCATTGATCTGGATAAAAAGATAGGCATTAACCAAAGATTTTCTAGGATTTTCTTATGCTGAAGAGTTCAAACGGGATCTTCAAGAAAAACCAGAACAGACAGAGATAAACCTAGGGTACCAGTATGAGCTGGATTTGAAGTGCCAGTATGAGATGGACTTTTGACTATGAAGGAATCCTATGACTATGAGGTCAAAGGGTAAATGGCTATGACTATGAGGTCAAAGCTTACCCATGACTATGAGGTCAAAGGTGGAATAGACGGCTTTGAGGCCAAGTTGATATTGATGACAAAGAATAAGACATATCCAAAGGTACTGAACCTGAGCTCGGAACACATCAACAAACATATCCGAAGGTACGGAACCTGAACTCGGAACACATCAATAACAAAGGTGATGGCAAGAAATAAGACATATCCGAAGGTACGAAACCTGAGCTCGAAAGACATCAACAACAAAGTTGATGGCAAGAAATAAGACATATCCGAAGGTACGAAACCTGAGCTCGAAAGACATCTCAAATAGGGAGTATATCAAACAGGTTGATGCAATGTGACTGGTTAAGGATAACACCGATGGTAACTGTAAAACCAATGATGGATAAGCTTCTCCAGGATATTGCTACTTGTTATTGTTTATGAATTCCAAGGAGATGTTTATATCACCACACTGCTAGAGAATTAATTTTGTCTTCAACGAGGATCTATAAAAGATTCCTTTTGTGAGATACAGTGCACGCTCAAACTAGGTTCAACAACCACACCTGCTAGGGACCAAAGTTCGATCTAGGGACAAGCTAGAAAGAAACGGTCAAACAAGACTCCAATTGAGGGATGAACTTAAATGAGGACTTATCTTATCCACATATGGAAAAGATAACTGAAGCAACCATCATCCACGAGAATCGAACTCTGTGGGCCATTCAGAAAGGATGGGCACTTTATGCCTAGGGCTGACTTTCTATTGGAGTGAATAGACAAACCCAGTCACTTGGGGAGATAAACGCCAAAGTGAACAAAATAGGTAAACACCAGGAAGATATCAAAATGCTAAGATGCTATGCATATGAGTGCTTATGCCATGCTCATGCCATGCTTATGCTTATGATGACAAAACAGACAAAATGAAGCAAGACTAGAGATGAAATAAACATCTCGACAAGGATACCCAGCCGACCTCAATAGATTGGACCAATACTGGGGGTGAGGAAGAATCGACAACTTCACTGGGGGAAAAGAGTATTCTACCTTAGGTATAGCATCATGACTTCACTAGGATTGCCATCATGAGCTTGATTTCCTTACTGGAGGAGGAAGATCCATGGAGATATGCCAAGCTCAACCGAAATAACAATTTACTGGGAAGCTGGCAAAGGATATCACAAGAACAGGGTAATTCTGCATCCTGCCTTGAATGATGATCATCATAATAAACACGGCTTTTTCAACAGGTAATCTTCAAATCTTCACTGCCCCAGATTACATGGTCTTTTGGGAGAAGATACCAAGAGGATTTTACAGATGAATTGGTATACGAAATGCTTTAATATCTTCAAACTCTTGGAGAGATTCATAGATCTCGACATAACTGCCCCAGATAGACGATGCTTGCACAACAAAGTCTTTGAGCCTACTCTTTAGACTGTGGGAGTAGCAACGGGGAAACAGACTTGGGCCATCCTAAGTAGATGTCCCAGACTAACTGACCTTCGAGTGATTTGTCTAATCTCGACCTGACTGCTTCTGATTAACTAGTTTGTGAGGATAATTCATCAAAAGGATTTTACAGAAGAATTGGTATACCAGGCGCTTCAATATCTCCGAACTCTTAAAAAGATTCATGGATCTTGACATATCTGCCCCAGTTTTACTGCATTTATACAACAAGGTCCTCGAACTTATTATTCAGACTGGTTGATCCGTGAAGGAGGTGCCCCAGACCAATTGACCTTTTAGAGATTTGTCTAATCTCGACCTGGTTGCCCCTGATTAACGGTATTTGTAATACAACGTCTTCAGACTGCGGTAGAAACAACTAGGGAACGCACTTGTCCTTGTTGGTAGGTCATTGGAGTCCAAACTTGTCATAAGATAACCTCAAGAAGGCTTTCCCTAATATCCTGAACTTGAAGAGTTTCCGCCCCTGATTTAGTAGCTCTTGAGATACTAGATCTATGGAGGAGATGCCCCAGACTGAGCTCTTTATCAGGTTAAATTCCCTAGCTGGCTGCATTTGTTGGGATTCCTTTGATATTGAATTGTCTTGCAAACAAGTAGTGTTCATTAAAATTTGGCAATTTTAATGCAAAATTCATGCAAGCTTTTGAAATCAAAATTTATTGATGGAACACACACAGTGGAATGATTAAATAATCAAAAACAAATTGGATCTAGTCATTTACAAGATGACAGATCTCGTGATTAACACACACGATTAACAAAGATTATTAGGAGTCAGGTTAATCAACCTTGTTGTAGTATGCTTTCAAAACAACCTTACCTCAATTAGGTCTTTTAAGGGTTGTAACGTGGCCTGGTTCACGGTTTATGAAACAAAAGATAAAGGCTCAAAGTTTATTTATACCCATCCCATCTTCGTGATGAACTCCAATCCTATGCTCAGTTAACTTAGACTATGCATTCAGATTCCCATAGGCTGGAGATTGAACTGATGATAGTTGGTGATGATTAAGACACCTAGGTTAGTCATTACTCTCTTACAACATTTGGTTGTCCTTTATTGCTGAGGTTTTGAGACCTTGTCTTCCTTGAGGTTTTGAGACCTCTTCTTTGTCTTTGCTGAGATTTTGGAACTTCTTTTTTTGTTTTTTTTGTTTTTTTTTTTTTTTTTTTTTAGTTTTTAGAATTTCTTCTTTGTCTTTGTTGAGGCTTTAGGACCTCTTCTTTGTCTTTGTTGAGGTTTTGAGACCTCTTTTTGATCGTCACTTGATTTGAGAGAGCTGACTGGTGTCTTGCATGAAGCGCTTGCATTCGAATGCATAACCAAGTTAAATTGAGAACTACCTTGCCCCAAGGTTAAGATTTAAGGGTTTTTTTGTGTAAGAAAACAAAACTCCTACTTCTAAGCTCGAAGGGTTTAACGATGGATTATCTTCCTTATTTCTCCAGTGTTTGGGAATTGAAACAATGCCTTACATCCTTGGCATGGTTTAATCGAAAGCATACCACAACAATTATGGATAATATTTCCATCATCCTCCCCAATCTTTTCTTAAACAATCAGTTTGATAAAGGGAGTGGAATAAGATATATATTTTTTGTTTTTATGAAAATAACAGTAAATGAGTGAAACGAATGGATTTAATCAAAAGATGCATAAACATTTCATTAATGCTGCCAATTTGAAAGTACAACAATGCTTATAAGCAAATATAAATTCAAAGTGAAGGAAATACAATTGAAAATACTGAAATAAACAAAATACAGCCAGCTTTGGCGAATTGTTTTCAAAAGATTTCAGTTTTCGGGCCCAAGCGCGGGAACACCTTCTCCACTAATCACCAATTCCTTGTGATACAGAATCTTGAGATGCCTTTCAAGTCTTTTGCCTTTTGCGTGAAGAGTGAAGACATTGACATCTGGTGTACCTTCTTGAGGTTGCAGTGTTCTTAGCAGCTTTAGCAGTCTCATTTCGAACTCTTTGCATTCTTCAATGGGGTGCCCCATTGTCCCAGTACGGAATTTGCATTCAATCTCTGGATGATCCTCCTCGAAGATCAAATCCTTGTTGTGGATCAGATTTTGCACAGTGGCTTCTAAAATAAGGCAACCATCCAAATTATGTCCTCCCGCCCCTTCATGAAAGTCGCAAGTCAGATTTGCATTGTGCCAAGGTCCTGGCACAGGGTTGTAAGGTTGGGGAGTCACCAACTTGTTCTGAATTAGCAGTGGGAACAGTTTTCTTAGTGGCACCGGGATAAACGTGTAGTGAACTTTTCCCCTTTTGATAGAGCACCTATTTTTACCTTGGTGAGGAGAAATAGCAGTTGGAGGCTGAGACACCCTTTCGGTGGACACTGATGACAATTACATTCTGGTGCAGGACCAAGGTCAAACGCTGGCTGGTTGAAGTTTCTCCAAAGACAGCTCCTTGGCATGGGAGAACCACCCGAGATGGTAAAAGATCGTTGATTTGAATGCCTTGAGGCATGAATGAGATCCTCTCAGAGTCTAACAAGTTCTGAATTTACTCGGGAGCACCTTACAATCTTCAGTTGAATGCCCCTGTGCCCCAGCATGGTAGTCACATCGAGCATTGGCGTCAAAGCCTGGCAGGTATGGAAATGGTATTGGCTTTAATTCTTTTGTCACTATCAATCCCCCTTTGATCAAGACTGGTAATAATTGACTGTACGACATTGGTAGCGGAGTGTAATTTCTTCCTGGCTTTCTTGGTTTTGGTCGTGCATGCTGACGCGGCTGACGACGGTCTGGCCCCTGATACTGAGGAGGTTCTTGAGTCGGAGGATCCACAGGAGGTGATGAACTGACAACTTCTCTTGGAGTGACAGGGAGAGCGCACTCTTCTTTCTTCATCAGAGCTTGCAAAGTTTTGAGAACCCAATTCATCTGGAACTTGAGGATTCTGACCTCCTCTTTTAACTCCTCCTGGTTCTTCAGAATTTCATTCATTGTTACCATTGTCTTGAATAGGTGCTAGGTATCCTTCAGACATAGAGGGAGAGACTCGGGATCGAGGAATGCAAATGAGGTGTGAATGCGCATGGAATGCAAATGCAAGCCACGTGGTTTCAAAGAACTCAAAGGACAGTTGCAAAATTTTTTGTGGAAAAACTGAAGAAGTTTGTTTGTAGGATCCAAGCTCTATTGATCTTTGAAAAGGAATGAATATCTGAATTCCTTGAAACCAACAATGGATGCAATGAGGTGTATGCAATACGCAAGCATGGGTAAATACACACAGATATATGTACACAACACAGCACATGAGTCTTAGGTTTAGAGGTCACATGAATGGAGTCATGGTCTACCCATCCCAACAAGGTGTGGACTATAGGTTCATCAATTGTGGAACAAGGTTCTAAAAGTTCCCTGAGTCTACGTAAATCCTTCAGATATTATCGGCCCATGTAACTACTTACACAGGTTAATAATATTCTCAAGATAAACTCGTCTGAGTGTAGTATCGCATGACAACTACTCGGGACTGGCTCCCTCATAGCCACCGCACTATATCCTAAAAGGCCAAGTGGGGTAAAGGTAACTACGATCCTCAGAATCCCTGGCTCCCAATTGAAAAAGTAATATCAATGCGACTTCTCACATCAGACATCAACAATCCCAAAGGGCCTCATCTGAGTGTGGTCATCATATGCCATAGATTGTTAGTACTACTGCCAACAACCGACTATTGATTACACCACGATCTTATCATATTTCTGCACTCAAGTCCGGGTTAGGACTTATCTCACCACTCAATAGTTCCATGCCCACAAGAGATCTCAAACAAAGCATATATACAAGGGATATGTACAAATATAGCAAACAAGCATGAATAACATAAGAAAAAGCAAGGTGGGTTTAACCCTCAAAACTTTTCCCCAGTGAAGTCGCCATTTCTGTTGCGGTGAAAATCGGATAACAAATCATTAGTTAATTTGCATCGTTTTCTTTTACAACCGACTTTGATTTATTCAAAGGAAAGGTTCAAGATCGTTAAAAAGACCTAAAGGGGGGAGATCTAAGGTTCGGGGGTTGGTTATACTTATGGAAGGTATTAGCACCCTTAATATCTGTAGTACTCTACAGGAACCTCTTGTTTAAGCTTGTGTTATGTTATGTTTGCTTTCTAAGGGTAAGATATTGATATTGCTAATGACTATGAGGTCAAAGGCTAGGTGGCTATGAGGCCAAGGTGATAATGAGCTATCTATGACTATGAGGTCAATAGAGAGACTTTGTGACTATGAGGTCAATGTTGGAAGGTGGCTATGAGGTTACGATGGTAAGATGACTATGAGGTCAAGATGGTAAGATGACTATGAGGTCAAAATGGTAAGATGACTATGAGGTCAAGATGGGAAGATGACTATGAGGTCAAAGGAAGGTAATGATCTTTCTATGACTATGAGGTCAATAGAGAGACTTTTCCATGGCTATGAGGTCAATGGAGGATGGCTATGACTATGAGGCCAAAGCTTACCTATGACTATGAGGTCAAAGGCAGGATCCTAGGACTATGAGGTCAAAGGAAGGTAATGAGCTATCTATGACTATGAGGTCGATAGAGAGACTTTGACTATGAGGTCAAGGTTGGAGAATAGCTATGAGGCCAAAGTTTTAGTTATGACTATGAGGTCAACGTTGAATAAATTGTTCTATGAATTTGAGTTCAAGAAGGGTCCTATTGGCTATGAGGTCAATGAGGGAAGTTGCCTAAAACTATGAGGTCCAAGGTAATAATGAGATTTCTATGATCTTGAAATCAATAGAAAGACTTTTCCTTTGGAAGGAAGGGGGAATAACTTCTTATAAATAAGAGTTACAAACAGTTGAAAATATGATGGAACATAAGTTCAATAATTCCAAGTAGTAAGCAGTAATTTACATATGAAATGGAATTCCAAGATGAACATGGTAAACAACAATGATAGTTGGTCAAACAAATGTGACAAGCATGGCAGAGAGGACATTCATAATTTAAACCACATGCATGTGTAACTTATCATCAAAGAGCAAAACATAAAGCATTGCATAGGATTTTTCTTAAAGTCAGGAACAAAACTTTACACATCAAACATATTTCATAAAAACTCAAGCTAGAACCAGTAGTCACATTGTTAAGTCATATGATTTTAAACAGAGAACAAAAACAACCAACATTCTTATGGTAAGGTTTGGTTAAAGTTAATAACAGTGCTTTCAGGAATCACAGCAATATTTCCAAAACAAATCACTTTGAAATTAGTGGTCACACAAAACAAATCAGGCATAGCAGAAGGGAGAAATTTCATAGTTTGAAAACAAGAAACAATTGGATTTAGGTCATGCTGTTTCAGCAGAGAACAAAACTACAAATAAAATACTCATAGTAAGGTTTGTTAAGGTTAGGAAACAACGTTCAAGAATTCACAAGTTACTGAATGTGTACAAGGAAAAATTCTTTTTGTTCGTTTTTACAAAGTTACAAGCAACAATGGTTTTTGTCTACAAAAAAAGATTTAGATTGAAAATGTAAATATTTTGTTGTTTGTTTTTAAAGTAAATAAAAGAAAAAAGAAATGAAGAAAAAAAAGAAAAGGAAAAAAAGAAAGAGAAAAAAAAAACAAGACAACATGGCACCCGCCACACAAAATGCATGGCTGGCGCCATGCATACTCACCCCTAAACCATGGCTTGCGCCAAATGATGATGGTGGCTTACGCCACCCTTTGGTTTCAAGTAACAGAGGTGGCTTGCGTCACTGCTTCTTTTTTCTTTTTTTTTTTATTTCTTATCATGTAGTGGGGTCTCCATTTTTTTAATATATCTTTTTGCATGCTCACTACTTATTTTATTATATTTTCCCTTTTTAAACAAAGTGACGGACGCCATATATTCAACATGGCGAGAGCCACCACAGCTTCTTATTTATTTTTTTAGTTTTCGCGAATACAAACCAGTTACGGTTAACAGAATAAAATGGAACAAAACATGTTAATAGTTTTTTCACAGAAACAAACAATAATCCAACAATGACAAGATCACATTATGATAACAACATGGAGCAGCATAACACTAAGCAATAACGAAACAACAAGAATGATAACAGTATGGAACAAAATGATCATGGAAAATGACAAGAAGATGACTTATATTAACAGCATGGTGCAAACGAAAACAAAATGAGGTAGAGGGATACCTAGTGGAGAACGTCCACTTCTTCTTCACAGGCGAGTGTTTCTGGAGATGGTGGATGCTTTCCTCCCTCAACCGCTACAGAACCAGCTTCTCAGCACGAACAAGAACTTTTGGTGGTTAAAGTGTTGGAAATTTGGAGTGTTTACGGGAAGGAAATGAAAAGGATAAGTTCTTGCAAGACTTGAAGGTGACTTGCAGAACTTGGAAAAAATGGATAAGTGAAGAGGGTTTGATGAGTTTCTTGGTTTTCTCTCGGGGTGTTTGTTGTGATGTATTTCTGTGTGTTTAAAGAGGAAAAGAAAAATAGTGAAGTTCTTGCAAGTTTTGGAGTGTTACTTGCAAGATTATGGAAGGGAGAGTTAGAGAGAAATTCTTGGCAATTTCTGGTGTCCGTTCACAAGGAGGGAATGAGCTCCTTTTATAGGCCAAGCAAAATGGATCCGGGTCTTGGGTAGTTGGTTTGTCCACAGGATAAAGGATTAGGGTTTGTATGGTCTGCTGAGTAAAGAATTAGGGTTTGTGCATCAAGTTCCTCAGCCGTTGATCTTGGTCAATTTCTATGCTGGACAAGTGCAGCGGAGGAGGTGGTGGATTCAGTCTGTTACTTTCACTCTTTAGTAGTTATTCCAAAACCACCTTTTTGAAGTGCCATGAGAGAGAAAGTAAAAAAAGCAATAATTTGAATTTGGAATACGTATTCTCTGCTCATGCATGCAGGTCTTCCGTGCTGAGCCTCTTTTATTTCACTAATTCAATATGGTATCTCAATGTCCTTTTGATTTCAACAGTAATGGATGAGCTTAGAAGGGTAATGTGTAATGACTTCACAAGACTTGTTTTTGAATCAAAGCATCTTCAGCATTTTTCAAACAACAAATGGCAAATGGGCTAGCTAGATATACAAGGCCTTACTACTTAATCCATACGGGAACAAAACTTGGACTTTTCACACCTTAAAGCCTTTGATCCAAATGACATCTTTTTGGGCCCAAAAGAAACTTGAGACATACCATATGCCCATGACCGAAAACACTTAGGATATTGCAAAATTAAATCCTCACATGGCATCACTTTGGTATGTTACACCTTGATGAATATTTACTTCCATGAAAAATTATTGCACTTGAGAAACAAATCTTTAAGGCTCAAAAAAGGCTTCCAAGGATGTTTGTTATCACATGGCATAATTTCTCAAAATTTGGGATCACACTTTGTTTGACATGAAAGGCAATGGTTGACTTGTTTTGGTGAAACATTTGATTTCTTGTTGAAAAAGTCTTCTCGGATGCATGCAGACTCAAATGGTCGCATTTGGCCAAAAAATTGTTAGACGGTGTGGCTAGTGATCGAGAGGGGGGTGAATAGATCACCTCCTTGAAATTCAAGGATTTAAAAGTAGATCAGAGTTAGCGGAAAATTATGATCCCGAATCGACTTCCGTCTATTCTGGACCAGCTACTAGAAAATCGGACACACGAGTTTATGCTGGATTTATTAGGATGACAAAGATTTATTAACACCATATTAGAATCAACTCAAATGCACTTATCATACAAAGGCTATTTCCAATGAACTAAAACACAGCAAACAATTTTGTCAAACACTTGGCGTGTAGTGATTTTGACAAAGGTTTTCGTACCACTATTGTATCTTGAAACTTTAATACACAACACACCAAACGAATCACAAAATTGTTGAAAACGTAAAGAGATAAAGATAGAATACGATACGCAGAGATTTGGTAAGGAAGTTCCCCACTTTCGTCCTCGCGGGTGGGTACGTCTCCCTCTCAATTTCAAAACTGAAATTGAGACCTGTTATATCAATAATGCTGAATTCGTTGTTTACAAGGTTACAATACAAATCCAGAAATCTAAACCCCAAGATCTTCCTATTGTATGAACCTTCACTTGATCTGAGCTTGATCAAGAATTTACCCTGCAAGAAATGCAAACAATTCACCGGTTCCACGACCTGTTTACGAAATATCCAAATTTCCAAACCCCTACGCTGCGGCTGAATATGTTCTGCAATCGTGACTAACAAACCCTCAAGAACACACCAGTTCTTGAAGGACAAACCAGATGGTTTTTCCTCGAAACCCCCTTTGAATCTTCAACTCGGCTAGATCCTTAATCGTACCACTGAACGTTATCTCGAAGATACTTTAATCCGAAGAACAAAAATGATTATGTGTTGATGTTCTTGAATTAAAGAGATTGAGAAGATGATGAAGACAAAGTATCTTTCAGGTCTCTAAAGCTGCTCACAATTGATGCACACCAAACTTGCCTTTTGCTTTGATTGCTCAATTTTCACACTTGCGAATTCTTATGTTCAAACTGAACTGTCATGACACTTATATATGAAAACAGAAAACGTTAAAAGCAACAAACAACTTTATGTATCGATACAAGAGTCGTATGCGTCGATGCATAGTGAGTATAATGCATACATGAGTTGACACATTGTTGTATGCATCGAAGCATATTGTAACTGTTAAATTCCAGAATGTGAAGTAAATCATGCATCGATACATGATGCGTATGAGTCGATACATAGCCCATTTACAAAGGAGAATGTGTTGATACAAGTGTCGTATGAATCGATACATAGCCCAATTACAAAGGAGCATGTATCGATACAAGTGTCGTATGAATCGATACATACTGAAGCAAAATTGTTTTTGTGAATATACCAAAGGAATGTGTCGATGCAAGGCCTACATGTGTCGATACATACATAAGGAAAATTGTTTTATGATTTTAATGATGATATGTATCAATTTGCCTTTTCTTTTAAACATAGTATAGGTATGAAATCATATGTATATACCAACTAACCATGCATATCACACAATTTGCATTTATAACATAATTTGCTATCATACAAAAACTTAAAGGCTTGCTCACAAACTCCCCCTTTTTTATGATGGCAAATTTGCAAGATGTGTGATAGAACACTCCCCCTGAGTTTGTGCAGGCTGTCAACATCTTGTTTCTTCTCCCCCTTTGTCAGCATCAAAAAGAAGAAACATACAGTCCCAAAGCAATACAGCAAAATTGGTGTAACAATAGACATCAATATTGATATAGAAGCTCACAATCACCAAGAAAGAGGCTTAACATATAAGAATCATTCACAAAGAGTGAACAGTAAAGGGCAAAACTAACACAAGTAAACAGAACTAAAAAAAATAAGCATTTAATTGTGAAGAAAGTACATAAGCAGAACCAAGACATATGAAGTTTGAACACTTTAACAAGGAAACTGAAGCAACATAATGATGAAATGAAATGTAATGCAATGACATGATGCTAGCTTAAAACGGGTTATGGCCTCCACAAGACTCCTCATCATCTCTGTCAGGATCTCTGAAGCTTGGTGGAGGCGGCGGAGGAGGCATCTCATCAGGATTATGGCCCATGAAACTGTATCGCCGGAACCGGTTCTGAACTTCAACACTTCTGAATCTGTCCATGATACCAGGATTTGCACGGCAATCGTCCATAAAACCAGACATTTCATTGTAAAAGACTTGATGCCATTTAACCAAGTCCGTGTGCCAAGCATGCTGATTATGATACATCCTTGTGTGTTCATCATGCCACTCACGATGCTCCTTATGCCACTCATTTTGCTGATTATGCCAAGCAAGCGCCTGTTCATGACGGGCTTGATTAGCAAGCTCCATTTGCTGAAACATTTGAGTCAAGTACTCAGGAGCAGTTGAAGAGGAGGCAGCACCAGAGAATGGAGGAACACGTGGACCTGGTTCATAATTTGTTGGAGACCACCTTTGTGGCACCCAATCACCCCAGCCAGCATTAGCATTTTCTTCAGCCTGATTTTCTTCATTGGCATCATTCATTTCTTCATCCATTTGATCTTCATTCACAAACACTTGTTCAGAAGGGACATCAAAATTATACACCCTTGTTTTAGAGCCTCGTTCCAGAAAATAAAAACATTGACGCTCCTTATCCCACCGGTATCCCATATGAGATAAAGTGGCCGTGTTGAACTCTTGAGCATACAAGGGAGATATGAGTGGTACTAAGGGTATGGTTATATTCCAGTATTTGATGATTCTCATTATCTGGGCAGCATATCCAAGTGTAATGTTCTCCGCACTGTTACGCATAAGAAACATGCGTTTCACAAAATAGTTTGGCCAATTTAATGAAACCTTATTGTGAAGAAGATACACAAGATGAATATCTGATCTATCCAACCTAGAATGACCACCAGCCTTTGGACGCAAAATGTGCGAGACAATCCAGTGAAGTATTCTAGGAATGCTTGTGATCATACCAGAGGTTAGTGGTTCATCCTCACCCAGAGGTCTATCCAATTTTGAGATTGATGCCACATATTCCCTTATCTTAAAGTCTGTGTCAAAACTCTGGTCATGCCAGGTCTTTAGTCCAGGCAACCCAAAGGGAATTTGAAACACCTTGTCCCAATCAGTGGCCTCAAAAGTGTAAGTTTTAGTGCCAATAGAGCATTTGAACATATACCCTCTACCAGATTGCAGACCAGCATAAAATATACGAATAAAATCCTCATGATACTCATCATTTATGGCTAAAAATGTACCAAGGTTTTGTGCAGACAACAAATCAACAACATCTTTGAGATGGAGGTCAGATGCATCAGTTTTATTGAATACATGGGGTTTCATAACTAACCTCGTCTTGAAAGAGGCCTCAAACTCCTCAGCGATGGCAGGATGAAGAAGAGTGAGAGCACTAGGAGGGATTTCTGGAGGTTGTAGAGACTGACGAGACATCCCAATGGGTTCCTTTCCTTTTCCTCTTCCTCTTTGTCTAGCCGGGATGATTCTTGGAGGCATTATGATGAAGATGATTTGAAGGATAGGGAGAGAATTAGGGTTTTGGAGATGAAGATGTTTGAAGAGGTTAGGGTTAGCCGTGTGGGTATGAGAGAAGAGAATAGTCTAGACTGAATTAACCCTTTAAAATTTGCTGATGTGTCGATCCACAACTGTATTTAACATGCATTTATTGTAAAAGTATCAGTATGTGTCGACACAAGGGGATATGGATCGATTCATTTCACGACTTAATTGGTTTTGAAAAGGTCCTATGTGTCGACACAAAGCACGGATGCATCGACACATACTGAAACAATTTTTGAAAAATTTGAAATCAAAAGACATGAATCGACTCATATCACGAATGTATCGACTGGAAACTCCAATGTGTCGACACATGAACTTGTTGCATCGATACATACTGATGCTAAACTCTGGTTTAACTAATTTGTGACTACCTGTTGAGCATAGAAACCTGTTAACAGCTCTTGAGTCAATGCAGTATGAATTATGTCATGATGATGATGCTCAAGTATAATTCATGAATCAAAGGTTAATGTTCAAACAACATATGCAATGAAATACATATAAACGATCTTAAAGAATTTGTTCTACCATACACTAATTACAAAGTTCCAAAGAGATTTTAGAAAGGAATAATATTACCTCTGTTGACGTAACCTTATGAAGTCTGAGTGAGGTCTAAAAACAAAGCTTAACAACCAATGTGAGACATATATAAATAAGGACCAACATGCTTAAGACATCGATGAGGAGAGATCTAAAATCCCCAATTCACGACGAATGTTGAAGAACGGTTCTGTTGCTAATGGTTTAGTAAAAATGTCAGCAAGTTGGTTTTTAGTATCAACATGCTCAAATACAACGTCCTCTTTTTCAACATGATCACGAAGAAAGTGATGCCTAATCTCTATGTATTTAGTGCGTGAGTGTAAAACAGGATTCTTAGTAAGATTTATAGCACTAGTGTTGTCACACTTTATTGGAATACGTTTGAGTTGGATATCAAAATCTTGTAGTTGCTGCTTTAGCCACAAGATCTGAGCGCAACAGCTACCGGCTGCAACGTACTCAGCCTCAGCAGTTGACAATGCGACAGACACCTGTTTCTTGCTATGCCAACTGACCAAAGAGTTTGAAAATAAGTGACATGTACCACTAGTACTTTTCCTATCTGATTTGCAGCCAGCAAAATCAGAATCGGAGTAACCTACTAAGCTACAATCGCTTCCTTTGGAATACCAGAGCCCATATTTAGATGTTCCATGAAGATATCTAAATATTCGCTTGACAGCTTTTAAGTGTGACTCCTTAGGATTCGATTGATATCGTGCACACATGCAGACACTAAACATGATGTCAGGTCTTGACGCAGTAAGATACAAGAGAGACCTAATCATACCTCTATACTGTTTGACATCTACACTCTTACCGTGCTCATCTTTATCTAGATTTCCGTTGGTAGGCATAGGTGTGTCTATTGATTTTGAGTCGTTCATTCCAAAGCGCTTGAGCAGATCTCTGCAGTATTTTGTTTGACTCACAGCTGTACCCTCATCAAGCTGCTTTATTTGGAGACCGAGGAAGAAATTTAGCTCCCCCATAAGACTCATTTCAAATTCACCCTGCATAACTTTTGAAAACTCTTCGACCAAGTGTATGTTAGTTGAACCAAAAATTATATCGTCTACATAAACTTGAACTAAAAGAATGTGTTTTCCCTTGTGTTTAATGAAGAGGGTGGTATCCACTTTACCTCTTGAATATCCATGATCAAGTAGGAATTTACTAAGTCTTTCATACCAAACCCGAGGGGCTTGCTTAAGGCCGTACAAAGCTCGTTTCAATTTGTAAACATAATCTGGATATTCAGCATTCTCAAAACCAGGAGGTTGTGAGACGTATACCTCTTCATTTAGGACACCATTTAGAAATGCACTCTTTACGTCCATTTGGTAAAGCTTAAAATCTCTAGAACACGCATAAGCAAGCAAGAGACGTATAGCTTCGAGGCGAGCAACTGGAGCATAAGTTTCCTCATAATCTATGCCCTCCTCTTGGTTATACCCTTGTGCCACTAAACGTGCCTTATTCCTAGTTATCACTCCGTTTTCATCAAGCTTATTTCTAAAAACCCATTTAGTACCTATGATATGATGATCTCGCGGACGAGGAACAAGTTCCCAAACGTCATTTCTTTTAAATTGATTAAGCTCTTCTTGCATGGCCATTAGCCAAAATTCATCAATCAAGGCCTCTTTGGCATTTTTAGGTTCTACTTGTGAAACAAAAGCGAAGTGAGAGCAGAAATTACTTATCCTAGAATGAGTCATTACTCCCTTTGAAATTTCTCCCAAGATGTTGTCAATAGGATGGTCTTTTGAAGATCTCCAAGCTGGTGGAAGATCATTCACTTCAGCTTGTCCTTCTTCCTTATCTTTTACATGACTGGTATCTTCCTCCTCCTCATTGTCTTCTGTTTTGGACTGATCAATTTCCGAAACAGCTTCTTTGAGTATGTCTTCTGTAGATATACTTGTGTCATCAAAAGAAATACCTTTTCCGACATTTTTCGGATAAGACTCATCAAAAGAGACATGAACAGATTCTTCAACAGAAAGTAAACGCTTATTATACACTCTATATGCTTTACTTGATTGTGAATAACCAAGAAAAATACCTTCATCCGCTTTTGCATCAAACTTCCCAAGTTTTTCCTTACCATTATTCAAAACAAAACACTTACAACCGAATACGTGAAGATGTGACAAGTTTGGCTTTCTTCCTTTTAAAAGCTCATAAGGGGTTTTATTTAAAATAGGGCGAATTAGAATCCTGTTTAGAACATAACAAGCTGTGCTAACTGCATCAGCCCAAAAATATTTTGGTAATCCACCCTCATTTAGCATTATTCTTGCCAGCTCTTCTAAAACGCGATTTTTGCGCTCCACAACGCCATTTTGTTGTGGGGTTCGAGGAGCTGAAAAGTTATGCTCAATACCATACTTATCACAGTACTTATCAAAGAGATAGTTTTGAAATTCTCCTCCATGATCGCTTCGAATTGTAACTATTTTAGAATTCATTTTATTTTGGGACAGTTTTGCAAAACTCTTAAAAGCGGAAAAAGTTTCATCTTTGCTATGAAGGAATATAGTCCAAGTGAATCTAGAATAGTCATCAACGATTACTAAACCATAATAATTTCCACCTAGACTCTTTGTCCTAGAAGGTCCAAAGAGATCCATATGGAGAAGCTCAAGGGGACGTGAAGTTGAAATTACATTTTTGGATTTAAAAGATATCCTTGTTTGCTTTCCCATTTGGCACGCGTCACATAGGTGGTCTTTTGAAAATTTTATTTTTGGAAGACCGACTACTAGATCCTTAGATACAACCTTGTTAAGCAAATCGAAATTAACATGCGCTAAGCGTCTGTGCCAAAGCCAAGAATCATCATTCAAGGCAACTAGACACTTAGAGCTTGTTGAAGGTACATAAAAAAGATCAAGCATATAGATGTTGTTTACTCTTACACCCTTAAACACAACATTCTGTTCAGTATGTTCAATTATGCAGCAAGTTTTTGTGAAAGAAACCTTGTAACCCTTGTCGCACAATTGACTAATACTTAACAAATTGTGTTTAAGCCCCTCTACTAGATGGACATCAGAAATAGTAGTGGTAGACGGATTACCTACACTACCTTTGCCAAGTATATCTCCTTTGTTATTGTCTCCATAAGTAACATATCCCTTCTTCTTTGCGTTGAAGTCTATAAAAAGCGATATGTCACCCGTCATGTGCCTTGAGCACCCGCTGTCTAGAAACCATCTTCTATTTACGGATGCAAGACACTCATCCTACAATATCAAAAGAGAGAAACAGGTACCCAATTTTCATTGGGTCCATGTGGGTAAATGGTAACATGGTTGCCTTTAGGCTTCCATTGATAAATGCCTTTAGGAACAAGAAATCTCCTAAACTTGCATTTTTCAATGGTATGACCAGCACGACAACAATAGTGACATAAGCCATGATGATGCATTTGTTTATTTTTGGTCATTAGATCCTTTGGAATAAAGGAGTATTTTGCATATGGTGGATTTAATGATTTCTTAAACAACCTAAAATCAACGGCATAAGTAACCTTGGGTTGTAAAGCTTTATCCAATTTGACTTTAAGAGTTTTAACCTCTTGTTGCCAAATATGACAAGCTTCACAATACCTAACTTTACTACATCCGTTAAAATTAATATCTTTTGAATTTTCTGCAATACTAGCTTTCAAGCTTTCTAAATCTTTTTCAGCTTTGTATACTTTACCTTCCAAGAATGAAAAAATTTGTTTATCGGAAGATAATCTTTTAAAAGCATCTACAGCTTCGTTATGCAGTTTTTCAAAAGCTATTTTCAATTCAGAAAAAGACATAGAAGAAACATTACTATAGTAGGCTTGTCTTACTTTCTTATCGTTGATTTTCTTCTTGTGGTGGGACTGATTTTTGGTGTGAGCCATAAGACACAGATTTGCTGTCTCATCACTATCATTTGAACTTTGTGAGCTTGATGAATCACTATCACTTTCCCATGCAATATAAGCTCTTCTTTGTTTATTTGACCTTTTTGGTGGAGCTTTTCCTTTGTCCTTTTTCTTCATAGGACATTCTGTTTTATAATGTCCAGATTTCCCACAATTAAAACAAGATCCTTTTACTCTATGCTTCTTATTCTCTTCCTGTTTTGACTCTATAGATTATCTTCGAAACTTAATGAGATTTTTGTCGGAATGCTGGATTCCATTCTTTCGAATGAATCTATTATATCTCCTAACAAAAAGTCCTATTTCTTCATCACCCGGATCTTCGTCACTACTTGAATCATTATCGCTTTGCTCTTTTTGTGAGGACTTTGAGTTAGAGGTCACAAGAGCTATTGGCTTCTTCTCACTCTCTTTGTCTTTATTCTTTTCCTTTTTACTCTTTTTCTCAAATATTTTGAGACTTTCCAGTTCTTGCTGATGTTCTTCCAGCTTGCCGAATAAAGTTGTAATCGTAAGCGTCGTGAGGTCGTTGGCTTCCTTAATAGCTGTTACTTTAGGTTGCCATTCCCTGCTCAGACATCTCAGAATTTTATTAGTAGCTATTTCATTGGAAACAGGTTTTCCAAGTGCATTCAACCGATTTATGAGATGAACGAATCTCTTTTGCATGTCAGAGATAGATTCTCCTTGTTTCATGCGAAAGAGCTCGAACTCTTGATTAAGTGTGTTAATATGGGACTGTTTTACTTCAGTAGTACCCTCATGGGCAATTTCTAAAGCATCCCACATTTCTTTAGCTGTCGAGCAATGGGATACCCTGTAATACTCATCAGCACTAAGTGCTGAAATTAGCATATTTCGAGCTCTCCAATCACTCGACCACTTTTTCTCATCTTTCTCATCGTAATCATCTTCTGGTTTAGGAATTATGGCGCCAGCCTCATTTCTCATAGTAATTTGAAAAGGACCATTTTGAATGGCAGCCCACACATTCCTATCCACAGAATTTATATGAACTCGCATGCAGTCTTTCCAGTAGCCATAATTTTCACCGTTGAAAATAGGCGCTCTATTATACGCCCCCTTTGGTTCAGAATCCATATCGTTACAAGCAGCCACAAAGCACCAGCGAACCGGCGCTCTGATACCACTTGTTAGACGGTGTGGCTAGTGATCGAGAGGGGGGGGGGGGTGAATAGATCACCTCCTTGAAATTCAAGGATTTAAAAGTAGATCAGAGTTAGCGGAAAATTATGATCCCGAATCGACTTCCGTCTATTCTGGACCAGCTACTAGAAAACCGGACACACGAGTTTATGCTGGATTTATTAGGATGACAAAGATTTATTAACACCAGATTAGAATCAACTCAAATGCACTTATCATACAAAGGCTATTTCCAATGAACTAAAACACAGCAAACAATTTTGTCAAACACTTGGCGTGTATGCATTCAACGATTAACAATAATGGTGATTTTGACAAAGGTTTTCGTACCACTATTGTATCTTGAAACTTTAATACACAACACACCAAACGAATCACAAAATTGTTGAAAACGTAAAGAGATAAAGATAGAATACGATACGCAGAGATTTGGTAAGGAAGTTCCCCACTTTCGTCCTCGCGGGTGGGTACGTCTCCCTCTCAATTTAAAAACTGAAATTGAGACCTGTTATATCAATAATGCTGAATTCGTTGTTTACAAGGTTACAATACAAATCCAGAAATCTAAACCCCAAGATCTTCCTATTGTATGAACCTTCACTTGATCTGAGCTTGATCAAGAATTTACCCTGCAAGAAATGCAAACAATTCACCGGTTCCACGACCTGTTTGCGAAATATCCAAATTTCCAAACCCCTACGCTGCGGCTGAATATGTTCTGCAATCGTGACTAACAAACCCTCAAGAACACACCCGTTCTTGAAGGACAAACGAGATGGTTTTTCCTCGAAACCCCCTTTGAATCTTCAACTCAGCTAGATCCTTGATCGTACCACTGAATGTTATCTCGAAGATACTTTAATCCGAAGAACAAAAATGATTATGTGTTGATGTTCTTGAATTAAAGAGATTGAGAAGATGATGAAGACAAAGTATCTTTCAGGTCTCTAAAGCTGCTCACAATTGATGCACACCAAACTTGCCTTTTGCTTTGATTGCTCAATTTTCACACTTGCGAATTCTTATGTTCAAACGGAACTGTCATGACACTTATATATGAAAACAGAAAACGTTAAAAGCAACAAACAGCTTTATGTATCGATACAAGAGTCGTATGCGTCGATGCATAGTGAGTATAATGCATACATGAGTCGACACATGGTTGTATGCATCGATGCATACTGTAACTGTTAAATTCCAGAATGTGAAGTAAATCATGCATCGATACATGATGCGTATGAGTCGATACATAGCCCGTTTACAAAGGAGCATGTGTCGATACAAGTGTCGTATGAATCGATACATAGCCCAATTACAAAGGAGCATGTATCGATACAAGTATCGTATGAATCGATACATACTGAAGCAAAATTGTTTTTGTGAATATACCAAAGGAATGTGTCAATGCAAGGCATACATGTGTCGATACATACATAAGGAAAATTGTTTTATGATTTTAATGATGATATGTATCAATTTGCCTTGTCTTTTAAACATAGTATAGGTATGAAATCATATGTATATACCAACTAACCATGCATATCACACAATTTGCATTTATAACATAATTTGCTATCATACAAAAACTTAAAGGCTTGCTCACAAAAATGTCTTAGGGAGACCTTGTCGTCTTTGTTATGTAAATCCTACCTTCCACAATGAAAAGAAATAACTTGCAAACAAGAAATGTTTAGTTAACAATGCATACATGCTTGAGGTCTAAATGCGGATGCAAGAAAAATATGACATCTAAGGGGTAAAATTTGGGGTACAACAACTGCCAAACCGCCTTCAACAGTATCAAGGAATACCTGTTGAACCCACTGATTCTATCTCCTCAAGTGGAAGGAAGACCACCGATCATTTACCTCACAGTTCTAGAGGGCTCAATGGGATGTGTACTTGGCCAACAAGACGAAACCAAACGGAAAGAGTCTACCATTTACTATCTGAGCAAGAAGTTCACCGACTGTGAGACTCGGTACACGATGCTTGAGAAAACTTGTTGCACTTTGGCTTGGGCAGCCAAACGTCTTCGCCAATACATGATTCGTCATACTACTAGGTTAATCTCAGAAATGGATCCAATCAAGTATGTCTTCGAAAAGCCTGCTCTCATGGGAAGGATTGCCCGTTGGCAGATGTTGCTATCAGAATATGACATAGAGTACCACGCTCAGAAGGCCGTTAAAGGAAGTATTTTAGTCGATCATTTGGCTCATCAACCGATTGACGATCAAGAATCAATCGGGTTTGACTTCCCAGACGAAGATGTCATGTATCTAAAAATGAAAGACTGCGATGAACCGCTACCCAGTGAAGGGCCAGAACCAGGTTCCCAATGGGGACTTATCTTTGATGGAGCAGTTAATCATTATGGAAACGGAATTGGGGCAATCATTATTACCCCTCAGGGTACCCACATTCCTTTCACCGCTCGACTTACGTTCAAATGTACGAACAACGAGGCCGAATATGAAGCATGTATCATGGGTCTCGAAGAAGCGATTGATTTAAGGATCAAAAACTTGGACGTATATGGCGACTCAGCCTTGGTTATCAATCAGATAAAAGGAGATTGGAACACATACCAATCAGGATTGATTCCTTACAAAGACTACGCGAGAAGGTTGCTACCTTTCTTCAACAGAGTTGAGTTTCATCACATCCCTCATGAGGAGAATCACATGGCTGATGCATTAGCCACTCTCTCTTCTATGATTAGTGTAGGTCAATGGAACGACCTACCTAAGATCGACATAATGCGCCTTGAAAGGCCCGCTTACATCTTCACGATTGAAGCAGTCCTAGACGACAAACCTTGGTATCACGATATCAAATGCTTCCTTCAGAAACAAGAGTACCCACCTAGGGCATCCAGGAAAGACAGAAAAACCCTCAGAAGATTGGCTGGAAACTTCTTCCTGAGCGGTGACACTCTCTATAAGAGAAATTTTAACATGGTCTTGCTCCGATGCGTAGACAGACCAGAAGCAGACATACTGATGAAAGAAATTCATGAAGGATCCTTTGGCACTCATGCCAACGGACACGCAATGGCGAGAAAAATTCTCAGAGCAGGGTACTATTGGTTGGCAATGGAATCCGACTGCTACAAGTACATGAGGAGGTGTCACAAATGTCAGATATACTCCAACAAAATCCAAGTACCGCCAACGCATCTCAAAGTTCTTTCTTCCCAGTGGCCTTTTTCCATATGGGGAATCGACATGATTGGCTTGATCGAACCTAAGGCTTCAAACGGACATCGGTTCATCCTGGTAGCCATTGACTATTTCACCAAGTGAGTCGAAGCAGCGTCGTACGCTAATGTAACCCGACAAGTGGTGGTCCGCTTTATCAAAAACAATCTCATCTGCCGTTATGGTGTTCCGAGCCAGATCATTACAGATAATGGATCCAACTTGAACAACAAGATGATGAAAGAGTTGTGCGCTGAGTTCAAGATCGAACACCATAACTCATCTCCCTATCGACCTAAGATGAACGGGACGATAGAAGCGGCCAATAAGAACATCAAGAAGATCGTTCAAAAGATGGTTGTAACCTACAAAGACTGGCACGAGATGCTACCCTTTGCTCTTCACGGTTATCGCACATCTGTTCGCACTTCAACAGGGGCAACCCCTTTCTCTCTAGTATATGGCATGGAGGCAGTTCTCCCCATAGAAGTAGAGATCCCATCAATCCGGGTATTGATGGAAGCTAAGCTCACTGGAGCTGAATGGTGTCAAAGCCGACACGACGAACTGAATATGATCGAAGAGAAGCGAATCACGGCGCTATGCTACGGTCAGTTGTATCAGCAGAGAATGAAGAGGGAGTTTGACAAAAAGGTCCGACCTCGTGTCTTCAGAAAAGGAGACCTCGTGCTCAAGAAGATACAATTGTTTCTCATTGACTCTCGGGGCAAATGGACCCCAAATTATGATGGCCCCTATGTGGTCACAAAAGCTTTTTCAGGCGGCGCCTTGAGACTTGCAGCCATGGACGGAGAGGAATTTGCCTACCTCACGAATGTTAATGTAGTCAAGAAATACTTCGCCTAAACAAAAAAAACGTCTCGGTGGATTGAAAACCCGAAAGGGCGGTCCAGGAAAATGTTAGAGACATAAAAAAATCATCCCGACGGATTGGAAACATCATAGTACAATCCAGGCAAAAATTAGGGATAATGGCAAGTAACTATGTTCAACAGAGGCGAGTCCCTCAGCAGCAGCAATTACGTCATCCGTCAGAAAACTCCAGTCAAGGTCATCTTCGACAAAAGCTCAGGATGCCCCAAATTCAAAGTTGGTAGAAGGATAGCGGTCGTTATGTTTCAACGTAGCCCTTTTATCTGTAAATTACCATTTTCTAACTTTGTAAATACTCTTTGGAATCACGCGTTTGGCTGATCTCCATTTTATCAATAAAATTTGAGCCTTTGTGCTTTCGTTTGTAATTCTTATTTGTTTTAACTTTACAGAACGACGTTGTTAACATGATTAACGATTCTTGAAATAAAACAAAAATGAATTTACTTGTTAAAACTTTTTCTGCTTTTTAATAAAGTCGGCAATTTCTTTTGACTGTTGAACATGAAAGGAACATCAACCGCTTCTCCAGAAGTAAGCGAACTTCAAAGTGCAGAATCAAAGTACTCCTTCTAGGACAGTATGCCTGAACGAAGGATCAACTGTATGAGATGTGGCTTTCCCATCTGATACCCTCGGCCGAGTTCTCATCTCCTAAGCCCGACCAACATAGCTCCCAATAGGGACTATCTTTCCTAAGCAAGGTGGAATTGCTATCTTGAACCAGCGATACTTTTTCGCCCCGTGATGGCCGCATATCCAGTCATGTTCATCTTTTAGTTTGTGCGTCGCGTCAATTTTGTCAGCATATACATACATACATCATGCAATATTGATTTGCATTCACATTTCATATTGCATCACTATCACTCTAGTCGGTCTTGTCCCTTAGTGATAGAAGTTCTCTCAATCGAGTTGTCAGTTCTTTCCTCGTCAGGAAACGCTGCGTTTGAACAACCTCGCCTCCAGTTTATTTCTGGAAGGAAGTTGGCCCTTGACCACTTTGATAACTTGAACCTCTGAAAAACCAGAGGAACTTTCAGTCAGCATCACTCTTCGCCATTGAAGATGATATCCTTGCTTTCCCGGATTAAGGAAAATCCACAGAGAAAGCCTCGTAATCAGAGATTCGGCAGCATGCCAGTTTCGCTCCAAAAAGACCGATGATTTAAAGGTCATCGGCACCTCAAAATTGGACCCCATTATATGGCATTTCTCTGGGAAGATCCCGAGAAAAGTATGATGTAAGATCCCACGCAGAAGCAACCTCTCAAGAGACTCGCTTTCCCCAGATAGAGTCGGCAAATGGCGTCTCCAACAAAGAAGTTTGTGCAACTCTACACTCAGACGACTGGGTTCCCCAACAACTCTGACATCAAATTTTTTTTTCTCTTCGTCAAATGGCATCTCCCCAAGAAAATTCGGCGAGAAGTTTGAGGAGAACCGCTACAAATAGCGTCCCTTGTCAATAAAGTTTATTGACAAAAGAAATTTAGACCAGTTCCTCGGTAGGAAACCAGGATCGAGGGGAAGTTTAAATCAGAAACTAAGACCAGTTCCTTGGTAGGAAACCAGGATCGAGGGGAAGTTAACAAGAGAAACTAAGACCAGTTCCTTGGTAGGAAACCAGGATCGAGGGGAGGTTTATCCCAAAAGGAAACTGAGACCAGCTCCTTGGCTGAAGACCAGGATCGAGGGGAAGGTTACCTTTTCTAAGCATCATCGCTTAGCTAAAGAAGATGAATGCGTAAGCTACCATTCATAACCACCATCAAAATTTCGGGTATTCCGATATTTAATCCTCTTGCACCCCAAATGCCCGAATACCTTCGTCATTCACACCTTCGTGTCCAAGAAGATTAAATAGGGGCATCTGTCATACCCCAAATTTTGACCACTAAGATTTCCCATCATTGTGAAAATCATCATCACAATATGGAGAAACCATCATACTTCATCAGTCTCCCCAAAGATGGGTGAGCATCCACTACAATCAAAATTAGGGTTTCAAGCCCTCTCAGAGCCTTAGACAAAGGATCAATCAAGGAATGACATGATATTCAACTTGTCTAACCTCTCAAACATCCATAATGGATCAAAAGGACTCCCACTTCAAGGATCAAGCACAAGGTTGCTCCCTTCTAGGTGGATCAAGTCTCAAGATCGACAGTGTCACCAAATTAGGGTTTTGGTCGACCAGGGCCTCCAGATGGAAATTTTTCATCTGGGCACAAGCCAACGATCCAAAACATAACCTAATATACTTCATGGGACTTCATGGACCCAATCATCAAGTCAATTTTTCCTCAGGGGATGCATTCATCAAAAATCAGGAATTAGGGTTTCTTGACCTAATTCACCCCTAAGTTGACTTTTAGGGCAAATCATGAGCCAAGACCTCAAGAGAGGGTTTGAGGGTCTCTAATGAACTATATTGATCCATTTGGAACAATAAATTAATCCAAGAAGCTTGAGCAACAAGTCTCAATTCATCTGCACCACAATTAGGGTTTCGCGAGGAAAGTCAACTGTAACTTTGACTTTTGACCAGGACATGCTCCCAAGCCCTAAGACATTATTCAATATACCCTATGACACCCATGGAACATGTCCATCAAGTTTGATTTAGGTCAAGGACATGATTTCATGAAGAATTGCACAATTTGGAATTCATCTGATAAAAAGTCAACTTTGACTTTTTGAGATTTTTCACCAAAATGGATTTTTAACCCTAAAATGATGTTAATGTATGATTTGAATCATCATTCATCAAGAAAAATCAAAGAAAGTGGGATAACTTGTAAAAGGGGTAACCATAAAAACTTAGAAAAATTTCTAAGTTATGGAAAAAGTGACACTAATGTGCCAACTTTGGAGGACCATAACTCCTAAACCACAAGGCCGTTGTTCCCCAATCAAAGCTTGATTTGTAGATCACATTTCCCTCTACAAAAGCTTCATACTGACCTATGTCCAAATTCCTCATGGATTTTGAGTTATGGAGTGATCAAAATCAAGAAAAGTCACTTTGTTCCAACACTTAGTGAAAATTTCACTAAGTCAGATTTTACCTTACTTTTTGCCAAATGTAGGGGGATTTTTCACTTGGATTCAAAAGAGATCAAAACCAAACATGTTCAAACAGTTGTTGTATCATGTAAGGGCTTTCCAAAATGGCCAAGAACATTACCAAATTCAATTTGAGTCATGAGATATAACATTGGCAAGTTGCCTTGCTGAAATCTGCCAAGGCAAGGCAGATTTTTACACTTTTGGTCGATTTGCCAAAATCAGCCAAATCTAAATGTTCCTATCCACTTGGACACCTCTGAGGATTAAATCTAAAGGGGACAATCACTGAGCCAAGCCTCCAAATTCTTTGGAACAAGAAATAGCACGTTGAACCTAGAATTGCCAAAATAGGGACAAGACTCCAATTTTGGATTGGAGCATTCAATGGAAGCATCAAGGTGGCATGGACTGAGCCATTCTCAACTGAATTCAGTCAAGACTTATCCAAGACCAAGAGAACCAGCAGCCTGTGCCCTAACCTCTAGTCAATGGCTAGAGATTGACTAGAGGAGACTTGGATTTTCATTTGCCAACATTGGCCAAACCTACTCAGCAGTTGCCATTCACTATTCCTTGCAAAACAAACTTGCTCTACTATAAATAGAGCTCAATTGTGATCAGTTTGAGTACACCAAAGCCATCAAACAGATGCTTTCCTCAAAATCTCTTCTTTCACTCCAATTTTGCCTTCTAAGGCAAGTCACTATCGGGTTTTGAGTTTGAGAGCTTTTCCAATGAAACCAATCACACACACACCTCATATACATCATATAGAAGTGATCCAAACACTCACATAACATCTGGAATACAAATTTCACAAAATCACCAGCCAATTGCTCAAGTTCTTGACAGATTTGCAGTTGGGGTACCATCTTAAGTTCCAGATCATTTCAATCCATTCCAAGCATTCATACACACTCCATGGCACCTAGGGAAGCTATCCAGATCATTGGAACCTAGATGTAACACCTCCAACACAAATCACGATCACCAGCTACAAGTGGTAAGCATGAGCTCTTCTAACTCTATGATCCATGCAATTTTTGCTGCACAATAATTTGGCCATATGTTCATAATCATGCATGGAATGTTTCCCCTCAATTAATTGCAGTGTTTGAATTGTGTATCAAAAATCCTAGCCTTCGTGCAGAAATTAGGGTTCTTGAGGATTTTTCGTGATTTCTTGTTTTATGCTTAATTTAAATGAAATTAATTGCCATAGACATGATCGTGAGGTTGAAACGAGTTGATTGGTATGTGGATTGCAAGATATAATCAAGTATTCAGTGAGATTGAAGAGAAAATGCAAATTTGGGAAAACCCAGAACACGCGCGTGTTCTTGGCGCCATTTTTTGAAAATTCAAATATTTGAATTTTGTGATTTTATTTAATTGATTCAAAAATTAATTTCTCTCTGAGTTTTAATGATTTTGAGTTCATTCTTTTTTTAATAATTCACAAAAATGTTAAAATATTTTATTTTCCCAAAAAATCCCAAAAATATTATATATTTTGTATAATTGATATTTTTGCAAAGAATTAATGTTTTAATTGTTTTTAACATTTAAAATATTTTTTCCACCTTGATTTTGCAACTTTTAATGCTTTCTAATTATTTTGTAGGTCAATACTTAATTTTTGAAGCATTAATCCAAGATCACAATTTGTTTTTCATATGTTAAACAATTTTGATCATTTTAATTGAATTTTTATTCAATTAAATACATTTTTGAAAACAAATTAGGGTTTTGGATTAATTCAACCCTCATAAATCATTTTCAAAATTTTTGGGCCTCTAATAGAGTGTAAGACCCAATCCTTTTTTTTTTACCAAATCATTTTTGGGCGTCAGTGTATTGTATAAGTCCCGACACCGTCAAAACCAAACGGCACGATTGTCGTCTTTTGAAAAATAACCTTATGGGCCTCTCCTCGAGCTATAAGACCCATTCAAAACTTTTGGGCCTCTAATAGAGTGTAAGACCCAATACCCTTTTAACCAAAACAATTTTGGGCCTCACTTATTGTATAAGTCCTTCTACGTTAAAAGAAAACCTCGGCGCGATCGTCATTTTTAAACGAAAAATCAATTGGGCCTACCCTCGTGTTATAAGCCCCACTCCTTTTCTTTAAAACCTTTTGGGCCTCTTGAGAAAGTGTAAGACCCATCCCTTTGTACAGAAAACAATTTTTGGGCCTCAGTCACTTGTATAAGTCCCTCCGTACAAATTCAAACAGTGCGCTCACTGATAAAACCCTGGGCCTCTTCTTGAGTTGTAAGCCCCAAATCTTTTTTTTCAAAGCACTTTCTCCTTTGATTTTGAATATACTGTTGTTTTCAACCTTTCTTTGTTGAACAACTAACCAAACAGGATGGAAGCTCTACAACCGAGTAAGTGTTTATACGCTTTCATTTACCGCTTTCATATACATATAACTGTATTGTGGGGCTGTTTCGCTGTAAGTCTTCTTTCATAAACTCATATCAACTGTGTAATAATAGTATAGATATTTAGAGTTTCCCCGGCAACTACGTCTAGCATTAAGCCCGTTGATCACTCTTAAATAGTCAAAACTAGATCCCCATAGGATTACCAGACATAGTTTTTCCTTCTCTTGGGGTTAAACAATATGGAGATATGAAAGGCATCATTCTCTGTGAACCCTTTCATAGACTGTCACTCGTAGAAGTTATCAAAGAAACTCTACTCCCCAGAGATGATCTCTTCTCCGTGAATTGCATCTCTTGAGTTTCTTCCAAATTCTCGAACTTTCCTGGCTTGATCTATTCTTTGTGAATAGCCTGTCTTGAATTTCTCGGGGTTTGGGGACCCGCAGGCTTCTTAAAAGCACTTGTCAAGAAACTCTACTCCCCAGAGATGATCTTTTCTCCGTGAATGGCATCTCTTGAGTTTCTTCCAAATTCTCAAACTTTCCTGGCTTGATCTATTCTTTGTGAATAGCCTGTCTTGAACTTCTCGTGGTTTGGGGACCCATCGGCTTCTTAAAAGCATCGGCCTCCTCTTGGGCATTGTTCAAGGACCCGCAGGCTTCCTAAAAGCAACCCCGCCTCCTCTTGGGCTTAGTACAAGGACCCGCCGGCTTCTTAGAAGTATTCACAGCCTCCTCTTAGGCTTCATATAATGATTCTTCCTCCGGGAATGATAGGCTCCTCTTGGGCTTAGTACAAGGACCCTTCGGCTTCTTAAAAGTTTCCAGCCTCCTCTTGGGCTTCGTACAAATTGTCCCGACGACCTCCTAGAGGTATAGGAACAGAACTTAATCATTTGCATAGAACAGTCCTTTCAAAGAGTCTACTACTGTTTCTCAAAGCATAGTACAAAAGATGAAACTCTAGACTTGGACAGTCCAATATCCTTGAGTCTCAAAGACATTCTCAAGTGACCCCTTCGTTAAATAGGAAGGAACCCCGTGGACTCGGACAATCTCAATACCCTTCGGATTTCCCAATTCCTTAAAGAACAGGAATAACCCGGATCCTCGAATCAAATCCTTGAGTACAACATTGCTCATATAAGAACTGATTTTCTCTTTCAAAATCAGTATACTGGACCTGTCACTCAACTGAAACAGTCACCATAGTCTCCTCTTGGGCTTTGTACAATGATTCTCCCCAGCGGAGTCAAACAACGTTTAGCCTCTCTCTCGGGCTTTGTACGAGACACATAAGAGACTCCCTCGTTGAGTCAATCACCCCTTTCGCCTCCATCTTGGGCTTCATACGAGATACAAAAAGGTTCTTATTGAGCCAAACAAACAATAGCCTCTATCTTGGGCTTCGTACGAGATAAAAAAAAAACTCTCTTGTTGAGTCAAATAACCTCCATCTCGGGCTTTATACGAGATACCAAAAGACTCTATCATCGAGTCAAAAACCTTTTAGCCTCTCTCTCGGGCTTTGTACGAGACACATATTAGCCTCCTCTTAGGCTTTGTATAAGAAAATCATTGGTTGATCCAATCAACCTTTTAGCATCAAAGTTGTGCCTCGTTGACAGTACACAAACATCAACAACTCCTTCCCCTTCATCTAATTACTGTAAGCGGCAAGCCTCTGGATCATCTACATCCACGCCACTGTCCCTCTTTTAGCATGAGAAATTCTTAAGGAAAGATAGCATTGCTCTACACTGAGTTAAAGTCTTCTCCTTCCGGTTAAAATCCCCTTTAAAGGAAATTATGGCATTACCGAATTCACAAATCCCGGTTAAAGTAATTCTCCTTTATAAACAGTTATGACGTACAGACCCCCTTTAGAGATGACAAATTCTCTCTAAAAGTCAAACCCCTTCAGCTTCACATCTTGGGCTTTGAACCAGATACAAACCACCTTTCGCTTCACGTCTTGGGCTTTTAACAAGACACCAAAACAACCATTTCCTCCCATAGAATAGGAGGAACTACGAACGCTCTGATTTCCCTGTTTCGGTAAACGGGAATACGTAGGCATAAGATTGAAAGAAAAATCTTAGCGAGCACACTAAACAATAACCCAAAATCCCATACTCTCACATATCTATCAAGAAGCATCCGTCCTAACATCCTAACATCCCACCAATCGACCGAACACCACTTTTAAAAAAATACACCCAATAGAGACCCCGAATCTTTGTAGCATCTGTAACCTAACAGACCACTGTTTAACCTCAGTTTGCAAGTAGGGTTAATTTGAGACATCTATTTCCCTTCCTTCATCAGCTTTTATAGGATAAAAAATGAATCGAGCTGTAGACACCAAAGAGCGATAGCGCTTCGCAACCGCGTCCAAAATCGCTCGCTACACATAGAACATTTACAAAGTTTAGAAAATGGTAATTTAAGGGCAAAAGGGCTACATTGAAACATAACGACCATTATCCTTCTACCAAATTTGAATTCTGGGCATCCTGAGCTTCTGTTAAAGAAGACCTTGACTGGAGTTTTCTTTCTATGGATGGTGTAACTGCTGCTGAGGGATTTGCCCCTGTTGCACGTAGTTACTTGCCATTATCCCTAACTTTTTCCTAGATTGTACTTTGAGATTTCCAATCCACCAGGATGATTTTTGATTATGTCTCTAACTTTTGCCTGGACCGCCCTTTCGGGTTTTCAATCCACTGAGACGTTTTTGTTTTAGTTTAGGCGAAGTATTTCTTGACTACATCAACATTTGTGGGGTAGGCAAATTCTTCTCCATCCATGGTTGCAAGTCTCAAGGCACCGCCTGAGAAAGCTTTCTTGACCACATAGGGACCATCATAATTCGGAGTCCATTTTCCCCAAGAATCAGTGAGAAATGATTGTATCTTCTAGAGCACAAGGTCTCCTTTCCTGAAGATGCGAGGTCGGATATTTTTGTCGAACGCCTTCTTCATTCTTTGCTGATACAACTGACCATGGTATAATTCCATTATTCTCTTTTCTTCGATCAGGTTCAGTTCGTCATGCCGACTTTGACACCATTCAGCTTCTGTAAGCTTAGCTTCCATCAATACCCGGATTGATGGGATCTCTACTTCGATGAGGAGCACTGCCTCCATGCCATACACTAGAGAGAAAGGGGTTGCCCCTGTTGAAGTGCGGACAGATGTTCGATAACTGTGAAGAGCAAAGGGTAACATCTCGTGCCAGTCTTTGTAGGTTACAACCATCTTCTGAACAATCTTCTTGATGTTCTTGTTAGCCGCTTCTACCGCTCCGTTCATCTGACACTACGCCAAAATTGGCTTTTCACATCACACCAAAGACATCGCTTTTTGGAAAAAGCGCTGCTATAGGTCTTTAAAATATTTCGCTAAAAAAAAGTGTTGTAAAAGACAGACTTTAGAAAGCGCTGTTAAATGCCCTAAATAGAAGCCACCTTAGAAAGCGCTTTTTGAAAAGCGCTGCTATAGGTTTTACCTTAGAAAGCGCTTTTAAAAAGCGCTCTTATAGGTTAACCTTAGAATGCGCTTTCAGAAAGTGCTGCTATAGGTCTTAAATTCTCCTCACTTTAGAAAGCGCTTTTAAGGAAAGCGCTCTTATAGGTAGCACTTAAGAAAGCGCTTTTTGAAAAGTGCCCTCTAAGGTCAGTTATGAATTAAAATATAAAACACATTTCATATCATTTTCAGAAACTTCTTTTCATTTTCTGCTCTCGACCATTTCTTTCTGCTGAAACCCTTGCGTTCAATCATCTTGCATGCTTTCTAAAACCCTTGCTTTCATTGCCGTCGTTCTGAAACTTTACCGTCACCGTTGTCGTCGTTCTGATACCGTTGCCGTCACCGTTGTCGTCATTGTTCATTCTTGCATTCGTGAAGGAGAATACGAAAATGAAAAGAAGAGGTACGTTGTTGTTGTTGTTCGTGCTTCATACATTGTTCTTGCCGTCGTTGTTGTTGTTGTCGTTCATTCTTGCTGTCAACATTGCCGTTGTTCTGTTGTTGGTGTTGTCGTTCTGCTGTTGTTGTACATTATATTTATGTTCCATTTATGTTGCTGTTTACGATTTGGTGTTTTATGAGAAGTTTTGTTCATGTGTATTGCATATTCGATTGCGAACCGTTTCGATTGTGTTGCAGCTAAGTAGCTATGTTAGTAACCTCTGTTGCTGTTTACGATTTGGTGTTCATGAGAAGTTTTATTTTTGTTATTACATGATATTACACAGTATGTTTCTTGAAATCTCTTTTGTTGTTACATAGTATTATACTCAGAACTTGTTTTGTTTTATATTAGTACAAAATATTAATGGATATTAGTTAAAGTCTGGAGATTGTTTTGTACAGAACTTGTTTTGTTTGATATTAGTACAGAACATTGTTTTGTTTTGTTTTATATTTGTTTTGTTTTGTTTTTTTAGCATATATAAGACATTATTTTTTAGGATTAAGTTATGTTAATTAGTTTGTTTATTTAGATTATGATAGGTTATTAACCAATGTTTTTATTTCTAACATTATTTTATTTAAAATTTAACCTTTGTTTTTAAGGATTGTTAATCATTATTTAGATTAATTAGTTTACATTATTTTCATTTATTAAAAATTCTCAAAAATATTTTTTAGTGTGCTTTTGTATATTATCTTTTCAATTTTTGATTTTTTGCTTAGAATATAATTGTTTAGGATGTATTTTTTTGGTAGTCTCGTTTTTAATTTGCATTAATTTTCTTGGCTTCTAATTTGGTGACTTGTAACTTATGTTCCTTTTGTTTGATCTTATAATTGTGATTTGTACTGGCTATTGTTTTTGTGATATATGATGTTTTGGTTTTCTTTTATGGAATATGGATTTATAGAAATATGCATGTGTAAGCTGAATTTAGTTTCTTTAACTTGAGATTGTTGCTCTTTTATATGAATTTAGTTTTTCTGTCATTTAATTTTTGTTTTTTTCTTTCTTACAGGTCAAATGGCTAGTAACCAGGACGACACACATGATGAAAATGAAGCTCAAAATGAACCTTCGAATGTAGAAAGTGAAATAAAACGTGGAATAACTATTATGAAGTCAATCATCCGTGCTAGAGATAAAGAGATCAAGTTTGATGTACATTGGAGTGATGAGAACCAACTAATTGAGCCTAACGGTTCAATGTTGTCTTCATACATTGGTTCACTTGTCCGTCAGCATATTCCAATTACCAGTGATAATTGGAGGAGTCCAAAGTTGAAAGCTGGTAAAGATAAGATATGGACTGAGATACAGGTACTTTAATTTACTTATACTAACACACTTTATGTTTATATGTTTATAAGATAAGATAAGTCTTTAATTTACTTATACTAACACACTTTATGTTTATATGTGTATGTGTTTTTGTAGAGGTCCTTTAATATTGATGAAAGCCGGAAAAAATATTGTCTTCAGTTGGCCGGAAAGAGACTCATAGGGTTCCGAGCCTTATTATCAAACAAATATCTTAGGGATGCGGATAAAAATTTTGTTGAAGCAGAACTTCCACAGTTGTATGTGAATGTGATTGAACCCGAAGAATGGAGCACGTTTGTAGCCAAACGAAAAACCAAAGAATTCAATGTAATGTTATCTTCTCATTGTCATACCCCAAATTTTGACCACTAAGATTTCCCATCATTGTGCATATCATCATCACAATGTGGATGAACCATCATACTTCATCAGTCTCCCCAAAGATGGGTGAGCATCCACTACAATCAAAATTAGGGTTTCAAGCCCTCTCTGAGTTCTTAGACAAAGGATCAATCAAGGAATGACATGATCTTCAACTTGTCTAACCTCTCAAATATCCATAATGGATCAAAAGGAGTCGCACTTCAAGGATTAAGCACAAGATTGCTCCCTTCTAGATGGATCAAGCCTCAAAATCGCCAGTATCACCAAATTAGGGTTTTGGTCGACCAGGGCCTCCAGATGGAAATTTTTCATCTGGGCACAAGCCAATGATCCAAAACATAACCTAATATACTCCATGGAACCTCATGGATCCATCCATCCAGTCAATTTTGCCTCAGGGGATGCATACATCAAAAATCAGGAATTAGGGTTTCTTGACCTAATTCACCCCTAAGTTGACTTTTAGGGCAAATCATGAACCAAGACCTCAAGAGAGGGTTTGAGGGTCTCTAATAAACTATATTGATCCATTTGGAACAATGGATTAATCCAAGAAGCTTGAGCAACAAGTCTCAATTTCATCTGCACAACAATTAGGGTTTTTATGGAAAAGTCAACTGTAACTTTGACTTTTGACCAGTACATGCTCCCAAACCCTAGGACATGCCTCAATATACCCTATGACACCCATGGAACATGTCCATCAAGTTTGATTTAGGTCAAGGACATGATTTCCTGAAGAATTGCACAATTTGGAATTCATCTGATAAAAAGTCAACTGTGCACAAAAGTCAACTTTGACTTTTTGAGATTTTTCACCAAAATGGATTTTTAACCCTAAGATGATGTTAATGTATGATTTGAATCATCATTCATCAAGAAAAATCAAAGAAAGTTGGATAACTTGTAAAAGGGGTAACCATAAAACTTAGAAAATTTTCTAAGTTATGGAAAAAGTACCACTAATGCACTAACTTTGGAGGATCATAACTCCTAAACCACATGGCCATTTTTTATCATCCAAATATGGATTTGTAGCCCTCATTACCCTCTACAAAAACTTCAACTAGACCTAAGGCCAATTCATTAAGGATTTTGAGTTATGGAGTGATCAAAATCAAGAAATCACACTTTGTTCCAACACTTAGTGAAAATTTCACTAAGTCAGATTTTGCTTCACTTTTTGCCAAATGTAGAGGGATTTTTCACTTGGAATCAAAAGAGATCAAAACCAAATTTGTTCAAACAGTTGTTGTATCATGTAAGGGCTTTCCAAAATGGCTAAGAACATTGCCAAATTCCATTTGAGTCATGAGATATGACATTGGAAAGGTGCCTTGCTGAAATCTGTCAAAGGCAAGGCAGAATTTGTAACTTTGCTCGATTTGCCAAAATCAGCAAAATTCAAATGCTCCTATCCACTTGGACACATCAGAGGATTGAATCCAAAGGGGACAATCACTGAGCCAAGCCTCCAAAGTCCATGGAACAAGAAATAGCATGTTGAACCTAGAATGGCCAAAATAGGGACAAGACTCCAAATTTGGATTGAAGCATTCAATGGAAGCATCAAGGTGGCATAGACTGAGCCATTCTCATCTGAAATCAGTCAAGACTTATCCAAGACCAAGGGAACCAAAGCTCTGTGCCCTAACCTCTAGTCAATGGCTAGAGGAGACTTGGATTTCCATTGGACAACATTGGCCAAACCTACTTACCAGTTGCCATTCACTATTCCTTGCAAAACAAACTTGCTCTACTATAAATAGAGCTCAATTGTGATCAGTTTGAGTACGCCAAAGCCATCTAACAGATGCTTTCCTCAAAATCTCTTTCTCTTGGCAAAAATGCCTTTCTTAGCAAGGTAGTTATCGGGTTTTGAGTTTGAGAGCAATTCCAATCAAACCAATCACTCACACACCTCATATACATCACATATGAGCTGATCAAACACTTAGATCACTTCTGAAACACCAATTTCACAAAATCACCAGCTGGTTGCTCAAATTTTCAATCAAGTTGCAGCTGAGGTACCACAAATTGATCCAGCCATTTTCAATCAAGTCCAAGCATTCAAACACACTCCATAGGGTGTAGGGAAGTTGTTCAGATCATCACCACTCATCTGTAACACCTCCAAATCAAAAATCACATTGCACTTGCTGTCACGACCTAGAGGTAAGCACATACTTGGTCATCTCTCAATCTATGCATATTTCCTCGCACAATAATTTGGCCATATGTTCATAATCATGCATGGAATGTTTTCCCTCAATTAATTGCATTGTTTGAATCGTGTATCAAAAATCCTAGCCTTCATGCAGAAATTAGGGTTCTTGAGGTTTCTTCGTGATTTCATGTTTTATGTTTAATTTAAATGAAATTAAGTGTTATAGACATGATCGTGAGGTTGAGACGAGCATAATGATATGTGGATTGCATGATATGATTACGTATTCAGTGAGATTGGATAGAAAACGCAAATCAGCCAAACCCAGAAAAACGCGCGTGTTCTTGCTTGTGTTCTTGGCGCCTTTTTCACAAATTTGAATATTTGAATTTTGTGATTTTATTTAATTGTCAAAAATTAATTTCTCTCTGAGTTTTAATGATTTTGAGTTGATTCTTTTTTTAATAATTCACAAAAATGTTAAAATATTTTATTTTATCAAAAAATCCCAAAAATATTATTTATTTCATATAATTGATATTTTTGCAAAGAATTAATATTTTAATTGTTTTTGACATTTTAAATATTTTTTTCTACATTGATTTTGCAACTTTTAATGCTTTCTAATTATTTTGTAGGTCAATACTTAATTCTTGAAGCATTAATCCAAAATCACAATTTGTTTTTCATATGTTAAACAATTTTGATCATTTTTAATTGAATTTTTATTCAATTAAATACATTTTTGAAAACAAATTAGGGTTTTTGGATTAATTCAACCCTCATAAATCATTTTCAAATCACTTTGGGCCTCTTGAGAGAGTGTAAGACCCAACCCACTTGTACAGAAATATTTTGGGCCTCATTCATTGTATAAGTCCCTCTGTACATTTTCATATAAACGGCACGATAATCGCCTTTTGAAAAATAACCTTGGGCCTCTCCTTGAGCTATAAGACCCATTCAAAAACACTTTGGGCCTCTAATAGAGTGTAAGACCCAACCCCCTTTTAACCAGAATCATTTTGGGCCTCACTTATTGTATAAGTCCCTCCGCGTTAAAAGAAAACCTCGGCGCGGTCGCCATTTTTAAACGAAAAGTCATATGGGCCTACCCTCGTGCTATAAGCCCCACTCTTTTTCTTTAAACCCTTTGGGCCTCTTGAGAGAGTGTAAGACCCATCTCTTTGTACAGAAAACAATTTTTAGGCCTCAGTCACTTGTATAAGTCCCTCTGTACAAATTCAAACAGTGCGCTCACTGATAAAACCCTGGGCCTCTCCTTGAGCTGTAAGCCCCAAATCTCTCTTTTTCAAAGCACTTTGTCCTTTGATTTTGAATATACTGTTGTTTTCAATCTTTCTTTGTTGAACAACTAACCAAACAGCATGGAAGCTCTACAACCGAGTAAGTGGTTATTGCTTTCATTTACCGCTTTCATATACATATAACTGTATTGTGGGGCTGTTTCACTCTAACTCTTCTTTCATAAACTCATATCAACTGTGTAATAATAGTATAGATATTTCGAGTTTCCCCGGTAACTACGTGTAGAACTAGGTGACGCCGTTTCATTTATTCGTAGAAATAGACAACTAGATGTCGCTCCCGGGATTTTCATCCTAGTACAAACGCGAAAGTGGCACCGAACAGAGTCGCCAGCAATGTGTATTTATCCCAAGAGAGGGAAAGGAAACACCGCATAAACCTGAAGGGAAGTAAAGAGCATGGTCTTGCGACCAAGAGAACTGGGTTCGGGAGTCGGTTATGCGAGAGGAAGGTATTAGCACCCCCTCGCGTCCATCGTACCCGATGGGATCTACGCTTGCTTGTCTCGATCAAAGGGTGATAGAAAAGGATACTAGAAAAGGAATGGAAAGAGAAAGAAGAACAAATGTAGGGAAAATAAAAGAAGTGCTCGAATGGGCCCTACCCCACTGCCTACGTATCTCATCGGGAGCATGAGAATCAGAGCAACGTAGTTCCCCTCACTAGGGATTGCTTGTTTATGTTTTTTAGTGGAATACGTCAACGTTCGCGTCCTAGCAGTTTAGGTGTTGCAGCTCGCTGTAGGGAGACTTAGGCGTTACCTATTTGCGGTAGAACGGAAATGACGCATCCTTGCGGAAAGAGTGAATGAGATGAGAAAAGAATTCCCGAAGGAAAGACGTTATTGTTTGTTTTTGTCTTTTAAGAGTTTTTTCATTTGTTTGCATATGATAGTGTATCTAAATCTTAGTCATTGGAATGTATACATTCTCACATTCCAAGATGGAATGGATAAGAATGCACACTAAGAGTGAAGAAGACCCCCACACTTAGTTCCAATTGTCAAGGTTCAAACACACTAGCATACTTGTATTTATTAAGTGTTTTTGTTGGTTATGAAATGAAGAAGTGTTTTTTATTTGTACCTTCAACAAGTATTGCATTTAAGTCCCTCATACAAGATCAAATGTTTAACACATTGACCCAAGATGGGCTATATGCTACACATTCTAAGATTACAAGAGAAGACCCCTTTGTAATCTTTTCTTTATGTGAAAGGCCTAAATGCAATAAATGCCTACCTTTATTAGATATTTTGAATTTTTCTTTGAGATGAGAAGAGAGACTCAAGAGAGGAAGAAAGGTAAAAATCTATATGAACTAAGACTCAATCCTAATTGATTAGTCAGGGGAGTGATCCTAATGGTTTGTGAGGTTTCAAAACCTAAAGTCTAAAGAAGAAATGAATTAAACAACTCACTTCTAAAGTAGAAGATGAATTGTAATTCAAAAGGGGAAATAATGAGTTATTAAAAGAAAGCACACAAGTGCTTAACAAACGCAAGATGGAATTGTAAAAGAGATGAGAGGATAGAAGTTTGAATGTGGATTCCTTATCCAAACTCAATTGCAACTTACCAAAGCCCCTACATGGTTAGTAAACATGTGTAAGAAGTATAAGAAGTAAAGGAACATTTAATGCACCATAAAACTCAAAAGAATTAGATGAGAAATCAAATCCTATAACCACAACCAGAATGTACATCATATGGAAAACAAATGACCATTATCATGCAAGTCCAAGTGGATAGGCAACAAACATCATCCATGACATTAGAACATGCTACCATAAGAAAATGGAAAGGAAAGATGAAAAGAAAGAGAAGAAACATGTATAAATGACACATGTAATCCAAGGATCAGAATTGAAATGAAATGAAAAAATGATTCACAAACCATCTCACAAGTATTCATGAAGCAACTAAGACATGTAAGAAGTAATAGGAGAAGTAGAATTGAAATGAAAGTTCAAAACAAAGTGCAAACACAACATGTTAAAGGTGCACAAGGTTCAAATGATAATCAACATGCAAAGATGACATATAATATGTATCAATGACCTATTATGTCACATGAATGGTTCACCAAATATGCAAATGATCATGCAAGTATGTACAAAAGAAATCATGTAAACATGCACAAAAGTTAAGATGATATGACATGTTATTATGCTTCAAAGGTAATGCATTAAAGAAAAATTAGATGGAATCATGGAAATTAAGCAAGCATGGTTTAAAGATACACAAATCAGAAGTGAATCACATACCAAAATAACATGCAAGAAATCCAGGTAAAAAGGCTTTATACAATGCACTTAGGTCAAGTATACACATCATACAAAGTAACACAAAAATGAACACCAAACATGCCATAAACTGACCTAAAAAAATCAACTAAAAACCATTCAATATACTTGAATATGTTAATGAGTCAATGAAAAAAGAAGAGCATCAAAACAATTTTTAATGATCGAGAACAAAAATGCACAAATTTATGTATCACATTAAGCATGCACACAAATTGAAATTCAAAGAATATTATAGAACAGGGGTAAAAAGGTCATAAAATCAAGAAATAAAAACATGAAAAATTTTCTAAATGTCTTAAGAATTCTCATGAATTTTTGTGGAATTTTTAATGAGGCTTTGGTATTTTTAAAAATTGAAAAGTGAAACGTGCATGAAAATAAAAAAATACAATGAAATGTAAATGTGAATGGGGGTGTGAACATAGCAAATATTAGTTCAACATGATTTGGGCTTTTAAAAAATGGAGGTCTGGATAGCAATCTGGTTAGGTCCATTTACGCGCGTAACACACTAGTTATCATGGAACTCAGTCAACAACAGTCAAATGCAATAACAACCATTGGATGCAGTCAAAGTCAAGTCACAGTCAAAGTAGTTGCAATCAACGCACATGCATGAATATCCACCCTAACTACCATACGCTGCCCCGCACAATGCTTAAGTGGGATCAAAGATGATGCACATGACCGGCACGTGAATTTTAATGTGTTGGCACATTGTAGACCACACGATCAGAAAACATAAACGGGCCAGATTAAAACATGAGAAAACCCTAGCTATTGAAGTCACCGGCCGGAGGTGACCTCCGGTCACCTTCTCCGGCTACACCACCACCGTCTGCAACTTTCAAACTTCACCAAAATGCACAAAATGTATATCAAAATGATGCTGAGCTCACGTACATCATGAATATGCTCATGAAATCCACAAAACACACACACATAGCAAGAACAGGAGAGATCACATTAAGCCCTAGGTTTTGCAACTAAGCCTCTAGAAGGCCTATCATCTAGCCAGGACGCACGCGACCTCTATTAGGCCATAAACACCACAAAAACAAGCTGAAACAATGCACTAGAGTTGGAGTGATTGAAACCTAAAATTCGTAGATCCTTGAGGCAAAAGAAAACCAGAGATCCACTCTTGATATGAAGCTTGATTCGTGCAAAATAAATGCAGTTGCCTTGAGATATTGAAAACAGGGAGAAAATCAAAATATTGATGGAGCTGCACTTGAGGAATTCACGTGGATTTTGGTGGTTCTTGCTTCAATCCCATGCCATTGATGATGATGAAGATGAAGTATGAATGGAAGAAGGTGAACTCGTGAAATCAGAGGGGAAGTAGAGAGAATGTGTGAGAGAGTTTGAAGTGGAAAAATGAGAAATGAAGCTGAAAAAGAATTATGAAGTGAAGTCTTTATTTTATAGGGTGAGCTAACCAGAGTTTAATGAGTTGAGTTAGGGTGAGTCAAGGTGGTTAAACTGAGTCATCCCTAACTAACTGAGTCAAGTTAGTTAGGGAGAGTGATGATATGGTATGGCTAGTTCATAATGTGTTACCATGTGCCTGCTGTCAAACTTCTTTTGCAAGCTTCCAACCTTTCCTTTTTCATGAATAGCTCGAGTAAGTGTGTGAAGGGTGCAGGCATGTGTTGGTTTTAATGAGGAAACAACATACACACTTCTGTCATGTAGTTGATGTGTACTTGAACCAAAATTATGCAGCAAATCATCATTGTAACAGTAGGTGTTTGAGGGTGAATTTCTCACATGTTAGCGAAGGGTTTGAGGAACTTTTGATGCCAAATAAAAGAGGGCATGTTGTGGAACACATTTGATGTTGATTTCCAATTGAGATGAGGTTTGGAAAATGGTGCAAAATAGCTTAAAACACAAAGGTCTGGGAACTGGTGTAAGGGCGTGTGAAGCAAGTCATGGCATGGCAGCGAAATGCATGAAAGTTCAGCCTAATCAACCTAACTTGAGACCAAAATTTCTCCCTCATAAATTGATCAGATGGAATTTTGTCCAACATGAACATTAAAGAGGACACTACAAGGAACATATTTGATGTTGAAAGTTTTCTCATTTGGAGCCTTTAACCAAGAGAAAAATGAGTGGACATTTGGCCCACCACATGTTTGTTGAAATGACTACGCGCATGACCTGAAAATGCTTGGTCATGACCTAGTTTTGGCCTACTTTCTTCCAACTTTGATCCATCATATCTCCCTCAATATTTATCCAATGGAGATGTTCTACTCATGGATTTGAAGCTCAAAGCAAGATCTTTTGTTGTGGCCGAGCGGAATTTCCATTTGAGGCTTCAACTTTGGATGGCCTTGGTTCAAACTCTGATGCATAATGATCCAAAATTACTATTTTTGGAAACCCTTCTTCATCCAAAAATGGCAACTTTCCACATCTTGATTTTTTCATGATTCCTTTGGAGTTTCTTGATCAAATTTTGTACATTGGTCACAAATAACATGAATTTCATGAATTTGGCCTCAAAAAGTCAAGAGTTGACTTTTCCCTCTGATTATTTGACTTGGCCCCAAATTTCATGATTTTTTATCTTTCTTCCAATTGAACCACTTCTAAAACCAATTGAGAGGCAATTTTCCACACTCATACACTCAAGGACATATAGGATACCATGACATCAAGTTTTGTTCAAAAAATCAAAGATTCCCTGATTTTATTGGAAACCCTAGTTTTGGTGCCCACCTCCTAGGAGAAAAATGTGCAGTCTTCAATTTCAAATTCCTTAGAGTATGTTGTGTATCCTCTTAAAGGATGATGAGATATGCCACTTGAGGGTGATTTTGGATCAATGAGCTATCTCTTTTGAGGGTTTTCCTTCAGTTTTTTTTTTAACCTCTTGCATGATGAAGTATGTATTGTTTCAATCTCCCATTGGATCTCACTTCCTTGAGATTGTGGATGATCAATTGAGATAGTATGAGACATGAAAGACCTCTTGGCTTTTCTTGAGGCAACTTGTTTGACCTTTTTGTGCTTTGAATGATCCCTTGATTGTCCATCTTTCACCTGATCACATGCCTTGATGGTAAGAGGGATGCTATGCTTCATTTTTCTATGTTAAATGCAATGCAATGCTAATGAGGTGGATATGATATGATAAATGATAATGCTATGCTATGATGACAAAAGGGAGAGCAAATTTTGGGGTATTACAGCTGCCCCTATTCAAACGCTGTAGACCTGAATGCCTGAAAGCGATTGCTTTCAGACTTTCAAGGTATATAGTGATTGAATACTAAATATAACCAAAAAATTTGCTCTGGATGATGAAGAAGAAAAGGGATATAAACCCAATGACACTGCTGGGTTGAATCTTCAAATGAACGTTGTCGGAGAGCTCTGTCTTTTGAACGACGTCAGACTATGGATGGACTTGGAAAACATCTTTATGAACGAAGCCAGATGACTACTGGCTGGCCACACTGAGGGTGGACTTTCAATAATGTCTTTTTGAATGAAGCCAGATGACTACTGGCTGGCCACACTGAGGGTGGACTTTAATAATGTCTTTTTGAACGAAACCAGACGACTACTGGCTGGCCACACTAAGGGTGGACTTTAATAATGTCTTTTTGAACGAAGCCAGATGACTACTGGCTGGCCACACTGAGGGTGGACTTTAATAATGTCTTTTTGAACGAAACCAGACGACTACTGGTTGGCCACACTAAGGGTGGACTTTAATAATGTCTTTTTGAACGAAGCCAGATGACTACTGGCTGGCCACACTGAGGGTGGACTTTGGCTGCTCTGCCATTCTAAACAATGGACTTTTACCAGTTCGTGCTGGATTTTTGCCAATCTGTCGTTGGGCTTCAATGATTACCAAACAGGCTTTGGAATCTCAAAATTGCCATCCTCGAATGGGCTTTTGCAGCTTTGCCAAACTAATATTGGACTTTGATTCTTACCAAACCGGCTTTGGAAGCTTTGCCAAATGATTATCCCACTGGCTGGAACAACCATCTGCCATACCATCCCACAGGCTGGAATAATATGAACAAACTGTATATAATGATCATCCCACTGACTGGAACAACCATCTGCAATATTATCCCACAGGCTGGAATAGTATGAACCAAATGTAAGTGATGATTATCCCACTGGCTGGAACAACCATCTGCCATACCATCCCACTGGCTGGAATAATATGAACAACTGTATATGTGCCAAAAATAAATTGGACTTTGAGTTGTAAATGAGCAATGCCAAGAATTACACCACCGGCTGGGTAATATCATATGCTGACACCTTGCTGAAGAAGAGATTCCATTGATCCATTTAGACCTTGCTGGGGAGAACCACAACTCCGCTGGGGAGTATAGCTGACCAAATTCAATGCTGAACTCTGTGGGGACTTCGCTGGGGAGAGAACAATTCGGCTGGGAATTATTCTTTGGCAAATTTCACATGCTGAAGCCTGCGGGAAATATACCTTGTTGACACTACCACCTGCTGGTAAATCCTGCGGAGAATAAACTCCACAGGGGATGTTCAAATCTCGGTTGGAAGACAATCTATTGCAACATGCTGAGAAAGAGTCCCTAGAAATCTGCTTGGGAAATCCAAAGCAATTCCACGGTAGTCTGCTGAGGAAAATGACTGTCGAGCTTAGGATAAATGTCACAATGCCCCGTGTTGGGCAAACTTTCCCTTTGACGACCCCGCTGGGGATAATGAGTTTACAACACACCCCGCTAGAGAAAACTGCTTTAAAGCATCTCATGTTGGGGCTGCCCTTCGAGAGGATTTTACAGAAGACCAAATGTCCTCAAACTCTACTGGGGATTATAGATCGGGAATCCTTTGCTGGGGAGATAACATGCCCCATGCATGGTATGGTCAATAACTCCGCTGGGGGTCAATCTTTGACAAATTTCACATGCTGAAACCTGCGGGAGCGACGATACCATCACTTGCTGATACATCCTACCAAGAGTAAACCCCACAAGGGATGTTAGTACTAAAGTTTCGTCTCTTAAGAGGATTTTATAGAAAACCAAGCATTTTCAAACTCTTAGACAAACACTCTGCCTTAAACCACTCTTCACATCGTCTGCAAGGTACCAGAGGGTTGGCACTTGTTATTGACCTGGAGCGTTCACTGCATTAATAACCGTTATCAACACAGAAAAAATCCATCTTCGACCACCGTTGCCGTCACGAACTCGGTGGGAACTCGTGAATGGAAGAATCGACTTAATAAGATGCAACAGTATCAAGTCATAGCAAATATCTGCTCGTGGTTACGATCATGCTGCTTGGATCGACCGTGCTCATTACCTGCAACAGAAAAAGAATATGCACATGCCCCAGGATATTGCGTGATCTTTTGAGTCCACCATCCAAGGTTGTCCAACAAGCAAAGTAATTTCAATTGTCTTTGTGCATGTTTTTTTGCAAGGCCAAGATATCTTCAAATTAATGTTTTATTATCAAAAATCGGACGTTTTTGCAAACAAAACAGTAAAATGAAAATAAAAGCTCGTGACTGAATATTCAATTTTATTGATGAAATGCCAAAAATTGGCGAATTTACAATCAGAAGCAAACCCCTAAAAGAGGCGATTGCCATAAAATTGAGAAAAGAAATCTATCCTAATGATAATGCGGAAATTGGATTCCAACTGATTTCTGATTCTGTTATAGCCAGTATGTATTCCAATTCTCCTGATTATCTTTGCCTTTAGAAGCTCGTGGTCGGACCAATACCTCCTTTGGAATTTTTCCAGTTTGCTGAAGAGTAGAAAACGTACAAATTAATTCAGACTTCAGTCATTCGCTTTAATCCCTCTTTTGCGTGGATCGCCTTTTCAGGTTTTCAATCCACCGGGATACCCTTTTTTGCCTAAGTTGCCCTTTCAGGTTTTCAACTTACCGGGTGTACAATTCTTTTCAATTATATCCCTAATTTTTGCCCGAACCTTTATTCTGTTTTTGGTTCGCCGGGATGCCCTTTTTTGCCTGGATTCTTTTTTTCTTTTATCCAGCGGGTCTCTTTATACGAAGTATTTTTTGACTGCATCTGAATTAACAGGGGATGAAAAGTCTTCACCATCCATGGTTGTCAGCAATAGGGCTCCGCCTGAGAAAACCTTTTTAACCACGAATGGACCTTCATAGTTAGGAGTCCATTTGCCCCTGTGATCTGTATTCGGAGGAAGTATTCTCTTTATTACCACATCCCCGACCTTGTAGACTTGAGGTCGAACTTTTTGATCGAATGCCCTCTTCATTCTGCGCTGATATAGCTGGCCATGACATACTGCTGCTAGTCGCTTCTCCTCAATAAGGCTCAGCTGATCAAATCTGGCTCGTACCCATTTAGCTTCCTCTAGTTTAACGTCCATCAACACTCGGAGAGAGGGAATCTCAACCTCGATCGGTAAAACTGCCTCCATACCGTATACAAGTGAGTATGGTGTTGCCCCAGTGGACGTGCGGACTGATGTTCGATACCCATGTAAAGCCAATAGTAGCATCTCATGCCAATCTTTGTACGTGACAACCATCTTCTGCACAATCTTCTTGATATTTTTGTTGGCCGCTTCAACCGCGCTATTCATCTTCGGGTGGTACGGAGAAGAATTGTGATGTTCGATTTTGAAGTCCCGGCATAGTTCAGCCATCATCTTGTTGTTGTAATTAGAACCATTATCAGTAATGATTCTTTCGGGCACTCCATATCGACAAATGATATCTCGCTTCAAGAAATGAGCCACTACTTGCTTAGTGACATTGGCGTAAGATGCTGCTTCAACCCATTTAGTGAAGTAATCAATGGCGACCAAGATGAAATGATGGCCGTTTGAAGCAGTAGGCTCAATTTTCCCGATCATATCAATGCCCCACATTGCAAATGGCCATGGAGAGGACATGATACTCAACGGATTGGGAGGGACGTGCACTTTATCTGCATAGATCTGGCATTTGTGACACTTGCGTGCATACTTGCAGCAATCTGACTCCATTGTCAACCAATAATACCCCAATCTCAACAATTTCTTAGCCATCGCATGTCCTCCGGCATAGGTACCGAAAGAGCCTTCGTGCACTTCGATCATCAACATGTCTGCTTCGTGTCTATCCACACATCTGAGCAGAACCGTGTCAAAATTTCTCTTATACAGCACGCCATCTTTGTTCAAGAAGAAACTACTAGCTAGCCTTCTTAATGTCTTCTTGTCATTGGAAGATGCCCCAGGCGGGTATTCTTGATTTTTCAAGAAGCATTTGATGTCATGGTACCATGGCTTATCGTCAGACACTGCATCAACATCAAACACAAAAGCAGGCCTATCGAGACGAGATACATCAATCCTGGGTACAAAGTTCCAACCATGCACTTTGATCATCGAAGATATAGTGGCCAAGGCGTCTGCAAACTTATTCTCATCTCGGGGAACGTGGTACAACTTGACAGTTGTGAAGAATGTCAGCAATCTCCTCGTATAATCTCTATACGGAATCAAATTCTGCTGATGTGTGTGCCAAGTTCCCTTTACATGATTGATTACCAGTGCTGAATCACCAAAGACATCGAGGGTCTTGATTCGTAAATCAATAGCTTCCTCAATTCCTAGTATGCAAGCTTCGTATTCGGCTTCATTGTTGGTACACCCGAGAGTTACTCGGGCAGTGAAGGGCATGTGAACACCTTCTGGCGTAATGAGAACTGCACCAACTCCGCACCCATTCATATTAACTGCCCCATCAAACATCAAACTCCATTTGGATTCAGGGTCAGGCCCCTCCTCCAGAAGTGGTTCCTCGCAGTCTTTCGCTTTGAGAAACATGATGTCCTCATCAAGGAAATCAAATCTCATGGGCTGGTAATCATTAAGAGGCTGTTGCGCAAGATAACCTGACAGTATACTTCCTTTGATTGCCTTTTGCGAAGTAAATTGAATATCGTACTCTGTCAGTACCATCTGCCACCTTGCAACTCTGCCTGTAAGTGCTGGTTTCTCAAAAATATACTTGACCGGATCCAACTTTGAGATCAACAGGGTTGTATGTGTGAGCATATATTGTCTCAATCGCTTGGCGACCCATGCGAGTGCACAGCACGTCTTCTCAAGCATTGAATAACGCGATTCACAATCTGTAAATTTCTTGCTCAGGTAGTAGATAGCATGTTCTTTCCTACCTGTCTCGTCGTGCTGACCGAGAACATAACCCATGGATCCTTCGAGCACTGTCAAGTACATAATCAGTGGTCTCCCTTGAACTGGAGGTATCAGAATCGGAGGTTCCTGCAAATATCTTTTTATTTTATCGAATGCATTTTGACAATCATCGTTCCACCTGACCGTTTGATCTTTTCTTAGCATTTTGAATATCGGTTCGCAAGTGGCAGTTAGGTGAGATATGAACCTTGAAATGTAGTTCAATCTTCCTAGAAAGCCGCGAACTTCTTTCTCAGTCCTTGGTACAGGAATATCTTGTATAGCTTTCACCTTAGCAGGATCAACCTCTATCCCTTTTTCACTGACAATGAAACTAAGCAATTTTCCGGATCGCACGCCGAAAGTACATTTGTTAGGATTCAGTCTCAATCTGAATTTCCTTAACCTCTCAAAAAGCTTCTTCAAGTTGATCAGATGTTCCTCTTCTGTCTTTGATTTAGCAATCATGTCATCCACATAGCACTCGATCTCTTTATGAATTAGATCGTGGAATAACATCACCATTGCTCTTTGATAAGTTGCCCCTGCGTTTTTCAACCCAAAAGGCATTACTTTGTAGCAGAAGGTACCCCACGGGGTAATGAATGTCGTCTTCTCTATGTCTTCAGGCGCCATCTTTATCTGATTGTACCCGGAGAATCCATCCATAAATGAGAACACTGAAAACTGAGCGGTATTATCAACCAGCACATCAATATGAGGGAGTGGAAAGTCATCTTTAGGGCTCACCCTGTTGAGATCTCTGTAATCCACACACATTCTGACCTTGCCATCTTTCTTCGGCACCGGTACTATATTGGCCACCCAAGGAGGATAGTTGGTCACCGCTAGAAAACCTGCATCCAACTGTTTCTGTACCTCTTCATTCATCTTCAAAGCCATTTCTGGTTTCGTTCTGCGCAGCTTCTGCTTGACTGGTGGACAATCTTCTTTCAATGGCAGTCTATGCACAACTATGTCCGTATCTAAACCTGGCATATCTTGGTATGACCAAGCAAAGATGTCAACGTATTCACGTAGCATGACTATCAGCTCTTGCTTTACATCAGCCCGCAGACTCGCACCGATCTTGATCTCTTTCTTGCTTTCCTCTGACCCAATATTGATGACCTCAAGAGCTTCCTGATGCGGCTGAATGGTCTTCTCTTCCTGTTTCAACAACCTAGCCAACTCTTCCGGGAATTCATAGTCTTCATCACTTTCTTCCTCGGCTTGATAGATCGGATTGTCGAAATCATACGTGGGCATAACAGAATCATTTTCAGAGGAATTCACAGAATCAAGTCTGCATGATTGGATTTATGCTTCATTTTAGATTATTTTAGCTTGAAAACAAAAGAAGGGAAAGTGCATTATCATTTTTTATTTATTTTCTTTGTGCAAAAATAAAAAATAAAGAAAGAGTAAAGGAACACAAATTTGTAAACAAAAACGTCCTTTTATTGATATTTGAACATTATATGAGAAAATATGATGGCCCTACAAATGGATCCTCACACCTTGGGCAGAGTGTGGGATTTCATGCATTATGAAAGACAAGAATTATTACTCTGAATGGTGAACAACATGAACGATTTCTTCACTAGACCAATTTTGCAACGCCTCGCCTGGAGCCAGTGCATATACCTATCTGTCCAGATAATCTGAGCTTTCAGCGCCATCTTTTATTGCTGAGCAGGACTGATTGGGATTGATAATTCCTCCACTGTTGAAGTTGATTGGCCCATGGAATTGAGGAACTGGCATCCGGCCCGGCTGGTATCCAATGCCAAACTTATCTTCTTTCACAAACACGTCAATAGCTTTACCCCAACCCTGGGCATTCCCGCTTTCGACCACTTTTCTGGCCTGCTTGTATGATGCAATTGATGCACTCGGCCCACCTGGCACATTCGACACCACTGCTGCTGAAGTAGACTCTGGTAAGTTATTGATATTCAGTGCTTCAAAAGATTGGCACAAAGTTTCATGAATTTCTCCATCCATTTCCACATATTTGAAAGTGGATAGATGACTCACGAATATATCTTCCTCGCCGCAAACAGTAACCACCTGACCCTCGAACACATATTTGAGCTTCTGATGAAGTGTTGAGGTAACTGCGCCCGCTGCGTGAATCCATGGTCGGCCCAACAAACAGCTATAAGCAGGTTGAATATCCATAACATGAAAGATCGTCTTGAATATCTGTGGACCAACCTGTATTGGTAGTTCAACTTCCCCAAACACCGATCTTTGGGATCCATCGAAAGCTCTCACAATTAGATCGCTGGGTCTCAGAACCAATCCATCTACTTCAATCTTCATCAGGGCTTTTTTGGGTAACACATTTAAGGAAGAACCTGTGTCAACCAGCACGTGCGACAAAACAGCTCCTTTGCATTCAAGTGTGATGTGCAGCGCTTTGTTGTGATTGCGTCCATCTGGAGTCAAATCCCAATTCGTAAACCCCAACCCGTGACTCACATTCACATTCGAAATTACTCCCTCCAGCTAATTCACTGTAATCTCGTGGGGAACGTATGCCATATTCAGAACCTTCAACAAAGCAGCCCGGTGTGCATATGAACTCATTAGCAGGGATAATATCGAGATTTTAGAGGGTGTCTGATTAAGCTGGTCAATGATCTTGTAATCACTCTTTTTGATAACCCTCATAAATTCTTCAATATCATTATCAAAATTAACTTTAGGGTCCTCTTCCTGAGCAGGCACCTTGTCATCAACAACCTGTTTTCCTTTCGCTCTTGTAGCAGCTTCAGCCTCTTTATCATTCCTTAGAGTCTGGGGAGCAAACAGTCGACCACTCCTAGTGAAACCACTTGGTCCACTGACATTCTCAACACTGGTACCGACAACCTCTGCTTTCTATCGGCTTCCTCCTTGATGAGTATCAGTTCCATACTGCCACAAAACTGCCCTATTAGACACATAAGCAGCCGATTCAGGAACTATAATCGTAACTGGTCTCGGCCTCTCGGGCACGATGATAACAACAGGAGCTTCAACAGGCACCTGTATCTCAACTGGATTATAGTAAATGGTAACGGCAGAAACATCTTTCTCCTTCTCTATCTTATCAAACTGAAGTCTTCCTTCGTCCATAAGATCCTACAGTCCAACTTTCAACTTACTGCAGCCATTAATTTGTTTTGAACAATCCTCGCAAACAGAGGCACATCCAGGAAATACCTTCCCTTTTATCAAACGTTCTTTTACAATCAACAGCGGGGTCTTTACCAAATTAACATCAGTAGTCAACTTCAGCTTCTCACCATCAGAAATAGCATGCACGCCTGCATCTCCATGATTAGGCATTGGATTATCACGAACATTCGGGGGCTTGGAGAAATTAATAGCTTTTGCGTCAATCAGGTCCTGAACCTTATGATGAAAAGTCCAGCACTTTTCTATCGAGTGACCTGGCGCACCAGAATGAAATTCACATCGAACATTGGCATCATAATTTTGAGGCAACCTTCCAGTATCTGACGGCCTCATAGTTCTAAGTTCAACCAACTTCTCTTTAAGAAATTGTGGTAATAAAGCAGCATATGTCATAGGCAAGGGATCAAACTTACGGTCCCTTGTTCTGTTATTCTGGAACCGGGGTCTACCTTGCTGATCTGGAGCTTGCTGTCCAGCTGGAACCGGAATGGTTACAGCATCCACCTGATGATAGGATGGATTCCTACCTCTGCCCCCTTCTCTATGCACAGCACTGGACTCCCCTTCTCTTTTCCTTGATCCGTTGGCAAAGGGTTTCCTCGAACTCGAAGCACCAGTCCCACCGACGTCTTGAATCTTACCCAATTTCAGCAGACTCTTTATTCGTTCCCCAGCAACGACGATATCGGTAAACCCCGTGGAAGGACATGCAGCAAGTCTATCCAAATACGTCCCTTGAAGTGTGCTCATGAACATATCAGCCATCTCACGATCACCCAAAGGTGGTTGAACTCGAGCAGCCAATTCTCTCCATCTCTGTGCATACTGCTTAAAGCCCTCCTTGTTATCCTGAGTCATACTCTGCAATTGAGTACGATTAGGTGCCATGTCCAGATTATATTGATACTGTTTTAGAAACGCAACGCACAAATCTTTCCAACTCCTTATATGAACCCTGTCCAGCTTAATGTACCATTCCAGGGAGGCGCCTGATAGGCTATCCTAGAAAAAATACATCCAGAGCTTTTGGTCCTCGGTGTAAGCGGCAATCTTGCGATTGTAAGCTTGCAAATGTGTTTTGGGACAGGTGCTGCCGTTGTACTTATCCAAAGTAGGAAGCTTGAACTTGGGAGGGATTCGCACACCCTGCACGAGACCCATGTCTTCTACATCAATTCCCAGAGGATTTTGGCTCTCAATAGCCTTGAGTCTTTCATCCAGCCCTTCATACTTTCGGTCGTCATTGTAGAAACCCATGTCATTGTTGAATGTAGTGAACTGGTCCTCTTGACCATCCTCATTATTATCAAATCCCAGATGTGCCCCACTAGCAGGGATTGTGCCAACAGGAGGAGTGCGCACGTTGCGATTCGGGATTTCAGTTTCCAGCCTCTGGATAGTGGTTCTCATAGCTTCTTGTCCAATCCTCATGTTTTCTTGACCTGTCCTCAGCTCCTGCTAACCTTGAGCAATCCCCTGCATGAGGTTCATGAACTGTTCCATCCTTCCCCTCAAATCAGCTAACTCTGTCTGAACTTGCTCCATGACTCTTGCTTGATTGCGTCGGGTAGAATATCGGTGAACTGGGGTATCAGCTATCGTGCCTGAAAACCAAATAAAGGTTAGCAGACGCCTGCAAAAGAAAAACCTGCAATGCAAAAATGATATGCAAATGCAAATGCAAAGTTATGTTTGTCATTTCAAGATACTTTTCATATCCTGATTCCAATCGTAACCAAGAATTCCTGAAGACCAGGAGTCGTGATTACTGAGTTTTGCCATGAAGAGATATTCATATACATCGATCACAAATGTCTGAAGACCAGAAATAGTGATTTTGTAGTGTTCCAGTGTGCAGATATCACATCACATATATCTGAAGACCAGAAATTGTGAACAGAAATAGCTCATTTCATACAAATTCCCAAAAACTTCTCAAGCACGTTTGTCGTAGTTTCAGCAACAAAATAAGAAACAAGCAGTCAAATGGATCCATCAACAATTCTGATGGTAACCATTACAAATTACAAAGAAATGACAAAATCACTAATCCGACAGCTCTACATCCTTCAGCTTCTGGCTGGAGTACTTAATCTCTTCAAATAGGATGCGGGTACGCTGATGATGCGGCTTCTCAATCAGCTCTTTGATTACTACGTCCCTTTTTTCCAATGCATCTTCCAATGACCCCACGTGCATCAGCAAGGCTTCATCTTCATTGGCTCTTTTGTGCCTCTTGATTCCAGCTTGACTTTTAACCAGTTTCAGCTCTGCTGTGACATCTTCAAGCTCCTTGTTGGCGATTTTCAGCTTATCTTCAGCATTTTTTTACTTGTTCTTGACTTTTGCCAAGATCTTCTTGATACTTTCTTCTTTCCACGTGTGCTTTCTTCAGGTCTTCATCTTTAACTTTTAACTGGGCCTGCAATTCAGAGTTCTCAATTCTGACTTCATCCCAAGCTTGCCGGAGTTTAGCTAACGAATCCTTGCTTCGGGCTAGCGCCTGCTTTGTAGCCTTATGAGCCTGACTGGTATCATCTGCTCCCAAGGTAAGCTTTTGGAAGTATCGAGCTCTCTCATCAAAATCTTCTTCTTTGTCCGCCAGGGTTTTTTCTGCTTTCAACGCTCTCTTTTCCAACTCTTTGTTGTCAGCTAAAGCTTTTTGAAGACATCTGCTCATTCCAGAGTTCTCTATCTGCAGTTCTCTAACCATTTTCTTCAATTTCTCGTACTCTTCGGTCGGTACCATGGAATGTTGATCTGGACATAAGAGAACTTCTCTGGAAAAGGGTAGCAACAGCTTTTTGACCTTCATCTCAATCCAAGCATCATAGGCAGGGTATGATCTACAGTCTCCTTTGCCGAAAGTCAATTTTCCCTCTCTTTGCCTAAATTTCCAAGCATTTATTACTTCCGGCACTCTTTCATTCTTGGTTCCCACGAAAAACAGAGAAGCGCTAATCTCTTCATCAGCAGGAGGATGTCTCGAGGCATAACCAAATTGTCTGACTGCCAATACCGGGTTATAATTAATCCCACCTCTTCTTCCAAGTAGAGGCACATTCAGAAAACTTCCACATTTGACAGTAAGCTCTATCGTCAGTAATTTGGGATCAAACCAGATGATATTATTGGCAGTCAAACCTATCAGTCTCTTGGACCACTTCATTGTCTCAACAGTCTCTACAAACGCACCAGTCCGAGGTAAATGTTTGAAGAGCCAATGACATAACAATTGGGTGCAACAACTAACTAAACTCCCTCTTGCCTTCTCATTTTTGTAGTGTACTGAATAATAAAAATCCCCTAGCAAGGTAGGAATCGGATTCTTCGAAACGAACACTTTCATCGCTTGCATATCAACAAAATCAGGTTGACCGGGGAAGAGCACCAAACCATAGATACAAAGAGCTAACACAGCGTTGTAAGTAGTCCAATTTTTAGCCTTGGCAGCTTCCTGAGCTTGTTGAAAAAGAAACTCCAAATGAAATCCCTCATCTTCTTTGAGTCTACTTAGGCCACTTTTCACAACAAACAGGTCCAGACGTAGAACAACAGCGATTACTTCGGGGGTAAGAGCACCCTCAGAAAAATACGGTATAGAAGACGTGACTGGAATTCTCAAAATAAATGAGAATTCCTCCAGAGTGGGCATCAGAATGTAGTCAGGGAATAGGAAACATCTCATGGATGGCTCATAGAACTGTAAGAAAGTATGCAACCCATCCTTCTCATACTTTGTGAATGCACAGACCATCTTAATAAGCTCTCTATATTCCTTCTGAAAAGTACGGAGAACATCAGAACCAGCCATACCTATCATCTTGTTCAATAAATCCAGCTTAGGGTCAGGGAATTTGTATGACACATTATTCTTCCTTTTAACCTCAACTTCTTGGGAACTCATGATTGGAATCAGACAATATGGTGGGTACCTGAAAATGACAAACATAACCTGTTATGATATGATTATGCAAATGCAAAAGGCATGTGATCAGGTATCCAGGTGTCTGTGTCTGTGTTGAACTATGTGCACTGTGTCTCTGTACTGAATCTGGCAATATATCTGAGATGAATACTCAAACCACTGTCATAGGATACACTGTCTGTAATAATCATAGAATCACAAGTACGGTATGTAGGAGGCCAGGATACCTGTAAACCTGTAAGCATCCCACCCATACTCACATGTGGTTCCTAGAAAATAAGGTTTGTCAGCTTCGGAGGTTTGAGAAGCGATAGCACATTCAGCCCGTAGGACACAATGCTATGCCAATCAAAGAGGTCGTCCACTGACTCACCTTAGAAAATAAAGGTCATCCTATGCAAGTACCAAAGTGGGCCCTCGGGTGCGAGTGGGTTTGCCACAGAATGTGTTCTGCCACTGTCACCTCTAAAGAGAGATATTTCCACTAAGGTCCTCATGATCGGTCACTAGAGTCGACAGCTCTCTAGATCGACATCCTGGAATACGCAAGATGCGCAAGCCATGATGGGTCCCAAGATAGCCTCGTCTAGTTGTGAATTTCGTGATTACCCACGTACACAGATGGCACGTAGGTCCCACTACTCTCCACTCTAAGTCTAAATGTATACTCGAGCCTGTGTACTGAGCTCATCTCTCAGAAATCCCATCCCGCCAAACAGACAAAACAGTGCAACACAGTATAATATATAAAATGTAAATGCTAATATGCTGTAAATATGGTACAAGTAATAAAATACAGTAAACAGCAAATACAAGATAACAGTAAACACCCAATGACAGAAAAACAAACAAGCGCTAGGATTGACTCTCTTAGGATGGACCAGCAATAGGTCAACCTGTCCCCAGCAGAGTCGCCAGCTGTCACTCCCGGGATTTTCATCCTAGTACAAACGCGAAAGTGGCACCGAACAGAATCGCCAGCAATGTGTATTTATCCCAAGAGAGGGAAAGGAAACACCACATAAACCTGAAGGGAAGTAAAGAGCATGGTCTTGCGACCAAGAGAACTGGGTTCGGGAGTCGGTTACGCGAGATGAAGGTATTAGCACCCCCTCGCGTCCATCGTACCCGATGGGATCTACGCTTGCTTGTCTCGATCAAAGGGTGATAGAAAAGGATAATGGAAAAGGAATGGAAAGAGAAAGAAGAACAAATGTAGGGAAAATAAAAGAAGTGCTCGAATGGGCCCTACCCCACTGCCTACGTATCTCATCGGGAGCATGAGAATTAGAGCGACGTAGTTCCCCTCACTAGGGATTGCTTGTTTATGTTTTTTAGTGGAATACGTCAACGTTCGCGTCCTAACAGTTTAGGTGTTGCAGCTCGCTGTAGGGAGACTTAGGCGTTACCTGTTTGCGGTAGAACGGAAATGACGCATCCTTGCGGAAAGAGTGAATGAGATGAGAAAAGAATTCCCGAAGGAAAGACGTTATTGTTTGTTTTTGTCTTTTAAGAGTTTTTTCATTTGTTTGCATATGATAGTGTATCTAAATCTTAGTCATTGGAATGTATACATTCTCACATTCCAAGATGGAATGGATAAGAATGCACACTAAGAGTGAAGAAGACCCGCACACTTAGTTCCAATTGTCAAGGTTCAAACACACTAGCATACTTGTATTTATTAAGTGTTTTTGTTGGTTATGAAATGAAGAAGTGTTTTTTATTTGTACCTTCAACAAGTATTGCATTTAAGTCCCTCATACAAGATCAAATGTTTAACACATTGACCCAAGATGGGCTATATGCTACACATTCTAAGATTACAAGAGAAGACCCCTTTGTAATCTTTTCTTTATATGAAAGGCCTAAATGCAATAAATGCCTACCTTTATTAGATATTTTGAATTTTTCTTTGAGATGAGAAGAGAGACTCAAGAGAGGAAGAAAGGTAAAAATCTATATGAACTAAGACTCAATCCTAATTGATTAGTCAGGGGAGTGATCCTAATGGTTTGTGAGGTTTCAAAACCTAAAGTCTAAAGAAGAAATGAATTAAACAACTCACTTCTAAAGTATAAGATGAATTGTAATTCAAAAGGGGAAATAATGAGTTATTAAAAGAAAGCACATAAGTGCTTAACAAACGCAAGATGGAATTGTAAAAGAGATGAGAGGATAGAAGTTTGAATGTGGATTCCTTATCCACACTCAATTGCAACTTACCAAAGCCCCTACATGGTTAGTAAACATGTGTAAGAAGTATAAGAAGTAAAGGAACATTTAATGCACCATAAAACTCAAAAGAATTAGATGAGAAATCAAATCCTATAACCACAACCAGAATGTACATCATATGGAAAACAAATGATCATTATCATGCAAGTCCAAGTGGATAGGCAACAAACATCATCCATGACATTAGAACATGCTACCATAAGAAAATGGAAAGGAAAGATGAAAAGAAAGAGAAGAAACATGTATAAATGACACATGTAATCCAAGGATCAGAATTGAAATGAAATGAAAAAATGATTCACAAACCATCTCACAAGTATTCATGAAGCAACTAAGACATGTAAGAAGTAATAGGAGAAGTAGAATTGAAATGAAAGTTCAAAAGAAAGTGGAAACACAACATGTTAAAGGTGCACAAGGTTCAAATGATAATCAACATGCAAAGATGACATATAATATGTATCAATGACCTATTATATCACATGAATGGTTCACCAAATATGCAAATGATCATGCAAGTATGTACAAAAGAAATCATGTAAACATGCACAAAAGTTAAGATGATATGACATGTTATTATGCTTCAAAGGTAATGCATTAAACAAAAATTAGATGGACTCATGGAAATTAAGCAAGCATGGTTTAAAGATACACAAATCAGAAGTGAATCACATACCAAAATAACATGCAAGAAATCAAGGCAAAAAGGCTTTATACAATGCACTTAGGTCAAGTATACACATCATACAAAGTAACACAAAAATGAACACCAAACATGCCATAAACTGACCTAAAAAAATCAAATAAAAACCATTCAACATACTTCAAGATGTTAATGAGTCAATGCAAAAAGAAGAGCATCAAAACAATTTTTAATGATCGGGAACAAAAATATACAAATATATGTATCACATTAAGCATGCACACAAATTGAAATTCAAAGAATATTATAGAACAGGGGTAAAAAGGTCATAAAATCAATAAATAAATGAAAAATTTTCTAAATGTCTTAAGAATACTCATGAATTTTTGTGGAATTTTTAATGAGGCTTTGGTATTTTTTAAAATTGAAAAGTGAAACATGCATGAAAATAAAAAAAATACAATGAAATGTAAATGTGAATGGGGGTGTGAACATAGCAAATATTAGTTCAACATGATTTGGGCTTTTAAAAAATGGAGGTGTGGATAGCAATCTAGTTAGGTCCATTTACGCGCGTAACACACTAGTTATCATGGAACTCAGTCAACAACAGTCAAATGCAATAACAACCATTGGATGCAGTCAAAGTCAAGTCATAGTCAAAGTAGTTGCAATCAACGCACATGCATGAATATCCACCCTAACTACCATACGCTGCCCCGCACAATGCTTAAGTGGGATCAAAGATGATGCACATGACCGACACGTGAATTTTAATGTGTTGGCACATTGTAGACCACACGATCAGAAAACATAAACGGACCAGATTAAAACATGAGAAAACCCTAGCTATTGAAGTCACCGGCCGGAGGTGACCTCCGGTCACCTTCTCCGGCTACACCACCACCGTCTGCAACTTTCAAACTTCACCAAAATGCACAAAATGTATATCAAAATAATGCTGAGCTCACGTACATCATGAATATGCTCATGAAATCCACAAAACACACACACATAGCAAGAACAGAAGAGATCACATTAAGCCCTAGGTTTTGCAACTAAGCCTCTAGAAGGCCTATCATCTAGCCAGGACGCACGCGACCTCTATTAGGCCATAAACACCACAAAAACAAGCTGAAACAATGCACTAGAGTTGGAGTGATTGAAACCTGAAATTTGTAGATCCTTGAGGTAAAAGAAAACCAGAGATCCACTCTTGATATGAAGCTTGATTTGTGCAAAATAAATGCAGTTGCCTTGAGATATTGAAAACAGGGAGAAAATCAAAATATTGATGGAGTTGCACTTGAGGAATTCATGTGGATTTTGGTGGTTCTTGCTTCAATCCCATGCCATTGATGATGATGAAGATGAAGTATGAATGGAAGAAGGTGAACTCGTGTGAAATCAGAGGGGAAGTAGAGAGAATGTGTGAGAGAGTTTGAAGTGGAAAAATGAGAAATGAAGCTGAAAAAGAATTGTGAAGTGAAGTCTTTGTTTTATAGGGTGAGCTAACCAGAGTTTAATGAGTTGAGTTTGGGTGAGTCAAGGTGGTTAAACTGAGTCATCCCTAACTAACTGAGTCAAGTTAGTTAGGGAGAGTGATGATATGGTATGGCTAGTTCATAATGTGTTACCATGTGCCTGCTGTCAAACTTCTTTTGCAAGCTTCCAACCTTTCCTTTTTCATGAATAGCTCGAGTAAGTGTGTGAAGGGTGCAGGCATGTGTTGGCTTTAATGAGGAAACAACATACACACTTCTGTCATGTAGTTGATGGGTACTTGAACCAAAATTATGCAGCAAATCATCATTGTAACAGTAGGTGTTTGAGGGTGAATTTCTCACATGTTAGCGAAGGGTTTGAGGAACTTTTGATGCCAAATAAAAGAGGGCATGTTGTGGAACACATTTGATGTTGATTTCCAATTGAGATGAGGTTTGGAAAATGGTACAAAATAGCTTAAAACACAAAGGTCTGGGAACTGGTGTAAGGGCGTGTGAAGCAAGTCATGGCATGGCAGTGAAATGCATGAAAGTTCAGCCTAATCAACCTAACTTGAGACCAAAATTTCTCCCTCATAAATTGATCAGATGGAATTTTGTCCAACATGAACATTAAAGAGGACACTACAAGGAACATATTTGATGTTGAAAGTTTTCTCATTTGGAGCATTTAACCAAGAGAAAAATGAGTGGACATTTGGCCCACCACATGTTTGTTGAAATGACTACGCGCATGACCTGAAAATGCTTGGTCATGACCTAGTTTTGGCCTACTTTCTTCCAACTTTGATCCATCATATCTCCCTCAATATTTATCCAATGGAGATGTTCTACACATGGATTTGAAGCTCAAAGCAAGATCTTTTGTTGTGGCCGAGTGGAATTTCCATTTGAGGCTTCAACTTTGAATGGCCTTGGTTCAAACTCTGATGCATAATGATCCAAAATTACTATTTTTGGAAACCCTTCTTCATCCAAAAATGGCAACTTTCCACATCTTGATTTTTTCATGATTCCTTTGGAGTTTCTTGATCAAATTTTGTACATTGGTCACAAATAACATGAATTTCATGAATTTGGCCTCAAAAAGTCAAGAGTTGACTTTTCCCTCTGATTATTTGACTTGGCCCCAAATTTCATGATTTTTGATCTTTCTTCCAATTGAACCACTTCTAAAACCAATTGAGAGGCAATTTTCCACACTCATACACTCAAGGACATATAGGATACCATGACATCAAGTTTTGTTCAAAAAATCAAAGATTCCCTGATTTTATTGGAAACCCTAGTTTTGGTGCCCACCTCCTAGGAGAAAAATGTGCAGTCTTCAATTTCAAATTCCTCAGAGTATGTTGTGTATCCTCTTAAAGGATGATGAGATATGCCACTTGAGGGTGATTTTGGATCAATGAGCTATCTCTTTTGAGGGTTTTCCTTCAGTTTTTTTTTGAACCTCTTGCATGATGAAGTATGTATTGTTTCAATCTCCCATTGGATCTCACTTCCTTGAGATTGTGGATGATCAATTGAGATAGTATGAGACATGAAAGACCTCTTGGCTTTTCTTGAGGCAACTTGTTTGACCTTTTTGTGCTTTGAATGATCCCTTGATTGTCCATCTTTCACCTGATCACATGCCTCGATGGTAAGAGGGATGCTATGCTTCATTTTTCTATGTTAAATGCAATGCAATGCTAATGAGGTGGATATGATATGATAAATGATAATGCTATGCTATGATGACAAAAGGGAGAGCAAATTTTGGGGTATTACACTAGATCCCCAATAGGATCACCAGATACAGTCTTCTCTTCGGCTGTCCTCATTAGGAATTGTCAAGAAACTCTACTCCCTAAGATGAATGTATTCTCCGTGAATGGAATCTTTGAGTTTCTTCCAAATTCTCGAACTTTCCTGACTTTGATCTATTCTCGGTGAATAGCATTGCCTTGAATTTCTCAGGGTTTGGGGACCCACGGGCTTCTTAAAAGCATCGGCCTCCTCTTGGGCATCGTACAAGGACCCACAGGCTTCCTAAAAGCAACCCCGCCTCCTCTTGGGCTTAGTACAAGGACCCTACGGCTTCTTAGAAGTATTCACAGCCTCCTTTTAGGCATCGTATAATGATCTCTTCCTCCGGGAATGATAGCCTTCTCTTGGGCTAAGTACAAGGACCGATCGGCTTCTTAAAAGATTCTAGCCTCCTCTTGGGCTTCGTACAAATTGTCCCGACGGCCTCCTAGAGGTATAGGAACAAAACTTAGTCATCTGCATAGAATAGTCCTTTCATAGAGTCTACTACTGTTTCTCAAAGCACAGTACAAAAGATGACACTCTAGACTTGGACAGTCTAACTTCCTTGAGTCTCAAAGACATTCTCAAGTGACCCCTTCGTTAAATAGAAAGGAAACCCGTAGACTCAGACAGTCTCAATACCCTTTGGATTTCCCACTTCCTTAAAAAATAGGGAATAACCTGGATCCTCGAATCAAATCTTCGAGTACAACATTGCTCATATAAGAACTGATTTTCTCTTTAAAAATCAGTATACTAGACCTGTCACTTAACTGAAAAGTCATCATAGCCTCCATCTCGGGCTTTGTACAAGATACAAAAACTCCCTTGTTGAGTCAATCACCCTTTCGCCTCCATCTCGGGCTTTATATGAGATACAAAAAGGTTCTCATTGAGCCAGACAAATTTTAGCCTCCATCTCGGGCTTTATATGAGATACCAAAAGATTCCCTCGTCGAGTCAAAACTTTTTTAGCCTCTCTCTCGGGCTTTGTACAAGACACATAATAGCCTCCTCTTAGGCTTCGTATAAGAAAACCACTGGTTAATCCAATTAACCTTTTAGCACCAAAGTTGTGCCCCGTTCACAGCACACAAACATCAACAACTCCTTCCTCTTCATCTAATCACTGTAAGCGGCAAGCCTCTGGATCATCTACATCCATGCCACTGTCCCTCTTTTAGCATGAGAAATTCCTAAGGAAAGATGGCATTGCTCTACACTGAGTTAAAGTCTTCTCCTCTAGGTTAAAAACCCCTATAAAGGAAATTATGGCATTGTCGGATTCGCATATCCCGGTTGAAGTAATTCTCCTTTATAACCAGTCACCCAATAGTTATGACTGACAAACCCTTCTTTAGAGATGACAAATTCTCTCTAAAGTCGAGGCCCTTCAGCTTCACATCTTGGGCTTTGAACAAGATACAAATAGACTTTTCAGCTTCACATCTTGGGCTTTGAACAAGATACAAATCACCTTCAGCTTCACATTTTGGGCTTTGAACAAGATACAAACTACCTTTCACTTCACGTCTTTGGCTTTGAACAAGACACCAAAAACAACCATTTCCTCCCATAGAATAGGAGGAACTACGAACGCTCTGATTTCCCTGTTTCGGTAAACGGGAATACGTAGGCATAAGATCGAAAGAAAAGATCTTAGCGAGCACAATCAACAAAAAACCTAAATCCCATATCTCCGTCAATCAAAAGCAGTAAATCAAAAAGCATCAGTCCCAACATCCTAATCCTTGTTCCCTGCCAGAAACCTTCTGTCTAGATAAAAAGAAAGAAAACCGTATTGGTGAAAATACAAATAACTAGTACAAAGGCCCCCCCACATTGATAGCATTCGTAACTTAACAGACCGCTGTTTAAATTCAGTATGCAAAGCAGGGTTAATTGGAGACATCTATTTCCCTTCCTTCATCAGCTTTAATAGGATAAAAAATGAATCGACCTGTAGTTTTAAGCTCAACCGCAGAGAGCGACCAGCGCTTAAGAACCGCGTCCAAAATCGCTCGCTACGGAAAAATGGCCCCCACCGTGGGGCCCGTCTCTCTCTTTTTCCTTTTTCCTTTTCATCTCATGTAAAAAACACAGATTGGGGATTCTGCCGGGGAACCCAGTTTCTGTCAGGAGCTTAGGATCCTTAGCGTTAAAGGTCTAGGATGTTTAGGACAAATATATATACTGCTTTTCCTAATTGTTATACATGTTTATTTTTCTGCTAATGGGAATGCGGGTGATGCCGTATGTGGAAAGATTGAGTATACACTTAAGATAAGTGATGGCGACGGGGTCGACCATCAACCTCAGTGGAGGCTGACCAACGCAACCCATTCTCTCACCTAGACAATGGGCCGGTTGTTAAGTCTGAGAAGCTGAGGAGCCAAACCCTTTCGTAGTGCGGAAACTATCGGAAATAGTTGTTACGCGATACTACCCTCATTTGAGGCTGGTGATCTATTCTCGGTGAATGGCACTTACTCTAAGATTGCTCTAAGACTCGCTGGCGATCCGCTTGTTGTTTTGCTTTTCTGGGAGGAGCTGATGATAATGAGTACAGGTACAAAAATCACCCTAGTATAAACCTTTGGGGATGGGTAGAGCCTTGACTTCATGACAACGACCCTTTGACCCCATGTTTTTTCTATGTTTTTGTGTGCTGCATTCATGCATTCATTTAATAAAAAACATTAAAACATTCAAAAAATCTTCTCTTCTAGTCTCTCTATTTTTGAAATTAAACTAAGACTGTGATTGCGAATATCAGAGAAGAGGATTACGCTAATGGATTTCGGTAGAAGGAGAACTCATACGTACACCTTCAAGGTTCCAAAACTAGAGGATTTGAGAAAGTTAGCAAGGATGATCACTAACCCTGAGGCTTTCAGAGCCAAGTACGGAGGTCTATTACCACTATTAAGAGTCCATGTGATTGAGGGAATCATGGATGCGCTCATTCATTTTTACGATCCGGTTTATCACTGTTTCACATTCCCGGATTACCAGCTAGCACCAACGCTGGAGGAGTATTCTCACCTGATTGATTTACACATTACAGATCGAGCTCCATTTTGTGGACTGGAAGAAATTCCAAAGAATCAGACCATTGCAAGAGCAATTCATTTGGACGAGTCTGAGGTCAGGACTCACCTACGGGTTATTTTTGTTTCCTAACATTAATAACTTCGTCGATATTAACTCCATTAAGGTTTTTCTCATTGGAAACCCTGTGCCGACTTTGCTCGCAGATGCGTATCATTCTGTACACTTGGGGAATTTGTACAGCGGAGGGGAGATCACATTCTGTGTACCTCTGCTTTACAAATGGTTTATCTCCCACTTGCCCAAGTCTGCTGCTTTTTGGGATTGCAAGGGTGCCTTACGTTGGTCGCAGAAGATCATGTCTCTTACCAACTCTGATATAGATTGGTGTAATAGGATTTATGAGGGAATCAGGATCATTGATCGTTTTGGAAACTTCCCCAACGTACCCCTTATAGGAACTAAAGGAGGAATCAACTACCATCCGGTGTTGGTTCGTCGTCAATTTGGATACCCGATGAGACACATCCCACTGGGTGTTCATCTGAAAGGTCTTTTCTTCAAGGAAGGAGAAAATGACAGAGCACTAAAGATGGAAATAGTGCACGCTTGGAAACACATTCATAAGAAAGGACGAGAGTCTCTGGGAAAACCGGACTGTGTCTCGGTGAAGCCTTATCTCCATTGAGTACAAACTAGACCTCTCAAGCTAAAGATGCCTTATCCTCATTACGGAATTCTTCTGCCGAGGGAATCTGTCATGTACTTCATGATGGAAATTGAAAAGCTTCAGGTTACTCTCAACAAAGTTCAAAAGGAGAGAAGGTCTTGGAAGAACAAGTACCGCACCCTCGACGTCGAGTGCATCAAAATACAGCAATTACTGAAAGAGAAAGATGCTCTGATTGAAATTTTGGAATAACATGCTGTAGAGAATCAAGATGACCAAAGGAATTTGCTCGCTCCTTTCACCTGGCAAAGGAATGACAACCCGACAACGACCCAAGAGCCCCTGTCAAAGAAAAGGAAGATACCAGAATCAGCACCCGACTTCTCTTCAGAGAGGACTCGGGACCCATTAGTTTAGGTTTCTGTTTCCGCACCTTGTAATCTACTGTATTTCCATTTCTGTAATCCTTTGAATTCAATAAAAAGGGGTTTCCCCACCGTTTGGTATTTGCAATCTAATTGTCGAAGTTTATTTTGATTAAACCAAGAAAAATAATTAATATAATCATTGCATTCATCATTCTCACATCGCGTATTCTTCTTCCCTACGAATCTCACATTTGTGTCTCGATTCTAGAGTCAAACAGTCTCATTCGTACAATACTCGGGCTAATCGTCAGAAAAAGATGGATGATCTTGAGGAAGAAAATAGAGAATTTAAAGAAGAGATCGACGCTCTAAGAGAGGATATGAGAAAGCTTCGTAACGACATGCAACCCATGGCAGAAGCTCAGCTACAACGAACTGTGATCTCAGAGATCACCTCAACACCCGTAGTGGAGAAGTATGATCCTAGGTATCAGATGCCGAAAGATCGTCCTTGGGGCATGCCTGTTAACTACATCCCGGAAGGATATGTTCCGCCGATCACTGAAGATCAGGGAATCACAACAGAAGCCGCTGGGCCTGAAGGTTACAAACTTCGGGAAAGCGAAGATGCCAGGGGCATACTGAAGACTCCTGAAGGTTATAAACTTCGGGAAACGCCAAGACTCACTGCCGTAGTCACGGTACCACCCCTGTGGTGCACACTGTCCCGGAAGGATAGATTCCACCAACACCTTCTGGTAAGAAGGAAACTATGTTTGATAGAATGGATGAATTCCAGGAACAGTTCTTGGAAATGCAGAAGGAACTGCAAGCCAAATGTGAAAGTCCCGCACAAATTTCAAGTGCCCGACTTTGAAAAGTACAAGGGTAACTCTTGCCCTCAGAGCCATCTGGTGATGTACGCTCGGCGAATGTCAGCTCAGACGGAGAATCAGGACCTACTGATTCACTACTTCCAGGATAGTTTAACCGGTGCCGCATTAAAATGGTACATGGGTTTAAACCGTGCCACGATCAGCACTTTCAGAGATCTTGGTACTGCCTTCGTCCAACAATACAAATACAATTTGGACATGGCACCCGACAGAGATCAACTTAGATCGATGTCGCAAAAGGACAAGGAAACCTTTAAGGAGTATGCTCAAAGGTGGCGTGAAATTGCCGCTCAAATTTGTCCACCTCTTGAGGAAAAAGAGATGACAAATATCTTCTTAAAGACCTTAAGCTCACTTTACTATGACCGAATGGTTGCCAGTGCGCCCAGTGACTTCACCGAAATGGTCGGCATGGGCGTACGTCTTGAGGAAGCCGTCCGAGAAGGACGTTTGGTAAAAGACACTGGATCGACGAGCGGTACTAAAAAATACGGTAGTGCTCTCCCTAAGAAAAAAGAGCAAGATATTGGGAATATCTCTCTCGGAAAGCAAAGGCGACGTTATCAACCGGTAGTAGCTGTAACTCCTGCTATCAGCCCTGCGCCTATTCCTACGTATCAACCTCAGGTTGCGCAGAGCCAACCTGATCAGCAAAGGGCACAACAGCCTCTTCAGCAGGCTCGTCCTCCATATAACAACAACCGTATAACACGGCCACCAGGATTTGATCCTATACCCATGTCGTACGCAGAGTTGTTTCTATTACTGCTAGCCAAGGGGCACATCTAGACTAAGTCTCCTCTTACAGTACCGGAAAATCCGCCTTTTTGGTTTAAGGTGGATCAAACTTGCCCTTATCATCAAGGAGGTTCAGGGCATAACATTGAGACTTGTCTCAATTTCAAGTCCGACGTGCAAAAGCTTGTCAGGAGCGGGCTCTTATCTTTCAAAGATACGAATCCCAATGTTCTCACGAACCCGCTGCCTCAACACGAGAAAGCTGCAGTCAATCTGATTGAGAGAGAATCTAACGATGTCTATCAAATTCACGATGTACTCTTGTTAAAGACCAATCTGGTCAAGATGCATTGTAGACAGAGTGGATATGGCCATGTGCCACCTCATAATTATCACCAGTGTGATATCTGCTCTAAAGACAACCAAGGATGTTCTGTGGTGCAAGCAGCTCTACAGGAACAGATGGATCTCGGATGGATCCAAGAGCACCGAGTTCATGGAGTTAACATGGTCTATACGAATTCCAACGTCATTCAAAACCACGACATCCGTGCGATGAATGCCAACTTGGTGGCAATGCATTCAAGGCAAAGCCAGTATCATAATCTGCCGCGGCACGATTACAGTTCCTGTCTGACTTGCTCGGTAAACAAACAGGGATGCTCTTTCATACAAGAGGCCCTCCAGCGTCAGATGGATCTTGGATGGATCCAAGACTACCATGATAGGAACCCTTATCAGATCAACATGGTTCAGATCTTCGACAATCGCGTGATGAATACCAACCTGGTAGAATTGCATGCTGAGCAGGTCCGACTCAGATTCTTAATATCACATGATTGTCAAAGCTGTAAAGCAGGTTGCGAAAACGATCGAGGTTGTACCCTTGTCCAGGAGGCACTTCAGCACTTGTTAAATCATTGGTGGATGCCAATTTATATGGATGAAGATACTCAGCAGATTAGTATCAGTAACAGGAATCCTACTCGACGTCAAAGTCAGGATGTCCGATCAGTGGAAGCTAACCTAGTGAGGTTACATTGTATTCAAAGTGGGCGTGGCCAGGTGCTACCACACAACTATGACAGTTGTAGCGTCTGTTCGGAAAGTAACCAAGGATGCTACCTTGTGCGAACAGCTCTCCAGGGGTAAGTGGACCGTGGAGAAGTTTGTCCATATCTGGGTTCTGGACCCACCAACTGGAAGCCGAATTACCTTGCAGATCAAGTCGAGGATGTTGTCCCAATCTCTGGTCATCACAGGACCAAGGATGTTTTTGCCATCATCCCTCTACTTGACAAGTCTAAAGTTCCCAACCGGGAACGAATTGAGATTGCTTACGATGGTCAGAAAAATCAGAAGGCTCCTGTAGTCATCTATCTACCAGGACCGCTACCGTATGAATCAGCTAAGGCGATCCCTTACAAATACGGTGCAACAATAATTGAAAATGGAAAGGAAATTCCATTACCCTCCGTCGTGAATATTGCAGACATCAGTCGTGTAACACGGAGTGGTAGAATCTTCAACCGAGGGGTTGGGGAAGTTAACAAGGAAAAGGAACTTCAGACAGAAGCTCCCAATCTATCAGTCGGTCAATCCAGTAATCCCGACCTTCCAAAAAATAATGATGAGATGCTGAAGCTCATCCAAAGGAGTGAATACAACATTGTCGATCAACTGTTACAGACTCCTTCAAAGATCTCTGTGTTATCACTGTTGCTCAGTTCAGAAGCCCACAGGGAGGCTCTACAGAAAGTCTTGGAGCAGGCCTTTATGGAACAGGATGTAACAATCAGACAGTTCGATAGCATTGTCTCTAACATCACTTCCTGCAATAATTTGGGATTTAGTGATGAGGAATTACCTGAAGAGGGTCGCCGTCATAACATGGCGCTCAATATCACAGTTAACTACCAGGACGATGCTTTAGCCAGCGTACTGGTAGACACAGGGTCAGTCCTGAATGTTATGCCGAAGTCCACTTTGATGCAATTATCATTCAAGGGCCCTCCGATGAGAATCAGCGAGATCGTCGTAAAAGCATTCGACGAATCCAGAAAAACAGTTATCGGCGAAGTTGATCTTCCCATAACTATCGGTCCTCATACTTTCCAAGTCACTTTCCAGGTCATGGACATCCGGGCAACGTACAGTTGTTTATTAGGAAGACCTTGGATACATCAGGCTGGAGCGGTTACTTCAACCCTCCACCAAAAGCTAAAGTTCGTCAAGAACGATCAACTTGTCACGGTTTGTGGGGAACAAGCCTTGCTAGTGAGTAACTTGTCATCATCTACTGGTATAGAACCCGAGGAGGTTATTGGAACTCAGTTCCAAGCACTGTCGGTGAGCAAGGACAATCATTTCAAAGGAGGAACCTCGATTTCCTCATACAACGATGTTATCAAAGCAGTCGAGAGTACCGATACAACAGGATGGGGACAGCTTGTCATTCCCATAGACAATAAAACAAAGAAGGGTCTTGGTTTTTCTGCAACCTGTACCCGGACAGCTGCCAACGATGAAAGTCTTCATCCCCTTCAAAATTTCTTCCACAGTGGAGGTTTCCTTCACCCAGTGTCTCAAGCAGTACATGCTATCAATGAGGAAGATCCCTCTGACACCGATAAAGAATGGAAGTCTTACCTTAACAAGGACGGTTATATGTCTCAGGAAGAAATGCTTACGCCGTTTTGCTATCCCGCACAGAGTCCGAGATTTATACCACGGTCAGATGTCGAAATAATATATGGAGATTGTGATCCGGAAGAATGTCGTGCTCCGCCAAATTCATTAGAGGAGGACACTCTGATGAAAGACAACTTTGACTACACCTACTATGGCCCAATGGATGGCCTGCCAATGTGGCAGCCTTACCCAAGAAACTTGGGGCAAGAGGGTTAGCCGAACAATGAAAATCAACTGACCGTCATTGAACGGAATACCTGTGTCCCTACCATGTCATGGGATCAACACTCAGGTCATTCAAAAACTACTCAACATGAAGATGAATTCGCAACGTTTGCAGGACTTGAATTCATCAACTATGATTTTCCTGAGGTTAACGTCATCGAGAGAGATGACTCCTCCAGTTCCAAAGAAGTTTGGGACACTCTGGGAGAACCAAGTGGAAAATACGACTTCATGGTCAAGTACACTGCTCCCGAAAGCTCTCGTATCAGGTTCGAAGACATCCAGCCTACTGGATGGGGAGATACAGCTGAGAGCACAAATGTTATGCAAAATGCAACAGAGGAATTCTCCTACGACAACTCAAGGAAGGTGCCAGACTTTGTGATTCACTGAGGAGTTCGCCGCCAATGGGTTGCCGTCGAGGTTCCGAAGAACGTTCACCAGTCAAAGTAATTGCCATCTTTAACCTTTCACCCTGCCCAGGTGAAATAGATGTTTTGATAGGGCTCGCTTTCTGTAAATTTCCCTCTTCGCTTTGCCCGAAGCGACAGAGTTTTGTTTTATAGGGCTGTAGTTTCAAGGATCGACTTGTTCATTAATAAAATAACGTCGTTCTGTAATTTTCGCATTAGTTGCTGTTTTCTCTTTTCGCTTTTTTCAGAAAATGGTAATCCTAAAAAACAATAAAAATAAAAACAAGCAGTAAAATAATTACACTGCACACACTTGCATTTTCTCTATCTCTTCTAAACACGAATTCTCATATCATGCAGATTGCTTGTTTTAAACCCCGTTGAAACATACAATCCGATGCCTTCTCCCAACTTTGAGTTCCCGGTATTTGAGGCTGAAGAAGAAAATGACGACAAAATTCCAGAAGAGATCTCTCGACTACTCAGACAAGAGGAAAGGTCCATTGAACCTCACAAAGAGCCGTTGGAAATGGTAAACTTGGGTTCAGAAAAAGAGAGAAAAGAAATCAGGATTGGGGCACTGCTCAGTCCAATCGCTAGAGAGGGTTTGATAATGCTTCTCAAAGAATTTCCCGATGTATTCGCTTGGTCCTATCAGGATATGCCAAGGTTGGATACCAGCATCGTGGAACATCACTTACCGTTGAGATCGGAATGTCCGCCAGTAAAGCAAAGGTTGAGACGCACTCACCCGGACATGGCCATCAAAATCAAAGAGGAGGTACAGAAACAGATTGACGCGGGTTTCCTCGCTACGTCTGAATATCCTCAATGGTTAGCCAACATTGTACCCGTTCCCAAAAAGGACGGAAAGGACAGAATGTGTATCGACTACCGAGATCTGAACAAGGCAAGTCCAAAGGACGACTTTCCTTTACCACACATTGACATGCTGGTAGACAGTACAACAAAGTTCAAAGTCTTCTCCTTCATGGATGGATTCTCGGGCTATAACCAAATCAAAATGGCGCCGAAAGACATGGAGAAAACTTCGTTCATTACCCCATGGGGCACCTTTTGTTACAAGGTAATGTCGTTTGGTTTGAAGAACGCTGGGGAAACCTATCAAAGGGCCATGACTACTCTGTTTCATGACATGATACATAAGGAAATCGAGGTATATGTCGATGATATGATTGCAAAATCAAAAACAGAGAGTGAGGACGTTGAACATCTGTCAAAATTGTTCAAACGTCTAAGAAAATTCAAGCTCCGCTTGAATCCCAACAAATGCACCTTCGGTGTCCGTTCAGGGAAATTACTAGGGTTCATCGTCAGCCAGAAAGGAATTGAGGTTGATCCTGACAAGGTCAAGGCCATTCGAGAAATACCTTCTCCGAAAACTGAAAAACAAGTCAGAGGATTCTTGGGACGTTTGAACTACATCTCCAGATTCATATTCCTTATGACCGCCACATGTGCGCCGATTTTTAAATTACTGAAAAAGAACCGGGATTGCGTTTGGTCAGAAGATTGCCAAACCGCCTTCAACAGTATCAAGGAATATCTGTTGAATCCTTCGATTCTATCACCTCCAGTGGAAGGAAGACCACTGATCATTTACCTCACAGTTCTAGAGGACTCGATGGGATGTGTACTTAGCCAACAAGATGAAACCAAAAGGAAAGAGTCTGCCATTTACTATCTAAGCAAGAAATTCACCGACTGCGAGACTCGGTACACGATGCTCGAGAAAACTTGCTGTGCTTTGGCTTGGGCAGCCAAACGTCTTCGCCAGTACATGATTCGTCATACTACTTGGTTGGTCTCCGAAATGGATCCAATCAAGTACGTTTTCAAAAAGCCTGCTCTTACGGGAAGAATTGCCCGTTGGCAGATGCTGTTATCAGAATATGACATAGAGTACCACGCTCAGAAAGCCGTTAAGGGAAGTATTTTAGCCGATCATTTGGCTCATCAACCGATTGACGATCAAGAATCAATCGGGTTTGACTTCCCAGACGAAGATGTCATGTATCAAAAATGAAAGATTGCGATGATTCGTTACCCAGTGAAGGGCCAGAACCAGGTTCCCAATGGGGACTTATCTTTGACGGAGCAGTTAATTATTATGGAAACGGAATTAGGGCAATCATTGTTACCCCTTAGGGTACCCACATTCCTTTCACTGCCAGACTTACGTTCAAATGTACGAACAAAGAGGCCGAATACGAAGCTTGTATTATGGGTCTCGAGGAAGCAATTGATTTAAGGATCAAAAACTTGGACGTATACGGCGACTCAGCCTTGGTTATCAATCAGATAAAAGGAGATTGGAACACATACCAATCAGGATTGATTCCTTACAAAGACTATGCAAGAAAGTTGTTACCTTTCTTCAACAGAGTTGAGTTTCATCACATCCCTCGTGATGAGAATCACATGGCTGATGCATTAGCCACTATCTCTTCCATGATTAGTGTAGGTCAATGGAATGACATACCTAAGATCGACATAATGCGCCTTGAAAGGCCCGCTTACGTCTTCGCAATTGAAGCAGTCATAGACGACAAACCGTGGTATCACGATATCAAATGCTTCCTTCAGAAACAAGAGTACCCATCTGGGGCACTCAGAAAAGACAGGAAAACCCTCAGAAGACTGGCTGGAAACTTCTTCCTGAGCGGTGACACTCTCTATAAGAGAAATTTTGACATGGTCTTGCTTCGATGCGTAGACAGACCAGAAGCAGACATGCTTATGAAAGAAATTCATGAAGGATCCTTTGGCACTCATGCCAACGGACATACAATGGCGAGAAAAATTCTAAGAGCAGGGTACTACTGGTTGACCATGGAATCCGACTGCTACAAGCACGTGAGGAAATGTCACAAGTGTCAGGTATACTCCGACAAAATTCATGTACCGCCATCGCATCTCAAAGTTCTTTCTTCCCCGTGGCCTTTTCCATATGGGGAATCGACATGATTGGCTTGATTGAACCTAAGGCTTCAAACGGACATCGGTTCATCTTGGTAGCCATTGACTATTTCACCAAGTGGGTCGAAGCAGCGTCATTCGCCAATGTAACCCGACAAGTGGTGGTCCGATTTATCAAAAACAATATCATCTGCCGTTATGGTGTTCCAAGCGAGATCATTACTGATAATGGATCTAACTTGAACAATTAGATGATGAAAGAATTGTGTGCAGAGTTCAAGATCGAACACCATAACTCATCTCCCTACCGACCCAAGATGAACGGAGCGGTAGAAGCGGCCAATAAGAACATCAAGAAGATCGTTCAAAAGATGGTTGTAACCTACAAAGATTGGCACGAGATGCTACCCTTTGCTCTTCACGGTTATCGCACATCTGTCCGCACTTCAACGGGGGCAAACCCTTTCTCTCTAGTATATGGCATGGAGGCAGTTCTCCCCATAGAAGTAGAGATCCCATCAATCCGGGTATTGATGGAAGCGAAGCTCACCGAAGCTGAATGGTGTCAAAGTCGACACGACGAACTGAATCTGATCGAAGAAAAGCGAATCACGGCACTATGCCACGGTCAGTTGTATCAACAGAGAATGAAGAGGGCGTTCGACAAAAAGGTCCGACCTCGTGTCTTCAGAAAAGGAGGCCTCGTGCTCAAGAAGATACAATCATTTCTCACTGATTCGCGAGGTAAATGGACTCCGAATTATGATGGCCCCTATGTGGTCACGAAAGCTTTCTCATGCGGCGCCTTGAGACTTGCAACCATGGACGGAGAGGAATTTGCCTACCCCACGAATGTTGATGTAGTCAAGAAATACTTCGCCTAAACTAAAAAAAAACGACTCGGTGGATTGAAAACCCGAAAGGGCGATCCAGGCAAAAGTTAGAGACATGAAAAATAATCATCCCGGTGGATTGGAAACATCACAGTACAATCCAGGCAGAAGTTAGGGATAATGGCAAGTAACTATGTTCAACAGAGGCAAGTCCCTCAGCAGCAGTTACATCATCCATCGGAAGAAAACTCCGGTCAAGGTCATCTTCGACAGAAGCTCAGGATGCCCCGAATTCAAAGGTGGTAGAAGGATAGTGGTCGTTATGTTTCAACGTAGCCCTTTTCCCTGTAAATTACCATTTTCTAACTTTATAAATACTCAATGGAATCACGCGTTTAGCTGATCTCCATCTCATCAATAAAATTTGAGCCCTTGTGCTTTTGTTTGTAATTCTTATTTGTTTTAGCTTTACAGAACGACGTTGTTAACATGATTAACGATTCTTGAAATAAAACAAAAATGAATTTACTTGTTAAAACTTTTTCTGCTTTTAAAATAAAGTCGACAATTTCTTTTGACTGTTGAACATCAGAAGAACATCGGTCGCTTCTCCAGAAGTAAGCAAACTTCAAAGTGCAGAATCAAAGTACTCATTCTACGCCAGTGCGCCTGAATGAAGGATCAACAGTGTCAGATGCGACTATTCCATCTGACATCCTCGGCCGAGTTCTTATCTCCTAAGCCCGACCAACATAGCTCCCAACAGGGACTATCTCTCCTAAGCAAGGTGGAATTGCTATCTTGAACTAGCGATATCTCTACACGCCCCGCGATGGCCGAGTATCCAGTCACGTTCATCTTTTAGTTTGTGTGTCGCGTCAGTTTTGTCAGCATAGACATACATGCATTATTGATTTACATATACATTTCATATTGCATCACCATCACTCTAGTCGGTCTTGTCCCCTAAGTGATAGAAATTCTCTCAATCGAGTTGTCAGCTCTTGCCTCGTCAAGAAACGTTGCGTCTGAACATTCTCTCTCCTCCAGTTTATTTCTGGGAGGAAGTTGGCCTTTGACCACTTTGATAACTTGAATCTCTGAAAAGCCAGAGAAAACTTTCAACAAATATCACTCTTCGCCATTGAAGATGATATCCTTGCTTTCCCGGATTAAGGAAAATCCCCAGAGAAAGCCTCTTAATCAGAGATTCGGCAGCATGCCAGTTTCGCTTCGAAAAGATCACTGATGAAAAGGTCATCGGCACCTCAAAATTGGATCCCATCATATGGCATTTCTCCGGAAAGATCCCGAGAAAAGTATGATGTAAGCCCCCAAATGAAAATAGTCTCTCAAGAGACTCGCTTTCCCCCAGTAGAATCGACAAATGGCGTCTCCAAAATAGAGAAGTTTGTGTACCTCTACAATTCAGACGAATGGGTTCCTCAGCAAGTCTGACATCAAAAATTTTTCCACTCAAATGGCATCTCCCCAGGAAAATTCGGCGAGAAGTTTGAAGGAAAACCGCTACTAATAGCGTTCCTTGTCAAGAAAGTTTATTGACAAAAGAAACCGAGACCAGATCCTTTGCAGGAAACCAGGATCGAGGGGAAGTTTACTTTAGAAACTAAGACCAGATCCTTGGTAGGAAACCAGGATCGAGGGGAAGTTGACAAAAGAAAACTGAGACCAGTTCCTTGGCTGAAGACCAGGATCGAGGGGAAGTTTACATTTTCTGAGCATCATTGCTTAGCTAAAGAAGATGACTGCGTAAGCTACCATTCATAACCACCATCAAAATTTCGGGTATTCCGATATTTAATCCTCTTGCATCCCGAATGCCTGAATACCTTCGTCATTCGCACCTTCGTGTCCAAGAAGATTAAATAGGGGCATCTTTCATACCCCAAATTTTGACCACTAAGATTTCCCATCATTGTGCAAATCATCATCACAATGTGGATGAACCATCATACTTCATCAGTCTCCCCAAAGATGGGTGAGCATCCACTACAATCAAAATTAGGGTTTCAAGCCCTCTCTGAGTTCTTAGACAAAGGATCAATCAAGGAATGACATGATCTTCAACTTGTCTAACCTCTCAAATATCCATAATGGATCAAAAGGACTCCCACTTCAAGGATTAAGCACAAGATTGCTCCCTTCTAGGTGGATCAAGCCTCAAGATCGCCAATATCACCAAATTAGGATTTTGGTCGATCAGGGCCTCCAGATGGAAAATTTTCATCTGGGCACAAGCCAATGATCCAAAACACAACCTAATATACTCCATGGAACCTCATGGATCCATCCATCCAGTCAATTTTTCCTCAGGGGATGCATACATCAAAAATCAGGAATTAGGGTTTCTTGACCTAATTCACCCCTAAGTTGACTTTTAGGGAAAATCATGAACCAAGACCTCAAGAGAGGGTTTGAGGGTCTCTAATGAACTATATTTATCCATTTGGAACAATGGATTAATCCAAGAAGCTTGAGCAACAAGTCTCAATTTCATCTGCACAACAATTAGGGTTTTAATGGAAAAGTCAACTGTAACTTTGACTTTTGACCAGGACATGCTCCCAAACCCTAGGACATGCCTCAATATACCCTATGACACCCATGGAACATGTCCATCAAGTTTGATTTAGGTCAAGGACATAATTTCCTGAAGAATTGCACAATTTGGAATTCATCTGATAAAAAGTCAACTGTGCACAAAAGTCAACTTTGACTTTTTGAGATTTTTCACCAAAATGGATTTTTAACCCTAAGATGATGTTAATGTATGATTTGAATCATCATTCATCAAGAAAAATCAAAGAAAGTTGGATAACTTGTAAAAGGGGTAACCATAAAACTTAGAAAATTTTCTAAGTTATGGAAAAAGTACCACTAATGCACTAACTTTGGAGGATCATAACTCCTAAACCACATGGCCATTTTTTCTCATCCAAAGATGGATTTGTATCCCTCATTACCCTCTACAAAAACTTCAACTAGACCTAAGGCCAATTCATTAAGGATTTTGAGTTATGGAGTGATCAAAATCAAGAAATCACACTTTGTTCCAACACTTAGTGAAAATTTCACTAAGTCAGATTTTGCTTCACTTTTTGCCAAATGTAGAGGGATTTTTCACTTGGAATCAAAAGATATCAAAACCAAACTTGTTCAAACAGTTGTTGTATCATGTAAGGGCTTTCCAAAATAGCCAAGAACATTGCCAAATTCCATTTGAGTCATGAGATATGACATTGGAAAGTTGCCTTGCTGAAATCTGTCAAAGGCAAGGCAGAATTTGCAACTTTGCTCGATTTGCCAAAATCAGCCAAATTCAAATGCTCCTATCCACTTGGACACATCATAGAATTGAATCCAAAGGAGACAATCACTGAGCCAAGCCTCCAAAGTCCATGGAACAAGAAATAGCATGTTGAACCTAGAATGGCCAAAATAGGAACAAGACTCCAAATTTGGATTGAAGCATTCAATGGAAGCATCAAGGTGGCATGGACTGAGCCATTCTCATCTGAAATCAGTCAAGACTTATCCAAAACCAAGGGAACCAAAGCTCTGTGCCCTAACCTCTAGTCAATTGCTAGAGGAGACTTGGATTTCCATTGGACAACATTGGCCAAACCTACTTACCAGTTGCCATTCACTATTCCTTGCAAAACAAACTTGCTCTACTATAAATAGAGCTCAATTGTGATCAGTTTGAGTACACCAAAGCCATCTAACAGATGCTTTCCTCAAAATCTCTTTCTCTTGGCAAAAATGCTTTTCTTAGCAAGGTAGCTATCGGGTTTTGAGTTTGAGAGCAATTCTAATCAAACCAATCACTCACACACCTCATATACATCACATATGAGCTGATCAAACACTTAGATCACTTCTGAAACACCAATTCACAAAATCACCAGCTGGTTGCTCAAATTTTCAATCAAGTTGCAGCTGAGGTACCACAAATTGATCCAGCCATTTTCAATCAAGTCCAAGCATTCAAACACACTCCATAGGGTGTAGGGAAGCTGTTCAAATCATCACCACTCATCTGTAACACCTCCAAATCAAAAATCACATTGCACTTGCTGTCACAACCTAGAGGTAAGCACATACTTGGTCATCTCTCAATCTATGCATATTTCCTCGCACAATAATTTGGCCATATGTTCATAATCATGCATGGAATGTTTTCCCTCAATTAATTGCATTGTTTGAATCGTGTATCAAAAATCCTAGCCTTCATGCAGAAATTAGGGTTCTTGAGGTTTCTTCGTGATTTCATGTTTTATGTTTAATTTAAATGAAATTAAGTGTTATAGACATGATCGTGAGGTTGAGACGAGCTTAATGATATGTGGATTGCATGATATGATTACGTATTCAGTGAGATTGGATAGAAAACGCAAATTAGCCAAACCCAGAAAAACGCGCGTGTTCTTGCTTGTGTTCTTGGCGCCTTTTTCACAAATTTGAATATTTGAATTTTTTGATTTTATTTAATTGATTCAAAAATTAATTTCTCTCTGAGTTTTAATGATTTTGAGTTGATTATTTTTATAATAATTCACAAAAATGTTAAAATATTTTATTTTATCAAAAATCCCAAAAATATTATTTATTTCATATAATTGATATTTTTGCAAAGAATTAATATTTTAATTGTTTTTGACATTTTAAATATTTTTTTCTACATTGATTTTGCAACTTTTAATGCTTTCTAATTATTTTGTAGGTCAATACTTAATTCTTGAAGCATTAATCCAAAATCACAATTTGTTTTTCATATGTTAAACAATTTTGATCATTTTTAATTGAATTTTTATTCAATTAAATACATTTTTGAAAACAAATTAGGGTTTTTGGATTAATTCAACCCTCATAAATCATTTTCAAATCACTTTGGGCCTCTTGAGAGAGTGTAAGACCCAAACCACTTGTACAGAAATATTTTGGGCCTCATTCATTGTATAAGTCCCTCTGTACATTTTCATATAAACGGCACGATCATCGCCTTTTGAAAAATAACCTTGGGCCTCTCCTTGAGCTATAAGACCCATTCAAAAACACTTTGGGCCTCTAATAGAGTGTAAGACCCAACCCCCTTTTAACCAAAATCATTTTGGGCTTCACTTATTGTATAAATCCCTCCGCGTTAAAAGAAAACCTCGGCGCGATCGCCATTTTTAAACGAAAAGTCATCTGGGCCTACCCTCGTGTTATAAGCCCCACTCTTTTTCTTTAAACCCTTTGGGCCTCTTGAGAGAGTGTAAGACCCATCCCTTTGTACAGAAAACAATTTTTGGGCCTCAGTCACTTGTATAAGTCCCTCTATACAAATTCAAACAGTGCGCTCACTGATAAAACCCTGGGCCTCTCCTTGAGCTGTAAGCCCCAAATCTCTCTTTTTTAAAGCACTTTCTCCTTTGATTTTGAATATACTGTTGTTTTCAATCTTTCTTTGTTGAACAACTAACCAAACAGCATGGAAGCTCTACAACCGAGTAAGTGGTTATTGCTTTCATTTACCACTTTCATATACATATAACTGTATTGTGGGGCTGTTTCACTGTAAGTCTTCTTTCATAAACTCATATCAACTGTGTAATAATAGTATAGATATTTCGAGTTTCCCCGACAACTACGTCTAGAACTAGGTGACGCCGTTTCGTTTATTCGTAGAAATAGACAACTAGATCCCCAATAGGATCACCAGATACAGTCTTCTCTTCGGCTGTCCTCATTAGGAATTGTCAAGAAACTCTACTCCCCAAGATGAATGTATTCTCCGTGAATGGCATCTTTGAGTTTCTTCCAAATTCTCGAACTTTCCTGACTTTGATCTATTCTCGGTGAATAGCATTGCCTTAAATTTCTCGGGGTTTTGGGACCCATGGGCTTCTTAAAAGCATCGGCCTCCTCTTGGGCATCGTACAAGGACCCACAGGCTTCCTAAAAGCAACCCCGCCTCCTCTTGGGCTTAGTACAAGGACCCTACGGCTTCTTAGAAGTATTCACAGCCTCCTCTTAGGCATCGTATAATGATCTCTTCCTCCGGGAATGATAGCCTTCTCTTGGGCTTAGTACAAGGACCGATCGGCTTCTTAAAAGATTCCAGCCTCCTCTTGGGCTTCGTACAAATTGTCCCGGCGGCCTCCTAGAGGTATAGGAACAGAACTTAGTCATCTGCATAGAACAGTCCTTTCATAGAGTCTACTACTGTTTCTCAAAGCACAGTACAAAAGATGACACTCTAGACTTGGACAGTCTAACTTCCTTGAGTCTCAAAGACATTCTCAAGTGACCTCTTCGTTAAATAGAAAGGAAACTCGTAGACTCTGACAGTCTCAATACCCTTTGGATTTCCCACTTCCTTAAAAAATAGGGAATAACCCGGACCCTCGAATCAAATCTTCGAGTACAACATTGCTCATATAAGAACTGATTTTCTCTTTAAAAATCAGTATACTGGACCTGTCACTTAACTGAACAGTCATCATAGCCTCCATCTCGGGCTTTGTACGAGATACAAAAACTCCCTTGTTGAGTCAATCACCCTTTCGCCTCCATCTCGGGCTTTATACGAGATACAAAAAGGTTCTCATTAAGCCAGACAAATTTTAGCCTCCATCTCGGGCTTTATACGAGATACCAAAAGATTCCCTCGTCGAGTCAAAACTTTTTAAGCCTCTCTCTCGGGCTTTGTACGAGACACATAATAGCCTCCTCTTAGGCTTCGTATAAGAAAACCACTGGTTAATCCAATTAACCTTTTAGCACCAAAGTTGTGCCCCGTTCACAGCACACAAACATCAACAACTCCTTCCTCTTCATCTAATCGCTGTAAGCGGCAAGCCTCTGGATCATCTACATCCATGCCACTGTCCCTCTTTTAGCATGAGAAATTCCTAAGGAAAGATGGCATTGCTCTACACTGAGTTAAAGTCTTCTCCTCTAGGTTAAAAACCCCTATAAAGGAAATTATGGCATTGCCGGATTCGCATATCCCGGTTGAAGTAATTCTCCTTTATAACCAGTCACCCAATAGTTGTGACAGACAAACCCTTCTTTAGAGATGACAAATTCTCTCTAAAGTCGAGGCCCTTCAGCTTCACATCTTGGGCTTTGAACAAGATACAAATAGACTTTTCAGCTTCACATCTTGGGCTTTGAACAAGATACAAACTACCTTTCGCTTCACGTCTTGGGCTTTGAACAAGACACCAAAAACAACCATTTCCTCCCATAGAATAGGAGGAACTATGAACGCTCTGATTTCCCTGTTTCGGTAAACGGGAATACGTAAGCATAAGATTGAAAGAAAAGATCTTAGCGAGCACAATCAACAAAAAACCCAAATCCCATATCTCCGTCAATCAAAAGCAGTAAATCAAAAAGCTTCAGTCCCAACATCCTAATCCTTGTTCCCCGCCAGAAACCTTCTGTCTAGATAAAAAGAAAGAAAACCGTATTGGCAAAAATACAAATAACCAGTACAAAGGCCCCCCACATTGATAGCATTCGTAACTTAACAGACCGCTGTTTAAACTCAGTATGCAAAGCAGGGTTAATTGGAGACATCTATTTCCCTTCCTTCATCAGCTTTAATAGGATAAAAAATGAATCGACCCGTAGTTTTAAGCTCAACCGCAGAGAGCGACCAACGCTTAAGAACCGCGTCCAAAATCGCCCGCTACAGTCATGTCTATTAATTGTATTATATACTTGTTGCATTAGTTTGTTCTGATATGACTTAAACTTGTTTATCCAGGATTTGAGTGCCATTAATCGCCAAAGAGCATCAAAACCCGCGTATCCATACAGAAAAGTGGTCTATTATCTGAATTCATTGGATACTGATTGGTCAACATATCAGGATATGAAGGATGTGGTTGATACGTAAGTGAGATTGTTCGAAATATTCGTGTGTATTTGTATATTTAATTATTTCTGTGAGATTGTTCTAAATTTACATTTTTCTTTTATAGAGCAATACTCGTATACCGAGCACAAAGAGAATCTCGAGTAGCACGGGCTAAAGTAACCAACGTTACATGGGTCAAAGTGGAGGTATATTAATATTCACAATGTTGCTTATTAGTGATGCTACTTGATAACACAAAATAACTATATATTATTTCTTATGTGTTTGTCTATGTGTAGTGCCCTTGTCAGCGTAATGGCATAGACTGCGGGTATTTCGTTTTGAGGTTTATGAGAGAAATCCTTCAAATGGATCGATTAGAGATTCCTATTACGATATGCATGGATTTATAACTTAGGATTTATTTTAATATTTATCGGATATGTCATATAATTTATTATTTTTAACCAAATCATGCATATTTTGTTTTGTTATGTAGTACTTTGATGAATACGCGTGTTCTCATTACACGAAGGAAAAATTGCAAGAAATTAAGGAGGAATTGTGCGAATACCTTATTGAAAAAAAATCCTATATAAGGTATAGGATTATGGGATTATGTGAATGTATAGTTTTGTGAATGGTTTATTTTATGGGATTGTATAATTTTGTGTATGGTTTATGCCCTTTATGTGTTTTTGGATTGTAATTGTATAGTTTTGTGAATAGTTAATGTAAATAACTTGAATTATAATGGAAATGGTTTATGTGGTTTATGTGATTTATGGGATTAGTGGAAATGGTTAATGAACCATGCTAGAAATTGTTAATGGAAATGTGAAATATACAGGTTTATTGAAATGGCTTGAATTATACAGGTTTTTGCATAAAAAAATGGTTAAAATGGGATTTTTTTTTTTAAAATCATTAAAATTATACATAGAGAAAAGACAGCGCTTTCTAGACAAAGCGCTGTCTATAGTTCACAAAAGAAAGCGCTTTTCCTAAAAAGCACCCTCTAAAGGTATAGAAAATTGATAACTAAAATTATAGGCATACATTAGACAGCGCTTTAAAAAGCGCTCTCTAAAGGTATATAAAAAAATTTATTAAAATTTTATACGTATACATTAGACATCACTTTTGAAAAAGCGTTGTCTAAAGGTCCACTTTAGAGAGCGCTTTTTACGGAAAAAGCGCTGTCTAATGTATACTTTAGAGAGCGCTTTTTCATAAATCAAAAGCGCTGTCTTTACCTAGGACAGCGCAACCTTAGGCAGCGCTTTTAAGCGCTGTCTAAGGCCTAAAAAAGCGTTGTCTAATGTCTTGTTTGGCATAGTGTTAGGTCAGTAGGGAGATGAGTTATGGTGTTCGATTTTGAACTCGGCGCACAACTCTTTCATCATCTTATTATTCAAGTTGGATCCATTATTCAGAATGATCTGGCTTGGAACACCATAACGGCAGATGAGATTATTTTTAATAAAGAGGACCACCACTTGTCGGGTAACATTGGCGTATGATGCTGCTTCGACCCACTTTGTGAAGTAATCAATGGCTACCAGGATGAACCGATGTCCGTTCAAAGCTTTGGGTTCAATCAAGCCAATCATGTCGATTCCCCATATAGAAAAAGGCCATGGTGAAGAAAGAACTTTGAGATGTGTTGGCGGTACATGGATTTTGTCTGAGTATATCTGACACTTGTGACACCTCCTCATGTACTTGTAGCAGTCAGATTCCACGGTCAACCAATAGTACCCTGCTCTCAGAATTTTTCTCACCATTATGTATCCGTTGGCATGAGTGCCAAAGGATCCTTCATGAATTTCTTTCATCAGTGTGTCTGCTTCTGGTCTATCTACGCATCGGAGTAAGACCATGTCAAAGTTCCTCTTATAGAGAGTATCACCGCTCAGGAAGAAACTTCCTGCTAGTCTTCTGAGAGTCTTCCTATCTTTCCTGGATGCCCCAGGTGGGTACTCTTATTTCTGAAGGAAGAATTTGATATCATGATACCAAGGTTTGTCGTCTATGACTGCTTCAATTGCAAAGATGTAAGCGGGCCTATCAAGGCGCATTATGTTGATCTTAGGTAGGTCGTTCCATTGACCTACACTAATCATGGAAGAGTGAGTGGCTAATGCATCAGCCATGTGATTCTCTTCACGGGAACTCAATTCTGTTGAAGAAGGGTAACAACCTTCTCGCATAATCTTTGTAAGGAATCAATCTTGATTGGTATGTGTTCCAATCTCCTTTGATCTGATTGATAACCAGGGCCGAGTCACCATATACATCCAAGTTCTTAATCCTTAAGTCGATCGCTTCTTCGAGACCCATGATACAAGCTTCGTATTCGGCCTCGTTGTTTGTACACTTGAATGTCAGTCTGGCAGTGAAAGGAATGTGGGTACCCTGAGGTTTTATGATGATTGCACCAATTCTATTTCCGTAATGATTTACAGCTCTGTCGAAGATTAGTCCCCATTGGGGATCTGGTTCTGGCCCTTCACTGGATAGCGGTTCATCGCAATCTTTCATTTTCAAGTACATGACATCTTCGTCTGGGAAGTCAAACCCGATTGATTCCTGATCGTCAATCGGTTGATGAGTCAAATGATCGGCTAAAATACTTCCTTTAATGGCTTTCTGAGCGTTGTATTCTATGTTGTATTCTGATAACAACATCTGCCAACGGGCGATCCTTCCCGTGAGAGCAGGTTTTTCAAAGACATACTTGATTGGATCCATTTCTGAGATTAACCAAGTGGTGTGACAAATCATATACTGGCGAAGACGTTTGGATGCCAAGCTAGAGCACAACAAGTTTTCTCAAGCATAGTGTACCGAGTCTCGCAGTCGGTGAATTTCTTACTCATATAATAGATGGCAGACTCTTTCCTTTTCGTTTCTTCTTGTTGGCCAAGTACACAACCCATGGAGTCTTCCAAGACTATTAAGTAAATGATCAGTGGTCTTCCTTCCACTGGAGGCGATAGAATCGGTGGGTTCAACAGGTATTCCTTAATATTGTCGAAGGCGGTTTGGCAGTCTTCTGTCCAAATGAAGTCCTGGTTCTATTTGAGTAATTTGAAGATCGGCGCGCATGTCACGGTCATGAGGAATATAAATCTGGAAATGTAGTTCAAACTTCCCAGGAATCCCCTGACTTGTTTTTCAATTTTCGGAGAAGGAATTTCTTGAATGGCCTTGACCTTGTCAGGATCAACCTCAATTCCTTTCTGGCTGACGATGAACCCTAAGAGTTTCTCTGAACAGACACCGAAGGTGCACTTGTTGGGATTCAAGCGGAGTTTGTACTTTCTCAACCGCTCGAATAGTTTTGACAGGTGGGTCACATGCCCCTCTTCTGTCTTAGATTTGGCAATCATGTCATCGACATACACTTCGATCTCTTTGTGTATCATGTCATGGAACAGAGTAGTCATGGCCCTTTGATAGGTTACCCCGGCGTTCTTCAAACCGAACGACATTACCTTGTAACAAAAGGTGCCCCATGGGGTAATGAATGAAGTTTTCTCCATGTCTTTCGGCACCATTTTGATCTGATTATAGCCCGAGAATCCATCCATGAAGGAAAAAACTTTGAACTTCGCTGTAATGTCTACTAACATGTCAATGTGTGGTAAAGGAAAGTCGTCCTTTGGACTAGCCTTGTTTAGATCTCTGTAATCCACACACATTCTGACCTTTCCGTCCTTTTTTGGGACTGGTACGATGTTGGCTAACCATTGAGGATATTCTGACGTGGCGAGGAAACCCGCGTCAACCTGTTTCTGTACTTCCTCTTTGATTTTGATGGCCATGTTCGGGTGAGTCCTTCTCAACCTCTGTTTCACTGGCGGACATTCTGACCGTAACGGTAGATGATGCTCCATGATGCTGGTATCTAACCCTGGCATGTCCTGATAGGACCAAGCGAATACATTGGGAAATTCTTTGAGAAGCATTGTCAAACTCTCCTTGGCAGTTGGACTGAGTAGTGCCCCAATCCTGACCTCTTTTCTTCCTTCCTCTGAGCCCAAGTTGATAGTTTCCAACGGCTCTTTGTGAGGTTCAATGGACCTTTCCTCTTATCTGAGAAATCGGGAGATCTCTTCTGGAATTTCCTCGTCATCTTCTTCTTCAGCCTCAAATACCGGGAATTCAAAGTTGGGAGAAGGCATTAGATCGTACGTTTCAATGGGGTTTAAAACAAGCAATCTGCATGACGTGATGATTGTTTTTAGAAGAGATAGAGAGAATCCAAGAGTGTGTGCAGTGTATTTCCTGATAACTTCTTGTTTTTATTATTGAGTTGTTTTTTAGGATTACCATTTTCTGAAAAAGCAGAAAGAGAAAACAGCAATAAATGCGGAAATTACAGAACGACGTTATTTTATTTATGATCTTGTCAATTCTTGAAACTACAGCCCTATAAAACAAAGCTCAGTCGCTTTGGGCAAAGCGAAGAGGTATATTTATAGAAAGTGAGCCCTATCAAAACATCTGTTTCACCTGGGCAGGGTGAAAGGTTAAAGACGGCAATTACTTTGACTTATGAACAATCTTCGGAACATCGACAGCAACCCATTGGCGGCGAACTCCTCGGTGAATCACAAAGTCTAGTACCTTCCTTGATTTGTCTTTAGAAATAACACTGATTTCTGGTGGAGCAGGATCATTGGAATCTGTTTCCCGGGAAGAGTTGTCATAGACACACTCTTCTATTGTATTTTGCATAGTTTTTGTACTCTCAGGTAAATCTCCCCATCCAGTTGGCTGGATGTATTCGAGCCTGATACGAGAACTTTCGGGAGCAGTGTACTTGACCATATAGTCGTATTTTCCACTTGGTTGTCCTAAGGTATCCCACACTTATTTGGAACTAGAGGAGTCATCTCTTTCGATGACGTTGACCTCGGGAAAAGCATAGTTGATGAATTCTAGTCCAGCAAGCTTTTCCAATTCATCGTCGTACTGGATATTTTCTGAATGCCCTGAGTAATGATCCCATGACATGGTGGGGACGCAGGTATTCTGTTCAATGATGCTCAGCTGATTTTTATTGTTCGGCTGATTTTCTTGCCCCGAGTCTCCTGGGTACGACTGCCAGATAGGCAGGCCATCCATTGGGCCATAATAGTCGTGGTCAAAGTTTTCTTTCATCAGAGTGTCCCCCTCTAATGAGTTTGGTGGAGCACGACATCCTTCCGGATCACAATACCCATATATCGTTCTGACATCTGACCTGGGTATAAATCTTGAACTTTGTGCGGGATAGCAAAATGGAGTATGCACCTCTTCCTGAGAGATATAACCGTCCTCGTTAAGATATAACTTCCACTCTTCATCCGTATCGGAGGAGTCTCCCTCGTTGATGGTATGCACTTATTGAGACACTGGGTGAAGGAAACCTCCACTATGGAAGAAGTCCTGAATGGGATGAGAACTTTCATCGTTGGTTGCAGTCTGGGTACAGGTTAAGGAAAAACCAAGACCCTTCTTTGTTTTGTTGTCAGTAGGAATGACAAGTTGTCACCATCCTTTTATATTGTTACTTTTGATCACTTCGAGAGCATCTCCGTATGAGGAAATCGATATTCCTTTTTCTGATTGATTCTTATTGCTCACCGACAGTGCCTGGAACTGAGTTCCAACAACCTCCTCGGGTTTTACACAAGTAGATAATGAAATGTTACTCACGATCAAGGCTTGTTCTCTACAGACCGTGCCGAGTTGATCGTTCTTGACGAATTTCAGTTTCTGGTGCAGTGTCGAAGTAACTGCCCCAGCCTGGTGTATCCAAGGTCTTTCTAATAAACAGTTGTATGCTGCCCAGACGTCCATGACCTGGAAAGTGACCTGAAAGTGTGAGGACCGATAGTTATGGGAAGGTCGACTTCGCTGATAACTGCTTTCCCAGATCCTTCAAATGCTTTGACGATGACCTCACTGCCCCTCATTGGGGATCCTTTGAATGATAGTCGTATTAAAGTTGACTTCGGCATAACATTGAGAGCCGATCCGGTATCTACCAGTACGCTGGCTAAGGCATCGTCCTGGCAGTTGACTGTGATATTGAGTGCCATGTTGTGACTTTTGCATTCTTCTGGCAATTCCTCATCACTGAACCCTAAGTTGTTGCAGGAAGTGATGTTAAAGACGATGCTACCTAACTATCGTATTGACACATCCTGTTCCATAAAGGCCTGCTCTAAGACTTTCTGTAGAGCCTCTCTGTGGGCTTCGAAACTGAGTAAAAGGGATAACACAGAGATCCTTGAAGGAGTTTGTAACAGTTGATCAACAATGTTGTATTCACTCCTTTGGATGAGCTTCAGCATCTCATCATCGTTCTTTGAAAGGTCGGGATCACTTGACTGACCGACCAGTTAATTGGGAGCTTCTGTCTGAAGTTCCTTTTCTTTGTTAGGTTCTCCAACTCCTCGGTTGAAGATTCGACTGCTCCGTGTTACTCGATTGATGTCCATAATATTCACGATGGAGGGTAATGGAATTTCTTTTCCATTATCAATTATTGTTGCGCCGTACTTGTAAGGGATCTCTTTATCATATTTGTACGACACTAGTCCCGGTAGATAGATAACTATAGGAGCCTTCTGATTTCTCTGACTGTCGTAGGTAACTTCAATCAGTTCCTGGTTAAGAAATTTATATTCATCAAGTAGAGGGATGATGGCACAAACATCTTTGGTCCTTTCGCGGTCAGAGATTACAACGACATCTTTGATTTGATCAGTGAAGTAGTCGGGCATCAAGTTGATGGGCCCCAAAACTGGACAAGGTTGAATCTCTTTGCGGTCCAACTGACCTTGAAGGGCTGCTCGCACGAGGTAACATCCTTGGTTATCTTCCGAGCAAACTCTACAGCATTCATAGTTGTGTGGTGGCACCCGGCCACATCTGCTTTGAATGCAGTGTAACCTCACTAGGTTCATTTCCATTGATCGATCATCCTGACTATAACGCCTAGTAGGGTTCCCGTCGATCATACTGACTTGTTGCGTATCTTCATCTAGATAGATCGGAAGCCACCAATGATTTAACAAGTGTTGCAAAGTTCTTTGAATGAGAGCACATCCCTGGTCACACTCACAACATCCTTTACAGCTCTGATAGTTATACGAAGTCAGAAAACCGAGCTGGACTTGCTTAGCATGTAATTCCACCAAGCTGGTATTCATCAAGCGAATACCGAAGATCTGAATCATGTTGATCTGATAAGGATTTTTATCATGGTAGTCCTGGATCCACCCAAGATCCATCTGATGCTAAAGGGCCTCTTGTACAAAAGAGCATCCCTGATTATTTACCGAGCAAATCAGACAGGAATTGTAATCGTGCCATGGCAGATTATGATACTGGCTTTGCCTTGAGTGCATTTCCATCAGGTTGACATTCATCGCACAGATGTCGTGGTTCTGAATGATGTTGGAATTCGTATAAGTCATGTTGACCCCCCGAACGCGATGCTTTTAGATCCATCTGAGATCCAATTGTTCCTCTAAAGCTGATTGCACCACAGAACATCCTTGATTGTTCTTAAAGCAGATATCACACTGGTGATAATTGTGAGGTGGTATATGGCCATACCCGCTCTGTCTGCGATTCATCTTGACCATATTGGTCCTTAATAAGAGTACATCATGAATTTGATAGTTGTTGTTAGACTCTCCTTCTATCAAATTGACTGCAGCTTTCTCGTGTTGAGGAAACGGGTTCGTGAGAACATTCTAATTCATATCTTTGAAAGATAAGACCCCGCTCCTAACAAGCTTTTGCACATCGGATTTGAAACTGAGACAATTTTCTATGTTATGCCCTGGTCCTCCTTGATGGTAAGGGCAAGTTTGATCTGCTTTGAACCAAAAAGGCAGATTTTCTGGTACTGTAAGAGGAGACCTGGTTTGGACGTGCCCTTTGACCAGTAGTAATGGGAACAGTTCTGCCTACAACATGGGTATAGGGTTAAACCCTGGTGGTCGCGTTGTGCAGTTGTTGTTATATGGAGGACAAGCTTACTGAAGAGGCGTTTGTGCCCTTTGCTGATATTGTTGTTGATTCGGTTGGCTCTGCGTAACCTGAGGTTAATACGTTGGAACAGGCGTAGGGTTGATAGTAGGAGTTACAGCTGCTACTGGTTGGTATCGTCGCCTTTGCTTTCCGAGAGAGATATTCCCAATATCCTGCTCTTTTTTCTTAGGGAGAGCACTACCGTATCTTTTTGTACTACTTGATGATCCAGCGTCTTTAACTAAACGTCCTTCTCGGACGGCTTCCTCGAGATGAACTCCCATGCCTACCATCTCGGTGAAGTCACTGGGTGCACTGGCGACCATTCTGTCGTAGTAAAATGAACTTAAGGTTTTCAAGAAGATCTTTGTCATCTCTTTTTCCTCAAGAGGGGGACAAATCTGAGCGGCAATTTCATGCCATCTCTGAGCGTACTCCTTAAAGGTTTCCTCGTCCTTTTGTGACATCGATTAGAGTCGATCTTTGTCCGGGGCCATGTCCAGGTTATACTTATACTGCTGAACGAAAGCAGCACCAAGATCTCTGAAAGTAGCGATCTTACTGCGGTTTAAACCCATGTACCATTTGAGTGCGGCACCGGTAAAACTATCGTGAAAGTAGTGAATTAGTAGCTCCTAGTTCTTTGTCTGAGTTGACATTCGTCGAGCATACATCACCAGATGACTTTGAGGGCAAGAGTTGCCCTTGTACTTTTCGAATTCGGGCACTTTGAAGTTGTGCAGAACTTTCACATTGGGGACCAAACAAAGGTCTGCGGCTTCTTTTCCAAATAGATCCTGACTGCGAAGGGCTTGCAGCTCTTTCTGCATCTCCAGGAACTGTTCCTGGAACTCATTCATTCTGTCAAACATACTTTTGTTTCCACCAGAGGGTATCTGGGGAATCTGTCCTTCCGGGACAGTGTGTACCACGGGTGGTGGTATAGTCATCATGGCAGTGACTCTAGGTCATTCCCTCTCCCGAAGTTTGTAACCTTCAGGAGTTGCTGTCATGCCCCTGGCATCTTCACTTTCCCGAAGTTTGTAACCTTCAGGTCCAGCGGTTCCTGCTACGGTTCCCTGATCCTCAGTGATCGGCGGAACATATCCTTCCGGGATATAGTTAATAGGCATGCCCCAGGGACGATTTTTTGGCATTTTGTACCTAGGATCATACTTATCCACTATGGGCGTTGATGTGATCTCTGAGATCACAGTCCTTTGTTGTTGCATCTGAGTTTCTGCTAGAGGTTCCATGTCATTATGAAGCTTTCTCAGATCCTCTTTCAGAGTGTCGATCTCTTCTCTCAACTCTCTGTTCTCTTCCTCGAGATCATCCATCTTTCTCTGACGATTGGCCCGAGTATTGTATGAATGAGACACTTTGACTCTAGAATCGAGACACAAACGTGAGATTCGTAGGGAAGAAGAATGCATTTATGCAAGAATGATGAATGATATGTAATGATTATATTAATTATTTCTTGTTTATTCAAATTAAACATCGACAATAAGATTGCAAATGTCAAACAGTGGGGAGACCCCGTTTTATTGAATTCAAAGATTGCGGAAATGGAAATACAATAGATTACAAAGTACTGTAAAAGGAAATCTAAACAAATGGGTCCCGAGTCCTCTCTGAGGAGAGCTCAGGTGCTGGTTCTGGTACTTTCCTTTTCTTTGACCAGGGCTCTTGAGCCGTTGCCGGGTTGTCATTCCCTTGCCAAGTGAAAGAAGCGAGCAAATTCCTCTGGTCATCCTGATTTTCTACAGCATGTTGCTCTAAAATCTCAATCAGAGCATCTCTATCTTTCAATGCTGCTGTATTTTCTTACACTCCACATTGAGAATACGGTACTTGTTCCTCCAAGACCTCTTCTCCTGCCAAACTTTGTTGAGAGTAACCTGAAGTTTTTCCATATCAGACATAAATTAAAGGACGGGGTCCCTGAACGGAAGAACTTCCTGATGAGGGTAAGGCATCCTCAGCTTGAGAGCTCTAGTTTGTACCCAGTGAAGATAAGGCTCCACAGAGACACAGTCTGGTTTTCCTAGAGACTCTCTTCCTTTCCTATGAACATGTTTCCAAGCATGCACTATTTTTTTCTTTAGTGCTCTGTCATTTTCTCCTTCCTTGAAGAAAAGACCTTCCAGATGAGCATTCCACTGGACATGCCTCATCGGGTGTCCGAATTGACGACGAACTAAAATTGGATGATAGTTGATTCCTCCCTTAGTTCCTATAAGGGGTACATTTGGCAAATTTCCACAATGGTCAATGATTCTGATCCTGTCATAGATTCGATTGTACCAGTCTATGTCAGAGTTGGTAAGAGACATGATTCTCTGCGACCAACGTAAAGTATTCTTTTGATCCCAAAATGCAGCAGACTTTGGCAAGTGGGAAATAAACCATTTGTATAGCAGGGGTACACAGCATGTGATCATTCCTCCACTGTATAAATTCCTTAAGTGTACAGAATGATACGCATCTGCGAGTAAGGTTGGTACGGGATTTCCAATCAGAAATATCTTAATGGCATTGATATCTACGAAGTTATCGATGTTGGGAAACAAAAATAACTCGTAGGTGAGCAAAACAAAGATGCTCTCGAAAGCAGGCACATTCCCTATACTAGCAAAGTACAGGGCTTTCTTTATCAAAAACTGGGCTGGCAAACCCGGGATACCACCCTTAGTGGTCATGTGAGTCCTGACCTCTGACTCATCCAAATAAATTGCTCTTGCAATGGTTTGATTCTTTGGAATTTCTTCCAGTCCAGAAAAGGGAGCTTGATCAGTAATATGTAAATCAGTCGGATGAGAATACTCCTCCAGTGTTGGTGCTAGCTGATAATCCGGGAATATGAAACAGTGATAAACTGGATCGTAAAACTGGATGAGTGTAGACATGATTCCCTTAATTACACGGACCCTTAATAGGGACAGCAGTCCCCCATACTTGGCTCTGAATGCCTCAGGGTTAGTGATCATCCTTGCCAACCCTCTCAAATCCTCTAGTTTTGGAACCTTGAAGGTGTACTTGTGAGTTTTCCTTCTACCGAAATCCATTAGCAATCTCTCTATCTGACATTTGCAATCATTGTCTTAGTTTAATTTGAAAAAGAGAGACTAGAAGAGAAAATATTTCTTTGTTTTAATGTTTTTTAAATGAATGTATGAATGCAGCACACAAAAATGTAGAAAAAACATAGGGTCAAAGGGTCGGTGTCATGAAGTCAAGGCTCTACCCATCCCCAAAGGTTTATACTGGTGATTTTTGTACCTGTCTGCAAAATCATTGACCCCTCTTGGGATAACAACAGCAAGCGGATCGCCAGCGAGCTGATGTATCTTAGAGTGATCTCAAATGAGGGTAGTATCGCGTGACAACTATTTCCGATAACTTTCGCACTACAAAATGGTTTCAGTCTACTAAAAACCTCAGCTTCTCAGATAACCCAATCGACCACACTACTTTCAACAACCAAAGTCGTATAGGCAATGCATCTGCAAAAGGAGTCTCCACTGAGTTCGATGGTTGACCGGGAACTCTTAACTGGGATTCACTCCCCGTAAGATTACCCTTATAATACCATCCCCTATCTTAGGTGTATACTCAATCTTTCCACATGCGACATCACACGCATTCCCATTAGCAGAAAAATAAACACAGATATCAATTAGGAAAAGCAATATATATATATATATTTGTCTTAATCATCCTAGACCTCTAGTCTTATGATCCTATACAGACAATGACTCCCTAGTAGAGTCGTCATTTCTGTTGTATTTTGTGAACTTAGGGCCTTCACCCTAAAAAAGGCTAGAAAGAATGCCTCCCACTGTGGTCGCCATTTTTCTGTAGCGTGGTTTTTGTGGTTTCGAATCACTATCACTTTGGTACTACAGTTCGATTCATTTTTTATCCTATTGAGCTGATTAAGGAAGGGAAATAGATGTCTCCAATTAGCCCTGCTTGCAAACTGAGGTTAAACAGTCAAAACTGTTGGTTTACAGATGCTACAAAAGGGAGATTCGTCTTTTTGGGTTATTTTGCCTAAGAACATGGTGTTTGGACTATTTATGAGGTTTTTTTGTAAGGTGTTAGGTCTGATGCTTTTGATTGATATATGAAGGTACTGGATTTTGGGTGTTTTGATTAGTATGCTCGCTAAGATTTTTGCAATCTTATGCCTACGTATTCCCGAAATAGGGAAATCAGAGCGATCGTAGTTCCTCCTATTCTATGGGAGGAAAAAGTTTGTTTTGGTGTCTTGTTCAGAGCCCAAGACATGAAGCTAAAGGTGGTTTGTATCTTGTTCAAAGCCCAAGATGTGAAGCTAAAGGATTTTGGATGAGAGAGAATTCGTCATCTCTAAAAAGGAGTTGTTGATGTTTGTATGCTGTGAGCAAGGCACAAATTTGATGCTAAAAGGTTGATTGACTCAACCGAGGTTTCCTTATACAAAGCCTAAGAGGAGGCGGGAAGTTTGACTTTTCTGGGGCAAACGTTCTTTCTGTCTTGTACAACGCCCAAGATTGAGGCTAGAATGGATTTTGACTCCGTTGGGGAGAATGTATCTTGTATAAAGCCCAAGATGGAGGCTAAAAGGGTTTGACTCAACAAGAGAGTACTTTTATCTGTCTTGTATAAAGCCCAAGACGGACGCTAAAAAGGTTGACTCAACAAGAGAATCTACTTGACAGGTGATTGACTCAACAAGAGAGTCTGTTTGACTCAACAAGAGAGTCTTTTATACTCAACAAGAGAGTGTTTTGCTGTCTCGTACGAAGCCCGAGATAGAGGCTAAAAAGGAGATCGACTCAACAAGAGAGTCTTTTATACTCAACAAGAGAGTGTTTATATATGTCTTGTATGAAGCCCAAGACGAAAGCTAAAAGGTTTGACTCAACAAGAGAGTACTTTTATCTATCTTATACGAAGCCTAAGACGGAGGCTAGAAAAAAGGGTTTGACTCAACAAGAGAGTCTGAAAAGGTTAGCTTTGCCGGGAAGAGTCATTTGTACAAAGCCAAGAGGAGGATATCTTACTGCTGAGGATTAGATCCATAGGCAGGCCCAAGGGTGGGGAAATCTCATGAGAGAGACCGGGTTTCAGAGTGATCAGTGTTTTTCCTATGTTTGAAAGGAAACTTGAGAATGTCTTTGAGACTCAAGGGGGTTTAGACTATCCAAGTCTACTGGTGTGGAAGAGTTTTATCTTTTGTAGGATGCCCAAGAGGAGGCACGGGCATTAAGGGATGAGAATCAACCTTAAAGTGGCTAGAGATTTGACACTGGAAAGACTGCTCTAGCAAAGGATGACTAAGTTCTGTCTTATACCTTTAAGAGGTCGTTAGGGTCCTTGTATTAAGTCCAAGAGGAGGCATGAGAACTTCTAAGATGTCGAAGGGTCCTTGTACAACGCCCAAGAGGAGGCGGGGATGCTTTTAGGAAGCCTGTGGGTCCCCAAACCAAGAAAAGTTCAAGAAATGCAATTCACAGAGAAGAGATCATTCCAGGAAAGTTCGAGAATTTGGAAGGAACTCAAGAGATGCCATTCACGGAGAAAAGATCATCTCTGGGGAGTTAGAGTTTCTTTGACAATTTCTAAGGGTGACAGTCTGAGAAAAGGTTCACCGAGAATACTGTCTTTCTCTTTGTTCCATATTGTTTAACCCAAGAGAAGGGAAGGCTGTATCTGGAATCCTACGGGGGATCTAGTTTTGTTTGTATTTAAGAGTGACCAACAAGGCTTTACCTAGTGCTAGACGTAGTTGTCGGGGAAAACTCTAAATAACTATACTAGTATTACACATTGGATATGTGACAAGTATATAAAAGGATGTGAAAGAAGACTTACAGTGAAGCAGCCCCACAATACAGTTATATACATATGAAAGCGGTAAATGAAAGCGGATAAACACTTACCCGTTGTACAGCTTCCATGTTGTTTTGTTAGTTGTTCAACAAAGAAAGTTTTGATAACAACAGCTATTTGAATTTCAAAATCAAAGGAGAAAGTACTTTGAAAAGATTGTTGGGGCTTACAGCTCAAGGAGAGGCCCAAGTTTTAACGATGATTGCACCATTGTTTTGAAAACTGTACAGAGGGACTTATACGATGTGTGAGGCCCAAAAAGTTTTTATGTACAAGGGGGTAGGGTCTTACACTCTATTAGAGGCCCAAAGAAATATAAAGAAAAGAAATGGGACTTATAACACGAGGGTAGGCCCAGGGTTTGGATTTCCGAACTGGCGATTGTGCCAAGTTCTTTCTTTCAACGCAGAGGGACTTATACAATATTTGAGGCCCAAAATGGTTTCCGTGTAAAGAGGATTGGGTCTTACACTCTATTAGAGGCCCAAAGAGTTTTAAAATGAAAAGAAGTGGGACTTACAGCCCATGGTTTATTGTTTGAAAATGACGATAGCGTCGAAATTTCTGACACTGTATCGAGACTTATACAATGCACTGAGGCCCAAAATATTTTATTTACAAAGACGTGGGACTTACACTCTATCAAGAGGCCCAAAATGTTTTGAAAGTGATTAATGAGGGTTGAATTAATCAAAACCCTAAATTTGTTTCAAAAAGGAATTAATTTTGTTTAAAAATTAATAAAAATTGATGAAAACATGTGAAAAAATGAGTGGTGATCTAGGATCAATGTTTCAAAAATCATTTTTATATCCACAAAATGATTGAAAATCAATTAAGTTAGGGAAATCAAGAAGGAACAAATATTTCAAATGTAAAAAACAAATAAAACATTAATTCTTTGCAAAAATATCAAATATATGAAATAAATAACATTTTTGGGAATTTTTGGAAAAATAAAATATTTTAACATTTTTGTGAATTATTAAAAAAAGAATCAACTCAAAATCATTAAAACTCAGAGAGAAATTAATTTTTGAATCAATTAAATAAAGTCACAAAATTCAAATATTTGAATTTTCAAAAAAGGCGCCAAGAACATGCCAAGAACACGCGCGTGTTCTGAGTTTGGTTGATTTGCGTTTTCTATCTAATCTCACTGAATACTTAATGAAATCACACAATCCACATATCAATCTTCTCATTTTCACCTCACGATCATGTCTATGGTCTTTAATTTCATTTATTTTAAGCATAGAATAAGAAATCAAGACAAAACCTCAAGAACCCTAAAATTTGCATGAAGGCTGAGAATTTTGATACACGATTCAAACAAAGCAATTAATTGAGGGAAAACACTTTATGCATGATTATGAACATTTGGCAAAAGTATTGTGCGAGGAAATATGCATAGATTAAGAGATGACAAAGTTTAGGCTTACTTGAAGGTCGTGACAGCAAGGGCAATGTGATTTTTGAGTTGGAAGTGTTACAGATGTGTTTTGATGATCTGGACAGCTCCCTACACCATATGGAGTGTGTTTGAATGCTTGGACTTGATTGGAAATGGCTGGATCACTTCATGACATCTCAACTGCAACTTGATTGAAAACTTGAGCAACTGGCTGGTGACTCTGAGAAATCAGTGATACAATTGTTGTTTAAGTGCTTGGATCACTTCTATATGATAATTATGAGGTGTGTGTGTGTGTGTGTGATTGGTTTGGTTGAAATTGCTCTCAAACTCAAAACCCGATAGTGACTTGCTTTGGAAGGCAATTTTGGAAGTGAGAAGGAGATTTTGAGGAAAGCATCTGTTTGATGGCTTTGTTGTACTTAAACTGAGCACAAATGAGCTATATTTATAGTAGAGCAAGTTTGTTTTGCAAGCAATAGTGAATGGCAACTGCAGCAGAGGTTTGGCCAATGGTTGCATTTTGGAATCTCAAGTCTCCTCTAGCCATTGACTAGAGGTTACAGCACAGGCCTTTGGTTCCCTAGTTCAGAGATCATCTATGACTCATTCAGTTGGAAAAGACTCAGTTCATGCCACCTTGGTGCATCCATTGAATGCCCCAAAACAAAATTGGAGTCTTGTCCCCTCTTTAGGTATTTTTAGGTTTGGCATGCTATTTTGAGTTCCAAAGACTTGGGAGGCTTATGGATCAGTGTTTGTCCCTCCTTGGTCTCCCCCTGAGGTGTTCAGATGGATAAACTTATTTGTCATTTGCACAAATTGTTTAAATCGAGCAAAATGCACAAATCTGCCTTGCCATGACAGTTGCAGCAAGGCATTTTGCCACTATCATAACTCTTAGCTCAAATGGAATTTGATGGAGTTCTTGGCCATTTTGGAAAGGTCTCATATGATACCACATATGTGTGATCATAGTTTCTCTTTATACCTTTTGGATATAGGTGAAAAATCCCCCTATTTTTGGAAAAAAAAGCAAGACAGATTCTGACTTAGTGAAAATTTCACTAAGTGTTGGAAAAAGTGACATTTCATGTTTTCAGCCATTTTGATCACTCCATAACTTAAAATCCATGAGGAATTGGAAAGAGGTGTAGTTGACACTTTTAAAGTATGCCATGAGAGCTACAAATCCATCTTTGGATCAGCCCAAATGGTTGCTTGAATCTCAAGTTATGATCCTTGGAAGTTGGTACCCTAGCCACTTTGTTTCATAACTTAGAAAATTTCTAAGTTTTTTATGGTTACCCCTTTTACAAGTTATCCAACTTTCTTTGATTTTTCTTGATGAATGATGATTCCAATCACACATTAACATCATTTTAGGGTTAGGGAACCATAATTGATCAAAAAATCAAAAAGTCAAACTTTGACTTTTGGGCACAGTTAACTTTTTATCAGATGAATTCCAAACTGTGCGATCCTCTATGAAATTAAGTCCTTGACCTAAAACAAACTTGATGGATTGATTTCATAGGTGTTATAGGGTGTATTGAATCATGTCCCAATGTTTGGGAGCATGTCTTGGTCAAAATTCAAAGGTACAGTTGACTTTTTCTCGCGAAACCCTAACTGTGGTTCTGATGAACTTGAAACTTGTGAATCAAGCTTCTTGGATCAATCCATTGTTGCAAATGGATCCATGTGGTGTATTGGAGACCCTCAAATCATGTCTTGAGGTATTGGCTCATGTTGTGTCCCAAAAGTCAACTTAGGGGTGAATTAGGTCAAGAAACCCTAATTCCTGATTTATGGTGAATGCATCCCCTGAGGCTAAATTGACTTGATGATTGGGTTCAAGAGGTCCCATGGAGTATATTATGTTATGCTTTGAAGCATTGGCTCATGCCCAGAGGAAAATTTCCATCTGGAGGCCCTGGTCGACCAAAACCCTAATTTGGTGACACTGGCGATCTTGAGGCCTAATCCACTTGAAAGGTTGCAACCTTGTGCTTAATCCTTGATGTGGGAGTCCTCTTGATTCTGTATGGAGGTTTGAGAGTTAGAAAAGTTGAATATCATGTCATTCCTTGATTGACCCTTTGTCTAAGTGCTCTGATAGGGCTTGAAACCCTAATCCTTGTTTGTAGTGAGTGCTCACCCATCTTTGGGGAGACTGATGAGGCATAAAGGTATATCCATATTGTGATGATAATTTGCATAATGATGGGAGATCTTAGGGGTCAAAATTTGGGGTATGACATGGAGGAGTCATCCTTCTCAATGACGTTGACCTCAGGAAAAGCATAGTTGATGACCTCTTGTCCTGCAGTCTTTGCAGATTCATCGTTGTGCTGGATATCTTCGGAATGTCCTGAGTAATGATCCCATTATTTGGTGGGGACGCGGGTATTCTTTTCAATATTGCTCAGCTGATAAGCGTCGTTTGGCTGACTTTTTTGCCCCAAGTCTTCTGGCGTACAATTTCCAGATAGGCAAGTCATCCAGTGGGTCATAATAGTCATAGTCAAAGTTGTCTTTCATCAGATCGTCTTCCCGTGAGTTAGGCGGAGCACGACATCCTTCAGGATCACAATCTCCGTATATCATCTTGACATCTGATCTCAGTATATATCTCGGACTCTGCATGGGAAAGCAAAATGGTGTATGTGCCTCTCCCTGAGACATATAATCATTGTTGTTGACATAAGATTTCCATTCCTCGTCCGTATCGGAGGAGTCTCTCACGTTGATAGTGTGCACTTCTTGAGACACTGGGTGGAGGAAGCCTCCACTGTGGAAGAAGCGCTGAATGGGATGAAAATTTCCATCTTTCTTGGCAGTCTGGGTACAGGTTGAAGAGAAACCAAGACCTTTCTTTGTCTTGTTATCAGTAGGAATGACGAGTTGTCCCCATCCTTTTGTGTCGTTAATCTCGATTGCTTTGAGAGCATCTTTGTATGAGGAAATCGGCGTCCCTTTTTCTGATCGATTCTTATTGCCCATTGACAGTGCTTGAAACTGGGTTCCAACAACCTCCTCGGGTTCTACACAGGATAAGGATGATAAGTTGCTTACGATCAAGGCCTGCTCTCAATAGACTGTGACTAGCTTGTCATTCTTGACGAACTTCAACTTCTGGTGAAAAGTCGAAGTGACTGCCCCAGCCTCGTGTATCCAAGGTCTTCCTAATAAGCAGCTGTAGGCTGCCCGGATGTCCATGACCTGGAAAGTGACTTGGAAAGTGTGAGGACTGATGGTTATGGGAAGATTGATGTTGCGGTGAGAATTAGATATCAAACTATTAATTAACTTGAATCACAAAACTTTGAAATTCACCACCGAGCTTTGATTTATCCAAAGGAAAGGATAAAGATCGAAGAAAACCCTAATTGTGCTATGTGAAGACACAGCTAAGAGATCGGGGATCGGGGGTTGGTTATACTAAGGGAAGGTATTAGCACCCTAAGTATCTGTAGTACTCTACAGGAACCTCTGGTTTATATTTATGTTTGCTTGCTAAGGAAAAGGCTAAGGTAAAGACCTAGATGCTAAAGGTAAACACCAAAGGGTATATACACTAAGTATGCTCGCCAAGACGTCGCATCTTATGCCTACGTATCTGACTAAAGAATCAGAGCAACCGTAGTTCACCTAACTAAGGGTGAGAGGAACCATTGACTATGGCCAAAGTTCCAAGGGGGAATGAGTATGAGCTCGTGTAGAGTAAAAGAACTCTCTAAGTCTCCGTTATGATAGGGGGAAGCGAGTACGCAAAATGATGAGTATCACATAGAGTTCAAGAACTCTATTCTAACTCTAAGTTGTGAAGGGAAATGGCTATGAGGCCAAGAGAAGGTGGCTATGAGGCCAATAAGAGGATACCTATGACTATGAGGTCAAGGAAGAGATGAGTTATCTATGACTATGAGGTCAATAGAGAGACTTTCTATGACTATGAGGTCAATAGAGGATGGCTATGAGGCCTATGACTATGAGGTCAAGAGAAGGTAGCTATGAGGCTAAGATGATATCTTATGACTATGAGGTCACGGATGGTTACCTATGACTATGAGGTCAAAGGAAGATGAGGTTACCTATGACTATGAGGTCAAGGAAGATGGCTATGGGGCCAAGATGAAGTGATGAGCTATCTATGACTTTGAGGTCAATAGAGAGGCTTTCCTTTGGAAGGAGGGGGAGTTAACTTCTTGTAAACAAGAGTTGAAGTGGATTAAAATTGAGTGATAGACAATGAGAGTTTAAGAACTCAAAGGGGATGAACATCAATTAAGCGTGAACAATATCAAAATATGAGACAAACCTCCATGTATGAGCATGGAAAAATAGTTCACAACAAACATGAATAAATGAACACATAAGTGTGGCAAAGATGGCCTCCTCAAAGTCGAAATCAAGGCAAAAAGTCAAAGGTATGAGCCTTAAAATCAAGGGTTAACATTGCAATCAAAACCCAAACACAAGACCTCATTCATTGGTCAAAATTTAGTCTCCAATATCACCCTAATATGTTCTAAACACTTAAAGGAAATCTCTTAACAAGTGGTGAGAAAAAAATTAATAATCAAAAGATGTTCAAGAACTAAACACAAAGTTATTCATGTTTTTTCAAAAATTTAGAAATAAAAATAAAAAATGAAAATAAAAATAGTATAAAATTAAATTAAACAATAAAATATATTTGTGAATTTTTCTGGAATTTTTGAGTAAAAGAAACTATTTTTAATTAATGATATTGAAAAAATAAAATAGAAAAATAAAATGAGAAGGAAGGAAACAAACAGGGGGTGTATTAGCAATCTAGCTTGAACTATGTAAGGTTGGTGTGCATGGGCCTGTTCACAGTGGGGTGCGGTTAGCAGAAACAGCCCAAGTTCAAAGGGACAGAAAATAAAATAAAATAAAAACAAAAGGGTGTCTGGGGCGAGGGGGATTTGAACCCCAGACCCTTTGGTTCACGTGCATCACTCATACCACTGGGGTGGCTATACATCCAGTGTATATGCCCACCCCAATAATACTTAAATCAACAGGCGAAATTAAATGCCAGGTTTTAAAAATACACATGACTATGTTACAGGGTAACACATACTAAACATATATCAACTGGTCAAATATCCTTAAGTTACAAAATGACAAAAGCTTGTCTGGCCAACCACACGCTGCCACACTCTATCACCTCCATGCAATCATGCAAACAACAACCTAATGCTATCGTGAATAAACAAAAAGCCATGGAAACTTTTCACCTTGCTCAAACAATATCTCCACCAAATCTCAATCAAATTTAGTGAAATAAAACACTATCTTACAATACTCACATAGTAGAACAAAGATGACCTCTAAGTCAATCAAACAAACAAACACTAAAAAATAGGGAAAACTGGACATGAATGTTGCATATCAAAACTGAAACAGATTTATCATGATGTCAAGGTATCAACATGGGCATTAACAGAATTTCATGCTATCTATCAGCACAACATAAACTCAACACATAACTAAGATAACAATGCTACAATCCAAACTTTGTCATGATGATCATGGACGCATGAATATGAAAAGAACTAAGATGGCTTACCAAGTGAAGAAGGTCCACTTCCTCTTCACTTGGAAGGTTAAGGATGTGACTAGTTGAGCTCTCTCTCTCTCTCTTCTCCCAAATACCAACTGCTGATGAGCTGCTCTTCCTTTCCCTTTGGTAGCACAATCTTGCAAGCTCTCTACTATAGTGTGCTATGGATGATGGATGTTCTGATTATGTTGTGTTCTGATCTTGTTATGTTGATCTTTGTTGTGTTAGTGGAAGATTTAAAGGGTTTGTTTATGGATGGCTCGAAGGGAGTGGAGCAGGACAGGTTTCTTGCAAGTTTTTGAAAGTTTCTTGCAAGATTATGGAGTGGAGAGGTAGAGAGATTTTTGAGAGATTTCTGATGATTAACAAAGGAGAAGGGCTCTCCTTTTATAGCCAATGCAACTTGGTTCATCAACTAGAAGGCACAATGAGTAAGGGTTTTGTCGTATGGATCTTGGCCCAAATATTTCTTGTACATTGTTGATTCTAGTCAACCTTTGTGAAAGTTATGGTTGAGCAAGAGCATTGGAAAAGAGGATGCAGATATGTCATATTCACAATCCATTGTATGTCCCAAAAACTCCTTTTTGTTGTGTCATGAGAGAGAGAAAGAGTTAAAAGAGGTAATAATTGGGATTGAGGAACATGGATTTCTGCGCATCATGGGGACAGTCTTTCATGCTGTATTATTTTGTTTCATAAATACAATGTAGTGTCCCAAAACTCTTTTGGTTGTGTCATGAAAGAGTGAGCTTAAAGAGGCAATGTTTGGGATCACACATAGAGGGATAACACGCCAAGGATAAGGGCTTGGGGCTGCTACAGAGGTTTGCTAATGTTTTGGTTTAATTCAAGTTGTGAGGCATGGTTTGTAATGACATTAAATCATGTTGGGCATTTTGGTGAAAGAGTGTCATATGGTGCATAAAGTATCTCACACTAATAAGCTTGTTTTGGTGATGTTTGGGGCTCATAAAAGAGTGCACTACACGCATGAATAACTCAGCAATCTCAAGAGTAACATGAGGTACAACAAATGACATGAATCTTGTGCACAATGCCTTGTTGCTAAACTAACCGTGGACACCACTTTGGATCAACATAACTTCATGATTTTTGATTCAAATGACAAGGTTTTGGATCCAATGGAAACTAGAAAGAAGTGGGAGTAAATTTCATGTTTAAGTCAGCTTGAAATAAAGCACTTATCCCTGAGAAAAATGAGAAGCAAAACTTGTCCATGAATATGTCAAAGAAACAAACTTAGAAAAATTCTAAGTTATGAAACTTAACCTTTCCATAACACCAACTTTGGGACATTGTAACTTGGTGAATATCTATCCAAATAGAGAGTTCTAGCACTCAAAAGAAAGCTAGAAGAACCCTCTACAACTTTCATGACCAAAGATGATTGTGATAAGACTTGGATCTTAGTGCAAAATGAGGTTGAAGTTGGTCACAAAAAAGGAGAAAAACATGATATTTCACTAAGTGTTTTAACTTGACCAGAACTTCCAAGTCTTATAACTTAGAAACCAAACCTCTTTTGAAAAAGGACCCTCTAGTACACTTTGAAGTTCATGATGAGAGCTTCCATTTGAGCTTTGAGTCACTTAATTTGGATGTGTGGTTTAAATGTTATGAACTTCCCAAGTTTGTATAAGGAGTGAAGTTTTCACACTTAGGAAAATCTTAAGGACCAAACATTGCCCTCTTTGCAAGAAACCTCTCAAATGTCAACTTCTCATGCCTTAACTCAACAATTAGGCATGTCTTTAATGGCATATGGCTTGATTGCCTCATCTTGGATCAAAATCTCAAAAGTCAAAGCTTTAGTTTTCAGTTAAAAACCCTAATTTTCCTCAGAATACAACTGGATGGTCTCTGATGGTCTTGATTCTTCAATCTTTTCCAAGGCTCATAGATGGCCTCAAAAGGAAGTTTATTAACACATGTAATTATCTCCCAAGGCTTGAGATCATACCTTGATCGACATCAAAGGCAATGGTTGACTTTTTTGACCAAAACTCTAATCTGGGGCTTAGATGAACTTGTGGCTCAATGCACTTGTGATGGGAGCCAAACACACTTGACTTCTTGTTGAGTAAGACCTCTTGGATGTATGTGAGTTCAAATGGTTGCATTTTGGAGCCTCGGTTATCTTTCTTGGCAGATGACTTCACATACCACTTCTCAGTCAACTGATGAACACCTGGTGGGTGATTGTATGGAACCAAGATGTGTCTTAGGAGACATTGAATCATGTGAGAGCTTGGCTTAGGAGACCTTGTCCTCTTTCTTGTGTAAACCCTAGTTTTAACACAAAAGAAACAACTTGCAAGATGAAGTGGTTAGTTAACAATGCATAGATTATTGAACCCTAAATGTAGGTGCAAGATGTTATGACATCTAAGGGGTAAAAATTTGGGGTACAACAATCGACTTCGCCGATAAATGTTTTTCTGGACCCGTTGAAGGCTTTGACAATGACCTCACTGCCTCTCATCGGAGATCCTTGAAATGATAGTCGCATCAGAGTAGATTTTGGCATAACATTCAGAGCTGATCCCGTGTCTACCAATACGCTGGCTAGAGCATCGTCCTGACAATTGCCTGTAATGTTAAGCGCCATGTTGTGATTTTTGCCTTCTTCCGACAGTTCTTCATCACTGAATCCTAAGTTGTTGCAGGAAGTGATGTTGGAAATGATGCTGTCAAACTGTTTTACCGTCACATCTTGTTCTAAGAAAGCTTGGTCCTAGACTTTCTGTAAAGCTTCCCTGTGATCTTCAGAACTAAGCAGGAGAGATAGCATAGAGATTTTAGATGGAGTTTGCAATAGTTGGTCCACAATGTTGTACTCGCTTTTCTGGATGAGCTTCAACATCTCATCGTTGTTCTTTACCAGTTCTGGATTACTGGATTGCCCGATTTGTTGATTGAGAACTTCTGTTTGAGGTTCCTTTTCTTTGGCGGGTTCTCCCACTCCTCTGTTGAAGATCCGGCCGCTCCGTGTTACTCGAGTGATGTCGGCAATGTTTACGACGGAGGGTAATGGAGTTTCCTTTCCATTTTCGATTGTTGTTGCACAGTATTTGTAAGGGATAGCCTTATTGGATTTGTACGGTATTGGTCCCGGCAAGTAGATAACCACAGGGGCTTTTTGATTTCTCTGACCGTTATAGGCTACCTTAATCAGTTCTTGGTTGGGAATTTTTCTACTGTTGAGAGGAATTCTTGATTCATCGAGTAGAGGTATCATGACACAAACATTTTTGGTCCTCCCATGATTAGAGATTATGACAATGTCTTTGCTTTTATCAAGGAAATAGTCTGGTATTTTGTTTATCGACTCAGAATTTGAACATAGTCGAATCTCTTCTTGGTCCAACTGATTTTGAAGATCCGCTCGTACGAGGTAGCATCCTTGGTTGTTCTCTGAACAAACTCTACAGCTCTCGTAGTTGTGAAGTGGCACCCGGCCACGCCCGCTTTGTATGCAGTGCATCTTTACTAGATATGTTTCCATCGAGTGGACATCCTGACTTTGATATCTAGTAGGATTCCCGTCAGTCATACTGATCAGCTGTGTAGCTTCGTCCAAGTAGATTGGAAGCCACCAGTGGTCCAACAAGTGTTGAAGTGTTCTTTGGACGAGTGCACACCCTTGATCGTTCTTACGACACTCTTTACAGTCTTGATAAACATGTGAAGCCAGAAAGCCGAGCCTGACTTGCTTAACGTGTAATTCTACCAGACTGGTATTCATCAAGCGTATGCAAAATTCTTAATCATATTGACTTGATGGTTATTTCTTTCATGATAGTCTTGGATCCATCTGAGATCCATCTGACACTGGAGGGCCTCTTGTACAAAAGAGCACCCCTGATTGCTTGTTGAGCAGATCAGACAGGTATTGTAATCATGTCGTGGCAGATTATGGTATTGACTTTGCCTTGAGTGCATTGCCACCAAGTTGACGTTCATCGCCAGAATGTTGTGGTTCTGGACAATGTTGGGATTTGCATGAGGCAACGGGTTCGTCTGAACGTTCGGATTAGTATCCTTGAAGGATAAGACCCCGTTCTTGATAAGTTTCTGTACATCAGACTTGAAGCTGATAGAGTTCTCGATGTTGTGCCCCGGTCCTCCTTGATGGTAAGGGCAAGTTTGATCCGCTTTGAACTAAAAAGGTGGATTTTTTGGTACTGTAAGAGGAGACCTGGTTTGGACATGCCCCTTGACCGGTAGTAGTGGAAACAGTTCTGCGTACAACATTGGTATAGGGTCGAACCCTCATGGTCGTGTCGTACGATTGTTGTTATTGTATTGGGGACGAGCCAGCTGAAGAGGCTGTTGTGTCCTTTACTGATATTGTTGTTGACTTGGTTGGCTCTGAGTAACCTGAGGTTGATAAGTCGGAGCCGGCGTTGGTTTGATAGCAGGAGTTACCGTTGCTACTAGTTGATACCTTTGTCTTTTCTTTCCAGGAGAAATATTGTCGATATCTTGCTCTTTTTTCTTTGGGAAAGCATCACCGTATCTTTTGGTAATGCTCGGTGATTCTGCATTTTTTATCAAACGTCCCTCTCGGACTGCTTCCTCAAGGAGCACTCCCATGTTCACCATTTCAGTAAAGTCACTGGGCGCACTTGCAACCATTCGGTCGTAATAGAATGAGCTCAAAGTTTTCAAGAAGATCTTAGTCATCTCTTTTTCCTCAAGAGGGGGACAGATCTGAGCGGAAATTTCATGCCATCTCTGAGCATACTCTTTGAAAGTTTCTTTGTCCTTCTGCGACATTGCTCGGAGTGGATCTCTGTCTGGTGCCATGTCCAGGTTATACTTATACTGCTGAATGAAAGCTGCGCCAAGACCTCTGAAAGTGCTGATCTTGGTGCAGTTTAAACCCATGTACTATCTGAGTGCGGCACCGGTTAAACTGTCTTGGAAATAATGGATCAGTAGCTGTTGATTTTCTGTCTGAGTTGACATCTTTCGAGCGTATATCACCAAATGACTTTGAGGACAAGAGTTGCCCTTGTATTTTTCAAAGTCAGGCACCTTGAATTTGTGTGGTATTTTCACATTAGGGACCAGACAGAGGTCTGCGGCATCCTTTCCGAATAAATCCTGACTGCGAATGGCATGCAAATCCTTCTGCATTTCCAGGAATTGTTCCTGAAATTCATTCATTCTTTCATACATATCTTCTTTTCCACCAGAGATTACTTGTGGAATCTGTCCTTCCAGGACACTGTGTACGACTGGTTGTGGTATAGTCATTACGGCGGTGACTCTTGGTGATTCCATGCCCATTTAGAGCGTCAATTTCTCCTCTCAGCTATATGTTCTCTTCCTCGAGATCGTCCATTTTCATTTGTCGATTGGCCCGAGTATTGTATGAATGAGACAGTTTGACTCTAGAATTGCGACGTATACGTGAGATTCGAAGATAAGAAGAACGCGTTATGTGAGAATGATGAATGCAATAATATATTTTTTATTTTTTTCTTAAATAAAAAAAACTTCAACAAATAGATTGCAAATATCATATAGTATGGGTGTAGACCCTGTTTTATTGAATTTGAAAGATTGCGGAAATGGAAAAGTACAGTATTTTACAAAGTGTTGTAAAAGGAAACGTCTAAGCTTATGGATCCGGAGTCCTCTCTGAAGAGAGCTCAGATGCTGGTTCTAGTATTTTCCTTTTCTTTGACCGGGGCTCTTTAGCCGTTGTCGGGTTGTCAGTCCTTAGCCAAGTGAAAGGAGTGAGCAAATTTCTTTTGTCTTCTTGATTCTCCACAACATGTTGCTCTAGTATCTTGATCAAAGCATCCTTTTCCTTTAACAGTTCCTGAATTTTGGTACACTCCACATTGAGGATACGGTACTTGTTTTTCCAAGAGCTTTTCTCCCGTTGAACTTTATTGAAAGCGACCTGGAGTTTTTCCATGTCAGACATGAAATAAAGGACAGATTCCTTTAACGGAAAAACTTCTTGGCGAGGGTAAGGCATCCTTAGCTTGAGAGCTCTAGTTTGCACCCAGTGGAGATAAGGTTCCATGGAGGTACAGTTTGGCCTTCCTAGAGACTCTCTTCCTGTCTTGTGAACATGTTGACAGGCATGCACTACTTCCTTCTTTAGTGCCCTGTCATTTTCCCCTTCCTTGAAGAAAAGACCTTCCAAATGAGCATTATGCGGGATATGCCTCATCGGGTATCCGAGTTGACGGCGAACTAAAATTGGATGATAGTTGATTCCTCCTTTAGTTCCTATGAGGGGTACATTAGGGAAATTTCCATAACTGTCGATGATCTCTATTCCCTCATAAATCCTATCATACCAATCTATGTCAGAGTTGGTAAGGGACATAATCCATTGTGACCAACGTAGAGTACTCTTGTGATCCCAAAATGCAGCAGACTTAGGTAAATGGGAAATGAACCATTTGTAAAGCATGGGTACACAACATGTGATCATTCCTCCGCTGTACAAATTCCTTAAGTGTACAGAGTGATAAGCATCTGTAAGCAGGGTAGAAATATCTTAACAACGTTGATATCAACGAAGTTGTCAACGTTGGGAAAGAGGAACAAACCGTATGTGAGTAGGACAAATATATCTTCGAAAGCAGTAACATTTCCTATACTGGCAAAGTACAGGGCTTTCTCTACCAAAAACTTTGCTGGTAAACCTTGGATTTCTCCTTTGGTGGTCATGTGAGTCCTGACTTTTAACTCGTCCAAACAAATGGCTCTTGTGATGACCTGGTCCTTTGGAATTTCTTCCAGTCCAGAAAAAAGAGTTTGATCAGTGATAGGTAAATCAGTCAGATGAGAGTACTCCTCTAATGTTGGTGCCAGTTGATAATCTGGGAACGTGAAACAGTGATAAACCGGATCGTAGAATTGAATTAGCATAGACAGGATTCCTTCAACTACATAGACCCTTAACAGAGACAACAACCCTCTGTGCTTAGCTCTGAAAGCATCAGGGTTGGTGATCATCCTTGCCAACCCCCTTAAATCTTCTAGTTTTGGAGCCTTGAAGGTGTACTTGTGCATCTTTCTTCTACCGAAATCCATAAAGCAATCTTTCTCTCTGATATTTGTAATTATTATTTTAGTTTAAATTGAAAAAAAGAGAGAAGAGAAGAGAAGATTTTTCTTTGTTTAAGAGTTTTTTACATGAATGCATGAATGCAGCACACAAAAACATTGAAAAAACATGGGTTCAAGGGTTCAACGTCACGAGCATGGAGCCATGGCTTTACCCATCCCCAAAGGTTGTATTTTGGTCAATTTGTGTACCTGTAGAATGGATCCTAAGGTTCCCAAAATCATTGACCCCCCTAGGGATATCAACAGCAAGCTGGTTCACCCGAGCGAGCTGTAGCATCCTAGGGTAATCTCTTTTGAGTGTAGTATCGTGTATCAACTATTCCCGATAGTCACCGCACTACCAAGTGATCATAAGGTTAATTCCTACTAAATCCTCAGGTTCACAGGCGCCGCATTAGGAAAACTCTGCTTTCACACCGATCGTGTTCAGCAGGCTGAATCCTACGGGCCCTCACCTGATTTGGTGGTCTACCAGGATCGCTTATTCGAGATTCACTCCCTATAAGACCCCCCGTCTAAGCCATCCCTTATCTTAGGTTTCTCTCAAACTTTCCAGATGCGTATCAATCGCATTCCCATTGACAGAAAAATAAACACGGATATCAAGTAGGAAAAGCAGTATATATATAGTATAGTATGATTGCTAACAACCTAAACCTCTTAGGAATTCTAATCCTAGTCATAGACAGACGATCCCCAGCAAAGTCGCCATTTTCCTGTGGCGTGCGATTTTTGTCGGTGACGCGACCACCTTATCGCCATTTGGTTTTTCCTCGCCGTAATGGTAGGGATTGGATGCTACTTTCTGATTTCTTATTTATCTTGTGAAGCTGGAAAGGAAAGGGAAGCTATCTAAAACTAACCTTGCACGCAAATGTTTAACTAAACAAATGCTTAAAGAGATCGGGGAGTCCGGGGTCAGGTTATATAATGGGGAGTTGTCAATTACCCATCCTATATGTGGTTATCCACAGGTCGTTAGCAATTATACTTACTGTTTTCTACTTACTAGTGTTTGTTTGTTGATTGGGAAAGTTTCTCCATTGGGAAGGTTTGAGAGAGAGAGAGTTTTTGTTGATTTCGGGTTTGTTCCGATGTTTTTGGTAAGGTACTGGACCTAACGTTTTTTTATTAGTGTGAAGGTACTGGACCTAAAGTTTTTGATTGGTGTGCTCGCTAAGATTTCGCAATCTTATGCCTACGTATTCCCGTTAAAGATAAACAGGGAAATCAGAGCAATTGTAGTTTCCTCCTATTCTATGGGAGGAAAAATATGTTTGGTGTCTTGTTCAAAGCCCAAGATTGAAGCTAAAAGGAGTATTTGTGTCTTGTTCAAAGCTCAAGATTGAAGCTAAAGGTTGTATTTGTGTCTTGTTTAAAGCCCAAGATTGAAGCTAAAAGGTTTGACTGAAAGAGAATTTGTCATCTCTAAAGGGAGATATCTCGTCTATTTATCACAACTGTTGGGTGACTGATTATAAAGGTAAATTACTTTAACTGGGATGTGAGAATCCAGTAATGCCATAATTTCATTTATAGAGGATTTGTCGTGAAGGAGAAAACTTTAACTCAGTGTAGAGCAATGTCATTTTTCCTTAGGAGTTTTTCATGCTAAGAGAGTAACATTGACTTGGATGTAAATAATCCAGAGGCTTGCCAGTTACAGCAATTAGATGAAAGAAAGGGGATTTACCAGGATAAGAGATGGTCTACAGCTTGGATTTTTGAATCAACAAGTGTGCCACTTACAGCAGTTATCTGGGATTAAGGTTTGTTTTGATTTTTTGTTTTGATATGTGATATACAGAGAAGTATCTTCCTACAGAGAGATTTTGATTTCCTCTGAGGGGCTTTTGTTTTTTGTATGTGTACTTGATCAAAGCCCAAGGTTGAAGCTAAGAAATTTGATTGACTTCACTAGGGAGGTCCTTATACAAAGCCTAAGAGGAGGCTGGAAAAGGCTGACTTAACAAGAGAGTGTTTATCTGTTTTGTACAAAGCCCAAGATTGTGGCTAAAAAGAGATTGACTCTTTTGGGGAATATCATTATATAAACCCTAAGAGGAGGCTGAAAGTTGACTTTTTCGGGGAAATATTTTATCTATCTTGTACAAAGCCCAAGATTGAGGCTGAAAAGGGAAACTGACTCTATTGGTGAGAGGTTTTATCTGTCTTGTACAAAGCCCAAGACTGAGGTTGTAAAAGAAGATTGATTCTGCTGGAGAGTATGATTTGTCTTGTACAAAGCCCAAATTTGAGGCTGAAAAGAGAGATTGACTCTGCTTAGGGAGATTAATTTCCAAAGCCTAAAAGAAGGCTGAGAGGAATTGACTCCGCTGGGAAGATATTTATCCAGAGCTTAAGAGAAGGTTTAGAAGATTTTTTACTTTGCCGGAGAAAGTTTATATATGTCTTGTATAAAGCCCAAGATTGAGGGTAAAAGGGAATGACAAAGCTGAGGATATTTCAGGTGTCTTATACAAAGCCCAAGATTGAGGCTAAAAGAGGATTGACTCAACAAGAGAGTGCTTTAAGAATGATGATTGACTCAACAAGAGAGTGTTGGAAGGAGATTGACTCAACAAGAGAGTGCTGAAAAGGTGATTGACTCAACAAGAGAGTGATTTTTTTATCTGTCTTGTACAAAGCCCAAGATTGAGGCTGAAAAGGGTTGACTCAATAAGAGAGTGGTGAAAGGAGATTGACTCAACAAGAGAGTGCTTTTTTATTTGTCTTGTACAAAGCCCAAGATTGAGGCTGAAAAAGGTTGACTCAACAAGAGAGTGCTTTTGAGGCTAACTCTGCTGAGGAAAATCCTTATACAAAGCCTAAGAGGAGGCTATCTTCTGCTGAGGATTATTGAGATCTAGAGGCAGGTCCAAAGTAGGGAATCAACTCTTGCTGAGGATTACAAAATAGTTGATATATCAGATGCCTTGAGGTTCTGATACAGGTTTATTGATGATAAGATGACCCTAGCTGGGGAAATTTAGGATAAAGATTGAGTTTTAGAACCTATGGGGGTTTTAACTCTACTGGAGATTAATCAAATAACCAGAGTTTCTCCTATGTTTGTAGGGAACCTGAGAATGTATTTGAGATCCAAGAGGAGATTAGACTGTCCAAGTCTACTGGTATGAAAGAGTTTATCTTTGCATGATGCCCAAGAGGAGGCTGGTGCTTTAAGGGATGAGAATCAACCCTAAAATTGGTCTGGGGTTTTGACTCTTTAGAAATACTTCTCTAACAAAGGATGACTAAGTTCTGTCCTATACCTTTAAGAGGTCTTCAGGGTCCTTGTATTAAGCCCAAGAGAAGGCATGAGAACTTCTAAGAAGCCTGAGGGTCCTTGTACAAAGCCCAAGAGGAGGTGGCGATGCTTTTAGGAAACCTGTGGGTCTAAACTTAAGAAAAGTTCAAAAAAAAATTCACCGGGAATAATCTTTTCTCTAGTGAACAGTTCTAGGGTTTGAAGAAATTCAAGAGAGGTTTCACCGAGAATTAATCCTCTCTGGGAAATGAATTTCTTTGACAATTTTCTAATAGTGATAGTCTGAGAAAAGTTTCACCGGGAATAATGTCTTTCTCTTTGTTCCATATTGTATAAGCCCAAGAGGAGGCAAGACTGTATCTGGAATTCCTATGGGGAACTAGTTTTGACTGTGTTGAAAGAGTGACCACTGGCTTTATCTGATCCTAGACCTAATTGTCGGGGAAAACTCTAAGCAGACAATATACAGGCATATATACAGATGAAATATATACTGTATGTAAAAGAGGGTAGGAGGACTTACAGGTGAGCAAGCTTCCAGCATAAATAATTATATATATGTACAAGTATGTAAAAGAAAGTTGTTTAAAACTTACAGGTGAGCAAGCTTCCATTGTAACAACTGTATGGTTAGTTGCTCAAGAAATTAAAGAAAGTTTTGATGACAACCATGAGTTTGAACCTAAATCAAAAGGGAAAGTTGTTTTGAAAAGATTGGGGCTTACAATTAAGGAGAGGCCCAAAGAATTGTTTAAAAGGCGACGATCGTGCCGTGGTTTTAAAAACACAGTGGGACTTATACAATGACTGAGACCCAAAATTATTTATGTATAAAAGGGTTGGGTCTTACACTCTATTAGAGGCCCAAGGTGTTTATTTTTGTACAAGATATGAGGCTTACAACTCAAGGAGATGCCCAGATGAAAAACGGTAATCGTACCGTTGATCTAAAAATTGTATCGGGACTTATACAATGACTGAGGCCCAAAGAGATTTATGTACAAAGAGATGGGTCTTACAACTCAAGGAGCGGTCCAAAAATGTTTGAAAAAGAAAAGAAATGGGACTTCCAACACAAGGGTAGGCCCAGATGATTTTATTTTGAAATGGCGATCGCGCCGAGATTTCTGAAAACGCAGTGGGACTTATAAAATGACTGAGGCCCAAATTATTTTGTATTTACAAAGGATGGGTCTTACACTCTATTAGAGGCCCAAAAGTGTTTTAAAGATCAAAATTTAGAGAAAACCCTAACTTTTGAATTTAAAAAAATATAATTTTTCAAAGGAAATTCAATAAAAAATTATATAAAATATCAAATATATTTAAAAACAAGTTGTATACTTTGAAAAATGTTTTGAAAAATCATGTTTAATCACCTGAAAGCTTGAAATTCATTTGGAATGAAATATCAAGGTGGGATTTTCATTTAAAAATGTCTAAAAACAATAAAAATGAAATTAATTACAAAAATTCTAACTATATTAAATAAATAATATAAATTGGATTTTTTTGTAAAATAAAATATTTAAACATTTTTTTGAATTTTGAGAAAAAGAATCAATTCAAAAACACAAATATTCAGAGAGAAATTCATTTTTGAATCAATTAACAAAAATATCAAAATATTCAAAAATTCAAATTTTTGAAAAAGGGCGCCAATGGTCAAGGAAGAGCACGCGTGCACCCTGTGTCTGCAGATTTACATTTTCTCACTTTTCTCCATGATTACTCAATGGTTTTGCACGATTCAAGTATCAATCTTGTTTGTTTTTTAACAAGGATCACAACTATATAGATTAATTGCATTTATATTAAGTATGGAGGAAGAAATCAATGAAAAACCTCAAGAACCCTAATTTCAGCATGAACACAATGAAATTCTATACACGATCGATTCATGGCAATTGATTGAGGGTTATCACTCTACATACATGTATAAACAAGATGGTAACTCAAAAATTCATTCATGATGCATGGATCATAGAGTTTGAAGGGTTCGGGCTTACCTCTTGCAGCCGGTGATCGAGTTTGGTGATGGAGGTGTTGCAGATAGGTTCTAATGATCTGGACAGCTTCCTTAGGTGCCAAGGAGTGTGTTTGAATGCTTAGAGTGGATTGAAATGAGCTAGAACTGGTTGTGGTACCTCAGCTGCAATTCTGTCAAGAACTTGAGCAATTGGTTGGTGATTTTGTGAATTTGATGTTCCAGATGTTGTGTTAGTGTTTAGATCACTCACATATGATGTTTATGAGGTGTGTGTGTGTGTGATTGGTTTGGTTGGAATCACTCTCAGTCTCAAAACCCGATAGTAACTTGAGTTAGAAGGCAAAATTGAAGTGAAAGGGAGATTTTGAGTAAAGCATCAGTTTGGGTGTTTTGGTGTACTCAAACTGATCACAAATGAGCTCTATTTATAGTAGAGCAAGTTTGTTTTGGCTACAATAGTGATTGACAACTGCAGCAGGCCTGTGACAAATGTTGATCCAAAGGAACCTCAAGTCTCCTCTAGCCATTGACTTGAGGTTAGAGCACAGGCTATGAGTCCTCTGGTCCAGGGATAAGGCTTGACTAAACTAGGATAACATTATCTTGATGAATGCCACCTCTATGCATTAGTTAAATGCTTGGAAACAAAATTGACCATTTGGAAGAATCTTGAATTTTAGGAGTGTCATGCCTAAACATAGATCCATGGACTTGTGAGGCTGGTGGATCAGGTTTGTCCCTTGGTTGTTCCCCCTTGAAGTGTGCAGATGGATAACCATGCTTGTTATTGCACAAATTGATCAATTCGAGCAACAATGCACAAATCTGCCTTGCAAAAATCAATGAAAAATGCCATCTTCAATGGATCATATCTTCTTGCTCAAGTTGAGTTATGGGAGGCTCTTGTACTTTTTAAAGAGCCCTCATATGGTACTATCCATGTATAATCATAGTTTGTCTCGGAACTATTTGGATCCAACTGAAAAAACCCCATGAACTTTAATGTCCAAGGCTGGTAATTTAGGCAGATTTTTACTAAGTGTTGAAAAAGTGTCATTTTCTTCATTTTTGCCATTTTGATCACTCCATAACTTAAAATCCATGAAGAATTGGAGTTTGATGTAGTTGAAGCTTTTGTAGAGTGTAGGAAGGCCTACAAATCAGGCTTTGGATCACTCAAAATGGCTGCCTAGATCAAAAGTTATGATCCTTGAAAGTTGGTACCAAAACCATCCAAATTTAGTAACTTAGAAAAATTTTCAATTTTTCAAGGTTACCCCTTTTACAAGTTATCTTGGTTTCTTGATCAATTATTGTTCAAATGACATTATAAATCATATTTTATGAAAATATGAGTCATAAGGATCATTTTTTACAAAAAATTCACGTTTTGACTTTTGGCTCTGGAACAGTTCGGCGCGTGAAAACCCTAATTCCCGACTTTTGGGGAATGCATCCTCTGAGGGTAATTTAACTTTGCAAATGGATTCTTAGGGTTATTTTGAGAATGTTGAGTCACAGGTTGAAGTCTTGGCTCATCCCCTTGTGAAAATCTCACTCTGGAGGTCCCAGTCGTCCAAAACCCTAATTTGGCGACATCGGGTGTTTCGAGGCTCAAACCATTTGAAATGTGGCAACTTTGTGCTTGATTCTTGATGTAGGAGTCCTATTGATCCCTTATGGATGTTTTAAGAGGTTATACAAGTTGAAGATCATGTCATTTCTTGATTGATCCTTTGTCTAAGTGCTCTGAGAGGGCTCAAAACCCTTATTCTTGATTGTAATGGATGCTCAACTATCTCTGGGAGATTGATGAGGCATGAAGGTACATCCATACTGTGGTGATGATTTTCACAATGATGGGAAATCTTGGTGGTCATAATTTGGGGTATGACAAGGATGTGTGCGAAGAATAGCATATAGCTGGTCCGCAAATGGGATGTTTCATCTTGAAATCAAATGTGTAGTCAAATTAACTAAACACTACCCATGCTCCAGGTTAAGCGTAAGGGTTTAGAAATCCAAAGGAAACTTCTGCTTCTAGGCTCGAAGTGGTTAACTAGGGACTAACTCCATCTATCTCCAGTGTTTGGGGAATTAAAATAATGCATGTACATCATCAGCATGATTTTATTTGAAAGCATACAGTTTGCAATTATGGGTATTTCGTTTTCATCATCCTCCCTCCAATCTTTGCTAAAGCAACAATGTGATAAAGTAAGTGAAGTGGAGAACTATTTTTATGTATATTTTTTTCTTTTTTTATTGATATAAGTGAAGAAAAATGAGTGAATACGACATGATTAATTTAAGAAATGCATGATCAATTCATTAATATTACCATTCAAAACAACAATATTTAAAAATAAGTAGTGTTTAACTAGAAAGAAATTACAAATTCAAATGATAAAAGTTATCCAATGATTGCCAGTTCTGAGGATGTCCTCTTGTCTGAACCACTGGCTTGAGAAGGTGCCTCTTGAAGTCTTCGAAATCATTCGGGAAAAAAGCTAACACGCATAACTAAATTACCTTTTTGAAAGGATATGTACTTCTTGTCAATCAACTATTGTACTTTAGCTTGGAAATATTTGTAGTCTTCAGTTGAGTTCCCCATTGACCCAGCATGATATCCACATCGAACATCGGGATCGTACCCCGGAAGGTATAGCTCAAGCAACGACTTTAGGGGCTTGGGCTCTACCAGTGAGTTTCGGACTAGATACGGCAGAAGCTGACTGTATGACATAGGAATTGGATCGACAGGAGCATTCCTTCTTTCCAGGTTGTTGCAAGGCCTATGCTGATTCTGACGCAGATTTTGATGTCCTCGGCCATGGGCTCGTTGTTTTACATGCGGAGCGGTCTAAGGTTTCTGGTATGGCGCTATATGAATTGCTGGTTGCCCTTTTGGGACCCAAAGGTTGATGTCTTCATCGTCATCAATATCAGTGGAATGCTCTCCGAATTCAGTTTTCCCAACAAAAGCCATTGGATTGTTCAGGACAAAGCTATTGGCCTTTGGAATGATGGGATAAGGAATTACCACACGCACTGGGGATCTTTTGCTTTGGGCATTGAGTGGCCTGTTGATCAGGATATCTACCTTGGAAATGTTTCTTCTAAACATTAGTATTTTGTTGTCAATCAGCTCTTTCACCTTATACTTAAGGGTTTTGCAGTCTTCAGTAGTATGTCCGTATGACCCTTATGAAAACCACACTTTACATTTGAGTCGTATTCAGGCAAGCCTGGGTACACAACTGAGTGGAGCTTTTGAGTAAATAACAATGACCTTTGCATTAGTTGTAGAAGCAGTTCGCTATATGACACTGGCAGTGGTTCAAACTGGACAGACTTCCTTACTTGAGTGACTCGAGGTCTAGTATGACCATGATTCTGATCATGTGCTTGATTCCTCGGCCTTGGTTGAGGAACCGAAATTTGATTATGATGCCTTAACTGAGCAGGTTGGGGATAACATCTGGGAAGACCCTCATATAATGGGTTGATCAATGTAGCCTGCGAGGTGGAAGGAAAGATAGGAGTAACATTCCTTACTGTCACATTCTGCTGAATTCTTTTCTTCCTTGCTATGTCTATTACAGCCTTCAGGATCTGGTCCACCTTTCCCTTCACTTTATCCATATCCCTTTTCATCATGTTTTGTTTTAGCATTAAACGGTCCATCAGTTCTGTATCATAAGTGTCGAGTCTTCAAATGGTTGTTTTATGGATGAAAGGTTTAGTGAGAGTATTTTTGTAGGAAATGACATGCACAATACAAATGGTATGTATTTTTTCATTTTTTAGGGAATCCTTCGAATTAATTGTTTAGTTATTCAGAAATGTAAAGGACAAACAATCATAAAGGAACACACATTATTCATTCATAAAAGGAAACATCCATTACAAAGTCTAAAACAAATATTCTCAAAATAGGAAATTTAACAGGAAAGAGATATATAATATTAATTAAACTGCAGATCTGCGAGCTTCACGTTCCTTCAATTCTTCCTTGAATCTCTTCATCATCTCTTGGCAAAGGGAGAGGAAGTCACTCACATATGGAGGAAGTCACTCACATCTGGAGGAACTTTGTCTTCATCTAAAGCCTATATAGCATCTATGAGCTTCCAAGGTAGATCCGTAGCTAGCCAGTTGCAGAATTCTGCTAGACCATTGAGCTTTGCATGATACATGTCTTGGTCACCCATCAGAAATTGTGTAGACTTCTCATAAGCTTCGTAATCATTTACCACCTTTTCTCTTTCTGCCAACCTTACATGACTATCCTTGAGTAGAGCATCATACTGACCTTTCCAATAGTTAGCATTCCTCTTGGCTTTATACGCTTCTCAACACTTCTCATTCCAATCAGCCTTCCTGACTAAAGAAACTCTTGTGGTAGCCTCTTTAAGTTGATGTTCTTGTTCTACACTTGGTCTTGAATAATGGATAGCAGTAGTAAGCTCTCTGGTCTCCGCTCCGAGTTTGTCTCTTATCTGCTTCTTCTGCTTCATAGCAAGCAAAACCCAGTTCTCATTCTCGGCACACTTTGTCCAAGCCCTATCTAATTTCTCCTTGAGGCCACTTAGAAGACTGTCATCTTGATCAATACACTCCTTTGTTTTCTTCCTTTTAGGTTCTTTTTTGTCTACCCTCTCCTCAATTACCCCGAGTTGTGCCTTCTTTCGTTTGAGCTCGTACTTCATGTCATTTTTCTCAGTGGTGACTCTTTGAAGATTCATAAGTAGTCCTTCGTTCTCTTTTTCCAACCTTGCTATTGTGGCTTTGAAGTCCTCAGCTTCCTCATTCGGGATATGAGTAGGCCTAGGTACAGGAAGAGGATGAGACATCTTGATCTCAAAAGGCATTTTGATTATCTTCATCCTTTCTCTAGCCCACTGGAAGTAAGGTTCTTTTGTGATGTTATTCCTTCTTCCTAACTCAGTTTTTCATTTTTTGTTGATTTTCTTCCAAGACTTCTTGATCTTCTCGAATAGTTCAGGGTTTCCCCTTCCCAAGTCATGTAGTATGAAAGCCTCTAAAGCCTTCTCTTCTGGAGGTCCTTCCGTTGGGTATCCGAGCTGCCTCACACAAACATAGGATTTGAATTGACACAACCTCGAGTTCCAATGAGAGGGAGGTTGTGGAATTCACCACGGCTAGATATAACCTAATCGTATGCTTAAGAATACCAAGAGAAATCTGTAGATCGGAGATATCCCATTCTTTGAGCCAAACTAGAATTAGTTTGCTCCACCAAAGGTCATTTCCTTGGAAGGTGTTAGATGATGGAAATGATCTAGAAGGGGGGTTGAATAGATCACTCATTTTTAAACAGATTCGGTGCTTAAAAATTGATTTCAAAAACATGCGGAAGCGGCCGACGAAATAAATTGACTCAACGAACCGTTATTGGTAAGATAGGATATGCGAAACCGAATGGAATTGAATTCAATGAGAAAACAAATCAATAATTTGCCAATTAATCAATACAAGTAATGATCACTTTAGTTTATCCAATTTCCAATGACTTGTGAAATGTAAACTTAAATTGACAATATCACAAACAGTTTGTGTGAGATCAACTTGTCGAACACTTGGTGTGCAAAACACCCCAAGTTAAATTTCCTATGTAATGTTAGTGCAGAATTTTTCACAATTACAGTCCAAGTGATTGTAATGAGTTTTCAAAATAGAATTTTAGCACTACACGAAAGCAGGAATTTTTCTAGCAATGAATATTACACAAACGTAAAAAACACAAATTAAAGAGATAAAGAAAGAGAGAACAACACGGGATCTATTTAGGCAATCCCCCTTTCGTCCTCGCTTCGGGTACGTCTGCCCCCAATTCTAAAACTAGAATTGAGATATGTATTATCAAGTTGCAAAGTTTATACAAAAAAAGCAATAGTCACCACGCACTCAAGTTTAATTGTTGAAGTTGATATTATTCCCTTCTCTCCCCTTGATTCAAGTCGAATCAAGTGCATCAAATGCCTCGAACAAGCCTCTGGTTACCGGTACTTGTTTGAACGAACCCACTATTCTTCAAACCTTTCACTTGGCTGATTTAGATCGCACGACGTTCGACCCCAATTCTTTCTACACAATCCTCCAGTTACTGCTACTTGTTTGTATGAACCCATCATTCTTCAAACCTTTCACTCGGCTGAATCTGTGAAGCAAAGATCTGTGCAAAAATTCCCAAATCCTCAAGATCTTGGAGGAAAAAACCTTAACGGTTTTATTCAAGAAAAACCCACTGAATTCTCAACCCAAACTAGATACGAAATCCTACGTTTGGACGTTATCACCTCGACAATGCAAAAAGATCATCAAAAATGATTATGTGTAATTGTTGAAGAATGCAAGATTGAGAGTGAAGATGATGAGCAAAAATCAGTGTATATTTTCACTTTTCTTGTTCTATGTATGTACAATAATGACACAAATGAATATATATGATGCAAAGACCCAATAACTGAAATAAAAACTTTTTGAAACACAAAGGATCAGAAAAATTAGCTTTTGTGTGCGAGAGGTCGGCCATAGCACTATGGGGTTTACCTGAGCACACTCGAATGCAAAACCTATGTAAAAATCTTAGCGATGCATCGACCGAAACATGGCCATGAGTCGACACAAAGCACCCTTAAAATTAAAAATTGTTCTTCTTACAGTATGAGTCGACCGCTCCATGCATATGGGTCGACGCATGGACACCCTAGAGCAACAAATTGTTATTTCAATAGCATTCATCAACCTTCACATATCTGTGAGTCAACGCAAGGCAGCCAAACTGCCATAAACACCTTTTTGTGTGTATTTTGGTTGGCCTAAACCTTTTTTGGGTTGACCTTAGGTATCCAACATGATCAATGACACAAATTTCATACATGGGATGCTCCTATATGCATAGACACATTTTTACGGAACATTTTATGCAAATTAAAGAATGAATTCAATTTAAGACGCGATGATACCATCCAAAATACAATTACGAGATTATACTAATTTTGACATCATTAAAACAAGGACTAAGGAACCTTGCACTCACATACTCCCCCTTTTTTATGATGGCAAAATCCTTGCAAAATCTTCAACATATCGAGTACTTTGTGAAGCATCCTCCCCTTGATTTTATGCATTTCTCTGGAAAAATAATTCTGATTTAACTTTGTGAAACACTTGTTATTGCATTCTCCCCCTTTGACAACATCAAAAAGAGCAAGGCAATAGGTCAATCGTAATCAAAACATATTCACGTGTACACAATTATACTCTTTGCAATGGATAAAACATCAACAACGATTCACATAAAATGTTGTTATTTCAAGAGATAGAAGCATAAATAAGACAAGAAACATAACGAAAGAAACTTAGTGCATTACACAACCAAATTTGTTCAGTACAAGTTGCAAGTCAACAAAAGCAAACACATAACAAAACATAATAAAAACATGCAAAATGAAACATGACATGCACAACACCAACACAACTCAATCCTCTATGGTCTCCTCCCACTATATGGGTGACCTCTCCCTCTAAAAGAGTAATCCGGATATGCTGCTCTTTGCTCATCTATGCATTCAGTAAGTTCCAAAATAGCCCTGTTTATCATATTGAAACTATTTGTAAAAGAGCGATTCTAACCTTCAGCTGTCTCAGCCATAGTATCAAACCTTTGTAAAATAGTGAAAGCAAATAAATCAAAGTTGTCACTTTGGGCTTGGATCTGGCCCTGCAAAGTTGTGTACCTTTCCTCTTGAAGATTAGCAAGGTTTTATTGTTGAAGCTGCATATTTCTCAACATCTCAAGAACTTCACAATTGTTTGGTTGAGATCGAGGTGGCAACGGAGGCATGTAGGATGAATCTTGATTAGTCCAGTATGTGGTAGGAGGCATGTAGGATGAGCTTAGGGTCGTCTAGCCTGTGTGTTGCCACTCACCCCAGCCTTGATTGGCATAGGGATCTTGCACATGTGAGTGACCCAACCAATCACTGTCATCATGATCATCATCATGATGGTCAGTCTCCATCTGATGAGCTTCATCATCCTCCTCTTCGTCTTTTTCTTCATCCTCATCTGGATTCTGAAATCTTGAACTCGAGGCCTTTGTCTTAACCATGTACCTTTACCCTTGACGGTCCCAAAGATAACCCATCAAAGTCATGGTCTTTTGGCTGAATTTCTGATCACTTGTAATGGAGAGATAGGAGACATTTTGAACAACAATGCCAGCCCTATCAAAAACACTTTGAATAAATGAACTATAGCACAAAGTTGTTCCTCTACCTAATTTTTTAAGAGCATAAATTCTACTAGCAATGTACTACGACCAATGAATCTTTTTCTTATTCTTCAGCAGATAGACCAAATGTACCTCAGCTTGGTCAACTCTTGAATAACCTCCCTTCTTGGGAGGAAGAATGTGAGACACAATCCATTGCAAAATCCTGTCAATAGGCTTTAACCGACCTGTAGTAACCGATTTAGGAAATAAATCACTAGCAACAATGTCTTCAGGATAAGGATCCTTCAACATTGAATTCAGAGCAGACTTGAATTAATAATCTGGTGTCGATTATGTTAAATGAGGATACTCAACTGGATACATACTCAAAAACTCTTCCCAAACTTTACCATCAACTTTTAAGGTCTTACCACCAATTTTGTAACAAAAATCAAGATCAAGAAATTTTCCGTGTATACCCGTATAGAACAACCTAACCATGTCATCATTATAGTTTGTACCACATTCTAAGAAGTTATAGAACTTTTAAAAATCAAGCAGCTCTATAATTTCTGGAATGTGCATACGTTGAGCCACTTTCGGATAGTAAACAAATTGTTTGATGACTGACCTTTTCTTAAATTTCTTCTCAAAAACATCATCTAGTCATCGGAAAGTAAAGACATAGCATTTACCGGAATGTTTGACGGAGGTTGAGATGGAGGTTGTGAATTTCCTGCTCTTGAAGTTGAAGCCCTAGTAGTTCTCTTTCCTGTTACTTTTGAAGAAGCCATGAAAACTCTGTTTTTCCAAGAGATGAACAGTACCCAAGTAGTGATTGATGATGAGGAACCAAGTTGTTCACTAATTTGCAGTTGAAGTTTCTAATTTGAGAGAGTTTTTAGAAATGGGTTTTAGGTTTTGTAGAGAAATTAGAGAGAGAGAGTGTTGGTGATAATGAGAGGAAATGAAATGAAAGGATGCTAATGATGATGATAATGACAATGTAAATTGAAAAGGCACATTGAATGATCATTATTTCCAAGAAAAATGCGGATATGCTTCATTTTCCAAGGAGATTTTGCTGGGTCACGCAGCAATGCGTCGACGCACGTCAAAATTCAAATCTTTGAATCACTTCAGTATGAGTCAACGCAAGGGTCGGCGCATACTGACCCGAATCCAATATTATCTCAAATGAAGTGGCATGAGTCAACCTACGCCCTGTTGTGGTCGACGCATGCAGTGTAATCATAGAAAAATGATAATATTATGTTATGTATGCATCACACAAGAATAAATGACAAGCCCACACATATTTCAAAGATAAAAATGGATTAAGAATGCATTTGAACCATCAAATAAACATCAAGATAACATTAATTATAGCACAATTTCATATATATATATATATATATATATATATATATATATATATATATATATATATATATATATATATATATATATATATATATATATATAATCAAGATAAGTCAAATAGAGGAACGATATTACCTCCAATGAAGATGATTGATGAATACCCTCACATAGCTTGAGCTTCTTAATGTAGTTAATCAAAGTATAGACAAGTATAGATGTCGAGCATACAACCATTCAATTTTAAAAATCTCCTAAAGTGGCATTTGGCAATGGTATAACCCCTCTTGCAACAATACAAGCAAGTAAGATTAACATTAGTGTCACTTTTGTTAACTTGATCTCTAATCACATAAGTGTATTTTTGGTAAGGATTATTCATGCTTTTCTTAAAATAGCAAAAGTGACCTTAGGTTCTAAAGCCTTATCTAGTTTAGCTTTAAGAGTTCTCACTTCTTTTTGCCAAATGTGACAAGTTTCACAACCCCAATTTAACCAAATACTCTTGTCATCCTCAACTTTTGCTTTTGTTGCTTCCACCATAAACTTCTTAAGAGCCTCTAATTTCTTTTCGTAATCGGATATCTTTTTCTCCAAATGAGAGAAAATTTGTTTGTTTGAAGCTAAACGTTTAAAGGCTTCTTTAGCCTCATGGTGTAGAGTATCAAAAGCATGTTGCAATTCAGAATGAGACATTTTATTAGAGTGTTCATACTTAACATGTCTTACCTTTTTCTTCTTCTTTTGATGAGCGGAGAGACAAAGGTTGACTGACTCTTCTTCGTCACTTGAGCTATCTTCACTAGACGACTCCCTATCACTTTCCCAAGTAATGTAAGCTCTTCTACGTTTACTTGGTTTCTTTTGTTGACGATTCTTATCCTTCCCCTTGTCTTTCTTCATCAATGGACAATTTGGCTTATAATGGCCGACTTTTCCATAATTGTAGCAAGACCCTTTTGCTTTACCACTCTTGTTTCCTTCATTCTTGGAGGACCTTTTTTGTCGTCGAAAGTTGATGAGATTCTTGTCTTAATGTTGAATACCATTTTTCCTTATATAATGATTGTATCGCCTCACAAACAACCTCATACCTTCATTTGTATCTTCATCATCATCACTTGATTCACTATCACTTAGGTCTTTTGCGGCTGACTTTGAGCAAGAAGCCTTTAGAGCTATTGACTTCTTTTTCGCATCTTTAGTCTTCTCTTTCTTTTCCCTTTTCTCATGTTGGTCGAGACTAATGAGCACTTGCTCATGTTCCTCAAGCTTTCCAAATAAAGTTGTGATGTCCAAGGTCATGAGGTCATTGTCTTCCTTTATGGCTGTGACCTTTGGTTGCCACTCCCTAGTTATAATAAGCACGCACACTTGGCTATTGGAGTGTGGGAGATGGATCGAAAATTCTTGCTTGGGAAGATAACTGGATGGGAGATAATCTACACTTGGAGGATTTTATGCATCTTATCCCTACTAATTTAGTTGTTTCCCGTGTGGAGTATTTGGATAGTGATAGCATGAAGTGGGATTTGGATATCTTTGAAGGATGGCTATCGCAGGATTGGAAGAATAAAATTCGAGCTTGCCTACCTCCTTGTGAGGGGAACGAAACTGGTGTGTTTTATTTTGCAGGTAACCAAAATGTTACTTTTTCGCTGCAGAAGGTGTACAATAGGGTGGATGGTGTAGAGAGAGGAGGGAATGATGATGACTGGAAGGCTATTTGGAAGATTGTTGCGCTGGAGAGGAGTCAGATTTTCGTTTGGATGCTCAAGCACGACAAAATTCTTACAAATTTCAGCAAAAGCGTGAAAGGGATTGGGCATGCAAGTTGTAATCTTTGTGTCAATGTTTATGAAACTACCATGCATGCTATTAGAGATTGTGTGAAAGCCATGCATATTTGGAAGTCCTTAGATCCAATGAGCATTGTTAGGGACTTGTTTTCCCTGTATCTTCAAAGTTGGATTAAACTTAACTTGAATTATAAAGGAGTTGAAGATAGTAATTGGAGTGATGTGTGGGCCACCACTTGTCATACAATATGGACGTGGAGAAATAAGGAGGAACATAACATAGATTTTTTGAGACATAGAAATCCTTCTCAGTATATCTTCCAAAGAGTGAAAGAGTACAAGGAAGCTAGGAAAATGACAATACATGTTACAATAAATAGTGTGAGAAATATGGTCATGCTAAATACTAATGGAGCAAGTAAAGAGAATAGAGTTGTTGGTTGCGGGGGTATTATTCGTGACACGAGGGGAGATTGGGTTAGGGGTTTCTCCAAATTTTTGGGAAACCGTAGTGCTTTGGGGGTGGAGTTTTGGGGGAGTTTATGAAGAGCTTTAGCTTACCAAAAGGTTAGGCCTTAGGAGTCTAGGAGTTAATGTGGATTCTGAGAGTGTGGGAAGAGAGTTTGAATGTTCATTATTTGGCTTTAATTAGATAGATTAAGAAGTTGATTGCAGAGCATAACTTTGTCTCAGTAAAACACATCTTTAGAGAGGCAAATTTGTGTGCTGATGCTTTGACAAACATAGGATGCATCATAGATGACCTTCGTATTTTCAACGAGGCTTCGGGTGATATAGCTGGTCTAGTGGAAGCTGATAAGCTTTCTGCGTTAGCCTTTCTAGAAGCGGATGGGTAATTGTTTTGTTTTTTGAACTTAGAAACTCTTTGTAATAAAAAAAAGATGTAAGTGTCTATTTTTTTAGTTCTTCTATATTTTCTAACTCTTATGAATAGATAATTTTTAGGCTTAATTGTAATTATGATTCTTCTATATTTATTTTTATTTTTATTTTTATTCTTCTATTTTAAAATTCAAAATTTTGATCTATTTTTTTCTCTCTATTTTAAAATCTGGATTTTAATTGTTGTATATTAATTTTTTATTTATTTATTTTGATCCTCCTAAAAGGTAGTACGCATTGATGTCTCTACACTTATATTAATTTATATTACATTCTAAATACTTTTAAAAATAATATAATATTCTTTACTTTTCGCATGGACTCTTCTCCTTCACTTCTTTTGATTAATTTTATAACATGGCTATTTGTTATCGCTTGTTAGAAATATATTGAAAGGCGAATGAAGATCTAACCTAAATCATTACCCCCAATATCACACTTCATATTTCTTTAAAACTAATTAGACTAAAAAATAAACCTTTCAATTTATTGTTAATTTTTTTTAAAGAATTTTTAAATTTTTCTCAACCTTATAAATAAATCAGTTGAGTCTTCTCCGCTGCAAAAATGAGCTCACTTCAGGTTGACACGTGTACTATTGTTTGAGAGAAATCCTTTTGAGAAAGAAGATGGAATATTGAAATCCTTTAGCAAACCAAGTAGCCCAACAAAAATGGAATATTAAATTCCCATCCTTTACAAACCAAGTAGACCACAAACAAAAATTCAATGTTTCATTTATTCCATTTTAATTTTGTAAATACGAGTATTTGTAAGTGCTCATTAAATATTAAATCATAAAGTTCCCCTCCTTAAATTTTCTTTAACCAAAATAAAAAGAAACACTCAATATACAAAAAAAAATGTATATATTTAATGACATCTAGCCTATATACATAGGCGGTTTTAAGGTCCGGCCAGCCTGGGCATGTGCCCAGGCTCTGGCCAAAAAAAATTTCTTCTCTACACCACAATTTTGAAAATTTCGGCGGTTAAAAAGTGCTATTACGACGGTCTAAACCGCCAAAATAAACGAAAATGCAAAAATATAAAAAATTTCAACCAAAAATTAAATTATGAAAGTGATATTACGCGGTTTTAAACCGCCATAATTAATGAAAATGCAGAAAAATACAAATATAAACTAAAAATTAAATTATAAAAGTGCTATTACAGCTGTTTAAACCGCCACAATTAATGAAAATACAGAAAATACAAATTTAAAACAAAATTAAATTATAAAAGTGCTATTATGGCGGTTTAAACCGCTACAATTAATGAAAATGCAGAAAATACAAATTTAACCCAAAAATTAAATTATAAATTATAAATTATGAAAAAAATACATGTATAATGTTGTAAATTATGGTTTAAATAAAAAAATTTATATTTTTATGCATAAAAATCCAGGTTTAAACCAAAATATTATAAATTATGTAAAAAAATATATTTTTATGCAATTAAGTATACATACATCAATTTTTTTTTTATATTATAATATTTAGATTCAACTACATTACAAAAAGTGCAAGAATTGAAATAAAGATTAAAGTTGCAATTTATGACCAAATTAACCAAAAATTAAAAATCAATACTTAGAAGAAATAAAAATTAACATAAAAGTAGCAATTACTAAAATTAAAAAAAAAACATGTACAGTGTTGTAAAAAAGAAATAGAGAAGAATAAATTTTATCCTCAAATATATAAAAAATATATTAGGACTTTATACAATTCTATAGATCAATTTCTACAATTATAAAAGAAAATATTCGATTTAAAAAAACAATAAAAACAAAATTCACTGTAAAGGAACTGACGTGTCAAAATAAAGGCGGTCAAGACTGCCATTTTCTATTAACACTACATCAGTTTATAAAACAGTAATATTTTAATGTAAATAGTGGCGGTTTTATTAAACGCAATTTTAAAGCCGTCATATTTCATATAAATTTTGCGGTCTTTAAATTTTTGCCCAGACTTCAAAAAAATTCTGACTCCGCCACTGCCTATATAGTTGGTCATTCTAACCAATGCACTGGGATATTAGTTAAGAATTTTAAATAAAGAAAATGTTTCAGTGCATTGAATACATACAATAGTCTTTAAATAAAATAATTATTTCTTTTTTCAGTGCATTGAATACATATATTTTTAGAAAAAAACATATATTTTTAATCACTTAAAGAATACTCAACTTAAGTTTTTAATCTTTTAACCAGTGCCCCCGAGGCACCCGTTAGCATTTTCCTATATAGTTTTGCGTGAATTTTTTACCCAAATAACTCAGTTTTTCAAAAAAATTCCCAAAATACCCCAGTTTTCAAAATTATTCCCAAAATACCCCACTTAGGGTTAGGTATTACACAAGGGCGTCATACCAATTGGCGATCCTTCTTTAAGGGCATAAGGTTGTTGCCAATTGAATTGGAGACACTTTATGAAGTCTCCAATTGAATTGGCGACATAGTTCAAGTTATATAACTCTGTCGCCAATTGATGTGGAGGCAGGGTGTACTTTGTAATTTTTTTGGCACAATGAAATAAAATAATCAATAATTTAATAAAATATTACATTAATTAATGTTGGCGACCGGGTGGATCAAATCGGCCACCGGTTCCACATCCCCTAAGCACCCTCACTCGTTGCACTCGTCCCCCTCGTTCCCCTCGTTGTTGATTCACGTCTGGTGTTTGAGGAGTTGAAGTCTCAAGAACATTCCCAGATGGTTCCTTAAGGATTTCTTGCATTTTCATGAAGTCTTGCGTGTTGAAACTGAGCGCGCGACCCATGCCAGAATAGTTTGGATGTGATGATGGGGTCATTGGTGTGTGGCCTGGACAATTGAAGGGGGACATTGGTGTGAAGGATTCGTTGGTGAAAGGTTGAAATGGTAGTGGTGTTTGAAAGCCATAAGGTTGTTGAGATGGTTGATTGTGTTGGCTAGGGTATGATGTTTAGGCGTTATGGCTATGGAAAGATGTTTGCCCAATTTGGCTATAGTATGATGTACCCTCATTTTGGATGTATCTTGGTGATGTGTTGGGGGCATAGCCATATTGGGTTTCTTGATAGTAATCATTTTGTTGAAGATGGTATTGGGGACGCTCTTGGTATTGTGGTTGGGTGTTTGGCATGTTTAGATGGTTAATGGGTTGGTAATTTTGTTGGGTAGGGGGTTGTGAGTAACATGGCTTTCCAGGTGGGTTAGACGTTGAGGCTTCTTGTGTGTAGGTAGTCTGGCGTGGGTCGTATAAATACCTGTCTTCGGAGACAAACCCAGTTGCAACCAATCTGTACCAAGCCATATAATTATTTGTTGGTATAGATGGGGTTAACATCACTGGCTCACGTAAGACATAGTTGCTGCGGTTCATCCATTTACGGTGCTCAATTTTTGCAAAAAATCCTTCCAGTTGTTAAACTCCCATTGATCATTAACTCTTTTTAGATGTCATTTACTGATGTCAACAGGCGGATCTGGGATATTTTGATGCATTCCAAATTGCAGTTTGACACGGTAACTGTTGTGTATCTCCACAATTATGAATCTGATGATCGGGACACATGCAGTCCAAATGGCAGCATCTTCCTCACTGACTTCATGTAGGTCTTCCATGCTTAGATATGGACGCCATATGAACTGAAGAAGAGAAAAATATTAGAAAATAAATAGCTGATATAAAAGAAGAGAAGATGTTTAGGAGGACTTACATTTGCGGGTGTTAGGTGATCTAAAAGATTACGGTATTGAATGATACAATGTTTCGGACATCTATTGTAACTCATACCCTTAGCCGACCATCTAAAAAACAAGAAGTGAAAAATCAATATGTCAGACACAATAATTTGTAAGGTGAAAAAAATATATTAAGTTATTAACTTACTTTTGCGCATACGGGAAGGAAAAGTTGTTGTGGTTGACGGGCGCTAGGGATGGCAATCTAAACCAACCCCAAGCTTAGAGCAAAACGGCGCATCCAAAAAAAGTATATGTGTTTTTTTTGGCGCACTTACACAAAGAGCTATACAAATAAGATAGACAAGCGGAACCCCAACTATACTGTCTTGTTTGATTTAGATCACTCAATAAGGGTAAGTACATAATGTGCATAGAAGAACCAGTACCCTCGGGAAATAAAAATAAACCTATTAAAAGCATATGGTAACACCTCATTTTCTGTATTTTCATTTCTTTTGTAGCATCTGCAGTTAATGTAAAATCGGCGTACCATGATTTTAGTTGCGAGAGCAAGCTACCTTGGCCTCTCAAGATCTCATCTAGCAAGTCGGCACCCAAAAGTTCCATACAAATTGATGGGTCAAGGTTTGTTGGTCTATTGACCGCCTTACCATCAATACATAAATTGGGTAACATGTACACATCCTCTAGGGTCACGGTACATTCACCGGTTGGAAAAAAGAAGGTGTGTGTCTCTGGGCGCCATCTCTCTTGCAAAGCTAGTATAAACTTTGCATCAACCGAATAAGACATGATTTTACTTACATGTCCGAAACCGACGAGCTCAATATATGGTTTTATTAGTTCGTCGGGTGCAACATATTCATGGGAACGAGGCCGAAATCTAGAAATTTCCTGCATAATTATCAATTTAGAAACAAAATAATTAGAGAGATTAAAAAATAATAGACAAAAAAAGATTTAACAAAATAAATAAAAAATAACAAAGACACTAAAAATAAATAGAGACAGTAAAAGTAAGTAGAGACAAAAAAATTTAACGCTTACATAATCTGCGATATTTGCGACAGTACCTCTATGTGTTTCACTCATTATCAACATACCCTTTACAAAGGGTCGCCACTCCAATTGGAGACTGACCCTATCTACTCATTAGCCTACGCCCTAGCTGGAGTCTGCCTTATGCATGCATAGCATGCTGACACCCAGCTGGCGACACAGTCATTAAAGGCTGAACCATGTCGCCAATTAATATGGCGAATGCATTTATTTGTTTGAAGCATGTCGCCAATTAATATGGCACATATCCTTGACTGCATTAATATGTCGCCAATTAATATGGCGAGCATGTTACGTATTTATTTGTTCTATTAATATGTCATTTGCATGCATGGATAGTAAGTTCCCAAGCCAAGCAAAAATATTAAGTCTGTCTCAAACAAGTCCTATCAGTATGTCATCTGCACAGAGATACCTTGTTAACGCCTATTACAACGAAGATACATATGTCTCCGATGTATCTGGGTTTGGTTTTCAAAGCACCGATATTGTCTGGTTCGCAGTCAATAGAAACACAAGTTTCTTGCATTTCAAAGAAAGGTTGGAATCGAAGTTAGGTCTTGGTCCTATAGCACAAATAATATATCAAAACCCTGTTTTTTTAAACCAACCAAGTTAAATTTTATCCACTTAAATTGCGAGATGACGAAGATGTTGAAAATATGTTCGTCAGTCACGAACATTCTGGTTTTAACTATATTGAGTTGTATACATTCCTCCAACAAAATATTCCATCTCAAAAGTCTCAGATCATAAATCAATCACCAGGTGTAGACTCAGATGAAACCGAAACAGAATACTCAGATGAAACTGAACCAGAGGTCAACGTCGTTGATGAATAAGAAGAAGGAAGCGAGACGATGGTCGATCACATGTTGAACGACAACGATGAGGATGACAAACAACTTCCCATACCTCCACGTCATGTATATCGTCCGCCTCAACATATGACAGACTTGGACTTGCAATACGATGATCCATCCGCAGATATATTTCACAACCCGTATATGCGGTCAGGGAGTGAATTAAAAGAAGGAGACAAGTTTCGTACCAAAGAAGATTATGTACGATCCATAAAAAATATCACATGGATAACTCTATTGATTATAGTGTACACCGAACGGATTCGAGAAGGTATGTCATTACTTGTCGTAATCCACTTTGCAAGTTTCGGCTGGTTGCTTCTTACAGAAAAATAAGCGATTCTTGGAAGATAGCTTCCATAGAGCCACCTCATAGTCCACAAATATTGTTCAGGATCACAGAAAGCTAAGCGCAGAATTGATATGTCAATACATTTTGCCGCTCGTTAATAAGGATCTTTCAGTCAAGGTGAGTATAATAATATCTCATATCATGACGAGGTATAATTATACTCCCTCTTATAAGAAGGCGTGAATTGCAAGGACAAAGGCTGTTGAAAAGGTCTTTGGCAATTGGGAGGATTCGTACAAGGAATTACCGTGATTTTTGGTAGCCTTGAAGACATACACACCGGGAACGGTTGCAATCATGCAGACAATGCCGGCATGTAGGCCAGATGGAACCATTGTTGATGGAAATGTCATCTTTCACCGTCCTTTTTGGTCGTTTCAACCATACATAAGAGGTTTTGCATTCTGCAAACCTGTTATTCAAATTGATGGAACGTGGCTCTACTGAAAATACAAGGGCACCTTGCTTATGGCTGTTGCACAAGACGACAACAATAATGTCTTTCCTATAGCTTTTGCTCTGGTTAAGGGCGAGGCCGCTTCTTCTTGGAGTTTCTTCCTTAAGAATCTCAGAACACATGTCGCTCCACAAGCCAATCTCTGTTTGATTTCAGACAGGCATGCTGCTATAGAGAGTGCCTACAATAAACATGCTAATGGGTGGCATAATCCTCCTTCTACCCATGTATATTGCATTATACATATTACACAAAACTTCATGCGTGCAATCAAAGACAAGCACCTTCGCAAACAGGTTGTGAATGTTGGTTATGCTTTAACTCAACCAACATTTCAATACTACCTTAACGAAATAAGAATGTCAAATGCAGATGCAGGAAGCTGGTTGGATAACATTCCACTGGAAAGGTAGACAAGAGCTTTTGATGGTGGCTGTCGTTGGGTCCACATGACGACAAACCTTGTGGAGTCCATGAACGGGGTATTCAAAGGAATTAGAAACCTTTCAATCACTGCTTTGGTGAGATCAACCTATTATAGGTTGACATCACTTTTTGCAACAAGAGACGAAAGATGGAGTGTAATGTTAGCGTCTGGTTAAGTATTCAGTGAAAGCATAATGAAATTGATGAAAGAGGATACTATCAGAGCCATCACACATGCAATTACAATCTTTTACCGTCATAGGCAAACATTCAGTGTAGAAGAAACAACAGACCATAATGAGGGAAGGCCTAATTTATCATATGTTGTCAGACTAAACAGATGTTGGTGTGACTGTGGCAAGTACCAGGCCTTCCGCGTACCTTGCTCACATGCCATTGCAGCATGCACACATGCTCGTCGGGATGCTTATGGCTATCTATCTAATGTTTACAAGGTGATTAATGTTATGAATGTATACAACAAAGGCTTCACAGTGCTACCAATGGAGGATTATTGGCCTCCATACCAAGGTGACATAGTTTGGCACAACGATGAAATGAGAAGAAAGAAAAAGGGACGCCCAAACAGCAAGCGTATAAGAACCGAAATGGATACCGCTGATAAAATGATAAGATTATGTAGTATCTGTCGTCAGCCTGGACACAACCGAAAAAATTGTCCCAATGTCGGAGGAACATCTGCATCATAATTTAGCTTATCTTTTCATTTGTTGTAACCAAATATTTTCATATATTGATGGGTCTTTGTTACAACAATGTTAACAACAAAAAACACTAACACAAACAATACAAACAACACTAACAACAAACAACAATGTTAATAATAAACAACACAAACAACATAATACATTCCTAACTGATTACAACAATCAAACTAATTTCATTCGGTCCAAACATGACTTCCCTCGCATCTTTGTCAGTTTTCACACGAACTCATCCACCCAGCCGATCAAGTCTCTCGATACTTCGGATTTTTTCCCCTTCACCAATGTCTCCCTCCAACCACTGATTCAGCTCCCTCTTAAGTTGATTGAAACTTTGTATGTTCCAAAATAGCATGTCGATCGGAGGCTTCTCTCGCAAAAATACGACTTTTCCCCATCAGCGACGATACATTTTCTCAGTAGAACAAAGATATGAGATGAGATGTGGAACTAAATGATCAGAACACCTCTATTTATAGTAAAAAAAATTCAGTTTCTAGGGAGTCTCCAGATGAATTAGCGAGTCCCTTATTTGCCTTGAACCATATCGCCAAATTGAATTGGAGACTTTATGAGGTTCTCCAATTCAATTGGCGACAGCCTTTTAGACTTAAAGAAGGGTCGCCAATTGGTATGACGCCCTTGTGTAATCCCAAACCCAAACTGGAATAATTTGGAAATAATTTTAAAAACTGGGGTATTTTGAGAATTTTTTGAAAAACTAGGTTATTTGGATAAAAAATTCGTTTTGCGTAGTCTATAGATACATTATATTTTAATTTATGAAAAAAATATTAAGAGAGTAAATAACTGGTTGATCAATGTAACTATTTCTTGCTCTAGACATTTTATTTTTACGAAGGTGTTTGCGAATTGATTGGTTTGATTTTAAAAGAATCTGATATCAAAATCAATCGAATTTGTATTGAAAAAAATATGTTGGTTGATCGTTTTACTTCTACGTTAGTGATATATGCATTATATAAATTAATTATGATTAATTTGAATAGATGAATTTATTAGTATAATTTTAAAAATCTATTATTTCAACCAATTAATATTGATTTAGTTCAGCTTTTGTCCGAACTAAAAGCATGTATCAATTCAAACACCATGTTTGATTCGATTTCAATTTAATTTGAATTTGCCCAAACTAAGTAATGCTTTGACGTTTAGTAATGCGATGAGATTATATCCTTTGAACCCAAATTGAGTGGTTAGAAATAAGCACCTAAATTATCTTTCTATAAACACTTGGAATTATAGTGATCCTGATATTATTCTGTATGTTGATTGGGAATTATGCATTCCTTTTCGGTAAGTGGGTATTGTTTCTTTTTCATGTGATAAATAAAGTTTAGGATGGAGACATATACTCTATTTCTTGAAGAACAAGAACAAGGAGAGGAGCTATGTCTCAAAGTTATGCAAACAATTTATACGAGTGAAAAATATTTTTAAAAAATGTTATTTTGAGACCAATTTCTTATATCAATATTGTATCTTACTATTCACAAATACGGTAAATAATAACATTAATAATTTTGACTGTATATTTTTATCTTCATTTAAAATAATTTTAATTAATAGTATGTAAAAATTTGGTTAATACATTTTATAGTTTGATTAATATAGTTTAACGTTAAAAAATAATCTTACGTGAGAAAACAAAATTAATTAATTGAATGTAATATGTTGGTTAATATAGTTTATAATATGGTTATCGACTACTATGACTTTAGAAAATAGTTTTACATGGTAAATCAATTTTGTTAAATGACATGTGCTCTGTTGCGGAACTAGAAATTGTGATGATTGTAGAAACTACAGTGGAACTGAGCTTCTGATGTGATGTGTTGATAAGACACAGTGGATCCAAAGTTGTGATCATGGTGCTTCTTGAACTAAAGAGACCGATTTTGATGCGGTGTCGTTAATCGGTGTTGTTATCTCCGATGCGGTGGACTCATGGGGATACCCGTATGATTAGCACTCCACCCCCAAGTCAATATAAGGTTCAAGATAGTGGAAGTGAAAATGGAGATTAGAGTTTGTATACTTTAGAACCCCTTACGAAGGCCTGACAGAGTAGGCTAGATAATGGATCTCATTTTATTGTTCCTTTGGCAGACACGAAGCAGTGAGTCTCGGATGTTTGGCCGGTGCAGAGCGGTGGGTTCAGGGTCTTTGGTCGACACGAAACTGTTGCCCCCATGATTCCTCGAACATGTTTGCTGCTGGGGGATTCTTTCATTGACAGTGGTCGACCTCAAAGGAATTCCATCTAGGTGTCGATTGGCATGCGCCGCTTTGGTTTTGCCAAAGCATGATGCGAATGTGAACATTAAACACAATCCCATCATTGAAACATGTTAGAAGATAGGTTTCGATCTAGAGGGGGTGAATAGATCACAAATTTTACAACAAAAAACTTTTGGCAAAAATCTGTTTTCAAAATATGGTGCAGCGGAAAAACGAAACGGATCGAATCGTCTAGCCGAACCTACTATCTAAAAGCAATATACGTATCGCAAACCAAACGAAGTGATAACGAACTAAAATCTTCAACAACAATAATCAAGCTACGAATAAATTAAATGCAATGCTAATTGTAACTCGTATATCCAATGAACCAAAACACAATCAAAATACGCACAAACAATTTATCGAACACTTGATGTGAAATCGATAACAATTGGAAGTATAGTTTGTTTTGTTGATGTTAAAAACCTATCACAATCAAAGTGATTGTGATTATATAAACAACAACACCTTTAAAAGATAGTAGAAAACAATTTTTAATCGAATTGATCAAACAACGACGAACTCGATAAATTGCAAAATCAGCAGTAAAAGAGATAAAGAGATGAAGAGAGAGAGAGACCAAGATTTGTTTAGGCAGTTCTCCAATCGGCCTCGCTATGGGTACGTCTGCCCTCAATTCAAATTCGAATTGAGATAGTGTTATTAACATTTTCTTTGCAAATATGTTTATACAACAGATGAAGAATGCAAAGCCCAAAAACCCTATTGTTTTGTGTTGGTTCTTCCACCTCTAAACCCTTGATCAAAGCTTGATCAAGTGACCATTAATGCGGCTACAATCCTCCAATTATCCCGAGCACGCAACTTGTTGAAACCCAAGATTCCCGAACACAATTCACTGTCTCGCGCTACTCCCTTGCAAGGAAACCACCTTGTCCCAAGGCTTTCACTCGGTCGAATATGTGTTGACGTGATCTTGTCAAAAACCTTCAAATCAACCTGGTCTTGAAGGAATACCCCGTCTTGGTTTTCTTATTTGAAACACACAAAGCTCCCAACCCAATATTCTCGGTTACACCAAAACTAATTGGACGTTATCAACCCTAATCTAGATAGTCACCTAATCGAAAAATGATTATGTGTAGTTCAATTGTGTGTATGCATATAAGAAGGGATGAAGATGATGGAAAACTTTGTAATCTGGTTTCGTTTAGGTTTTATTCACTAGAAAACCTTGCCTAGAAGATGATGCATGTATGAGTATATATAGGTATGTGAAGAAAATAGGCAAAAGGATGCAAGAAAAATAAGACGCAAAAAGAATTTTTCAAGTTTTAACTTGCATAGGTTGACATATGAAAGTCGTAGGTCGCCCTATGAAGGTGTTCAGGCTGGCCTGTGAGGCGACCTAAAATGCGACCTGTGGACAGAATCTACATGCTTCGTTCTTGGAGCAAGGGAGCCGGCCTGAAACATGGATGTTCCGACCTATACTAAAGTTAAGGCTTCCATAGGTCTGCCTGATCACGTATAGGTCGGCCTATGTTGTTGTTTTGACCAACAAACATGATTTTTGGTGTGTATGGCATACCTAAGACCAGTAATACTTGTTTAGAGACTCTTTTTATGCATCATAAGGCTAAGGGGACAAATGAGCATCTAAGTGTATGTTATACCATCCAATATAAAAAAGAGCTACATTGTACTATACTATCTTGTCCCTTGTTTGACATCATTCAAAATCTGGTTGAATTTGAGACAGATTCTTCAACTTCTTTTCCACTTCTTAGCTTTATGGCTTGGCATGTTTCAACATTCTTTACTCAGCAGGTGTAGTAGGGTTTCAGCGGAACTAAGAAGAGTTCCCATGTTCCTTAAACTCAAAGTAGTAGCTATTTACCCTACTTGATTTTCCAAGTTCTTGATACTTACTCCTTGTGCTTGAAACTGATTCTTTGCTTCTTGAATAAAAGACTTCAAAACATTCTCCAGCTGGTTGTTGCTCAGATTTTCCCCATCGTAGTTAGGAGTAGGAAAACTAGGAGGAGCTTGTGATGTTGTTGTTGTTTGCGGCTTTGGTTGATTTTGATTATTACTCCAAGAAAAATTTGGATGGTTGCGCCATCCTGGATTGTATGTGTTGCTGTAAGGATTGTTGTATCTATTATTGGTGTTGCCAACATAGTTGACTGATAATGGATTTAAAGAACATTCTTCAAACAGATGGGGTCTTCCACATTAGACACAGGCAATCGCAACCGTGTCAGTAACCACCTTTACTGGCTCTGGTCTTGGTACTTCATGAGTCATCATATTCTTCATCATCTGGTGAATTTGAGCCACTTGAGCTGCAAGAACTGTTGTCTCAGTGACTTCATGAACTCCAGCGGGTTTTTTGTGAGTTGAGTTTACAGCAGCCCTAGTGACAGGCCACTAGTATGTGTTGGCCGTAATGCTCTCAATCAACTTGTAACCGTCTTCATAAGATTTGGACAAAAGAGCTCCACCACTAGATGCATCTAGCATATTCCTTGAGGATGGAATTAATCCATTGTAGAAAGTCTCAAGTTGAATGCAGATGGGAATCCCATGATGAGGGCATTGTCTTAGTAACTCTTTAAATCTTTCCCAAGCATCAAACAATGATTCGTCATCTCCTTTCCTAAATGAAGTAATCTCATTTCTCATCTTTGCATTCTTTGAAGGAGGGAAGTATTTTGCTAGAATTTTTTTGCCAAAGTATTCCATGTAGTGATGGAATTTGGTTCCAAGGAATTAAACCAGATCTTGGATCTATCCCGTAGAGAATAAGGAAATAACCTTAACCTAAAGGCATCATCAGTCACGCCAAGAATCTTGAAATTGTCAGAAACATCTAGAAATTGTCTTAAGTGCAAGTGTGGGTCTTCATGAGGAGAGCATGAATATTGACCAGGGGTTTGCAATATTTGGAACATCATAGGTTTGAACTCAAGCTGTGGTGCAGTGATCTCTAGTCTAACAATACCAGTGCTCATGGCAGCTGGATCAAAGACATCACAGTCTCTGATGTTGCGCCCCCTATCATTGGCAATGCCAATGATGTCTTGCTCATCTATGACACTTTCTGGTTATGTCTCATCTGATGATGATGACGAAGCTTCTTCGTCTGTCTCCACGTGCACTTCTTCCTCTGATTCAGCCACAGCTGATGTAGATGGATCTCCAGATGGTTATTGAGAATGCAAAAATCTCCTTCGCGCTCTTAGAACTCTTTCAGGTTCAGGATAACCACTTTAAACTGGTTGTAACGACCTACGCATGCAATAGCTTAAACCTGTCGTAACACCAAATCACAGTAAAAACGTTAAAGGCTCAAATACAACCTTTAAACAAAAATAACAAATACAGTAGTTCAAAGTGTATCTACCACTCCCCGGTAACGAAGCCAAAAACTTGTTGTCTGCTTTCTAAGTGTTTACTCTAATTAATTGTTTTAAAGAAAAGGTGTCACATGCAAGTATACATGTATGTTTGATTGCAGCAAGTGATAAAATAAGAGATCGTACCCACGGGGAATGATGTATCTTTGAACTTTAAAGTATTCAATTCTTGTTTAAAACTAGTATGAGCAAGGTAACAAATAATAATAATGGTAACAGCTAGAAAGTCACACTATAAACTACAAACTTAAATAAAGAAAGATAAAATATCAGAGAGAATGATCGATGAGCTAATATCTATTAATAAATTGCTGCTAAACAGTTTCCATGATGTGAAGTGTCGTGCCTCAAAAGGTCAGAACATGATTTAGTGGGTATTTCTACAACATCAAAGCATACATAACTAGGGCAAGGGAACAAATCTCTAAGTCTCACTTATAACCCTAAAATGTGTTTGGTTTTAGTTCTGCAAAATCTTTATGGTCTCAACTTCTTATCTCTAAGCAAGTTGAATTAAGTGAATATCTCTATCCTACTTTGTTAACCACTTTTATTATGAAATCAGCATGTTGTTGGATCTCTCTCAACCACATACTTGTACCTTTTTCTAAGTTGATCATTCTAAGAATCAAGTATATTGCAATGAAAACACATAACAAAATAAGGCACTAACAACAAATCATTTCAATGTAAAAACAACTTTATATTAACTTCACTTTGCTCATCAAATACGAGTTTAGCTCATAATGAGCTGAGTATAAACTACTGGAATGAAAATACAAGATAACATATTCTTAACAAAAATATAGAAAAGAAATGACAACCTAGTAATAACTTGAAGATCCTTTGCGTTGGGTAAACAACATCAGACCTTCACAGTCACGACAGTTCCAAGCAGTGAGTACAGGGCTGGATGAGAAGAAGAAATATCTCTAATCTTCTTAATCCTCAAAGTAATAAAACTAAAAATAGTAAATATAATGTGTGCTCTCTAGCTTGTGATCTCTCTTCATTGCTGAACATGGCTTGCTTTTTATAGACATTTTGAATGAGAATGGAAGTTGATGGGTCTTGGATCATGGGCTTTTGGTGGGAATAAGGTTCAACCCAAATCTAATCACAAATAATTCCAGATGTCCTTTCTTCCTGAAGGTGAGAGAAAGACACAAGAAAGGGGGGGGTTTGAATTGTGTATTTATTCTTTTAACAACTTTTCGCATCTTGTCGTTAAAGTACTTAGGATAACATCAGAGTTCGTTGAGAGACTCTGACTAACGAAGTTACATTCAGACTTGCAATGCATGAAGCATGAGAACCTACAAGATTCTGAACACTATGAGTAACATTCAGAACTTGCAGAGCGGAAGCTTATCAGAGTTGCAAGGTTCTGACTTGCTTGTGTAAGGCTCTGATACACAATATAGAAATATGAACAAGACATTGAGCATAAGAGTAAAGAACACACAATATATCCTAGTTCACCACAAAGGCTAATCCAGTCCACCCTCCTCAGGTGATTTCGCCTTGAACACAAGGTCTTAATCCACTATAATCAATCTCGATTACAGATGCACGGGCAACAACCGGTGACTAACCATTTTCACAGCCGCACTGTGACTAACATACAATGAACCGTTCAGGGATTCGACTTAATGAATATAATGAACATTGACCTGCAGGTTCCAATCTCGCAAGATCTACTGCTAGGCTTTCACAGCTAGACGTTCAGGGATTCATCGCAATGAATATAACGCTACTGACCCTATTTCAGGATTTTCCCACAATGACATCTCGACGTTGTCTTCTCAAGTCTCCGGTCACACTGACCACTCAAGGAATCCTAATTCACTAAGAATTAGTTTTATAGGAGATTAAAAAGATGCTTCTTAACAAGCAGATTACTCCTAAGTTTAAGTACAAGGAACACACAAGTGTTCAAGCAAGATATGAGCAATAACTCATTGCTATCCTAAGAAACTACAAAGATGTATAATGATTTGACAGTGGTTGACATCTTGTAGATCTTCTTCTTCTTCGTCTTCGTGGGTGAGCAAGCTATGAGCAACAACTCCTTGCTTCAGATCTTCAATGTAGCGCTGACGAGAAGGTGGTTGATGACTTGACTGATTTGCAATGTTATCTTCTTCATCAACAGCTTCTGTACCAATTCATTATTGTTGTGTTGAATGATGATCTTTGAGCTTCAACAACAATGGCCATGTGTAAATGGTGATAGCTTTGGATATTCTAAGTGTTACAACGAGAACTCATCGTTGTTGCTATCTTCACACAATGACTTTGATCAATTAGCCATTCATGGACTGAATCGATTTCCTCAGAAGCGAGAACTCTTTCCTTTAAATAGCACAGTTGAAATATAGCCGTTTGAAATACTGTTGGCTGTTGGAAAAGAGACGTTGTGTAATAATTAGTTGTACTGACACATCTCTTTTTTACTGTGGGAGAAGTGACGGGATATCTTCTTGAGCAGTGTGTACAGATGTTCACAACGGTAACATTTGACTTCCAAACTTCAGAGGCTTTTGATGGTAAATTGATGAAGCATGAGTAGCGTCTTCTTAAAAGGATATCTGATACGTCAAGTCATCAGTCATCTAAAGAAGTCCATTAGGAATCAGTCTTCAAAACTTCAACACTTGTCTTTAAGAACATTATCCTTTACGTCTTCAAGTCTTCCGAATCTTCAGAACTCGTCCATTAGGAATTCGTCTTCAGAGTCTTCAGCACTTGACTTCTGGAACCGTAATCTTTAAAACACATAAGTCTTCAGAGTCTTTCTGCACTTGGTCTTCAGAGCCTTCCGCCTTCAAAACTTCAAGTCATGAGAGTCTTCAGCACTTCGGTTCTCTTCTTCAGAAGCTTCGCAATCTTCAGAATCTCGACCATTTTCAGAGAGCATCCACAAGAGCATTACAACAGCAATATCGGCATCCTTGGATCTGACTGATCACGATCAGATACAGAAGCATTCTTGCTTCTTGCGACTTATGTCACACATAGTAACTTCGCATATTATCAATTACGCTCATCTGGCTGGTGCTTATTGGATCTGATAACTTCTATGAATATGATCTGCACACAACACACGTTAGAACATAAAATGGTTCTTTCACAAATACTTATTGTTATCATCAAAACATATATTGACTTGTAGAGACAACTCTTGCTCTCACACTTCCTTCATGAACAAGCTACCAGGTACAGACAGCATTTGGAGACAAGGCGTCTTTGGAAGGCTGCTGCAGCAGGTAGTGGCGCAGAGCAGACGGCGGGTGGCTGGGTGCAGGATGTGCTTTTGCAGGCGTGGTCCCCACTATACCCTCCTTTGTCTTCTAGAGTCTTTGATCTTATCTTGATGCTTCATCTCCTTCTTGACACGAACCTCTGCCACTTATGCCCTAGTGATAGACATTCTTCCAAGCTCTTGGTGGATTTTGCATTTAATAAATCTTATCATCTCTCTTCCTCTTAGCTTCATTCTGCTCAGACTATGTCTTGAGGTGCCACGCCTCAGCTTGCCTTAATCTGATTTGCTTTAGGACCAAAAACACACAATAAACCATAAAAGGTGCAACTAGTGCACTAAAGGCAAATTCATACTTAAACAAGTGAAATATAAATAAATCTACACTGTCCACTCGAGAGTATCCACCTTTTATTGGGACGCAGAATATGAGAAACAAGCCATAGAAGAATTCTTGGAGTCATTTTGAATTGGCTGACTGCTACAGCCTTATTACAATCTTCTGATCTTGGGGCTTTAAGCATTTCATTGAGATGAACGTTCCACTCAAAATCCTTATGAGCATGAGTGTCTGTTACCAAAGGATCAACTTCATCCTCTACATGAAGATCGCTTATGGTAATGTCAAACAGTTATTTCCAAACATCATCATTGACTTCATAAACCTTATTCCCAATATTGAATTTGAAAGAAGATCCATTCTACTCATGCAGTCCGGGATAGAATACACGAACCAGATCCTCGTTGTAATCTTGTGACAAATGCATAAAATAATTTATTTGCTGGTGTTCTACGAGTCAAGCCACAGTAGGAATTTCCAAACTTCCAACAACAAAAGCCTTCCATACATGTTGTTTCATGACAAGGCGATGCAGAAATTTCTCTTCAAATTCTGTAATGCAGTTGTCAGAAACCAGAGATAGCACAGTGTCTAGAATGGCTGATAATGATGATGATGCATTAGCCTTCTCACTCTTGCTTCTCGCAGTTTTGGGAGCCATTTGGATTGACAGGAGTTTTTAGCGGAATTGAGATGTTTGAAATAATATGGAAACTGATGCCAATTTATAGGAAATGAGAGAAAGAAAAGGAATTCAGAATGTTCATTGTTACAAGAATTTGGAGAGTAAGTTGATTTAATGTCATGAAATGAATGTCATTATTGATGAATTAAGAACATAAAGAGGAGTTATATTGGTTGACTGTAATTTGAATAGCAAATGACTCACATTCATGAACCAACCATGAAAGTTGGAATATGAAAAATGTCGGTCAAATGAGCCATAAATCGTCCACTTATTTGTCATAGGTCAGCCTATACGATAGAATGTGCCGACCTATACTGTTAGTTTTTCTGAAAATATCCAATTTTAATTTGCATAGGCCGACCTATACGAGGTCAGGTCGACCTATACTGAACAAGTTAGAAGAATGATTTTAATTCACATGACACAGGTTGACATATTCGATTATGTTTTGACCTATAGACTTCTCATTTGAAGAATTTGAATCAAATGAACTTCTAGACACTACCAATGACTCGAATTAAACTCATGCATACTACCTTGATTGAAGACTCTGTATATGATAAGGTTTGGTGATTTGTTTGTTTTAATCATGTAACATATAATCATGCAAGCATGACTTGGTCCAAGATACAAATGAATCATAATGACATTTATGTATGGTTACTATAAACAAGTAAAATGCAACATACAGCAGTCACATTTGATATTTTTGGAAGTAAACACATATCACAAGCATCACACATAGTTCATCACATATCCTTATGAAATAAATAGGTAAGAGAAACACTTACATACATAGCAAGAAATAGGGTTGAAACGATATTACCTCACCACACACAAGACGGGGGATGCACAAGTATTCCACGTAGAACTTTCGAATGAAAGTTGAAATGAATGCAACACGTGCCACGAAACACAAATAAGACCAAAACATTCTTACCACTTTCCTTCTTGCACAAATCTTTGGAAGTGAGATTAGTAATGTATCCAAGAACATCATTTGATGATTATTTACTTAACTATGATGAAAAATCAGGCTTCTTCTCATGTTTCATCAATTTAGGTTGATCACTCCTAGTTTTATATACTTTAGCAAGTCTAGTCAAATATAACCTGCATAATTAAATATAACATCCTTCTGACACTTCTCTTATAGCTTATTAGTAATCATTCACACACTTTTACCACTTAAAAAAACACAAAGAGTTAACCTTGTTGGTAACAAAATCCTCCTTGTTAGTCACATAGATCAAAACAATAAGGACATGTTACCGTGTTGTGCCTGGATGCTCTACGAACAAGATTACATACTCTCTCCATAGAGTCAAGACATTTTTCCTGAATGATTAACAACTTGTGGTAGGTACCCAATCTTCATTGGGTCCTTGGGGATTAGTAAAACCTTGATTGCATTTAGGGATCCATTTAAAGACATCATTAGAAACATGGAGTTTCCTAACTCTTCACTTTGCAATAGTGTGTCCCTTTTTGCAACAGTAGTGACAAGATAAGTTTAGAGAAGATAACCTTTTTCTATTTGGTTCCTTTTTAACATAACTATACCTCTGATACAGATTGTGAGTTGGAAAGTCATACTTGGAAGTATCTATAGCAAAAGTAACCTTGGGTTGCAAAGCCTTATCAAGTTTAGCTTTAAGAGTCCTTGACTCCTTTTGCCAAATGTGACATGTTTCACAACCAAAATTGCACAAAGATCTAGGGTCCTCATCTTGTCCTTCTAAAATATTTGACATAGATTTCCTTAGCGCTTCCACATGTCTTTCATTTTCAGCAATCTTAGCTTCCAAATGAGAGATGATTATCTTGTTTGAAGCTAATCTCTTGAAAGCATCTATGGCTTGTCTTTGTAGATTCTCAAAGAATTCTTGAAGTTGAGAAAAAGCTAAGTCATGAGAAGCCTGAAGTTTAGAGTGACTTACAACCTTTTTCTTTCCTTTGTTTTCCATATAGCAAAGCTTGGCCAGTTCCTCACTTGAAGTAAATCTATCATTAATTGACGAATCACTTTTTCTTTCCCAAGCGGCATAAGCTCTTCTAGCTTTTCTAGACGTTTTATGACGGCCTCTTTCATTCTTGATTTTTGGACACTCCAGTTTATAGTGACCGGGTTTACCACAGTTGTAACACGTACTTCGTGACTTACCCTTTGTGCTCTCATCTTCTTCTTTTGAGGAACTTGATAACCTTCTTGATTTATCACGATACTTGTTGGGATATTTGTCGCCGTGTTTTAACATGTATTTATTGACTCGCTTTATGAACAATCTCATATCTTCTTCGTCGGATTCATTGTCATTTTTAGGTTCATTATCCCTTTGCTTATTTTGAGAAGGCCTTGAGCTAGAAGTCTTTAGAGCAATGGACTTCTTCCATTTTTCTTTGTCTTAACCTTTCTCACTCTTCAATTGCTTTTCGTATTCCTTCTTGTATTTTTCCAAGCAATTAAGCTCTCGCTCATGCTCTTCCAAGTTACCAAACAAAGCCGTAAGATCAAGCGACTTAAGATCATTTGCTTCTTTAATAGTGGTGACCTTTGGTTTCCATTCCCTACTTAAACACCTCAAAACTTTGTTAGTAGCAAGTTCATTGGAAACAGGATTACCTAGTGCATTTAATCGATTTATAGGATGAGTGAATCATTTTTACATATCCGCAATGGTTTCACCATGCTCAATACAGAACAACTTAAACTCTTAATTCAATGTGTTGATCCTAGCTTGTTTGACATCATTAGTAACCTCATGGGAAATCTCTAATGCGTCCCACATAGCTTTAGCGGTCTCACAATGAGAAACGTGATAAAACTCATCAACTCCCAAGGCAGAAGTGAGGATGTTTTCGCTTTCTAATCATGTAACCACAATTTCCTATCATTATCATCCCATCGTGCTTCCGGTTTAGGTATTGTGACACCTTCTTCATTGGTCATATTTATTTCATTTGGATCATTTTGGATAGCATCCCAAATATCTTTGTCAACGGAGTTGACATGAATACGCATAAGTGCTTTCCAATAGCCATAATTTTCTCCGGTGAAAATTGGTGCTCTATTGTACGCACCTTTAGGTTCATTAGACATTCTTCTAAGAAATGTATCTCAAGCACGAAATTAACCAGATATCTTGATGCCACTTGTTAGACGATATATTTCGATCTAGAGGGGGGGGGGTTTAATAAATTATAAATTTTACAACAAAATTTTTTTGGCAAAAATCTGTTTTCAAAATATGGTGCAACGGAAAAACGACCCGGATCGAATCATCTAACCGAACCTACTATCGAAAAGCAATATATGTATCACAAACCAAACGGATTGATAACAAACTAAATTGTTCAACAACAACAATCAAGTTACGAATCAATTAAATGCAATGCTAATCGTAACTCGTATATCCAATGAACCAAAACACAATCAAAATACACACAAACAATTTATCGAACACTTGATGTACAATCGATAACAATTGGAAATATAGTTTGTTTTGTTGATGTTAAAAACCTATCACAATCAAAGTGATTGTGATTATATCAACAATAACACCTTTAAAAGATAGTAGAAAACAATTTCCAATCGAATTGATAAAAAAGTGAAGATCGATAAATTGCAAAATTAATAGTAAAAGAGATAAAGAGATGAAGAGAGAGAGACCAAGATTTGTTTAGGAAGTTCCCTAATCGGCCTTGCTATGGGTATGTCTGACCTCAATTCAAATTCAAATTGAGATAGTTCTATTAACCTTTTCTTTGCAAAAATGTTTATACGAGAGATGAAGAATGCAAACCCCAAAACCCCTATTGTTTTGTGTTGATTCTTCCACCTCTAAACCCTTGATCAAAGCTTGATCAAGTGACCAACAATGCGGCTACAATCCTCTGATAATCCTGAGCACACAACTTGTTGAAACCCAAGATTCCCGAACAGAATTCACCGTATCGCGCTACTCCATTGCAAGGAAACCACCTTGTCCTAAGGCTTTCACTCGGTTGAATCTGTGTTGACGTGATCTTGTCCAAAACCTTCAAATCAACCCGATCTTGAAGGAAAACCCCACCTTGGTTTTCTTATATGAAATACACAAAGCTCCCAACCCAATATTCTCGGTTACACCAAACCTAATTGGACGTTATCAACCCAATCTAGATGGTCACCCAATCGAAAAATGATTATGTGTAGTTCAATTGTATGCATGCATAGAAGAATGGGTAAAGATGATGGGAAACTTTGTAATCTGGTTTCGTTTAGGTTTTATTTACTAGAAAATCTTGCCTAGAAGAAGATGCATGTATGAGTATATATAGGTATGTGAAGAAAATGGGAAAAAGGATGCAAGAAAAATAAGATGCAAAAAGAAATTTTCAAGTTTTAACATGCATAGGTTGGTCTATGAAGGTGTTCAGGCCGGCCTGTGAGGAGATCTGAAATGTGACCTGTGGGCAGAATCTACAGGCTTCATTCTTGGAGCGTGGGAGCCGGCCTGAAACATGGATGTGTCATCCAATACTGAAGCTAAGGCTTCCATAGATCAGCCAAACCATGTATAGGTCGGCCTATGTTGTTGTTTTGACACACAAACATGGTTTTTGGTGTGTATGGCATGCTTAAGACCTATAAAACTTGTTTAGAGACTCTTTTTATGCACCCTAAGGCTAAGGAGACAAATGAGCATCTAAATATAGGTTGATACCGTACAATATACAAAAGAGCTGCAATGTACTATACTACCTTGTCTCTTGTTTGACATCATTCAAAACCTGGTTGAATTTGTAGTTAGCAATACTTAGCACTCACAAAACGTTTCACCATTTTTCTTTAAAATGTTACATAAAAAGGTATGGGGTGACGTGACGGAGCTCTCTCTCTGTACTCGAGTGTAGCTGTCTTCCCTAGATGAAATCTGATCGTAGATTTGTCCAAATTTCCTGCTTTTAATCTGACCTGTTTGATTGCCCTTGCATATATAAAGATGGAGGGAGATTGTGGAGAAACTTTTCAGCCCTCTTGTAGACTGTGTTTCCCTTGTCTCTTTAAGTTTTTCCCTCTTATATAAGAGCACTTGCTTCACTAGGTAATCATCGTCGCATGTTCATAATTTTAAAGCACTAAAGCTTCGATTTTCCAGCTTTCTTTCTTGTTTCAGCGCTTTCACCCTCCTAATTCAAGGTACATTCTCCTCTCCTCATCTTTTATTCATGTTTTTATTGCATTTTCATTATGATGAGTGGTAACCCTATTATCACCGAAAGTGACTCGGAGGGTAGTGTTTCTCCATCTTCAAAAAGGGGAATGGAGTTTGAATCACATTCCTTACCTCTGTCAATGGGGGTCTCGAATCGGGAATCATCATCTTGAGTGAAGATCCATAGATGGAATAGTCGTTTAGAGAATCTTTGTCATATGATGCTCTCTCCATGAATACTTCAGAATCTTTGTTCCTTGTGACATCCAACGAGGGTAAAAATCTTGTTAAGGGACCGATGCCTCCTCATATTTTAACCGAGGAGGAAATAGGGGCTATTCGTCAAAAGAGGGAACATGTCGTCGCTTTGTTAAAACATACCGGGATTCAATTGGTCATGACCCAAGCGAAGTTGATATTTCTAGTCACTTGGAGTGCAAAGGGAAGAAGGATACCGTGTCTAGGGTCAATCCCAGTGAACATTATAAAGCTGATGTGTTGGCCCGCAAAGGAATTCGTTTAATAGATCCGACCAATGCGAGTAGCTACCATTGGGTAGCTACTTGAATAATTGGGACTCCTTTTGTACTGAACACCATTGAGGCCTTAATCCAGGCCAACATCAGAGTTGTCAATTCTCTGGATTAGGCAATTTTATCAATAGGTCCAGATGCGAGGGTATGCAACTCTTTTGAGGGATGATCAGTTCCCCTATATGAGTGTCTCTTCACCCAATTGGGAATATGTTTTCCCTTATAAGACTTTGAGGTGGTCGTGATGAACTATCTAAAAGTTCCCCCTCACAGCTTCATCCTGGAGCTTGGGCCTTCATGGAGATGTTCCAGCTTTGTGCCCAGTACCGATATTGGAACCTTTATTGGAGATCTTCTTTGACTTCTTCTCTGTGGATCGTACTTCAATGGACGATGCTTGAGATCAAGGATTAATCTCCCTTCGTCCACAAGTACCTTGGTCCATCTCTTTCGATTCTAACTGAAGGGACTTTCTTGAGCGTTTCTTACTTGTGACACCTGTCACTTCTGAGGCACATATGGCCTTTGTCACACCCTAATTTTTGACACTACGATCCCCGCCTTATTCCTTGCATAACATATTAGATCGATCTTTCGTGCATAACTAACCACTTTATCTAGATTCTGCTTGTCCGTCTCATTTGTGAACACAGGTACTGCTGCGAGAGATTCAAGGTCTTGAAGGTTGTGCTGTGTGTGTTTGTGGAGGTTCCATGGTCCTTGCAAGGTGTGTGTGTGTTCCAGTGAGATTGTGCCCTTTCCCTTTGGTCCCCAAGCCACCACAAAGCCTCTTATTCACTTAGATTTCTCAGAAGACTCCCCGCCAAACACTAGGTCCTTATACCCTCTGATATGGAATTTGGTACCCTAAAGCTGGTCACCGGTCGTGCGATAGTTATATTGCAAGATTGTACATTTAGTTTTCAAGATTTCCTCAAGTCACAGTTCATGTTTTAAGATCATCGTCACCTAAAGCATTCGCTTGGGATTTTATTGAGTCAGGATGTTCATGCCGATTAAAATATGGATTAAGGTCTCATCAAGAACATTTTGTGTTGGATTTGTGTTTTGGAAAGAATTCATTTGGTGGGGAGAATAACGTGTTGTGGGTTTGGAAGAATGCGGTTCATAGCTCATTTTAATCTTATGAAGGATCAATATCAGTTTGTTAGACAAGGACCGTCTGCTTCTTGTGAGGGGGAGTTCCCAGACTACCTTAGAGTACCAGACGGGAACATCAAGATTAAAACAGTAGTATTGGTACATCGTGGATTGTATCTTGATTTTTTGAGCAATGTTTCTCATTGGTTTTCAAAGAAATAAGAGATCAATTATTCCAAGTGGTGAGACTTGAAGCATGTGCGTCTACTTTTTGAACCGCTAATGGTTCTGCCTGGCAAATGATTATCTTTGGTTTCTAAGGCGTTTTCCAATCCCTTTTAATTAACCTATCAATTATCCATTGTTGTTGCTAAACGAGTTCGTTATTTTCAAGAGAAACATGGTATTTAAAAGTGTTTATTGTGAAGCATAGCATGTGGCATTAACGTTGGGAGCATATAGCAGTAACATGCTAGCAGATTTTTTTTGTCACAAGATTATTTCCAACAGCCATACATAAGAGAAATCAGAGTTATCTTTTAGGAAAAAGAAAGGATCATTTCATGGTTCCTTTATGGCAGAGAAGGTAAGAAGCGATCATTCGATATAAGGTAAGAAGCGATCATTCGATATAAGGAGAACCTAATAAATACAACAAAGGTTACAGGGTTCAACTTCCTTATTACAATAACATCCAATCATGAAATCCTACATGCCAACATTAGAAGGGATAAATCTTCGCACAACGCAGCCGCAATACACAAACAACCTGCTGAAACCTCAATGCCAGTCCAATTCACTTAAGTAACACCTTTCAAACTTTCCCATGGAATTTCAAGCTACATGACCTAGCAGCAAGTTACAAATCCGTTGGACCCAAACTTAAAATCCAAAATAACCTTTTACTAAGACTCACGACAGGAGCTAGATTTCAAAAAAAAACTAAAGCTCCATGATCCTCTTCCCTTATCAAGGTTACAAGTTCAGCTTCTACAGCTCTTAATTTCATTTGGCAAAGATAAACTTTTCGCGACCAACTTGTGCATAGAACTTCTTGCCGGAGACTCCAACACCATCGGATGCACCACCCCTGTTGTTTCCTACCAAAGACAACCGAGACTGCAAGGAAATTGAATAGATTAGAATATGATGATGCACGATACAAATCTCAAGTTTTAGCTTTGTTTAACACTTCAGCAAGACAATTATCAATATTTTTAAGACAAACATTCAAGTACTAAAGTGTCCAGCCATTAAGCTCTGTCTGAAGGGAAGCCAAAGATCTTGCCAAGATAATGTAAACGTACCTATCCGACCTTCTGCAACCATTTTGTTCGGGAGCTGTGCCAACAGAAATTTTGGAACCTTGAAAGTATTTAGACAGGAGCTTGAGTGTCCTAGACTTTAGCAGGGAGACAAGCCCTTCTTGATTCCAAAACATCCATTTCACAGAATTCATCAAAACAAGCCATCATTAAGTAAAGGCCTTTGGACATGCTATAAATCCTGCATTTGAAAAGGAAAGATCGGTACATTATAGAAATTCACATGGCAAAGGTATGTAAATAAGAAGAAGTTTCTATCAACAGCACGGTTACAAGCATTTTCGAAACTTCTGTCGGCAACAGCGGTGCAACCAAGCACTTCATGTATCAACTTTTGCGCCATAGTCCCAGCCGCAATTTCAAGCTGAAAAATAACACATGATCGTCCAAGATTATGCATCTGTACCAGTCACATGAACAAGACCACGAAATTTCCAACCATGAATAAAGTCAAGAGTTTTTGGGATGTTACCTTTATTGTTGACCTTCAGTCCAATCTCCCCCTCAAACGTCATCATCCTCGCGCCAAACTCAGTGTTCACATGAGAAGAAGAAAAGAGATAAGGTCGAGCAGATTGCCACAAGCTACAAGATCCATTGAAAACCCAAAATCATATTAAGTTGATTACAAAAGAATGGTGGGGTTACAAAGGGATTCTAAAATAACAATTTCAAGATAATTCGAAATAGCCTCACGACATTACAACTTCGAGCATGATACTGAAGTTGCGTGTATCAGAGTTGCAACACACTAAAATCGGAAGACAAAAATGAACACACATTAGCAGCATACGTTCATTTCCAATCACACATGAAATTTGGAAAAGGGAGCAGTCATCACGTATTCACGACATCAATATTGACAGCATTCCGAACAAACGCAAGATGCAATCAAGCAGGATCAAATGAAGTAGGAAAGTTTTAAATCATATACGACAAAGTTTCCTAATCACAACCGACATAATCAAAACATGTTCAAAGCAATATTCAAGGAGGAATTAAGGTTGTTCCAACATGTTATAACCAATACAAATCTTTTCAAAAACGTTCAGACATGTCGAGTAAGTATCAGGACATGTTCCAGACCGAATACTCACCATCAATTTCAATTCCATAAACATGTTTTAGACAATTTTAACAAGTTTCCAAAACCGGTTCAGACATGTTCCTACGAGAATGGAAAGTTTGTTTATCACGTATCAATTTGAAAGTTTACATTGAGGGCTATAAAAAGGGCAAGCAATCACACCACAATGGGGAGATACCAAAATAGCAGAGAAAAAAACTCACAAAGGAATACCTTTGGGAAAAATCACACCATACACCAGAAAATTCCCAAACGCAAAGCTAACCCATCACAACGAAAACCATACACCAAGTCGTTCAAACCACCAATCATTTTACACCATGCCCAATGATCAAATCATACCAAATATAACCAGAAAATCATACCAGGATTCAAACCCTATGCAATCAAACCAACATACGCACGCAAAACCAGGAACGACACGACAATATACACACATACGCAGACGACAACACAAAACGTATAAAGAGGAAGGGATAAGAGACTCATCTTTGGACGGAGACCCTTGAAGCCTTGGCCGCGTCCTTTCGTCGACAATTGACGACCTGTCTTTTTTTTTCTTTCCTTTACGTTTTTCGCTTTTCCTTTTGATCGATCATTGTATTTGTAATCATCTGAGAAAATAGTGAAATGGGGAATCGGTTTCGATTGGGGATTGGGGTAGATTTAGGGTTTGTATGTTTGGACGGAGAGGACGAGAGCTAGCGGCGACGATGATTAGGTTTTTCAAAACCCCAGTTGTTGAGAGGAGATTAGAAGAGAGAAGAACGAGAGGGAGACGAGAGCATTTTGACGGAGAGAGAGAGGGTGTCGTGTTTTTTTCTTTTTTACTATTATCCCCTAATCACATACACGCGCACACACCATAACAATTGTGCATCCTCTCCTTAACATGCGTTAGATCTGGCACGATCACATCCGACGGTTGATATTTGAGGGTCCGCGAGGGACCCTCTCCCTCACCTGGCACAGGATCCCTCCGTTTAATTAATAATTCTATTTAACCTTTTTTGATAAATTCATATTCAGAAATTCTTCTTTTTTTCAATAATCAGAAGTTTTTAACATAACTTAACTCTTAAGAAATGATAAGCATTTAGAACCTTTTTTAAATAACCTCTTTTAATAATAAAAATATAACTTTTTTTTAGCATATTAAAACTCTTTTATTAAAAAATATAATCCTTTTATTATTTTATATAGTAAAAAAAATAATATAACTTTTTTTCTTATTTTAAAATATCACCTCTATTAATAAAATATAACCTAAAAAAATTTTTACTAAAACTTTTTCTTAATTAGTAAAACCTTTTAAAAAAAAAAACTCCTTCTACTAAAACTATTAAAATTAAAACCTTTTTTTAATAATAAAAATTTTTAACTTTTTTTTAAACTAATAATAATCTTTAACTTAATAATTCACAAAAATAATAATAATAAAACCTTTTATTAAAATCTTTTTGAAATTAATAATAAAAACTCTTTTAATAAACTTTTGCTCTTTTAATAAAACTTTAAATTAGATAATAAAACTTTTTTTATTTTAAATTAAAACTTTCATTAATAAGAAATCTTTAACTTTTTCAATTTAAAATAATCTTTAAAACATAATTCTCAAATAAAATAAACCTTTTTTTAGATCAAACTCTTTTCCTAATAATCAAAACTCGTTAGATCCCTCGCGCTTGAGTGTCCGTTTGTGTGTTCTTTAATATTACGATTGTGATTGTTATCATGCCTTACTATCTGTAATACCCCAAAATTTGCTCTTCCCTTTTGGCATCATAGCATGGCATTATCATTTATCATATCATATCCATCTCATTAGCATTGCATTGCATTTAACATAGAAAAATGAAGCATGGCATCCTTCTTACCATCAGGGCATGTGATCAGGTGGAAGGTGGACAATCAAGGGATCATTCAAAGCACAAAAAGGTCAATCAAGTTGGCTCTAGGCAAGCCAAGAGGTCTCTCATGTCTCATACTATCTCAATTGATCTTCCAAAACCTCAAGGAAGTGAGATTCAATGGAAGATTGAAGCACTACATCTTTCACTATGCAAGAGATTCAAAAATTGAAGGAAAACCCTCAAAAGAGATAGCCCATTGATTCAAAATCATTCTCAAGTGGCATTTCTCATCATCCTTTAAGAGGATACACAACATACTCTGAGGAATTTGGATTTGGAAGATGTGCAATTTCCTCCTAACCAAAGGGGGTCAAAACTAGGGTTTCCCATTAAATCAGGGAATCTTTGATTTTTTGGACAAAGCTTGTTGTCATGGTATTCTACATGTTCTTAAGTGTATATGTGTGGAAGATTGCATCTCAATTGGTTTTAGAAGTGGTTCAATTGGAAGAAAGATCAAGAATCAGAGAAATTGGGGCAAAGTCAAATAATCAGAGGAAAAAGTCAACTCTTGACTTTTTGAGGCCAAATTCATGAAATTCATGTTACATATGTCCAATGTACAAAATTTGATCAAGAAACTCCAAAGGAATCATGAAAAAATCAAGATGTGGAAAGTTGCCATTTTTGGATGAAGAAGGGTTACTAAAAATAGCAAGTTTTGGCCATTTTGCATCAGAATTTGAACCAAGGCCATTTAAATTTGGAGCACCAAATGAAAAATCCACTCTGCCTCAATGAAAGATCTTGTTTTAAGCTTCAAATCCATGTGTAGAACATCTCCATTGGATAAAAATTGAGAGAGATATGATTGATCAAAGTTGGAGGAAAGTAGGTTCAAAACTAGGTCATGACCAAGATTTTCAGGTCACGCGCGCAATCATTTTAACAAACAGTTGGTGGGCCAAATGTCCACTCATTTTTCTCATGGTTAAAGGCCTCAAATGAAAAACTTTTCAACATCAAAGTTGTTCCTTGTAGTGTCCTCTTCAATGTTGATGTTGTGAAAATTTTGATTTAACCAAGTTATGAGATAGTTTGGAGGGTTCAAAGTCATGTTGTTTGTGCTGAAATTTTGTGTGCCCAGTTGCCATGCCAGCCAACCTTTTGCCATGCCCACCAGCCAGTTTTGAACCAATGCATTCATAGCTGTTTTTAGACATGTTTGAGACCTCATTTCACTTCAATTTTCAAACCAATATTGTTCCCCAATGTACCCTCTTTCAAATGAACCCATAAACTCCCTAAGGCAGTCATTGAGTAGAGAGAAAAACCTCCATAAACCACCATATGTTGACACTGATACATTGATGGCATGCTGCATGATTTGGTTCAGTCACACCACAAACACCTCCTCACTTTTGTTTCCTCTTTCAACCAAGCACAAGTTACTTACATAATGCACACTGTCACGTGCCATACATGAGAATAGAAGGAACAAACTTGCTTAGCAAGTTTCTGATGCACAGATTGGCAGCTTCACTCTCTTTTTCTCCCTTCCACCATAACTGTCATGAGTTTGACCTCACCATAACCCAACCTTGACCACTCGCCCCCTAACTAACTTGACTCAGTTAGTTAGGGTGGACTCAGCATAACCACTTTAACTCAGTTAACCTCACTCAGTTTAACCGTGGTTAAAGCCTACTATAAAACAAAATCACACTTCACATTTTCATTTCAGTTCTCATTTTTCCACAATTCACTTCAGAAACTCTCTCCTCTACTCTCTCATTCTCTCTGAGTTTGCTCATTTTTTTCTCCACGATTTCAATTCCATAGTTCTTTCATTGATCATTGCTTGGTGTGGTTGAATCAAGAACAACAAGAGCAACTCCATTTCTGCAAGCTTAGTATCCCTGCAATCTTTAATCTCCTTCATCTACTCGTGAATCATCAGCATTTATTTTGCTTAATATTGAAGCTCCAAGGTTGAAGAGCAAGTGTTCTCTGGTTTTCTCAAGACTCTCCAAGAGCTGCAAGTTCAGGTTCCAAAATTCTCAAGCACTCCTCTCACATTTTATGGTTTATTTTTGTTGTTTTATCATGACATGAGCTCAATAGGAGCATTTGACACTCCGGCTAATTGATAGGCCTTGTAGAGGCTTAGATCTAAAAGTTAGGGCATATCTTTGTCTCCTCTGTTTTCTACGTGTGCGCATGATATGTGAAAGATAACTGTGGATTCGTATTGTGCTTAGCATGAGCTTCATTTTGATGTAGGCATTGTGTATTTTTGCGAAGATGTGAGATTCGCAGGTGACGGTTCTCGCCGGAGAAGGTGACCGGAGGTCCCTCTCCGGCCGGTAGCTTTAACTCCTAGGGTTTCTCAGTTTGAATATTGGCCGTTGGATTTGTGAATCGTGCGGATAAGATTGTGCCAACACATAAAAAATGTCACACGCGTGGCACATGTTTTATTTTAATCAGAGTGAACACTATGTGGTGTGGTACACGGTAGAGAGTGTGGTCATTCGCGTGTGCGTGTTGATTGTGATTACTTTGACTGGATGTTGACTGTGACTTGATCCAATGGCTTGTGTGGTTTTGACTATTGTTGACTGAAGAGCATGGTAGTTATTGTGGATTGCGCGTGTAATGGACTTAGTCAGATTGATATCCACACCTCCCATGTTTTCAAGCCCAATTAAATTGAACTATGGATTTGCTATGGTTGCACCCCCATTCATATTGCATTTCATATTTTATTTTCATTTTTGCTACACGTTTCATAATTGATTTTTAAAAATATCAAATGATATTGGAAAATTCTACAAAAATTCATGTGTATTCTTAAAACATTTAGGAAATCTTTCATGATTTTATTTTCTGATTTTATGACCATTTTGCCCCTGTTCCATTATTTCTTTTGAATTTCCATTTGCATGCATACTTAATGTGACATATGATTTTGTGCATTTTTGTTCTTGATCATAAAAAATGATTTTGATGCCTTTCTTTTTGCATTGTGGTCACAATATGTTGAGGTATGTTTGAGATTTATGAGATGATTTTTAAGTCTTTTTTGGATGACTTTTGATGTGTTGCTTTGAGCATGAATGCATGAAACTTCCATGAGACTTTGACCTAATTGTTGAGTGACTTTGGTTCTGATTCATTGCTTGTGGACTTGATATGTTAATGGCATGTGTTTAAGGTGTTTGATTGGTGAAAGTAATAATTTTTGAAGCATGTTTGCTATTTGTTTGAAGCATGAAGTTTAACTTGTTCATTTTGTGAATGCATGCCTCATGTTTGGTTTGCTTGATCATGAAGGCACTTGTGCCATGAGTTGTGGTTTTGTTTGAGGATGTATAGCATGTTAATTGACTTCTGATTGTGACATTTGGGTTTCATCTTTGCATGTTTGATGTTTATCTTGCACCTTAAGTCACTTGTTTCACAAGTATGAACCACATTCACATCACTTCACCTTTTCTTCTTTGCTTCTTGTTGGATTGAGATTTTGTTTGCATGATTTAGTATGCCCATTTAGGATAACATTAGGTTGTGTAAATATGAGTTACATTCTGACTTGGAAGCATGTATAGCATTCACTCTCATTTTACTTTGTTTGTCAAATTGTTTGAGTTTGATTTGTTCATTATATTTTCTTACTTTACTTGTAAGTGATTGTGCTAACCATGTAGGGGCTTTGGTAAGTTTCAATTGAGTGTGGATAAGGAATCCACATTCAACTTCTATCCTTTCTCTGTTACAATTCCATGTTTTGTTAAGCACTTATGTGCTTTCTTTTAATAACTCATCACTTTCCCTTTGTGAATTACAATTCATCTTCTACTTTAGAAGTGAATTGTTTAATTCATTCTTTCTTTAGACGTTAGGTTGAAACCTCACAAACCTTAGGATCACTCCCTTAACTAATCAATTAGGATTGAGTCTTAGTCCATATAGATTTTTACCTTTATCCTCCCTTGAGTCTCTTTTCTCATCTCAAAGAAAATTCAAAACATATAATAAAGGTAGGCATTTATTGCATTTAGGCCTTTCATATAAAGAAAAGGTTATAAGGGGTCTTCTCTTATAATCTTAGAATGTATAGCATATAGCCCATCTTGGGTCAATGTGTTAAACATTTGATCTTGTATGAGGGACTTAAATGCAATACTTGTTGAAGGTGCAAATAATAAAAAACACTTCTTCATTTCTTAATCAACAAAACACTTAATAAACACAAGTATGCTAGTGTGTTTGAACCTTGACAATTGGAACTAAGTGTGGGGGTCTTCTTCACTCTTAGTGTGCTTTCTTACCCATTCCATCTTGGAATGTGAGGATGTACACATTCCAATGACTAAGATTCAGATACACTATCATATGCAAACAAATGAAAAAACTCTTAAAAGACAAAAACAAACAATAACGTCTTTCCTTCGGGAATTCTTTTCTCACCTCATTCACTCTCAACGCACGAACGCGCTTCTACTCGTTCTCTTGCAAGATGGTAACGCACTCGGACCAGCGAGCCTGCAACACCTGAGCTAGAACGTCAGCCGTTCTCTAAAAAACACAAACAATTCATCCCTAGTGAGGGGAACTACGTCGCTCTGATTCTCATGCTCCTGATGAGATACGTAGGCAGTGGGGTAGGGCCCATGCGAGCACTTCTTTTATTTTCCCTACATTTGTTCTTCTTTCTCCTTTCTTTCTTTTAGTTCTTTTTTCCAGTATCTTTTCTTTACACCCTTTGATCGAGACAAGCAAGCGTGGATCCCATCGGGTACGATGGACGCGAGGGGGTGCTAATACCTTCCTCTCGCGTAACCGACTCCCTTACCCACTTCTCTTGGTCGCAAGACCATGCTTTTCCTTTCTCTCAGGTTTACGCGGTGTTTCCTTTCCCTCTCTTGGGATAAATACACATTGCTGGCGACTCTGTTTCGGTGCCACTTTCGCGTTTGTACTAGGATGAAAATCCCGGGAGCGACAGCTGGCGACTCTGCTGGGGAGTATTGCGGTTGACCTATTGCTGGTCCATCCCTAAGCGAGTCAATCCTAGCGCTTGTCTGCTTTTCTTTCATTGGGTGTTTACTGTTGTGTTGTACTTACTGTTTTATTGTATGGTTATTTACTGCTTTACTGTACATTACTGTATTTACCGTATTTTAGCATTTTCATTTCATATGATATATTATGCTATACTGGACTGTGTTGTTTTCTGTTTGGCGGGCGGGATTTCTGAGAGATAAGCCCATTACACAGGCTTGAGTATACACTTAGAATTAGAGTGGAGAGTAGTGGGACCTACGTGCCGTTTGGAGTGCGTTGGGTGTTCACGAAATTCACAGCTAGATGAGGCTATCTTGGGACACGTCGTGGCATACGCATCTTGCGTATTCCAGGATGTAGATCTAGAGAGCTGTCGACTCTAGTGACCGATCATGAGGACCTTAGTGGAAATATCCCTCTTTAGTGGTGACAATGGCAGACCACATTCTGTGGCAAACCCATTCGCACCCGAGGGCCCACTTTGGAACTTGCATAGGATGACTTTTATTTTCTAAGGGGAGTCAGTGGACGACCTCTTTGATTGGCATAGCATTGTATCCTACGGGCTGAATGTGCTATTGCTTCTCAAACCTCTGAAGCTGACAAGCCTTATTTTCTAAGAACCACATGTGAGTATGGGCGGGATGTTTACAGGTTTGCAGGAAACCCAGCCTCCTACCTACCTTACTTGTGATTCTATGATGATTTCAGACATTGTATCCTATGACAGTGATTTAAGTGTTCATCTCAGATATTGCCAGACTCAGTACAGAGACACAGTGCACACAGTTCATTACAGACACCGACACTTGATTACCTGATCACATGCCCTTTTGCATTGCATTATCATATCATAACAGTTATGTTTGTCATTTTCAGGTGCATAATACATTTCTGATTCCAATCCATGGGTTCAACAGAGATCGTCGCCGAGAGAAAGAACAATGTGTCTTACAAGTTTCCAGATCCTGTCTTGGATTCATTGCTCAAAGTTATAGATATGGCTGGTCCGGGTATTCTTGATAGGTTTCAGAAGAGCTACGGGAATTTGGTTGGGATGGTCCGTACAATCACCAAGTATGAGCATGATGCTTTACACACTCTGCTGCAGTTCTACGAGCCTTCGTTGAGGTGCTTTCTTTTTTCAAATTACATTTTGATGCCAACACTGGAAGAATTCTCATTTATTTTGGGAATTCCGATCACGTCGGCAATACCATTCTTCTCTGGTAGTTCTCCCAGCGTAAAAGAAATTGCTGCTGCTTTACAAATGGATCAGACATTGATAAAGAGCGGTGTGAGCAGTAAAAATGGAGTTAGCGGATTTCATTTAGAATTTCTGGCTGGACAGGCCCAAGAGGCTGCAAGTGCTAAAAATTGGACGGTTTACAATTCCATTCTGGCTCTCTGCATATATGGCCTAGTTTTCTTTCCCAATCAGCAAGACTTTGTGGATATGCAAGCAACGAGAGTTTTTGTCCTTAAAAATCCAGTCCCTACTTTGTTAGGAGATTTTTATCATTCCGTGCATTACAAGAATGAGAAAAGGAGGGGAGGATCTGTTAGTTGTTGCACTCCACTGCTGAGTCATTGGTTTTTCAAACATTTGCCTCAGACAGGTGTCTTTGTGGAAACCAAAGATGTGGCGAAATGGTCTAAACGATTGATGAGTTTAACTGCTGATAACATTGTATGGTTTGATCACCGGTTGTTGAGAATAGAGCTTGTCACAAGATGCGGAAATTTTCCAAATGTGCCTCTGATTGGCAGAAAAGGAGGGATTAATTATAATCCAGTTTTGGCCATCCGACAGTTTGGGTATGCTTCCAGATATCCTCCTACAGAGCAAGATGTGGAAGAATCCTTATTCTTTACAGGAACTAAAGATGCAAAGGTGGTAGAAGTAGTGAATGCTTGGAAAGATAAGCACAAAATTGGAAAAGCAGTTTTTGGAAAAGGAGATTGTAGATCTTATCCCGAATATGACAGGTGGATTGAGACGAAAGTAAAGGAATTGCTTTTACCCTTTTCAAGGGGACCTCTTTTATGTTCAGCACAGCCAGAACAACCCACTATGGTGGCTATTGAAGAATGTGAGAAGTGGAAGAAAATGGTCAGAGAGCTGCAGATAGAAAATTCTGGAATGAGCAGATGTCTTCAGAAAGCTCTAGCTGACAACAAAGAGTTGGAAAAGAGAGCCTTGAAAGCGGAAAAAACCTTGGCTGACAAAGAGGAAGATTTTGATGACCGAGCTCGGTACTTTCGGAAACTTACTCTGGGAGCAGATGACACTAGTCAGGCTCACAAGATTACAAAACAGGCTTTAGCCCGAAGCAAGGATTCATTAGCTCAACTTCGTCAAGCTTGGGATGAAGTCAGAATTGAAAATGCCGAGTTAAAGGATCAGTCGAAGACTAAAGACGAGGAGCTTAAAAAGGCACATGAGCAGAGGAGAAAGTATCGGGAAAGTCTCGATAAAAGTCAAGAACAGTTAGAAGAAGCTAGAAGCCAGTTGAAGAATACCAAGAAAGAGCTTGAAGAAGTCATGATAGAAAGGGAGATACTCAAGACGCAAGCTGGCATAAAGAGACACAAAGGAGTGTGTGATGACGAGGCTCTGATGCTGCATATGGGTTCTTTAACTGAAGCTCTTGAGAAAAGGGATGTCTTGATCAAAGAAATGATTGAAAAGCCGAATCACCAGCGTACCCGTATACTTTTTGAGGAGATCAAATACTCAAGTGATAAGCTGAAGGGTGTGGAATTGTCAGACTGATGTTCTTTTCCTTATATTTCGTTGTTAATGGTTACCATCAGGCTTGTTGATGGATCCATTTTTCCTTGTATTGCATTTGCGGTTGAACCTTTCTTAAATATACTTGATTACTTCGTTGAATGAGTATGAGCAGTTTTATTCAGAATTATTCCTTATCAGATAGCTGCACACAAGCACATGACCACGACACGTCTCTTTATATCACAATTTCTGGTCTTCAGATTTCTGTGGTGGGATTGGAATCAGGGTATAAAGCACCTCGGAAATGACAAACATGGCATTGCATGGCATTGCATATCATTTTGCATTTTTGTTACTTGCTTTTCAGGTACTCGTTGCGGGGTCTCTAACCTTTATTTGGTTTCAGGCATTATAGCGGAGAGTCATATTCACCGATATTCGACGCGAAGGAATCAAGTAAGAATCATGGATCAAGTGCAAAGTGATTTGGCTGAAATGAGGGCGCGTATGGACCAGTTCATGACCCTCATGACTGGCATGGTGCAAAATCAGGAGAGACTGAGGCTTCTGGTAGAGCGTCCCGACAATGGGCCCGAAGGTGATCATCATGACAATTCACAGGGACATGGCATTCCTCCCCCCGGTGGTAACCCTCCTCCTGGTGGTAACAATCGGGGTAATGGAAATGGTAGGCATGCTGGTGTTACTCTTGAGGATACTCTGGAAGACCAATTTACTCTGCTGGATGCTGATGTGGGTAATCAAGGTGATCGAAGGTATGATGAGTTAGCAGAGAAGATCAGGGCCATAGAATGCAAGAACTCTATGGGTATTGATGTTACCAGCTTGGGGCTGGTCTCAGGAGTCAGAATTCCCCCTAAATTCAAGCCTCCCACTTTCGATAAGTATCACGGCAATGCGTGTCCCCAAACGCATCTTCAAGCTTACTTTGGGAAGATTTCAGCCCATACGGATGACGAGAAGCTATGGATGCACTATTTTCAGGACAGTCTGGCTGGGGCGTCCTTGACCTGGTATATGAAGTTGAATAGAGCTGCTGTGAAGAATTGGAAAGATCTGGCAGAAGCGTTCCTGAAGCAATACCAATATAATATTGACATGGCGCCCAACCGCACCCAATTGCAGGGATTGTCACAAAATGCCAAGGAGAGTTTCAAAGAATATGCACAGAGGTGGAGGGAAATGGCTGCCCAGGTTCAACCTCCCTTATCAGACAGAGAAATGGCAGATATGTTCATGGGCACCTTGCAAGGGGCCTATCTGGATAGATTAGCTGCTTGTCCGTCAACTGGATTTGCTGATATTGTGATTGCGGGAGAAAGAATAGAAAGTCTGTTAAAGCTTGGAAAGATCCAGGATGTGAGTGGGGCTGGCTCTTCGGGGACGAAGAAACCGTTTGCTAGTAACCAGAAAAGACGAGAAGGTGATACGAATGCTGTGTTTAGAGGACGAGGCAGAGGGCGTTCTCGAGCTTATTATCAGGTAGATGCTGTAACAATCCCCACACCGTCTGTTCAGAAACAACAACCCCAACAACAAGTTCAACAGCAACAACCTTTTTTCCAGCAAAGGTCTAGACAGAGGGATCGTAAGATGGATCCTCTCCCTATGACTTATGCCGCGCTGTTGCCCCCGGCTACTCGAGTTAAAGTTGGTAGAACTCCGTACTATGAAAGCTCCGGTTGCCGGAAACCTGCCACCTAACTTCGATGCTAATGCTCGTTGTGAGTTCCACTCAGGTGCTCAGGGGCACTCCATTGAAAAATGCTGGGCTTTCCATCATAAAGTACAAGATTTGATTGATGCTAAAGCCATCAATTTCTCTCCCGCTCCTAATATTACTCAGCATCCCATGCCTGATCATAGCGCAGCAAATGTGTACGCTATTGAAGATGGGAGGAGATCGAATCTGGTGACAGATATCCGTCAAGTGAAAACTTCTTTGTTGGTTGTAAAAGATCGTTTATTGAAGGGACAGGTGTTCCCGGGCTGTAATCAAGATTGCTTTGAGTGTATGAATCAGGAGAACGGCTGTGATAAGTTGAAGATGGGTTTACAGAATCTGATCGATGAAGGATGTCTACAGTTCGACAGAGTCGTGAAAGACACTGATGAGATATCAACCGTGACCATCTATTACACTCCCGCTGAGATTCAAATGCCGGTCAATGCAGTTCCCGTGGCGAGTGTTGCGCCAGAAGGGCCCAGTCCTGTCACTATCACGGTGCCAGGACCAATTCCGTTCACATCCACGAAAGCTATCCCATGGCACTATGGGGCAGATGTATATTACGAAGGTAAAAAACAGGAAGTTGAGTCATCAGTCAGCCCAAATGTTGATAACGTAGGGGGCGTAGGGGGCTTTACAAGGAGTGGAAGGTTGTTCGCTCCCCCAACCTTGAGAAGTGATAAGGAGGTAGAAGCTGCAGCAAAGGATAAGGGTAAACAGGTGGTTGAAAGTGCACCTACACCTGAAGCAGAGACAAAGATTACTTTTGATAAGGAAATGGAAGAATTTATGAAGATAATCAAGAAAAGCGATTATAAGATTGTGGACCAACTGAATCAGACCCCTTCAAAGATTTCAATCCTGTCACTATTGTTGTGCTCTGATGCGCACCGACAGGCGTTGTTGAGAGTGTTGAAGAGTGCGTACGTGCCACAAGAAATTACTGTTAATCAGCTCGAGGGCGTAATCTCCAATGTTAATGTCAGCCATGGCTTGGGCTTTACAAGTAGAGATTTGACTGTTGAAGGAAGAAACCATAATAAGGCTTTGCATATCACGATGGAGTGTAAGGGCGCAGTGTTATCTCATGTACTGGTAGACACTGGTTCGTCACTCAATGTCTTGCCCAAGAAGGCATTGATGAAGCTGGAAGTTGATGGTTTGATCTTAAGGCCTAGTGAATTGGTGGTCAGAGCATTCGATGGGACCCGACGATCTGTGTTTGGTGAGGTGGAATTGCCCGTACAAATTGGACCACAGGTATTCAAATCCACGTTCCATGTAATGGACATACAACCTGCATATAGCTGCCTATTGGGACGCCCTTGGATTCACGGAGCCGGGGCTGTTACTTCTACTCTACATCAAAAGCTGAAGTATGAGTTTGAAGGGCAGGTTGTGACAGTGTGTGGGGAAGAAGACATCTTTGTGAGTCACTTGTCCACGTTCAAGTACATTGAAATGGATGGGGAAATTCATGAGATGCTGTGCCAATCATTCGAAGCAGTCAATATTGACGATGCACCTGAGTCTTCTTCTGTACCAGTTGGGGCTGGTACCTCCATTTCATCTTACAAACAAGCTGTCGAGGTCGTCAGGGCAGGCAACGCCCAAGGTTGGGGCAGGTTGATAGAGACCCCAATGAAGGAAGACAAATTTGGTATTGGTTATCATCCCTCTACAACTTCAGATGCGGGGAGCAGGGGACCCATTACTTTCAATAGTGGGGGAATTATCTACATGGACCAGTCTTGTGCAGCCACGGAGGATAGTGTTGACAGTGATTGTGACCTGGACAATTGGGTACGCCCTCATGTTCCGGGACAACAAGTGCAGAACTGGTTCGTTGAAGAAGTCATCCGGGTTACTCTTCAGACAGAGTAATTTTTCTTTGTTTTTTCTAACCATAATGCATGACAAAATCTTGCGCTCTGCCCAAGGCGTATAGATTCATTTGTAGGGCCACCATGGTTGCATTTGCAATGTTTAATCATTAATAAAGGACGTTTTGCAATCAAATTTTGTTCTCTGTCTTTCAGTTTTTATTTTTGCACAAAAAATATAAAATGGCAATGTTTCATTTTCTTTTGTTTTGCTTAAAAATAAATTCTAAAATAAGGCATGAACCCGTTCATGCAGACTTGATCCTCCGGATACCACTGATAACGATTTTGATATGGCCATGTATGACTTTGACAATCCGATTTATCAAGCCGAAGAAGGGGATGAGAAAGATTGTGAACTCCCTGAAGAACTGGCCAGATTGTTGAAACAGGAGGAAAGGGTCATCCAGCCTCATCAGGAGACTGTAGAAATCATCAATATTGGTACCAAGGACGCCAAGAAAGAGATCAGGATTGGTGCCAGCTTGCAAGCAGATGTGAAGCAAACTTTGACGGAAATGTTGCGCGAGTATGTTGACGTTTTCGCCTGGTCGTATCAAGACATGCCGGGGTTGGATACGGATATTGTCGTGCACAGGCTACCATTGAGAGAAGAATATCCGCCAGTCAAGCAGAAACTTCGTCGGACTCACCCCGACATGGCTTTAAAGATTAAGGAGGAAGTCCAGAAGCAGTGGGACCCTGGTTTTCTTGCTGTGACAAAGTATCCTCCATGGGTAGCCAACATCGTGCCAGTACCGAAGAAAGATGGAAAAGTGAGAATGTGTGTGGATTATCGAGATCTTAATAAAGCTAGCCCGAAAGATGATTTTCCACTACCTCATATTGATGTGCTGGTCGATAATACAGCTCAATTTTCAGTGTTCTCATTTATGGACGGTTTCTCCGGGTACAACCAGATCAAGATGGCACCTGAAGATATGGAGAAGACCACGTTCATTACTCCGTGGGGTACATATTGTTATAAAGTAATGCCTTTTGGGTTGAAAAACGCAGGGGCAACGTACCAGCGGGCGATGGTGACATTGTTTCATGACTTGATTCATAAGGAGATCGAATGTTATGTAGATGATATGATTGCCAAGTCGAGAACAGAAGAGGAACATCTGGTTAATCTGAAAAAGCTGTTTGAAAGGTTGAGAAAGTTCCGTCTGAGATTAAATCCAAACAAGTGCACGTTTGGGGTGCGTTCTGGAAAGTTACTGGGCTTCATTGTGAGCGAAAGAGGAATCGAGGTTGATCCTGCCAAGGTGAAAGCAATACAAGAAATGCCTGAACCGAGAACAGAAAGAGAGGTTCATGGTTTCTTGGGTAAATTGAACTACATTGCGAGGTTCATATCTCACCTAACAGCCACGTGCGAACCAATATTTAAATTGTTAAGGAAAGATCAAACGGTCAGGTGGAATGACGATTGCCAATTGGCATTCGATAAGATAAAAGAATACTTGCAGGAACCTCCGATTCTAATGCCTCCAGTTGAAGGGAGACCGCTGATAATGTATCTGACAGTGCTTGAAGGTTCCATGGGTTGTGTTCTCGGTCAACATGACGAGACAGGTAGGAAGGAGCATGCTATTTACTACCTGAGCAAAAAGTTCAATGATTGTGAGTCCCGATACTCAATGCTTGAAAAGACATGCTGTGCGCTTGCATGGGCCGCTAAGCGATTGAGGCAATATATGGTTAGGCACACGACCTTGTTGATTTCAAAAATGGATCCTATCAAGTATATTTTTGAGAAACCAGCATTGACAGGCAGAGTTGCACGGTGGCAAATGGTCTTGACAGAGTATGACATTCAGTACACTTCACAAAAGGCCATCAAAGGAAGTATCTTGTCCGACTATCTTGCGCAACAGCCGATTGATGATTACCAACCCATGAAGTTTGACTTCCCTGATGAAGACATCATGTTTCTCAAAGCTAAAGACTGCGAGGAACCACTTCCGGAGGAGGGGCCAGACCCTGAATCCAAATGGAGTCTGATGTTTGATGGGGCTGTCAATATGAATGGGTGCGGAGTTGGAGCAGTTCTTATCACGCCGGAAGGTGTTCATATGCCGTTCACTGCCCGAATAACTTTCGGATGCACCAACAATGAAGCAGAGTACGAAGCTTGTATAATGGGGATCGAGGAGGCGATTAATCTACGGATTAAAACCCTTGATATATTCGGTGATTCAGCTTTGGTAATCAATCAAGTGAAAGGGAGTTGGTACACGCACCAAGCAAATCTAGTGCCGTATAGAGATTATACGAGGAGATTGCTGACATTTTTCACAACAGTGAAACTGTACCACATTCCTCGAGATGAGAATAGGTTCGCTGATGCCTTGGCCACTCTGTCTTCCATGATCAAAGTGCAAGGATGGAACCATGTACCTAAGATTGAGGTATCCCGCCTTGACAGACCAGCATTTGTGTTTGCGGTCGATGCAACGTCTGATGACAAGCCATGGTTTCATGATATTAAGTGTTTCTTGAAAAGTCAAGAGTACCCGTCAGGGGCATCGTCCAAAGACAGGAAGACGTTGAAAAGGTTAGCTGGTAGTTTCTTCTTGAACAAAGATGGCGTGCTGTATAAAAGAAATTTTGACACGGTCCTGCTTAGATGTGTGGATAAACATGAAGCAGACTTGTTGATGATTGAAGTGCACGAAGGCTCTTTCGGTACTCACGCCGGAGGGCATGCAATGGCTAAAAAGTTGTTAAGATCGGGATATTATTGGTTGACTATGGAGTCAGATTGTTGTAAATATGCCCGCAAATGCCATAAATGCCAGATCTATGCAGACAAGGTGCATGTGCCTCCAAATCCGTTGAGCATCATGTCGTCGCCTTGGCCGTTTGCCATGTGGGGCGTTGATATGATCGGAAAGATTGAGCCTACAGCTTCCAATGGTCATCGTTTCATCTTGGTGGCAATTGATTACTTCACCAAATGGGTTGAAGCCGCATCCTATGCCAATGTTACAAAACAAGTGGTCGCTCGTTTCTTAAAACGGGATATCATTTGCCGATATGGAGTTCCCGAAAGAATCATTACTGATAATGGTTCTAATTTGAACAATAAGATGATGGCTGAGTTATGCCGGGACTTCAAAATTGAGCATCACAATTCTTCTCCGTACCGCCCAAAGATGAATGGCGCGGTCGAAGCGGCCAACAAAAATATCAAGAAGATTGTACAGAAGATGGTTGTCACGTACAAAGATTGGCATGAGATGTTACCATTTGCTTTGCATGGGTATCGAACGTCGGTACGCACGTCCACTGGGGCAACCCCATTCTCACTTGTATATGGTATGGAGGCAGTGCTACCGGTTGAGGTAGAGATTCCGTCCCTCAGAGTCATGATGGATGTTAAGCTAGATGAAGCTGAATGGGTACGAGCCAGATTTGATCAGTTGAGCCTTATTGAGGAAAAGCGATTGGCGGCTGTATGTCATGGGCAACTATATCAGCGCAGAATGAAACAGGCATTTGACCAAAAGGTGCGTCCTCGGGTTTATAAAGTCGGAGATGTGGTACTCAAAAGGATCCTTCCTCCCAATACAGATCACAGGGGCAAATGGACTCCTAATTATGAAGGTCCATTCGTGGTTAAAAAGGTCTTTTCGGGCGGAGCTTTATTGCTTACAACCATGGATGGCGAAGACTTTTCATCCCCTGTCAACTCGGACGTAGTCAAAAAATACTTCGCATGAATAGACCCGCTGGATAATAAAAATAAAAAATCCAGGCAAAAAAGGGCATCCCGGCGAACCAAAAACAGAATAAGGTTCGGGCAAAAATTAGGGATATAATTGAAAAAATTTTGTACACCCGGTAAGTTGAAAACCCGAAAGGGCAACTTAGGCAAAAAAGGGTATCCTGGTGGATCGAAAACCTGAAAGGGCGGTCCACACAAAAGAGGGATTTAAGCGAATGACTACGGTTTGAGTTATCTGTACCCTATCACCGTTTGAACAACTGACGTTCTGAAGGATAGGAATCGGTCTGATCATTCCTCAGAAGGCAAGGTCGGGGAGTTTTGAAGACATACTGGTCATAACAGAATGGAAACTCAGTGGAATTCCGTTTTCACATTGCCATTAGGATAGTTTCTTTTCTCAATTTTTCAGCAATCACCTCTTTCCAGGGATTGCTTCCAAATGTAATTGCCTATTCTGGGCTCTCAGTCAATAAATTGAATTTCAGTAAAAAGCTTTCTATTTTTGTTTTATTGCTTTGTTTGCAAAAACGTCCTAATTGTTGATAAAACATTGCATTTGAAAACATGGCAGCCTTGCAATAACATGCGCAGAAAAAATATTTGAAATTACTTCGAATGTTGAATACTCCCGGATGGTGGATTCTAGCCACGCAATATTCGGGGCATGTGGGCATATTCTTTTGTTGCAGGTAGCAGGTGCAGATGATTTTAAGCACAAGACCAGCAATAAATCACCCCACGCAAAAGACTGGGGCAATTATGGGTAAGGAGATCGGCGTTCATCGTTCGGTCGACGATTGTTCATAACGGGTCGATATCAGTGAATTAAGTTCAACTGGGTACCGTTGCATCTTATTAAGTCGATTCTCTCATTCAGTACTTCCAACAGTTACAAGCTTTTCTATATCGATAACGGGCACAGGTTCCCCAAAAGAGTGGTCTCGTCGACACCGAAACTGATGGTCATTATCCCCAGCGAAGTCACAAGAGTTTGAAGAGGCTAGATCTTCTGTAAAATCCTCTTATGACATCCTTTGCGGGGACGAATTGTTGTGTTGTCCAAGCATGGGGCATGATTGTTTCCCCAGCATGAAGTGTTGGTCACCCCCAGTAGAGTTTGAGGACAGTTGGTCTTCTGTAAAATTCTCTCAAAAGGCATTCCCCAACACGAGACGCTTTAAAGCAGTTTTCTCCAGCAGAGTTTGTTATAAACTCGTCATCCCCAACGGAATTGTCCAAAGGGAAAGCTCGCCTAACATGGGGCATTGTGGTACTCATCCTAAGCTTGACAGTCATATTCTTCAGCAGACTACTGTGGATTTGCTTTGGGTTTCCCCAACAGATCTCTAAGGACTCTTTCTAGCAAGTTGCAGTAGAATGTTCTAACCAGGATTTGCATATCCCTGGCAGAGTAGCCCTGATACCCAGCAAGATCGTATCTCTGGTCATGGTATCCCCACAGAGGTCAGCATCGAATCGTGTCAGCAACTTCCAGCTGAGTTGTTGTTCTCTCCGCAGAGGTTTATCAGATCGACAGAATCTATTCCTCAACAAGGATGGTACAGCCTTTCCCTAGCCGGGTCAGAAGGTTGATAATCCCTATAAAGGATCTTGGGTTGAATAAATCCCCAAGCAGAGTTTTAATGGCTCATTTCCCCAGCAGGACGTCATTTAAAAATTCTCATCCCCAGCGGAGTTGCTGTGACCAGAATCCAGCCCCAAACAGATGGAATAATTCCTGGCAGAGTCATCATTCCCTCATATCTTAAAGTCCAATTTATTTTTGGCAAGCTTGACAATTCGAAGCAGACGGATTGTTCATCCATTCGCCAGCAGAGATATTATCCTTTCAGGAGTCTCCGAGATTAAATCATTGATTGTGGTTCCTCAGCAGAGTCGGCAGAGATGTCTGGCGCAGAGGCAGAGAGTAATTCGATTTTAAAATTCCAAAAGTCCAACAGTGGATTGGCGAAAGGTCCATCTAAGGGTGGCATATTCTAAAGGTCCAACAGTGGATTGGAAAAAGTCCGTCTTCGGGTGGCAAAAGTCCAACAGTGGATTGGCAAAAGTCCATCTTCGGGTGGCAAAGCAGCTAAAAGTCCAACAGTGGATTGGCAAAAGTCCGTCTTCGGGTGGCAAAAGTCCAACAGTGGATTGGCAAAAGTCCGTCTTCGGGTGGCAAAAGTCCAACAGTGGATTGGCAAAAGTCCGTCTTCAGGTGGCAAAGGTCCAACAGTGGATTGGAAAAAGTCCGTCTTCGGGTGGCAAAAGTCCAACAGTGGATTGGCAAAAGTCCATCTTCGGGTGGCAAAGCAGCTAAAAGTCCAACAGTGGATTGGCAAAAGTCCGTCTTCGGGTGGCAAAAGTCCAACAGTGGATTGGCGAAAGGTCCATCTAAGGGTGGCATATTCTAAAAGTCCAACAGTGGATTGGCAAAAGTCCATCTTCGGGTGGCAAAGCAGCTAAAAGTCCAACAGTGGATTGGCAAAAGTCCGTCTTCGGGTGGCAAAAGTCCAACAGTGGATTGGCAAAAGTCCGTCTTCGGGTGGCAAAAGTCCAACAGTGGATTGGCAAAAGTCCGTCTTCGGGTGGCAAAGGTCCAACAGTGGATTGGAAAAAGTCCGTCTTCGGGTGGCAAAAGTCCAACAGTGGATTGGCAAAAGTCCGTCTTCGGGTGGCAAAAGTCCAACAGTGGATTGGCAAAAGTCCGTCTTCGGGTGGCAAAGGTCCAACAGTGGATTGGAAAAAGTCCGTCTTCGGGTGGCAAAAGTCCAACAGTGGATTGGCAAAAGTCCGTCTTCGGGTGGCAAAAGTCCAACAGTGGATTGGCAAAAGTCCGTCTTCGGGTGGCAAAAGTCCAACAGTGGATTGGCAAAAGTCCGTCTTCGGGTGGCAAAGGTCCAACAGTGGATTGGAAAAAGTCCGTCTTCGGGTGGCAAAAGTCCAACAGTGGATTGGCAAAAGTCCGTCTTCGGGTGGCAAAAGTCCAACAGTGGATTGGCAAAAGTCCGTCTTCGGGTGGCAAAAGTCCAACAGTGGATTGGCAAAAGTCCGTCTTCGGGTGGCAAAAGTCCAACAGTGGATTGGCAAAAGTCCATCTTCGGGTGGCACGAAGCTGCAAAGTCCACCAGTAGTGTGGCAGGCCAGTAGTCGTCTGGAGTTGCATAAAAGACATTATTAAAGTCCACCAGTAGTGTGGCAGGCCAGTAGTCGTCTGGAGTTGCATAAAAGACATTATTAAAGTCCACCAGTAGTGTGGCAAGCCAGTAGTCGTCTGGCGTCGTTCAAAAAGACAGTATTAAAGTCCACCAGTAGCGTGGCAAGCCAGTAGTCGTCTGGCATCGTTCAAAAGACAGATCTCTCCGACGTTTCATCGAGGACTCAATCCAGCAGTCTCGTTGGGTTTATATCCCTGTTATTCTTCATCATCCAGAGCAAATTTTTGGTTATATTTGGTATTCAATCACTATATACCTTGAAAGTCCGAAAGCAATTGCTTTCAGGCATTCAGGTCTACAGCGCTTGAATAGGGGCAGCTGTAATACCCCAAAATTTGCTCTTCCCTTTTGGCATCATAGCATGGCATTATCATTTATCATATCATATCCATCTCATTAGCATTGCATTGCATTTAACATAGAAAAATGAAGCATGGCATCCTTCTTACCATCAGGGCATGTGATCAGGTGGAAGGTGGACAATCAAGGGATCATTCAAAGCACAAAAAGGTCAATCAAGTTGGCTCTAGGCAAGCCAAGAGGTCTCTCATGTCTCATACTATATCAATTGATCTTCCAAAACCTCAAGGAAGTGAGATTCAATGGAAGATTGAAGCACTACATCTTTCACTATGCAAGAGATTCAAAAATTGAAGGAAAACCCTCAAAAGAGATAGCTCATTGATTCAAAATCATTCTCAAGTGGCATTTCTCATCATCCTTTAAGAGGATACACAACATACTCTGAGGAATTTGGATTTGGAAGATGTGCAATTTCCTCCTAACCAAAGGGGGTCAAAACTAGGGTTTCCCATTAAATCAGGGAATCTTTGATTTTTTGGACAAAGCTTGTTGTCATGGTATTCTACATGTTCTTAAGTGTATATGTGTGGAAGATTGCATCTCAATTGGTTTTAGAAGTGGTTCAATTGGAAGAAAGATCAAGAATCAGAGAAATTGGGGCAAAGTCAAATAATCAGAGGAAAAAGTCAACTCTTGACTTTTTGAGGCCAAATTCATGAAATTCATGTTACATATGTCCAATGTACAAAATTTGATCAAGAAACTCCAAAGGAATCATGAAAAAATCAAGATGTGGAAAGTTGCCATTTTTGGATGAAGAAGGGTTACTAAAAATAGCAAGTTTTGGCCATTTTGCATCAGAATTTGAACCAAGGCCATTTAAATTTGGAGCACCAAATGAAAAATCCACTCTGCCTCAATGAAAGATCTTGTTTTAAGCTTCAAATCCATGTGTAGAACATCTCCATTGGATAAAAATTGAGAGAGATATGATTGATCAAAGTTGGAGGAAAGTAGGTTCAAAACTAGGTCATGACCAAGATTTTCAGGTCACGCGCGCAATCATTTTAACAAACAGTTGGTGGGCCAAATGTCCACTCATTTTTCTCATGGTTAAAGGCCTCAAATGAAAAACTTTTCAACATCAAAGTTGTTCCTTGTAGTGTCCTCTTCAATGTTGATGTTGTGAAAATTTTGATTTAACCAAGTTATGAGATAGTTTGGAGGGTTCAAAGTCATGTTGTTTGTGCTGAAATTTTGTGTGCCCAGTTGCCATGCCAGCCAACCTTTTGCCATGCCCACCAGCCAGTTTTGAACCAATGCATTCATAGCTGTTTTTAGACATGTTTGAGACCTCATTTCACTTCAATTTTCAAACCAATATTGTTCCCCAATGTACCCTCTTTCAAATGAACCCATAAACTCCCTAAGGCAGTCATTGAGTAGAGAGAAAAACCTCCATAAACCACCATATGTTGACACTGATACATTGATGGCATGCTGCATGATTTGGTTCAGTCACACCACAAACACCTCCTCACTTTTGTTTCCTCTTTCAACCAAGCACAAGTTACTTACATAATGCACACTGTCACGTGCCATACATGAGAATAGAAGGAACAAACTTGCTTAGCAAGTTTCTGATGCACAGATTGGCAGCTTCACTCTCTTTTTCTCCCTTCCACCATAACTGTCATGAGTTTGACCTCACCATAACCCAACCTTGACCACTCGCCCCCTAACTAACTTGACTCAGTTAGTTAGGGTGGACTCAGCATAACCACTTTAACTCAGTTAACCTCACTCAGTTTAACCGTGGTTAAAGCCTACTATAAAACAAAATCACACTTCACATTTTCATTTCAGTTCTCATTTTTCCACAATTCACTTCAGAAACTCTCTCCTCTACTCTCTCATTCTCTCTGAGTTTGCTCATTTTTTTCTCCACGATTTCAATTCCATAGTTCTTTCATTGATCATTGCTTGGTGTGGTTGAATCAAGAACAACAAGAGCAACTCCATTTCTGCAAGCTTAGTATCCCTGCAATCTTTAATCTCCTTCATCTACTCGTGAATCATCAGCATTTATTTTGCTTAATATTGAAGCTCCAAGGTTGAAGAGCAAGTGTTCTCTGGTTTTCTCAAGACTCTCCAAGAGCTGCAAGTTCAGGTTCCAAAATTCTCAAGCACTCCTCTCACATTTTATGGTTTATTTTTGTTGTTTTATCATGACATGAGCTCAATAGGAGCATTTGACACTCCGGCTAATTGATAGGCCTTGTAGAGGCTTAGATCTAAAAGTTAGGGCATATCTTTGTCTCCTCTGTTTTCTACGTGTGCGCATGATATGTGAAAGATAACTGTGGATTCGTATTGTGCTTAGCATGAGCTTCATTTTGATGTAGGCATTGTGTATTTTTGCGAAGATGTGAGATTCGCAGGTGACGGTTCTCGCCGGAGAAGGTGACCGGAGGTCCCTCTCCGGCCGGTAGCTTTAACTCCTAGGGTTTCTCAGTTTGAATATTGGCCGTTGGATTTGTGAATCGTGCGGATAAGATTGTGCCAACACATAAAAAATGTCACACGCGTGGCACATGTTTTATTTTAATCAGAGTGAACACTATGTGGTGTGGTACACGGTAGAGAGTGTGGTCATTCGCGTGTGCGTGTTGATTGTGATTACTTTGACTGGATGTTGACTGTGACTTGATCCAATGGCTTGTGTGGTTTTGACTATTGTTGACTGAAGAGCATGGTAGTTATTGTGGATTGCGCGTGTAATGGACTTAGTCAGATTGATATCCACACCTCCCATGTTTTCAAGCCCAATTAAATTGAACTATGGATTTGCTATGGTTGCACCCCCATTCATATTGCATTTCATATTTTATTTTCATTTTTGCTACACGTTTCATAATTGATTTTTAAAAATATCAAATGATATTGGAAAATTCTACAAAAATTCATGTGTATTCTTAAAACATTTAGGAAATCTTTCATGATTTTATTTTCTGATTTTATGACCATTTTGCCCCTGTTCCATTATTTCTTTTGAATTTCCATTTGCATGCATACTTAATGTGACATATGATTTTGTGCATTTTTGTTCTTGATCATAAAAAATGATTTTGATGCCTTTCTTTTTGCATTGTGGTCACAATATGTTGAGGTATGTTTGAGATTTATGAGATGATTTTTAAGTCTTTTTTGGATGACTTTTGATGTGTTGCTTTGAGCATGAATGCATGAAACTTCCATGAGACTTTGACCTAATTGTTGAGTGACTTTGGTTCTGATTCATTGCTTGTGGACTTGATATGTTAATGGCATGTGTTTAAGGTGTTTGATTGGTGAAAGTCATAATTTTTGAAGCATGTTTGCTATTTGTTTGAAGCATGAAGTTTAACTTGTTCATTTTGTGAATGCATGCCTCATGTTTGGTTTGCTTGATCATGAAGGCACTTGTGCCATGAGTTGTGGTTTTTTTTGAGGATGTATAGCATGTTAATTGACTTCTGATTGTGACATTTGGGTTTCATCTTTGCATGTTTGATGTTTATCTTGCACCTTAAGTCACTTGTTTCACAAGTATGAACCACATTCACATCACTTCACCTTTTCTTCTTTGCTTCTTGTTGGATTGAGATTTTGTTTGCATGATTTAGTATGCCCATTTAGGATAACATTAGGTTGTGTAAATATGAGTTACATTCTGACTTGGAAGCATGTATAGCATTCACTCTCATTTTACTTTGTTTGTCAAATTGTTTGAGTTTGATTTGTTCATTATATTTTCTTACTTTACTTGTAAGTGATTGTGCTAACCATGTAGGGGCTTTGGTAAGTTTCAATTGAGTGTGGATAAGGAATCCACATTCAACTTCTATCCTTTCTCTGTTACAATTCCATGTTTTGTTAAGCACTTATGTGCTTTCTTTTAATAACTCATCACTTTCCCTTTGTGAATTACAATTCATCTTCTACTTTAGAAGTGAATTGTTTAATTCATTCTTTCTTTAGACGTTAGGTTGAAACCTCACAAACCTTAGGATCACTCCCTTAACTAATCAATTAGGATTGAGTCTTAGTCCATATAGATTTTTACCTTTATCCTCCCTTGAGTCTCTTTTCTCATCTCAAAGAAAATTCAAAACATATAATAAAGGTAGGCATTTATTGCATTTAGGCCTTTCATATAAAGAAAAGGTTATAAGGGGTCTTCTCTTATAATCTTAGAATGTATAGCATATAGCCCATCTTGGGTCAATGTGTTAAACATTTGATCTTGTATGAGGGACTTAAATGCAATACTTGTTGAAGGTGCAAATAATAAAAAACACTTCTTCATTTCTTAATCAACAAAACACTTAATAAACACAAGTATGCTAGTGTGTTTGAACCTTGACAATTGGAACTAAGTGTGGGGGTCTTCTTCACTCTTAGTGTGCTTTCTTACCCATTCCATCTTGGAATGTGAGGATGTACACATTCCAATGACTAAGATTCAGATACACTATCATATGCAAACAAATGAAAAAACTCTTAAAAGACAAAAACAAACAATAACGTCTTTCCTTCGGGAATTCTTTTCTCACCTCATTCACTCTCAACGCACGAACGCGCTTCTACTCGTTCTCTTGCAAGATGGTAACGCACTCGGACCAGCGAGCCTGCAACACCTGAGCTAGAACGTCAGCCGTTCTCTAAAAAACACAAACAATTCATCCCTAGTGAGGGGAACTACGTCGCTCTGATTCTCATGCTCCTGATGAGATACGTAGGCAGTGGGGTAGGGCCCATGCGAGCACTTCTTTTATTTTCCCTACATTTGTTCTTCTTTCTCCTTTCTTTCTTTTAGTTCTTTTTTCCAGTATCTTTTCTTTACACCCTTTGATCGAGACAAGCAAGCGTGGATCCCATCGGGTACGATGGACGCGAGGGGGTGCTAATACCTTCCTCTCGCGTAACCGACTCCCTTACCCACTTCTCTTGGTCGCAAGACCATGCTTTTCCTTTCTCTCAGGTTTACGCGGTGTTTCCTTTCCCTCTCTTGGGATAAATACACATTGCTGGCGACTCTGTTTCGGTGCCACTTTCGCGTTTGTACTAGGATGAAAATCCCGGGAGCGACACTATCATATTTGATGATTTCTTGTTACTATTTGTCAAAACTCTTTCAAAACATTAAAAATCCTCGATCCAACGTCGAGTCCATTTTTCACCCATGTAAGTCGATCGCCTTAGGGCATCGCATTCAACCTACCGGTCACTGGACACAAGTCTAGCATCACTTTGCTAGCACCCTTCGCCTAAATAACAATAATTAACCGCATAAAATATCCAAGGGAAAATCCCATGCATGATAACCATGTTATTGTGCATGGTGCACATCATTTGCATTCATAATCGACACCCTTAAGTTAAGACTATTAGATAACTTAGGATAGATTTCCTAGGTTAGTCCCCCCACACTTTTGATTTTTCAAATCAAACTTTATCCCACCTAATTCTCCACACAAGAGAATTAGATGTTAATCATCTCAAAGAAAGGGACATACAATCCCATACCCCACAAAATACAAACATTTTCAAAAAAACTGTGGTGGTCTTTCTTAAGATGATGACTCATCTTCTTTTCCTAAACCTTTAAACATTTAGTATCCTTAATAAGGAACTACAAGTGCTCTGATTCCCTCCTGACAGGATATGTAGGCACAAGATGCGATACCTTGTCGAGCACACTTAGGATTAAAAATAATAAATTACCTACCCTTAAACCTTAGCAAAACAGATAACAGATAATATAAAATGAATCAAGAGGTTCCTGTAGAGTACTACAGATATCTAGGATGCTAACACCTTCCCTAGGTATAATCAACCCCCGAACTTAGAATCTTAGTGCATTTGCATTGCATTGTGGGAATTCGGTTTTTCTCCCTTCCATTGGATAAAATCAAAGACTGGTGGTGACATTAAAAATGCGATCCTAGTTAACAAATAACTATGGTATCCAATTTTCACCGCGACAGCCTTCTTCTTATCTTCGACTCCAATGAAAGACGCCCATTCCTTCATAGGTGATTTTTGGAAATACTGGTCTATAGCTCATTTCGCCCGGCCTATCCCTTCATATCATACCGAGCTTACTTTTCTTTCTTTCAAAGAAGTGAAAATGAAAGGGGAATTATATGCCTGGTATCAAGGACTCAGATATTAAGAAAGGTTTGGTCCTGATGAAGTACTTTTTTTTCAGCAAAAGGAAAAGCAAACAGATACCCACGTGATTATTAGTGCCTCTAACCATTCTGAGTGACTAAATCTATTTGGTGAGGGTAGGTATCCAACGCCTTTTTTAACCATGCCAATTATTCTTTTGTAGATAACATGAATCAATTGAGTCAATTGCAGAAAGCTCTGGCGCTCGTGAATGATTAGGGTCTTACTGTTGGCTTGTCCATCCCGGTGTCGGTGGCCCTTGTCATTGCTTCTACTTCTGTTTCGAAGGATCAGATTCCTACTGTGATGACTATCCTAGAGATAGTCAAAATTATTGTCCTAGTTTTGACAACTCTCCTAAATTCTGAATGCGCATGAGACACTGCAAGGAATCAATTGTTGTAGTCGGGCGCTCAAAGTGTACCCGACAACACCCCTAACTTCGTTGTGCTATACACCGTAGGGTTTTGAGTGTTGTATTCGGATGAATAAAGCATCTCAGATTGCATCCAAATGTTTTACTGGACGATATTAACTTTGTCAGTTGATCTTCAATTCGTTGTTGTGTGCATTCACGTTTTTAGTGCCCTAAAAAGAGAACAAAGCAGAAAGACGACAACAAGAGTATAATAGCAAAGTGTGTGTGTGTGTGTATATGTGTGTTTATATTATATATATATATATATATATATATATATATATATATATTCTATGTTGATCAAAGATCCAGAACTTGTCGGTCTGTGCCGACCAAGATCCATGACTCTCCGGTCCGCGCCAACAAAAGATCTGACATTCACTACTCCTTACATTCAAAGGCCCAATGACATAAGGTTCATTACCTAGCTTACTCCGCCAGACCCAAGGTATAAATACCTTCGTAAATGGTTCTGGGATACACCCATAATCTCAAATCTCCACTTTCACTATCACATATCTTGAACCCTAACTGACTTGGGAGTTGGAGTGTTAACCATGCAGGTATCCTTCCCCTCAGGTCCGCCATATCGGAGATAACAACATTTATCAGTGTCGTATCAGCACAAATACCTATAGTTGAAAAAGCACAGTGATTGCAACCTTCAGCCCACAGTGCCACATCCACAAAGAATATTGGAAGCTCCGTTTTGACGTAGTTTTTGCGATCATCACCATTTATGATTATGCAACTGAACAGTGGCCCTGCCTGTGGGAATCAGCTTCTGATTCATACAATTTCCATAGTTTCACGTTAGATTCTCATATTTGAGCTCCGAAGAGATATCCAGCGAAGAAATCAAAGTTTCACGATGCTGAACTCTCATATCTATGTTGTTGGATCCACCGAACTTCGGTGCAATGCTAAGCGAAGTGATACGTCAATTCCAAGCTATCTCGAAACGACATCAACGGAAGCCTCATTATCAAGATTTCGTCTGGGAACGCCCTGATCAACCGGGGGCATCAACCTCGAACGCTAGGGGAAGCCGGTCGAGGCACGTTCTCATATCCATGTTTGTATTCGCAAGTCCGGGATCGGTCGAGGTCCGTGACGCCATCGGCCTAGCAAAACCATGGGTCCAATCTCACCCGACACACTTCTGTCTGGGTCTCATCAAAATCCGACGGAAAATTCAGCCCAGATGCGAGCGAGGTTATAAGGAATCACCCCCAAGAAGAATTTCGGGTCCAACACCACCTCGAGCAACTAATTTTGGGTATCTCATCATCGTAAAGGCCTCACGTCGGATATATCATCATCGTAACGATCGGTGCCTGGTACCGAACGTGAGGTAACTCAGGGGATCAAAGATCGCCTGAGTATCCAGGCGATGGAGTATGTGAGGGCCATCTGGCTCTTCATTAGCTGGATAAAGCTCTCACACCCTCGACCCTGTTCCCAAAGAAAAACTAGGAGGGTCGGCGAGACCCGAGGTTGAGATTGGTATGATCTATCTTCTAAAGAGAAGAAAATAAATAAATAATATAACATTGTTGAAGTTTGGATGGATCGAAGGTACAAAGAATATGCCCCTTTCATAATGGCACATAGTGTTAGAGAAATTTATTATGTACCTTATCCTTCAATTCAGTCACATAAATGAGGATGATGTGTTGTAATCAAGTCGAAACCAATGAGTCATATTGGAACTGATAATCCAGTGGAAAACGTTACAAATTGATGTGATATTATAGTTGAGGGCCAACAAGTAAAGCAACTGCCTTATTGGCAACAAATCTTGTGGATGAAAAGTAAAAGAAGTTAGAGTCCGTAGACAATAACTCATCAGGTGAAGACGATCAAGATTTTAAGGACAAATTTTGAATAAAATACCCAATATAATTAATTTCGTAGCTTTTTGTAATATTATTACTAATGCATATTATGTAATATTATTGCTCAAAATATAATACCTAATGTACTGAATAAGTGGTCTTTTTATATATATTTTACTCTTTCTGATATATACTGCAGACGTGCATAAGCTATTTTGACAAATCTGATAGACTATTTAAAAAGCATAAATTTAATCCTATAATTTTGATATGTATTATAAGGTGTCATCATAGCTTTTTAAAATATAGTACGTGATATATGGGTGTACTGAATTTTTTAATAAACACTATAGGTTATATTTTTTTGAATTATTTAAAAAACACAAAGTTAACAATATCAAACTAACGAAAAATTAATATCAAGTTTTTTCAATTAACTAAAAATTTCAGTGCATTTTCTTACTTTACTGTCTATGAATGAGTAAAATTTCTATCGAATTTTTTTATATAAACATTGATTTCTTGGCATTAGAAATACTTGTCGAGTAACATTTAAAAAAAAAAAACTGTAAAAGTTTAAAAGAATAAATTATGAAAGGGTTATAATTAAAATATTTAAAATTTATAGGATGTGAGGTGCAATTACGAATGTGCCTAGTAAAAATCTCAGTTGTATTCTCTATGAGACAAGCAATAGAGAAAAAGGAATATCCCAAAAGTGGAGAATTTATCTATAGTCCAAATGTAAAGAATTTATCTTAACACCCCCAAAATTTAATATGGCACATCCAATTTTAATAATATTCGAGTTCATATTATTCTTGACAAAAGTTTAGTAAAACTAGTGGGTTCGCACGAGTACTGGTATGGTACGCACATTTTTTTTAAATTAAAATTAAAAAAATAAAAAATTTCAACAAAAAAAGTTATTACTTTTAAAATATATAATAATTTAGTGGGTGTAATCAACAATGAATTTGAACCCGTATAACAACATATGGGTTCCCACGGATACTGGTGTGGATACTCGTGCGTTTGCACGAAGACTGGTGTGTTACACAGATTAGTTTTTAAAATGTAATAAGAATGAAAAAAATAGAAAAACAATTTTATTTAATCAATAAAGTTAAATTTTTGAATTAAAATAATACTTTTATTTATATTTGGAGCATAAATATAGTTTTCCCCTATGTTAATAAGTTAGAAAGAACGGTATATTTGGAGCATAAATATTAATTTATTTTAAAATTATTGATAAAACTATTAATGTGATTATTCAGTATTTGTAAATTAATGTATTTTAATTAATTATATTTGTCCACCGTTTATAATTTGTGTTAACTTATAAAAAGGCTTAATAATTTTTAGTCCCGTATAAATATTAAAGGTATGGTACGCGTATTTTTTTTCAAATTATAATAAAAATAAAAATAAAAAATTTAAATTTTCAACCAAAAAAGTTATTATTTTTAAAAGATATAATAAATTAGTGCTTATAATCAACAACGAATTTGACCCCGTATATAAATATTAAATTTGTTTTGACATTACTTATATATTTGAATCTATAAAATAATATTTGAATCAACAAAGTACTATTTTAATATTTTTTAATATTTATGAATGACACAAATTTGTGCCATAAAATATTTAAATAAAATTATATATTAAAAAATAAATTAGTATAATTATTAAATATAAGAGATGAAAGGTAGGCAACAATATGAATAATAATATGATTTAAAAAATATTGAAACTTGTATTAGATAAATGAAATGTTTAAGTTTTTTTAACAAATAAGACAATTATGTTATAAGAGATAATACAACGATCGATAAATTTCTGTTATTCAATATTTGAATAAGTAATAAAGTTGATCCCGTTTGACGTGGCATAAGCAATTTGAATCAATAATCCTTGGCATTCAAAATTTTTCCAATTTGACGTGGCATAAGCAATTTGATGTGTAACTTGACGTGCCTAATCTGAAACCTCAAAAGCTACCAAGTGAGAACATGATAATTTCATAAAACAATGGATAAGATGAACCACAGTATCAGATCTATTACATTAAATAGTGAAGAATTGAATTAATCTCCAAAATGGATCAACTTAGTAGCTATCTTTCAATGATCAAGTGTTTAAAATTATTCATAAGAATAGCTACAGAGAATTGTTTAGAAAATTTAATATGATATGTAAATTTGGAAATCAAAGGATCTCCCTATGAAAGTTAAAAAAATGTTGATGATTAAATTTTCAATTATATCCCTATGAGATTTGATTGCTTGTAACTCTTATTTTCAAGATGTATGTATTACATTAATGAAAGGATCTCCCTTCAAAATCAGGTTCTAATTGTTAAAAGTTGTCCTGAGACAACTTGATCAAAACAGCAAGACCTGAAAGAATAATTGAGCATAAGATCAAAATTGGAAATAGTCATAGAGAGTAGACCACCATCTATCTGTAGGAACATGATTTTAACATTTATTATCATTTTTAAAACATTGGTTATAATATGATTATTATGTTTACCTTCAATGACTTTATAGAGAGTAGACCACCATGTATCTGTAGGAACATGATTCTTAATCAATGTATCTTCTATAGTTTCATCATCCTTTGTTCTTTTAAGGATATCTTTATCGTCTTTAGTATTTGGACTTTGATGTGTTGATGTAAAGAAGAAAGTGTAGAAGATATTATAAACTGAGTAGCAGCAACCCAATTCGTACATGCTAATTATCTCGACGATTTTCCAAATCCTTGTTATGTACATAAATACTCAGCATTTGCAGATCCTGTACTTTGAACCATTTTGTAGAACGCAGGTTCTTCGTTTTGTAAGAGTTCCTCGGGTGAACTGTATTCAAGAACCTGTGAAGCATACAAGAAAATGAATCATCAACCTCGACTTTAGATCTAGATCATCATGATAAGTGCAAAACGCGGGAATTTAGTATTTGTAGTTTGCACTATTTGGATGTACCTTTCCAGCGTCGAGCATCAGAATCTTTATGCAGTCCATAATTGTGTTCAATCTATGTGCAATGATGAGCATTATCGAGGAATGAAATTCATGTCTACAATGCTCATGTTAGGTCTTTCACCAACTTCATATTGCACTCACAACACATAAACAATAACCATCTATAATCAACCAAGCATCAAGGTGTTATAACAGAACATTATTGTTAATTAAGGCAATAACTTGGTGTGGTTCCTATAAAGGTTCCCAAAAAATATATTAAAAGACAGTAAACACCTTAGCAACAGCTTTTGGTGGGTATTCTCCTCCTTTATCCTCACTGAGTTCTGGTGTAGCCTGAGACACATATTAATTGAGATCAGCAAGTATTTAGAGTGGACAATAGATAACAATAGATCAGCAACGATTTAGAAGGACAACAACAAAACTATATACATCACTCTTAGCATTCAATTGTCCAGTCATTGCATATTTAGTATATTGCCTGCTCCAATTGTCCAGAAACTACGCGGGATGTCCAAATCAACTGAAGCGCCAACATTGAAATTAAGTATATTGCCTGCTCAATAACAAAAAAAATACTACTTAATATCAATGTTATTGGAAGATGTATCAATTATAAAGAAGCCAAATAAATATTAACAATGAGGAAGAACCTTAGTAATGAAAGGTGTTGTAGTACGTGTGAAAGTCCAACGGTTTATATCAGTATACGTTCGAGTAAAAATTAGTTAAACTATAAATTTATTGTAAAAACCATATATGGAGTTAAAATATCCAAATTCTAACATCATTAACATTATTTCAAGAACAACAATAATTAGCCGAGCTTGAAATAGCTGTCAGGATAACTGTTGCATTCATGTGGAAATCCTTAATATTATAGAAAAAGTAAACACAACTTGTTTCACAGATGGTGATTTCACACATGGTTTAAGAACAATAAAAGTTCCCTTTACTGCCGGATCAAACACAACAAAAATTGACTTCTATCCATAAATTACAATACCTTTTGAGAGGGAAATAACACTCAGGACAACCAGCAAAGCCAATGTAATTGAGCTTAGTGTTAAAGTCACTGACATATGTTTTCCAACTGCTCCAAGGAACCGGAATAAGGAAAAGCCCATTTGGTTAACAGAAGCTAAAAGAAGGAATTTCTTAATAAACCTACATTTACATAAACACATAAAAAAGAAGCTTCAATTTCAAATTAATTGAAAGATGATTAGGTATGTTTTGCTAATAGACATTGAAAACTTATCACCTTCCAAATTCGTGATTATAAATAATGAATTTAAAGGTGAGGAATATCCAAACAACCAAATTCGTGTTAATAGAATAATCATCAACAAAAACCTAAACTCCAACAATCTCATTTTCATAATGGAGCCAAAGAATATTCAACAGTAATATACTAACTGTTTTGCGCAATTTGCTGTAAAAAATCTTGTTAGCTTTCAATAGTCCCACGCCATGTTCGCACCAAAAAACGTACCACATTTTATCAGAAATTCAATGTTATGTGTAGTTACATGTAATCATCTTAACATTTACACCAAGATTAAGAGTTTGTCTAATGGTTTCAACACTGTCATGCCTAGGAGGATCAAACACCGACAACAAACTAATAAATTGTCATGGACCACCAACACTTTCCTTTATTTTCTCAGGAATTTCCTGCAAAGATGAATCAAAAGGGTTTATGATTATGAAATGAAATGACCCAGAAGTTCAGGTTATTGCAACTTCATAAATTGTTATCTTTGAATGTAGTTTATCATAATGTCAATTGGGTTTTAAATAAATGGTTATGTGATTTTGAAAGAGTATAACTTTTTCAGTATGAGCAGGTGTTATGTGATTTAGGATAGATAAAGCTTAAATAAATGAAAATTGCTTACTAAGTTGTTTCCATAGTCAAGTATTCAATGCAAGAAGTAAACCTAACAAAGGCAAAACAGTTCTTCGTATCTGGTACATCACCTAGAAAATAGGAATGAGGACTCCGCCAGCCACCACATGGAATTTTCACCACCTGAAAATGTCATATGCACTTGATATCGTATGTATAATTTTCACTACCTTATTCTCATTGACCAAGTTCCATATTATGAAATCTACAAATGCAAAACCTGCTGCGTAGCTTTTTGATGATGTAGCTTCCAACATGTTATCAACAAAAACATGTTCGATCAAAGTCATCTCTTTCACTTGGAATAAGATGAAGTCTTCACTATAATTCAATTTCAAAACAACATATTGGTACTCCAGCAGCATTACTACCCGACCAGGCTACTGAAACCAGTAGCAACCCCTGCACGATTGCAATGTACAATTTAGGCACCAAGTGTTTCTTTCTTAAAGGGACTTCCAAAAAAAAATCTTAAAGCAAGCTAAGGACAAATTCGAGTATGTTTCGTTAGCCAACTCAAGGCTCCCGTCTACATGGAATTTCTCCTTCAAGCAGGAAGCCCTGTTGCTTGTAGGCCACCATTTTGTTGAACCTTGTTGTCGCCATCGTCATTTGGGGCTTCAGCTTACATGGATATCGCAGTTTATTTATTTTCGAATTGTCGGTTGTCTTTGCACCAGTTTCTGAATTCTGGGAAGAAACTGATTGCAATTTCGAAAGGGCAAAGCGGTTTATGCACGACCTTGCTTCTTGGTCTTGTTAGTAGTGGCAAGTTTGCGTCTTGCTCGAATTTGTTCTAGCACGGTGGAACTATATGACCATCAAAACATAAGATGGCGTTACAGAAGAAACCTGGCATAGAAACACAATTTAGTTCATATCTAAACCAAGAGCAGCTAAAAGAAACTAGAAAATTACTTAGCTCACGTCGTCAAGCTTCACCGTTTCTGGCATAGAAAATCAAACTAAATCAAAATAAAAATTGGTTGTGATTTATTTTAGCTCATATCAAAATCAAAATCAAAGTAAATCAAAATCAAAATGAAAATCAAACTAAATCAAAATAAAAATTGGTTGTGATTTATTTTACACTGTCATTAAATCAAAATCAAACTCTTATGGTCAAAAGCAGAAAAACTCACTGGAAACAGAAATACAAACCTTAAAGATGAGGCTGTTTCCGATTTTACCGGCGGGATGATTCGCAGTATACTCATCCTTGGTGAGATTCCGTACCCTTATCTCTTTTTCTGCAAACAACAATAATCAACATAAACCCTAAACCCCTAAAACAAATATCTCCTTTTCTGCAAACAACAATAATCAACATAAACCCTAAACCCATAAAACAAAGATCTCATTTTCTGCAAACAACAATAATCAACATAAACCCTAAACCCATAAAACAAAAACCACTACATACATCTTGGATAATCAAAAGCACAAAACAAACCACTTAAGCACTCATCAACAACACCGTCATCCACCAAAGGAGACGTGCTCACATCCATCTCTCTATCAACCGAGCAACGTAGCTTCAAGGAGAGAAAAGAGAGACGACAGAGGAAGATGAAGAAGGATGAGAGAGAAGAGAGACGAGAGAGAGGAAGATGAAGGAGAGAGAAGAGCAAGGAAGTTGAACGGACACGATAAACAAAGAGAGAGAAGAGAGAGAATAGGAAAATGAAAAGGAAAAGCATCTGTTTTGGGGGAAGAGAAAAAAGAAAAGGTGAATTGAATCAAGTTAGAATGGAACCAAATGGAAGTATATGACATCATCAAATGAAAAAATCATGACTTAATTGTATAAACATTTAGTTGCAATTGAATAAGATGACATCATTGGTTAGAAAAAGTAAATTTTGGACACAAAATACCCCCCAATTTGCTGACATGGCAGCAATTGAGGGTAGGATATTATGGAATTTTCCAGAACCATCTAAGTTCCTATATTATAGATAGTATGCACACAAAAATTTGATAGAGCAAGTTAAAAATTTAATATAAATTGAAAGATTTAATAGTGTATTAAAAAAATATGGTATTTGTTTTTATCAGTTTTTCTTAATTGAATTTAATATAGCGCTTTTTTTATAAATCCGATAATTTTAGTAATTTTTTTAAACTTTTAAAAAACCCGGTAGTTCATATTTAATAGTTCAGTATTAAATTTTTTGAAATGTCTTGTAGTTTTCCGACAACTTTTAAAAAATGTTGGAAAATTAGGAAGCATTTTAAAAATCTAAAAATGTTAAAAAATCCGAAAAACTACAAAATATTTTAAAAATTGTAGTATGTCTTTAAACATTTCCTAGAAATCAATATATTTTTATCAACAAATTTCAAAAATTCAGATATTTCTTCAAAAAAATCTAAAGAAAAAACATTATTCCTTATAAATATCTGATATATTATGGTACTTTTAAATATCCAAAATTATTAAATACGGACATAACAGTAATAGCATCCTTCGTCTCCTACGGATTTTAGACCTATCAGTCTATGCAATGTTATTATGAAGGCCATCACTAAAACCATTGCAAACAGGATAAAAGCTTTCCTCCCGGATATCATCAGTGAAGAGCAGAGTGCGTTCATGCATGGGAGACTTATAACCAACAATGCCCTCATAGCCATTGAGTGTTTTCACTGGATGAAGCACAAGAAAAAAGGAAGGAAAGGCACGATGGCCTTGAAACTTGATATGTCCAAGGCTTATGATAGGCTGGAGTGGAGTTTTGTGACGGAAACGCTCAGATGTTTGGGTTTCCCTGAATCTATGGTGTCGATAATTCAGAAATGCATCTCTTATGTATCTTATCAAATCCTGATCAACGGCCAGCTTTCAAAACATTTTGTTCCTGAACGGGGTCTCCGTCAAGGAGACCCTCTCTCACCCTATTTATTTATTATCTGTGCAGATGTGTTATCAGGTTTACTCAGGCAGGAGGTACAGAAGAAGAGGATTCATGGCATAAAAGTGGCGAGAAAGTCTCCATCTATTTCCCATTTGTTCTTCGCGGATGATAGTCTACTCTTCGCGAGAGCCTTAGAGGAAGAAGCAGATAGGATTCTCAACACGCTGATGGCCTACCAAAGAGCGTCTGGACAAGTTGTAAATGTTGAAAAATCTGAAATTTCTTTTAGCAAGAATGTTTCGCAGGTGGCTAAGGACAGGATTACTGAGAAACTCCATTTTCGAGCAGTCAACAATCATTCAAGATACCTTGGTTTACCAATCGTTTTTGGGAGATCCAAAAAAGAAGCTTTTAAACTGGTGGTGGAGCGCGTTTGGAAAAAGGTCAAAGGGTGGAAGGAATCGTTTCTCTCAAGGGCAGGCAAATATGTTCTGATCAAAGCAGTGGCTCAGGCCATTCCGACCTATATCATGAGTTGTTATCGAATACCTGATAGTTGCTGCAAGGAAATTGAGTCGATGCTAGCGAAGTTCTGGTGGGGTTCCAAAGAGGGTGAGAGGAAGATCCACTGGTTGAGATGGGATAGATTGGCTCGGTCCAAGTGGGAAGGTGGTATTGGATTTCGAGGCATTAAGGATTTCAACACTAGCCTTCTGGGCAAGCAATTCTGGAGGTTACAACAAGAGGATGGGTCCCTTCTGCAGAGATTCTTCAAAGGACGATACTATCCTCGATGCTCCATTTCTGAAGCTCCTATTGGTTTTAATCCAAGCTATGCGTGGCGAAGTGTGATGAATGCCAAGGATTTAGTCCTTAAAGGCTCAAGGTGGCATGTGGGGAATGGCTCAAAAATCTCCATCAACTGTGATAAGTGGATTCCTACTACCTCTGATTTCAAGCCATCAACAAGAGCTGTTAGACTGGCCCCTGATGCAAAAGTGAAAGAATTAATTGATCCAATCCTTGGCTGCTGGAATTCTGATGTCCTGAAGGAGAATTTTGAGGAGCAAGATATTATCCATATAAGGAGTATACCTCTTTCCCTTACTCTCCCTGAAGACAAGTTGCTATGGCATTTTTAGAAGGATGGTGTTTTTTCTGTTAGGTCGGCTTATCACCTGCTGGGAACACAGGGGGGGCTTCAGAATCCTGGTCCCTCAACGAACAGACAATGGAGTTTCTGGAAAGAGTTATGGAAAATTGACATTAATCCTCGAGTCAAAAATTTCATGTGGAGATTGTCAAGAAATATCCTGCCCACAAAGGATAATCTCATCCGAAAAGGTATGAACATTTATGAGCTTTGTCCTTTATGTAACTCTGAACCTGAAACCCCTTCCCATCTCTTTCTTCATTGTGATTATGTGAAGAGGACCCTTTTCTCGGCTCCGCTGGGGATTCGCAGACCTGAGTGTGGTTCTATCATGGATTGGCTGAATGATATTCTGTCAATGAAGGATTTAATGTTCGGTCGATTAATCTCTTTGTATCTGTGGAAACTGTGGAATGTTCGTAACAATGTTATTCACGGCAAAGCCATGGCGGATCCTAGAGGGGTGGCTCGTGAGGTCTGGGATCTTTTCCAGGAAGAGGGAGAACGCAGTCCTAGGTGCTACAGCTCTGCGAATGGTGTGGACAAGAGTGTCTTGCTGAAGTCCCATGATGAATGGACCATCCAAGTTGATGCTGGCTGTTTTCCGGCCAATGCGGAGCTTTTGGCTATTCGATGGGCCCTGTTGTTAGCGATCGATCTTGGATTGAAGGATTTCGTCCTCCAATCCGATGCTATGTTGGTTGTTGATTGTATCAATGGTGTAAACTTTGTTGCTGATTTTTATCCGATTGTCTGTGATTGTAGGCAACTCCTAGGAAAATGTAACAAGGCTGTTATTATGTTTATTAGTAGAACCTGTAATGTGGATGCTCACAATTTGGTTGAAATTGGCAAGGCTTTAGGCTCTAGAAGCTGGTCTGGTCTTTTCCCAACTGGTTTGTTAGATCACTGTAATCCTTTGACTGGTTGTTAATGAAAATTGTCTTTCCATAAAAAAAAATGTTCACGTGGGGGTGTTAGATCATATTTTTGAGGTGTCAAGATAAAATCACACTAATTTGTTGTCACAATGTTCTTGTGCTAAAAACAACATCAATCTAAAAGCTAGCCTGCATATAGTAGGTTTTGTAATCCATGTTGCATGGCTTTTGGCCTTAATTTGGTTTATTATATATTATTCAGATTATTAAAAAAAACATCAATCTAAAAGCTTTAAAATGACATCCCACCAAATACATCACACTTCTACAAAAGCTTTAAATTAAATAAAATAATATTGAAAAACTACAAAAACATTTAAAATATGAACCATCACCATTTTTAAAAAATCTGAAAAAATTATAGAACAGTTTAAAAAATTCAATATTTTTTCAAACATTTACCAAAAATCAATATGTTTTATAAAAAAATTGGAAAATTTCCGATATTTGTTAAAACAATACTTAATTCCTGTAGGGTCTCTTTGGTTCAATCAAGGGGAAGGGGGGGGAGAAATTTTTATCAAGGGGAAGTGAGAGAAAGAGAAAGGAGGATTTTCAATTACATATATGTTTGATTCAAAATATGAAAGGAGAGACATTTTATTTACAAATATATTTGGTTCACAAGGGGAGGAGAGATATTTTAAAACTAATTTACTTTTTTATCTTTCTAATTTAACCATAAGACTCGTGATATTTACAGTTTATAATTCAAATACAAATTCATTGGCGAAATATAAGTATTTAATTAGAAAACATTATGAAAGATTTTATAAAAATGTAACAATTATAATATATCATTTTAAAAAAAATTATCGAATATAATAAAATTTAAAAAATTATTATAAACAAAAACATTACGATAATTAAAAAGTGATATTAAAATATAAAAAACAAAATTAAAAAAATGTAAACACATATAATGATAATAAGATGAAGATATAAAAATAAAAAAAATATATAAAAGAAAGATCAAATTTGTTCAAAATAGAATTTTTAATATTTTATTAAGTTAAATTAATATTTAAATAAATAAATAAGAGTAAATATGGAAATATAATCATGATTAAAATAAAAAACTTCCCTCCAAATCAAGGGAAGCAAAAAGTGGTTCAGGAGAGATTTTGGCCCCCTCCATCTGTTAGTGCGTGAGGCATTTTTAGTGAGGAGAGAAAGAGAGAGAATAAGAAAATAAGGATATGTATTATTGAATTGTGTAAATAATGATATAAACTAGGTCTATTTATATACAACCCTAATTGGGCTTGGGCTAACACAACTTGGATTATATTTAAATATTAAATCTAATCAAATCTAATCAAATCTAATCTAATATTTCAACACACCCCCATAATCCAAGTTGTCGAGCATACGCTAGTCATAGTCGATCTTAACTATTCCTAATTTCTTTCTCAAATTCAGGAATCTGTCGATCTTCAATCCTTTGGTGAAAATGTCGACTAACTATGCTTCACTTGAGCAATGCCTAACTTCAAGTTCACCTTGATTTACCTTTTCCTTCAAGAAGTGAAATCTGGCTTCAATATGCTTACTCCTTCCATGCAGAACTGGATTCTTCGCTAGATTTATGGATGACTTGTTGTCGATTTGCAACATAAGAGATTTCTTCACTTCGACCTCCATTTCTTCAAGTAGTGATCTGATCCAAATTGCTTGACATGCAGCATATGATCCTACTATATATTCAGCTTCACACGATGACAATGCCACCACAGGTTGCTTCTTCGAACATCATGAGATTGGGGCACCAAATACTTGAAAGAAATAGCCAGTTGTACTTCTTCGATCTTCCTTATCTCCACACCAATCAGCATCTAAAAAGCAATTAACTATTGCTCCTTTGCCTTCAAGATCTCGTCTAAATAGAATTCTAAAATCTGTTGTTCCTTTTAAGTATCTCAGAATTCTTCTTGCAGCTTTCATGTGCGATACTCTTGGTTCACCCATGAATCTGCTCACTAATCCGACTGCGAAACCTATATCAGGTCGACTGTTGCACACATATCTCAAAGATCAAACTATTTGTTTGAACAAAGTTACATCAACTTTGTCTCCCTCTCCATGTTTCTCCAACTTCAAGTTTGGTTCGACAGGTGAGGATGCAGAATTCGAATCATCCATTCTGAATCTCCTGAGTATCTCTTTAACATACTTCCTTTGATGTAGCACCATACCTTGCTTCGACATATGAAATTCCATGCCTAAATATGACAACTTTCCCAGAACCGACATTTCATATTCCTTCTTCATTAGCTCTTTGAACTTCGACAAGTTCTTCAGGCTATTTCCAGTTACTAGCAAGTCATCGACATATAAGCATATTATTGTTATATCTTGTACCACAACTTGAACATAGACACCATACTTAGATTTGCATTTTACGAATCCCAATTCGACCAAGTATGAGTCGATCTTCTTGTTCCATGCCCTAGGTGCCTGCTTGAGGCCATAGAGGGCTTTGTGCAACTTATATACTTTAATCGCTTCCTTCTGAATCACAAACCCAGGAGGTTGTGTGACATAGACCTCTTTATCTAACGGACCATTCAGAAATGCTGACTTCACATCTAAGTGAAATGTCGACCAACCTTAGTTACATGTCAATGCTACCACTAGTCGAACGGTGTCCATTCTTGCTACTGGACCAAATACTTCAGAGTAGTCAAGTTCTTCTCTTTGAAGAAACCCTCGAGCTACTAATCTTGCCTTATGTTTTGCTATCGACCCATCAGCATTGTGTTTCAACTTCAACACCCACTTTACTTCGATAGCTTTTGTATGTGCTGGCAATTCGACTAACTCCCATGTGTTGTTTCTTTCGATTGCCTGTAACTCTTCGACCATAGCTAACTTCCACTGTTGGATCTTTAAAGCTTCGTTATGGTTGATTGGTTCAACACCTGCAAGTAAAGAAAATGAACTAATTCTCCATTTGGTGTGACTTCATCATCACCAGTCACTTCATAATCATGAAGTCTTGTTGGAGGAACTCTATTTCGCCGAGGTCTTTGGCTAGTTTCAGCCACAACCTCTGTGTCGGGAATGTCATCAACTGCTTCTACTTCGATTTTATCTGGATTCTCAGCAATTCCTTCAACTTCGACTTCATTAGTTTCTTCGTTGAGATCAGAGCTCATCAATGGGTTGTTAATTGAGTTACTAGAATTCTAATCCCAGACAGAATTTTCATCAATCACAATATCTCGACTCAACACAATCTTCTCATTAATTGGATTGATTAGCTTGTATGCGCCAGTCTTATGATATCCTACCAGAATCATAGGTTCACTCTTGTCATCAAGCTTCCTTCTTCTTGCATCAGGAACATGCTTGTAACACATATCGCAAAACACCTTCAGATGACTCACTGGTGGTCGTTTGCCACTCCACACTTCTTTAGGAACCTTGTTCTTCAATTGCTTGGTAGGGCACCGGTTCAGGATATCAACTGCAGTCGAAACAGCTTCACCCCATAGAGATTTTGGAAAATTCTTCTACTTGAGCATACATCTCGCCATATCCAATATGGTTCTGTTTCTTCTTTCAAAAATTCTGTTATTTCCTTGGTTTTATGGTTGGCATTATTTTGCTAAAACTCATGTAGCAGCAGATGTTGAATGAAGATGTTCCATGACTGCTCATAGGACATCGCGCTGTGAAGTTAGTTTTTAATGCAAATTCTGTTACTATGATTTGTAACTGAATATTCTGTGAATATTTGGTTATCCTATGTGGCATCCAAAGCATTTTTGGATTAGGGTTATTTGTTGGTTTTCGGATTTGCTGCTGTTTCTTATTATGGAGACATAATAGGAAACTTTGGATTGAAGACCTATTTTATTGGAGTTAATTTTGCAGATTTGTGAGCAGTCTATTTGCTGCGTTTTTGAAGCCCAACTCAGTCCAGATTACAAGCTATAAATAGACTGATGTAAACCTAGTTTTAGGTGTCGAACTTACATGTATTTTTAGGGTTGTGTGCTTGTGTTTTATGAGCCTAACTGGTATCTTATGATAACAGTATAAGGACTGTAGTGTAAGTTGTGTAAGGTTGCTCATAAGCTTTTAAGCATTAAGTAGTTGTGTGTTAATTCTCATAAGCTGTGAAGTATTGAGAATTTGTGTTTCGACCATTGTTACTTGTCTTGTAAGGAACCAGTCACGGGTTGTGATTGAAGAGGGATTTGAGGAGGGCCTCATACCTAGGGGAGTCTTAGGTAGAAGTCATAGGAAGGGTAGTGATTAAGTGAGCTGATTGAACCAGGTGTGGTTATCAGTGAATTGATACTATCGAATATTGATTTCATCCCTGGCTTGGTAGTCCCCAGATGTAGGATAGTTATATCTGAACTGGGTTAACAATTTCTGGTGTTCTTTACATTTTCTGCACACTTTTGTATTGAACTTGTTCATTGTTGTCGTATATCAGTGTCTCGATATCTCGATAGGACATCTGATATATAGGCCAGAATTACAATTAGCATCAAGAGCAGGCACCCTTAGTTTTTTCTAGGTGAGATTCAGGGAAGGTACTTTCTGGTACAATGGACAAGGATGGAGGAGCTCTGAATAAACCACCTCTGCTGGATGGTTCTAACTATGAGTATTGGAAAACTAGGATGATAGCTTTCATCAAGTCCATGGATGATCAAGCATGGAAAGCTGTTCTCAAAGGTTGGGAGCCTCCAAAGGTACGAGATGGAGAAGGAAATCTTACTGATGTTCTGAAGGAAGAAGAGGACTGGGATGATGCTGACTACAAAGGATCTGTTGGAAATTCTAAAGCCATGAATGCATTGTTCAATGGTGTCAACAGAAATATCTTTAGGCTGATTAAGCATTGTACTATTGCCAAAGAGGCTTGGCAGGTCTTGAAAGTTACTCATGAAAGGACCTCAAAGGTGAAAATGTCAAAGCTTCAGCTTCTCACTAGCAAGTTTGAGAGTTTGAAGATGAAAGAGGATGAGAGCATTCATGATTTTCATATGAACATTATTGAGATAGCTAATGCCTCTAGTGCCTTAGGAGAAAAGATGTCTGACAGCAAGCTGGTCAGGAAGATTCTCAGGTCTCTACCTAAGAGATTTGATATGAAGGTCACTGCTATAGAGGAAGCTCAGGACATTGACAAGATGAAGGTGGATGAGCTTATGGGATCACTCCAAACTTTTGAGTTAGGATTCAGTGAAAAAGCTGAAAAGAAGAAGAGTATAGCATTTGTGTCAAGTGCTGATGACTCAGATGATGAAGGAGAACTGGTCAAAGATGAAGATGTGTCCAAAGAGCTAGTGTTGCTTGGAAGACAATTTAATAAAGTGTTGAAAAGGATGGACTGGAAGTCAAGAGAAAATGTTCGGAACAAGTCTCTCAACATCAACAAAGACCAGGATGGAGGCAGAAGATCCAGAACTGAAGAAGACTCTAATCAAGGGAAGAGAGTTCAATGCTATGAATGTGAAGGATTTGGGCACGTAAAAACTGAGTGTCCCACTTATCTCAAAAGACAGAAGAAGGGATTATCTGTGACATGGTCAGAAGATGATTCTGAAACTGAAGCTGATGAGAAATCTGCAAAGTTGGTGACAACATTAACAGGAGTATGTGAATCAGATGAAGAATCTGAAGAGCTTACTTTTGAAGAGCTGGCTATCTCTTATAAGAAGTTGTGCATTGAACATGAAGAAGTATGTCAGCAGAAAGAAGAACAAGTATGTGTCATTGCTCATTTAAAAGCTGAGAATACTGAGCATATGTCTACTATAGCTGATCTACAAAGTGAAGTAAATGTGTTGAATTCAAAACTGGACAACATGATCAAAAATGTCAGAATGTTAAATGGGAGTTCGGATGTACTTGATGAAAATTTGAAGTCAGTAAGAGATGCTAGAAATGTCAGTGGTATTGGATTTGAAGGTACAAATGAATCTGAGGGAGTACCCGTTCAAGATAAGAGAAGTTTGAAGATGTTGAATAACATGTTGCAACATCCTCCCAGACATCAGAAGAAATTCATAAAGAAAAAGAATCAAAGACGGACATGCTACCATTGTGGGAAGTTTGGTCATATAAAAGCTTTTTGCTACAAGCTACATGGTTATCCCAAACCCATGCAACAGTATAGTAGAAAAAAGAGCAGGGTTGAAACAAAAAGGATATGGACTTCAAAGGATAGTGTAAAAGAACATAGGGACTACAAGTCTTTTAGAGTCTCTACAGATGAAAAATGGTTCTTTGATAGTGGATGTTCTCGACATATGACTGGTGTTAGTAGATATATGTCACATGTTAAGTATCATGCTCCTAATGAGGTGATTTTTGGTAATGGATCAAAAGGAAAAGTGCTTGGTGTTGGAAGAGTGGATTGTCCAGGACAGCCAATTCTGGAAGAAGTATTGCTTGTTGAAGGGTTAGATACTAACATAATAAGCATAAGCCAGTTGTGTGATCAAGGTCTTAGGGTCATCTTTACAACCCACGAATGCTTAATAATGGATGAAAAGAATGCTGTTGTTATGAGAGGTGAAAGAACCTCAGAGAATTGCTATTTGTGGAAAGATGAAAGCACAATTGTGGAAGTGTTAAACCAAAGAACTTGTGAATGGCACGTGTATAAGGACCCATTTCCAAAACTTATAAATAGCCCAGCTAACACATTCCAACTTCAATCCTACAGTGCAAAAACTTCATCTAACCTATTCTTTCAAAACTCTTCTTCGCTAGGGTTTGCTCTTACTCTCTTCAATACTGCATTTTGTGAGCAACAAAAAATGTCTCAACATCATGATTCTTCTGCTGATTCAAGAACTTCCCAAGTCAATGATGAAGACTATGATCCTCACCGAATGATCAAACTCACATACCTTGTTCTTGATATCGCCCCATTGAATGTTGTTCCTGCTGACACTAGAGGTGAGCAACCAGTTTCCCACTCTGTGAATGAAAGTATGTCAAGTAAGAAGTCTAAACCCCTTTCATCTAGGAAGAAAGACAAAATGATTACTTGGTTTTATTCTGATAAGATAAACCCTAGAAAAAATGTTACTGATAAGAATTCAAATAGGAGGGTGGATGAAACTAAGAATGATAGTAGGACTCTTGATGATAATGTTTTCAGTAGAGATCAGAGTCTTAGAAGATTTGCCACCTTTGCTGTTAGTGAAGCTGATAAAGATGTCGAGTCTGACGTCCCAACATCCATGGCTGGAAATACAAATAATAGTCCTACTGATAGGACTGAGAATTGTATACCAGCTCAGGTGGCTAGGGAAAGAAGAAGCAAGAAGAGGGCTGAGATGTGTAGTAACATTGCTGAGAAAAACTCTGATAAGGAACCAATAGCTGACATACTACAAAGAATCAAGATTAGAAAAGAGAATACCATTGTGGCTGAGAATTCAAAGGATGCAGAAATGATTAGGAAAGCTGCTAATGTGGAGAGTAACAAATGAAAGGCTGAAGCAAGTCCCTCTAAGCAATGGAGTAAAGTTGTGGTTCCAATCAAGAAAAGAAGGGTCACAGGCCTGAATGAGTCAAATGCTGGAACTGATGTCCAGGACATCAGTGGGAGAAGGGAGGATCAAACTGTCAGGCAAACTGATAGGTGGAAAATTGTCAGCCAAAGAAGAGTAGCTTTAGAGAGAGAACTGGGAAAAGACTTCAACAAGTATAAGGAAGTGGTTGATCTTATTGAAGCTGCTGGGTTGATAAAGACTGTGTATATAGGACCATGTTATGAGAAGTTGCTTAAGGAGTTTGTTGTGAGTATCCCTGAAGACTATAATAGCAAACTCAGAAAAGTCTATGTAAGAGGCAAAGCTGTGAAATTTACTCCCAAAGTGATTAATAACTTTCTAGGGAGACCTACGGACCATCAGGCTGAGTTAGGAGCAACAGATGATGAAATTTGTGAGGAGATAACTGGTGGTTGCATCAAAGTTTGGCCAAATGAAGGAAAGCTCTCTTCTGGGAAGCTAAGTGTCAAATATGCTATCCTTCACAGAATTGCAGTGGTAAACTGGGTTTCTACCAACCATACTTCCACCATCTCATCCATGCTTGGAAAATTCATCTATGTTATTGGAAAGAAGGTCCCTTTCAACTTTGGAGCATATATCTTTGAACAAGTTTTGAAGCAAGCTAGCTCATCCGCTGTTAAGCTACCCATATGTTTTCCATCCTTAATCTGTGGAATGATCCTGGACCAATTTCCTGACTGCTTAGTAAGAAGTGACAAAGTCAGCAAGAGAAAACCTCCAATGACTTTGCATTATAGGCTGCTAGGTAGAGTTCATGTGTCTAACATTGTTGGGACATCTACACAGACTCCTAGTCCTGCTAATCTTGATGATGAAGTCGTTGCTCAGTTGCAAGAAGCTTGCAAGGAGCTGGAAGAATCTATCAGGAGAGATACAGTAAGGAAGGCAAAGCTCGAGCAGCTGATTAAAGCCTTGGTTGAAAAGAGAAATGCTGCTAAAGAGCAAGAGCTGACTGAAGATGATGGACAAGGTGAATCTACTGAGTCTGATAGAAGGAGTGTCCAGCAGTCTGATGATTCTGGTTCTGAGAAGGGTTCTTCTGAATCTGAAGGTGAAAGTGATGAGGTTGCTGATGAAGAGGACAGTGCTGAATAGCTATAGGCTATCTGCAAGTTTATTTTCTGTTTTTATTTGTTTTTTTCTTTTAGGACAACTTAATTCTGTTTTGGTTTTGAACAATATACTGCTATGTAATTTGGTTACATTTGTCTATGACCTCTCTTTGTCATATTTGTGGCTAAAAAGGGGGAGTAGTAAGTGTGAGGGGGAGCAACATTGTTATGTGCTTGTGCTGTTGAAGTTTTGTGTGTTGCAGGTGGATGGTGTGTTGCTGCTGTTGAGGGGGAGTTGCTATGATGAGTTGTTTGCTGTACTGTGTGTTTATATGCAGCTGAGGGGGAGTTTTGCAGATGAGGGAGTTTTTGTTGCTGCTATTAATGGTGTTTTTTCCGCTGTTGATACTGATGATATTTAAGTGTGTGTGGAGTTTTAGCCAAAAATAAGCCAAAGGGGGAGATTGTTATTTCCTTGGTTTTATGGTTGGCATTATTTTGCTAAAACTCATGTAGCAGCAGATGTTGAATGAAGATGTTCCATGACTGCTCATAGGACATCGCGCTGTGAAGTCAGTTTTTAATGCAGATTCTGTTACTATGATTTGTAACTGAATATTCTGTGAATATTTGGTTATCCTATGTGGCATCCAAAGTATTTTTGGATTAGGGTTATTTGTTGGTTTTCGGATTTGCTGCTGTTTCTAATTATGGAGACATAATAGGAAACTTTGGATTGAAGACCTATTTTATTGGAGTTAATTTTGCAGATTTGTGAGCTGTCTATTTGCTGCGTTTTTGAAGCCCAACTCAGTCCAGATTACAAGCTATAAATAGACTGATGTAAACCTAGTTTTAGGTGTCGAACTTACATGTATTTTTAGGGTTGTGTGCTTGTGTTTTATGAGCCTAGCTGGTATCTTATGATAACAGTATAAGGACTGTAGTGTAAGTTGTGTAAGGTTGCTCATAAGTTTTTAAGCATTGAGTAGCTGTGTGTTAATTCTCATAAGCTGTGAAGTATTGAGAATTTGTGTTTCGACCATTGTTACTTGTCTTGTAAGGAACTAGTCACGGGTTGTGATTGAAGAGGGATTTGAGGAGGGCCTCATACCTAGGGGAGTCTTAGGTAGAAGTCATAGGAAGGGTAGTGATTAAGTGAGCTGATTGAACCGGGTGTGGTTATCAGTGAATTGATACTATCAAATATTGATTTCATCCCTGGCTTGATAGCCCCCAGATGTAGGATAGTTAGATCCGAACTGGGTTAACAATTTCTGGTGTTCTTTACATTTTCTGCACACTTTTGTATTGAACTTGTTCATTGTTGTCGTATATCAGTGTCTCGACATCTCGATAGGACATCTGATATATAGGCCAGAATTACAAATTCCATTATGTTGAGGAGTATAAGGAGCAGTTACCTCATGATCAACACCATGTTCTGCACATAATTTTTCAAACATCTTCAAAGTGTATTCGCCTCCTCCATCAGTTCACAGAACTTTGATCCTCTTCTCACTCTGGTTTTCGACAAGCATCTTGAATCTCTTAAAGATTTCAAATACCTCATCCTTTCTTTTGTTCACATAGATCCACAACTTTCAACTAAACTCATCGACAAACGAAATAAAGTTTTTGTTTCCACCAATGGTATGTTCTTCGAACGGACCACATACATCTGAATGTACAACTTCGAGAATGCAGGATGATCTCATAGGCATAGCCGAAACAAAATAATTTATGGATTGCTTTTCCACTAAACAACCATCACAAAGTTTGTCAGGCATCTCAAGACTTGGAATACCAGATACCATATCTTGAGTAATCAGCTGATTGAGTGATCGAAATTTCAAATGTCCAAACCTCAAATGCCACAACCAACTATCCTTGTGGTCGACAACAGTTTTTAGACATTGTACTTCAGTCGAACTGATCATGGTCTTAAACATCCTGTTCTTTGACAACGAAGATTTCAAGACCAAATTGTTCTGGGTGTCGAACAATTTCAAAACTCCATCTTTCATGACAACTGAGAAGCCTTTTTCGACCAGTTGTCCAACACTTAACAGGTTGCACTTTATTCCAGGTACATAGAACACATCTTTGATCATAGCTTTCGCTCCATTACTCAGTTGAAAAACTATGTTGCCAATACCTTCTGCTTACAACGAACTGTTATGAGCAAGTTTTACCTCGCTCTTTTCCGACTCGTCAAAGTCTGCCAACCACTCCTTTCGACCAATCATGCGATTTGAGCAGCCTGAGTCGAGGAACCAGATCTTGGATTCGACATGGTTATTTGCCACTGCAGCCATAACCACCATACCACCTTCAGAATCATCTGAATCTTAGCGTGCAAGGTTCGCTCCTTCGTCCTTGCCTTTTTTTGATCCATTGTATTTCCTGTACCAACAATGTTTAGCCAAATGACTTAACTTTTCACAATTATAACACTGCATACTTTTCTTATCTTCTTTGTCCTTCCGATAGTTTCCTCCTTCTCTTTTCGAGGATTCAGAAGCTCTATCTTCGACCTGATTTTTGTGAGGGTTCGACCAAGACTTCTTTCCTTGAGTCTTGTCGACTTTGCCTTTGAATTTGTTGGAACCACCATACCTTTTCCATGACTGAGCCTGCAGTGCTTGTATCGAATCCTGAACTCCCTTTCTTTCGACAATCCTCATCTCATACGCCTCCAACGAACCAACCAAATCTTCCACTTTTAGGGTTTCAAGATTGTTGGATTCTTGAATAGCTATGATAACATGATCAAAGTGAGAGGTCAACGCTTTCATTACCTTCTCAACTATCATCTTATCAGTTATGGTTTCGCCACAACCTTTCATGAGATGGACGAGTTTCTGAACCTTCGACACATATTCTGTAACTTTTTCGTCTTCTCCCATCAACAACAACTTATATTGTCGATGCAGGGTTTGCAACTTGACAACCTTGACTTTCTCACCTCCTTCATAATACTTCACCAGAATATCCCGTGCCTCTTTCGCCGTTTCAGCATGAGAGATTTTGTCGAAGTTAGCAGCATCGACCGCCGTCTGAATGCAATAAGCAGCCTTGCAATCTTTCTTCTTGACTTCGTTGTGGGCTTTTTTCTGTTCTTTGGTTGCATTTTCATCCAACACAGGAAAACCACCATTAACCACTTTTAGGGTATCATGGAAGCCAAATAAGGATTGCATCTGTTTTTTCCATCGGATCCAATTCTTACCGTCAAGCATTGGAAGGGAACTCGGAATGCTCTTATCACCAGTCATCTTCGCAACGGTTGATTCACTGGCCCTGGAAACACGATCTCTGACGTGAAGTTCTTGAAAACTCGATCAAGAACAATAATCAGAAGCTCTGAATACCAATTTGTTAGTGCGTGAGACACTTTTAGTGAGGAAAGAAAGATAGAGAATAAGGAAATAAGGATTTGTATTATTGAATTGTGTAAATAATGATACAAACTAGGTATATTTATATAAAAACCTAATTGGGTTTGGGGTAACACAACTTGGATTATATTTAAATATTAAATCTAATCAAATCTAAGCTAATATTTCAACACCTCCCCTCCCCTTTTTAAAATTTGAATCAAATACATAAGCTATTAAATATTCTCCCAGCTTCCCTCCCTTCTCGTCCCATATATTTACCCCGAACCAAATAGACCCTTAAAAAATCCGATAATATTACGATACTTTTAAAATTTTGAAATTATTAAATAAGAACATAACAAAAATAACAATGTTCATGTGGAGATGTTAGGTCAGATTTTGGAGGTGATAGGGTATAATCTACTCAAAAGTGTTGTCATACTGTTCTTCCTTAAAATGACATCCGACACAATACATCACACTCCAGTTTTAAAATGAATAAAATAACTTTTTAATGCATATTTATTATGTTTGAAAATTTATGAAAATTTTCAAAATTTTAAATAATATAAAATAAATTTCTACTGCACATTTAAAAATGATATTTTTTTTAAGGGATAATCACTACGCCAAAAGTGTCCTTTGGCAGCACTACATAGGCAACGCTTTATTACAAAAGCGCTGCTATAAGATAAAAAAATTAGAAAACACGGAAACTGTTCACTTAGAAATATAAAAGCGCGTCTAAATATAAGACTTTAGACAGCGCTTTTGAGGAAAGCGCTTTCTAAGGTCTTATAAATTAAAAAAAAAAATAAAGGAAAATATTAGACAGCGCTTTCCTTAAAAGCGTTGTCTAAGGTCTTATAAATTAAAAAAAATTATAAGACCTGAGACAGCGCTTTTGAGGAAAGCGCTGTCTAAGGTCTTATAAATAAAAAATAAATAAAATCAAAAGCGCTGTCTAAGGCCCATATGAGACAGCGCTTTCTAAGGCCCACCTTAGACAGCGCTTTCATTCAAAGCGCTATCTAAGGTCTTTTTAATTAAAATAAAAATTGAAACGGTATCAGTATTCTATACTTTTTCATTTCATTCTTTCCCTCTTTCCCTCTCTTTCTGCGAACAAGAACGTCGAACCAGCTGAAACCACCGCCGTCGTCCGTTCTTTCACCGCCGTCGTCCGTCCTTTCTCGCCGTCGTCCGTCCTTTCTCGCCGTCGTCCGTCCGGCCGTCGTCCATCCTCCACCGTACTCCACCATGCTCCACTGTTCCGGTAAGAGTTTTTCTTTTTATGTTAGGTTTTAAGTGAGTTTCATATTTTTCTTTAGGTTTTGTTCTTGTTACCATATTTTTGGAGTTCTTTAGATATAATGATGTTCTGTTAGGTTTTGTTATGTTAGGTTTGGCATTTCTTTTGATAGAATGATGTTCTTTTGATAGAATATGAGTAGTTTAGATTAGTGTTAATGTTGCTCTACATTGTTATTGCTATATAATGTGTTAGTTTAGTTTAGGTTAGTTTAGGTTAGTGTTAGTGTTAGTGTTAATATTGCTCATTATTTTAGTATTGTAAATCCTTGAGGTTGTTAGTGTTATTTTGTTATTTTAATACTGTGTTATGTTAGAAGCCCTGTTAGAAGCTCATTCAATGTTCTATGTTTTATCATAACTTTCCTCATCATTCAATGTTTTGATTCCTCATATAATAGTGTTTTTGTTGACCTTAATAAGTAGGAAAACCATGGATAAAAAATGGATGGATGCCGATCGATTGTCCAAAGAGTACGAGAATGGAGTATTGGATTTCGTTAAGTTTGCTGTTCAACACGTTAAAGACCCCAGTCGAATGGACTGTCCTTGCTTGGGTTGTTGTTATGTGGGTAAGGTTGACGCAGATGGATTGAAATTGCATTTACTGATGCATGGAATTGATCGAAGTTATAAGTGATGGATACATAAATTAACGAGAATGTTGAACCGAAGGGGAAAATTAATACGACCTATGCTTCATATGACAAAGACACGGAAACATACGATTATGATCGAGTCGAAGAGATTGTAGAAGCAGTTGAAGAAGATCTTCATGATTGTCCCGAAATGTTTGAGAGGTTGGTAAGCGATGCAGAGAAACCGCTCTATCAAGGTTGCACTAAATTCACAAGACTGTCTGCGGTATTGAAGTTGTACAACTTAAAGGCGGGCAATGGATGGTCGGATAAAAGTTTCACAGAGTTGTTGGCCCTTTTGAGAGAAATGCTACCGGAGGATAATGTTCTTCCCAATCGAACCTATGAGGCCAAAAAAATGTTGTGCTCTATTGGCATGAGCTATGATAAGATACATGCTTGTCCAAACGATTGCGTTTTGTTTCGAAACAAATATGCATCGTTAACTGAGTGCCCTAAATGCGGTTTGTCTCGATATAAGAAAAAATTGTCTCCAGCCAAGGTCTTATGGTATTTTCCTATAATTCCGAGATTTAGGCGCATGTTTCGTAGTGAAACAGATGCAAGACACCTGACTTGGCATGCAGATGAAAGAATTATTGATGGAAAGTTGCGACATCCGGCTGATTCACCACAGTGGTCGAAAATTGATAATGATTATCCTGACTTTGGAGAAGAAGCAAGAAACCTTCGCTTGGCATTATCTACTGATGGAATGAACCCGCATGGTCTTCAAAGTATCTCACATACCACATGGCCTGTGATTCTTATGATTTATAACCTACCTCCGTGGCTATGCATGAAGCGTAAGTACATGATGTTATCTATGTTAATCTCTGGGCCTAAACAACCAGGGAATGACATAGACGTATACTTGACACCTTTGATCGAAGATTTAAAGATATTGTGGGATAACGGTGTGGAGGTTTATGATGGATATAGGAAAGAAAGTTTCAATTTGAGGGCGATGTTGTTTGGCACAATTAATGATTTTCCAGCTTACGGGAATCTATCAGGGTACAACATAAAAGGTGAAAAAGCGTGTCCTATTTGTGAAGATAAAACAGATTCGAAGCGATTGGAGTTTGGTCATAAGAATGTCTTTCTCGGGCATCGTAGATTCTTAAATGCCAAACATCACTACCGTGGGTGGAGACAAGAATTCAATGGAGACACCGAACAAGGTAGAGCTCCACCTATGTTGTCAGGTGACCAAGTTTTTAAAAAGGTGAAAGATATGCGTACTCAGTTTGGCAAACCTTTTGCACATAAGGTTGTCAAAGGTGGGTGGAAAAAGAGGTCGATATTTTTTGAATTGCCATATTAGAAGTCTTTTTACGTGAGACATTTTCTCGATGTTATGCATATTGAGAAAAATGTATTTGAAAGTGTTATTGGTACGTTACTCAATATAAAAGGAAAGACTAAGGATGGCCTTAAAGCAAGAAAAGACTTGGTAGCGATGGGGATTAGAACTGAATTAGCACCCGTGAAGAAAGGAAGACGAACATATTTACTCTGTCTAGAAAGGAGAAGAAAATATTGTGTAAGTTTCTGAGTGAAGTTAAAGTTCCAGAAGGATACTCTTCAGATGTTAGAAGACTTGTGTCTATGAAAGACCTCACGTTGAAGAGTTTAAAGACACACGACTGCCATGTTATAATGGAACACTTTCTACCAATAGGTATACGTTCTATTTTGCCAGTGAAAGTAAGAAGCGCCATACCTAATTTGTGTTTTTTCTTTAGGTCAATTTGTAGTAAGGTAATCGATCCCGATATCTTACCAACACTACAAAAAGAGATAGTTATTACCTTGTGTGAGCTTGAAATGTATTTTCCTCCCTCTTTTTTTGACATAATGGTACATCTAGTTGTTCATCTTGTGAAAGAGACACAGTTGTGTGGACCAGCTTATATGAGATGGATGTACCCTGCTGAACGTTATATGAAAATATTAAAAGGGTACGTGAAAAGCCGAAGTCGACCAGAGGAGTGTATTGTTGAACGATACATTGTTGAAGAAGCGGTTGAGTTTTGTATTGAATATTTGTCCAATGTTCAATCGATTGGACTCCCCAAAGCTCATATTTTCGAAAAAAAGGATGGTAAAAAATTAATTGGAAATAAAATTGTGACAGTATCAAGGGATGAACGGGATCAAGTGCATTTGTATGTTCTGCACAATGATAATGAGGTTGAGCCATATGTTGAGATGCACAAGGATGTACTCCGAAGGTTAAATCAGAACATAAATGAAAATTGGATAGTACGAGAGCACAATCAAAGTTTCATACAATGGTTAAAGGATCATAGTTATTCGAAGCGCTCTTCAGATCCTGCTTCAGTAACAGAAAGGTTGAGATGTTTGGCATATGGTCCAAGTTTGCATGTGTATTCTCATAGCGCATACGCAATTAATGGATACACATTTTATACCAAAGAACAAGATGATAAAAGTACTATGCAAAATAGTGGTGTCACCGTCCTAGCTGAAGCAATGCACATATCAAGTATGAAGGACTTAAACCCCAAATATGCAAATCTGTCATATTTTGGAGTTATTGAGCACATTTGGGTGTTTGATTACGAGAAGTTTCAGATTCCAATCTTTGGTTGCAAGTGGGTAAATAGTAGTGGCATACGAATGGATAAGTCTGTATTTTTGCAAGTGGATCTTAATAGGGTGGGGTACAAAGATGAGTCTTTTATTCTAGCATCTCAAGCTAAACAAGTGTTCTATGTCACTGACCCGACGAGTACGAAATGGTCTATAGTGCTTTTATCTAACAAAATGGTTGATGATAGCGGTGTAGATCAATGTGATATTGATGTTGAGAATGAGTCATGCATTAGACAGAATGAGTTGAATAGAAATGATCAAGATGAGGATCTTATAGCGAATGAGTCATATATCAGAAATGACCATAACGAGGGAATTTGGATCCATTCATCCGTCCGCATTGCTAAGAAACAAGTAATTCATATTCCAACCAAGAAAAGAAAGAGATGTTAGTGAAAGAGGTAAAATAATAAAATGTTATATATTATTTCATTCTAAATTCATCTATTATAGTTTTTTTGTATTTTGACGTCGTGTAGAAAGTTTCCATCTAACACTTGTTTAATCTTACAGTGGACATTGGTTGTTGTATTTCTAACTTATGAGTTATTTTAATATTTAACACATATCTCTCATATAATGAAATAGTTAAAACTAAATCAAACTATGTTATATTATAATGTAGTACTTTGAAGAATGCAAGTGTGCTCATTACTCAATTTCTCAATTGGATGAAATTAAAGAGGATTGGTGTCAATACATTATGGAGCTCGGAGTTTTATCAGGTATAATATTGTACTCTTACTTTAATTGATGAGAATTTAAATATGTGTAACTTTCTAACTATAGACATTGTTGATGTATTCTTTTAATTGAATTACAATCTTTGTGTTCTTTCAGGACCTATGTAGATTTGAAGCAATGCTTTGGTTGGATGCAAAAGTACTAGTATAAGTAATATGTACATTTGTAAAAAAAATGTAATGATTTGTAATTATAAATTGGTGTATATATATTGGTTTGAATTGCCAATTGTTTTGGATATATAATTTTGGTGTAAATTGGTACATTTAAATAGGCCAAATTGGATTGATTTGAATCTCCAAATTGTGGTATTTTTATGGAAAAAAATTGGTTGAAAACAGGTCAAATTCTGGTTGAAAAACCTGGTAAAAATTGTGGTTAAAAAAAATTTATATAAAAATTTTCGTATACCTTAGACAGCGCTTTACACTAAAAGCGCTGTCTAAGGTGGGGCTTAGAAAGCGCTTTCACCTAAAGCGCTGTATAAGGTATGCCTAGAAAAGTTCAAAAAGGTGGGGCTTAGAAAGCGCTTTCACAAAAAGCGCTGTCTAAGGTATACCTAAAAAAGTTCAAAAAGGTGGGGATTAGACAGCGCTTTTAAAAAAAGCGCTGTCTAAGGTATAACTAAAAATGTCAAAAAGCGCTGTCTAATGGTACCATAGACAGCGCTTTTCATTAAATATACCCTCCTTTAGACAGCGCTTTTGGTATTACCCAAAGCGCTGTCTAAACCTTTAGCAGCGCGGGTTTATACAGCGCTTAAAAGCGCTGTCTAAGGCCAAAAAAAGCGCTGTCTAAGGTCTTGTTTGGCGTAGTGAATAGACATTTTTCAATAGTACAAAAATTAACTTTTGTAGTCAAAGGGTATTAAACCCATAACCTTAAGCATGTATAAAAGGACACCTATTACTAAGCCATTTTACTCCTTGTAATTTAATTTCATCTCAATATATATATATATATATATATATATATATATATATATATATATATATATATATATATATTACATATTTAATATAATTTTAGTTTATTACATAATTAATATTACGTTGTTAATATAATTTCAATTTATTATATTGAAATATAAATAATTTAATTTTTTTTGTTGGCAGATTTTTTGATTGATAGATGGTAATTATATATTTAAATATATTAAAATTTTTGGTAGTGTTATTTGTTTGATTGTTTGAATGATCAAGATTTTGTCGACAGTTTTGGATGACTGTGATTGCACCGACAGTTTGTGTGGTCCAAAGTAAATGCAAAGTTGTTTAAATAAGGGGTCACGTGTTATTTGGTAAACACATCTCAAAAAAATGTCTCTTCCTCAATATTTGATTAAGGCAAAAGTGTACTTCAACAGAGTTTCTCCTTCTGTAAAGTTCCGGTTTCTAGATAACATCACATCTCTTATTGGCCTGACGTCCAAGTTGAATGAATTGTTGTCTGATGTCGAACACAGAAAAAAAAGCGAGATAGAAATATTTTGAAGTAAAAATAAATCACAAGAAGTAAAGTACTAGTCTAATAGAAAGTGTCCCTTATCCATGATCAAGGTCATGGGTGTACAACACATTGTGGTCACAAAAGCTTAATCTTTTACAACTTTCAATTTTTATATAATAAAATAATAATAAATAAAAAGTAATAGATTTTTTTTATAAGAAATTTTCAAAACGCGTCCATATGACAAGGGAAAAATACCTATTAATCTTTGTTTTATAAATAAAATACGGAATAATCTTTAAGCATATAAAATAGTTCTTTAAAAAAATTATTCAACCATAATTTAATAATTTAACTGTGACTAAATCAACTTGCTAAATTTAATCGGTAATAAAACTTATAAGTTTTTCAATTGTCTAAGAACTACAAAATATTCTTTCCAAAAAAAAGAAATACAAAATATTTTAAAATAATTGCATAAATTTTGTTAAAAACTAGTAACTAACCTGTGCGTTCGCACGGATCTGTCTATTTGAGAATTTTATGTTATGGACGTGTAATTGTTAATCAAATCAAAAAGAAAAATGGTAAAATTATAAAAATAGATATGATTGAAATTTAAAATTTGTATTGGTAAGTATAAGAAAATGTTGTGATCGTTTATAACATGTAGTTTTAATTCCGTATATAAAAAAATTTGAATAAAAGTTAAAGTTGTCCCCGTTTATTACAATAGTATTTTTTTCGTATATAAAAATATTTGAATCAAAATTATAGTTGTCCTCATTTATAACAGTAGTATTTTATCTTATATAAAAAAATTTGAATCAAAATTAAAGTTGTGTCCGTTTAAAACAACAATATTTTTTCGTATATAAAAAAATTTGAATCAAAATTAAAATTGTCCCCGTTTATAACAATAGTATTTTTTTCGTATATAAAAATATTTGAATCAAAATTATAGTTGTCCCCGTTTATAACAGTAGTATTTTATCTTATATAAAAAAATTTGAATCAAAATTTAAGTTGTGCCCGTTTAAAACAACAATATTTTTTTCGTATATAAAAAAATTCTAATCAAAATTCAAGTTCTCCTCGTTTATAACAATAGTATTTTTTTCGTATATAAAAATATTTGAACCAAAATTATAGTTGTCCCTATTTATAACAGTAGAATTTTATCTTATATAAAAAAATTTGAATCAAAATTAAAGTTGTGTCCATTTAAAACAATAGTATTTTTTCGTATATCAAAAACTTTTAATCAAAATTCAAGTTGTCCCTGTTTATAACAATAATATTTTTTTTGTATATAAAAATATTTGAATCAAAATTAAACTTGTGCCCGTTTATAACAATAGTATTTTTTCGCATATAAAAATATTTGAATCAAAATTAAAGTTGTACCCGTTTAAAACAATAGTAATTTTTTTGTATATAACAAAATTTGAATCAAAATTAAAGTTGTCCCCGTTTATAACAATAGTATTTTTTTCGTAATTAAATTTTTTAATCAAAATTAAACTTGTGCCCGTGTATAATAGTATTTTTTTCGCATATAAAAATATTTGAATCAAAATTATAGTTTTTCCCGTTTATAACAGTAGTATTTTATCTTATATAAAAAAATTTTGAATCAAAATTTAAGTTGTGCCCATTTAAAACAATTGTATTTTTTTCATATATAAAACAATTTGAATCAAATTTTGAAGTTGTGCCCCTTTATAACAATAATATTTTTTCGTATATAACAAAATTTGATTTAACAATGTATTTTTTCCATATTTAAATATTATTATTGTTTTGACATTAGGTATCAAAACTAATAACTAATAATATTAAACTTCACAGGTTCCATGTAATTCATTCAATAAAGCTGATCATCATACAATATCATAGTGTTCTCTATGCTTTTATGCTCAAACTCTTTAACTCATTAACCAAACTCATGAACCAAACCATTTAAATCAATCCAGGTAGAACAATAAACACAGAAACACGATAAATACAGTGCATAATATAAAATTTGATCGATTTTTTATATTTATTTAATATACAAAAATGATTCATTAAAATTGAGATAATATTATTTATTCTATTCTTAATTTATATATATATATATATATATATATATATATATTTGAATGTATATTAAGATCGCATGACATATAAATCATTAGTTAACATCATGGCATGACAGTAAATAGCATGACATTAAGACAAATTCACATAAATATATTAGTTAATATCATGGTATAATTGTAAAGGCATATATGATGAGTTTTGACAGGAATCGCATGGCAGTATTAGAAATATCATGGCATAAATGGTGTTTATATATTCTATTATTAAATGTTTGAATTTAATTGTTGTGAAATAATGATATTGTAAAGGGTTAAGAAACAAAACGTACCGGCCAATAGAACTAAGAGGCAACCAGTTGGAATGGAACTGTGTTAATGTTAAGAAGAGGCCCAAAAGAAACAAAAAAGAATCCATTTTACTTAAAGACTTTTATTATTAATTTGGAGGTGTTATTAGCAGAATTTTCACTTATGTTTTTATTTGTATTGGGCCCAGACCCAAGTCTCTTTGTAACCCTAGCTATATAAAGGGTGTAATTCTGATGTTAGAGAATAATGAAAAATTCTGAAAAGTTATTGTTTTATGTGTTCTTCTTCCTTTGTCACTTTAGATCTTAGTTAATTATAGTGTAACCTAACAATTTGGTGCTTTCATTCCTTGTTCTCATGGCTCCCCCAAAACCAATCAACCCTCCTCCTAGAGAAATTGTTCAGGAAGCTGTCCAAACAGCTCACCTACACCTTAACAATGCTATGGCTGAAGTTCAACAACAAATGGATGAACGCTTTGATAGGGTCAACGCTGATTTAGAGCAAAATCTGGGTCTGATTCACACTCGATTAGAAAATGAAAAAAAGATTTCAGATTCTAGACATGACTCTATCATGTCCACCCTACACAAACTACTTTCACAAAAAGAGCAACAAACAGGTACTGTTCATTCAGGTGCTAGCTCTTCAGGTATTACTCAACACCTTTCCTCTGCATCTATGGTTAATACCCCTTTGATTCACATGACCTCACCCACAAATACCCCCTTGACTCATTCTGCCCCTTTTTTTCATTCACCCTCACAACCTCCCGTCACCACCGTACTAAGAAATACAGCAGCTCAGCCGCCACCACAATTTTCAACCTATATTCCCTCCCAATCCGTTTTTACACCAAACCCTAACCATTCTATTCCCATTTTTCAGCAACACCCGTACCAACAAATTCCCTATATCCCCCCTTTACCCCCTTTTCGTACACCTAAACTTGAGTTCGCAATGTTTGATGGCTCCAACCCATTAGATTGGTTGTTTCAAGCGGAACAGTTTTTTAGTTTCTATAATATGACCCATAAAAATCGTTTGTCATTAATCTCTTTTTACATGAAAGATGAAGTTTTGGGCTGGTATAAATGGAAGCACCAGAATTCATTCTTAACAAATTAGGTTTCATTCACAAGAGATTTGGAATTGCGTTTTGGTCCTTCTACTTATGAAAACCATCAGGCAGAATTATTCAAACTGGCCCAAGACGGTTCTGTTGTTGAATACCAAGCAAAATTTGAAAAGTTAGGAAATCAAGTCATTGGCTTGCCTCCGGATGCCATTTTAAATTGTTTTATTTCAGGATTGACAACAGAAACCCGTAATGAGTTAGCTATCCAAAAACCAACTTCAATTTCATAAGCTATTGGGCTAGCTAAACCCATAGAATCAAAACTCCAGGCTGCAAAACCCAAATCCTCTAAACCGTTTAATTACTCATATACGAAGTCCACTCCTAATTCTAGCAACATCCAACCACCCAAACTTCCAAATACACCAACCCCACAAGCAACCAATTCCTCAAAACCACTGCCTACAACTATCCCCCCAAAACTCCCCATTCGACGTCTCTCACAAGCCCAACTTCAGGAACGGCGGGCCCAAGGTTTATGTTTTAATTGTGATGAAAAGTTTATACCAGGTCACAAATGTTCCACAAACAGATTCCTTCTTCTGTTGGCAGAAGACGAAGCGTTGGATGAAAATGATTTAGTCCAAAACAGCAGCGAAAGTGAAACAACTAAGTCTGATAACACTGATACCTACTTCCAACTTTCACCTCAGGCCTTAACAGGCCAGTTCTGTCCCAAAACTCTCAAATTTAAAGGCCTTATTGGTGGCCTCGCTGTCATGATACTTGTGGACACTGGCAGCACTCATAATATTCTACAGCCAAGAATAGCTCACCACCTTAACCTTAAAGCAAGTCCCACCCCTCAATTCTCAGTCATGGTAGGAAATGGTTCTTACTTACAATGTGAAGGCATTTGCAACAATGTTCAAATTGCCCTACAAAACACACAATTCCAGTTGCCATTTTACTTACTACCAATTGAAGGTGCTGATGTAGTTTTGGGCATGGCATGGTTACGCACTTTGGGCCAAATTCAGGCTGATTTCTCTATTCCCTCCCTCACCTTTACATATAAAAACAAACCCATCATCTTAAAAGGCGATTCATCATCCCAACCTATCCCTACTACTTTCCACCAACTTCGCCACCTTATTCATATGAACTCCATCTCATCTTTTCATTTATTGACATTTCAACCTAGCCGGCCCTCCCAAACAATTCCCCTTCAGCCAACACCTAAATTTGAAAACTTACCAAACAATCTCCACCCCAAAATCCAATCTTTAATCCAGAACTACACGGAAATCTTTCAACAACACCCAAGCCTCCCACCAAAACGACCACATGATCATCACATACCTCTTCACCCCAACATCCCACCTGTTAATGTCAAGCCCTACCGCTACCCACACTCACAGAAGGAAGCAATGACCTCTATCATTCAAGAGATGTTACAACAAGGAGTTATTGTTCCTAGCCATAACCCTTTTTCATCCCCAGTTTTACTTGTCAAAAAGAAAGACGGTACTTGGCGTTTTTGCGTGGACTATCGTGCTCTAAATGCTGTTACCATTAAAGACCGTTTCCCAATTCCCACCATTGATGAACTTTTAGATGAATTGGGTTCTGCCAAATTCTTTACCAAGTTAGACTTACGCTCTGGTTATCATCAGATCCGAGTTTCATCGGAAGACACACATAAGACGGCTTTTCGAACTTTTGACGGGCATTAAGAATTCCTCGTTATGCCCTTTGGGCTAACTAACGCCCCTTCCACTTTTCAGTCCACTATGAATGATTTATTACGCCCTCACTTGCGAAAATTTGTTTTAGTTTTCTTTGATGATATACTGATTTATAGTCCCAATTTCAATGATCATCTAACTCATTTACAGGTTATTTTTGAGCTGTTAAAATCTCATTCTTTTGTAGTGAAATTACCTAAGTGTGTTTTTGCAGTTAATCAAGTTCATTACCTCGGTCATGTAATTTCAGTGGGTGGTGTTGCACCCGATCCAGATAAAGTCAAGCTGATTTTGGACTGGCCTCAGCCTCGTTCGCTCACGGCACTACGTGGTTTTTTGGGCCTTACCGGTTTTTATCGTCGTTTTGTGCGCAACTATGCTACTCTCGCCGCTCCTCTCATCGATTTGTTACATTCCACTAGATTTGTTTGGAGTACAGATGCGGCCGCAGCCTTTACAGAGCTACAAAAGAAAATGACCGACATGCCGGTCCTGGCTTTGCCAGATTTTACAAAATAATTCCTTGTTGAAACAGACGCTTCGGGAGTTGCTGTAGGCACTGTTTTATCCCAAGCAGGTCATCCTATTTCCTTCTTCAGCAAAAAGTTGTGTTCGCGAATGCAATCTGCTTCAGTGTATGTGCGTGAGATGTTTGCTGTTACAGAGGCAGTAAAAAAATGGCGTCAATATTTACTGGGACAACAATTTGACATTCACACTGACCAAAAAAGTTTGCGTAATCTTCTACTTCAGAAAATACAAACACCAGAATAGCAGAAATGGGCTTCAAAATTGCAAGGGTTTAACTTCGAAATATTTTACAAACCTGGAAAAGCAAATCTTGTTACGGATGCTTTAAGTAGGAAATTTCATGAAGAAGAAGCGCTTTTGTTAGCCTTGTCCTCAACAATTCCAGATCTCCTGTCCAAACTCACTGCATTTTACACAAGGGACACAGCAGGTCAGGCACTAGTGGAACAACTCACACAGACAAATCCGGACAACAAACTCTACAAATTCTCAAACGGATTATTGTACTACAAGGATCTATTATTCTTACCAGATCTCCAAGGACTTCGTTACAACATATTACAGGAATTTCATAGCACCCCCACAGCTGGTCATTCTGGAGTTAAAGCATCCTTAGCTCGGGGCTCCGCTTCATTCTCCTGGCCAGGCATACACAGTGAAGTTAAAGAACTAATCAAGCACTGTCCAACATGCCAACACAACAAGTATTTGACTCAGAAAAAAAAGGGGTTATTGCAACCTCTCCCTATCCCTAATCAAGTATGGGAAGAGTTAAGTATGGATTTCATTACTCACTTACCTAACTCATTTGGTCACACAGTCATCTGGGTAGTTTGCGATCGCCTCACTAAGTTCGCCCACTTCATTGCTTTGCCAACAAAATTCTCGGCCAAAGCTCTTGCTTCACGTTTCGCTGTCGAAATCTCTCGTCTGCATGGGATTCCAAAATCCATTGTTTCCGATAGAGATCCTCTGTTTCTTAGCAATTTCTGGAATTTTTTTTTCAAAATACAAGGAACAACATTAAAATACAGCACAACTTACCACCCAGAAACGGATGGACAGACAGAAGTTACAAACAGATCCGTAGAAACATACCTTAGGTGTTTTGTGAGTGACCATCCGCGCCAATGGTTTCAGTTTCTTCATCTGGCCGAGTTTTGGTACAACACATCTTTTCATTCCGCGATCTTAATGATGCCCTTCAAAGCCCTTTACGGAAGAGACCCTCCAAATGTTCATGCTTATGTCGCAGATCCTAGCGTCGAGGATTCCTTGAGTACCTCCCTTCAACAACACCAACAGATCCTTGCACAGTTAAAAGAAAACTTAAGAAAAAGTCGGATTCAAATGGAAAAGCAGGCAAATAAAAAGCGACTGGATTTTACCTTCAAGGAAGTTGATTTAGTTCTTTTGAAGCTTCAACCTTATCGACAACAGACCGTCACAACTCATACCTCTCAGAAGCTCGCGAAACGGTTCTATGGTCCTTTCAGAATTGTCAAAAAGGTAGGCGAAGTCGCCTATATGTTGGATCTTCCTTCCTCGTCTAAGATCCATCCCGTCGTACACATATCGACCCTGAAACCTTACTTTGGATCGCACTTAGACTTCAAACTCCATCCCCTTCCTCATGACTGGTCCACATGTTTCCAAAAACATTATTGTTCTACGCAGGAATCAGTTTTTTTGGACAACGAGGCTAACTCGGGTTTGCATAACAAAGAAGAAGAAGTGGGTTCAAAGAAAAATGAAGAGGAAATTTTTGCGCTGCAAAAAAAGAAGGAAAAGAAAGAGTCTGGGAAACCTCCACAGAGTGAAAGGAAAGAGAAGAGGGTTTCCAAAAAACTTGAGGAAACCAAAATGAAAACCCCTTTAAGTCTTCCAAGTGACTTTAATGACCCAACTTTGGATTCTCTTAACACCAAACAACGGTCAGAAACTCCACTTACCCCACACGTTTCTTCACGTGCCACACCCATTCCAATAAAGTCTACCATAGAATTTTCAGAACGCACTGCCCAAAGCCCTTTTCTCTCACCTAACACCATGCAACCCCCTTCCCCTTACGTGCCACGTATTCAAAACCAACCCACTCCTTGTCCTTTCCCTACTTTCCCAGCTGTACCCACTTCCCAAGACAACATGCACTTACCAATTCCACCGTTTCCTTCTTTTCGGTCCACGTCCCCACCTTATCCCTTCGCCCATTCCTTTTCCCAAAAGCCCCATTCCTCTAGCCCAATTCCTTTGCCACAACCAGACGGCCCAATTCCACTTCAACCCAATATTACCAAACCCATGAACCTTGAGGACAAGGTTCTCATTGACCCAATGAGTATTGTTAAGAAGAGGTCCAAAAGAAACAAAAAAGAATCCATTTTACTTAAAGACTTTTATTATTAATTTGGAGATGTTATTAGCAAAATTTTCACTTATGTTTTTATTTGTATTGGGCCCAGACCTAAGTCTCTTTATAACCCTAACTATATAAAGGGTGTAATTCTGATGTTAGAGAATAATGAAAAATTCTGATAAGTTATTGTTTTATGTGTTCTTCTTCCTTTGCCACTTTAGATCTTAGTTAATTATAGTGTAACCTAACAATTAATGACAGAACATTAATGAACATTGAAAGTACAGCAGGGAAATTGTTTAGATAGCAATACAAGCTATACTAAATTGATTGATACATGTCTTTTATAATTGATTATAAAAGTACATGATATTAATCAAATTGTTTAGATAGCAGTACAATATACTGAATTGGTTGAAAATTGTAAAACTACACCAAATTGGTTTATTAATCAAACTAGTAGTAGACCCGTCCGTCCGCACGGTTAAGTTCATTCCTATCTTAAATTATTCGATAAAAAATTTGAATGTTTGTGGCTCATTTTCAATACTTCTTTACATGTATTAACAATAAATGATAAAGTTTGAATTAAAAAATATCAAGAGTAGGTATTGATCCAGCATACATGTGCATCTTCACGGATAAATTTATCTAATATAATATAAAATATATTTAAATGGATATGTATATTTGAAAATAAATACTTAAAAATAAATTGGTATTGTTATGGTAGTGACCCGTGAGGATTTGAATATGCCTTTTAGAATATTCAAACCTTTTACAAATACACGGGATAGAAATAATTTTGTACTATAGAATTGTACTAAAATGCATATTGATCGCAATATTTATGCATGACTTTGTTGTCTTGATCTAACAGGTTGTATTCTGTATTACTTCATAAAATATTTCACACCTAACTAAATAATATTTATGCATGTTTTATTTCCTGAATTGAACTGATTGTGTCTCGTATCAAATCATGAAATATTGCGATGTCATTTTTAATATTACAGATAAATGAAAATTAATACAAAAGTATATGTATAAAAGTATATATCACATGAATTGTATGATCACACTATCGTTATTATCGTTATTAAAAGATATATGTATTGCAAAAGTATATATCATATGAATTGTATGATCATATTATCATTATTCAACTATTCATATATTTTAAAACATAACTACTATTACTTTGACATTCACAAAATTAGCCAACTACATATATCCCTTGTAGACCAAAAATGGTGTTGGAGATGTGTAGCGAGCGATTTTGGACGCAGTTCTTAAGCGCTGGTCGCTCTCTGCGGTTTGAGCTTTAAACTACAGGTCGATTCATTTTTTATCCTATTGTGAGCTGAATAAGGAAGGGAAATAGATGTCTCCAATTAACCCTGCTTGCATACTGAGTTTAAACAGCGGTCTGTTACGTTACGAATGCTATCAATGTGGGGGGGCCTTTGTACTGGTTATTTGTATTTTCGCCAATACTGGTTTGTTATCTAGGCAGAAGTTTTCGGGCGGGGAACAAGGATTAGGATGTTAGGACTGATGTTTATGGGATTTGGTTTTTTTGTTGATTGTGCTCGCTAAGATTTTTCTTTCAATCTTATGCCTACGTATTCCTGTTTACCGAAATAGGGAAATCAGAGCGTTCGTAGTTCCTCCTATTCTATGGGAGGAAATTAGTTTTTGGTGTCTTGTTCAAAGCCCAAGACGTGAAGCGAAAGGTGATTTGTATCTTGTTCAAAGCCCAAGATGTGAAGCTGAAAAGTCTGACTTTAGAGAGAATTTGTCATCTCTAAAGAGGTCTGTTTGTCACAACTGTTCGGTGACTGGTTTATAAAGGGGGATTACTTTAACCGGGATACGCAGATCCTAGCAATGCCATAATTTCCTTTATAGGTGATTTTAACCTGAAGGAGAAGACTTTAACTCAGTGTAGAGCAATGTTATCTTTCCTTAGGAATTTCTCATGCTAAACGAGGGACAGTGGCGTGGATATAGATGATCCAGAGGCTTGCCGCTTACAGTGATTAGATGAAGGAAAAGGAGTTGTTGATGTTTGTGTACTGTGAACGAGGCACAACTTTGATGCTAAAAGGTTGATTGGATCAACCAGTGGTTTTCTTATATAAAGCCTAAGAGGAGGCTAATATGTGTCTCGTACAAAGCCCGAGAGAGAGGCGAAAAGGTTTTTGACCCGATGATGGAGTCTTTTGGTATCTCGTATAAAGCCCAAGATGGAGGCTATTGTTTGTTTGGCTCAATAAGAACCCTTTTGTATCTCGTACAAAGCCCGAGAGAGAGGCTAAACGTTGTTTGACTCCGCTGGGGAGAATCATTTGTACAAAGCTCAAGAGGAGGCTATGGTAACTGTTTCAGTGATAGGTCCAGTATACCGATTTTGAAAGAGAAAATCAGTTCTTATATGAGCAACACTGTACTCAAGGATCTGATTTCATGGATCCGGGTTTTTCCTATTTTTTAAGGAAGCGGGAAATCCAAAGGGTATTGAGACTGTCCGAGTCTGCGGGTTTCCTTCCTATTCTTGAAGGGTGCTTGAGAATGTCTTTGAGACTCAAGGAAATTAGACTATCCAAGTCTAGAGTTTTGTCTTTTGTACTATGCTTTGAGAAACAGTAGTAGACTCTATGAAAGGACTGCTCTACGCATATGACTAAGTTCTGTTCCTATACCTCTAGGAGGTCATCGGGACAATTTGTACGAAGCCCAAGAGGAGGCTAGAAACTTTTAAGAAGCTGATCGGTCCTTGTACTAAGCCCAAGAGGAGGCTATCATTCCCGGAGGAAGAGATCATTATACGAAGCCTAAGAGGAGGCTGTGAATACTTCTAAGAAGCCGTAGGGTCCTTGTACTAAGCCCAAGAGGAGGCGGGGATGCTTTTAGGAAGCCTGTGGGTCCTTGTACGATGCCCAAGAGGAGGCCCATGCTTTTAAGAAGCCCGTGGGTCCCCAAACCCCGAGAAATTCAAGGCAATGCTATTCACCGAGAATAAATCAAAGTCAGGAAAGTTCGAGAATTTGGAAGAAACTCAAAGATGCCATTTCACGGAGAATACATTCATCTTGGGGAGTAGAGTTTCTTGACGATTCCTAATGAGGACAGTCGAAGAGAAGACTGTATCTGGTGATCCTATTGGGGATCTAGTTGTCTATTTCTATGAATAAATGAAACGGCGTCACCTAGTTCTAGACGTAGTTGCTGGGGAAACTCGAAATATCTATACTATTATTACATAGTTGATATGAGTTTATGAAAGAAGACTTACAGTGAAACAGCCCCACAATACAGTTATATGTATATGAAAGCGGTAAATGAAAGCGTATAAACACTTACTCGGTTGTAGAGCTTCCATGCTGTTTGGTTAGTTGTTCAACAAAGAAAGATTGAAAACAACAGTATATTCAAAATCAAAGGAGAAATTGCTTTGAAAAAGAAAGATTTGGGGCTTACAGCTCAAGGAGAGGCCCAGGGTTTTATCAGTGAGCGCACTGTTGTTTTGTACAGAGGGACTTATACAAGTGGCTGAGGCCCAAAAAGGTTTTCTGTACAAAGGGATGGGTCTTACACTCTTTCAAGAGGCCCAAAAGGTTTAAAGAAAAGAAATGGGGCTTATAACACGAGGGTAGGCCCATATGATTTTTCCGTTTAAAATGGCGATCGCGCCGAGGTTTCCTTTTAACGCAGAGGGACTTATACAATAAGTGAGGCCCAAAAATGTTTTGGTTAAAAGGGGGTTGGGTCTTACACTCTGTTATAGACCCAAAAGTATTTTGAATGGGTCTTATAGCTCGAGGAGAGGCCCAAGGTTATTTTAAAAAGGCGACGATCGCGCCGTTTTGTTTTTGACGGTGTCGGGACTTATAAAATACACTGAGGCCCAAAAATGATTTGGTCAAAAAAGGATTGGGTCTTACACTCTATTAGAGGCCCATGGTGTTTTGAAAATCAATTTTGAAAGTTGAATAAAAAAAAACCCTAATTTTAATCTTTAAAAGTAAATATTTAAAGAAAATCAAACAAAATTCAAAATAAATTTGAATAATCCACTTATGATTTTGCTTAAGGTTTGAAAAAAATGAGGGATAATCACAAGGAATATTTAAATTCATTAGGTTTTGATTTTCAAAGTAAATATTCATTTTTAGAATGTTTAAAAACAATCAAAAAATGAATTTATTCACAAAATACTAATTATATTAAATAAATAATATAAATTTAATTTTTTGGTGGAATAAAATATTTCAACATTTTTGTGAATTGTTGCAAAAAGAACCAATAAAAAATGATAAAAATTGAAGGAGTTATTAATTTTTCAAATCATTAAAAATAATAATATGAAAAATAACAAAATAAAAAAGTGATAAAAAGAAGTCTGGGGCGAGGGGGATTCGAACCCCAGACCTCTCGCTTGCCAATACTCATCAAACCAGCTGATGAACCGCTGGGGCGCAATGCCAATTCATTAATAACATGGCAAGTGAAAAATATATATCAAACTTAGTTGGAAAACCTGATGAATGGCGCCATGGCCATCTTCTTCCTCGAGCTCGTGCGTGAAGCACCATATCTCACTCATCTCTCAACCATTGGACATGATTCAAACACCAAATCCGTGCATTTTTTCACAAGGAATAAGATGGCAATACCCAGTTTTATTCACTTTCAGTGTGGAGTAAAATAATCATGATGAACACAGATGAACCCTAATTTGCAAAAGCAATCGTGCAGGCATGGTTATAAGGTCTATGATTCAATTTCTTGAGGCAAAACAATCAACACATGATGGCAATCAAATGGCAAAAATATCATGCGAGGAAATATGCATGGATCATGGAGTTTGACTTTGAAGCTCACCTTGATGCAAGCTGAAATGGAACTTTGCCCAGATGGTGTTCCAGTTGTGAATTGATGATCCCTACAGCTTCAATGGATGTTATGGAGTGTGTTGCAAGCTTTGGAACACTTTAAAATTCTTTGGATCAAGTTGGAGACCTCCACCTGCAAAATTGAAGCATAATGGCTTGGTTGAAGAGTGATTTTGAGCCTGGGGTGTTACAGTTGGTGTTTAAGTGTTTGGACACCTCAAATACATCATATGTGATATGTTTGAGCAATTGGAATGGATTGATTGTGGCTGCAACTCAAAACCCGATAGTGGTTACTCAAAAACAAGAAAACTTGAGGTTTAAGAAAGGATGAGAGAAAGCAGTGCTGTAACTGGCTTTGGTGTGAGTTGAATGATCCATTGGGACCTCTATTTATAGGTGATCAACTTTTGTTTTGGAGGAATAGTGAATGACTGCTGGATCAGATCACATTTGCATGGATTGGCTTGGAGGATTTCTTCTCAAGCAAGGCAAGCTAGCCATTCCCAAGAGCAGGGCTATGCCTTGACCAAAACCACATTCCTCAGATGTTTTTAATGTTGTTTAATCAGAGAAATTGACTGAGTAGGGTAGCTACCTTGACAATGCACTATTCCATATTAATGCACTTTGAATTCAAGGCAAAATGTGCCAAAGTGGATGACTTTCAAGTTGGAAGATTCCTTGGCCTTTTGACTCAGACTTATCAGTTGGATCAGTTGCATTGTGATTGGTTTGAACACAGGTGGCATAGTGATCCTTAGTCTTTGGCTCAAAATCGTGTGTGGCAAGCAAACATGCAAACTGATTTTTCCAAAACAGCTTGCAGCAGCATGACTTTGGGCATGGATTTCTCATGGCTTAAGTTGAATCAATTCATGTTGTTGAGCTCTTTGAATTCTTAGTAACATATGCAACAACATTGATGTTTAACTTTGGACTTGATTCAGCTTGCATCTATGTGAAAAGATCTCACAAGTTTTGGTGTTTCAACAAAATCTGTCTTGGACAGAATTTTTCTAAGTGTTGGAAAATGGTATATTTTCATGTTTTCAGCCACTTTGGCTCACTCATAGCTCAAAATCCATAATGAATTGGAGTTAGGCCTAGTTGAAGTTTTTGTAGAGGGTAATGAGACCTACAAATCAAGCTTTGGATGGAAAAAAATGGCCTTGTGGTTTAGGAGTTATGGTCCTTCAAAGTTGGTGCATTAGTGGTACTTTTCCATAACTTAGAAAAATTTCTAAGTTTTATGGTTACCCCTTTTACAAGTTATCCCACTTTCTTTGATTTTTCTAGATGAATGATGATTCAAATCATACATTAACATCATTTTAGGGTTAAAAATCCATTTTAGTGAAAAATCTCAAAAAGTCAAAGTTGACTTTTGTGCACAGTTGACTTTTTATCAGATGAATTCCAAATTGTGCAATTCTTCAGGAAATCATGTCCTTGACCTAAATCAAACTTGATGGACATGTTCCATGGGTGTCATGGGGTATATTGAGGTATGTCCTAGGGCTTGGGAGCTTGTCCTGGTCAAAAGTCAAAGTTACAGTTGACTTTTCCCTTAAAACCCTAATTGTGGTGCAGATGAAATTGAGACTTGTTGCTCAAGCTTCTTGGATTAATCCATTGTTCCAAATGGATCAATATAGTTCATTAGAGACCCTCAAACTCTCTCTTGAGGTCTTGGTTCATGATTTGTCCCAAAAGTCAACTTAGGGGTGAATTAGGTCAAGAAACCCTAATTCCTGATTTTTGATGTATGCATCCCCTGAGGCCAAATTGACTTGATGATTGGGTCCATGAGGTTCCATGGAGTATATTAGGTTATGTTTTGGATCATTGGCTTGTGCCCAGATGAAAAATTTCCATCTGGAGGCCTTGGTCGACCAAAACCCTAATTTGGTGACACTGTCGATCTTGAGACTTAATCCACCTGAAAGGGAGCATCCTTGTGCTTAATCCTTAAAGTGGGAGTCCTTTTGATCCATTGTGGATGTTTGAGAGGTTAGACAAGTTGAAGATCATGTCATTTCTTGATTGATCCTTTGTCTAAGCTCTGAGAGGGCTTGAAACCCTAATTTTGATTGTAGTGGATGCTCACCCATCTTTGGGGAGACTGACAAGGTAGGATGGTTTCCCCATATTGTGATGATGATTTGCACAATGATGGGAAATCTTAGTGGTCAAAATTTGGGGTATGACAGATGCCCCTATTTAATCTTCTTGGACCCGAAGGTGTGAATGACGAAGGTGTTCGGGCATTCGGGGTGCAAGAGGATTAAATATCAGAATACCCGAAATTTTGATGGCTATGAATGGCAGCTTGTGCATTCATCTTCTTTAGCTAAGCAATGATGCTTAGAAAAGGTAAACTTCCCCTCGATCCTGGTTTCCTACCAAGAACTGGTCTCAGTCTCTGAAATGAACTTCCCCTCGTTCTTGGTTTCCTACCAAGGAACTGGTCTTAGTCTCTGAAATGAACTTCCCCTCGTTCTTGGTTTCCTACCAAGGAACTGGTCTTAGTCTCTGAAATGAACTTCCCCTCGTTCTTGGTTTCCTACCAAGGAGCTGGTCTCAGTTTCTTTTGTCAATAAGCTTTATTGACAAGGGACGCTATGCATAGCAGTTTTCCTCAAACTTCTCGCCGAATATTCCTGGGGAGATGCCATTTGATGGGAAAAATTTTGATGTCAGACTCACTGGGGGAACCCAGTCGTCTGAGTTGTAGAGTTGCACAAACTTCTCTGTCGGAGACGCCATTTGTCGATTCTACTGGGGAAAGCGAGTCTCTTGAGAGACTGTTTTTGTTTGGGAGCTTACATCATACTTTTCTCGGGATCTTTCCGGAGAAATGCCATATGATGGGGTCCAATTTTGAGGTGCCGATGACCTTTTCATCAGTGGTCTTTTCGGAGCGAAACTGGCATGCTGCCGAATTTCTGATTATGAGGCTTCCCTTTTGGGATTTTCTTTAATCCAGGAAGGCAAGGATGTCATCCTCAATAGCGAAGAGTGACATTTGTTGAACGTTCCCCTGGCTTTTCAGAGGTTCAAATTATCAAAGTGGTCAAGGACCAACTTCTTTCCAGAAATAAACTGGAAGCGAGGTTGTCCAAACGCAGCGCTTTCTGACGAGGCAAGAACTGACAACTCGATTGAGAGAACTTCTACCACTAGGGGACAAGACCGACTAGAGTGATGGTGATGCAATATGAAATGTGAATGCAAATCAATAATGCATGATGCATGTATGTATATGCTGACAAAACTGACGCGACATACAAACTAAAAGATGAACATGGTTGGATACTCGACCATCGCGGGGCGTGTAGAGATATCGCTGGTTCAAGATAGTAATTCCACCTTGCTTAGGAGAGATAGTCCCTGCGGGGAATATCGTTGATCGGGCTTAGGAGATGAGAACTCGGCCGAGGCGGGTCTGACGAAACAAGGTCTCTGACACAGTTGATCCCTTCATTCAGGCGTACTGGGTTAGAAGGAGTACTTCGATTCTGCACTTTGAGGTTCGATTACTTCTGGAGAAGCGATCGATGTTCTTTCAATGTTCAACAGTCAAAAGAAATTGCCATCTTTATTTTAAAAAAAGCAGAAAAAAATTTTATCAAGTAAATTCATTTTTGTTTTATTTCAAGAATCGCTAATCACGTTAACAACGTCGTTCTGTAAAGCTAAAACAAATAAGAAGTACAAACAAAAGCACAAGGGCTTAAACTTTATTGATAAGATGGAGATCAGCTAAACGTGTGATTCCAAAGAGTATTTACAAAGTTAGAAAATGGTAATTTACAGGGAAAAGGGCTACGTTGAAACATAACGACCACTATCCTTCTACCAACTTTGAATTCGGGGCATCCTGAGCTTCTGTCGAAGATGACCTTGACTGGAGTTTTCTGACAGATGATGTAACTGCTGCTGCTGAGGGACTTGCCTCTGTTGAACATAGTTACTTGCCATTATCCCTAATTTTTGCCTGGATTGTACTTTGAGATTTCCAATCCACCGGGATGATTTTTTTTCATGTCTCTAATTTTTGCCTGGACCGCCCTTTCGGGTTTTCAATCCACCGAGACGTTTTTTTTTTTTTTTAGTTTAGGCGAAGTATTTCTTGACTACATCAACATTCGTGGGGTAGGCAAATTCCTCTCCGTCCATGGTTGCAAGTCTCAAGGCGCCGCCTGAGAAAGATTTCGTGACCACATAGGGGCCATCATAATTTGGGGTCCATTTGCCCCGAGAGTCAGTGAGAAATGATTGTATCTTCTTGAGCACGAGGTCTCCTTTTCTGAAGACACGAGGTCGGACCTTTTTGTCGAACGCCCTCTTCATCCTCTGTTGATACAGCTGACCATGGCATAGTGCCATGATTCGCTTCTCCTCGATCAGATTTAGTTCGTCGTGTCGGCTTTGACACCATTCAGCTTCGGTGAGCTTAGCTTCCATCAGTACTCGGATTGACGGGATCTCTACTTCTATGGGGAGCACTGCTTCCATGCCATACACTAGAGAGAAATGGGTAGCCCCTGTTGAAGTGCGGACAGATGTGCGATAACCGTGAAGAGCAAAGGGTATCATCTCGTGCCAGTCTTTATAGGTTATAACCATCTTTTGAACGATCTTCTTGATGTTCTTGTTAGCCGCTTCTACCGCTCCGTTCATCTTGGGTTGGTAGGGAGATGAGTTATGGTGTTCAATCTTGAACTCAGTACACAACTCTTTCATCATCTTATTGTTCAAGTTAGATCCATTATCAGTAATGATCTGGCTCGGAACACCATAACGGCAGATGATATTGTTTTTGATAAATTGGACCACCACTTGTCGGGTTACATTGGCGTACGACGCTGCTTCGACCCACTTGGTGAAGTAGTCAATGGCTACAAGGATGAACCGATGTCCGTTTGAAGCCTTAGGCTCAATCATGCCAATATGTCGATTCCCCATATTGAGAATGGCCATGGGGAAGAAATAACTTTGAGACGTGATGGCGGTACATGAATTTTGTCGGAGTATATCTGACACTTGTGACACCTCCTCATGTACTTATAGCAGTCGGATTCCATTGTCAACCAATAGTACCCTGCTCTGAGAATTTTTCTCGCCATTGCGTGTCCATTGGCATGAGTGCCAAAGGATCCTTCATGAATTTCTTTCATAAGTGTGTCTGCTTCTGGTCTGTCGACGCATCGGAGCAAAACCATGTCAAAATTTCTCTTATAGAGAGTGTCACCGCTCAAGAAGAAGTTTCTAGCCAATCTTCTGAGGGTCTTTCTATCCTTTCTGAGCGCCCCAGGTGGGTACTCTTGTTTCTGAAGGAAGCATTTGATATCGTGGTACCAAGGTTTATCGTCTATGACTGCTTCAATCATGAAGATGTAAGAGGGCCGTTCGAGGCGCATGATGTTGATCTTAGGTACGTCATTCCATTGACCTACACTAATCATGGAAGAGAGAGTGGCTAATGCATCAGCCATGTGATTCTCCTCACGAGGGATGTGATGAAACTCAACTCTGTTGAAAAAAGGTAGCAACCTTCTTGCATAATCCTTGTAAGGAATCAATCCTGATTGGTATGTGTTCCAATCTCCTTTTATTTGATTGATAACCAGGGCTGAGTCGCCGTATACGTCCAAATTTTTTATCCTTAAATCAATCGCTTCTTCGAGACCCATAATACAAGCTTCATATTCGGCCTCGTTATTTGTACACTTGAACGTAAGTCGAGCGGTGAAAGGAATGTGGGTACCCTGAGGGGTAACAATGATTGCCCCAATTCCATTTCCATAATGATTAACTGCTCCGTCAAAGATTAGTCCCCATTGGGAACCTGGTTCTGGCCCTTCACTGGGTAGCGGTTCATATCAATCTTTCATTTTTAGATACATGACATCTTCGTCTGGAAAGTCAAACCCGATTGATTCCTGATCGTCAATTGGTTGATGAGCCAAATGATCGGCTAAAATACTTCCCTTAACAGCTTTCTGAGCGTGGTACTCTATGTCATATTCTGATAACAACATCTACCAACGGGCAATCCTTCCCCTGAGAGCAGGTTTTTCGAAGACATACTTGATTGGATCCATTTCGGAGATTAACCAAGTAGTATGACGAATCATGTATTGGCGAAGACGTCTGGCTGCCCAAGCCAAAGCACAATAAGTTTTCTCGAGCATCGTGTACCGAGTTTCGCAGTCGGTGAATTTCTTGCTCAAATAGTAAATGGCAGACTCTTTCCTTTTGGTTTCGTCTTGTTGGCCAAGTACACATCCCATTGAGTCCTCTAAAACTGTGAGGTAAATGATCAGTGGTCTTCCTTCCACTGGAGGTGATAGAATCGGAGGATTCAACAGATATTCCTTGATACTATCGAAGGCGGTTTGGCAATCTTCTGTCCAAACGCAGTCCTGGTTCTTTTTGAGTAATTTGAAAATCGGCGCACACGTGGCGGTCATAAGGAATATGAATCTGGAGATGTAGTTCAAACGTCCCAGGAATCCTCTGACTTGTTTTTCAGTTTTCGGAGAAGGCATTTCTTGAATGGCCTTGACCTTGTCAGGATCAACTTCAATTCCTTTCTGGCTGACGATGAACCCTAGTAGTTTCCCTGAACGGACACCGAAGGTGCACTTGTTGGGATTCAAGCGGAGCTTGAATTTTCTTAGACGTTCGAACAATTTTAACAGATGTTCAACGTGCTCACTCTTTGTTTTTGATTTTGCAATCATATCATCGACATATACCTCGATTTCCTTATGTATCATGTCATGAAACAGAGTAGTCATGGCCCTTTGATAAGTTGCCCCGGCGTTCTTCAAACCGAACGACATTACCTTGTAACAAAACGTACCCCATTGGGTGATGAATGAAGTTTTCTCCATGTCTTTCGGCGCCATTTTGATTTGGTTATAGCCCGAGAATCCATCCATGAAGGAGAAAAATTTGAACTTTGCTGTACTGTCTACCAGCATGTCAATGTGTGGTAAAGGAAAGTCGTCCTTTGGACTTGCCTTGTTCAAATCTCTGTAATCAACACACATTCTGACCTTTCCATCCTTTTTGGGAACGGGTACGATGTTGGCTAACCATTGAGGATATTCTGATGTGGCGAGGAAACCTGCGTCAATCTGTTTCTGTACTTCCTCTTTGATTTTGATGGCCATGTCCGGGTGAGTGCGTCTCAACCTTTGCTTTACTGGCATACATTCCGATCTTAACGGTAAGTGATGTTCCACGATGCTGGTATCCAACCCTGGCATATCCTGATAGGACCAAGCGAATACATCGGGGAATTCTTTGAGAAGCTTTATCAAACCCTCTCTGGCAGTTGGACTGAGCAGTGCCCCAATCCTGATTTCTTTTCTCTCTTTTTCTGAACCCAAGTTTACCGTTTCCAACGGCTCTTTGTGAGGTTCAATGGACCTTTCCTCTTGTCTGAGTAATCGGGAGATCTCTTCTGGAATTTTGTCGTCATTTTCTTCTTCAGCCTCGAATACCGGGAACTCAAAGTTGGGAGAAGGCATCGGATCGTATGTTTTAACTGGGTTTAAAACAAGCAATCTGCATGACGTGATGATTCGTGTTTAGAAGAGATAGAGAAAATGCAAGTGTGTGCAGTGTTTTTATTTTACTGCTTGTTTTTATTTTTGAATTGTTTTCTTTAGGATTACCATTTTCTGAAAAAGCAAAAAGAGAAAATAGCAATTAATGCGGAAATTACAGAACGACGTTATTTTATTAATGAACAAGTTGATCCTTGAAACTACAGCCCTATAAAACAAAACTTTGTCGCTTTGGGCAAAGCGAAGAGGAAAATTTACAGAAAGCGAGCCCTATCAAAACACCCGTTTCACCTGGGCAGGGTGAAAGGTTAAAAGATGGCAATTACTTTGACTGACGAACGACCCTCGGAACCTCGACGACAACCCATTGGCGGCGAACTCCTCGGTGAATCACAAAGTCTGGCACCTTCCTTGATTTGTCTTCAGAAATAGCGCTGATTTCTGGTGGAGCAGGATCATTGGAATCTGTTTCCCAGGCAGAATTGTCGTAGGAGAATTCCTCTGTTGCATTTTGCATAGCATTTGTGCTCTTAGGTACATCTCCCCATCCAGTTGGCTGGATGTCTTCGAACCTGATACGAGAGCTTTCGGGCGCAGTGTACTTGACCATAAAGTCGTACTTTCCACTTGGTTGTCCCAGGGTGTCCCACACTTCTTTGGAACTGGAGGAGTCATCCCTCTCGATGACGTTGACCTCGGGAAAAGCATAGTTGATGAACTCAAGTCCCGCAAACGTTGCGAATTCATCTTCATGTTGAGTAGCTTCTGAATGACCTGAGTGTTGATCCCATGACATGGTAGGGACACAGGTATTCTGTTCAATGACGCTCAGCTGATTTTCATTGTTCGGCTGACTCTCTTGCCCCAAGTTTCCTGGATAAGGTTGCCACATTGGCAGACCATCCATTGGGCCATAGTAGTTGTGGTCAAAATTGTATTTCATCAGAGTGTCCTCCTCCAATGAATTTGGCGGAGCACAGCATCCTTCCGGATCACAATCTCCATATATCATTTCGACATTTGATCTTGGTATAAATCTCGGACTTTCTGTAGGAAAGCAAAAAGGCAAAGGCACCTCTTCTTGAGACATATAACCGTCCTTGTTAAGATAGGACTTCCACTCTTCATCTGTGTCAGAGGGATCTTCCTCATTGATAGCATGAACTGTCTGAGATACTGGGTGAAGGAAACCTTCACTGTGGAAGAAATTTTGAAGGGGATGAAGACTTTCATCGTTGGCAGCTGCCTGGGTACAGGTCGCAGAAAAACCAAGACCCTTCTTTGTTTTATTGTCAATAGGGATGACAAGTTGTACCCATCCTATCGTATCGGTGTTCTTGACCGCTTTGATAGCATCGTTGTATGAGGAAATCGAGGTTCCTCTTTCGAATTGATTGTCCTTGCTTACCGACAGTGCTTGGAACTGTGTTCCAATAACCTCCTCGGGTTCTATACCAGTAGATGATGACAAGTTGCTCACAAGCAAGGTTGTTCCCCACAAACTGTGACAAGTTGAGCGTTCTTGACGAACTTTAGCTTTTGGTAGAGGGTTGACGTAACCGCTCCAGCCTGATGTATCCAAGGTCTTCCTAATAAACAACTGTATGTTGCCCGGATATCCATGACCTGGAAAGTGTGAGGACCAATAGTTATGGGAAGATCGACTTCGCCGATAACTATTTTTCTGGATCCGTCGAATGCTTTGACGACGACCTCGCTGACTCTCATCGGAGGGCCTTTGAATGATAACTGCATCAAAGTAGACTTCGGCATAACATTCAGGGCTGACCCTGTGTCTACCAGTACGCTGGCTAAAGCATCGTCCTGGCAGTTGACTGTGATATTGAGTGCCATATTATGACGGCGACCCTCTTCGGGTAATTCCTCATCACTAAATCCCAAATTATTGCAGGAAGTGATGTTAGAGAGAATACTATCGAACTGTCTGATTGTTACATCCTGTTCCACAAAGGCTTGTTCCAAGACTTTCTGTAGAGCCTCCCTGTGGGCTTCTGAGCTGAGTAACAGTGATAATACCGAGATCTTTGAAGGAGTCTGTAACAGTTGATCGACAATGTTGTATTCACTCCTTTGGATGAGCTTCAGCATCTCATCATTGTTTCTTGAAAGGTCGGGATTACTGGATTGATCGACTAGTGGATCGGGAGCTTCTGTCTGAAGTTCCTTTTCTTTGTTAACTTCCCCAACCCCTCGGTTGAAAATTCTACCACTCCGTGTCACACGACTGATGTCTGCAATATTCACAACGGAGGGTAACAGAATTTCCTTTCCATTCTCGACTATTGTTGCACCGTATTTGTAAGGGATAGCCTTAGTTGATTCATACGGTAATGGTCCCGGCAGATAGATGACTATGGGAACCTTCTGATTTTTCTGACCATCATAAGTAATCTCGATCCGTTCCTGGTTGGGAACTTTAGATTCGTCAAGTAGGGGGATGATGGTAAAAACATCCCTGGTCCTGTGATGACCAGAGATGGTGACAACATCCTCGACTTGATTGGCAAGGTAGTTCGGCGTCCAGTCGATAGGTCCAGAACCCGGATATGGACGAATCTCTCCACGATCCATCTGACCCTGAAGAGACGCTCGCACAAGGTATCTCCCTTGATTACTTTCCGAATAGACGCTACAACGGTCGTAATTGTGCAGTGGCACCTGGCCACGCCCACTTTGAATACAATGTAACCTCACTAGGTTACCTTCCATTGCTCGGACATCCTGACTTTGACGTCGAGTAGGATTCCTGTTATTGATACTAATTTGCTGAGTATCCTCATCCATGTAGATTGGCATCCACCAGTGATTTAACAAGTGCTGAAGTGCCTCTAGGACAATGGTACAACCCTGATCGTTTTCGCAACCTGCTTTACAGCTTTGATAGTCATGTGATATTAAGAATCCAAGTCGGACCTGCTCAACATGTAACTCTACCAGGTTGGTATTCAACACGCGAATGTCAAAGACCTGAACCATATTGACCTGATAGGAATTCCTATCACGGTAGTCTTGGATCCATCCCAGATCCATCTGACGTTGGAGGGCCTCTTGTATGAAAGAGCATCCCTATTTGTTTACCGAGCAAGTCAGACAGGAATTGTAATCGTGCCGCGGCAGATTATGATACTGGCTTTGCCTTGAGTGCATTGCCACCAAGTTGACATTCATTGCATGGATATCGTGGTTCTGAATGACATTGGAATTCGTATAGACCATGTTAACTCCACGAACCCGGTGCTCTTGGATCCATCTGAGATCCATTTGTTCCTGTAGAGCCGCTTGCACTACAGAACATCCTTGATTGTTTTTAGAGCAAATATCACACTGATGATAGTTATGAGGTGGCACATGGCCATATCCACTCTGTTTACAATGCATCTTGACCAGATTGGTCTTCAACAAGAGTACATCCTGAATTTGATAGACGTTGTTAGTATCTTTCTCAATCAGATTGACTGAAGCCTTTTCATGTTGAGGCAGCGGGTTCGCAAGAACATTAGGATTCGTATCTTTGAAAGATAAGAGCCCGCTCCTAACAAGATTTTGCACGTCGGACTTGAAATTAAGACAAGTTTCAATGTTATGCCCTGAACCTCCTTGATGATAAGGGCAAGTTTGATCCACCTTAAACCAAAAAGGCGTATTTTCCGGAACTGTAAGAGGGGACTTAGTCTGAATGTGCCCCTTGGCTAACAGTAATGGAAATAATTCTGCGTATGTCACGGGTATAGGATCAAATCTTGGTGGCCGTGTTGTACGGTTGTTGTTATATGGAGGACGAGCCTACTGAAGAGGCTGTTGTGTCCTTTGCTGATCAGGTTGGCTCTGCGCAACCTGAGGTTGATAAGTAGGAACAGGCACAGTGTTAATAGCAGGAGTCACAGCTGCTACTGGTTGATAACGCCGCCTTTGCTTTCCGAGAGAGATATTCCCAATATCTTGCTCTTTTTTCTTAGGGAGAGCACTACCATATTTTTTAGTACCGCTCGATGATCCAGTGTCTTTTACCAAACGTCCTTCTCGGATGGCTTCCTCAAGACGTACACCCATCCCCACCATTTCAGCGAAATCACTGGGCGCACTGGCAACCATTCGGCCATAGTAAAACGAGCTTAAGGTCTTTAAGAAGATCTTTGTCATCTCTTTTTCCTCAAGAGGTGGACAAATTTGAGCGGCAATTTCACGCCACCTTTGAGCATACTCCTTAAAGGTTTCCTTGTCGGGTTCCATGTCCAAATTGTATTTGTATTGTTGGACGAAGGCAGTACCAAGATCTCTGAAAGTGCTGATCGTAGTACGGTTTAAACCCATGTACCATTTCAGTGCGGCACCGGTTAAACTATCCTGAAAGTAGTGAATCAGCAGGTCCTGATTCTCCGTCTGAGCTGACATCCGCCGAGCGTACATCACCAGATGGCTTTGAGGGCAAGAGTTACCCTTGTACTTTTCAAAGTCGGGCACTTGGAACTTGTGCGGGACTTTCACATTGGGGACTAAGAAGAGATCCGCGGCGTCCTTTCCAAATAGATCCTGACCGCGAATGGCTTGTAGTTCCTTCTGCATCTCCAGGAACTGTTCCTGGAATTCATCCATTCTATCGAACATAGTTTCCTTCTTACCAGAAGGTGTTGGCGGAATCTGTCCTTCCGGGACAGTGTGCACCACAGGGGGTGGTACCGTGACTACGGCAACAAATCTTGGCGTTTCCCGAAGTTTGTAACCTTCAGGAGTCTTCAGTATGCCCCGGGCATCTTCGCTTTCCTGAAGTTTGTAACCTTCAGGCCCAGCGGCTTCTGTTATGATTCCCTGATCTTCAGTGATCGGCGGAACATATCCTTCCGGGATATATTTAACAGGCATGCCCCAAGGACGATCTTTTGGCATTTGATACCTAGGATCATACTTCTCCACGATGGGCGTTGAGGTGATCTCTGAGATCACAGTCCTTTGTAGCTGAGCTTCTGCCATGGCTTGCATGTCGTTACGAAGCTTTCTCATATCTTCTCTCAGAGCGTCGATCTCTTCTTTCAACTCTCTGTTTTCTTCCTCAAGATCATCCATCTTTTTCTGACGATTGGCCCGAGTATTGTACGAATGAGACAGTTTGACTCTAGAATCGGGACACAAACGTGAGATTCGTAAGGAAGAAGAATACGTGATGTGAGAATGATGAATGCAATGATTATATTAATTGTTTTTCTTGGTTTAATCAAAATAAACTTCGACAATTAAATTGCAAATATCAAACAGTGGGGAAACCCCTCTTTATTGAAATTCCAAGGATTACAGAAATGGAAATATGGTAGATTACAAAATGCAGAAACAGAAACCTAAGCTAATGGGTCTAGAGTCCTCTCTGAAGAGAAATCGGGTGCTGATTCTGGGACTTTCCTTTTCTTTGACCGGGGCTCTTGGGCCATTGTCGGGTTGTCATTCCTTTGCCAGGTTAAAGGAGTGAGCAAATTCCTTTGGTTATCTTGGTTCTCTACAGCATGTTGCTACAAAATTTCAATCATAGCATCTTTCTCTTTCAGTAATTGATGTATTTTGATGCACTCTATGTCGAGAGTGCGGTACTTGTTCTTCCAAGACCTTCTCTCCCGTTGAACTTTGTTGAGAGTAACCTGAAGCTTTTCAGTTTCCGTCATGAAGTACATGACAGATTCCCTTGGTGGAAGAATTCCGTAATGAGGATAAGGCATCTTTAGCTTGAGAGCTCTAGTTTCTACCCAATGGAGATAAGGCTCCACCGAGACACAGTTTGGTTTTCCCAGAGACTCTCGTCCTTTCTTATGAACATGTTTCCAAGCTTGCACTATTTCCATCTTTAGTGCTCTGTCGTTTTCTCCTTCTTTGAAGAAAAGACCTTCCAGATGAACACCCAGTGGGATGTGTCTCATCGGGTATCCAAATTGACAGCGAACCAATACCGGATGGTAGTTGATTCCTCCTTTAGTTCCTATGAGGGGTACGTTGGGGAAGTTTCCACAACGATCAATGATCCTGATTCCCTCATAAATCCTATTACACCAATCTATATCAGAGTTGGTAAGAGACATGATCTTCTGTGACCAACGTAAGGCACTCTTACAATCCCAAAAAGCAGCAGACTTGGGCAAGTGAGAGATGAACCATTTATAAAGCAGAGGTACACAGCATGTGATCTCCCCTCCGCGGTACAAATTTCCTAAGTGTACAGAATGATACGCATCTGCGAGCAAAGTCGGCACAGGCTTTCCAATGAGAAAAACCTTAATGGAGTTAACATCGACGGAATTATTAATGTTGGGAAACAAAAATAACCCGTAGGTGAGCAAGACAAATATGCTTTCAAAAGCAGTAATGTTTCCTATATTGGGAAAATACAGGGCCTTCTTCGTCAAGAACTGGGCCGGCAAACCTTGGATGCCACCCTTAGTAGTCATGTGAGTCCTGACCTCAGACTCGTCCAAATGAATTGCTCTTGCAATGGTCTGATTCTTTGGAATTTCTTCCAGTCCAGAAAATGGAGCTTGATCAGTGATATGTAGATCAGTCAGATGAGAATACTCCTCCAGCGTTGGTGCTAACTGGTAATCTGGGAATGTGAAACAGTGATAAACCGGATCGTAAAACTGAATGAGCGCGTCCATGATTCCCTCAATCACATAGACTCTTAACAGAGGCAGCAGACCTCCGTGTTTGGCTCTGAAAGCCTCAGGGTTAGTGATCATCCTTGCTAACCTTCTCAAATCCTCTAGTTTTGGAACCTTGAAAGTATACTTATGAGTTCTCCTTTTACCGAAATCCATCAGTGCAATCCTTTTCTCTGATATTTGCAAAAACAGTCTTAGTTTAATTTGAAAAACAGCAGAGAGACTAGAAGAGAAGTTTTTTGAATGTTTTAATGTTTTTTAAATGAATGCATGAATGCAGCACACAAAAACATAGAAAAAACATGGGGTCAAAGGGTCGTTGTCATGAAGTCAAGGCTCTACCCATCCCAAAGGTTTATACTAGGGTGATTTTTGTACCTGTACTCATTATCCTCAGCTCCTCCCAGGAAAGCAAAACAACAAGCAGATCGCCAGCGAGTTGTAGAGCAATCTTAGAGTAAGTGCCATTCACCGAGAATAGATCACCAGCCTCAAATGAGGGTAGTATCGCGTAACAACTATTTCCGATAGTTTCCGCACTACGAAAGGGTTTGGCTCCTCAGCTTCTCAGACTTAACAACCGGCCCATTGGCTAAGAGAGTGAATGGCTTGCGTTGGTCAGCCTCCACTGAGGTTGATGGTCGACCCTGTCGCCATCACTTATCTTAAGTGTATACTCAGTCTTTCCACATACGACATCACCCGCATTCCCATTAGCAGAAAAATAAACACGTATAGCAATTAGGAAAAGTAGTATATATATTTGTCTTAAACATCCTAGACCTTTGAAGCTAAGGATCCTAAGTTCTTAACAGAAATGGGTTCCCCGGCGGAAGCCCCAATCTGTGGTATTCACAAGAGGTGAAAAAGAAGATCGTGCCTAGATCTATCTTTGATAAGCCCCACGGTGGGCGCCATTTTTCTGTAGCGAGCGATTTTGGACGCGGTTCTTAAGCGCTGGTCGCTCTCTGCGGTTTAAGCTTTAAACTACAGGTCGATTCATTTTTTATCCTATTGTGAGCTGAATAAGGAAGGGAAATAGATGTCTCTAATTAACCCTGCTTGCATACTGAGTTTAAACAGCGGTCTGTTACATTACGAATGCTATCAATGTGGGGGGCCTTTGTACTGGTTATTTGTATTTTCGCCAATACTGGTTTGTTATCTAGGCAGAAGTTTTCGGGCGGGGAACAAGGATTAGGATGTTAGGACTGATGTTTATGGGATTTGGTTTTTTTGTTGATTGTGCTCGCTAAGATTTTTTTTTCAATCTTATGCCTACGTATTCCCGTTTACCGAAACAGGGAAATCAGAGCGTTCGTAGTTCCTCCTATTCTATGGGAGGAAATTGGTTTTTGGTGTCTTGTTCAAAGCCCAAGACGTGAAGCGAAAGGTGATTTGTATCTTGTTCAAAGCCCAAGATGTGAAGCTGAAAATTCTGACTTTAGAGAGAATTTGTCATCTCTAAAGAGGTCTGTTTGTCACAACTGTTGGGTGACTGGTTTATAAAGGGGGATTACTTTAACCGGGATATGCGGATCCTAGCAATGCCATAATTTCCTTTATAGGGGATTTTAACCTGAAGGAGAAGACTTTAACTCAGTGTAGAGCAATGCTATCTTTCCTTAGGAATTTCTCATGCTAAACGAGGGACAATGGCGTGGATATAGATGATCCAGAGGCTTGCCGCTTACAGCGATTAGATGAAGGAAAAGGAGTTGTTGATGTTTATGTACTGTGAACGAGGCACAACTTTGATGCTAAAAGGTTGATTGGATCAACCAGTGGTTTTCTTATATAAAGCCTAAGAGGAGGCTAATATGTGTCTCGTACAAAGCCCGAGAGAGAGGCGAAAAGGTTTTTGACCCGATGATGGAGTCTTATGGTATCTCGTATAAAGCCCGAGATGGAGGCTATTGTTTGTTTGGCTCAATAAGAACCCTTTTGTATCTCGTACAAAGCCCGAGAGAGAGGCTAAACGTTGTTTGACTCCACTGGGGAGAATCATTTGTACAAAGCCCAAGAGGAGGCTATGGTAACTGTTTCAATGATAGGTCCAGTATACCAATTTTGAAAGAGAAAATCAGTTCTTATATGAGCAACACTGTACTCAAGGATCTGATTTCAAGGATCCGGGTTTTTCCTGTTTTTTAAGGAAGCGGGAAATCCAAAGGGTATTGAGACTGTCCGAGTCTGCGGGTTTCCTTCCTATTCTTGAAGGGTGCTTGAGAATGTCTTTGATACTCAAGGAAATTAGACTGTCCAAGTCTAGAGTTTTGTCTTTTGTACTATGCTTTGAGAAACAGTAGTAGACTCTATGAAAGGACTGCTCTACGCATATGACTAAGTTCTGTTCCTATACCTCTAGGAGGTCGTCGGGACAATTTGTACGAAGCCCAAGAGGAGGCTAGAAACTTTTAAGAAGCCGATCGGTCCTTGTACTAAGCCCAAGAGGAGGCTATTATTCCCGGAGGAAGAGATCATTATACGAAGCCTAAGAGGAGGCTGTGAATACTTCTAAGAAGCCGTAGGGTCCTTGTACTAAGCCCAAGAGGAGGCGGGGATGCTTTTAGGAAGCCTGTGGGTCCTTGTACGATGCCCAAGAGGAGGCCGATGCTTTTAAGAAGCCCGTGGGTCCCCAAACCCCGAGAAATTCAAGGCAATGCTATTCACCGAGAATAGATCAAAGTCAGGAAAGTTCGAGAATTTGGAAGAAACTCAAAGATGCCATTTCACGGAGAATACATTCATCTTGGGGAGTAGAGTTTCTTGACGATTCCTAATGAGGACAGTCGAAGAGAATACTGTATCTGGTGATCCTATTGGGGATCTAGTTGTCTATTTCTATGAATAAATGAAACGGCGTCACCTAGTTCTAGACGTAGTTGCCGGGGAAACTCGAAATATCTATACAATTATTACACAGTTGATATGAGTTTATGAAAGAAGACTTACAGTGAAACAGCCCCACAATACAGTTATATGTATATGAAAGCGGTAAATGAAAGCGTATAAACACTTACTCGGCTGTAGAGCTTCCATGCTGTTTGGTTAGTTGTTCAACAAAGAAAGATTGAAAACAACAGTATATTCAAAATCAAAGGAGAAAGTGCTTTGAAAAAGAAAGATTTGGGGCTTACAGCTCAAGGAGAGGCCCAGGGTTTTATCAGTGAGCGCACTGTTGTTTTGTACAGAGGGACTTATACAAGTGACTGAGGCCCAAAAAGGTTTTCTGTACAAAGGGATGGGTCTTACACTCTTTCAAGAGGGCCAAAAGGTTTAAAGAAAAGAAATGGGGCTTATAACACGAGGGTAGGCCCATATGATTTTTCCGTTTAAAATGGAGATCGCGCCGAGGTTTCCTTTTAACGCAGAGGGACTTATACAATAAGTGAGGCCCAAAAATGTTTTGGTTAAAAGGGGGTTGGGTCTTACACTCTATTAGAGGCCCAAAAGTATTTTGAATGGGTCTTATAGCTCGAGGAGAGGCCCAAGGTTATTTAAAAAAGGCGACGATCGCGCCGTTTTGTTTTTGACGGTGTCGGGACTTATACAATACACTGAGGCCCAAAAATGATATGGTCAAAAAAGGATTGGGTCTTACACTCTATTAGAGGCCCATGGTGTTTTGAAAATCAATTTTGAAAGTTGAATAAAAAAACCCTAATTTTAATCTTTAAAAGTAAATATTTAAAGAAAATCAAACAAAATTCAAAATAAATTTGAATAATCCACTTATGATTTTGCTTAAGGTTTGAAAAAAATGAGGGATAATCACAAGGAATATTTAAATTCATTAGGTTTTGATTTTCAAAGTAAATATTCATTTTTAGAATGTTTAAAAATAATCAAAAAATGAATTTATTCACAAAATAATAATTATATTAAATAAATAATATAAATTTAATTTTTTGGTGGAATAAAATATTTCAACATTTTTGTGAATTGTCGCAAAAAGAACCAATCAAAAATGATAAAAATTGAAGGAGTTATTAATTTTTCAAATCATTAAAAATAATAATATGAAAAATAACAAAATAAAAAAGTGATAAAAAGAAGTCTGGGGCGAGGGGGATTCGAACCCCAGACCTCTCGCTTGCCAATACTCACAAAACCAGCTGATGAACCGCTGGGGCGCAATGCTAATTCATTAATAACATGGCAAGTGAAAAATATATATCAAACTTAGTTGGAAAACCTGAAGAATGGCGCCATGGCCATCTTCTTCCTCGAGCTCGTGCGTGAAGCACCATATCTCACTCATCTCTCAACCATTGGACATGATTCAAACACCAAACCCGTGCGTTTTTTCACAAGGAATAAGATGGCAATACCCAATTTTATTCACTTTCTGTGTGGAGTAAAATAATCATGATGAACACAGATGAACCCTAATTTGCAAAAGCAATCGTGCAAGCATGGTTATAAGGTCTATGATTCAATTTCTTGAGGCAAAACAATCAACACATGATGGCAATCAAATGGCAAAAATATCATGCGAGGAAATATGCATGGATCATGGAGTTTGAGTTTGAAGCTCACCTTGATGCAAGCTGAAATGGAACTTTGCCTAGATGGTGTTCCAGTCATGAATTAATGATCCCTACCGCTTCAATGGATGTTATGGAGTGTGTTGCAAGCTTTGGAACACTTTAAAATTCTTTGGATCAAGCTGGAGACCTCCACCTGCAAAATTGAAGCATAATGGCTTGGTTGAAGAGTGATTTTGAGCCTGGGGTGTTACAGTTGGTGTTTAAGTGTTTGGACACCTCAAATACATCATATTTGATGTGTTTGAGCAATTGGAATGGATTGATTGTGGCTGCAACCCAAAACCCGATAGTGGTTACTCAAAAACAAGAAAACTTGAGGTTTAAGAAAGGATGAGAGAAAGCAGTGCTGTAACTGGCTTTGGTGTGAGTTGAATGATCCATTGGGACCTCTATTTATAGGTGATCAACTTTTGTTTTGGAGGAATAGTGAATGACTGCTGGATCAGATCACATTTGCATGGATTGGCTTGGAGGATTTCTTCTCAAGCAAGGCAAGCTAGCCATTCCCAAGAGCAGGGTTATGCCTTGACCAAAACCACATTCCTCAGATGTTTTTAATGTTGTTTAATCAGAGAAATTGACTGAGTAGGGTAGCTACCTTGACAATGCACTATTCAACATTAATGCACTTTGAATTCAAGGCAAAATGTGCCAAAGTGGATGAACTTCAAGTTGGAAGATTCCTTGGCCTTTTGACTCAGACATATCAGTTGGATCAGTTGCATTGTGATTGGTTTGAACACAGGTGGCATAGTGATCCTTAGTCTTTGGTTCAAAATCGTGTTTGGCAAGCAAACATGCAAACTGATTTTTCCAAAACAGCTTGCAGCAGCATGACTTTGGGCATGGATATCTCATGGCTTAAGTTGAAGCAATTCATGCTGTTGAGCTCTTTGAATTCTTAGTAACATATGCAACAACATTGATGTTTAACTTTGGACTTGATTCAGCTTGCATCTATGTGAAAATATCTCACAAGTTTTGGTGTTTCAACAAAATCTGTCTTGGACAGAATTTTTCTAAGTGTTGGAAAATGGTATATTTTCATGTTTTCAGCCACTTTGGCTCACTCATAGCTCAAAATCCATAATGAATTGGAGTTAGGCCTAGTTGAAGTTTTTGTAGAGGGTAATGAATTGGAGTTAGGCCTAGTTGAAGTTTTTGTGGAGGGTTGTTGGAAAAGGAAGTTGAATGTCTAATGGGGGTATTGGTAGGAGTAAGAATATGGGTAATAGGGTTTATAACAGTAGGGATAGATGGGGGCATTTGTTGAGTAATACCTGAGTTGTTGGCTGCAGTAGTAGCTGTAGCTGCTGTAGAGAACTCAACAGAGTTTTGTGGCTCCATTTGAGCTGTCAATTTGTGAAGCATGGACATGAGTGACTCATACCTACTAACTTCAATTTGTTTTTCATTTGTCATTCTTGTATGAATCTGTCCCATTTGCTGCTCTAAATCTGCAACAACTTTGTCAAACCTTTCATCCATTTGAAGCTGGGTTTGACTCATTGCATTATCCAATAGTAGTTGAGTGGTATGAATAGCCTCTTCTACAGTCTCTCTAGAAGAGGGATTTTGGGGGAGCCATGAGTAAGGATTGAAATCAACAATGATAAACTTGCTAAGACTAAGATTAGATCTAGGGTTGCATAAAAAAAACATAAAACAACTTTAATTTTTTCATTGAAAGAGAAGCTAATACAAGGTACACTTATATACTTAGGGTTACTTAAAAGAAAGGGCTTAATAGATAAAAACAGACTACAAGACTTAAAAACAAGGCCCAAGTAAAAATTACTAATTACACTCTCATTTAATGAGTGTAAAAATCCTTAAGCCAAAGTGGCCTTTTTCTCACTCTTTTGAACAACACGTTGGACTTCTTATCAGCTTCATAGAGACTTTATATTTCTAATAAGTAGACAATGTAGCAATAGGAAAATATAAAACCAAATATAGACATTGTACAGGATGATAAGACATCAATTTTGCAGATGAATAATAATGGAGGACAAGTTAACTCACAATTATAGGAGATGAATATTAAATGCCTACACATTTATAAAAAAGATTGAGAAAAACCTTGAACCACCAGGTGAATTTATAAACAACTTGATGTCTTTCATAAGGTCATCATCATCCAAAACAAAAACTAACTGATTACAAAATCTGCACTCATATCATCCACCTGCTCAAGCAAAGAAATTCATACTCTTATCATAGCAGATATGGATTTTTTTTGCAACATAACTACTAAAATGAAAAAGTTCTTAAATATCATTTTGCAACATTATAAACATATACTATATATGTTATTAACTCAACCAAAATTGAGATATACATGTTTCATACTTGTTGCTATCAATATCTAGGCCAATAATTCGTGATGGAAATGAATTGTGGCTGCACTGATACTATCTGAGCTTTGACATCTTAAATTCGTTCCACTTTTTTTTCATAATAGAATTGAAGCTCTTTTTCCATCTATCACCGATACTTCTTTCACCATTTGTTCTTGATAAAAACTCTGCGAAACCAATAAAATGACTCTTTGGAGTCATCAGTGAATTTAGGGAAACCACTGAAGGGGGTGAAGTAAATGAAGTTGGAGATAGAACTGTCAAAGTTAGATCTTCAGATGTAAAATTTGAAGCTTGAAGAGTTAAGATCTGATCAAATTAAATCAATGAAGTTAAATTAATAATGGTTTTCTGATAGAAGTATAAAGTAGTTGTAAGTTTAGTTGGGACATAATCAAACCAAAACAAGTGAGCTCTTATGAAGCTTTATTATGTTGCTGCAAATAGAGTTAAAAATTAATTTGTAATGAAACACACACAACAACAAGATTGGTTCGATGAAAGCGATTATTTTTACAAAGAAGATTTGGATTTGAAAGTAAAGAGAGGGTTTCAGAAAATTTGCCATAAATGTAGATATGACCATTGTGAAGATAAGATCTTTAAAAGATTGGTGATGAAAACTTCAAAGTGATTGATTGGACATTATATCTAGTAATGTTTTGAATAGAAGACATGGTTGGAAGTTGAAACAGAATCAGATTTTGTGGAATAGTTGGTGATAGAGAGTGTCAAAAAGTAATTACTTGTTGGAACCAAACAGGTTGTAGGTTTTGGTTGAAAAAAGTCAATTTTGGACACAAAATGCCCTCAACTTGGTGATTTGTCAAAAGCAAAGGTAAGGGCAAAGTTGATTTTTCCAGAGCCCTTAATTTTCTTATATTATAGATGTGTAACATATTCTCGTAAAGAATTAAAAATTATGAAATGATTTTAAAATATACTACATAATATTTTTTCAAAAATTTGCATGACACTGTCATTGCATTAACATCTTTCAAGGATGTTCTTGGTGCGTAAGTTGGTTGAGCTTTTTTCCTTCCAAGCCATAACCAAAGCTCATTTGGAAACTTGCGGTGGAAAATAGGTGAGTCATGCTTTCCATCTCAGAGTTACACAGACAGCATTTAGAGGCCAAAGTAATGCCTATTCTCATTAGCATATCCTCCGAAGGAATTTTATTATGCGAGAGCCTCCAAACAATTAAGGACTTTGAGGAATGTCAACCTAGTTTGAGAAGGATTACCCAATATTCATTGGTTTTCATCATATCCCAACCTAGTTTGAGGTTAGTGGCTTCATTAAGGCAGAGTAAGGACCTCACTCTTAATTGACCATTAAGAAAATGTTGTGAGCAAGGTTGTCAAGATTGAGACCTTGCATAAGATCGGGAGGGGACGGTAAAAACGTAAAACATAAAATCGTAACTAAGATTGGAAGATCCTACCCAATTATTTTTATAAGATCGAGAGGGGGTAGCAAGATCATAAAACATAAAATCGTAACAAAAATTGTAAGATATTACTAAAACGAAAAATTATACTATATATTAGAAGTTTTTTACATGATGTTTTGGTAGACAAGGGTATTAGTGGAAAAATGGCCTCCGCCGAATCGTAAATGTTGCGCCTCGGTATCTTGTCAACTTTGTCAGCTTATAATGGTGGTGGTCGGAAAACAGAAAGAGTGGCCGGAAAACAACTGATTGTAGCCGAAACTGACCAAGATCGCACAAAATCAATGGTTTTATAATTTTTTTTCACAATTTGGCTACAACACATGATTCTACTTAAGATCGAGATCGGTGGGAGTGAATGAGATCGTAAAATCATAAGATTTTAAAATTTAGATCGAGATCTTGACAACTATGGTTGTGAGGTTTTCTTCCAGGCCACCAGTTTCCTGTTGTGGATGTCTCCACTCAAAATGATGTTTCGGCAAGCTTTTTGAATTATTTAAAGGAGTGACACATGCCAAGAATAGATGGCAATGGTATAGGGTATCATACTCTGATGTATTTCACCAATGTAGTTATGCCCGCGATGGATAAAAGGCTTATTTCCATGCATACATCTTGGCAAGGATTTTATCTGTTAAAGGTTGAAGATGAGTAGCTTTAACTCTCCCTTAGGTGAAACCAATATATCATATAATTCTATGTATTTTTCTATTTGTGACAACACTAGAGTAAATACAAGACTTTGCAAGGTTGAAAACTTGATCAAAAGCATTGAGGTAATCACAGAAGATTTTCTTAAGAGCATGGATGTTTGACATATTTCTTGTGCAAAAGACAAGAATGTCATCAGACATAGTTGTTTTTGGAAGACTTAATATGATCTAGGTGACCATCATTAAATATCTTGGAGATGCTTCTACTTAGAACATCTTTATGCAAATCAGAAAAGAATGGGCTGAAGGCTTTAATTTAAATTCATAGATACAAATTATATCATATTGTTTAAACATTGAATAATTAACAATAAGAAGAATGGCGTACCTTATAAAATTAGAGAAAAGGTCTCTTGTCGGAAGAGTGAGAATGAGAAGATTACTACCCTCATTGCCGTTTAGGGTTTTCAGAGTATGTTAATTGTCTAATGGGGGAGACACTTAAATAGTTAAACGGCTGAGGGCAGAGACCTCTCATTGGGCTTAACTGAATGGTCCAACCCATCACGGTCCATTCAGGCACAAAACTCAATCAACTAATTCATCTATTTAGTGTTTAATAACAATAGACTATAATATAATCAATTACTAATTAATTATGTCAATCCATATTTGATTAATTAAATAATTAATCTAACAATCTCCCACTTGGATGACAATAATTAATTATTAAAAAATATTGATTTTAATATTATAATATCAATAATGGTCAAAACACTAATCAATAAAAAATAAGTAAATTTCAACGCTGCAAAAATTGTATCCGATAGGGAAGACAAATCATACATGTTAAAACTCACAACTTTATATAAAGAATGATGACTTTGGAGTAACATATTCAACTTCAGAGTAATATGTTATAAAGAATGGCCCAAGCATATGAAAATACTATTGATAAACTCTCACTAACCCAAAGTATCATAAGACTTACTCATGTGTATAAGTATATGGTTAGTGATTATACTAATGAGTTTTAAATTATAGGTCATAGAATATCCACATAGGTCTAAGAATAATAATTACATATAGGGATACCCTATTACGAGAGTAATTACATTTAATCATAAATATCTTCATAACACAATATCATACTCGATAGGAGTATTAATATTTACTTGTACTTTCATATTATGACTTGACAAATATGGACTATTGAAGATAGAAGAACACAATATTATTGCATGCTAAAGAATTATTGTGTCTTTTCAATATCGACCTAAACATCAAATTATTATGTTTCCTGAGATTAAGAGAATAATATATATCTCAGTATAACAGAATAAGACTTCTTATAATTATTTCATATTTTGAAGTCCTTTTAGAATATGTCATATTTACAGTGCGCGCAAGAATATATGACACTATGAGAATAATACTGTAATACCCCCATATTATTTAAATGTTCGATTGGATATCAGATGAGTATCTATGTGCTCTATCTTTGATAAATTTGATTTATGGAATCCTCTAAGTACTATAAGTATTGTTAATTCGGATCAATAGAGCAACTGGTGAACTCTGAAGAGATTAACTATTTTATTAAAGACGGATTAATAATTATTAATTCGACAAAGGATTTTAAGGTAACTCTTATAATTGATCAATTGGAGTTAGACGATAAAATATCAATTGGAGATATTTTACTCTATTGGATTATATTATATAATATTGGTATTATATATATATATATATATATATATATATATATATATTATAAGAAAGAGAAAGAAAAAGTTTGTAAGAAGAAGAAAAGAAGAAAGAGGAAGAGAAGAGAAGAGGGAAAGAGAGGAAAAGCTCAAGGAAGAAGAAGAATCCATGGATCATCAAAATCTTCTTCAAACTCCTCTTCGATTATCAGGTGGGTTCTAATTAGAAACTCTAATCTCTAGAAATGGATGTTTGGAACTTAGGTTAGAGTTTGAGAGAAAATGATAAAATTGATAAATTTGTTAAATCAATGTTTCTAACGGATAAAACGTGAAATAAATCGTGTAATATAATCGGGTTATGCATGAATTTAATCGAGGATACTTGTTGCTGTGTTCCAATATGTTATGATGAGGTTTGGTTGGGTTTTGTATCAATAAAAAAACAGAGATTTTGGGATTCTGCAGCAGGGTTAACCGGTTAACCATTTTGGTTAACCGATTAACCAGTGAGAAATATATTGTCCTGCGCTGAATTCAAACTGGTTAACCGGTTAACGGGAAGTGTCTCAAAACTTCATTTTGCCACTGGAATTTGGTTAATCGGTTAACCAAATGTGTTAACCGATTAACACTGTAACTTTTTGGAAAATTATTTTCTAAAATTCATAACTTTTGACTCGGGTGTCCGTTTTAAGCATTCTTTATATCGATGTAAAGCTGTGAAAGTATCCTACGGGATAAAAGTGAAAAGTATTGATTTCGATACCCGATTAAACGAATCGGAGGGAACCCGAAAAGGGGTGTTTTATGTGATGTGTGATTATATGTGTTTACGTGTAATATTTGCGTTATGCCATATCTATCTAATTGTTGTTAAGTATGAATGAGAGAATATGCATGCTTAAAATATGAATTAGGTAAAGTGAGGAAACTTTACCCAAAAACAAATGGCATAGTTAAGATTGTTATAATTCTAGGTTGTGAATAGAATTGTGATAGAAACTCTGGATGGTGATGTTCGTGTATTCATTGGCGAGTTCTGGCCTGTAGTAGATAACCTAGATGGCAAGGCTCAGGCACCTGATGTAGAAAGTTATATCCGTGACGAGATTGGTCTAGGAGAGAATGAAACACTAGTATGGAACATGTTGAACTTTTGTGATTATGAGAAAAGGAGAATGTGGCCTTAAGGTATTGTGGCCTTGTAATTGTCGAATACAATCACGTTTGTGTGTGAGATCACGTAATCGTAACCGTTTATCTTGAGTTGCGTTTCATGAGTCTCGAGCTCCTCTGAAACATATGCATGACTATTTGGCAGGTTTGATTCCCGCGTGTAGTACGAATGGCGCTCAGGGAGCGTATGCTTGTGACGGTTAATGGCCCGTGTGAAGTGACGGTTCATAACGGTTAATGGCCCGTAGGACCCGAATCCATTCGTATGTCAAGTAGGTTACCAGGATCCATGACTCGGGTCGACTTCTAGACGTAGAAGCGGACGGGAAAAGGGGATGCCTTGGTGTGGTTATCGATTAGTGATATTTTGAGTTGATGAACTCATGAACATGTTTCCATATAGTGTGAGATTGTGAGATTGTGAACTCAAAGTCATTTCCCTTCCCCTTGACTTGAGTTAGGATTGGCTAGAACCTTGTAAAGCCGGGAGAATCTATAAGATAGGGAACTCACTGAGATTTGATGTATCTCACCCCACTATAGTTGCTATATTTCAGGTGTGGATTGCAGGTTTGATTTACAAGTGGAGCGATGCTTGGATGTTTCAAGAGAAGCTTGGCTTTAGTATTTATGCTGTGTATTATTTTGTTGTATACAATTGAGGATATTGTATATTATTCTTAGATTTTTATTTTTGGCTAGTTTCCATGTCTTGTGACATAGATTGTGTTTATGTTTTAGAAATGGCCAAGTATGTGAATTACGCCATTAGGCACTTATGATGGTGTCAGTACCAAATAAAATGCTTGTATTGTATTATTCTAGATATATATTATACAGGGCATTACAGTTGGTATCAAAGCAGGTCGTATCCTCGACCTAGCCTTGAAACATCATAAGTAAATCTTTTCCTACCTCTTAAGTGTGTCTTGCCGTCATGAAACTTAATATCATACTATGTAGTGTTGGGCCTGATCAACCTAATACGATGTATGTGATAGGTAGAATCATGGTTGAGTGACCAAGAGGTTTCCGAAGTATTGTCTAAACTTGTGCTGTGAGGGTAGGCTCAAGCCAAGAGTTAGCAGTGTGGAGTTTTGTTCAGCTCATTGGAGGTCTTAGTAGAAGATGTGCCTTGGTAGCATGGAATTAAAGAGTGGTGTGTTGTTCAAGTAATCCTTTGGAATGGATGGAGTCCGAAAGTTAAGGATCTCTATTGGACGATTGGTTAAGGTATCAAGAAATATGTAAAATCACTAGTGGAGCTGGATTGACCACTAGTATGGATAAGGATTTCAAGTAATCTCATTCCGTGAATAAGAAAGGTTGTTTTGTGGAACGCGTGGCGTAAGGTCCGGAAGTGAGATAAGTTTTGGTGTTTTAGTTCTAAGGTTGTTATGGTATCTTGAATGGACGAGAGTACCTTAAGGAATGTGTTCGGAACAATATCTTCTGACTGGTTAAAAGTTGAGAGTTAAAGAAGTTCGGCTTTCATGGGAACCTAAAGTAGTAGAGAAGCGTGAGAAGGAACACAAGGATGTGTTACATGCTTCAAGTGAAACAAGTGTGCGCCGAACGAAGAGTAGGAGATGAATTGTGTATCTTCAGTTATGAAGAGAGATTAAGTTCGAGATGATACATCAGGATTTCTGTTTTCAATAAAAGACCAATGTGAAATTGTTAAATTACCCAAGGAACAATATAAGGTATTGTGTTGGAGAAAGAATGAACTTCATTTAGTAACAGAAAGTGTAGTGCTACGGGCCGGAATAAGTTGTATTAAGAAACAAAGTAAGTGCCTTGGATTTAAGGGAATTTTAGTAGGATGATTTTCTATTTGGACATAAGGGGATTACCATGGAGAGCGAAGTAAACGCAGTGTGGAAAACGGTATTAATGGTACGTTATGAGGAAGTGACAACAGAAGGTATTTTGGACGTATGTATGATAGAATTATTAATATGTTGTTAAAGCTGAAATTAAGGAAGAGTAATCAAGGATGGTTCACCTGTGAGGAGCCTGATAGTATGACGTGAATGAGAAAGTTACACTTTGGTATTAAGAATGAGCATAGTGGTAGCACTGTGATTACAAGTGTACGTGTTGGATTCTTATTCTTGAGACAAGTGTGAAGGGACGTACCTTGTGAAGTAGTAAGTGTTGTATTCTAAGAAGCAAGATTGCGGTAAATAACGAGAAGTAAATCAGGACTTATTACGGACTAAGTGTAAATCATGGAATGGCTTATAGCGGAAGGGTTTTGTAAGTAGTTGATGAGAAATTGTCGGTTGCGAATTTTCTATTGAGTAATTCTTGTTAACGTGTACAAAGTGATGGAAAGGTTCTTCAAGAGGATGCATTGCCCCGATCTATTTTCAAGTATAGAGAACTTCTGTATTTGTGAATCATTGGAATATTCAGAATCTACCTTTTATTGGAATAAGAACGTTGTAGTGTTATTTCTCACTAAGGGAGTTCAAGTGAGGGAATGAGGTGGTATGCTTGTTATGAGATGTCCGTCGTTTTGTGGTACCGTATAATAGTTGTGTGCTGGTTTTATTTATGGATGAATCAAGCATGAGTTGTGGCTAAAACCTTAGAATGTCATCATTATTGGTTTCCCGCTGGTGTAATTGTTTGAGCAGGAAAATGAACTATCCCGTGGAAGTTTTGTAGTGTGACTGCGTCAGAATTTGGAAATTCTACCTTGTCACTTGGTTGGAGTGTGTCGTCTGTATGTTTTGACATTGTTCGGTATTACCTTGAGTGGATCATGGTTGGTGAATGTTATATAAGTTACAGAGTCGCGATTTGAGAATGATATTGTGGGTTAGAGCAAGACGGATTGATGGTTTTGGGTAGGGATGGCTTTGAATTAAAAGAAATTGTTCAATTTCAGTTTCTGCAGCAGTGTTAACCGATTAACACCATGAGGTTAACCGATTAACACGTGCATGAAAGATGTTTTACGTTGAATTTTGAGAAGTTAACCGATTAGCTCATATGGGTAATCGATTAACATGTGTGTAAATCGTGAAATCCCTTAGGAACCATCATCTGTGTTCTGTTACCTTATGTTGCTCCGATTGGAGAGTGTTATGTGAATGGAAAACGGGATTTCAAGTAAATGGAAGAGGATTTGTGTTTTGAAATCGAACTGGAAAGGTGTTGTATAGTTGACCACTTGTTTAGACGACGAGGGAGTTTAACTTTTGGGAGAAGTAATCTTGTGAATTGTGTTGAGTGTGAGAAAGTTGTAAGTGTATTAATACCATTACCGTTGCGAGTCTTAAGGACGAAGTTGGAGAATACTCACGAAGTATTGTTCTTGTAAGGAATATTTCGGTGTGAATTAATGGTATTAGTAAGGTAGGAACGGTTGGTTATCGTTGTAATTATTATCTTCTCTGCGTTCATGGTATCGGATTTAGACTCCGTGAGAGTAGTACCAGTTGTGTACAGTTGTGTTTTACCCAGAGACGGAAATTTGAAAAGTTATCCTTCCAAGTACGAGTAACGATGGGACGTTTCGAAGTTAATTATATAACTTGGATCGTTTATGGAACAGAACGATTAAGAAAAGTGTATTCAATTAAGAAACGTGACATGGCCTTCGGAAGTGTGGGAGTATATGGAGTGTTGTATGTGAATTGGTGAGTAGTATGGGAACTCACAGTTGTGCCTTGAATGGGTTAAGTTTTGGTAAATGGTGATTCGTATATGGTTGAAGTTCCGGAATGGTGTTACATGTGATTGATGGAGATCTCGACATCAACCAGAAACCTTGATTGAGTCGGACAACCGCAGAGAGAGTTGTTACAGAATGTGGTAACTAGAAACGGAAGTTGATAAGCTACTTTGGATGAATTATTTCGAGTTAGAGTGGATTTCAGAGTTGTATATGTTATGGTTGTAACGGTATAACTTATGTACCTCTGCCGCCTGGAGAGTGTTGGGCAGGTGTTATAATATTGTGTGTTGGAAAAGAAATTGTTCTACTATAAGACGTCAACAAGTTTCTTGTACCGTTGATTAGTAAGGATCCCAGTGGATAAGTGTGTTTCTCCGTAGACTGTCAGCTACTTGGAAGTGCTTAAGAAATTGTGGTGTTCCACTGTTAGAATTGGGATTGCGCAGTGGAAGGTGATAGGTGGAAGAGTTGGTTAGAATAATAAGGATTTGAAATTGTCGCTTATAATTAGGAAAATAAGAGGATATTGTTCTAAAGTGTGTTACCTTTTGGTGTGATACGAAAGAGATGAATTATCGGATGTGATGGATACGATGTACAGCGTCAAACCAGATGAAATAGGTAAGAAGTTTAACAATCTATGAAGTTAAAGAATCACCAAATTACCTCATGAGGATTTGTTGAGTGTTTGTTATCCTGAATCAAGATAAGATATTACGGTTTGGTTTGTGACTCAGTAGAGGAATGTAGAGCGGTACATTCTTTCCGAGGTAGAATGCGACCAAGTGTTTTGTAGGGAACAACAGATGAGTTATGGAAAAAGAAAAGTTAGAAGTTAACTTGATATTGGAACAAGAGTATAATTAAGGACGTGACGTTTGATAAGTCGTGAAAATAAAGATTTTGGTCTGTGAAGTTAAGTTGGAATTGGAATACGTCAATATTTAAACGGAAGTAAAGATTAAGTGTGGATCTAAGACATTGATACAAGTTGTGGTTATTGTTGAGCGAAGGAAATTCGGGGGAGAATTTCAATTTAAGGGGGGGGGGGGGGAGAGTGTAATACCCCATATTATTTAAATGTTCGATTGGATATCAGATGAGTATCTATGTGCTCTATCTTTAGTAAATTGGATTTATGGAATCCTCTAAGTACTCTAAGTATTGTTGATTCAGATCAATAAACAACTGGTGAACTCTGAAGAGATCAATTATTTTATTAAAGATAGATTAATAATTATTAATTCGAGAAAGGATTTTAAGGTAACTCTAATAATTGATCAATTGGTGTTAGACGATAAAATATCAATTGGAGATATTTTACTCTATTGGATTATATTATATAATATTGGTATTATATATATATATATATTATAAGAGAAAGAAAAAGTTGGTAAGAAGAAGAAAAGAAGAAAGAGGAAGAGAAGAGAAGAAGGAAAGAGAGGAAAAGCTCAAGGAAGAAGAAGAAGCCATGGATCATCAAAATCTTCTTCAAACTCCTCTTCGATTATCAGGTGGGTTCTAGTTAGAAACTCTAATCTCTAGAAATGGATGTTTGGAACTTAGGTTAGAGTTTGAGAGAAAATGATAAAATTGATAAATTTGTTAAATCAATGTTTCTAACGGATAAAACGTGAAATAAATCGTGTAATATAATCGGGTTATGCATGAATTTAATCGAGGATACTTGTTGTTGTGTTCCAATATGTTATGATGAGGTTTGGTTGGGTTTTGTATCAATAAAAAAATAGAGATTTTGGGATTCTGCAACAAGGTTAACCGGTTAACCATTTTGGTTAACCGATTAACCAGTGAGGAATATGTTGTCCTGTGCTGAATCAGACTGGTTAACTGATTAACCATTCTGGTTAACCGGTTAACGAGAAGTGTCTCAAAACTTCATTTTGCCACTGGAATTTGGTGAATCGGTTAACCAAATGTGTTAACCGATTAACACTGTAACTTTTTGGAAAACTATTTTCTAAAATTCATAACTTTTGACTCGGGTGTCCGTTTTAAGCGTTCTTTATATCGATGTAAAGCTGTGAAAGTATCCTACGGGATAAAAGTGAAAAGTATTGATTTCGATACCCGATTAAACGAATCAGAGGGAACCCGAAAAGGGGTGTTTTATGTGATGTGTGATTATATGTGTTTACGTGTAATATTTGCAATATGCCATATCTATCTAATTATTGTTAAGTATGAATGAGAGAATACGCATGCTTAAAATATGAATTAGGTAGAGTGAGGAAACTTTACCCCAAAACAAATGGCATAGTTAAGATTGTTATAATTCTAGGTTATGAATAGAATTATGATAGAAACTCTGGATGGCGATGCTCGTGCATTCATTGGCGAGTTCTGGCCTGGAGTAGATAACCTAGATGGCAAGGCTCGGACACCTGATGTAGGAAGGTACATCCGTGACGAGATTGGTCTAGGAGAGAATGAAACACTAGTATGGAACATGTTGAACTTTTGTGATTATGAGAAAAGGAGAATGTAGCCTTAAGGCATTGTGGTCTTGTGTTAGTCGAATACAATCACGTTTGTGTGTGAGATCACGTAATCGTAACCGTTTATCTTGAGTTGCGTTTCATGAGTCTCGAGCTCCTATGAAACATATGCATGACTACTTGGCAGGTTTGATTCCTGCGTGCAGTACGAATGGCGCTCACGGAGCGTATGCTTGTGACGGTTAATGGCCTGTGTGAAGTGACGGTTCATAACGGTTTATGGCCCGTAGGACCCGAATCCATTCGTATGTCAAGTAGGTTACCAGGATCCATGACTCGGGTCAACTTTTAGACGTAGAAGCGGACGGGAAAAGGGGATGCCTTGGTGTTGCTATCGATTAGTGGTATTTTGAGTTGATGAACTCATGAACATGTTTCCATATAGTGTGAGATTGTGAGATTGTGAGATTGTGAACTCAAAGTCATTTCCCTTCCCCTTGACTTGAGTTAGGATTGGCTAGGACCTTGTAAAGCCGAGAGAATCTATAAGATAGGGAACTCACTGAGATTTGATGTATCTCACCCCACTATAGTTGCTATATTTTAGGTGTGGTTTGCAGGTTTGATTTACAAGTGGAGCGATGCTTGGATGTTTCAAGAGAAGCTTGGCTTTAGTATTTCTGCTGTGTATTATTTTGTTGTATACAATTGAGGATATTGCATATTATTCTTAGATTTTTATTTTTGGCTAGTTTCCATGTCTTGTGCCATAGATTATGTTTATGTTTTAGAAATGGCCAAGTATGTGAATTACGCCATTAGGCATTTATGATGGTGTCAGTACCAAATAAAATGCTTGTATTGTATTATTCTAGATATATATTATACAGGGTATTACAAATACTCTAAATTTTTTCAGATTCTATAAATGTATACACATGCACTCCCACTAATCCAATATGATAAAGATTTATCAGAGCCTACTAATATTAAATACTCTGATTGAACAATGGGATACTATTTAAAGCAAAACTATAAAGAGAAATGGTTTAATAATATAACATCATTTCAGCCACATATTTTGCACGTAAATGAAATATATCATTATTTAGATAATTTCACATGAAAGAATATGATGGTCATACAAAAGATTTACCATCAACTGAGTGAGATCAAACCCATAATATATTATTATACATAACATCTTAATAACTCGCTCAAACTCAAATGCTACAAATATAACTACACACATTTGAGAAACATATTATGTTATACGCAGCGGAAAAATACGAGACTTTAAATTTAACTATTATTGAGGATATAACACAAATAGTCATAAACTTTATAACTAACATAAAAATATAATATTCTCAACATAAGTCTCTATAAATTAATGAATAAATAATATTTGTTTCTCAATCTTATACCATTGACATGTTAAATTCTCCCACTTGATAGAGAATAATAATTGAATTAATATTAAGAGTTTTAAAAAATATTTTAAACAAATATTCAATTAACTTCTCTATCACACAATGATCACATCAAGTAACGTCACACCGATAGGATATGTCCATCACTTACATAATACTTAGATAATTGAAATCCATTTAAAATAAATAAATGGATTTTATAAAGTATTACATGTCTTTAAAATAATTTCTTATTTATCAAATACTTGTTTTAAAAAATATAACAATGTACAAATATTATGTCACCAATAAATTTTAACACCGATAGGGTACTTGAACTATAATTTAAATAATCATAAATCATAAGTACATTGAACAAAACAAATTATGTTAATAATAATATACCGATAGGGTATACTTATTATCAATATAAAATGTATTATAATTAAAATAATTAAAATATTTTACAAACCAAAATTTGTATAATTGTACCCACGATAGGCGAGTTACAATCATACAAATTAAAAATGATTATATTTCATTCAAAATAGAGAAATTTATATAATTGTATCCACGATAGGTGACATTACAATTATACAAATTAATAGCGATTATTTAATTTTTCAGAATAAAACTCATAAAATAATAAAAATTTTAATATACTCATAAAACTAGATATTTATTTATTTATTTGAGTATATGACAAAAAATTAATTTATGATAATAAATAAGGAGTGTTTAATTCAGAATATTTTCAAAAATTAATAATTTTTTATAAATACACATTTTATAATTTCCAAAAGAGTAGATAAAATTAAAAAATTTCTCTTCAAATAAATCACATGAGATTTAAAAGTAAACTGTAACTAACCTGTGTGACATTCTTTCTTTTTAAATAGAATAAATGAATATTAATGACTTTAGAGTTTATAATGCCATCTCAAAATGGTCCATAGATCAATATAAACCATTATAATAAAACAAATTTGAATAATAATGAATATTATTATTACTTTTGTGTGACAGAAAGGATGATCACTTAATAAATACTAAAATACAATTTTTCTTAACAAAACCTTGAAAGTAGTATATTTATTAAATGGTATGAAATTGTCACCTCAAAATAAAGGATGGGAATAAAATAGGTCAGATTATAAACCTTTGTTAGCAGCCCTGCCACATTCCCACTATACGAAATATATATGCTACTAACGTGTCAAACTTGGAATAAAATAAAATGGCACTTATATAAGAAAACTGAAATATTCATATAATTTGCTATATTTTAGGAATTTATAACAGAGAAGGTAATACTAGAATATAATACTTTTCGTCATCCATTCACACATGAAAATGAAATATCTTTTGTTTCAAGTTTAAAAATAAGTGAGAAAAAAAAACCTATAATGGTATTTTGAATTGGCTTATGTGCTTCTGTTTTAAATTGGAGGTAAATATCATGTTAGCAAAAACATGTTTTAAGAGATGTTCAACAAAATCAAAATCTAAGGTTAGTTTATTATTATTTGTTTAATTGATACAGAGTAATGAAAATTTTTAGAATTAATGAATGTGTACCTCAAGAAGAAATCAAAACAGAATATGGTAATATTTGTTGAAAACACGTAGCAGCATTTTATCATTCTTCCAACTTAATAATAATTATATATAATTTATACGAGAAGATATTTTATGGCAATAATAGGAAAATATATTTTCTGCCATAAAAGAAAATATCAAACAATAGCTATAAAATATATCTAACCAGACTCTGATACCATTGAAGGCTTTAATTTAAATTCATAGATACAAATTATATCATATTGTTTAAACATTGAATAATTAATAATAAGAAGAATGGTGTACCTTATAAAATTAGAGAAAAGGTCTTTTGTCGGAAGAGTGAGTATGAGAAGATTACTACCCTCATTGCCGTTTAAGGTTTTCAGAGTATGTTAATTGTCTAATAGGGAGATACTTAAATAGTTAAACGGCTGAGGGCAGAGACCTCTCATTGGACTTAACTGAATGATCCAATCCATCACGGTTCATTCAAGCACAAAACTCAATCAACTAATTCATCTATTTAGTGTTTAATAACAATAAACCATAATATAATCAATTAATAATTAATTATGTCAATTCATATTTGATTAATTAAATAATGAATCTAACATGGGCGATAATGGATTACCTTATCTAATCTCTCAAATGTAATTGAAATATCCATGTTGCTCTCTATTAATGTTAATAGACATGTAAGTTAAAGGAGATGATTACTTTGATCCATTGTTATAATTGTTGAGAGAGGACAATTTTGGTTAGCACCTTCATTAAGAATGGTTAGCTAATGGTGTCAAAGGTTTTGGAAATGTCCACATTAGAGCTAGGTTGCCACCATAATTCTTGTTGTCCAAAACTTTAATTACCTCTTAAGCTAAATAGGTACAATCCTAGATGTTCCTTCCATGTATAAATCCCCTTTACTCCTTTGAAATGAGAATATGCATGATAGAGGCAAACCTATCAGCTAGGATTTTCGAGATGTTCTTAAATTTTAAATTAGTTAGTGAAATTAGTCTTAACATGCCCATAGTGTTCATATTTGGATTTCAATTAGAATAAGGGTTAATACTATTTTATCTCCTGTCAAATAGGCAACCTCTGATTTCTTCCTTTGTTAAAAAAAATTCTTGTAAAACTAACTTTATCATATGAAAATTCTATTGTTTTAGATATTTTAAAATTGGTTTTTGTAAAACTAACCTTGTGATATGAAGATTATATTATTTTATACCTTAATTGTTGAAAAACTAATCTTACCATAGAAAAATGCTAATTGGCGCGCTGGCTGGATTTTTTTTGTTTTTTTATAATTTTTTAATGTCAATTGTAGTGGCGTGGATTTATTTTTTATTTATAATTATTTTAAAATGGGTTGAACACAAGTCCTTCCGATGACTTGCGCAACCTTCATCACTAGGTCACTAACACTTTTGTTTTATATATATATATATAAACTTAAAATTAATCAACTTATGGATAATTTATTTTAATTATCTTAATATATAGATCATTATTATTTTAAATAAGTTATTTTAAATTTTATTAATTTAATAATAAATTATAAAATTGTATATATTATATTTTAAATTATTAAAAAAGTTTCAATTTATTATTAAAAATTAATTTTATTTTTTTATTAAATAACAATATATTGTGTGGATAAATATAATTTTAATAAATTTAAAATTTATTTATCTTATCTATAATACTTATATATAGATAATTTCCAGATGTATTTTTCCTCTCTATTCTGTCTCCAGCATAGTCAGCGTCACAATAACTTACTAAATTGTATTCACTTGATTTTCTAGAAATTATAAATGACCAATATGTACAACTGAATAGGTACTCAATGGGTTCAGTTTCTAATTAAATACTTACAATTATTTCTCCCCCTTTTGTCACATCAAAAAGAAAGAGAAAAAGAAAAGAATTACAGTCACAAATGCATCACAGATCATCATTACATGATCAATTTCCAAGGAATTGAAAAAACAATCAAGTAACATGGGGTCATTAAGGATTGTATAGTGCATGCCTTAAAATTTTATTGGTCATTATTGTTCCAGGAATCAAGCAAGATTAAATCAGACGCTTGAGTTGCTCAGAAGTCATTATAAAAGCAGTCCAAACCTAGTTCGTTTTCATCAACATCCATCAGAATGATGGAAGCATCAGCTGAGTGTCATAAGACTTCTGCGATAAGAGAAATCTCCCAGAGCTCTGCGAGACAAGATGTCCAAGACGTTCAGAAACGAGCTGTTTCTGAAATATCTACCACTGAGCCTTTGCCTTCTATAAGACTCACTTCTTAAGAAGCAACGACAGTAGCTCCAACACAACCTACAGGAGTAGGTTCATCAGAAGCTGTGATGAAGCCCTGGAGAAAGATAACGAAAAGATCAAAGAAGAGAAGACGGTCTAACAAGTTGTTCTACCGTCTAATCCTAGAGGCAGAAGATGAAGACATTGATGAAGATGAGCTAGACATAGGCTATGACAATTGTTTTCGTCATAAGGCTCAAGATGACTTAGATAGGGACCTATACTAAGAATTAGCAGTTCCTTATGAGTTAATGTTTTGCAATCCTCTGCTTCAATTAATGAAAAAGTATCTTTTTGACCAAAAATTGTTTATTGCATGCAAAATACTTTCAATAACTTCCTTTAGATTTACTGATAGACATTAATGAAGTAAAGCTGATACCAAAAACGATAGTTAAACAAGTCAAGTATAAAATTCATAGCTGTTAAATAATTTTTAATAGGTTAGACTATTAGATAACATTTCCAAGATATATTATTTAAGATATTGATAAGACTTAATCAATATAAAAACAACATAAACTTGGAACAATGTATGTAACACGTCTCTATAATAACTCTTAGAAAACTTACTTTCATAAGCACTTAATCTTCAAAACACCAAGATGTACAACAGAAGAAAATCTGGGTTTCAAAGAGATATTTCAGAAAGACAGCCATACTAAATGTAGCAACTCAGGCAAGTGAAAGCAAATCAATAGCTGAAAGATCTACTAACAAGCAGATGACTTCTGAATCTCTCACCTCTTCAGCATCCTTTGTGAAGACACACAGAAGAAGATCTTCTAGGTCCAGACGCAGAAATCAACTGAGAAATGAGGCTTTGGAGTTTACCAAGGAAAAATGGCAAGATTACTTAGATAATCTGGACATGTCAGATGATCCTAGGGAACACCTTAGGGCCAATCCAACAGACTAGAATGTCTAAACAATTTGTAATCCCATCCTTCTTACTAATGATAAAAGTCGCAAGCATTAAGTTCCTACTCCCATTACTTTTGATTCTCTTAAACAACCTTAAATAAATATAATCAACAATTAACGGAACAACAACATGAACAAACTTTGAATTAATAATAAGATAACTTAATACAAATGTTCTAACAATTACAAGGCATAACTATGTAGAAATATAACATCAGAATCTTTCATAGATAGCTTCAAGATTGTCTCTCCAGATTTTAGACAAATCAGCCTCTGAACTTATGATAACTCCTTGTTGAACAAGTAATTCTGAAAGAACTCGTCCAAAAGGAATGAAGAAAATCTTTCCCTTGTGAAAGGAAGAAAGAGTCATCTTCAAATATTCAAACATAACCTGAGGAAGATCAATCTGCAGGTCTGAATTGAGAAGTAGAAACAGATCTTTTTCAATAGGGTCCACAAGGTCTAAATCCTTATCTTTAGTAAGTAAGTTTGAATTCAGAATTTGACTCCAAACAACAGCATCAGGACGAAGATTTGAGACCACTGATGTATTAGAGGGATCTACAAAGATACGCCAATTTCCTCACAATTGATCACATTATCAATCGCTTTAGAGGTTACTGTTATAGAAACACCAGTTACTTTAGAGAGAATAGACATTCAGAATTCAGCTCAACAATGGAAGCATTAATCCAAAACTCTTTGACAAGATCTGGATAAGTGAAACCACAAAGCACTCAAATTATCCATTCCATCCTTGTTCACACACAATCTTCCAGAAGTTAAAACCTAACTTAAGCAACTCATCAAAATCCACAAACTTTTCATTGATGACTACCAGTAGATTCAAAGAAGAATTAACTAGGAAATTCATCTCAAGTTTGGCTTGATCAGCACATAACCACAAAGAAAATAAAAAGAAAGAGAACTAAACAAGATTCCTAAAAGAATAAGAATCTTGTCAGAAGAAGGACAAAATGATGTTTCAAGAGACAGGGGATAGTGACAATAAGTATCCAAAAGAAAACATCATTACCCAAAGGTTTTTATCCAGCAAATTTCTGGAATCCTCTAGATGAATTTCATCTTTATGAAAAAATTAAGTATTATTAAAATCTTTGAAAGGCCTTTTACTTAAACTGCTTTATCAGAAGTAAAGAATCCTCTTCTGAACCTTAAAACCAGACAACTTTCAGAAGCTATCATCCATCAGAGTCTAGTAGAACTAAACTGAGAAAGAGAGATATCTTCTGTCAGTCAAAAGTCTCTAAGATTCTATTCAGAACCAACACTTCCTCTTGAAACAAGATGTTCGAACAAGATTTGGTTCTGCAAGATATCTCTAAGTTTTGATAATAACAAAGTTGTATTTATGTGAGAACAATTTTGGTACTCTAATGTTTGTTTTCTAAAGTATTGAAAAACAGGTTTTGACTCTGATAAAGATAAATGTGACTCTGATAAAGATAACTCTGACTCTGATAAAGATAGCTCTGACTCTGATAGAGATCACGTGGAATGTCATTCTCAATTAATCAAAAGTCGTTTCTGCATCAAAGAAGCAAGTTTGCTTCTAATCTACTCTACTTCAGAAAGATTCTAAGAAGACAATATGTTGTTGCTGCAATGTTCTCTTGGATTATGGCTCTAAATATAACTCTGATATTTATCTTCTGAAGACTAAGTACTAAAGACTTTGAAGACATGGTTCTGCTGAACAACGTTCTGAAGACTCTGAAGACTTAAGTTTCTAAAGACCAAGTTCTAAAGACTCTGAAGACAAGGTTCTGCTGAACAACGTTCTGAAGACTTTGAAGACTTAAGTTTCTGATAACCAAGGGTTCTGAAGAAGGAGTGCTTACGACTCTGAAGATAAGGTTCTGCTGAACAAGTTCTGAAGACTCTGAAGACCTAGTGATCAATTCTTCTGATCATGCTTCAACCATATCAATTCAGAAGCCTCTGATGAATAGAATAAGATGAAACATTTGCGAGGGAAAATAGTACATAGTACAGATAAAACACGTTCTTTTCCACTACCTTTCCACTACCCTAAATTGGTGGTACAAAGGACAACTTCAGTGTACGGTTTTCATCCTAGCATAACGATATTATTTCAAGTCGCCAGCAATTTTACTGATATTCCTGATCTGCTCTTCAACGAATCTTTTTCTGGCTATATAAAGACTTGATCACTCAAAGAATGGTGTGTAGAAATTGATAAGATGAAAAAGACTGAAACACTGATTCATACGAGAAAAAAACACAGAAATACAAATAGAGAAATCAATGAGTGAACAGTAAAGCACTACAATACAAAGAAGAAATATTGTTCATACTGTCTAGATTTTCTCTAAGTTAGTTTGAGCTAGAAATTGTGTTTATATCAGCTTGTGCAGAAGCATTTCATTGTAAGCATCATATTTGATCAAACAGTTGTTTGTATTCCTTAAGGGACCAGTTGGGTCAGAATCCTTAGAAGAGATGGTTAGTCTGTGTATGTTAGTCACCAACAGTTGCTAGTGCAGTTGTAATCAGTTTGGTTATAGTGGATTAAGTCCTTGTGTATAAGGCGAAATCACCTTGGTGGGTGGACTGGATTAACTTGATAGTTTTCAAGTGAACCAGGATATATCGTGTGTCTTTCTCTGTTGCTAGAAGAAGAAGACTCTGATGAAGAACAAGCAAACATTGCGCTAGTAGCAACAATTTATGATGAAGTTTCTGGAAAACCAGAAGATAAAATATCATCAGAACTAGAATCAGACTCATACTCTGACTCAGAGGTATTATCTAAACTCTCTCATTGTGAATTAGAGTCATGTCTTTCAGAAATGCTGGAAAAGTATCAAACTCTTCATAGTAAATACAAGGATCTTAAAAGATCGCATGTAATTGCTTCTGAGGCAATAGACAAGCTTGAGCAGAATAATTCTTCTCTAAATGAAAACATTTTCTCCTTAAAAAATTGTAATTGTGCTTTGAAAAGCAAAATTTCTAAATTAGAAGAAGAATTAATCTCCAATGTCTCTGACACAAGTTGTATCAACAAGTATGATAGAGCATTCCAGTATTTTCTAGCTAAAAGCATAGATAGAAGGAGAATAGCTTCCATGATCTATGGAGTTAGCAGAAATGGTAAGAAAGGTTTGGGGTGTACAGAAACATTTGAAATTGACGAAAGTCAACATGTTAAACCAAAACCTCTCTATGACCATTTTGTGCCTTCTGGCACTGAGCTTGTTTGCTCTGAGTTTGCACAAGAACCCCCACCGACACAGAAATCTATTTCTAAAGTAAAATATCATGCACAAATTCCACTTGAATATCCTGTTGCACATAAGCCCAAGTTGTTAAACAGTATGGGAAAACTAACAAGAGAGGACCCAGAAAGTGTGTACCTAAGGACAAGATAATCTATGTTGCAGATATCCTTAGCAGCTCAGTTGAAACATCAATCATGGTACCTGGGTAGTGGTTGATTGAGACACATGACGGGAAGAAGGTATGTGTTCCAAAGTCTGGAACTTAAACTTGGAGGCTTCGTTGGTTTCGGAGGAAACCAGAAAGGAAAAATTATTGACTCTAGAACAGTTGGTAATGGTAACTTTCCTTCTATTACTGATGTTCTTTTGTTCGATGGTTTGATGCATAACTTGTTATCACTTAGTCAACTTAGTGACAATGGTTATGATATCATCTTTAATCAAAAGTCCTGTAAGGTTGTATGTTAGAAAGATGGCTCAATCCTGTTTGTCGGAAAAAAGAAAAACAACATTTACAAAATTAGACTTTATGATCTTCGTGAATAGAATGTCAAATACTTAATGTTTGTTAATGAAGAGAAATGGGTATGACATAGTCGTTTAGGCCATATTAGCAAGAGGAGGATTTCTCAGCTAAATAAGCTTGAACTTGTCAGAGGCTTTCCAAATCTGAAGTATTCTTCAGATGCTCTTTGTGAAGCATGTCGGAAGGGAAAGTTCTCTAAAACTTCCTTTAAAGCAAAGAATGTTGTGTCCACCTCTAGACCGTTAGAACTTTTACACATTGATTTGTTTGGACCAGTGAAAACTGGTTCAATTAGTGGAAAGAATTATGGATTAGATATCGTTGATGATTATAGTCGTTGGACATGGGTAAAGTTATTGAAACACAAGGATGAGTCTCATTCTGTATTCTCTACCTTTTGCTTTGAAGTGCAAACAGAGAAGGATTGCAAAATAGTCAGAGTCAGAAGTGATCATGGCGGAGAATTTGAGAACATATACTTTGAGAATCTTTATGATTCCCATGGCATTTCCCATGATTTCTCCTGTCCCAGAACTCCACAACAAAATGAAGTAGTGGAAAGGATGAATAGGCTTTGCAAGAAATGGCTCGTACCATGATCCAAGAAACTGACATGGCTAAGCACTTCTGGGCAGAGGCAGTAAATACAACATGTTATATTCAGAACAGGATTTCAATAAAACCTATTCTGGGTAAGACTCCTTATGAATTGTGGAAGAATGGAAAACCCAACATTTCATATTTTCATCCTTTAGGCTGTATTTATTTTATGTTGAACACTAAAGAGAATCTTGGCAAGTTTGACTCCAAAGCTCAAAAGTGTTTACTGTTAAGATACTCTGAACGCTCTAATGGCTACAGAATCTATAACACAGAAACACGAATTGTTGAGGAATCAATTCATGTCAGATTCAATGATAAGATTGACCCTAAAAAGTCAAAGCTAGTTGAAAAGTTTGCAGATCTGAATATTATCTTATCAGAATCCAAAGAAGAATATTCAAAAGAAGGAGACAAAGATGCAGACTCTCCAGATTCAGATACAATCTTACCAGAAACTGAAAATAGTCTATCTCATTAGAAGAAGAATAGACTAAAGACTTCTTATTCTAAAGAATTGATTCTGGGAGACAAAGATGATCCAGTCAGAACCCGTTCATCATTCAAACCTTCTGAAGAAACTCTTCTGTGCTTGGTGTCTCTGATAGAGCCAACATCAGTTGATGAAGCTCTTAGGGAAAATTAGTGGATTTTAGCCATGCAAGAAGAGCTGAATCAATTCACCAGAAATGATGTCTGGGATCTTGTTCAAAAACCCAAAGGAGTCCATGTCATTGGAACAAAGTGAATATTCAGAAATAAGTTAGATGAGAAATGTGAGGTCGTAAGAAACAAAGCACGACTGGTTGCACAAGGTTATAGTCAGCAAGAAGGGATAGACTATACAGAAAACTTTGCACCAGTTTCCAGGTTAGAATCTATTCGCATTTTAATTTCATTTGCTGTGAATCATAACATTACTTTATATCAGATGGATGTAAATAGTGTATTTTTAAATGGGTATATTTATGAAGAAGTGTATGTGCACCAACCTCCTGGTTTTGAGAGTTCTGAAAACCCAGATTTTGTTTTCAAACTTAAAAAATCGTTATATGGTCTGAAACAGGCTCCCAGAGCTTGGTATGAAAGGCTAAGTAACTTTTTTTTGGAAAATGACTTTACCAGAGGAAAAATGGATACAACACTCTTTTGTAAAACCTTTAAAAATGACATTCTGGTTGTTCAAATCTACGTTGATGATATTATATTTGGTTTTGCTAATACTTCCTTGTGCAAGGAATTTTCTAAGTTAATGCAGGCTGAATTTGAAATGAATGTGATGGGAGTACTCAGATTCTTTCTGGGAATTCATATTGATCAACGTTCAGAAGGAACGTACATTCATCAGAGCAAGTATGCAAAAAAACTTCTGAAGAAGTTCAATATGTTAGAAAGTAAACCTGCCAAGACTCATATGCATCCGACATGCACTCTAGAGAAAGAAGAAGTAAGTAAAAAGGTTTGTCAGAAGCTCTATCGTGGTATGATATGCTCTCTTCTGTATTTAACAGCTTCTCGTCCAGATATTCTGTTCGGCGTATGTCTTTGTGCTCGTTTCCAATCAGATCCAAGGGAAACTCACTTAACTACTGTTAAGAGAATCCTAAGGTATCTAAAAGGAACAACTAACCATGGCTTGATGTATAAGAAAACATCAGAGTACAAGTTTTCTAGTTACTGTGATGCAGATTATGCTGTAGACAGATTGGAAAGGAAAAGTACTTCTAGAAACTGTCAGTTTCTGGGAAGTAACCTCGTCTCTTGGGCAAGCAAAAGACAGTCAACAATTGCTCTCTCAACTGCAAAAGCAGAATATATCTCAGCATCTCTGTGTTGTACTCAGATACTCTAGATGAAGAATCAACTTGAAGATTATCAGATACACGAGTGTAACATTCCTATCTTCTGTGATAATACTTCTTCCATTTGTTTATCTAAGAATCCTATTTTACATTCTAGGGCAAAACATATTGAAATAAAACATCACTTTTTACGTGACTATGTTCAGAAGGGTACTTTTCAGTTAAAATTTGTGGATACAGATCACCAGTGGGCTGATATTTTCACAAAACCCCTTACTGAAGATAGATTCGTATTCATTCTAGAAAACCTATTTATTAAACCTTGTCCAGAATGAAGAGATGATATTTTGATATGTCAAGTCACCAGAACTTCTGATATAAGATTCTGATGTTAAGCAAAGTGTTTTATTTACTATTTTACTATCTTGACTTTCTGATTAATGATACTTCTACAAGTTAGAAGATGTCCTGATCAGAAACTAGTCCATTCAGATACCTCTCGGTATTCTTAACTTTGGGAATATCAAACGTGCTTTCTTGAAAACAAGCGGTTATGATTATTTGTGACACTTGTCCAAAATTAAATCATACCTACTGTTGAAGAGACACCTCGAGCGTTGTGATTTCGTGAGACTAAGTTTCAAGTAGTTATTTCCCATTACTCCCACCTTGTCATAATCATCATTTTTGTTATAAATATGCACTCTCTCACTTTCACACACTACGCTACTCTCACTTCCCACACTTTCTCTTAAGAAACCCTAAAATTCTCTTTGTGCTCTGTAACTTCATCATCGTCTTCCAATGGATCCTCAACAACAAAGCATTTTTGAATTTTCTCAACAACATCAACAAGCAGAATCAACCTCAGTGGCTTCATCAACAACTGCTCAAACTGAATCAACTTCACTTCATCAATCACTATCCTCTTTTCAGAAACCTACTGTAGTTCACATCGTGGATCGTCCTGCTCATGTTCATCTGGCTACTCCTTTCTCAGAACTAGAGGTTCTAAGTGATTGGCTGGTAGACTTTGATAATCTGACTAAAAGTGGAATAGACTTGTCTGAGAATCTTAATGCTCAAGGTTGGAAAACCTATTTTGATCGTCTCTACGGTCCCATTTATTCAAATCTCGTCAAGGAATTCCGGAGATTTGCTGAAGCTGAGGAACACTTCATTGTGTCACTTATTCTGGAAAGCAAGTTCATCATTACAGAGAAATCCATAGCCACGCTACTTGGAATGGAAAAATCTGGTGGAAAGCGAATTTACAAGATGAATTCTAAATCAAAGTTTCTCTCTGATGTGGTCAACCCAACAATTTTCACTCAATCGTCTAGTGGAAAACCACCCTTCAAGACTCAAGATTTATCAAAGGAGCTTTGTGTCTAGCTGAAAATTATTCTGGGATGCATCTATCACAGACCAAATTCAAGTTCTTCTGATTTTCTCAATACTAGAAATCACATCAACTCAACCATCTTCCACCATATCCATACAACCAAACCCATCATCACTGAACAACCATCTCCAACCATTTCCCTTCCATTAACCACTCAATCTCATTCTGAAGAATTTCCCACTGAACTTCTTCAAACAACCAACACTCCATTAACCACTCCACAAATCATACCAGAAATTTTAACAAACAATCCTAAACCTTCTTCAAACAATAATACTACAAATCTTGGTGATTCTGTTGAAGAAAACCATCCTTTACCTGAGAATCAACCCTCTGACCTTCCTCATAACCTAGATGAAGTAATCTCTGTTTTTAAGGACAGTGTGGTTATGAGATTCAAGACAATCTCTGATGAATCAAATTCTAGCGAAGACCCTTCTGCTGTGGGTGCTTTGTGGGATCAATTCAATTAGTGGATGTCTGAGGAATTTCAAAAAATTCAAAATCTTTCTGCTCAGACAAAGGATTATTTTGTTCAACAAGCTGAAAAGAGGTTGAAAAAGAAGAAGAAAGCTAAAGTTAAGCTAGCTGCTGAAAGGGCATTAGCTGAGAGGTTAGCCAAGGAAGCTCTAGATAGAGAGGCTGAAAGGTTGGCTAAGGAAGCTAAAGATCAAGCTGAGAAAGAAGCTGCAGAAAACCCTTCCTTTGATCCAGTGTTAAAGACTCTGGCTACCATTCAGAAGTAGCAAGAGTTGTTCAGAACAAGGATGGACAAGCAAGAAGAAGTCACTGTCAACATTCAGAATACACTTGCTCAGATCCTTTGGAGGCTCCCTCCTCTTTCTCAACCTTAGGAACTTTTTTTAGGCTACCCCGTAGTTTGTCTTTGACTATTTGGTTATCTTGTTGTACCTTGAATTCTCTTTTTGTTTACCTTTTTTGATTATGACAAAAAAAGGGAGTATTTAAATGGAAAGTTATTTTGATAAATATCTTGTCTCTGAATCATTGCTCTAACATTCTAATACTTTAATTGCAAAATTTTCTTAGAATGCTTTTCAGGAACAGTATTTATATTGGCAATATGACTCTGATATCAATCAGGCTCTGATTTAACTAATCAAGCTCTGTTATCAAAATGCATTACAACTATAATCAAGCTCTGATATTTTGGACCTGACTAGATCCTTGCAATCAAGCTCTGGTATCCCAAAATCTGATAAGATTTTTCTTAAATCTTAGATTCAGGAGGAGCTTGATAAAGGGAAGTTTACTTTGAACTTATCTGAGTCAATTCTTATTAATTATCTTCGTACAAAATTGTGTTATCAAAATACATTGTTTTGTCATTATCAAAAAGGGGGAGATTGTTAGAACAAGATTTGGTTCTGCAAGATATCTATAAGTTTTGATAATAACAAAGTTGTATTTGTGTGAGAATAATTTTGGTACTCTAACGTTTCTTTTCTAAAGTATTGACAAACAGGTTCTGACTCTGATAAAGATAACTCTGACTCTGATAAAGATCATGTGGAATGTCACTCTCAATTAATCAAAAGTCGTTTCTGTGTCAAAGAAGCAAGTTTTCTTCTGATCCACTCTACTTCAGAAAGATTCTAAGCAGACAATATGTTGCTGCTGCAATGTTCTCTGGGATTCTGGCTCTGAATATAACTCTGATATTTATCTTCTGAAGACTAAGTGCTAAAGACTCTGAAGACATGGTTCTGCGGAACAACATTCTGAAGACTCTGAAGACTTAATTTTCTGAAGACCAAGTTCTGAAGACTCTGAAGACAAAGTTCTGCTGAACAACGTTCTGATGACTCTGAAGACTTAAGTTTATGATAACCAAGGGTTCTAAAGATGGAGTGCTTAAGACTCTGAAGACAAGATTTTGCTGAACACATTTTGAAGACTCTGAAGACTCAAGACTCTGAAGACCCAGTGATCAATTCTTCTGATCATGCTTCAACCATATCAATTCACAAGCCTCTGATGAATAGAAAAAGATGAAACGTTTGCGAGGGAAAATAGTACATAGTATAGATCAAACACGTTCTTTTCCACTACCATTCCACTACCCTGAATTGGTGGTATAAACTTCAGTGTATGATTTTCATCCCAGCATAACGACATTATTTCAAGTCGCCAGCAATTTTACTGATATTCCTGATCTGCCCTTAAACGCATCTTTTTCTGGCTATATAAAGACTTGATCACTCAAAGTATGATGTGTAGAAATTGATAAGAAGAAAAAGACTGAAACACTGATTCATACGAGAAAGAAACACAGAAATACAAATAGAGAAATCAATGAGTGAACAGTAAAGAACTACAATACAAAGAAGAAATATTGTTCATACTGTATAGATTTTCTCTTAGTTAGTTTGAGCTAGAAATTGTGTTTATATCAGCTTGTGTATAAACACTTCATTGTAAACATCATATTTGATCAAACAGTTGTTTGTACTCCTTAAGAGACCAGTTGGGTCAGAATCCTTAAGAAGAGACGGTTAGTCTGTGTATGTTAGTCAGCAGCAGTTGCTAGTGCAGTTGAATCAGTTTGATTATAGTGGATAAAGTCCTTGTGTATAAGGCGAAATCACCTTGGCGGATGGAATGGATTAACTTGATAGTTCTCAAGTGAACCAGGATATATCGTGTGTCTTTCTCTATTGCTAGTTTATTTGTGATCTTTTTTTGAGTTTCACAAAAAGCTTTCATTTTGAAAACCAAATTCAAACATCCCTTTCTTGTGTTTTTCTCACACCTTCACAAGAGTCATGAGTGATAGATGAATATTGTATTATTTCCTTTTACAACTAACAAACAGCAGCAACATCACAAAAATTGAGGAAATTGTTTCCATAAATATGGTCATCATCTAACTTAATGAAATATTCAGTATAGGTAAATACAATAGAGTTTCTTCTTAAAGATTTTTGAAAATCCTTTCGAAGGAGCTTCACTAGAAATCTAACAGAAACTTTGTATTAACACCTACACACATATCTCATTGAATCAAAAGATAAGCTAGAAAAGAACAAGAATACCCTTTTTTATTTTCTCGGTCAGACACGTATCAGTATTAAGACTTAACAATAAAGTTTGAACACCGCTTTGAGTGGATTCTGATTCAATGGCTGTTAAACCAATGACTCCACTACTCTCACCAAACTTCGTACCTCTATCACTTGAGTCTGGGTTGTGGGCTCTTCTTTCATCAAATGTTGTAAAAAACCTTTGATAAATGCCATGGAAGACGCCTCTGCTCCTTTCTTTGATATTTGTAGTAAATACATTTAAATCACGACACTCATATTTCTATGAGACCATTTATAAATGTTCAGACAGGTTTTCCTTCGCCTTATGCCATATTCTGATAGCAGTACCATGATTCATTATAGAGTATTAGTCTAGAATAAACCATAATATGAACAATATCTTGTTCTCAGCAGAATCATTAATTTTATTGTCTTGACTCAAGACAATGAGATCGTTGATAAGCAAAGAACCAGATGATGTTAGCTATCATAGAATGCCATAAAACAAATTAAAGCACCATCATCTAATTGCCTGCAGAACACAAAGAAAAATTGAAGATTTCTTATTGATTTGTCCTTTAACACAAATTCCATGATGACCCTCAATCAAGGAGCAATGGAGTCCCTTAAGATATCACCTTAAAGAGCAAACTCCTTATTATCAAATATTGAAGCAAGATAGATTTGGCATAATCTCTTTCTCTTTAATACTTGATTTTTATTTCATGACTCAGATGTTTCTTCAGAAGCAGTAGTGACTGCCTGAGCCATATTACTCTTTTATCTAAATCCTGTACTAATGTCATCTTCAGTGAATATTAACTGACATTAGGTTTTGGTAATGTGTCTCATTGCTTCCAGATCTCGGAAATTAGTTGAAATACGAGTATTTCAAAAGCTTCTAAAGTTACTCTTCTATCAATAGATACTGTAACCTATCCAGCTGTTTAAGAAGCACTTATGATAAGAAATATATGTTCCTTATCATCAGATACTCCAAAGAACCAAGCTTTAGGAAAGGTGAACTCTTAGATAGCTTTTCATCATCTAATTTCATTTCTTTTCTTCAAAGATTTGCAAGACAAACCAACTGACCATGATAAGTTCAAGTAGTATAACTCCTTGAATAATTGTGACCTCAGGTTTGAATCTAAACAAATCTTCTCAAAATTTGCTTGAAAGATCAGATGCAGTGTAACTGGACAAGCTTCAAAAACTGACTCCCACAAATGTGAGCACAAGGATTCAAATATACTTTGAGCATCAGACATATCAATGACGTTGACATACTCACCTACCAGAATGAAACTACCTCTGAAGATATTCAATAAGCTTCTTTTGAGCTTGTGATAAAGACTTTCAAATAGATTATTTCTACACCATCAACTTCTATAGTAAAACCTTTTTCAAGGATATTCTATAGACCTTCAGAACCCCTTTTATCGAGACCAATGAGTTAAAAATATGTTTTACTTTTCCATTGTTTAAATTCATAGGAATCACCCTGAAAGCTCCTAGAGTTTGACTAAATTTTGGTAAAACATAATGTTGTGAAAGATGTTCCAACATGAAGGATTCTGCCTCAGACCAAAGATATCGAGTGAAATGTCCTAGCATGACAATTAGACATCATGTCTGTAACAACAGGTCTTGTTTAAATCTGTTCCAAGATTCAAGGGCGAATGGCAGTGGATCAAGGATCAAAGATATGAAGCCCAACTCAGCAGAATGCTATAAAAGAAGACCAAGACCTAATGCAGAAAAGCGAGAGAGGACGACATAGACTTAGGAACCCTATTTTGTAAAGTAGGGTTTAGGTTTTGAGAGTCGTAGGTTTCTCTTGTAAGTGTCCCGCTGTATCGATTTGATACAGTGTGGTAGACATAGGTACTTGTACAGATTCAGAATCCCGTAGGTAACGAATCGTGTATTGTTCTTGGATGAAGCTTTGAAGAAAATCCAAGTTAACTTGAGGTTGTTTACATAAAACTATACTACTAATAGTGAATTCTTCTTCCTGGATTGGTATCCCCCAGATGTAGGTGAGTTGCACCGAACTGGGTCATCATATTCTGTGTTGTTTATCATTCTGCAATTCACAGTTCAGTATTGATTAACATGTTAGAACAGATGTCAAAACATCTGTGTTTCTGCACTTAGTGATATTCAAGGTATCAGTCTGTTGTTCTGTTCTTGTTTAAATAATTATGCAGAACAATGTATTGACATGTGTTAGGATATCTGCTGTCTGCTATGCCAGAATTTCAATTGGTATCAGAGCAGGCTTCCTGTCTGTTTCTGGATGAGATCTTTGGGAGATACTTTCTGGCATTTTAAACAAGGAGGAGTTTTGAAGATCAGATCAATCAACTCTGACATACTCAAGGGTATTAATGCATGGGATGGATGTTTTGGATCGAAGATAACAACCCGGTGGTTGTTCATGTTGCTGAGGAGGTTCGACAACAACTGCAGGAGAAATGGCTAGTTCTCTTGTTAGGGTCTCTTATAAGATGTTCTGACATATATCTTATTAGGGCAAGCTGAATTTGTTCCTTGGTGGTTCCTCTGCATATGTTTCTGATGGAAGAGCTCTGGAATTTATGGGATTCTCGAGTTGTTACTGAAGACAGATGGTGGAAGATCTCAATCATCGGCCTCTATATTTAAAGATATCTGCATCTGGCTATTCCAAAGTCGGGAGTGATGGAATGAAGAGAGTTGTTGGAAGATATCTGTTATGGTGACTTGGTACTTAGAAGCTTGGTTCCATGGTGCAGTTTGAAATCAGTTGAAGAGGATGGGAGTTGAGATTAGGTTTATCAAGTTTATGCTCTAGGAGTTTGATAGATTATTGATCGGCTAAGTTGTCAAAGATACTTAAGAATTCTCTCAAGTCCACTCATAAAGGCATATCAGTCGTGCATCTGGAGTCTTCTAGTTATTCTTCTAACTAGAGGGTGTTTCTGCAAAACATAAATCTGAAGAAAGTGGAGGTGATTTATTTTCACCATCCAAAACAACAAGTAAGGATTCATCTCTCTTAATCCTAAGGGTGGATCCAATCTGATTGGAGATTTCAGAACTATTGAACTAAATAGGGTTCGTTCAGAGAGAATCTTAGTTACTTGAGTCAAGGGTGGCAACCTTGGTATCTCAACATTTTGTTTGTCAAAGAAGATACTTGCAAAAGATTGAATACTTGATAAGTGTTCATGGAGTAATCTGTTGGAGTGTGACTTCAACAGTGAAGCAGGGTTATTGAACAAGGATTTAAGATCAATTGCTATTTATGATATTCACAAGTATTTAATTGATTATCCTTGTATGTGAAGTTCAAGATTGCTGATGTTCAACACGATGTTGAAACATCTCTTCATCTGGTTTGTGCAGAATCATGGGAGGGGTAATGCATAAGCTTTAGGATCTATTTGGCTAGGGTGTTGACCTAAGAATCTGCTTCAGTGTGGTGTGGCAGAAGCATCTGATCTCTAGAGAGTTTCCTGGCAAGAAACTGGTCTAGACAATGGTGATGTGGAAGAGGAAGAAGAAGACATCATAATCTTGATGAGTTGTTCTTGGATCAGTTTATTTCTGATCTAGGAGCATTGGAGTGCAGCAGGTGTGTTCCAGTTGTTACTTGAAGCATCTGATGTTTATCTGGAAAGTGTTCTGGTAAGAGACTTATTCAGAATATGGTGCTGGTGATGGCACAACTTAGGTCAGTTTATTTATGATCTAGGTACTTAGGAGCATGTGATCTTGCTCATCTTGGAAGTCAAGGTTAAGTGGCAGTTATCTTTGACTTTCTACAATCTGCTCTACTCAAGGAAAGTGGCATCCTTTGGTATAGCTATGGTGTAGTCTATGACTACTTATCTTCTGAAGAATCAGACTTGGCAAGTTGAGTTCTTTGGAGTTGTGAAGCAGATATTCATCAAGGTGTGAGCTTGTATGGAATACCTGTAATAAGATTAAACAGGATGAAGGATGTCTACTCAAACTTGGTTGTTGAATCAAGTCTACGAGAGCATGGAACTATTGTTCTGTTAAAGGGAGGAGGTTCTTCTAAGTGGCAGAAGGAGGAGCTGAATTCAACAGCTGGATGTCATATCATAATGTTATGACATCAAGTTTAACATCAGGATCTCAGCTGGTGATGTGGCACATCAACTTAAGATAAGTTGATCTACAAGAGAATGGAAGTTATGGATGCTTCAAAAAGGTTTATCTCATGCAGTTTGCGGGAGCTGTGGAAGGAGAAGATGTTATATGTCTAAGGCTCGATGAATCCAAGATGGCATGCTATGGAGCAAGTAATTCATGTAACTTGAAGATCAGATTTCATTGGTGGATCAGTGTATCTTGTGAGAGTTCTGCAGAAGGGTGAGATTAGTCAAAAAGTGGCATTTGGTTAGTTTCATATTTGAATTCAAGAAGGATGAGGCAATCAAAAGTGGCATTTGGTAGTTTTTATGTATGGATTCAAGAAATCAGGATAATCAAACAATGGAATTTGATTACTCTTGAGGAGTGTCTTGGAACAAATTACTCTTAGGCAGAAGGGTGGTTGGTTGAAGACTTGAGGAGGTATTGATTCTTTTCTATCTTGGAGCTTGTGGCAGAAGTTCTCAGTTTATGGAAGATTATCTTCTTTTGGTGGATGAGAGTTTATTTCTCTTTTTGGTTATCTGGAGTTCTTGTTGATCAAGCTGGTGGCGTAGTGTTGTTTGAAGATCTTCAGTTGGATTACTATGCAGATAGTAAGTCCAGTGGTGGAGGATATCAAGGACTATGTTGATTGGTGTCTATGATATGTGAAGGATGTCCTAACTAATGTTAGAACATCTTCTGGGTTAGTTATCCTTGGAGTAGGATTCTTAGTTCACATCTTGTCTAAGAGGTATTTATTTTATCGTACGGGAGAAATATGTGTAAAGGATTGTCTTGGAAGTTTGATGTGAATGTTACATGCTAGAAGTGGATCAGTTTGGTACTTGTGGAGCAAATGGGCTGAAGATTTCTGGAGCATGTGTTTGATGTCCTTCAAGTGTGAAGAACATCTGGGCGAGCTAGAAAACTAAGGGGCTCTGTATGTCTCTTTGAGGAATGTGAAGTATTCCAGATTCAATTGGGTTGTATCTCAGGGAACAAGGAGATCTATACATGAGAATTCAGGAGGAATTCGTGTGGTGTATAGATAGTTTCTGGACGAGATGGATCAATGGAGCTTTGGTCTCAATCCAAGAGTTTATTAGTTATGGTACAAGGAAGCATTCCTGGTACTCTCACTGTATGATCATGAAGTTGTCATGGGATATCATATGGTGATTTTAAGGTGTTTCTTGCTGAAGACGCATTAGTTGAGAAAGATAGGGGGAAAACTTCTGTCTGTTGAATGTACTGGTGTGGTACATGGTTTGCTTGAGGGTCAAGCATTAGGTGAATGCGTTCAGCAGGTGTGTTGAATAGAGGGTGCGCTCTTGAAGACATGAAGATGCGTCTTATGTTTTCCATTCATTTAGGGTGTTCTTCTGGCAAAGAAGCACTGCTTGTCTACGACAGGGGGAGTTAGACTTCTGTCTTTGGATATATGGATGCACTGGTGCAAATTGATTATGAAGATTGTTTGTGGTTTCAAACAGTTTGTGATAGATTGCCTCAGGTGAGGTTAATATGTCAGACGAAATGTAGTGACATTTCTCTACTGGTATAAGTTCTGGGTGAACTTATCAGGTTATCTTGATTCTTCATTGGTGTCAATAGACTGAATTAGGAGTGGTACAAGTATCTTGGGAATCTCTGCAGATGGAAAGGTCTTTGGAAGAATTATGTAGTAAACAAGTTTGTTAATTCTGGATTAAGGAAGTAATTCAGGATAAACAGAAGATGGGTGTAATTATAGTCCTGTCTGTGGGGACCATAAACCTGACAATATCAGGTTAGGTATCAAGACACTGTTCAAAAGCAGTTTCAAGAACAAGTCAGAATAGGTGGAATCTTTCGAAACTATCTTGACCAGCGGTTATTGGACTCATTGACTAGTCTTTTGTTTCTGTCAAATGGATTGGATCTACCTACTTATCTCCTTTAATATTTAAGGAGGGTCGTGCTAGAACATCTTCCTTAAGTTGAGAGAAATGGGTTTGTCCGTGTTTGGGTAAGTATTATCTGGGTTTGGGCTTGCATGGGTCACTTTTGCCATCTTTTGGCTAAAAAGGGGGAGAATGGCTAAGTTGTTGTTATAAACTGTTTGCATGCGTTTGAGCTACTGATCATCTGGAAAAATGTCTTAAAAGATGTTATGACATTCTGAGTGCTAACATCTTGGGTAAATTGTATTTTGTGATCAGAGTTAGAGAGCAAGTTGTGTTTTGTAATCTGAGTTACATTCTCTATGAACTCAGTATCACAAGGTGAATGAGGAGGGGATCTTGAAATTATCTTCTCTCTCTTTCTTGACACTTGCTGCAGGTTTTCTCACTCCACGCACTATCAAACTGAAGAATGTTTTAGCCAAAATTTGTCAAAAGAGGGAGATTGAAAGCTCCAAGAGTTTGACAAAATTTTGGTAAAACATAATGTTGTGAAAGATGTTCCAACATGAAGGATTATGCCCCAGACCAAAGATGTCGACTGAAATGTCCTAGCATGACAATTCTACATCATGACTGTAACAACAGGTTTTGTTTAAATCTGTTCCAAGATTCAAGGGCGATTGGCAGTGGATCTAGGGTCAAAGATATGAAGCCCAACTCAGCAGAAGGCTATAAAAGAAGACCAAGACCTAATGTAGAAAAGTGAGAGAGGACGACATAGACTTAGGAATCCTATTTTGTAAAGTAGGGTTTAGGTTTTGAGAGTCGTAGGTTTCTCTTGTAAGTCTCCTTCTGTATCGATTTGATACAGTGTGGTAGACATAGGTACTTGTACAAATTCAGAAACCCGTAGGTAATGAATAGTGTATTGTTCTTGGATGAAGCTTTGAAGCAAATCCAAGTTAACTTGTTAGTCAAGGATGCTTGACTGAACTTTGTATTGGAAGGGGTGTCTTTCAATAGGAATGATACAGTTATGGTGTAGTAACTGTTAGATAATCACAGGTTGTGATTTAGGGAGTGAGATGGGTTTCTCTTATCAATTAGATGTGACTTCTAATGATAAAGTTTTCATTGGGTAGTGATAGGTAAGTGTGGGTGTTTACTGTAAACCTGAGGTTGTTTACATAAAACTATACTACTGATAGTGAAATCTTCTTCCTGGATTAGTATCCCCCAGATGTAGGTTAGTTGCACCAAACTGGGTCTTCATATTCTGTGCTGTTTATCATTCTGCAATTTACAGTTCAGTATTGATTAACATGTTAGAACAGATGTCGAAACATCTGTGTTTCTGCAGTTACTGATATTCAAGGTATCAGGCTGCTGTTCTGTTCTTTTTTAAATAATTATGCAGAACAATGTCTTGACATGTGTTATGACATCTGCTGTCTGCTATGCCAGAATTTCACACCCTTTGAATATGGTAGGAAAAATAGTATAATATTTTTTATGTGGCACTTGATTCCTTCTTGAAGGAAAGTCTTTGACAAACATACTTTTCTTATTGGATCTTATATGCACCACTGTTAAGTGTTATGCACAGACCATTGAGAAAAGTACACAAGAAAGGGGGGGGGGGGGTTGAATTGTGTTTTCTGTTTTTTAGCTTGCATCTTATCAGAGTTCAGAATCTAAATTGGTGTTCAGATTCTGGTTAATTCTTAGTAGCGGAATGTTAACAGAAGCAAAAAAATAATAGCAGAAGACACAAAGATTTATATTGGTTCCTCTCCTAACTGGAAGTTGTCCAGTCCCCTTGCTTCACAAGACATTTTCAATATAATCAAATAATGATTACAATCGCTTATGCATTCTGCATAAGACTTTACGCTTGCTCAGACCCAAGGTCCAAGACTTCTGCTCAAACTCCTCACTTGAGACTTCCTGCTCAGGTTCCACGAACCTAAGACTTCCTTGCTCAGGCCCTCAGCCCAAGACTTATGCTTCAAGTCTCATGAAACGAGCCTCTCTGCTTGCAGCCCTCAGGTCAAGACTTATTTCTATACTTCCATGTACTGAGCATTCCTGCTAAAGCCCCCAGGCCCAAGACTTCTGCTCAAGGTTCCATGAAACGAGCATTCTCTTGCACCACCCCTGGCCAAGACTTACTGCTCCTAATTCCATGAACCCAACTATCCTGCTCAAGCCACACTGGCTCAAGACTTTCCTGCTGAATCAATCTACTTGATTAAGACTTTCACTGCTTAAGCACATAGCAAAAGACTTACGTGACTCAAGTATCTTGACTTGAGACTTCCTTGCTTGTATCCCAATGATACAAAACTTATGCTCAATCAATGCACTTGATTAAGAGTTTCACAGCTCAAGCACATAGAAAGAGACTTACGTGGCTCAAGCATCTTGGCTTGAGACTTCCTTGTTTGTATCCCAATGATACAAGACTTCTGCTCAATCAATCCACTTGATTAAGACTTTCACAGCTTAAGCACATAGCAAGAGACTTACGTGGCTCAAGCATCTTGGCTCGAGACTTCCTTGCTTGTATCCCAATGACACAAGACTTTTATTTAAACTGTTGAACAAGCTCAGCAGAATAGAGAACAAGGTGTACATGATACAAGTATCAGAGGTACATGAAAATCACCATAACAAATATCTAAAGCTCTTAAGATTTCTAAGATATACAATGTGTAAGAAATCTTAAGGCTTTTACAATTACAACCTACATCAGAAAAATATGCATATACATTGAGTTGATAATTACTGATCTTGTTATTCATTCTTCTGGTTGATCCTTGTTAAAGATTCAGTTTGAACCTTCAGCCATATTTATAGCCTTTTCAGAAACTAGCCGTTGAGGAGGTAACTTGATCAATAGTCTTTGCAGTTACTCCACAGTACAAGAGTCGTTGAAGATAGATACACAAGAAGATCTTAATATAATCACTACTACGAAAACCTCATTTAACGACGCCAGCTTTACCACGGTTTCGTATCCCACCGTTGTAACAGGATTAAAATTTTATAACGCCATATTTAATGATGGTTGTATTACATAACCGTTGTAATACAAGCTGTGTAACAAACTTCGATTCCCAGCTCTGTATTTTTTTTCTCCATATTTTTACATTTTAACACGCTTGTATTAGAAGACCGTTGTACTACATGTATCACGCTTCGATTCACAACAATGTATTCTTTAGTATTTTTAAGTGCAATAGAGTATATATATATATATATATATATATATATATATATATAACTTTAAAAATAAAACTGTAAGGGATGAACATATATAGACATAATTTTATTTTAATATTCCATTGAGAGTACATTGATAAACATATTACATATCAAGATCATTGTCAGAGCCCATAGTATAAAATACATCTGCATAATCTAGACATCTCTCCTCACTCCCCTTATCGGAATCATAATATACAGGCCTCATTTTCTTCTTTATCTTCTTCTTCTTCGGCTTCTTCTTCTTCTTCTTCTTATCATTCCTTACCCTTAAGGCATCCCTGAAGTTGGCAGTTGCTGGTTGGACGACCTCCTGGATTGGCGCCTGACGTTCCTCATTGAGGTTTCTAGGATTCTCATTTGTTGAACTCATTGTTACAAAGAATATATTATTTAGATATGTAAAATTGTCTATTTATAGATGAGGTTGAAGATGAAAAGACTAATAGTTTAATGCTTGTAATGATGATAACTTGTAAACCGTTCATATTCTGGAACTATATTTTCTTGTAAACCGTTCATATGTTGGGAAGTGCAACGGTTAATAATATCACGACGGTTATAAGTAATGACCGTAGCGATATCACTTATAATCCAGGCGTAACTTTAGGAAAATGTTGCCTGGTGTCGAACCTTGTACCACGTATAAGGGGTATCGCTACGGTTATTATAACTAACCGTTGTGATATTATTAAATTAATATATAATCTATCATAACGGTTATTTAAGAAAACCGTTGTGAAACATTTACCTATATAAGGGAATTAACTTTCCCTTTTTGACAGTCGCGCCGTTTCCTTCACAGTGAAACCCTAGCACCCAAACTTCATCTTTTTTTAGAATCTGCGAAAAGAAATTCAAGAAGTATGAAGCTTTTGATTTAAGCTTTTTCCTCCTTGAATTCCTTCTTGCAGAGTCTAAAACTAGATGAACATGGTGATGATGTTGGCGTAGCAAGTGTAATGTACATATTGTTTAGGGAAAATAAGGTATTCTTCCACTTCAATCTTTTTGTTAGCTAGTACTCATTATCTCGTTTGCTTCATGATGTTTTTGTTGATTGTTCTCTTTTTGCGCAGATTCGACTTCAATGCTTCACAAGCAAGGTGAACTTCATTGTTATGGTACAGTCCCACTTCTTAGCGTTTTCTTTCAACTTTTGCTTGTTTTGTTTTGAATACTAACTAATTTTCTTCATTGCTTCCTACTTCTTAGGGGTTGTTTCTAATTTTGCTTGTTTTGTTTTGAATAATAACTAATTTTCTTCATTGCTTTCCCACTTCTTAGGTTTGTTTCACATGGTGATGATGATGGTGGTACATATATATATATGAATTCATTCTAATAAGGTACATATATATGAATTCATTGTGATATTGTACATATGAAATTTAGTTTATTATTCTGATATTGTACATATGAAATTTAGTTTATTATTCTGATATTGTACATATGAAATTTAGTTTATTATATACTATGTATATTGTTTGTTTTACTATCCTTTTAATGAAAATGCAATCCGTTAAATTGGTATCGAAACTTATAATCTGAAAATTAAGATGTATTTGAAAACCAACCATTATCACGTCAATGTTTTTCGAATAGCAACCATTTCATTCAGCACATTGAATGTTCCTTATCCTTTGAGTCTTCAAGAGATTCTGTACTATTAGAGTCGTTGAGAGTAGATATCCAAAAAACATCCCATCCTTTCTTAAGCCTTGCAATCTGCAGACTCTAGCTAACAAATTGATTTGACAATACAACTTGCTTTCTGCAGTACAGACAACTTCAGCTTTATCACCAACTCTGAATAGTAGCAGAAGTCAATTTGCATTCACTAAGTGTAGAGACAATAACGTTGCTTCTTCTGATGCTGAGGCCTTCAGCTTCAGAGTCTTCGCCAGACATCACTTAGCAAGTGTTCTTCAAATTATGCCACCAGATGCTAGCAATGCAGCAACTCTCAAAGTGTGTTTAATGTAGAACAGATTCTGATAATAATATTTACAAGTATAAAAACCTACACACATGTAACACACATCAAATAAACCATTGTTCTTTAAATACTTTGTTATCATCAAAATCCAAGAAAAATATGTGATGAACAAATCTTGTTCTAACAGAGTCCACTTTCGGAATCAGGGTAACAAAATAGGTGAACAAATTATGAGGGAGAGAAGCCTATGAATGAAATTGGTCAAATAAGATCCACATATCCTCCCTTAAGAGATAGTAAAATCTCTTAAGGAAGGTAAAATAAAAATCATCTGCACCAGGACTCTGATTCTCACCATCGAGAGAGACCGTGAGATTAATCTCTGATTGAAGAAAAAAAGATGACAATAAAAGAGAACAAAAGAGAATCCCCATGCTTAAACCACCTACTCTAAGATCTCTAGAATAAAAGAGAATTCTTAATCCAGAGTAAGGACCGCAAATTCACAATTGCTCTAGACCTAGCAAAATTCTCCCCCAAAGAAGTAACCATTGGTCAATTCTAAGATTCCACTCTTAACCTCTTTTCTTAACTCATTTAACCAAAAATCTAATTATCAAACTATAATTTAATATTAATTTATAGTTTGTATTTCAAACTAAATTATTATTGAAAAAAATTTAATATTAATTTTGTATTTTAAAATAATTAAAAAAAAACTATAATTAAAAATTTAAATTATAATTTTAAATTATAAATAAAAATACAAACTATAACGTACCAAAAAATTAATCAGTTTAAAAAAAAATTTATTTAGCCACGTGATATTCACGTCGCAACTTGCCACGTGAAATTCACGTCGCAACTTGCCACGTGAATATCATGTGGCAAGCTTCTTACACACGCTTGCCATCTTCTCTGTTACACCTGCTATGACTACAACTCTGTTTTATTTGTTGTGACGTGAAAATCACGTGGCAAAGTTGCGACGTGATTTTCACGTGACAACAGAGTTGCCACACGTGCTCCTGCCACGTGAATAGTCACGTCGCTAATATCAGTTTGTGACGTGATTTTTCAGGTTGTGAAGTGAATTTCACGTGATAAAATCCGGTTTTTTTGTAGTGTCTATTCTAAACTTTCAGAATATCCTTCATAGACTTAAGCTTCTCTTATAGAACACAATTTTTCCAACTAAACGATTTAGAGGAAGTCCAACTCTATTAGACAACCTCATGGAAACTAGAGTTGCCAAGAAAATTATTATTAATCCAGAAAGGTTTTGACACCTAAAACTTATTACAAAAACAGTAAATGATGAAAAAATAATCAGAGATATCCCTAAAAAGAGTCCACAAGGATATTAGACCCCATTAGAGCCCGTTTGTTTTGGATTTTTTTTAAAATGATTAGTATAGTGTAACATAATTTTGTAGAAAAAAATTTTACAAAGAAACTTTTCATAAAAGCTTCGAATGAAAATTAGGTTTGAATAGTTATTCTTAAAATGTTATTTTAAGTATTTCATCATTTTATCGAAACTTTTTTTGAATATCAAAATTTTAAAATATCACCTAATTTTGAAGCTATTACAAATAACTTTTCATGAAAATCATTTTTGAAATACAACTTTTTGAAAAAATTGTGATTTTGACTATGTTTTGGTCTTCAATAACATATATTAATGTTATAGAATGTCAAAATTAGTCTTTTAATTTATAAAAAAAAATTTTAAAAAATCCGTAATATTTTAAAAAACGTTTTGTGGAATTCATTTTTAAAAATACAAAGAAAAAATCTATTTTTTCAAAGCTGAAATAAATTGGTCTTTAGTCACACCGATCTTCCAAAACAAATAATTTATCCATTGTTTGAGCATTGTATAGTCAACCTAAAAAGTCTTCATTATTTGAGAGTGTAATAGAGCATAGTGAAAATCTTTTTTCATTATTTGAATTGATGGAATATGATAGAATGAAACAATAAGTGATGAAATAGATTAAAACTCCATTATTTAAATTAGTTAAAATCAGATAAACTGAAACAAAATATAGTAATATCTATTTCATTTTATTCCAACAATTACCAAAATTTTCTTTATTCTTCAATTTCGACAGAATAATATATTTGTTCTACTATGTCATAAAATATTCATATAGAATCTAAAAGGACATCGTGCTTACCCTTCCAAGTATTGGAACATATGCAAATGGTTAATCAAAGAGACACTAAATGGGGTGAGATTTTAATGGAAAAGTTCTATTACTTTGCAATTGCCAAAAAAGTGTCACTCATCTCTGACAATACTATTCTTTGATAAATAAATATGCTTGTTGTCCATTTATTTGAATATTTATTACCCTATTAGAAGTAGGGGGAATTATATTATGTCATTAGATAAAGAGTGAAATTGAAGCATGTTTTATTTTGCAAGTATCTCCAAACTAAAGATGTGTATTATTTATTTTTCTTTAAAGAAAAACATAATATATATATATATATATATATATATATATATATATATATATACCTTAAAAGTTTTAAAATCAAATACTCTACAGTTGATTTTATCGGAAAATCAACTAAAAATTGTCAATTTTATTGTAAAGTCAACCAAAAACCAAAGATTAAATACTCTACAGTTGATTTTATCGGAAAATCAACTATAAAGATTTTAGTTAAGATTCAATTTGAGAAATTTTGAAGTGGCATTAACTAAAATAGAGGTGTTTTCTCTATTATCCAAGTTTCATAGAACTTTGGTTTACATCAGCCATAGTAAGCTGGCATTTCATCAAATTACAAAAGAAAAAGAAAAGAAAAGAAAAGCAAGACTATGTTTACATACACTTAGTTTCAGTTAGATAGGACACTCATTAAAAAGAAGGAGTGTCCTTAGCCTAACCAAACTAGAGCCCCATCATATATACTTCTATGTATACATGGATCTAGCTCTTTGAAGTTTTATTCATTAGTTATTACTAGAACCAAATGGCCCTAGCAGCCATGAGCATTTGCTTGAGAGAACCATCAACATGAAGAGAAATGACATCCTTTGACGACCCTACAAATTTTCCACCAATGAACACTGCTGGAACTGAAGGGTTACATCCAAGGCTCCTTAGAGCCCTTTCCATTTCCCTACCATAGGGTTCAATGTCAAGGTCATGCACTGCAGGGCTTGCTCCTAGCTCATAGAAGAGCTGTGTTATGCTGTGACACATGTAGCATGAACTCTTTGTGAATACAACTGCGGCTTTCTTTGATGCCAAATCCTTGACTCTATCCATTACTTGAAATTCAAAATTTGTTGATTAAGATGCTACAATACAAGAGTGTGTGAAATCTCGTGCTTTGTTTTGCTTTGTGGAATTTGAGATTTTGTGACCTCTTATTTATAGTGGTTGGTGAAGATATTGGATTGTATAAATTGTATATTCTAGGATAGTAGAAAATAAGGGATATAGGAAAAAAAAAAAGTTCCTTGAGATATTTGTTTGGATAAGGGAAATTCAAATTCTCCGGATTCTTTGGTGACTCTGAATGAACATGAACAAGCATCTAGAATCACACTGTTTGAGTGATAGAATTGAAATCAACTGGGGTGGGCGTGAGGGCAATCAATGAAAGGAATAAGAACAAGAACAATATAAATTTATATAATAATTTATTAATTACTCTTTCGGCCTTGGTTCTCAGCATCAATCAAATTATTATTTTAATGTTGATTTATGCAAACTTCTTCTCTAAGGTAGATGGCACAAAATAATGTTGCGTTGTCGATGTAAGAGGTTATGAGAATGGAATCTTGTATCCAATTGGAATTGGTTATGTTATGTTTGAAAAAGTCAGAGGGTATTAACGAGTTCCAAGTGTCATGTACAAGAAGGGTGAGGTAAAGGTTAGAATGAACTAGAGATGTCAACGGGTTATGATGGTGGTGGGGTGTGCTCAGTCTGTCTATGTCTCTCAAGGTAGTTCCGTTATGGTGTTATGTAATCAAGAATGAGTGATTAGCTTAAATTGATTATTGATATGAAATTAAAGATAAAAGAATTAAAACATTATTTAGTGTTAAATTTTTTAAGAGTTTTGTCTTTTATTGCGGTTCTTTTCGATTCGAAAAATTAATCTTCTATTTTTGTTGTCCTCTCTGATTCGGGAGATTATTCTTTGTAGTTGTGCGCAGAAAGTTACCCTTACCCAGTATGTAACAAAAAATATGATAATCGAAAAACAAAAACAAACACACACACGCGCGCGCACACACACACACACACAGAGAGAGAGAGAGAGAGAGAGAGAGAGAGAGAGAGAGAGATTCAAATAATATCGAACAATCATATGATCCAACAGAGTACAATTAGGTTCATCTCAAAAGACCTAATCTAAAATAACTTAGTTACTCATATTGAAATTAACAATTACCATGAGTTGATAAGAATTATTCATCGAAATCAATGGAAAACATGCTCTCCAATGACTCTATAACTTATGGCAGACACTTTTTCTCTCAAATTAGGAACAACTAAAAAAGTAGCAAAAAAAAAAGGCTTCATTATGGTCGTGCTGGCATATATCACAATCTCGATGTGACGTCATCGCGCCCATGATGAGAGAGCATCGCAGTTGGAAGAAAAACACAGGAAAAATTACTTATTTTCTTCATTTTCTTCAATTTTTCACAAAGTCTCAACTTTCTTCCTTTTGGTTACTTTTGCTCACTTCCACATTTTGGCTTTACTTCTGCTCATAATTCCACCGATTTATCTGAAATTGCTCGAAAATATTACGTTATGACTAAGTGTCATCAATAAGGTACAATACGCTTACGTAAAATAAGGTGCACCAAAACGTAAGATGTACTTAGATGAGCTTGTTTAGCTTGCAGACTACATAAGAGATTCTATAAAAAGAATCATTTTGCTGAAGTGTTCATACTTAACCAAGGTTGATTTGTTAAACATTAACATTATGATTGAGGGCAAGATGTTCATGTGGGCTGCGTATGAGTGTTGTTCATTTATTGCTCATCATCATTCTCTGGATTCTACATCAACTTTTAACTGCCATAACGGGTAACCAACTTGTGAGTGATAATGTCTATTTGTGAGGATCAACTCAAGAGAAATTTTGGGTTTCCTCTTCGTATTTTAATAAGGATTTCCCTTCAGTGGTATCAAATCCTCTTACGAAACCATGAGTTAGATAGTCGTTGTTTATGTTCGTTCTTTTTTAATTTGATTAAGAATATATAATGGATTAAATATTGATAGAGAAAATAAATATTTACATCATGATTTTGAAATTTTGGATGTTAAATGTTTATTATGCTCTAGGATTGATGTTTATATGATGAAACAATGATACTTCGTGTGGAACCATGTTTTGTAAGTAATCAAAGAAGCTTTTGATGATGAAAACTAAAAGCGGAGTTTGATAATATAATTTGTATCGCAACTTACAAAACAACAAATTATGAGGATTCAAATAACACAAGCGGTTAAAAGATGCAAGCAGAAAAGTTAGGGTTGAAGGATCACTGCAAACATCTTCTGATTATGGTACTCTAAATAAACAAATATCAAGCATCATCTCCAGAGAAGATTCAGGAAAATGACTAAAAGAATGATATACACACATACGCACGCACGCTCACACACACGCACACACTCACCCACACACATATACACACATGCACACACACACACATACGCACATATGCACACACGCACACATGCACACATACGCGGGAACTGTAACACCCACTTTCCCGAACAAACAAATAATTAATATTCAATACGAAAATAATTAGAGTTCCCTTTATAAGTGGGATGTCACACCAAGAAAACATAACCTGAATTTCACTATTATCTTCATTCACTTCTTGTTTCTCAAAAGAAATCATTTAAAACAGCGGAATGAAATATCCAACCCAAAAAAATATATAACATGGCCCTTAGCCAACGAGATCATGGTCCACCTAAACACGTGGTTCACCATGTTTTAAGATGAGTAATGATACATAACACTATTCACAATATATACAACAAAAGATGAAATTCCCATTATCCCGTGTTACGTATCAGAGCGACTCCTAAGACTCGATCAGGCAACACGCACTCTATGCACTATTCAAGTACCTAGATTATCTGTACTTCCAAAGAAGCACAGACACAAGAAACAACAAAGGGGTGAGAATTACATTCAATAATTAACGGTGTAAAATACATGCTAAGAAATATAGTTCAAGCAATCACACACAATGTGCACACATTCACGACACACTTGTTACTATCACTCATAATCCAACAAAGACATAATAATAAAGCAATGTGACTCAATGACACAATGCAATGCAAGTGGTACCAACACATCATGGTTCATTCAATTGAACCCGGATAAATCACATACACCCCTACTTGACAATGATTTATCCCCACCACACTCCACAATGGAGTTCGGATGAATCACATACACTCCTCCTGAGCAATGATCCATCACCACCGACACCATGATATGCACGACAACAATATGCATACAACACACATGTATAGTAAAATTACACATTCTCACGATCCTCCTGATCACACATGAAATAATCATTCATCACAACACACCCCACAACAGGGCATCCCTCACATGACGTCTTTTAGTTAAATATCTAATTAATTCAAAAAAATTACTAAATTAATTATTTCCATCACCAATTACACATTTCTCAGGGTCTGACATCTATTCCCAACCTCTCAAACCAAAAGAAACCGCCTCGGACGCGAAATCGGGAAAGAAATCGTGAAAACGGAAAAATTCTGCACTCTCGCTGGTCATACGCGTATTGCCCTAGGCCATACGCGTATTTCCCAGCTCGCTCGCCCATCCATACGCGTATTGCCCAACGTGCTACGCGTATGAGCCGAGACTAAATTCACTCAACAATTCCACTTCCAGATCTCCGTACGTGTATTGCCCTACCCAATACGCGTACTGCCCCACCCCATATACGTACCATTACGCATTTCAGCAGAGGGCCGTGAAAAATGGGTTCCATACGCGTATTGCCCTACCCAATACGCGTATTGCCTTAACCATTACGCGTATGGGCAGCGAATACCCAGAATTTTCTGGTTTCACACCAGTCCAATTTCTGCTCAATTTTAACACCCAAATCTGCAATACCAGAATCATATAGCAGCAACAACATCGTGTTTTACACATATTATGACATAATGGATCGATTTACACCCTTTCCATCACAATTTCAAACATTCAACAACAATTCCACAACAACATAATTATACATACAATTCCTATGAGGAGAAAGAATCCTCACTACCCTCTAATGTTATCAACACCTATATTGAAATCCATTCTCCCCCTTACCTCGAATTATCGATTCAATTCTGGTGAAAATTGATGATGCCAAACTTAGTTCTTCCTCTCCCACTTTCTCTTGGTGAACAAATGTGGTTTTTCTTCCCAATTTCTTAATCCTCCCTCTTTTCCCTTATTTTACTACTACTAATTATATTATTACTAAAATTCTAATTTTATTTACTAATAACCATATTAATAGTAATAATAATAATGCTAATAACAATAATAATAATAATAATAATAATAATAATAATAATAATATTGGACATAAAAATAATAATACCCCTTTTTCTACTATTATTAAATATGTCCCCACATTATTCATTAATACCTTATTGTTATTCCAACATCTCTATTTCCCCGTTCCGTTAAGGTCCCTACACTCTAAACAAGGAGAAACAAAAGAAATAACACACGACGATTAAATAAATTAAAATGGGGTGTTACAACCCTCCCCCACTTAAAATATTTTCGTCCTCGAAAATGTACCTGATGGAAACAATTCTGGACACGACTCTCGCATCTTGCTTTCTAATTCCCAGGTCACGCTTCCTCCAGCAACTCCTCCCCAAGCCACTCTTACGAGGGGAATCTCTTTTCCTCTAAGTTGTTTCATCTTGCGATCCTCGATCCTTATCGGCATTGCTTCCACAGTAAGATTATCTCGAATCTGTACCTCATCCCTCTGGATAACATGAGATGGATTCGACACATACTTCTGAAGTTGCGATACATGAAATACGTCATGCAAGTTCGAAAGTTCTAGCGGCAATGCCACCCTGTAAGCAACTGCACCCACTCTTTGCAAGATCTGATACGTTCCAATGAATTTAGGATCCAACTTCTTTGATTTCAATGCACGTCCAACACCTGTCACAGCGTTGACTCTCAAGAATACACGGTCACCTTCGCTGAATTCCAAATATTTCTTCCGATTATCGTGATAACTTTTCTGTCTACTCTGAGACGCTTTCATCTTTTCACGGATCATCTGAATTATCTCAGTAGTTTGTTGCACGATTTCAGGCCCAAGCACAACATTCTCACCAGTTTCATACCAACACAGAGGCGTTCTACACCTCCTACCATACAAAGCTTCAAAAGGTGCCATACCAATACTAGAATGGTGATTATTGTTATACGTGAACTCAATCAATGACAAATGAGTATCCCACGCACCACCTTTCTCCAACACACAGGTTCTCAACAAATCCTCTAACGACTGAATAGTCCTCTCCGACTGACCATCGGTCTGTGGATGATAAGCCGAACTCAACTTCAGTTTAGAACCTAAAGCCTCTTACAAACTCTTCCAAAATTTTGAAGTAAGCCTCGGATCTCTATCCGACGCTATACTCGATGGAACACCATGCAGTTTCACAATTATTCTGATATAAATCTCCGCCAGCTTTGTCAATGGAAAACTGATATTAATTGGTATAAAATGTGCGGATTTCGTAAGCCGATCCACCACCACACAAATAGCATCAAAGCCTCTCACCGTATTTGGCAAACCAGGAACAAAATCCATAGCAGTACTATCCCACTTCCATTCTGGGATCTCTAACGGTTGCATCAACCCCGAAGGTTTCTGATGCTCCACTTTTGACTTCTGACATGTCAAACAAGCATAAACGAACTTAACTACATCTCTCTTCATACCGGACCACCAAAACAACTTCTTCAAGTCTTGATACATTTTCGTGGCTCCCGGATGAATACTCAAGCTACTCCGATGACTCTCTTCTAAGATAGCCTTCCTCAATTCATCATTATTCGGTACACAAATTCTGCCTCGGAATCTCAATACCCCAACATTGTCCACTTTAAAATCACTATCAGGATCCTATCCTCCCGAAGGCATCAAGTCCACTAGCTTCACATCAAGCCTCTAATTTTCCTTAATTATGTCCAGAAAGTCATTATTCATCTTAAGCATACCCAATCTAACACTTTCCGGTGTAGTTTCACAAACCATACTCAAGTCCCTGAACTGTTCAATTAATTCCATTTCTTTCATCATCAATGCTGACATGTGTATTGCCTTCCGACTTAGAGCATCTGCTACAACATTAGCTTTCCCCGGATGGTAACTCAAATTAAAATCATAGTCCTTCAAGAACTCTAACCATATTCTCTGCCTCATATTCAATTCCTTCTGATCAAACAAATACTTCAGACTCTTATGGTCACTGAACACCTCAAATCTCGATCCATACAAATAATGTCTCCAAATTTTCAATACAAAAACAACTGCAGCTAATTCAAGATCATGAGTAGGATAATTTCTTTCATGCACTCTCAATTTCCGTGAAGCATATGCCACTACCTTGCCATCTTGCATTAACACTCCGCCTAATCCCATCTTAGACGCATCACAATACACTACAAAAGGTTCGCTTGGATTCGGTAGAATCAATACTGGTGATGTAGTTAATTTATTTTTCAGTTCTTCAAAACTTTCTTCACACGCCGCATCCCAAACAAAAGCTTGACTCTTTATAGTTAACTGAGTTAACGGTAACGCCAAATTAGAAAATCCTTCGATAAATCTTCGGTAATAACCTACCAAACCCAAGAAACTTCTAATTTCCGTTACAGACTTCGGGGGTTCCCACTGAAGCACTGCACTTACTTTAGATGGATCCACTGCTATGCCATCACCAGAAATAACATGACCCAAGAAACTCACAGTATTCAACCAAAATTCACATTTTGAGAACTTTGCAAATAATTTATTATCTTTCAACACCTGCAATGCAATCCTCAAGTGTTTTGTATGACCCTCTTCAGATTTGGAGTAAACCAATATATCATCAATGAATACCATAATAAACTACTCTAGATAAGAATGAAAGATACGGTTCATATATTCCATAAACACACCCGGCGCATTAGACACTCCGAAAGGCATCACTGTATATTCGTAATGTTCATATCGAGTTCTGAACGCAGTCTTCTGAATATCACCTTCCTTCACTCTAATCTGATGGTAGCCCGACCTCAAATCAATTTTACTGAAAATACAAGCCCCCACAAGCTGATCCATTAAGTCATCAATCCTTGGAAGTGGATACTTATTCTTAATGGTCACCTTATTCAACTGACGGTAATCGATGCATAGATGCATACTACCATCCTTCTTTTTCACCAACAACACTGGAGCCCCCCACGGAGACACACTTGGCCAAATAAACTCTTTATCAAGCAATTCTCCAATTTGAAATTTCAACTCCACCAATTCTGATGCAGACATCCTGTATGGTGCCATAGATATAGGTCTGGTACCAGGAACAAGATCAATAGTAAATTCAATTTCCCTGGCCGGAGGCAATTCGGTAATATCCTCCGGAAACACTTCAGGAAATTCACTTACCACCAGTAACTCGTTAACTGACGTATTGCTTTCAACTGATAACCAGGAAACCACCGCAAACATCTTAGCTTCATCTTCTAACAAGGTTATCAATTCCTTAGTAGACAAATAATTAGCCAACACCTTTTCTTCAAGAGTAAGGAACAACAACCTCTTCCTAATGCAATCGATATAAACTCGGTTGAATTCTAACCAGTTCATTCCCAGAATAATATCCAGATTACTGAGTGGCAAACAAATCAAGTCCACGCTGAATTCTCTACCAAAAATAGTCAACGGACAATTCAAACATGCCAAAAAAGTAACCACCGAACCAATAGAGGGAGTGTCAATAGTCATCCTCTGATCCAAGGTAGACGGCACAATCCCTAATTTCTTCACACAATCAACAGAAATGAACGAGTGGGTTGCACCCGTGTCAATGATGGCAATCATAGGAATGTCATTAATAAAATAAGTACCTTTGATGGAACACTCATCATTGGTGGACTGGGCTCCCACCAAGGCAAACACCTTTCCACTGGCCTGAGATTTCTTTGGCTTCTCACAGTGAGTGCTGATGTGACCCTTCTCTCCACAGTTATAACAGGTAGGCATAGTGACCTTACAATCTGCTATAACATGACCTGGTCGCCCACACTTGAAGCACTTCTTCACCTCATTTGGATAATTAATAGCACGGTGACACGCGCCACCACATCTAAAACACTTGAGAGTATCAGGAACCACTCCTCCTTCTTTTGGTTTCTTTCCCACAGCAGCTTTAGGTTTTCCTTTGTTATGTGGAGCACTATAAGGCGTACCCCCATACCTCTGCTTACCCTTCCGGTCACTCAAGGCTTTGTAATGAGCAATCCAGGCCCTGTTACCATTATCATAAATCCAGTTTCTGCTTACCAGCTCCGGATAACTTCGTATCTTCTGACAAGCAATGGCCTGCTTGATCTCGGGACGTAACCCGTTCTCAAACTTTAAGCATTTCGAAGTCATGGCCTAAGCGGTATTGTAGTGAGCACAATATTGCACCAACTCCTCAAACCGAGTAGCATACTCAACAACAGTCATGCAACCTTGTTTCAGTTCCAGGAACTCAATCTCTCTCGCACTTCGAATATCTTCTGGGAAATACTTTTCCAAAAACTCACCCTGAAACACTGCCTAAGTAACAAGAGTACCCGCAACTTCCAACCTCTGACGACTATTATCCCACCAGACTACAGCTTCACCTTCCAGCATATGAGTGCCAAACTGTACTTTCTGAGCTTCATTACATCCCATGGTCCAGAAGATCTTCTCAATAGCCTTCAGCCACTTCTGTGCCGCTTCAGGATCAAGAATACCACCCTCGAAGGTAGGCGGCTTATTGCTTTGAAACCTTTCTAAGTTACGGAACTGCGCCTCCCCGACAATCTATTTGTTGTTCTGCATTGCCTGCGCCATAGCTTGCAGCGCTGCAGCAAGAGCAGCGTCATTCCTCCCTGCCATATTGTTCAATAATCACAACACGGTTAGAAGAACACACAAGTCTACTCCTATTCTAAAGACAGACTCTACTACCACATCTGGCCGGACGGACCAACCTGCTCTGATACCAATTGTAACACCAACTTTCCCGAACAAACAAATAATTAATATTCAATACGAAAATAATCAGAGTTCCCTTTATAAGTGGGATGTCACACCAAGAAAACATAACCTGAATTTCACTATTATCTTCATTCACTTCTTGTTTCTCAAAAGAAATCATTTAAAACAGCGGAATGAAATATCCAACCCAAAAAAATATATAACATGGCCCTTAGCCAACGAGATCATGGTCCACCTAAACACGTGGTTCACCATGTTTAAAGATGAGTAATGATACATAACACTATTCACAATATATACAACAAAAGATGAAATTCCCATTATCCTGTGTTACGTATCAGAGCGACTCCTAAGACTCGATCAGGCAACACGCACTCCATGCACTATTCAAGTACCTGGATTATCTGTACTTCCAAAGAAGCACAGACACAAGAAACAACAAAGGGGTGAGAATTACATTCAATAATTAACGGTGTAAAATACATGCTAAGAAATATAGTTCAAGCAATCACACAAAATGTGCACACATTCACGACACACTTGTCACTATCACTCATAATCCAACAAAGACATAATAATAAAGCAATGTGACTCAATGACACAATGCAATGCAAGTGGTACCAACACACAATGGTTCATTCAATTGAACCCAGATAAATCACAAACACCCCTACTTGGCAATGATTTATCCCCACCACACTCCACAATGGAGTTCGGATGAATCACATACACTCCTCCTGAGCAATGATCCATCACCACCGACACCATGATATGCCCGACAACAATATGCATACAACACACATGTATAGTAAAATTACACATTCTCACGATCCTCCTGATCACACATGAAATAATCATTCATCACAACACACCCCACAACCGGGCATCCCTCACTTGACGTCATTTAGTTAAATATCTAATTAATTCACTAACATTACTAAATTAATTATTTCCATCACCAATTACACATTTCTCAGGGTCTGACATCTATTCCCAACCTTTCAAACCAAAAGAAACCGCCTCGGACGCGAAAACGGGAAAGAAATCGCGAAAATGGAAAAATTCTGCACTCTCGCTGGTCATACGCGTATTGCCTTGGGCCATACGCGTATTGCCCAGCTCGCTCGCCCATCCATATGCATATTGCCCAACGTGCTACGCGTAAGAGCAGAGACTGAATTCTCTCAACAATTCCACTTCCAGATCTCCGTACGCGTATTGCCCTACCCAATACGCGTACTGCCCCGCCCCTTACGCGTACCTTACGCATTTCAGCAGAGGGCCGTGAAAAATGGGTTCCATACGCGTATTGCCCTACCCAATACGCGTATTTCCCTACCCAATACGCGTATTGCCTTGCCCATTACGCGTATGGGCAGCGAATACCCAGAATTTTCTGGTTTCACACCAGTCCAATTTTTGCTCAATTTTAACACCCAAATCTACAATACCAGAATCATATAGCAGCAGCAACATTGTGTTTTACACATTCAACAACAATTCCACAACAACATAATTATACATACAATTCCTATGAGGAGAAAGAATCCTCACTACCCTCTAATGTTATCAACACCTATATTGAAATCCATTCTCCCCCTTACCTCGAATTATCGATTCAATTATGGTGAAAATTGGTGATGCCAAACTTAGTTCTTCCTCTCCGACTTTCTCTTGGTGAACAAATGTGGTTTTTCTTCCCAATTTCTTAATCCTCCCTCTTTTCCCTTATTTTACTACTACTAATTATATTATTACTAAAATTCTAATTTTATTTACTAATAACCATATTAATAGTAATAATAATAATGTTAATAACAATAATAAGAATAATAATAATAATATTGGACATAAAAATAATAATACTCCTCTTTCTACTATTATTAAATATGTCCCCACATTATTCATTAATACCTTATTGTTATTCCAACATCTCTATTTCCCCGTTCCGTTAAGGACCCTACACTCTAAACAAGGCCAAACAAAAGAAATAACACATGACGATTAAATTAATTAAAATGGGGTGTTACACGAACTCCCAAAACAGTTTTGCACAGAATTTTGTATTGTCTAATAAATTGGCACTCATACCTAATTGGTTTGGTTAGGGAAAAAGTTGTTCTTAAATGTTTGACAGCATCTTAATGAAGGGAAACGTTTCTGGATCCTTTATTTACTTTTAAAATTTCTTAACCGTTTATTTTTAAGGCTTCTAATCGATGAAGCAAGGTGAAATCGATTGTCATATCAATTTTGGCCCATGGAAAATTTCTTTTTATGCCAATCTCTAGCCTATAAATAAACACTCTTCCCTTCACATTTTAACATCCAAAAAACCAAAGTTTCCTCTATCTCTCTCTCTCTCCCTCACTCTCTCTCTCTCCCTCTCTCTCTCTCTCTCTGAAAAATAATTTTCACACTCTCTCACTTAAAATTAACTGCAAGGCTTTTGAGAAAGTCTTTTTAGTTTAGTGAAGAATTTTGTATTCTGGAAGGGGTATTATTGTAAATTCACCAAGGAGTATTTTTTTTTTCTTGGTAGAATAATTTATCTATAAGGGAGTGTTTGTTTTGGTTCAAAAGCAAAACCCTTAAAAAGCTTTAGTTTGGAGAGTTAGGTTTTAAGTGACAGTTTCGATTTGTAGGCTCAACCAAGTTAAAAGCTTATTTTTATTCTAGATCAGTCTGATTCTAAATCTAAATAGGATTTGTGAGTTAAGTTCGGTTTAAAAGCTTATTGTGGTTTGAGATAAGTATGATTCAAAATCTTATCTTGGTTCATGGTCAGCCTGGTTAAAACCTCGGTTTGGGTTGTAAGTTCAGCCCAGTCAAAAGCTCACTCTGGTTCAAGAAAAGCCCGTAGAAAATCTCGGTTTAGCTTGGGAACTAACCACTTTAAGTTTTTTTTAAGTAGAATAATCGCTTCAAAATTTCTCTTAGAAATAAGACTAATCGGTTCAATTCACTATTTGGAAGGAAGACTAATCGCTTCTCTCTGGTGTTTATTGTTTGGTTAGAAGTTAGCCTGAAACTTCATTTTCCTTTTATAAGGGGGTTCGAGAATTCAACCTACTAAAAGCACTTAAGAATTATAGGATACTCTCAAGATCAAATCTTCGAGAGATGATTAGGTCATTTCATTTGGAAAGAACCTCTATAATTCTTGGTGTCATTTCTCTTACTCTTAGCTATATATTTTCTGCATGTTTATTTTTTGCTGCTAATTTCTAAAACTATTTTATCAAAATGTTTTTAAACTCTGATATTGATAAATAATGTTTTTCTAACTTTTTTTTGTGAAACTCACAATTCACCCCCTCTTGTGTGTGGATACACATGTGAAACAAGTGGTATTAGAGTTGAACTCGTATTCAAGGACTAATTGTCTCAAGAGGAAGATGACTTCCAACACCTTTTTTAACAAGAAATCTTTCCTGAACACACCTCTGTCTTTTAATGATGCTAGCTTTAAATTATGGAAAGCTATATTTATAATCTTTATTCAAAGCATTCATTTTGAATTTTGGAAACTCAAATCAACGATCCATTTATCCCTACTCATAAAATAGATGGACAAATAGTAGATAACCACAATTCTCTTTTGACTATAGAAGAAAAGAGAGAGTTTAAAATTGATTTTAAAACTAAGAACTTTCTAGGAACGTCTTTAGATGATAGTAAACTCCTTTACATTCATAATTGAAAAACCACCAAGGTAATTTGGGATACTCTTGAAATGATATATGGAGTCTCTCCAAGTATCAAACAAGAGTAAATGAACACACAAGGCAAAGAAGATGAAGGTATCATTCATCGATGCTTTTCAAATTTTAGAATTTTTAGAAATTATATTGGAACCTTTGTTACTAACCAAAATCTAAGAATTAAGAAATAGAAACTTAATCCAAAAAATCAAAAGATAGGAGTGAAGGTAACTGAAACACAGGAAATTGGGGTTTGAATTTTGTTTCTAGAATGAAAATATTTTGCTACCCAAAACAAGAAGGAGAGAACTTGTAATAAAAATAATGAGCACGGATATTTTTTATCCTGGTTTGTTGTTAATGAAGTTACCTCGAGTCCAGCCGCCAAGGTGATTTCGCCTTATCACAAGGACTTAATCCACTGTAACTATACATGATTACAACCACAAATACAACTGTCAATGTCTTCTTAAGAAATTCTGACTATACCAAAGTCTCTCAAGGAAATGCAACTAAAAAGTTAAGAAATATAGTGTGTTACAAAGACGCTTCTATGAAAGAAGATCACACAAATGTATTAAAAAAAATACACACAAAAGTGTTTTCTATGAAGTATATGAACAAAATTTCCTTGCGTGTATGCTTTTCTTTCTCTCAAAAGTTTCACAGTATGCAATGTTCGTGGTAGCTCTTCTCCTCTTGTCTATTTGTTCAATTCTTCCAAGACTCCTTTATATAAGCAATAAAAAGATTTGTTGGAGGGCAGAAATGGAATTCCATAAGTAGTTGTATCTGTTGAACCCCAAAATTTGCCCTCTTGTTTCTAACCGTAGTTAGCTTTTGCTTCTCATATTTATGCATCTCCATTAGGTCATGACATCATAATCATTCATTTGCATGAGCTCTTAAGACACGAGATCAAGGCTATTTCTTGAGGTACGAAGTTCTCTACCCAAAGTGTGCAAACAAAAGCAAAGAAATCAGGGTCTCAATTTTCTTCAGGTTCAGGCCAAGTTGTTAGTTCAGGTGTTCAAAGCCAAATCAACGACATCAAAAATATCTGGCATTTATTTTGCTCATAGATCATATGAGATTACTTGGAATTCAAGCTAGTTAGAGGTTATCCAGGGTTTGAGATAGGCCATTCATCGTATTTTAGGCATTACTCAAGGGCATTGTCAGAGGCTAAGGTTCAGATGCAAAGTCGTGCTCAGAACAGGTTGCAACAGGGTGATTTTCACATTTTTGCACTGTTGTAACCGGTTACCCAGATTGTGGTAACCAGTTACCACCCCTCCAAAAGGCGCCAGATTTGAATTTTTGAAGCTGGTAACTGGTTACCCTGTTCTGTGTAACCAGTTACACTTGGGATTTTTTTGCCAAATTCAGTATGTTACAAGTGCAGCAGTAGCTATCACTCTCATTCATTTGCATGCTTCACTCATGTGCTTTGGGAATATTCTAGAACCATGCTACATTGCAGCAAATATCAGTTCACATTTGTTCCCCCACTTCATTTCCAATTAAATTCTACCATACACCCTCGTTTTAAACCAAGTGATCTTGTGATTTGCAACCGAGTCAACTCGTAACTAACCGTGTTATCGATTCAACTCGCCAAGTTGAGTCTAACTAACTTCATACCTAGGTCCAAACCTCACTCCAAGCCACATTTTTCTCCATACCTATTGGCTATTTAACCAAACCCCTCTCGTTCTTGCAAACAGAGAACCATTATGCACCAAATTTTCACTTTTGCAAAAATTTTCACTCACTCTCTCCATTTTCATCATCTTCCCCAACCTCACCAAAGCTCCACCATTAAAGTTAACAAAGCTTTCCATTGAAGCTTGTTAATCTTTGAGCTTAACCTTAATTTCATCACTTCCTCTACATCAGGTTCTACAACAACAGTAGGTTCTACTTCAAATCTAAGCTTGGAAGTTGATTCTTAAAGTGGTTTTCGAAGCAAATCTGGAGTTGATCGGTTCATTGCATTGTTCTTCAATTTTCTAGTGAGGAGTTGTTTAGATCTCTGGTTTTCTTGATTACATTCATCGTTTTCTGCTCTGCAACAATTACCAAGGCCAATCTCAGCCTTGTAGGTTGGTAATCTTTAGATCTAACATTATTTCAGCTTATTTTGTATTTTCACAATGTAGTCTCTTGTGGTCTATGTGTTGTTTGATTCATTGATATACATTATTGAATGTATTGGTGTTTATTTTCTCATAATTGTTGTAATTTTCGTGTTCAATTGCATGCCCTAGCATTCTGATATTGTGCAGATAAGTGATTCTAAAATAAGCTGTTTCTGATGGTTTTTCTTTTTGTTATTTTTACACAGTGTAACCGGTTACACAATATCTGCTAACCGGTTACCACCTCTAATGCGCGCCCTGGATTTGAATTTTTCAATGTGGTAACTGGTTAACCATATTTGTAACACCCTTTTCTACCCAATAAACATCACGAATAAATACAACAATTATATCAGAGTAAAGTTCCAAAAAGGGCGTCACATTTCGTCACAATATATCAAATAACCACCTTCTCCGTAACATGGGTTTTACCATCATGAATTTATTTAAACATCACGCAGCGGAAATCAAGATTTAAACAATTTTATAATCCAAAAACTTCTTAAAACAAACTCATAAAATATCCTCATGCCAACAAATAAAAGAACGTAATTCATTCGACTAAAACGCCCCGACCCAATGTTACATATCAGAGCAAGACCCTCTAATCGATGGAGAAATCAAAATACTTCAAAATGCTAAATCTTTATGCGCCAAGAGAGCTAGGCCTGATCACCTGTACGTTACCCACGTGGAGGCAACATTCAAACAGGCAGGGTGAGTAATCACGAATCAATTTATAAGATATAAGCAAAAGATAAAGTATCAACACAAACATCACCAAATCATACACAAACATCATTAACGCATCAATTACATCAATAGAATGCAATGTCACAAGTATGCAAATGCAACATCATAGACTCAAGCATGTGGTACCAATTCGTCATAATTGATGGACACTGGGCCATCACCCTCCAAAGATACCCACCAATAGGATTGATTCTACACAAGAACCGGAGCGCGTCACAAAACACTTCAATCCACACAATGGGATTAAAGCCACCAAATGGACCGGAGTCCCAAATATGCCATGAATGCATGATGCAAATCGTTATAATAATCATCGTCATGAAATCGTCAAGGTTGCATCATCATTCATGAATCACTAATACCATCATAATACAACATCAATTCACACTCATCACGATTCGTCACTATACCTCACATTTCGTCATGTCATAATTGTCACGTCAAAACTTCCCGATTTTTACCCCATTCGCCATCATCACTAGTTTACTCATGTTTTATTACCTCGTCATAGTCTTACGTTTCAAGAAAACTGCATCACAAGCGAAAACGGGGCGGAAATCGCAAAAACAGACAAATCTGTCAGCAACCCTGCCCATACGCGTATGGCTCACTTCCTCGCCCACTGGCATGCGTATCATATACGTAGGGCCACTAGCCCAGGCCTCCCTTACGCGTATCACCCTCCTTGCTACATGTATCACCAGAGAGGTTTTCCTCTCAAAAATCTCCTTCAACGTCCCATTACGCGTAATGGCTAGTCCATACGCATATTGCTCTGTTCCCAAGAATTCCCTACGCGTAATGGCTTCCCATACCCGTATGCCCCTTCATTCTTAGCTTCCCATACGCGTAATGGCTTCCCATACACGTATGGCCCTACTCTCTTTACGCGTACACTATGCGTATTGACAGAGGGTAGTGATGGCATGGGGACGGGTGCGTATACTACGCATAACACCTTGGGGATGTCCCCTTCATACGCGTAATACTTCCCCAGTTACGCGTATAGCCAGAAACCACTCTAAAACTCAGATTTCGCATCTGAACGAAATACTTCCCATTCCAGCACCTTCGATCTTCCAAAATCAGACCCAAAATTATTTCGATTCATCACAGATCTAAGTTCTTATCTTACTCCAGTGTTTTCATCAATTTTCTTCTAATTACTAAGTCCTAATTTTCTCAATTTACAGATCTGGTTTTTATTCACATATTCATCACATCAACAACAATTATCCACACGAACTCCACATCAATTACATCAACACATACTAGATTAATAACAGAAATCGATCAACACAGATCCACGAAAATTCATCACAGATTCATCATACGAAAATTCATCATAGACTCATCACATATTCATCATAAACACAGAACACACAACCTACCTCTACCTTAAACCTATATCAGACATATTAACCCGGATTAACCCCCCATACCTCGAATTTTCCAGCAAAAGATTCTCCTTTTGGGGTTCTACGGTTTAGTTTCTCGTTCTCTGAGCCCTAGCCTCCTTTTCTCTGTTCTCTTCACTTCTTATGATTACACATAATAACTTCCCTAATTCCCACTTTTCCTTTTTGTCAAACCTACCCCCTTGGACCCTAATTATGATTTACCCATATTATCTTCACTTAACCTTCTCAATATTACCGTCTCACCTTTAATGGTCCTCTTAATTATTTTAAATAATAATAATAATAATAATCTAAATAATAATCTAATTATTCAAATTATTTTATTATTATTATCAACAAAATAATCTTAATTATATTGCTAATTCTAAATGCTTCAGTATTCCCTTAACCCAATGCTACCCCCACAACACCACACAAAGTCACGATGCGTCATAATATTCACCAAAATTCACCAAAACACCGAATAATCATAATAAATCAATTAAATAAATATTATAATTATTTTGGGGTGTTACAACTCTCCCCCACTTAAAGAATATTTGCCCTAAAAAATTACCTGAAGGAAACAGAGTCAGATACGACTCCTTCATCTGATCTTCACGCTCCCAAGTCCAACTTTCGCCTGCTGGTCCACCCCATAACACCTTCACCAAGGCTATGTCTTGACTTCGCAGTTGCTTCATTTCACGACCATCAATTCGCATAGGTAATGCTTCAACCGTCAGGTTATCCTTCACCTGTACATCATCCATCTGAATCACATGCGATAGATCCGGAATGTACTCATAAATCCGGAATTCACCTCCGTTACCTTGGTTGATCAATGTCAACCGGTCAACCAACTTCAAGTTAGATTATTGTCCCACTCTGATCTCTTCCAGAATACCACTAGTCAACTTCAACATTCCCAACTTCACACTGTCAGGAGTCTCTTCACATACCAAACCCAAATCTCAGAATTGCTCAATTAATTCCAACTCTTTCACCATAAGCATCGACATATGCAATGACTTCCTGCTCAATGCATTAGCCACTACATTTGCTTTACCAGGATGGTAATTCAAATCAATGTCATAATCCTTCAACAATTCCAACCACCTTCTCTGCCTCATATTAAACTCTTTCTGATTAAACAAGTACTTCAAGCTCTTATGATCGCCGAACACTTCGAATTTAGAGCCAAACAGGTAATGTCTCCAAATTTTCAACACAAACACCATAGCTGCCAACTCTAAGTCATGGGTTAGGTATTTCACTTCATGAACCCTCAACTGCCTAGAAGCATAAAAGACAATTTGACCATTCCGCATCAATACCCCACAAGACCCATCTTCGACGCTACACAATACACCACAAAAAATTCATTTGGATTAGGAAAAATCAACACTGGAGCGGTCGTCAACCACTTCTTCAATTCCACAAAACTCTCTTCACAAGCTACATCCCACACAAAAGCTTGACCATTTCGAGTCAGCTGAGTCAAAGGTAATGCCAACTTAGAAAAGCCCTCGATAAACTTGCGATAATATCCTTCAAATCTAAGGAAACTTCGTATCTCAGTGGCAGACTTCAGAGTCTCCCACTGTAACACATCATCAATATTAGAAGGATCCACAGCAATCCCACCACTTGAAATCACATGGCAAAGAAAACTCACTTCCTTCAACCAAAACTCACACTTTGACAGTTTTGCGTACAACTTCTTCTCCTTCAATACTTACAACACGGTTCTCAAATGCTCAGCATGCTCTTCTTCAGATTTAGAGTATATAAGAATATCATCAATGAAAACCACAACATTTTATCCCAATACTCATGCAAAATCTGATTCATATACTCCATGAACACACCAGGTGCGTTGGACACTCTAAACGACATCACAGTGTATTCATAGTGACCATACCTCATCCCGAAAGCTGTCTTCGGGATATCATCCGGCTTAACTCGAATCTGATGGTACCCTGACCTCAAATCAATCTTGCTAAACACACAAGCACCTACAAGTTGATCCATCAAATCATCGATTCTCGAAAATGGATATCTATTCTTGATAGTCACTTTATTCAACTGCCGATAATCAACACACAGCCTCATACTTCCGTCCTTCTTCTTCACTAACAGCACAAGAGCAGCCCACGGAGAAATACTCGGTCTGACAAACCTCTTCTCGAGCAATTCTTCTAATTGTTTCTTTAATTCACTTAACTTAGAAGCGGACATCCGGTAAGGAGCCATTGACAATGGACTCGTACCTGGTATTAAGTCCACTGCAAACTCTACTTCACGTTCTGGAGGCAAATCACTTATGTCGTTTGGAAACACATCTGAAAATTCACAGACAACAGGTAGTTCGAAACTCGTAGCTTCACGATCAACCTGCAACGATGCAAACATTGCAAACACCAAGGATTTGTCTTCCAGAAGTTCATCTACTTGCTTAGCAGACAAGATCATCAACTCTTCATTATCACCAAACTCAAAAAACTCTATGGTCTTATTATAACAATTGATATGAACATGGTTAAACTCCAACCAGTTCATTCCAAGGATTACATCGATTTGGTGCAAGGGTAAACACACCAAATCCATCACAAAACTCTTCCCAAAAATCGTCCAAGGACATCTCAAACACACAAAAGTAGTAGTAACAAAACCATTAGATGGAGTTTCTATTACCATATTACCATTCATATCAGAAAATTTCAAACCCAATCTAGTAGCACAGTCAAACGAAATAAACGAATGAGTAGCACCAGTATATATAATAGCGACCAACTCAACATTATTAATAAAACAAGTACCTCGAATAAAGTTATCCTTCTCTGGAACTTCTGAACCACTTAAAGCAAACACTCTACTATTGGTCTGAGCAGTAGTAGTAGTCTTCTTTAGTTTCTGACACTGGCTACTGATGTGACCCTTCTCACCACAATTGAAACAGGTTGGACCATAATCCTTGCAATCAGTAGCTCTGTGCCCCTTCTTACCATATTTGTAGCACCTCACACACTATTGGTGCAAACCTCAGCATGGTGGCCTTGCTCGCCACACCGGTAACACTTTACAGAAATGAGAGCTGCTCCCTCACTTGTCTTCTTCCCATCTTAAGACTTCTGCTTCCCTTTGTCAGCTGAAGTCGTATAAGGCTTTCCTCTATACTGCCCCTTCCCTTTCTTCTCACTAAGATGCTTGTAGTGAGCAGATCGAGCTCAGTTATCGTCATCATAGATCCTACTCTTATCCACCAGCTCACCATACCTGCGAATTTGTTGGAGCCCAATACCTTGCTTGATTTCTGGCCTCAACCCACTCTCGAACTTGAGACACTTGGACACCTCAGCATCAACACGGTTGTAGTGAGGAAAGAACTTCACCAGCGCCTCAAACTTTGCAGCATACTCTGCCACAATCATTTTTCCTTGTTTCAGCTCAAGGAATTCCACCTCTCTCTTTCTGCGAGCATCTTCCAGAAAATACTTTCCCAAAAATTCCTGCTTGAACACAGCCCAGGTTATCACAGTACCAACATCTTCCAGTCTCTGGCGGGTGTTATCCCACCAATCCTCACCCTCTTCTGACAGCATGTGAGTTCCAAACTGAACTTGTTGTGCGCCGGTACACCCTATTACCCAGAAGAGCTTCTCAATCACCTTCAGCCACTTCTGTGCACTCTCTGGATCATGAGTATCCACAAAAGTCGGCGGATTATTCCTCAGGAACTTCCCCAAAGCACGAAACTCGTCCAGAGATCCACCATTCTGATTGTTCTGAGCCATTGCTTGAGCAAGTGACTCCAACGCATCAGCGATAGCACGATCATTTCTTCCAGCCATCCTGCACACCACCAACAAGGTTAGAAGAGACAAAACATCGACAGTGTACACACACTCATCGACTGACAGGGGACTGACATCGTGTAAAACCTGGCAGGACAGACCGGCCTGCTCTGATACCACTAATGTAACACCTTTTTCTACCCAACAAATATCATGAATCAATACATTAATTATATCAGAGTAAAGACCCAAAAAGGGCGTCACATTTCATCACAATACATCAAATAACCACCTGCTCCATAACACGGGTTTTACCATCAAAAATTTATTTAAACATCACGCAGCTAAAATCAAAATTTAAACAATTTTATAATCCAAAAGCTTCTTAAAAAAAACTCATAAAACATCCTCATGCCAACAAATAAAAGAACGTAATTCGTTCGACTAAAGCGCCCCGACCCAATGTTACATATCAGAGCAAGACCCTCTAATCGACGGAGAAATCAAAATACTTCAAAATGCTAAATATTCATGTGCCAAGAGAGCTAAGCCTGATCACCTGCGCATTACCCATGTGGAGGCAACATTCAAATAGGCAGGGTGAGTAATCACGAATGAATATATAAGATATAAGCAAAAGATAAAGTATCAACACAAACATCACCAAATCATACACAAACATCATTAACGCATCAATTACATCAATAGAATGCAATGCCACACAGTATGCAAATGCAACATCATAGACTCATGCACGTGGTACCAATTTGTCATAATTGATGGACATTGGGCCATCACCCTCCAAAGATCCCCACCAATAGGATCGATTCTACACAAGAATCGGAGCGCGTCACAAAACACTTCAATCCACACAATGGGATTGAAGCCACCAAATGGATCAGAGTCCCAACTATGCCATAAATTCATGATGTAAATCGTCATAATAATCATCATCATGAAATTTTCAAGGTTGCATCATCATTCATGAATCATTAACACCATCATAATACAACATCAATTCTCATTCATCATGATTCACCACCATACCTCACAATTCGTCATGTCATAATTGTCACGTTAAAACTTCTCGATTTTTACCCCATTCACCATCATCACTAGTTTACTCATGTTTTATTACCTCATCATAGTCTTATGTTTCAAGGAAATTGCATCACAAGCAAAAACGAGACGGAAATCGTAAAATAGGACAAATATGTCAGCAGCCCTGCCCATACGCGTATGGCCATGCCCCATACGCGTATGGCTCACTTCCTCGCCCACTGGCATGTGTATCATACGCGTAGGGCCACTTGCCCAGGCCTCCCTTACGCGTATCACCCTCCTTGCTATGCGTATCACCAGAGAAGTTTCCCTCTCAAAAATCCCCTCCAACGTTCCATTACGCATAATGGCTAGTCCATACGCGTATTGGTCTGTTCCCAAGAATTCCCTACGCGTAATGGCTTCCCATACGCATATGCCCCTTCATTCCCAGCTTCCTATACAGGTAATGGCTTCCCATACGCGTATGACCTTACTCTCTTTACGCGTACACTACGCGTATTGGCAGAGGGTCGTGCTGACCCTGGGGATGGGTGTGTATGATACGCGTAACACCCTGGGGATGTCCCCTTTATACGCGTAATACTCCCCCGCTTACGCGTATGGCCAGAAGCCACTCCAAAACTCAGATTTCGCATCTAAACGAAAAACTTCCCATTCCAACACCTTCGATCTTCCAAAATCAGACCCAAAACTGTTTCGATTCATCATAGATCTAAGTTCTTAGCTTACTCCAGTGTTTTCATCAATTTTCTTCTAATTACTAAGTCCTAATTTTCTCAATTTACAGATTTGGTTTTTATTCACATATTCATCACAGCAACAACAATTATCCACACGAATTCCACATCAATTACAGCAACACATACCAGATTCATAACAAAAATCAATCAACACAGATCCACAAAAATTCATCACAGATTCATCAAACGAAAATTCATCATAGACTCATCACAGATTCATCATAAACACAGAACACACAACCTACCTCTACCTTAAACTCATATCAGACATATTAACCCGGATTAACCCCCCATACCTCAAATTTTCTAGTAAAATATTCTCCTTTTGGGGTTCTACGGTTAATTCTCTCGTTCTCTGTGCCCTAGCCTCCTTTTCTCCGTTCTCTTCACTTCTTACGATTACACATAATAACTTCCCTAATTCCCACTTTTCCTTTTTGTCAAACATACCCCCTTGGACCCTAATCATGATTTACCCATATTATCCTCACTTAACATTCTCAAGATTACCGTCTCACCCTTAATGGTCCTCTTAATTATTTTAAATAATAATAATAATAATAATAATAATAATAATATAAATAATAATCTAATTATTCAAATTATTTTATTATTGTTATCAACAAAATAATCTTAATTATATTACTAATTCTAAATGCTTCAGTATTCCCTTAACCCAATGCTACCCCACAACACCACACAAAGTCACCATGCGTCATAATATTCACCAAAATTCACCGAAACACCGAATAATCATAATAAATCAATTAAATAAATATTATAATTATTTTGGGGTGTTACAATATTCATGTAACCAATTACACCTGACAGTTTTTGTGTTTTTCTTGCTGTTTTGGGACTATTTTGGATCCTTCCCACTTTTATCCTCCATTGCTTGATATGGTTGATATTTGTGGATGTTTCTTAAGCTGTTTAACTTCCTTTTGCAGTGCCAACTTGGATTGGTAATCAATTTGTTTACATGTTTGCTTGTTTAAGTTCCATGAATTGTTCAAATGCATGTTAATGTTTGCTTACTTGAATGTGTGCTTATGTGAAACTTGTTGGTACATGTTTCTGCTTGTGATTTCTTTTGCTTGCTTGCTCGTTGCTCTTGCATGATCCCTTAGGAGTCCTTGGATTCGATTTAATTAAGTTATTTAACTTTATTAATTAAAATAAAGGTCGACATTAGGTTGTTTATCCAAGCATGACAACACTAGGGTAGATTTTCCCTTTATCATTAACCATGGGTCCATCTTGCATGATCACTTTAGGGTAGAAATTACCGTTCATCCCAACTTTAGGACCACTTTGTATGACAAAATTTAGGATGGAGTTTTCCCCTAGATTTTCCTTTCCTTTTTGCATCCCTTAAAACAAAAATCTTTTTCTTGCATCAATATCAAAATACTTAATAAATACGATACGTATGATACGTTACGTGCCTTAAGTACATGGGAAAAGATGAGAAGAAGTCTCCTCACCTGCAAGCGGAAAAACCTAATGGTTGGAATGTGAACGTTAGCATCATCCATAAAAATGCTAAACAGAGCAAACTTTTTCAACAAGAACTACGGAGTTCTGATTCCCTATGGGATACGTAGGCACTAGGCTGCAAAATTTTGGCGAACTCAATAATAAAAACCTTTTGTTTTTCCCCAAATAATTCATTCATGCATTCCCTTAGTAAATAAGCTTTAGATATACACACCCTTTGATTAGAACCACAAGAGTGGACCTCGTTGAGTACAACGGATGCGAGGGGTGCTAATACCTTCCTCTTGCATAATCGAATCCCGAACCCCGAATTTGGTTGCGAGACCATGTTCTTTCCCTTATGAGGTTTTCTTGATATTCTCCTTTCCCCGTTGGGATAAATAAAGTTCGATGGCGACTTTGTGTCTTCACCAGTTATTTTTTTCGGGTAGCGACATTATCCTAGCATAACGGTATGTGAAAATGGGAGAGAAAATGGTACAATAGTACAATCCTTTTCCCACAAAATTAGTGTAGTTGAAAGAATATTGATTTTGTACTGTGTACTATTTTCTCACGTAAATCTTTTTGATCTTATCTTCAAATATTTAGAGGCTTTATAAAGAGAGTTGGTGAAGCATGCATAGAAGAATCAAAGTCTGTATGAGAGAGTCTTTAGAACATGGTCTTTAGAGTCTTGATCCAGAGTCTGGTGACACAGTTCATCAGATTTGTTGAGCTCGTAAGATCACAAGCTCCCTCTGAGTTTTATACTATCAAAATTTTCTCATCTTATTCAGAATGAAGTTTGTAGACTCCCCTTGAGTTTAAGACTTATGAAACATTTTAATACAAAAAACATTTTAATCAGCATCTGGCTTGTATTAGAGCTTGATGAAGCAGAAGAGCTTGGTTCAATGATAAAAGATCTAACTTTCTGATTCCTAGTTCATAAATATCTAAAAAAATTCTGTTTTTGACACAGTTCTTTAAAACATGGTCTTCAGAGTCTTCACACAATTCCTCAGAACCCAGTCTTCAGAGTCTTCAAAATCTTAAGAGCTTGGGAAACCTTTATAGGCTTTTCTATCAGAGTCACAGTCAAAAGCTTTAGCACTAACGTTCATCATAACTGTTTTCTAAGAGCATTCCAGAACTTGACGTAATCTTGAAGCGTACATTTGTATCTCTTCAGAGTTAAAGTGTGTTGAGTTTAGAGTATGATGACGTCACATGCCAATTCTTCAGAGTCAGAACCTATTAGCAAAATTTACGCACTAGACAAAACCATTAGGGTACAAAATTGTTCTCTAAGAAACAATGTATTGTTATTATCAAAACTAAAGGCCATATGCATAACCAAATATTGTTCTTACAGCCAGCATTAAACGATCATATTCATGCATTCAACTTAGTTATTTTGCTGCAATGTTCCAAATATCGTTATATTCCTCTTTATACTTAATTTCCTACCAAACTCATTAAAATAATCTAAAACATGCTCTAGGCTATTGTCAATTATTAGAAATTAAGTTTTTCTCCGATCTGATTTTTTATAAGAGTATGGCATTCCTTAAGCTTTTCAAATGTCACTTATATGTTTCAAAATAGGAATATCTTCTAGAAAAATAACCATTAAAATTTAGAAAATAAAAACTAGCTTGTGATTTGCCGCCCTTGTCGGACTCTTAAGATTTTAGTGAACATACACAAATGGTCTATTAGAATTATGTATACCACTTTCAATCTTAACTCTATGATGTTTGTGTAGTTCAGAATGATTATAAAATTCTAGTTGATTTAATTTTCCATTATCTAACAAACCTTACTTAAATAGTTTAACCAAACATCCTTCACTAGCATGCTTTAATCTCAAATGACATGGTTTAGTTTTATCATGAAAGTCTTGACTGACAAATGACACATTTTTCAATAATAGTGGAACCATCCAAAACATAAAATTGATACATTTTAGATCCTTTGGAAATTATCAATGCACTATACAAAATTTTGAACATCTCATGTTCAATTCTAGTGTCATTGCCTAAATCATCAAACATTTTTATAGACAACAAATTCTCATAAGTTTAGGAAAATACTGCATGTTGTGTAAAAAACATTTTAAAACATTATGTGTTGAACCACTATAATAAGATAAAACTTACGAGCCTTAGTATTTCCCAGTCGAACAACTCCACATTCTTTAGCTCAAATTTCTCTAACTATTCGTTCCTTAGACACCTATGATAAGCATGGACCTTGTTTTACAGGTGATATGCTTCTAAAAGAACAACATCCTTTGTTGATGTATTGATGATGACAACTTATTTATGATGACTCCAATGTCTTCTAATAAGTCAAGAGTAAGTGCTTAAGCGAATAAAGATGCAAACCTAAGTATTGCGGCTTGATGAACTTGACTATCCGATGATGGCAACCAAATGGAATATAATCTCAAGCCTTCTCTCAAGTAAACTCAAGCAAGTGTCCACAAAAAAAAAGAATCTAATAAAGTCATGAAGTACAAGAAAGCTCTACCTTAGTCTGAGTGAATATTGTGTAAAGCTAAAGAGAATTCTCGTAAAAGTACATGGCTAAAACACACACACACACACACACACACACACTAAAACTTATTTTCAAACTGATTTTTCTTAAGAAAATATTTTCTAAAATGTCTTGAAGTTTTACAAGATGAATTGGGAACAGTCAAAATTGCTACGAGCATATCTCTTCCTTTACTAATTGATTAGAGCACTTGTTTAATCGATTACATTAGTTCAACATTGAGTTCTAAGTGATTATGACAATTCTTTAATGATGTACAATTGCTAGATATATTTTCTTTCCTTTTTGGAACTGGTAATCGATTACCATTGAAGTTTCTAATCGATTAGAATTAGATTCTAATCGATTAGATTGTCCTAAAAAAACATAAAAAACAGTTTTCCTTTGCGAAAATCAACCGGCGAAAAAGACAGAAGAGTCGCCACTGAACGTTATTTATCCCGACGCAGGGAAAGTAAACGATCAAAGAAAACCTCAACAAAGGGAAAGACATGGTCATCGCAACCATAGCTTGGGTTCGAGAGTCGTTTACATGAGAGGAAGGTATTAGCACCCCTCGCGTCGATCGTACTCGATGGGATCCACGCTTGTTGTTATCGATCAAAGGGTGTAGGTCATCTGAAGCTCAACTGCTAAACGGAAACAAGAAAGGGAAAAACAAGAACGGACTCGCAAGGATCGTTGCAATCCTATGCCTACATATCTTCATGAAAGAATGAAGAATTAGAGTCGACGTAATTTGACAAACTACACACTAATGGGGGAAGGTTGCTCGCCAAGACCTCGCCGTCTTGTGCCTACGTGTCCTTAATCTTACCAGAAGGAGGAAATCAGAGCAATCATAGTTTGACCTACGGGTCGGTTGTTGTTTGTTTGGTGAAAGAATCTCGATTGCACTAGGGCAAGAGAAAAGGTTCGATTAACAGGTTGGTTACGTATCGATCACATGGGTGCGAGTGAAAAGGTTTGATTGATTGATTGGTCTCGATCGCATGGGTACGAGAGAAAAGGGAAGTTAGTTGTTAGTGTGCTCGCCAAGATATCGCATCTCGTGCCTATGTATCCTCAATCTGAAAAGAAAGAGGAATAAGAGCATCCGTAGTTCACGCTACTATGGAAAACAGGAACGGTCTCAATCACATGGGTACGAGAGAAAGGAAGGGATACACAGAAGGTCTACGGGAAACTAGGTCTTACAAGTTAGCATGCAAAATGGCCCTAAAATCAGGATCAGGAGGGGAGTCTAACTAATGTTGTCATGCATGGATTGAAAGCCTAATGTCTCTCCTACCTCCAACTTAATCCGAAATTAAGTGGAGCTAGGAATCCTACGGGATCATGCGATTAACCACAAGTAAACACATGACTAATCAATCACAAAATGAACGATGTCGTGATCTCAGCCAAGAACAAACTGAGTGACTCCTCGTCCTCAACTGAAAGAGAAATGCAACGGAAAATAAACACAACTGACGATGTCGTGATCTCAACTATGAGGAAGTTGAGCGACTCTTTGCCAACCATAAGATGAAAACGATGTCGTGATCTCAACTATAAGGAAGTTGAGTGACTCTTCGCCCATCGCAAAGAGAAACAAAAAACAAGACAAAAAACAAAAAAACAGCAGCAACAACAGCGTTCTTGCACCTGTACAGCTATAAAATCCAACCACAAGCTAAAACAACTTTCAACAGCACCTGTTTTCAGAAAAGAATAGGTGTGATAAAATCTGGACAGAATTGCAACATTTAACAGCTCACCTTGTGCACAACAGCTATGTATGTAGCAGCACTTCCTACCTTTAAACAACTTATTAAATCAAGTGTGAATCACTACAAAGACAACTAAAAAATTAGTCTAGGTAATCCATGAAAATAACCAAGGTTAGCCACCAAAATTCAAATGGAAACTATCAACAAAAACCAAGTGAAATTGATACCAAAATGTAAGCAACAATTAGTCAAAAATCTATGCAACAAATATCAAGGCCTCTAGTAAAATTCGCAAACAATTAATCAAAGACTAATTCAATATATCGAATTTCAACTAGGAAAAATCACAAAGCTAACATTTAAGAACAATCAACAAAGTTAACAAATAAAACCACTAAAAGGATTAGTCGATGTTAGCATTAAAATCTAAGTTTAGTCAATGTTAGAACAAAATCAATTCAAACTATGTCAAGATCAATTAGTTCAAAATTAATTTCTAATTCTAAAAATCTACTTCTAATGTTACTAAACCAAAAAACAATTGATTAACCATTCACTTAGTAAAACCATTATGCCAAAAAACAATTAGTAAGTGATTAAGCCAAAAATCAATTAAGGAATGATTAAGCTAAAAATCAATTAATGCAATTAAGCAAAAAAAAACAATTAGTGAATGATTAAGCCAAAAATCAATTAATGCAATTAAGCAAAAACAATTATTCAAATCCATTATCAAATTCTACTCTAATTAGTTAAAATTAAATCAAGATTATTTTCTAATACCTAATAGAGATTAACTTCTAAACAAACCAAAAATCTAAATCTAACTCAAAAATCTAATTAACTATCTAACTAATATCAAGAAGTTGATTATCGATTAAAATTGAGGTTAAACTCAATTAAAAAACCTAACCTAGAATTAACCTAATCTAAAATTTAGTTAATTTCAAAAACAGAAATGAAAAATAAAAGATGGTACCCGTGGGGTGCTGTGAGTAACAGGCGGTGTGGATAGGATGACCATGAAGACAAGGTGGAGCCCAGTCCACTTCACCGGAAACCCGATCCAGGTTTCTCTATCAAAACCTAACACTCTCCTTCATCAATCAATCAACCGTATAAACTTCTCACTTCATCTTCAAAAGAAGCGAAACAATCAACGTGTTCCGTCGTCGACTCACTCCTATACTTCATCACTGTGCTTCAAAATGACGTGGAAAGAAAATGAAAATAAGATTCACCTCCATCATATTCATCGCGCATCAATCAATGGTGACGAACGGATTCTTGAATCGTCCGTCTCTTCTTCGCTTTTTCAGCATTGCCGATTTCTCAACCTCTGTGATACATCGCGATCTCGTTCGGTTTATGGTGGTGATGTTTGATTTCTCTTTCTTCTACTCTGTCTCTTTCAGATTCTTCTTCATCTGTTCTCGATTCTGTTCTGAGTTTTAGGCATTGTTGAACGATTCTTTGCAGGTTGTGAATCTTGGTGTATTGACGATGTTGAAGATGAATGGAGGTGGTTGTAATGAGGAGTGTTGCAGGTTCTGATAAATTGTTGCGTTGTTCATTTTCAGGTGCAGAATCGTGAGTTGGAATTTGAAGATGTGAGCTGTGAAGGTGACGATGGGAGAATGAAATTCAGAAGAAGAGGTTTTGGTGATATTGGAAAGTGAAGATTAAAGGTGGTGAAGAGTGTGGGAAGATAAAGCTTGTTGCAGTGTTACAGAGTTGAAGGTGAATCCAGAAATGGAATTGATGATGAAGGTTGCAGAGAATTGAAGGTTGGAGCAGGAAAGATTGAGAAGTTTTTCTGAGAATTAAGTTAGGTTCTGTTAGAAGTTAGTTAGGTGAAATTAGAGGGTTCTGTTAGCAGTTTGTAGTTAGGTTCTGCTGGAATTTTCTGTTATCAGTAGTTAGGAGAAAACTTTTCTTCTAGGAAGTGTAAGAGGAGTTGGTTAGGTGAATCTGTTAGGGATTGAAACTGTTTTTCTGTTATATTTTTCAGTTATCAGTTTGTGAATTTTTCCTTATTTTCTTCTTCAATGGGTTTATCAGCTGAATCCAGTAAAGATAAGTTTGAATTTGAAATTTTATCTTCCATGAGAGTACATCGGAGGACATCTAATGTAGCTTTGGTGTCTAACTCTAAGAGAGGATATAGATTCAGGTAAGGCTGTTTTGATATGGAATCTGAAGCAGTCTGTGATCTTGTAGCATTGGAATCCTCTAACAAAAACTCTACAAGTTCTTTTCTAAGAGATGGCAGCCGCGTGGGAGGAATAGTTCCACGGCCCGGATGAAAGGCAAGACCTATAAAACAGTACATGAGATAACCCAGCATTATATACCCAAGTGTCTTAGCATTTTCCTTCTGGCTATTTTGTAGAACTGCAAAGAGCTCCTCAAGAGGTGCTCTAAAATCATCTAATCCTTTATTAAAGAGATACACCAGAGCACTATATAGTCCATGCTCCCGGCATAATCTTACAACCTGATTAAAATCTAATCGTACCTAGATCAGACAGTATGATAGTGGCCAATAGCGTCGTGAAATTTCAGCTCCGGTGATGATGATATGGCAGGGGGAGGGGGGGAGGGGGGTGTACCTGCAAGGTACTTTGACGCTCAAGTCAGGAAAGGTCAGAGAAAAGGGCAAGTACAGAAAGCAGGTGTGAGTGAGAATGTAATGTAACCTGACCCTCTCAAGTGAAAGGGCATTTATAGAGGACCCCCAACGCGGGGCCAATGATTGCCTGCACTGGGCTGGATTGCAAGGCCCGATCCAGGCAACTGCCAGGGCTTACGTGGCGTAGGGAAGACCAGAACGTGGTTTTCTCCCTGGGGTAACGTTCCCGAGATCTCCGGAAGTAGGGCATACCGATTCTTTCAAAGGTGGGAAGTTACAAGGTGACGTGTCCATGCAGGGAGGAGTTCTTGGGTGTCGAGGAGAGACGTGCTTCGCAAGGCTTGCCGCCCCTGCTCGACAGTGTCTGCTGCACGTGCCCGACATCGCTGGAGGCTGGCACGTGCTCGACGCAGATGTGGATATGGGCCTTGTTGGGCCATCCCAGATCATGGGGTTTGGGCCTGCCCGACTGAAGGGCAGGCACTGGCCCAGTCCAGAACAGGAGCCCCCCATGTCGTTGCTTTAAGGTGTCAGAGCAATGACTTAAGGGCCAACAATCGTGTTGAGGACGTACTGAACGTGCTCGGAGGACCAGGATGATGATATTCGTCTGATACCTGCTGTTGCCCTTTTGTCGGGGAACGTGTCAAACGGGGGAACTCTCTGGTATTGACAGGCTTACACCACATGAGCGAGGATTATCAGACGGGCAGAAATCTTCAAGTTTGCTCGTGTTCGATAGGCCGTTGCTGGGCGACTCCACGGGAATACGAGAAGTTATAGACTCGAGCATTAAAGCAAATGGAAAGACGCGTGTGAGAGAATGAAAGGACATACATGGGAAAGCGTGTGCCACGTGTCACGCGTCATTATTACCTAGGGCGGCTAGGCTAGGATTAGTGCACTTGAGTGCCTAGGGGCGCCTCGAGTCCCGTGAGAGCCTTATAAATAGAGGTCAGCCCGCGTCATTTGCATGTTTCCTTTCTCTTTCTAAATGTGTTTCCTGCGGTGGTACTCCGGTGAACTGATGAAGTTCCTGGGGAAACCATGAAATTTTCGGCGAAAACGGTGGAGTTTCTCTATGTTTTTGCTGAATCTCGCGGGGAGATGAGATACGTCCCACGGGGACAAGAAGAATATCCCGAGGACACGAGATAGATATCTCGGGGACCTCAACAATATCTCGAGCTGTGGGATGAATCCCCTGAGGCGATGTACCGGTGACCTGAGGATGGTCACGGGGACGCTCGTCGGATATCCCGAGGACGTTGGGTGAGCACGACTGTCCCGTGATCCCGACGCTCCTTCTTCGCCCTTTCACTTGATCAGCGGTGGAGGGGTGAATTTGATATGGACCATCGAATTCACCATTTCCTTCTGCTTTTCAGGTAAATGGAAGCCTTGGCCGTGGCTGTGGGATCTATAGACATTGATGACCAACTTGACTCCCCGATGGCGCCGATCACAAGCGTCGAGGGACGGCCACCCGAGGAGTGGGTTAGCGAAGAGCCTCTGAATATGGTCTCTCAGTTCATCGATGGTGATAAGGACGACATCTTCTGTACCATCGAGCACCGCCTGAAGGGCTCCGCAAAGATTTGGAAGGTGTTCAGACCTCTGGCGCACCATCGCATCTGCTCGACGTACCGAGGGATGAGGTTTCCTTTGTACGAGTTTATGTTCGACGAGGCGGGGTGGCACCTATCCTTCACTGATTTTTAGCAATTGGTGTTCGTTTGGCTGCGCCTGGCGCCCTCACAGCTCCATCCCAACTCTCTCGCTTTTCTCCGTGCCTTCGAGCTAGTCTGCAAGTACCTCAAGATCGGGGCGACTAGGCCCCTGTTCTTCCGTATTTTCCACTTACAGAGGCAGGCGACTGATGGCAGACACAGCTGGGTGTCCTTCAAATACATGGACTCTGTTCGCACCTTCAAATACTGATACTACATCGTGAGGCCGGTCTCGTTCGAGGCCGTGGAGTCGGTGTATAGATGCGTCATCCGAGAAGAAGACGGGCAGCAGGAAGAAGTCCTCGAGCCGAGGTTCCCCATATTCTGGACGAAGGAGCATTTCAAAAGGGGTACAGACAGTTACATCGCCAGTCCTGGTCGACTTTGGGAAGGGGACCGTCTGGCTTACAAGGAAATAGTCAAATTTGTCGCCGGATTTTCCCTAACCCAGCTTGTGACACCAGACGGGAAATTTATCCAGGGTGATGACGGGCAAATTTTGACAAAATGCTGGTTGATCAATGCGATGGCCCTCCTCGAGACGTTTTCCGATGAGGATGCCCTTGTGCTGTTAGGTGGTGGAATCTTCCTCGGCTTACTCTTTCCTTGCGTTATGGGTTTCGATTGACTGACGCATTTCTTTCTCTTTGCAGGTAAAATGTCGAGTGCGGAGGAGCGCATCAAGAAGCTGGCGGCTGCCCGTAATTTGAAGAAAATCAGGAAAGGTTGTGTCGAACAGATCCGTTCCCAGCACCCAGGCTCCAATTCAGAACCTGCGGACTCTTCCAGCTCTCCCCAGGGTAGTCAGTCTCTCAGCAGTCAGGGGTCCCCGAAGAGACAACGCTTGGACGTCCAGGTGCACGTCGATCTGACAGTGACCGATAGTCCTCCCTCGGAGAAGTTCATGCTTCCACCCTGTCACTCGAAGCCTCATTTCTCTTCGGATGCCAACTCTCCGGGCATCGCTGCTACTGAGGTCCAGGCCATCCTCGGTGCTGGTCAGGCTTCGAGGAGGTGGACTTTGCTAGAGGAGCTGTCTGCCTTGATGCGAGTCTGTTCGGCTGCTCTGGTCCTGAAGGACGAGACCTGCCCAGCAGTTGAACTGACCAGGTTACAGGAGATCTTTAAGTCTGTTACCGCCGAGATGGAGAAAGCGAGTCAGGATCTATTCGAGTGCAAAAACCAGAACAAGGCACATGCTGAGCTTCAGGAGAAGTTGGAGGAGAGGCTGAAGAAAGCTACCGAGGAGAGGAAGGGTCTCTTGGAGAGGATCGCCGAGTTGGAGGAATCCGTTCGCCCGTCTGAGGAGGAAACCGAGGAAGACAAGTTGTTGACCTCCCGGGCATCTCTGATAGCGAAGCTCGGGCAAGCCGAGCAGGATAGCCTCGTGGCGGCCGACATTGGTTTCAACAACGCCGTACAGTAGCTTCAGGTCCTCAACCCTGGCCTCATTACCGAAGGGGCTGACCCCGACTACAAGGTGGTCGAGGGTCATACCGTGCAGCCAATGTAGGAGAAGGAGGTCGACGGAGGGGTTACAGGAAACGAGCATCCAGAGGGACCTACCATCAACTAGGTTTTTACTTATTCGTTTTGTTTGGCCTGCGAGTCATTTTCTTTCGATGCCTTTTGCCCGACCTGTGCGCCAGGGGATTTTTGACATGTTTGTAATATTTGCACAATGGGCTTTTACCCGGTTTTAATAATTTTCTTGTTGTACTTATTTGTGTGTGCGATGCTCGTGTATTTGATATACTTTACTTGTTTTTGTCTAAGTAATTTGGTGATTTTGGGAGTTTGCTCGACTTTGATGATCCTCGATTGCGTGGAGAGCTGGTCGAGTGGTCGGAGGTGTATTCCGACCTTCAACAAGGCTAAGAGCTCGGTCGAGGTCTTAACTTCGTGGCGTGAACTTCCCATCACAAGTTGGGTGTTCTGCCTAATTGGTACAACGACGACGGAGCTCGATCGAGGTATCCTCGTCGGACCAAAAGTCCTCGCGCACACACAACGCGGCCTTTGACCATCGTGTCTCGTATAGAGGTGTCGCGCTTGTACCCTAGCGCGCCCCCGTAATTGCGACGTTGGCGTGTCGCGGGCAGTACCTAACTATAGTATTGCTTAAGTTTCTCAGCGTTCCATGATCGAGCAAGTTCTTCCCCGTGTAGATTTTCGAGGTAATAGGCTCCTGTCCCCGTCTTTGCGCGGACGCGGTACGGCCCTCCCAGTTCACGGCAAGCTTGCCTTCTCGCGAATCTTTCTGATTCCGTCGTAGGACGAGGGTGCCTACTTGAAAATCTCGTTTAATAACTTTTGTTGTTATAACGCAGAGTTATTTTCTGCTTAAGGGAGGCTTCTTGGAGGGATGCGCCCGTCCTTATCTCCTCGACAAAGTCGAACTCTTCTCTCAGGGCCTCATCGTTCACGCCCTCGTCAAGGGGGGACTCCGTCCTCCTCGAGGGTTCCCAGATCTCCACGGGGATCACTGCTTCTGTTCCGTAGGTCAGACGATAGGGGGTCTCCCCGGGCGTGGAATGTGGGGTTGTTTGGTAGGCCCAGAGTACGCTGTGTAACTCCTCGACCCATCATTGCTTGGAGTCGCCATGTCGGCATTTCAATCCTCTAAGGATCACTCTGTTCGCTGCTTTGGCCTTCCCGTTCGTTTGAGGGTGCTCGACTGACTTGAAGTGCTGCTTCATGCCTAGTTTGGTGACGAAGTCTTGGAAGTTCCTGTCGGTAGACTGCGTCCCGTTGTCGGTGACAATCGCTTGGGGCACGCCAAACCGGGCGAGGATGTTCCTTTTGTAGAAATGGAGTATGTTGAAGGCCGTGATTTTGGCCAAGGCTTCTGCCTCGATCCACTTCGTGAAATAATCTACCCCGACGATGAGGTATTTGTTTTGGTATGACCCTATGACGAAGGGCCCGAGGATATCCATTCCCCACCACGCAAACATCCATGGGGACGATAGTGTTTTGAGCTCATTTGGAGGAGCAAGGTGCATGTCCCCGTGTCGTTGGCATCGATCGCACTTCTTGACATGCTCCTTGGCATTCTACTGCATGGTGGGCCAGTAATACCCTGCTCGGAGCGCCTTACGGGCTAAGGATCGCCCGTCGAGGTGCTGTGCGTTGATCCCCTCGTGGATTTCCTGGAGTATACTGGGGACCCTTGTCTCCTCAACGCACCTGAGGAGGAGGATAGAAAACCTGCGGCGGTATAGTTTGTCCTCGACTATTATGTACGAGCACGCTCGCCGCTTAACTATCCCCGCTTCCTTGGGATCCTCGGGTAGTTTGCCCGTCGTGAGGTATTCGTATACCGGGGTCATCCAGCAATTGCTATCCCCGATGACGTTCACGTCTGTCGGCGAAGCGGGTTTGTCGATGCTCGGGCATGAAAGTACTTCCTGGATGACGGACTTGTTCCCGCCTTTCTTCTTTGTGCTCTAAAGCTTGGAGACTACATCTGCTCGGGTGTTATGCTCGCGCGGGATATGGGTTACTTCCGCGGAGGCGAAGTTCTTCATTTTTCCTTCACCAAGGTCAAGTATTCGATGAGGCAGTCGTTCTTGGCTTGGTACTCTCCTCAGACTTGCGAGGCTGCAAGCTGGAGTCGGTAAAGATTTCGACCTCTTTGGCGCCGAGATCTTCGGCTAACCGTAGCCCGACGAGGAAATGCCTCGTACTATGCCTGGTTATTCGACATTGGGAAGGACAATTCGAGAGAGTCCTCAATCAGAATGCCTTCCTCGTTCTCGAGGATAATGCCCGCCCCGCTCCCTTTCGCGCTGGATGCCCCGTCAACGTAGATTGTCCACTTCTGTGATCCGTTGGTTGAAGGTTTCGGGAAGGTCATTTCTGCCACGAAGTCGGCCAACACCTGAGCTTTCAGAGCTTTCCTTCCCTCGTACTGAATTTCGAACTCGGCGAGCTCTAGCGACCATCTGAGCACTCTTCCTGCCATGTCTGGTCGGCCAAGGAGTTACTTTATGAGCTGCTCAGTTCTTACTACGACCGTGTGGGCTAGGAAGTAATGGCGCAACCTCCTAGCCGAGGTGACGAGGGCTAGGGCAACTTTCTCGATCTACTGATACCTGATCTCAGGGCCTTGCTTGTGAAGTAAATCGGTTTCTGCCCGTCGAGGGTTTCCCGGATGAAGACAGCGCTGACTGCTTCGCTCGTGATGGCGAGGTATAAGAATAATGTCTCCACGCTATATGGTCGCGATAGGACCGGGGGTTGCGACAGGACTTGTTTAAGATGGAGGAGCGCTTGCTCGCACTCCTCGCTCCATTCGAACATGGCTTTTTGTCGTAGAAGCTTGAAAAATGGGAGTGCGTATTGCGCAGATTTGGCGACGAAGCGAGAGAGGGCGGTTAACATCCCGTTCAATGATTGTATTGACTTCTTCGAGTTCGGGGTCGGGATTTTGGAGAAGGCCTTACACTTGTGGGGGTTTTCCTTGATTCCTCACTTTGTGAGGTAGAAACCGAGGAACTTTCCCGCCCAAACGTCGAAGGTGTACTTGTCTGGATTGAACCTCATACGGCACCTCCTCGCCGGGTCGAATACCTTCTTGAGATGGGCAGCGTGGTCGACTTCTTCTGCAGACTTGAAGATCATGATGTCCATGTAGACCTCGAGCATGTCGCTGATCTCTCCTCGGAACACTTTATTCATCATCTGTTGGTAGGTCGCGCCGGCGTTCTTCAGGCCGAAGGGCATTACGTTGTAGTAGTAATTGCCCGACTCGGTCATGAAGGCAGTATGCTACTTGTCGGCCTTGTCCATGGGGATTTGGTTGTACTCCGAGTAGGCATCCATGAAGGATAATAACTTGAAACCTGTAAAATTGTCAACCAGCTGGTCGATGTTAGGCAAAGGATAAGAGTCTTTCGGGCATGCCCGGTTGAGGTCGGCATAGTCAATACACATCCTCCATTTTCCATTATTCTTTTTTACAAGTACAACATTGGATAGCCAGGTGGTGTACATGGCCTCTGAAATAAAATTTGCCTCTAGGAGGTCTTTTACAGCCTTTTTAATAGCCTCCGCTTTTTCGGGAGACTGCCTACGCCTAAGTTGAACTATGGCCCTAGCGGTCGGATCTACGATGAGCTGATGGTACGCCACATCAGGGTCGAGGCCAGGCATCTCGGAGGCGCTCCATGCGAACAGGTCGGCGTTCTCCCGGAGACACGCCTTCAGTTGCTTCTTTACCATGTTGGGGAGTTCGGCGCCGATCTTTACACTTCGGTCTGGGTCGTCTCCGAGGGCGACGAGCTCAAAGTCTCCGTCTGGGTTGGGGCGCGCTGGGTGGAGAGCCTGCCCGTTGTTTTCTGTCGGAGGTCGTGGTCAGCTGCTTCGCCTTCTTCCTGCTCGCCCAGGAACCTGCTGTCGAGGTCGACTGCGTTGACGAGCGTGAGTGGGTTTTGCACATCATCTGGGGATGACTTTGCTCCGGTCTTGGGCTTGGTGCTGATGGAACTCAGGCCTTTGAGTGTATCATCGAAGCACCTCCTGGCCGTTTCAATGTCCCCGTGCATGGTGACGACCCGACCCCTGGCCGTGTAGTACTTCATCTTCAGATGGACTGTCGATGGTACTGCTGTGAGTTCGGCTAGAGTAATCCTCCCCAGGATGCAGTTGTACAAAGACGGACAGTCGTCCACCAAGAAGTGGGTCTTGACCTGTCGGGCAGTGTCTTCGCTCCCGAACGTGACCACTAGTTCGACATAGCCCCATGGTCTGGTGGTGGTGTTGTTGAACCCTTGTAGGTTCGAGCCTACGTAAGGGGTCAAATGCTTCTCGTCGAGCTGGAGGGTCTCGAAGAGGTGGGCGTACATGATGTCCACCGAGCTCCCTTGGTCGACCAGGATCCCGCGGACCTCAAAGTTTTCCATCTGTGCCCGGATCAGGAGGGGAATGGTGGCATTGGGTGCCCCTCCTGGCAGCTCCTCAAGGTAGAAGGTGATGGGGTTTGACCTCCCCTACACCTTTTCAAAAGTGGTGGTCTTTGCCGATGTCGCGGACTCCATTTCGTCGAAATTTCGCTTAAATGACCTGACGGACACCTTCTCGGGGCCCCCGCCAGAACTGACCATTGCCTTGGGGAAGCTTTCCCATGTGCTGCGGGCAGTGACGGGGTCTTCGTTGGGGAAGCTAGCCCACATGCTACGAACTGCCTCTTGGTCCTAAATTACCTAGGGGATGAAGAAGTCCTCGGGTCGAGTAACGCTGAGGGCGACTTGCAGCCGATTTTCCCCAGCGGGAGGCGTCGTCTCCTCGACGCTTTGGGCGTCACGGGCACCTGATCGGGAAGCATCGTTCCTCTAGACGTACTTCTACAGATGCCCTTCCTTGATCAGGATCTCAATTGCATCCTTAAGGTGGATGCAATCTTCCGTGATGTGTCCATGGATCCGATGGAACTTGCAGTACTTGGACTTGTCCGTGTTTGGTTTGGGGGTTGTCGGCTTGGGAAAGTGGACGCCCCCTCTCTGGAACTCCGAGTTGGCATACTCGGATAGAATTCGCTCGCGGGGAGCGTTGAGCGGCGTGTATTCTGTGAATCGGCCAGCAGGACCTTTCAGTTCGTGAAAGTCTCGGGGGCGGCTTTCCTTCCTTCTCTCTCCCCCGCGCCGGGGGGGGGGGGGAGGAGAGTCTTCCTCTCTGTGGCCGCGGGGGACATCTCGTCGCCGCGAGTCGAGGGACATTTGAGCAGCCTGTGTCTCTTTGAACTCGATGTACGATTGAGCTCAGAAGAGTAGGTCTTCTAAGTTGCGAGGCTTATGGATGCCCACAGCCTTGGCGAAGTCGGTTCTAGTGCGTAGTCCCCGTGCGATCAGGAACTTCTTCATGTCGTCGGTCGCGTGGACCTCGATGGCTTCTTTGTTGAATCTCTCGATGTAGTCTCTGACGGATTCGTTCCGCCCTTGGAAGATGGCCTCCAGGGAGGCCACCGTCTTCGGGTGTCGACGAGAGGCGGTAAAATGCCTGCAGAACTGCTTTTTCAGATGTCTCCAGGACGTGATGGATTCCGGAGCAAGCCTCTTGTACCAAGTCATGGCCCCATTTTGGAGGGTAGTCGGGAAGAGCCTGCACTTAATAGCTCCCTAGACGTTTCTATAGTCGAGCATGGCTTTGAAGCTCTCGATATGATCGTCGGGGTTGGCTGTGCCGTCATAAGTCCCCAGTTGCGGAGGCTTCTCTATGCCCGCGGGGATATGTGTGTCCATAATTTCTGTGGACAAGGGAGTTCTCTGGTCGTCCTTGTCACTTCTGACCGGTGACCGCGATGGGGAGCGATGGTTCTGACCCGGTCCATGTCGACGATGAGAACTCCTGGAATGGCTCTTCGGCTTATCACCGCCATCCTTGCTCCTCTTCCTGGTCGGGGAGCACCTCGGTTCATTTTGAGGAGGGGAGCGATGGCGCTTTTGAGTGACCGCCGACTGGATTCGCTCCAAGCGTGGTCTGCGACCTTGGCGCCGCGGGGAGGGGTTGCGAGAGTCCACCTGGGGAGTCCTTCGCGGGGAAGAAGAACGGTTAGGAGATGGGGGGTGACGATGTCTTCACGGGGAAGATCGTCGTGGTCGCCCTTTCTCGAGCGCTTCAATTCAGAGATTTTACTGAGCAATCAGTTGGTTGGTCTGGTTGACCAAGGCGAACAGGGCCACCGTGCCTGGATCTGCATTGGACGGTGGAGGGACAGGCAGGTAGATAACCTACCGATCTGCCCATCTCTCACGTCGACATCCTCAACATGAATGGCAACGTTGTCTTCACGGTGGTCTCCATTTTCAGTTTGTGTGAAGATGGTGTCCGGAGCTTTATTTCCAGTCTGGTTGCTGGCCATGTTCGTTACGAAAAGAGAGATTTGCTTTGGTTTAACGATGAAGGAAAAACGGGGAAACAGTTATTCCCACAAACGGCGCCCCTGATCGTACCTGGATCAGACAGTATGACAGTGGCCAACAGCGTCGTGAAATCTTCAGCTTCGGTGATGATGATATGGTAAGGGGTGTACCTGCAAGGTACTCCAACGCTGAAGTCAGTAAAGGTCACAGAAAAGGGCAAGTATAGAAAGTAGGTGTAAGTGAGAATGTAATGTAACCTGACCCTCTCAAATGAGAGTGTATTTATAGAGGACCCCCAGCGCGGGGCCAACGGTTGCCTGCACTGGGCTGGATTGCAAGGCCCGATCCAGACAACTGCCAGGGCTTACGTGGCGTAGGGAAGACCAGCACGTGGTCTTCGCCCTAGGGTAACGGTCCCGAGATCTCCGGAAGTAGGGCAGACCGATTCTTTCAGAGGTGGGAGGTTACAAGGTGACGTGTCCACGCGGGGAGGAGTTCTTGGGTGTCGACGAGAGATGTGCTTTGCAAGGCTTGCCGCCCCTGCTCGACAGTGTCTGCTGCACGTGCCTGACATCGCTGGAGGCTGGCACGTGCTCGACGCAGGTGTGGATATGGGCCTTGTTGGGCCATCCCAGATCATGGGGTTTGGGCCAGCTCGATTGAAGGGCAGGCGTTGGCCCAGTCCAGAACAAAATCCAAGGATGAAATATCCATGTGAAGCACACATTGCTCAACCTTTTGTAACCACCCTTTAGTGCTATAATACTCTACTAGTTCTTGCATAATCTCAAGAGGTAGAGATCCAAGCATGTACTTCAAAATATATGGCTCCAGAAGCTCCAAAAATGTTTCTCTCTGTTGAACATGAACATCTGTGAACTTGGAGAAAATTTTATAAAAAAGGATGTCTGTCCTTTTTATATGACAGCAAAATTCAACAGCAACTCCACTAACCCGGGTGTATTGTTCCTTTATTTCAGAATGTACTGAATTACTTCTACTATTTGAAGCATCAAATTGCTCAGGTTTTCCAATTTGGTTGCAGAAAGCCACTGAAATATAGGAGAACACTTCGTCCACATATGACATAAGCATCTCCTCCGAGAAGGGCATTATAGCCTCATGTATAGCATCCAAGGTTCTAGGCAGATCAATAACCCCATGAGCATGGCCATCATAAAGAGTCATTGCCATGTTCAAGGCACCCATCCAGTCACCTGATTTTCGTAGAACTAAGATACGTTCTTTCCAAGGGAGAAGACGAGAAACAACAAGATGTGTTGGACCAAGTACATAAATAGAAGTTCCTTTTACAGCTACGGAGTTATGATAAGCTTTTTCAGGATTCCCATATATGTTGATGAAGTGAGTATGATATGAAAGTAGTTCTTAGAGTATTGTCTTTTTGTCTTTTTGAATGAACCAAGTCCAAATGCTTTCAAATGATTTTTTTTCTTCCTCAAAACCATGTTATTTCATAAGCAACCCTAGGCCTTAGTTTGAGATTGTTGAATGAATTTTCACATCGAAATGTAACTTGCACCACAAGTAAGGCATCTAACCAAATGACAGTCTTTTCACCAAGTGTCCATGATTCTAGTGCTTCTCAATATATCTCAAGTTCCGATTTCAAGGCAATCGAGATAGAATCCCCGAAGAAAGCTTGTGCCATAAGTCACCAAGTTAATGATGCCCACAAACCTTTAATTTATGAATAAAGCCCAATTGAAGCTCCTTATATGAGAATTAGGTGCACACGCAATAGAGAGTCCCTAGCTTGCACACGATACCTTGTTCCAATGTCTTAGGAGCCCAATGCTAATGAATGAATATGAGTTATGACTTAATGGATATGCAAAATGAATGCGAAGCGAAAGCCAGAAAGAGGTTGAAAAATGGGAGGCAAATTTTGGGGTGCTACACTATAAATAAAGGTCAATTCCCTCATTTCACATCATCCAGAAGCGTGTTTTGACACTTCTCCCTCTCTCGAAATTTTTTTTTCTCTACTTTGTATCACTAATATTTTAGCCGAAGTGCTTATTTGAGAAAGTCATTTTATGAGTGAGGATATTTTATAATGCTGGAAGGGTAGAATTGTAAATTCACCAAAGGAGTTTTTTTTGTATACACCTTGGTTGAATATTAGTAATTTAAGGATTTGTTTGGGTTAGAAGCTAACCCTGTAAAAAAATTTGTTTGGGGACTGTATGATCAAACTCTTGTTTAAGTTCAAATTCAGCTTGTGATAAAAGCTTGATAGGTTCGCGATTAACCCATGGTAAAATCCCCTAGGTTCTTTGTTAGCCCATGGTAAAACTAAGATTAGGTTAAAGCTTATCATGTGATAAAAGCATGGATAAGGTTCGAGATTAGCTCAATATTAAAATTTCTCAAGTTATTGGTTAACTCGTATAAAACCAAGGTTTAGGGGTTGTGAGCTCATCCCATGGTAAAAGCTTATAAAGTTTAGAAGCTTGGAGACTATCCGCTCCAAGATTCTTGTGGAAAGAAAACTAACCACTTTGATCTACCGTTCGTGTAAAGAAGACTAACCGCTTCGATCTACCATTTGTGGAAGGAGGACTAACCACTTCAATCAACTGTTTAGAGGAGAAGACTCAATTGCTATATCTCAAGTCTTACTGTTTAGGTTGGAAGTCAACCAATTTTTCTTGTATAAGAGGGTTCGTGAGTTTTACCTACTTAAAGCTCTCAAAGTTTATTGGATGCTCTCAAGATCAATTCTTGAGGAGAGGAGTAGGTCGTTTTCTTATTTGATCGAACCTCTATAACTCTCAGCATTCATCTCGTTCCCTTTACTCTTTATTTTCCGCAATTTATTTTTCGTTGCTTAATATTTAAATATTTTAAAAAATGTCTTTTAACTATGTTTTTAATTCGCAAAGATTTTCAAAACCGTATTTTTTGAGACCACACAGTTCACCCCTCTCTTATGTGGAAACCCACATGTTCAACAAATAAAAACATTGTGCGTCCATGAACCAATTCTTATCTCTCTCAAAATCCTCACCATTAACACACCAACACTCTGATAAGCATCCTTCAAAGACAACCACAATTTGAAAAGAATTATCTTAACTATATCTCTCAAGACAATTCTTCTTAAAGTGATTAGTTGTATGAAAAATGAGACACTTGTACTTCGACATGTCAAACCCAAGACGGTCTTTGAGGGTGTGCAAGACGGCCTACAGCACAGGGCTTCACACATTTTTCCGATTAAGCTATGGTAAAAATGGCATTCATACACATATTTCACTATTATTTTACAACTAAATAGGGCCTCTTAAGAAAATTTCACCACTCAAATGAAACTATTTTCAACTTCTTACACAGAACCTCTCAAAAGTTTGAGACGGCTCTAATCAAACCTTATGTACTTTGACTTAGATTTCTCCCACTTTTAGTTTCCCTTACTCTCACACCTCCCTCATAAAACATTCAAGCCTTCACAACCATCGTCAACCTTTAACTTTTTCTTCTTAGTTAATTCTTTGGTTTTTATAGTCAATTATACCTCCTTTATTTGATTGTGAATTCATTATCATGGATAAGAGATTCCTGAAATGCTTAAATGGTCTAGATATCGAGGTCAACAAGAGTTAACATTGCCTATGTCATCAAATTTCAATCTCAATATTTTACAAGTTATCAATAATGTTGTGAACATCCTTCAATTGATCTACAAAGGATTTGCTCTTCACCACCCAAAATTAAAAAACGAGAATCTTGATTATTAATTGATTCCACTTGCTAAAAGAGTTGATGAATTCTTATCATCTCTTACCTTCGTAACATGCATGTTGGGTTTGGTTCTCTTTGATCCTAAGCTGCAAGGATGATGTGGAGAAAGATAAGTGTTTTATTCAATGCATTTCCACTTTCTCACCTCAGTCATGGCATCAGATTCGTGGAATACAGAACAGTGTCAAAGGTCTACAATACTATGTGTGTATTATATATGGCTCTTTGGGGTATAGAAGGGATCACTAAGACTCTAGCTACTGTACCCTTGGAGGCACAAGGTTTTTGATAAAAGTTTCATTCACAATTGAGATATGGGCCACAATATCACGCCCCATGCTAATCCCAAATTTATATATTTAGTTTAATATTTTATAAAAGACATTTTATTTATGGTTACTCATTTGTAGGACGGAAAGAGTATTGATAATATATATAGGAATATTATCCTCATAACTTTTTTATTTATTTTAGGATCTTATCAAAATTACAACCCTATTTTTAAAGTCCAGCTTAATCAATAATTTCATCTTCTAGGGTATATATTCCTTTGTTGACTGTTGCAATTAATCATGCTTACTTTGAGGGATCCTTGTTCCTTATTCATTAGAATTAGAATTCTTGCTGATCGGTGTTCACTTTTAATGCCTTTCTAATTATATATATATATATATATATATATATATATGGGGTTTACTGACCCACTTATTTTTTAAAAGTTTACTTTAGCATGCTTTAACAAAAAAATGCTTATATGCATCTTAAGGTATAGATTGCTAACATACACCTTCATAAAAATAAGTGGGTGTATTATAGCAAACTCCACAAAAATCTACTATAATTAATGTTTTAAAAACCGGACCGGTAATCAAACCGATGATGGTACTGGGTCGCTGGTTCAATTATCGAACCACTGGGTCACTAATCGAACCACATGACTAAACCGGATAACACGGTTGAATAAACCGATCTCTATAAAAACTATATATTTAATAAATCGATCGAATCGAATGACTCGGTCTCTAAAAAATATCACGACACCTACAAAATTTTAAAATATCATAATTTCACAAGTTTATTTTTAAATTCAAACTCTTGACGTAGTCATCACACACGACAAAATAGTACAAAATACAAATATAAATAAAATTTGAACAATATCTGATTACAAACGAAAAAAATTATTCCAAATAAGTTTTGAATAAAGTCTACTTTTATTTTAATTTTATTTTAAAAACATAAATTATCAAAATGACGTCATTATTATGAAGAAAAAAAAAAGACATGCATTTAAACCGTCAATTTTTCAAAACCGCTGGTTCACTGATTTTTAGCAGTTTTGGCCGGTTTCCACTGGTTCAATAGCATATTCGGTCCAACAATCAGACCAGATCGGTGACCTCTCCGATTCCTAGTTCGACCATTCTGATCGGCCGGTTCAGTCCGGTTTTTAAATATTGGCTATAATACACCCACTTATTTTTATTAAAGTGTGTTTTAGCAAACTTTAACTAAAAAATAATAAATTAATTATAAGGTGTATGTTGATAAAATAGATTTTCATAAAAATAAATGAATTTACGTTAGTGTATATATATATATATATATATATATATATATATATATATATATATATATATATATATATAATTTGTTAATATTAACTTAAGGGCGTGTTTGCATCATAAGTTGAATTACACTGACTAGAAAATTTTGAAATTAGGAATATGACACATGATATAATTTTAGTATGGTATTTGATTTTCCAAAAATATGTAGGGAGAGCTTTTCTTTCTTTCTCTTGTTTTTTCTTTTTTTGATAATATAAACATATGGACAATATAAATTCCAAATTTCAAGGATACACATTTTCATGTAAAGTTGTTTTATTGTCAATAACAATCAATTAGTTTGCCACATCACTTCACTTTTAAAAAGCTAATTTAAAATTAGTAGTATGATACGAAAATAAATTCCATATCTCATGAAAGTGTAAAATTGTTTATGATTTCTATGTTAATTAAACTAACTGATTCCTAAGAAAGAAGCACAATGATATTATCGATGAATTGAAGAAAAAAAAGGACATGAAATAAAGGTTCAAGTATTGTGTCATTGTTGTTGTAAGATTAATAGAATTTGATGTATGAGAAAAGAATACAAAATGATGGTGATGTCAAATCTCAAAAAGATTGTCAAATCTCAAGATAACTTAGAAATTTTTAACTTTTATTTCTCATTAGAATTATTACCTTACGCACCACATATTTCCAACAAAATGAAAGATAACCATATTTATAACTACCAAAATTTTAATTTTATTGGGTCCGAGATATGACGCATTAGCAAACAAGTCAGAGGTTTTAAGAAATACTGCAACAACTCTTCACGTTGGCTTTTATTAGGTCCGAGATATGACGCATTAGCAAACAAGTCAGAGGTTTTAAGAAATACTGCAACAACTCTTCACGTTGGCTTTAAATCGATGGTGATGTCAATTTAACAATCAACTATCTTGTTCCTATCTTCAAATTTTGAACCCTTTTTCAACAAATTTTATCAAGTCCAAGGAATGCCTCAATTTTGATCTTAATATTGGTTTGGTAACATATTTGTTGGATAATCGTCTAAGAGAACCATTTGAACCTGAACCTCCTTTGACACTATCATGTCCCTTATAAAGTGTAAACAAATATCAATGTGTTTTGTCATCTCATAATAAATTTATGATTCGTCAAGTGGATGAAACTTTGACTATCACAATTTATCTTCACATATTCTTGAGGTATCCTTAACTCCCTAATCATGCATCTTAATCAAATGGCTTCCTCGACCCTCTTCAACAAGGGAAATTAATTTTTCGTGAGCAGTAGATAACATTAAACTTGATAGGGTTTTCTAGTGTCCATATTACCTACATAGTTTTAATCTACAAAACTCTCCAAAGCTTCTTCCTCTTAAGTTGACTTTGTGTAATTTAGATATTCTTTACAAAATTATTTGTAATGGATAAAAGTACAATATGTGTGACAATCTCTAAGAGGTCAAGCTTACTAGCGGCTTTAAGGTTGTTAGGAAATTAAGATCTAGCTCACTAGGGTGAAAACCTTTAATATATGTGTATTTCTTGGCCATGCCCTTCAAAATCGTGGTACTAATGTATTTATAGTCCCCCATGGATCTTGAATCGAGTGAGCCAAGTCTTCCTAGAATATAGCAACCTTCACAGAATTAGGTGGTTGATTCCTTGAAATTCAAGAGATGTATTTAATCCTCACAATTTCCTAGGTACTGACTATTTACCCAATATATATTCCAAACACGATTGTGCATTAAGGAAGGAAAAATAGGAAGTCGAGCGATGAATACGAGCAAGCGACAATTCAACCATACGAAAGGCGCTCAAACTAATAAATGGGAAACTCGGGAATAATGGAGTACATGCCTCTTGCCTTTTCCTCACTGTCTTATCCAATTATTCCACTACAGAGTCCCTCAAGCACGAGGGCTCATAGAGGTCGAAGTCTTTTAACTCCTCATGTTTGAACCTTCTAAAGGAGCTTTGTCAAGGATCTTATTCCTACACTACAATGAGGAATGGCTGCCACTCTCTTGATAAGGTTTAGTAGAGTCCTTCAGGTGAGACTTTTTTGATTCCCTTAGGCGATACTTTATTGAGTCCCTTGGGCTAGACTTTGTTGAGTCCCTCAAAGAGACTTTTTTTGAGTCCCTCTGATGAGACTTTGTTGAGACCCTCAAGCGAGACTTTATTGAGTCCCTTAGGAAAGACTTTGTCGAATCCCTTAGGAGTGGATTTGTTAAGTCCCCCAGGAAAGCCTTTCTTGAGTCTCTCTAATGACACTTTTTTTAGTCCCTCATGCGAGAACTTATTGAGTCCCTCAGTGTTGCACCCCAAAATTTTCCCTCTCTTTTTCTAACCTTAACTAGTTTCTGCTTCACATTCATTTGCATCTCCCGTTAGGTCATAACTCATAATCATACATTGCATTGGTTTTCCAAGACATGGGTTTACGGCGGTTCTTGCAATCAGGGTTTCCTATTTGCTTTGAGGTTCTTTCGCCCAAGATTGAGGTTAAGGTTGAACTCCCAACATCATGAGTATCTCCTTATCAAGGCTTTCTATATGAGGTTGAATTCTGATAGTTATAAGCACCTCTGTCATAGTATCAATTTTATTTTCCTCAGAGATCTCTCAAGAGCGTCAAGTGCTCAAGGTTCCTTCATTGGTATGTTTGAGAAGGCTGTGGATTAGGGTTTTGATTCCTTTGAACAACTCAAGTCAGTTTCTTCATTAGTGTGCATTCAAGGGAATTGTTCTTGTGTTGAGATCATTGGTCATGAAGGCAAGGTATCTGTGGACTGAGTTGCAAAGCATTGGGTTATGTTGCAAAAGATCAAGTTATGAATTCATATTGTGCTCCAGGCATTACTATTCTTCCAAGTGTTCGTTTCTTATATAAGTCACTTGTGGTTGGAATGTTCAAGTGGGGATTTTCATTGAGAATGCAAGGTGGTTTTCATGGAGAATTGAGGATTTTGGTGGAGTGTTCATTCAGGTGGTCATTTGAGGTTTTTGTGTTCGAGTTATTCAAAAGGATTGGCATCAAAGTTCTTAAGCATTTTGATTTGTCAAGAATTGATATATGGATTTCTTGAAAGCTAAAGTACAAGTCACAAGTGTAGGATTGAGTTCATGAACCACATTTGGATATCCATTTTCTCGATCCATGGCCACTGTCCAAAATTACATTACAAATGTCCATGTCCATCTTAGTTCATTTCCAAATCCCTATTATTTAGCCCATATCCATATTCAAAATCCATATCCATTTTTATTTTGTTCCAAAATCATTTTTCTTTAAACCATATCCAAATTTATCCATTTGTTTTTAAACCACTTTTTAACTCATATTCAAATTCACTTTTAACCCTTTTTTTAAGTCCAAATTCTATATCCATAAACCATTTCAAATCCAATTAAGTCCATATACTTTTTCCACATTTTAAACCATTTATTTCCTCATATTTCTTAAACCAAATTCACAATTTTTCATGGTTATCCAAATGTTATCCATTGCAAAAGCCCATTTCATTATCCATAACACCAAACCCAATAAATCAACACCCATGTTCAAATAAAAACCCCAATTCCATTTTAAACCAATTTCCAATCCAATTTGGATCCATTTTCAAATCATTAACCAAAACCATTTTTACTTCAAACCAATTTTCACATTTAATTCTTAGGTCCATCAAACCATGATCCAAGTCACATAACACAAAAAAGAGAAAATTTACAACGTGTGGGAAAGAAAAGCGCATGTATTAAAGAGAGGATGTATAACAGCCCATATACACAGTAGAAAAAGGATATAGCAGGGACAGAACAAATTTTAAATAATAGTGAAAGGTGATTCATAGCAGGTTCTATTGAGCAGTAACAAAAGAGCACATAGCCGCAGGTACACCAAATTGAAAAAGTTGTGACACATGAGATCAAAAAGGGAGAGTGATACATAGCAGTCCATATCTGATAGAAGAATAATTCTCAACAGAAAAATTACATAGAGAACTCATATCAGAAAAATTCTACAACTCAGTGAAAAAAATGCATAGCAGAATTTGGAGAAAATGCGTAACACATCAATTCTAACAGAATTTCATAGCAAAAACCCATCCTACCCCTCCCAAAATTCTTGTATAAATTCAAGTTGCAGCAAAATTGAGAGAGCCTGCATCCACCAAACCATCGCAGCAATTTCACAACAACCTGTAACCGAATTTCAAAACAACCGCAAGAGAATCACAAGACAACAACCTTCTGCAACTCACTCATCATTATCAACAACTACAAAATTGAATTTCAATAACCACAACTGAAGCATGCACAGAGAAGAATCAGAAGAAGAATTGAAGGGAATTTTTTTTAAACTAACACACTTTTTCAAAAAAAATTCTAGAAAAACCAACTTTTCAGATTAATTACAGAAATGGCTGGGTTTGTAAACGTAATGCTAGGGTGGCGCCATATGAAATGGCACCTCAGTTAGAGGTCACAAGCCATTTCATATAGCGCCTCAGGCCATAAAATTTTCCTCAAAAAATTCCCTGAGGTCAAGCCATATGAAATGGCGCCTCAGGCCATTTTTTTAATGTTTGTTTTTAAATTTATGCAGAGGTATGGTTAGGAACAGTAGAAAAAGAGTGTAGGCATGCATTGTTGAGTCATGTAGAGTGTGATCTTGTCAATAGTGCAGCCATGCAGAATTGTGTGGTCTTGTCAAGCTTAGTGTAGGCATGCAGTCTTGTGTGGTCATGTCAAGGATAGTGTGTAGGCATGTAGAGCAGCACATGGCTCTTTGGCAATGCTTTTATGAAGCAATTAGACTAAAGAGACACGTTTCTTGTAATATTTTTCTTCCTATTAATACACATGAATTATACATCCTATCATCACTTACATTCAAACCAGTTACAATCTGCAAACTATTTTTCTTCCAAATTTTCAGATATGGCTCAAAGACCACAATACTTGATAACTGCACATATCCTTGGTGGGATATTTGATTGTCCAATGAGTGGTTTCAATTTTAGGGATACAGAACTGACTAGGTTTTTAATTGATAGAAGAACAAATTTCTATCATTTGAAAGCCCGGTTAGAGAAGAAATTACAGTGTGGTCCAGTTGGCCAAATTATATACAAAAACCCTATCTTTTTTTAGGGACATGATGTGTGCAAATTTTTTCAGATGAAAATACGGGATGATGAAGATGTGCGTAATATGTTTCTCAGCCATGAGCATTCTGATTTCAATGAAGTTGAGTTATATGTTACGTTACAACATCAACCACTGTCTCAACAACTTGAGGTGTCGCAGGTTTTCAACGATTCTGACAATGAACAAGCTGAGGTGGATGCAGTTGACGAGGAGGAAGAAGAAGCGGAGGACGTTGTTGATGAAATGATAAACGGCGACGAGGCAGACCAATTGCCAGACAATCATGTTTATCGCCCACCTCAACACATGACAACACTAAGCTTAGGCGACGATCAACCATCAACAGATATTTTTTACGACCCATACAAACAGATGGAGGGAGTACTAAAAGTTAGAGTCAATTTTCGTACAAAAGAAGATTGTGTTCGAGCAATTAAATAATACCATATGACCTTGGCTGCAGATTATAAAGTCGATCGAACAAATCCGACTCTATACAAGATCTACTACCGCAACGAGGCCTGCCCCTTTAGACTAACGACATCTTTCCGGAAGTGAAGCGATTCCTGGAAGATAGGGTCAATGGGTCCGGAGCACACTTGTCTACTAACCAATCCAAGTCAGGATCATCGCAAGCTCGCCTCTCAGATGATCTACAACGAAATTCTATCAATCGTGAGCGAAAACCCTTCTGTGAAAGTCAGAACCATCATAACTCATATGGTGCAAAGATACAACTATACTCCCTGTAACACCCTGTATAATATTCATCTAGAATAATACCATACAAGAGTTTTGTTTGGTACTGACACATCAAAAGTGCCTAATGACATAGTTCACATACTTGTCCATTCTAAAATAATGATACAACATATGGCACAAGGCATGGAAACTAGCCAAAAATAAAATCTAAGAATAATATACAATATCCTCAATTGTATACAACAACAAACAGAATACACCGCGGAAAACATGCCTCGATCGGATTTACGATCCAAAAGATGTCAATTCCGACATTTCACAAAACATTAATTTCCTTCATTTTCCACTAAATAATTTATCCCACATCATACCCAATATTTTTACTTTTTATCAGATAGAGGGTCGTCATAGCTTTCTAATGACACCAAGAACGTCCCGATCCGAGTTACGGATCAAAAGTTATGAAGGAAAGAAAACTGCACAAACTGACATGTTCGCTAGGCGAACCTCCCAGTGAGCGTTCGCTTTTGCCTTCGCTAGGCGAAGCCCCTGGAGAATGAACAAATAGAACAAAACAGACATAAAGTTCACTTCACGAACTCCCTAGCGAACATTCGCCTCGCCCTTCGCTTCGCGAACAACTCAGCGAAGCAAGGCAGAACCAAACAACACTGAAAAGGCACAAAGTTCGCTAGGCGAACGTCATCAGCGAACCTTCGCTGGCCTTCGCTACCGGGTTCGCTAGGCGAACCCTCAAAAATCTGTTCGCTGCGACTCGCCCCAGGTTCGCTGGGCGAACCATACGAAACCCAGAAAAACAGCAGCGCTGTTATGGGTGATTTAGGCCAAAAACCAACATTTCTTCTACCAAAACTCATCCAAATCATACCAAAACATAACCCAATCATACAACAAGTATTCTACACATTTTATATCACAATTCATCCGTTAGATTTCATCGACTTATCCGTTTAATCATTTTCTCTCAAAACTAACCTAAGTTCAAATCATTGATTTCTAGAACTTAGAGTTTCTATCTAGAACCCACCTGAAATCCGAAGAGGAGTTTGACGAAGATGATGAATCGATGATCCAAGCTTTTCCTTCTTTTCCATTTTCCTCTTCTTCTTCTCTTCCTTCCTTTATTCTTCTTACTATTTTTCTTCTTTTCTTTCTAATATATATATATATATATATATAAAATACTATATTATATAATAGAATCCCACAGGGTAAAATATCTCCAACCGATATTTTGTCGTCTCAACCAATTGATCAATTATTAGAGTTACCTTAAAATTCTCTTTTGGACTAATAATTATTATTCCGTCTCCTTAATAAAATAATTGATCTCTTCTGATATCCAATTGAGCAATGCAATAATACGGGGTATTACACTCCCTCGTACAGGAAGGCGTGGATTGCTTGGACGAAGGCAGTTGAAAGGAGTTTTGGAAATTGGGAGGACACTTACAAAGAACTCCCAAGATACCTTGTCGCCCTAAAACAATATGCTCCAGGTACTGTTGTCTTGTTAGAGACGTTGCCGGCATATACGCCTGACGGGATTTGTGTAAGTGGAAATGACATTTTCCACAGACTCTTCTGGGCGTTTGAACCATGCATCAAAGGATTTACATTTTGTAAACCTATAATTCAAATTGATGGAACATGGTTGTATGAAAAATATAAGGGCACACTACTAATGGCCATGGCACAGGATGGCAACAGCAACATGAGGCTTGACAGCTGAATATATAACTAGGGCATTTTGTTTCATCAGTGGAAACTCTGGCCACTTTTCCTCCGTTGCTGATGACGACGACCGTCTATTTGAGGATGAAGACATCCTGTTGAGTAAGGGAGAGTTTGGGAGAGTTTGGGATATTGGTGAGGGAAGAGAGGAAATTAGGGTTTGGGTGACAACTGTTGTGCAAAAACAAGTGAGGGAGAGCCCTTATTTATAGGCACAACATAACATATAAAATAATATAATTTTTAGTATATTAAAAAAATATAAATTAAACATAAACAAAAAATTAAAAAAAAAAGCAAATGGCCTGAGGCGCCATTTCATATGGCTTGACCTCAGGGAATTTTTTAGGGCAAGTAAAATGGCCTGAGGCGCCATATGAAATGACTTGTGGCCTCCAACTGAGGCACCATTTCATATGGCGCCACCCTTTTATTCGTTTTCCAAACCCAGCCATTTCAGTAATTATTCTGAAAAATTGGTTTTTTTTTGTATTTTTTTTTGAAAAAGTGTGTTAGTTTAAAAAAATATTCAATTGAAGGAGCACAAATTTAACAACAACGCAATATCTAACCATACTTGAAGCTCGTTGCGAGGTAAGTATCTATTCGCATTTTCTTTCTCCTCTTTGTGTAGGTTAGAACATGTTTCGATTTTGAGTTTTCTCTGCGAGGAGTGGGATCCACGAGTTTTCTTTAAGGTGTCGAGAGTGAGGATGAGTACGTAGATATCCCTCGTTCGTCGTCGGCGTGTGGCCAGGACGCGAAGGAGATATGTGTGTCCGCGACGGAAACGTTGAGGGAGAAAGAGAGAGGACGACGGAGTATCCCTGACGTTGTCGCAGTGGCAGTGTTGAAGAGGAAGAGGGAAGGAAAGCGTTGAGAGGATGAAGAGCGGAGGAAGGGCAATGTAGGCGTCGGCGAGTATGCGAAGAGCATTGAGGTTGGTGGCGGATGTCATGAGAGAGCGAAGAGGAAGATGGAGAAGAGAGAACAACGGCTGAGTGAGAGTAAACTGAAGGAAAGCGTGTAGTATGATGTTGCATTTGGTTATTAGGTCTTTTTTAGGTTAACAACTCAAGCTGGACAGGGTCTTTCCTTTTCACACCCACGTTTCTACTCGCACACCCCCCTGAGCGAAGATCATTGGGCTTAGGCAAAGCCAATGCTGATTCTTTCCCACCCAATTCTTCTATTGCACTCTCTTATGTAATTTTTTTGTTTTGTTTATTTTTTAGTTTTTGTTTTGATATTGTTAGAAATTAATTCTATATTAACTTTAGAATTAGGTTTTAATTTTGATTTCAATTTTGATTAACTTTGTGCTTAGTTTTGTTCTAATTTTTAATCCTAGCTTTGATTTTAGTTTGATGCTAACTTTGATTAAATATTAATTTCGATTACATTTTAATCATAATGTTGATCTTGGTTGAGATCAATTTGTGATTTAGTTTTGATTAGATTTCAATTAATTATTGGTGACCATATTGTGAGTTCTAGACTAATTCTTGATGATGCTTGTACATATTCTCTTTGTGCCTGAGTTTCGCCTTGTACTTGAACCTTGTTTTGTATTCGTTTGTGATTGAGTTGCTTCGTTCTTACTTGTGCTTCGGGATTCCTAGTCCAACTTAATTTATGATTAAGTTTGGAGTAGGATAGACATTAGGCTCTCAATCAAAGCATGAAAACATTAGGGTAGAATCTCCCCTTTCTCATCCTAATCTTAGGGCCACTTTCTATGATAACTTGTAGGACCGAGTTCCCCTTAGACCTCCCTCAAAACATCAATTTCAAAACACTTAATAAATACAATGAGTATTGTGCGTCACGGGCCTTAAGTATATGGGAAATGATGAGTGAGGAGTCTCTCCTTACTTCTTCTAGAGTGTTTAGCATACGTCCCATTTGGGGGCGATCTTGCGACGCATTCGCTCCTGTGTCATAGACTTTAGTGCAATACGAGTCTCAAACAAAGTCAATTCACTTCTTCAGGAGCGCTTTGACAGATCCCGAATCTTTTCTCTCGCCCTCGTGCGATCGAGATCCTGTTTCCCCGTAGTCTTGTGAACCACGGATACTCTGATTCCTCATTCCCTAATTAGGATACGTAGGCACGATGATCCCTATACTTTGAGAGCACACTAACAACTAACTACTACCTTTTTCTCCCTCCCCCGTGTGATCGAGACCAACTAGCCGAACCTTTTCTCTCGCCCCAGTGCGATCGAGACCAACCTGTGGTCGTAGCCACGAACTACGGACGCTCTGACTTTATCATTCTCGTCCGACTGAGGATACGTAGGCACAAGACGATGAATTCTTGGTGAGCAACCTCCCCCATCCACCCGTAATCCTCCGAACTACGTTGACTCTGACTTTCCCATTGTACGAGGGAATACGTAGGCCTAGGATGACAAAGTCATATCGAGTCTCTCCTTTTGTTTTTTATTTTCCTTCATATTTCTATTTAGAAGTAGAGTTTTAGATAACTCACCCTTTGATTAGAACAACAAGCGTGGATCCCGTTGAGTACAACAGACACGAGGGGGTGCTAATACCTTCCTCTCGCGTAATTGACTCCCAATCCCAGAATATGGTTGTGATGACCATGTCTTCTCCCTTTTGAGGTTTCTTTCATCGTTTCCTTTCCCGCGTCGGGATAAATAACGTTCGGTGGTGACTCTGTTTTTCCGCCGGATGTTTTTTCGTGTTGCGACACTCAGGAGATACTTTGAGTCCTTTGGGAAAGACTCTATTGAGTCCCTCTAATGAGATTTTGTTGAGTCCCTATGACGAGACTTTGTTGAGTTCCTCATGCGAGACTCTATTGAGTCCATTTGATGAGACTTTCTTGAGTCCCTTTGAAAAGACTTAGTTGAGTTTTTCATGCAAGAATTTGTTGAGTCCCACATGCGAGAATTTATCTATAAGGTGTTGCCTTGTCGAGGTAGTTGAGCTCAGGGCGTGAACCAGTATGTTAGAGATGCACCTTATGCATAAGTTAGGGGAATTCTAATGTCGATCAGTAAAAGAAATAGAACGTTAATTCACTTAGCGAGATTGAAGCGCTACTTAGGTAAAACGTGTATTGCATTAAATACAATTAATGATGAGCTTTTTTGGGAACCTAAATTTGCCTTAATTTATACGCACGTGTCGTATTCAGGGGATCTTTCCCCTTTCTTGCAATTGTTGAGATACTCAGAAGGGGATAGATTGCCCCTACGCTTGCCCTTATCCTTATAAAAATTCGTGTCTCTCTCATTTCCACCTTTTTCCATTGAGTCTTTTCCCAAGAGCCAATACTGTTGTGAAGCATACCCCCTAGCTATTAGATCAAAATCACCGCTACGATTTGCTTCCCTGTTTTTTATTTCTTTTCCCTTTTGACACTGCAAATAGTGACCCATGGATCTTTACCAGTAACATTCGCGCTTCTTCTGGTTCTTATGAGGATTCAATTGGAAAAGGTAACAAATGCGTTAAGGTGCAAGGTTTTGCATCTTTGTATTCTGATGAGGAAATAGTTGGGAACTTTCGATGGCAGATTAGTCTATCCAGTACTAGACACGGAGATGATGCGATCCCGAAACCTTATTCGAATAGGAGAGAGTTAGCATACCCACCAGGGTGGTTCACTCATTCTGTATTTCTATTTTCATCTTCCTATTATTTTTTATTTTGGGGTCTTAATCTCTTTAACAAAGTTTGAGGCCAAAGTCTTATCAACCACAAATGGAGCCCCTTCCAAAATTATGCTCAACGTATGTAGTATTATTACGACCTTTGAAATTGTGTCGCTAGTAAGAGGTTACTCCCTTTATGGGGATATTTTTCTCTTTCTTCAGTGTTAGGCCGATACTTGCCAGCGGTTGGGCGACTATATTCATCCTTACACAGAGAAAATATATTGGTGCCTTACTTCAACCGATACTCTAATTAGAAAGATAAGTTTGTTAGAGTTAGGGGGGAGGTAACTTTTTGATGTGTCATGGCTGGAAAATTACAGAGTCGCAGTCATCCTTTATTCGTTCATTGCGAACAGGGAATTAATGATAAAACTTAATGTTAAGGGGTGAGACACTAAGGTTTGGGAGACGATTAAGTGAGAGGAAGATAATAGGTACCCCTCACCTCCATTGTACTCAATGGGATCCTTCTCTAATTCTAGAGGTACTAGGTTTGCCTAATGGAATGTCTGCTTACTTATTAATTAATTACTTAATTTATTTATTTATAAGGGATTATTTCATTATTTAGGAAAATGATTGATTAAAAATAAGGACAAAGAAAATATTTTTATTTATTGTACTCGCTAGAGTTTTACAACTTTATGCCACGTACCCTCGAGTTTATTAAAGGATCAGAGCATCGTAGTTTGTCTAGAAAATGTTTGTTTGTTTGTTGATTTTAGATTTTAAAAAGTTACCAACGCATTGGGGCGGAGAAATGTTTGATTTATAAATGCCTCAATGCACAAGGGCATAGTACTTAAGGTTTGAATGTGTTAGATTGATTTTAGGTTGATTATGTTGCGAAAATGTTATGATTAGTTTGAGTTAGAACAAGAGGTAAAATGTTATATATATATATATATATATATATATATATATATATATATATATATATATATATATATATATATATATATATATATATATATATTTATATATATATATATATATTAAGATAAGAAAATTAAATAAATTATACGAAAAAAGATTGATATTATATTTTTAATTATGTTAATTCTAATTATTAATTTCATTAAACTAAATATAACCATAACCTTATCCTAAAATTAATCCTAATATTATCCTAAATAAATCCTAATAAAAAAACCCTAATCATTAATATTTACTAATTAATTATATATTTGTTTATTATGTTAATTATGAGGGAATAATTATAATAAGAGATTAATTGGAATACACTGTCAGTGTAAAACCACTTTACACTATCATCCAATTAGAATGAATTATTTTGACACATGAGAAGAGAAAAACATGGAAGAAGTAGTTATTAAAATAGTTTAATTATAATTTATTTATTTTTATTTTTAATTTCATAATTATGTGTCAAAATGATTCATTCTAATTTGATGTCAGTGTAAAATAGTTTTACACTGACAGTGTATTCAAATTAATCAGCTTAATTAATTTCAATTATTTTTTATTAAACTAAATTAATCCAAACATTATCTTAATATTATTCTAATCAAACCCAAATTAACTAATATTAATCATGTTAGCTAATATTATTTTAATTACTTAATTATTATTTCTTTTGTTTTTGTATTATTATGTAAAGAAATTTAATAATTAGCTAATTTTTATTAAATCCCTTATTCTTAATTATGCTAATGGATTAATTCTTATTAAGCCTAATTACCTCTATTAAATTTACTAACCACTAATTATTTTAATTAATTCTAAATGATCATAGGATTAAATCAATAACTAATTAATTCCTAATTAGAATATAAATGAGGTGTAGAAAGAGACTTGGCGGTGAGAATCCAAAATGGAACTAAAGGCTCAAGGACCAATTAAACCTAAGTTAATTTTAACATATAAATATTTTAAAAAATTGAAAAATACAACAAAATGGGGATCAATCCCCTTTACTTATGTTAAACAGGGTTTGTGATTTAATTATGGTTCATGTAATATTTTTAGATGTATTTGGTTTAAGGAACCAACTGTGATTGTGTAAGATGTATGTGTATTGAGTTTTGTTGAAAAAAATTTATGTAAGAAAAATATTAACAATTGGAATAGAATAAAATAAGATAAAAGAATCAATTATGTGTAAAAAGTAGTTTCTCCTTTTGTGAAATTTTTTAATGATTACAATAATTATAATTAAAAATTTAATTATTAAAATAGAATAAAAACACACTCAATATCAATATGATCCACAACAAACAAAAAAGTAAATCAATGCCCTAAGTAAGTATTAGGCGTCAGACAAAAAACAAAATGTCAAACAATTATGTAAGTGAGGGAGTAAGGAAAATCGACCTACATGGAGGAGATTATCCCCGGTTAAATAGTAAAATTCACCATCTTTTTTTCCTATTCCTTCTTGCCCTTTATGTTTTTGATCATATCCTTCTCGTAATCCTTCTTCTTTGCTCGTGCCTTTTTTTAAAAGATCGATGATGAAGACTTTAGGGTTTTGGTGTTGTTGTTCTTTATTGTAAAGAGCAACAACTTTAGGATACTGGATTTAGTTAATTGTGGATGATGAAATTGGTGTAAAAAGTAAGATTATTTATAGGTGAAGATTAGGTCAAGACAATAAATGTGATTTGTGAATCTAGAATTTGATTGGAACTTGGGGACCAAATTTGTACAAATTAGAAAGTATCGATGGACTTGTATCTTATGATTTTGATGATGAAAAAGATTGATTTTAGGAAGATTCTTGTTTTTTTTTTTTTTTTGAATTTTTAGACTATTTTGTGCATAAAATCAAAGATTTATAATAAAAAAATAAAAATTTAAAAACTCCTATAAATAAAAAATGAAAATAATATTTAAATGCTTAAAAATAGGTCAATATTTAACTTTTTGACACTTTTTCAATGAAAATAACAAAAAAAGAAAATAAATGCAAAAAATGAGTGCAATGAGATTTATTTATGTAAATATTAGGCTAACTCAAAATGAATAAAAAATTTAATTAAATCAAAGTATAAAATCATAAAATAATAAAAAATAAAAGAAACCTTTATTTTTTTTTCATTTATAACTATTTTTATTAATCACATTGATTATCTCCTAAAATAGATGCAATAAGTAAAAATCTTTTAAAATCTTTTTGTATCTTTTATGTATTTTAAATAAAATCAAATGAAATGAAATTACTATCCTAAAATGAAATCTGAACAAGATCTTTTTAAATATTTTTATTTTATGATTTTTTTACTATTTTTTGCATAAAATCATGATTTTAATTATAAAGTAATATTTTAAAAAATACATTTATAAAAAATACGAAAATTAATAATAAAACATATAAAAAAATACAATTTTTGTGATTTTTTTATTTGAAAATTTAGCAACAAGTTAGAAAAACAAATAAAAGAGAAATAATGCACTAAAAATGAGAAAGGTGGTATTCGAACTCATTACCTCTCACACTCACAACTCCTTACACATGTTCTCTTACCAATTGTGCCATTTCACTTATTTAAAATAAAGTGGAACTAGTAAGCATATGAAGGATGGGAAATTTTTGGGGTATGACAACTGACTCTATTTAATCAGCTTCAAACTGATATGATGATGACGGTGAGTCTTTATCTTCTCGGGGAGGAGATGATTAAATATAGAGAGTGACCCTAATTTTAACCACATGGTTAATAGACTCTGGGGATGAGCAAGGATTGAACAACCCTTGACGCTCTGTTGGTATCCAAACCAACCACTGATGGAACCCTGGTGCTACCCTGTGGATTAATTTCAGCCCATCCGGGTGAACCTTGCATACAATTCCTACGATCTTCCGATCATTTTACTAAAATCGGGTAGGACTCTGACGATTCTCTAGTTGTTGTTTGATAAAACCCTGGCAGAACCCCTTTGATCATTTTTAACCCCTTCGAGCAGAACTTGCATACAATTCCTCTGATAATCCGATCATTTTACCGAAATTGGGTAGGACTCTGACGATCCTCCGGTGATTGCAATTCCTATGATCAACCGATCATTTGGAATCTTGGTAGGAATTTGACGATCCTTTGGTTATTGCAATTCCTATGATCAACAATCATTTGGAATCTTGGTAGGAATCTGGCGATCCTCCGGTCATTGCAATCCCTATGATCATCCGAACATTTTGGAATTTTGGTAGGACTCTGACGATCCTCCGGTCGTTGTTTGATAAAACCCTAGTAGCACCCCTGATGAAACCCCTGATAAAACCCTTGATGAAACCCCTGATAAAACCCCTGATGAAACACCTGATGAAACCCCTAATAAAACCCCTAATAAAACCCCTGATGAAACCATTGATGAAACCCATGATGAAACCCCTGATGAAACTCCTGATAAAACCCTTGAATTATACTCCTAACAAAATCCTTTATAGTCCTGTTGAAACCCTTGATGAAACTCTTAGATTATTTTGATGGAACTCATCCTGTATGAGGGATATGTTACTAAGCTGGGGATGTGAGAGGTGAAAACTTGCTCACTGGTTGGTATCGATCATTCAGGATGACCTGCTACTGAATAGATTCTCTTGAAGAGTCACAGTGAATGAGCTTGCTGGGGAAGTCCTTTATTTAAACGGCGTTTGGGGGAGTGTTACTTAATGGGGAAGGCCAATAAGCATCCCTACTTGGGAATTGTACTGGTATAACTAGGGATTAAACCTCTAAGAGTGGTTATAAATTCTATGTTATGTATGCATGTTTGGAATTGATGTATATGTTTATGCATAATGTATTATTTGGGCTGACGCCTCTTTTATGATATGTTCATGGAATGCATGAAACTATGTGAATCAGTGTTTTTGTGACATTCCGACTCTTTGACCTTTGAGACTTGGATGTGTTCATGGATTGGGCCATGATGGTTGAAATGATTTTGGACGAGGCCATAGATGATGGAAAATATTCTGGATGAACCAGAGGTGATTGAATTGTTTATGGACAGGGCCAAGATAGTGGAGTCATCTGGACGGGGCTAGGATAATGGAAGACATCTGGATGAGGCCAGAGAATGGAATTTTAAAAGTGGTGTCTTAACCAAGATCAGGAAATTGTAAAAGGTGTCTAAACCAGGTGATTAACAAGGCAACAAAGGGTAGAAGATTGCCTAAACAAGGCAACATTGAAATAAATTGTCGATACCAAGGGATTAACAAGGCATAATGGATAACGTTTACATAAACCATGGGATTAACAAGGTAAAAATGAAAGAAGTGCCCATACCTAAGGATTAACAAGGAAACATGGGAATAAATTGCCTATACCAAAGGATTAATAAGGCAGAATGGATAACGTTTACCTAAACCAAGGGATTAACAAGGTAAACATGAAAGAAGTTTCCTATACCAAGGGATTAACAAGGCAACATGGAAATAAACTGCCTATACCAAGGGATTATTAACAAGGAAGAATGAAAGAGTTTACCTAAATCAAGGGATTAACAAGGTAAACATGAAAGAGTTGATGGGGATGTGCGAGGCTTGTTACGATTAAGTTGATGAAAAAATGTGTAAGGCTTCTTACGCTTAAGTATTTTTTCAATGCATGAAGTGTGATAATCGATGAATGCAATGTGTTGATCTTGGACTGTGCCATTGAAGATTTGGCCTTTTGCCTATAGGTTTGGATTCCAAGAAAGTTTGGGCTTTGGATTGTAGTTGTTGGGTGCCAAGCAAGGTTGGGCTTTTGGAGGTAAATGCCAAGTAAGATTAGGCTTTTGTGTATGTTTGGACTCGTACTATAGGACTATGCATAGTGAAGCGACTTGACCAATGCATGAGGATGACTCATGTGATGATTTGAATTCTTTAACAAGTGCCCCTCCGGGGTGGGTAGAGGGTGGTTATGACTTTGAGAGGTTTCATGTGTAACCAAGCCATTTGTCAAAAGGTGGTAGGGTATAACTTCCCGATACTCGTTTCGAACTTGAAGATTGCTGATATAAGGCAAAGCTTGTATGTGAATATGGAAAGTATTGAGAGGGCTTGCCCCTGCAGTATCCTATGGTTGCCTCAGTCTGTAGGGTCTTTGAAGAGATTCGCCTCAGTATAGGTTTTGAAACAACTTTTCCATACATGAACTTAAGACATCCTGCCATTGTATGAGCCTTGGAGTCCTCGACTAATCGACTCTTGGAATGATCTGCCCCTAATAAAATGTTTTTTGAAAGGGTTTATTTTGATCAAACCTTGCAGCAGTCTGCCCCCGATTGATTGTGCTTCAGAGGGTATTCCCCTTGATTGATTGATTTTTGAAGTATTTTACTGAAAAAAGAACTTAGATCTCATCATGCTTTGATACGACCTTGTGATGAACTACCGCAGTATTTGAATCTTCGAAAAGTATGCCCCTGATTAGATGACTTTGGAGTGATTGGCCTCACTGTGCCCTTGAGTTGGTATACCCCAGTATGAAAGTCTCGAAAGAATCTTCCCATGATCATTAGGGTCATGGAGGTGAGTCAACATCAGTGGGTAAACTCTTGGGATGTTTTTCCCCTAGTAAATAAGATCTTGATATGGTGTGCCCTTGATAATAAGGATTTTCCCCCTAATTGGAAGGATCCTTAAGTAGCTTGCCCCTAGTCAAGAATGTCTTGAAGTGGTGCGCCCCTGATTAGACCTCTGTTGTTATTTCCTTGGTGCTAAGTATTGATTTGCGAGAAAAATGTTCCTTTTGAAAAGTAATTCTTACGCCATGCTCATGCAAGTTTTTAAAATCGAAAATTGTTATGGAAAACATATATGGTGTATACAGATGATATTTGGCCATGAGATTGACACAAATGGTGTATATCGAGTTTGGGGTGAGTTTTTCAGTGGGTTTTTTCTTGAATAAAACCACTAGGATTTTGTCCTCCAAGATCATTTGGATTTGGGGGGGTTTTGGGGACAAATATTTGCTTCATAGATTCAGCCGAGTGAAGGTGATTAAAGAACGACGGGTCCGTTCAATCTAGTAGCATTAATCGGAGGATTATGCAAGAAAGATTTGGTATCGAACTGTGTGTGATTGAAATCAGTCAAGCGAAGGTGATTAAACACCGAAGAGTTCATTCAATCTAGTAGCGGTAAACAAAGGTTTATTCAACATGTTCGAGGCACTTGATTCGAGTTGAATAAAGGGGAGAGAAGACATAATATCTACATCAACGAGGATTCTTGAGTGTGTGGTATCTGAGGCTTCTCTTGTAAAAACATTTGAAACAAGATAACCCATACCACAATTCTAGTTTTAGAATTGGCGGCTGACGTACCCGAAGCGAGGACGAAAGGGGAACTGCCTAAACAAATTCGGTGTTGTTCTCTCTTTCCCTATCTCTTTAATTTTTGAACTGTTTACGTTTGTGCATAATCAATTGATCGATAAAATTCTGTTATAGTGTAGTGCTGAAAATCTGGTTTGAAAACACTTTACAATCACTTTGATTTTATTTGGAAAAATTCTGCACTACATTTACATAGAAGTTATTACTTGGGGTGTTTTGCACACCAAGTGTTCGATAAATTGATCGCTCACAAACTGTTTCTGAATTTGTCAATTTGACTTATTTTTAATTAGTCATTGGAAACTACACAACATTAAGTGAAGTCAAGTATATTGATTAATAATCAAATTTGAGATTCGATTTCTCATTAAGCCTATCATTCTGTTTGGCTTACGCATATCCGGTCTTTTCGGTAACGGTTCGTTTAGACGACATAGTTCCTCGGCCGCTTCCGCAAACATTTTTAAAATCAATTTTTAAGCGCTGACTCTCCTTTAAAAAGTAGTGATCTATTCAACCCCCCCTTATAGATCATTTGTCGTTGTCTAACAAGTGGTATCAGATCCTGGTTCACCTAGTGCTTCGCATATAACTTTTTAGAAAATGGCAAACGAACCAAAATGGGCTTACAATAGAGCACCCGTTTTTAACGGTGAAAACTATAGTTACTGGAATGATTGCATGCGTGTGCATATCAATTCTATTGATAGAAAGTTATGGAGCGTTATACAAATGGTCCCATGGAAATTACCATGACCAATGCGAATAACGTTGTTGTGCCTAAGCCGGGAGCACAATGGAATGAAGAAGATGAGAAAAAGTATAACTATGATTGGAAAGCTAGAAATATTATGATATCCTCTTTGGGTGTTGATGAGTATTATAAAGTTTCACATTGTACGACTGCAAAAGCTACGTGGAACGCATTGCAAGTTGCCCATGAGGGAACTAATGACGTCAAACTAGCACGAATCAATACTTTGACTCAAGAGTTTGACCTCTTTCCCATGAAGCAAGGGGAAACCATTGCCGACATGCAAAAGAGGTTTACTCATTTAATCAATATACTAAATTCAATTGGTAGGCCAGTTTCCAATGACGTTGCTACTAATAAAATCTTGAGGTGTCTTACTATAAAATGGCAACCAAAGGTCACAGCCATAAAGGAAGTCAATGACCTCATGACGTTAGACATCACAACTTTATTTGGGAAGCTCGAGGAACATGAGCAAGTGCTCATTAGTCTTGACCTATTTGAGAAAAGAGAAAAGAAAGAAAAGACCAAGACTAAAGATGCGGAAAAGAAGTCAATAGCTTTAAAGGCTTCTAGTTCAAAGTCCTCCGCAAATGAGCCAAGTGAAAGTGAATCTAGCAATGACGATGAAGAAGATTCGAATGAGGATATGAGACTGTTTGTGAGGCGATACAATCGCTATATAAAGAAAAATGGTATTCAACATTCGGAAAAGAACCTCGTCAACTTTAGAAGACAAACAAGGTCTTCCAAGAATAAAGGGAAAAAGAGTGGAAAAACTAAAGGTTCTTGCTATAATTATGGAAAAGTCGGCCATTATAATCCAGATTGTCCATTGTTGAAGAAGGACAAAGGAAAGGAAAAGAGTTGTCCACAAACGAAACAAGGTAAACCTAGAAGAGCCTATATTGCTTAGGAAAGCGATAGTGAATCATCTAGTGAAGAGAGTTCAAGTGACGAAGAAGAGTCTGTTAACCTTTGCCTTTCCGCTCATCAAAGTAAAAAGAATAAAAAAGATAAGACATGCTAAATATGATAACTCTAATAAAATGTCTCATTCTGAATTACAACATGCTTTTGATACTTTACACCATGAGGCTAAGGAAGCCTTTAAACGTTTAGCTTCAAACAAATTTTTTTTCCTCATTTGGAGCAAAAGATCTCCGATTCCGAAAAGGAATTAGAGGCTCTCAAAAAGTATATGGTGGAAGTAACAAAGGTAGATGTTGAGGAAGACAAGAGTAAATGGTTAAATTTTGGTTGTGATACTTGTCATATTTGGCAAAAAGAGGTTAGAACTCTTAAAGCCAAACTTGATAAGGCTCTAGAACCAAAGGTCACTTTTGCCATTGATAGATCACATTTTAAGAAAAGCATGGTTAATCCATATCAAAAATACACTTATGTGATTCGAGATCAATCTAACAAAAGTGATTCTCATGTTAACCTTACTTGCTTGTATTGTTGTAAAAGGGGTCATACAATTGCAAAATGCCGCTTTAGGAGGTTTTAGTTCCTAATGGTGTTTATCAATGGTTGCCCAAATGCAATCCTGTTTTCACTCACAACCAAGGACCCAATAAGAATTGGGTACCTATTTCCCTTGATTGATTGTGTAGGTACAACGTCTTGAGACCACAGAAAGAAGATGGGTTCTTGATAGTGGATGCTCAAGACACATGACGGGAGACATTTCTCTTTTCGTTGACTTTGTGGCAAAGAAAAAAGAATTTTTGACCTATAGAGACAACAATAAAGGGGAAATGCATGGCAAAGGTAGTGTAGGTAATCCCTCTTCTACTACTATCTCAGACGTGCTACTAGTTGAGGGCCTTAAACACAACCTAATTAGAATTAGTCAATTATGTGACAAGGATTATAAAGTCTCATTTTCAAAAGATTGATGCATAATTGAAAATAATGATAAAAAGGAGGATGTGTTTAAAGGCCTGAGGGTTAATAAAGTCTATATGCTAGACTTGAGTGAGGTATCGTTGAGTAGCGACAAATGTCTAGTCACCATGAGTGAAGATTCATGTGTATGGCATGGGCGTTTGGCGCATGTGAATTTTGATTTGCTTAATAAAATAGTTTCAAAGGACCTAGTAGTCGGCTTACCCAAAATCAAGTTTTCAAAGGATCAATTATATGATGCGTGCCAAATGGGGAAGCAAACAAGGATCTCGTTTAAGTCTAAAAGCATTGTTTCAACCAGGAGACCCCTTGAACTCCTCCATATAGACCTCTTTGGACCATCTAGGATTAAGAGCTTAGGTGGTAACTACTACGGTTTTGTGATTGTCGATGACTATTCTAGGTTTTGTTGGACTATTTTCTTAGCAAGCAAAAGCGATACTTTTTCGGCTTTTGAGAAGTTTGACAAGCTCTCTCAAAACAAATTGAACACAAACATTGTAACAATTCGAAGTGACCATGGAGGTGAGTTCGAAAATTATCTTTTTGAAGAATTTTGTGATAGGCATGGGATTGATCATAATTTTTCCGCACCACGTACCCCTAAAAAACGGGGTTGTGGAACGTAAAAATAGAATTTTGGAAGAATTTGGAAAGACTATGATCAATGAGAGTGGCCTTCGAAAATACTTTTGGGTCGATGTCATTAGTACGACTTGTTACGTTTTGAATAGGGCGATCATCCGTCCTATTCTAAACAAAACACCATATGAGCTTTTGAAAGGGAGGAAACCTGATGTATCTCACCTTCACGTTTTCTATTGCAAGTGTTTAATGTTGAATAATGGTAAAGAGACACTTGGTAAGTTTGATTCTAAAGCCGACAAATGTATCTTTCCTGGATACTCTCAGTCTAGTAAGGCATATAGGATATACAATAAGAGGTTACTTACTGTTGAGGAGTCTGTACACATTACTTTTGGTGAGTCTTATTTGAAAAAAGTCAGAAAAGGTACTTCTTTTCATGGTGCAGGTGTATCTTCAGAAGACATACTCAAGGACACTAATAAAGTGACTGGTCAACCTGAAGCAGTGCATATTGAGGAGGAAAAGGATCACCATCCTAAGAAGATTGATGAGGATCATCCGACTAACAACGATGACCTTCCTCCAGGTTGGAAGTCTTCTAAAGACCATCCCATCAACAACATACTCGGTGATATCTCAAAGGGAGTAACCACGAGATCCAAGCTAAGTAACTTCTGTTACCACTTCGCTTTCGTCTCACAAGTTGAGCCTAAAAACTCAAAAGAGGCCTTACTCGATGAACATTGGATTTTATCAATGCAAGAGGAGTTAAATAAATTTAAAAGAAATGAGGTTTGAGACCTTGACCCTCCTCCGTGAGGCCATCGAGTAATCGGCACAAGATGGGTGTTTAGGAACAAGCTCGACGAAAGTTGAGTTATAACTAAAAATAAAGTGTGCTTAGTTACGCAAGGGTATAACCAAGAGGAAGGCATAGACTATGAGGAAACTTATGCGCCTGTTTCTCGACTCGAGGATATACACATGTTGCTAGCTTACGCATGTACTAAAAACTTCAAATTATTTCAAATGGATGTAAAAAGTGCTTTTCTGAACTGTTATATTAATGAAGAGGTTTATGTAGCCCAACCTCCTAGTTTTGAATCCCATGAGTATCCTAATCATGTTTATAAGCTCAAACGCGCTTTGTACGGTCTCAAGCAAGCCCCTAAGGCTTGGTATGAGCGTCTTAGAATATTTCTACTAGATAAAGGGTACTCTAGAGGGAAGGTTGACACAACCCTCTTCATTAAACGTCAAGCAAAACACCAAATTTTGGTACAAGTATATGTAGACGATATAATATTTGGTTCTACTAAAATGAATATGGTTAAGGAGTCTTCTAGGTTTATGCAGGGAGAGTTTGAGACGAGCATGATGGGGGAGCTAAACTATTTCCTCGGATTTCAAATCAAGCAACTTGAAGAAGGGACGTTCGTGAGCCAGACGAAGTATTGTCTTGAGCTACTTAAGCGCTTCGACATGGCTAACTCGAAAGTAATCGACACTCCAATGCCTACTTGTGTTAACTTGAGTTGAGATGAGAATGGTAAGGATGTAGATGTGAAGAAATATAGAGGTATGATTAGTTCTCTCCTCTATCTTACCGCATCCTAACTAGATATCATGTTTAGTGTCTGTATGTGTGCTAGGTACCAATTATGTCCTAAGGAATCACACTTAAAAGTTGTGAAGCGCATACTTAGATACCTATGTGGTACTCCAAAGTATGGGCTTTGGTATTCCAAGGGAAGTGATTGCTCTTTGGTTGGCTATTCCGATTCCGACTTTGCCGGTTGAAAATTGGATAGGAAAAACACGAGTGGCAATTATCATTTTTTCTCAAATTCCTTAGTGAGTTGGCATAGCAAAAAGTAATTTTCTGTTGCTTTGTCAATAGCCGAGGCGGAATACGTTGCAGCCGGTAGTTGTTGTGCTCAAGTCTTGTGACTTTAGCAATAATTACTCGACTTCAATGTTAAACCTGGACGTATTCCCATATTGTGTGACAATACAAGCGCCATTAATTTAACCAAAAACCCGGGTACTACATTCACGCACCAAACATATTGAAATACACCATCATTTCCTTAGGGATCATGTAGAGAAAGGTTATGTTGTGTTTGGGCATGTTGATTCTAAGAATCAACTTGCAGATATTTTCACAAAACCACTTGCAACAAAGCCTTTCTTTAACATCTGTAGGGAGCTTGGTGTTCTCGATATCTCGGATCGTGTCTAAATATGTATGATTGCATGCTCTATATCTATGCTTGTCTGTATTTTTCTTTGATTAACAATATTTAGAAGATCAAGCTATATGTTAGGGCATCTATCATCAATCTTCATCAGAGGTAATATCGTTCCTCTCTAGTTAACAAATCTTGATCAATTATATATGTAAGAAATTGTGCCAAAATGTGTGTTGTATTGATGTTTATTCCATGGTTTGGATGTAATTTTAATTCATTTATGTTTGGAATATGTGTGGCTTGCTATTTATTGTTAATTTTTGTATATATGACTCAAAAAGTGCATTTTTACATGTTTAGACTGCACGAGTCGACCAAAATAGAGCATGGGTCGACTAGTGATTTTCATGATTTCTTGCATTTTGACTCGGGTGCGCACAAGCCAGCCCTTGGGTCGACTCAAACATTAAAAATTTTGAATTTGTTTTTTTCTGCTTAGTATGCGTCGACACATGACTAGTCCGATCGACGCGTCGCTGAAACGTGCTGAAAATTTTTTCTTGAAAAACACGCACTTCTTCATTGTGTTTGGGAATTTTGACCCATTAATTTTCAGTTACACTTTCAAAGCATTATCATTATCATCATATGCATCTAGACACTATTCCTCATTCTTCTCCTATCCTTCAACTCTCTACAAAACCCCATAAACCCATTTCAAAAGATCATCAAAAATCAAAACTTTCAACAGTTACAAGAATTCAAGAGGTTCTCTCATCATCAAATCAAATTCGTGTACTGTTCATCATCTTCAACAATTGTGTTCTCATGGCTTCCACAAGAATCACAGGGAAAATAACTACAAGGGATTTAACCTCTAGGGCTGGTACTTCTCAACCCAGGTCAAATGTTTCGGTAACCGCTCTTTCTTTGTTATCTGATGATTTGGCTGATACTTACAATAAGAACTTTGGTAAATAATCGGTTGTTAAGCAATTTGCATATTATCCCTTAAGAGCTAAGTGCATGCACCTTGATGATATTATTGAATTGCTTGATGTTCAAGAGTTTGATACGTTTTTGGAATGTGACACAAAGTACAATGAAGAGTTGGTCAAGCTATTTTATACAGGTATTCATGATAAGTTTGACGGTTTTGAGTTTAACTGTGAGATAGGTGGTATAACTTACTCAGTCAATGAAAATTTCTGGAAATATTTGTTTGACTTGGATGCACAATCGACCACTTATCCTAAGGTTACCGATACCCACCGTGTTGATGGATATGAGTTCAAAACCGCTATAAATTCTATGCTAAAGAATCCTTATACTGACAATATTGTAGCTAACGATTTATTTCCCAAGACTATTACTATCAGGCGTTTAAAGCCTATTGATAGGGTCTTACAATGGATCGTATCCCATATTCTCTGTCCCAAGAAGGGAGGATATTCTCAGGTTGACCAGGCTAAGGTCCATTTGGTCTATCTGCTGAAGAACAAGATACAAATTAATTGGCCTCGCTACATTGCGAGTAGGATTTTTCTCTCCGGGAGTCTGGTAGAGGTACATCCTTGTGTTATGCTTCTTGTATTCAAATCATTCTTAATAAGGCTGAAGTTGTGGTTGAAGGTATTCCATATGCGTCTGTGACATTTGATAAAAAATTCAGTCATAAAAAACTAACAATGATGGGTTACTTTTGGGATGATCAAGAACTATTGTATAGGTTTCAGAGGAGAGCTTCGTGCTCAAGGGTTCAATATGCTTATGAGGATGAAGACGAAGATGAAGATGAAGAAGATGAAGAAGAAGCACCTAATGAAATACAAACTTACGATCATGATGCTGAACAGGATAACACTGAGTGGTTGGGTCACTCACCTGCTCAAGATCCTTATGCAAATCAGGGATGGGGTGAGTGGCAACACACTGGATGGACATCTCTAGATTCATCCTATATGCCTCCAACAAATGATTCGTATTAGCAAGAGTCATACTACATTCCTCCTTCTCCACTGCAACCTCAACACAATAATGATGATGTTCTAGAGATGTTCAGAACCATGCAGCTCCAACAGCAAAACTTTGTGACTGCTCAAGAAGAAAGGCACACTGCTCTCACTAATCATCTACAAGCTCAAAATTAGAACTTCAACTTATTGGCCTCCACAGTGATAACAAGATTTGACAATTTGGCTGCAATCGTTGAGAGTCAGAATCGTGCTCTGACCAACAGTTTTAACACTCTCAACCGGGCTGTATTGGAACTCACAGAACGATTGGATGAACAACCACCTCCACCACCTCTAGATTACTACTTCAGAGGAAGGGGCCATCTATATAGGGGGAGGAGACCTTGAGGATTAAGCTGTTTAGTTATAGTGCATTTCATATTTTGTTTTGTTTGCATATCATGTTATGTTTTGGTTTCCTTTGTATGTCTTATGACTTGAAGTTTATTGGAATATTATGGTTATGTAATGCAATTTAAGTTTCTTTATATGCTTCTTGTCTTATTTATCCATATAATTTCTGCATTAACATCATTTTATGTGGATGCTTGTTAATGTGTCTTGGTTGCAAATTATATGAGTGTGTTCATATGTATATATCATTTTATTCTTTAACCTTGTATTTCTCTCTTTTTGATGTTGTGAAAGGGGGAGAAGGGTATATGCTATGCCTGCAAAAAGCAGCACTTCATTTCATAAAAGATTGATCAGATTGTATTTCGGAAGAATGCACAAAGTCATGGGGAGGATGAGTCTCAAATTACTCGACAAGCTGAAGATTTTTTTCCATCATAAAAAAGGGTGAGTATGTGAGGGCAAGGAGTCTTAACACTCAGTGTTTATTTTAATGACTTCAAAACATGTACTAGCTCGTAGTGTGTAATTTGGACGGTATCATTGCATCATAGTTGGCATTTATACTTCACTATACATAAATATCCGATAATCATGTGTCTATACATATAGGAAGAGTCTCATATATCTCTTGCGTGTGCTTGATCATGTTGAGAGTCATAGGAATGCATAAACATACCCTAGGTGGAATAAACTATGGTAAAAAAGCAATTTTTGTGAGTTTTTGGTGTTTGAGTCGACCCAAACCCTGCTTTGGTCGACTCATGGAAACTTGATTTTCAGTCTTTTTTTCATGGGTCTGCTCGCGTCGACCCTCGGGTCGACTCATACTGATGACATTTGTATTTGCATTTTTTACCAGGCTTGCGTCGACGCATGACCCTATCACTACTACGAAAACCCCATTTAACGACGCCAGCTTTACCACAGTTTCCTATCCCACCGTTGTAACATGATTAAATATTTATAACGCCATATTTAACGACGGTTGTATTACATAACCGTTGTAATACAAGCTTCAATTCCCAGCTCTATATTTTTTTCTCCATATTTTTACATTTTAACACGCTTGTATTAGAAGACCATTGTACTACATGTATCACACTTCGATTCACAGCAATGTATTCTTTAGTATTTTTAAGTGCAATAGAGTATATATATAACTTTAAAAATAAAACTGTAAGAGATGAACATATATAGACATAATTTTATTTTAATATTCTATTGATAGTACATTGATAAACATATTACATATCAAGATCATTGTCAGAGCCCATAGCATAAAATGCATCTTTATAATCTAGACATCTCTCCTCACTCCCCTCATCGGAATCATAATATACAGGCCTCCTTTTCTTCTTTATCTTCTTCTTCGTTGGATTCTTCTTCTTCTTCTTCTTCTTCTTATCCTTCCTTACCCTTAAGGCATCCCTGAAGTTGGCAGTTGCTGGTTGGACGACCTCCTGGATTGGCGCCTGACGTTCCTATTTGAGGTTTCTAGGATTTTTATTTGTTGAACTCATTGTTACGAAGAATATATTATTTAGATATGTAAAATTGTCTATTTATAGATGAGGTTGAAGATGAAAAGACTAATAGTTTAATGCTTGTAATGATGATAACTTGTAAACTGTTCATATTCTGGAACTATATTTTCTTGTAAATCGTTCATATGTTGGGAAGTGCAACGGTTAATAATATCACGACGGTTATAAGTAATGACTGTAGCGATATCACTTATAATCCAGGCGTAACTTTAGGAAAATGTTGTTGCCTGGTGTTGAACCTTGTACCACATATAAGGGGTATCGCTACGGTTATTATAACTAACCGTTGTGATATTATTAAATTAATATATAATCTATTATAACGGTTATTTAAGAAAACCGTTGTGAAACATTTACCTATATAAGGGAATTAACTTTCCCTTTTTGACAGTCGCGCCGTTTCCTTCACAGCGAAACCCTAGCAGCCAAACTTCATCTTTTTTTAGAATCTGCGAAAAGAAATTCAAGAAGTATGAAGCTTTTGATTTAAGCTTTTTCCTCCTTGAATTTCTTCTTGCAGAGTCTAAAACTAGATGAACATGGTGATGATGCTGGCGTAGCAAGCGTAATGTACATAATGTTTATAGAAAATAAGGTATTCTTCCACTTCAATCTTTTTGTTAGATAGTACTCATTATCTCGTTTGCTTCATGATGTTTTTGTTGATTGTTCTCTTTTTGCGCAGATTCGACTTCAATGCTTCACAAGCAAGGTGAACTTCATTGTTATGGTACAGTCCCACTTCTTAGCGTTTTCTTTCAACTTTTGCTTGTTTTGTTTTGAATACTAACTAATTTTCTTCATTGCTTCCCACTTCTCAGGGTTTGTTTCTAATTTTGCTTGTTTTGTTTTGAATAATAACTGATTTTCTTCATTGCTTTCCCACTTCTTAGGTTTGTTTCACATGGTGATGATGATGGTGGTACATATATATATATATGAATTCATTCTAATAAGGTACATATATATGAATTCATTCTGATATTGTACATATGAAATTTAGTTTATTATTCTGATATTGTACATATGAAATTTAGTTTATTATTCTGATATTGTACATATGAAATTTAGTTTATTATTCTGATATTGTACATATGAAATTTAGTTTATCATTCTGATATTGTACATATGAAATTTAGTTTATTATATACTATGTATATTGTTTGTTTTACTATCCTTTTAATAAAAATGCAATCTGTTAAATTGGTATCGAAACTTATAATCTGAAAATTAAGATGTATTTGAAAACCAACCATTATCATGTCAATGTTTTTCGAATTGCATCCATTTCATTCAGCACATTGAATGTTCCTTAACACATAAATACGATTCAACGGCCTGATTCCTTCTACACATCGATATCTTTTATATTATATAGTTTACCTATTCATCGCCAAAAATCATCGTGGTTTTTATGATCATGATTGTTATGATGATAAAATCGCGATGATTTTGGGCGATGGAGAGGTAAACTATATAATTAAAAATATCGATGAGTAGAGTGAATCAGACCATTGAATCGTATATTATGTGTTAAGGAACATAAAATGTGCGGAATGAAATGGATGCAATTCGAAAAACAGTGGTGTGTTTAAGTTGGTTTTCAAGAATATTTTATTTTTCAGATTATATATTTCCTTACCAATTTAATGATTGTAATTCTTTAACTAGGTGTATGGTAAAACAAGCAATATACATTTGTATATAATAAACTAAGGGTACATGTAACAACGGTTGAAACTAATATCTGTTGTGATTGATAATATATTTCACAACAGTTGAAACTAATATCCGTTGTGATTACTAATATATTTCACAACGGTTGATACAACTAACCGTTGCAATATATAGCGCGTTTTCCAGAATACAAGAACGGTTTTCAGACCGTTGTAGAAACATCGAAGATACAACAACAATCTACATTACAACGCCTTCGCCTGCGTCATTATATGTCATTCCCAACTGTTGTTAAATGGGTTTTTCGTAGTAGTGTATTGCGGTTGACGCATAGCTTCCAAAATTGCATAGTTTGCTCACGGGTCTGCTCAGGTCGACCCTCACTATTCTTTGGTCGACCGTTCGCTAAAATTCTGTCATTTTTCTGATCTCTCTCAATTTCAAAATGCTGTTATTTTTGTTAGTTGGTCATAGGATCATATATATACATTGTACCTCATTTTTCTAACACTACCAAGAAAAAGTGAAAGATATACACTGAATTTTTCTCTCATCGTCTTCATCCTCATTCTTGCATTATCTCAACAATTTTACATAACAATTTTTGTTGATCTCTTGCATCATTGAGGTGATAACATCCAAACGTAGGATTGTATATCGAGTTTGGGGTGAGTTTTTCAGTGGGGTTTTTCCTGAATAAAACCACTAGGGTTTTATCTTCCAAGATTATTTGTATTTGGGGGTTTTTGGGACAAATATTTGCTTCATAGATTCAGCTGAGTGAAGGTGATTGGAGAATGGCGGGTTCGTTCAATCTAGTAGCATTAATCGGAGGATTATGCAAGAAAGATTTGGGATCGAACTGTGTGTGATTGAAATCAACCGAGCGAAGGTGATTGAAGACCGAAGAGTTCATTCAATCTAGTAGCGATAAACGGAGGTTTATTCAATACGTTTGAGGCACTTGATTTGATTTGAATCAAGGGGAGAGAAGACATAGTATAAACATCAATGAGGATTCTTGAGTGTGTGGTATCTAAGGCTTCTCTTGTAGAAACATTTGCAACAAGATAATACATATCTCAATTCTAGTTTTAGAATTGGGGGAAGACGTACCCGAAGAAAGGACGAAAGGGGAACTGCCTAAAAAAATTCGGTGTTGTTCTCTCTTTCCCTATCTCTTTAATTTTTGAACTGTTTACATTTGTGTATAATCAATTGATCGATAAAATTATGTTATAGTGTAGTGCTGACAATCTGGTTTGAAAACACTTTACAATCACTTTTATTGTATTTGGAAAGATTCTACACAACATTTACATAGAAGTTATCACTTGGGGTGTTTTGCACACCAAGTGTTCGATAAATTGATTGCTCACAAACTGTTTCTGAATTTGTCAATTTGACTTATTTTTAATTAGTCATTGGAAACTACACAACATTAAGTGAAGTCAAGTATATTGATTAATAATCAAATTTGAGATTCGATTTCTCATTGAGCCTATCATTTCGTTTGGCTTACGCATATCCGGTGTTTTCGGTAACGGTTCATTTAGATGATATAGTTCCTCGGACGCTTCCGCAAACATTTTTAAAATCAATTTTTAAGCGCCGACTCTCCTTTAAAAAGTAGTGATCTATTCAACCCCCCTTCTAGATCAATTGCCATCATCTAACAGTGATTGCAATGTTAGCTATTATGAGCTTTTATATTTTTACCACTTCCACGATGTTAGATGATGTGCACGAGGAAAAGGATGTGCTTAAACCTCTTGCTTGGAAAGATTGATTCTCTTGAGATTAGAATGCATCATTGAATTAATTGAAAACTACCCTGCCCTTGGTTAAGATTAAGGTTTCTTTTTATAAATGTAAAAAGAAACACCGACTTTTGGCTTGAGGGGGTTGACTACGGATTATCTCCTTATTACTCCAATGTTAGAGAAGTAAAACAATGCCTTACATAGTCAGCCAGATCTTACTATTAAAAGCATAGTCAGCAAATTCAGTTATTTTATTTACATTATTCTTCTCCTAAGTTTGTTAAGAGGTAAAAAGTGAAATGGAAAACTTTGATTTCTTAGCAAGTGATGGCATAGAAGAGAGTGTAAACAAATGGATAGATTCCAAAAATATGCATGTTCGTTTTATTAAAATTATTTCTCAAAGAGTACAATTTTTAAATACAAACAATACTTTGCAAAAAAGAAATTACAATTGGAAATGATAAAGTCTATTGATCCCAGAGGTGAGCTTCCTTATCGATCCACCGACTTTAGGAGGCGCTTCTTGAAGTTATTGCACTTGTAAAGATAAGAGGTGATTGTTCACCAATGGGACTCCTCTTTTAAAAGTCAACTGCAAGTCTATCAGGTCTTGAAATTTTTATTCATATCGGACGTTCTCGTCATAACTTGCAGGATGTGGACGAGGAGAAGGATCGAGTGATTGTAGCTTCACTAGGGAACTTATGAGTAAGTCCTGAGACATTGTATATGATATAATTTACTTCCAAGCTTCCTTTGTTGTGATTAATGAAGCGCATGAGGATACAACTGGAAATTTTGGTGTAGAGACATCATCTAGGGTTGATGTATTTGAAGCATTGGGTAGGCCTGTGGCTGGCATGTCGAAGGGTTACCCTCTCTATTCCATGGTACTTTCCCCTCTTGAGTCCCTCCATAGTTTCTTGGGACATGTGGCAGGTTTGTTTGTGATTATTAGGAAGACTTCTAGCTAAATAGTTGGAGGAAGGTCGAAAGCGGAAAGGGTATGCAAATGTACGTGTATGTATGCAAATGCATACAAATGCATTGGCATGCAAAAATACTTGTTCTTCATTTTATAGGTATGCTAAAAGTTTTTTTATGGAGATGAAATGCAATGCGGGGTTAGGATAAAGATAGACCTAAGGAAACCCAAACAGGTTTAGGATAGTGATGGACAAAAGGAAACCCTTAAGGGTTTTTGGATAGTGATGGACATATAACCCACATATGGGTTTAAGAATAATGTCGAGTATAAGGACACCTTGTTTAAGAAGGCTCCTTATAGATAGGGATAATGATCGGCATGGGAAACCCAAACGGGTTTAGGGATATGTAAGGTAATATGCAAGCATGACCTAGCTAAGGGAGTATCCTTATGATAGACTAGCTCTAGGAATAGACTACCCACTAAGATTTTATTTGGATGTCTTTAGAACAAACCCAAGGTCATGGACCCTAGGTGAAACTTCTTCATGATAGGGCATAGCCCTCCCATGATAAAATTTCAACAGGGTCTCCCATAGGGAGCCTTCGTATAAACAAAGTCTCACATTCGAGATCTAGAAGAGATCCCTAGAATCATGGATCAAGCTCAAAGTTTCATCATGAAAAAGTGTTATCCAACTCATGACAAACTCTTTGAACTGATTTACTCTTGACGAAAACGTCATTAAAGACCCCATGGGATAAGAATTCACAGTGGCCAAAACAGGACGACCCTTTACTTAACTTATAATTTTTCCTCGAGTTTGGGTTTTAGATTCACACATATGAAAATCCCAACCAATGATATGAATGCATACATATAAACTAAAAATAAATCAGGAAGAATAAAAATAACGAGGAAAAAGCAAATATATAATAAAAAGAAAGAATAAAAGCAGACAAACAAAGAAACACAAAATACACTAAAACTAGAGGTTATGATGGACTTTTTTTTAGGGAAGTAGGAGTCTCCACCAGAGTCGTCAGCTGTCGCAGCTGAAAATTTACAGATTCACCATCATCCTTTATTCGTTCCTGACGAACATGGAATTAATGATAAAACCTAACGTTAAATGGTGAGACACTAAGGTTCGGGAGACGGTTAAGTGAGAGAAAGGTACTAGACACCCCTTACTTCCATTGTATTCAGTGGGATCCTTCTCTAATTCTAGAGTTACTAGGCTTTCCTAAGGGAATGTTTGCTTACTTATTAATTAACTGCTTAATTTATTTACTTATAAAAGATTATTTCATTATTTAGGAAAATGTTTGATTAAAAAGAAGGACAAAGAAAATATTTTTGATTATTCTACTCGCTCAAGTTTTACAACTCTATGCCTACGTACCCTCAAATTTATTGAAGGATCAGAGCACCATAGTGTCGCTCCCGAGGATTTGCATCCATGGTACAAACGCGAAAGTGGCGCGGAAAACAGAGTCGCCAGCAATGTATATTTATCCCAAGAGAGGGAATGGAAACACTGCGTAAACCTGAAGGAAGGGAAAGAGCATGGTCTTGCGACCAAGAGAAACGGGTAAGGGAGTCGGTTACGCGAGGGGAAGGTGTTAGCACCCCACGCGTCCATCGTACTTGATGGGATCCACGCTTGTTGTCTCGATCAAAGGGTGTTGTCGTCTGGAGCTCCACTGCTACTGCAAAGGAAAGGAACGGGAACGGAAAGGAACGAAGAAAAGAAGAAGAAAAGAAAAGGAAGTGACTCGATAGGACATCGCTCATCCTACGCCTACGTATTCCCTCGGGCAATGGGAAAGTCAGAGTCAACGTAGTTCGGACACGAACTAAAGGGGGGAGTTGCTCGCCAAGACATCGCCGTCTTGTGCCTACGTATCCTCAATCGGACGAGAAAGAGGAAATCAGAGCAGTCGTAGTTTGACCTACGGGTCGGTGAAAAGATCTCGATCACACTGGGGCGAGAAAAAAAGGTTCGAACAATAAGTCTCGATCACACGGAGGCGAGAGACAACAGAGAGGGAAGTTAGTTATTAGTTTGCTCGCCGAGATATCGCATCTCGTGCCTACGTATCCTCAATCGGACGAGAGAGGAAGTCAGAGCGTCCGTAGTTCGTGGAACTACGGGAAAATGGGATCTCGATCACACTGAGGCGAGAGAAAAGGGGGAGACGCACGGAGGGTCTAAGGGAAATGAATCCTACATGTTATCACAAAGTGGCCCTAAGGTCAAGGTTAGGAGGGACGCCTACCTAATGTTATCATGCTTGGATTGAGAGCCTAATGTCTATCCTACTCCGAACTTAATAAGAAATTAAGTCGAACTAGGAGCCTAAAGGGAGCATGCGAATACAGTGTGATCAACAAGTAAACACCAGACAGCTCAATCACAAAGGAAAAATCAAATAAGAGGCAAGTTGAGTATTTAATCAGGGATTCATCAGAATAAGCATCATGGTCAACCAATTAATCAAAAATAACCAAGCTAGAATTAAAATGCTAATTAAAAAAAGAAAATTAAATGTTAGTCAACCATTAACCTAAAATTAGTATCTAAACCTAGTGTTAATTCAAATTAATTTCTAAAACCTAATATCTAACCAATCAAAAATAAAATTCAATTAAAAGGAATTAATCAAAACCACATTAAAAGTTAATTAAAATCCAAACCTAGAATTAATTTCTAATTAAAATCTAATTCTAAAATTATAAACTAATTAGAAAATTAAAACTAAAATTAAAAGGTTAATTAAAATTCTAAATCAAAATTAAAATCTAATTACCACTTATTAAAATATAATTCTAAAATTAAACTATTCTAATTATCCTAAATTACAATTAGCAAAACAATTAAGACAAAAACTGAAATTAACTAAACAAAGGGTGCAAACAGCAGAACTGGGAGTGTGAAAGGAAGCCAGGCGCTGGGCGAGTGGGCCTTGGCTTCAGGCCCAAAGATTCTGAACAAAGCCAAAGAAGGTGAGGTGAATTATACGGAGGTGTGGTTGGGATCCGTATGGGCTAAGGTTCTCAGGCCCAATATCTTTTTCTGTTTAGGGGTGGGGTGCGAGTGGCAAACAAGGGCGGTGTGGTGAAAGGAAAGCATGGGCTTAAGGCCCAATCCGGATAAATTCAGCTTACACAAGAAACCCTAATGATTCTCCTCATACGCCTCTCTCTCAGCTTTCAACTTCACTCTGCTGCAACTCTCACCCTCTCCTCTCCAGTTACGCCGGCGGCGGCTCCCTCGTCTCGTTTCTTCTTCATCCACCATGTTAACCTTCTTCTTAAAACAAAATGCCGACAATCTCTTCCCCCAAACAAACTTCTTCTTCTCCGAACACCTCTCTGCCATCTCCTTATACTCCTTTCTGCCACCGTCTATCGCCCTCTTCTCCCCTCATATTTTCTGATCAAAATTCTCGAAAGCCAATCCCTCTTCGCACACTCGGCTATCTTTTCTCCCTATCTTCGTCTCACACAACCTCAACGGTGACACACGCCCTAAATCTCTGTCAACTCCATCATGACGCCAACGCCATGAACCTCTCTGTCCGTTTCTGCAAATGAGATCGCAACCTTCCACTGAAAACTCGACTTCTGCTAACACTTATTCGAACAAAATGCATAAGATACAAGAGCATACCACAAGATTCACAGCATATTCAACATCAACAGAATGCAAGTAATTCGACAACACAACTTTATCAATAAACAAAATCAAAAGCACAATAAAGAGAAAGAGATTCAGAGTACCTATCGGAGTCACTCCGATGGCGCTTCAATCCGCGAATTCAGGTTTGCATACTCTTTCTCTCTTTCGATTTAATCCATTTTCCTCTCCTTCTGCTTCAATTTCTCCTTCTTTGATCTGGTTCGTGCGCGAGTCTTTGTGTGATGAAACTTGCGACGACACGGTTATCGTGATGCTGCGATGAATGATTCCTTGAATTTTGCTGTGAGTTGTTGAACCGTGATCCAGTTATTTTGAACTGCAGGCTTTGAATTGATTGTGTTAATCGACATATTATTGTGGCTTTGGAAGTAGAAGAATGAGGTTGATGAATTGGTATGGATTTTTGTTGTAATGTTCTTGCAGATCTGAGAAAATTGATGAAGATGGAGATTTGCAGTTGGTGATAGAATTGAAGATGAAAGAGAGAATTTGGTTTGTGTTTGTTAGAAAAGCTTGCGAGAGGAATTGAAGAAGGTTCAGTGATTATTCGATGATGATTCCTGCTTTTTGAATGGGAGCAGCAGCTTGCTTTATACCAGAATTCTTGGAGGGTAGAATAGGTTTTTGTATTGTGAAATTCTGTTAGAGGTGAGCTGGTCTTGTACGAGTAATGGTTGTGAGGTGCAAGAATCGTGGCTTTACATACGGTTTATGGTGTGGGTGCTTGGAATTTTGCAGCTGTATTAGTTTGTGGGTTGTACGTTTGGTTAGATGTGGGAAAGTTGTATTGTTTTTCCTTGTTTTTGCAGAAATTTTTTGATATAGTGATGCGCATGGCTTATGGCTTATTTCATGTGGAAACTAGCTTGTAGTTATCCATTTTTTTATTTCTTGTCCGTGCACCTTTTTTTTTTTTTTTTTTTTTTTTGTATTTATGGCAAGTTTCAATGTAATGAAATAAATGTAGTAGGTTTGACTTGGTATGATGGAAATGTATTAAATTGAAAAAGAAAGGATTTGGATGAATAAGAAAAAATAAATTTCATGAACAATGGATATTAGATTTAATGGATAATGGATAAAACTGGTTTAGAAATGGATATGATGGATTAGATTTAAGTTTACAAAAATGGATAAGAATGTATAATGGTTTTGAAATTGGAATTTGAATGTGAATAGAAAAAGGTGAATTAAGAAAGAATGGGTCTTCAAAGTGAGAAACAAAATGATAAAAAGAGAAAAAAAAAAGAGTGGATTTGGTTTAGAAAAAGAAATGGTTTAAGGAATCGAAATGAACTGATTTTTTATGAAATGAATCGGCTACCACAAACCCGTACACAACCATGAACCAACTTGCCTTATTTCCCACAATCTCTGATAAGATGAACACAGTTACCACTGAACGATTTGCAACTAAAGCAACAGCCGTCTAAAACCATTGTCCTCTGAATCGCTAATCAAATGAATCCTGATTTTTTGAACCCAAACCTCACATGAACCATCGCTTGATAAACTGATGAAGTCCACAAACCAATCTTGGAAACACACTGCCTGAGAAGCCAACCATTAAAACGGATAACTTGCGGTTGAAGCAAACTCTTTGATAGTTTGACCAAGAGTAGGTCAAACATCCATCTGAACTGGATCATGAATGAACAATCAGTCTTGACTTGAAGCTATACCATTACCTTTGAATGCACACTCATACTCCTCTGAATACAGAAGACTCAAACCACATGAGAATGCCCTGATCCCGTGTCTTAGAAACCAATGCGATAATTATGAATTATGACCTAATGATGCAAATGAGTGCGAAACAAAAGCCGGTTAAGGTAGGGAAAATTTTGAGGTGTTACACATAGTTTGTCTAGAAAATGATTGTTTGTTTGTTGATTTTAGATTTTCAAAAGTTGTTGAAGGTGCGAGAAAGACACAAGAAAGGGGGGGTTTGAATTGTGTATTTACTCTTTAACAACTTTTCGCTTCTTATCGTTAAGATGCTGAGATAACATCAGAGTTCGTTGAGAGACTCTGACTCGCGAAGTAACATTCAGACTTGCCATGCATGAAGCATAAGAACCAACAAGAGTTTGAACGCAATATGCATTATTCAGAACTTGCAGTGCAGAAGCTTATCAGAGTTAAGCTGCAAGGTTCTAACTCGCTTATGTAAGGTTCTGATACTCAATACAAAAACCTAAACAATAACATAAAGCATAACAAGAGTAAAGGACACACGATATATCCTGGTTCACGACAAGGCTAATCCAGTCCACCCTCCTTAGGTGATTTCGCCTTGAACACAAGGACTTGAAGCTATACCATTACCTTTGAATGCACACTCATACTCCTCTGAATACAGAAGACTCAAACCACATGAGAATACCCTGATCCCGTGTCTTAGAAACCAATGCGATGATTATGAATTATGACCTAATGATGCAAATGAGTGCGAAACAAAAGCCGGTTAAGGTAGGGCAAATTTTGAGGTGTTACAGCTGCCCCTATTCAATCGACTTGGACCTGAAAGGATGATAGCAACGGCTTTCAGACGTTCAAGGTAGAAGGTGATTGAATACAAAAGAACCCAGAAATTTGCAAACGGTGGGGAGAGAAATGACATGGTGATTGCCAGCCGAAGGTGGACTCATGTCCACAGGTTAGTAGAATCAACGGACCTACAAAGATGACTCCGCTGGGAAAATGGAGGTAGACCATTAACTCTGAGGTTGAGGAAAAAATAGCATCAGCTCTGAGAAAGAAAAGGATAACCATGAACTCTGAGGTTGAGGAAAAGGTAGACATCAACTCTGAGGTTGAGTAAAAACCCTAACTTCAACTCTGAGGTTAGAAGAAAGATATACGTCAGCTCCGAGGTTGGTAAAAAAGTAGACATCGGTTTTAAGACCGGAAATAAAAACATTGACTTCAACTCCGAGGCTGGAAGCAAGGAATCGGTCAACACTGAGGTTGGAGAAGAAAGGCGTCAACTTTGAGGTTGGGGAAGAAAGGAGATGCGACAACTCTGAGGTTGGGGACGAAAGGCTTCAACTCTGAGGTTGGAGAGAAGATATACAATAACTTTGAAGTTGGTAAAGAAAAGGATATTCATCAACTCTAAGATTGGTAAAAAGGTATACGACAACTTTGAAGTTGGGGAGGAATGGGTTGTTCATCAACTCTGAGGTCGAGAAAAGATATGCAACAACTCTGAGGTTGGAGAAGAAAGGGGAATATTCATCAACTCTGAGGTTGAGAAAAAGTATACGACAACTTTGAAGTTGGTAAAACAGGCGTCAACTCTGAGGTTGGGGAAAATAGGCGTCAACTTGGAGGTTGGGGACGAAAGGCGTCAACTCGGAGGTTGGGAGAAAGGAGGTACACGACAACTCTGAGGTTGGGGAAAGAGGCATCAACTCTGAGGTTGGAGGCAAAAGGAGGTATGCATCAACTCTGAGGTCGAGAAAAGGTAAACGACAACTTTGAAGTTGGGGAGGAATGGGTTGTTCATCAACTCTGAGGTCGAGAAAAGATATACAACAACTCTGAGGTTGGAGAAGAAAGGGGAATATTCATCAACTCTGAGGTTGAGAAAAGGTACATGACAACTTTGAAGTTGGTAAAAGGAAAAGGATATTTCATTAACTCTGAGGTCAAGAAAAGAACCACGACAACTTTGAAGTTGGTAAAGGAGGGCGTCAACTCTGAGGTTGGGGAAGAAAGAGATGTACGACAACTCTGAGGTTGGAGAAAGGCGATAACTCTGAGGTTGGACAAAATAAGCGTAAACTCTGAGGTTGGGATCACTGTTTTGATTGAGGGTTGATCTGGGCTTTCACACAAGGTACCAAATCTGGCTTATGCTCCGCATGCATATGTTTGAATTTTCTTTCTATCGCGTAATGCTCCATGCGAAATGGAAATGCTACGCGTTTGGGGGTGCAATGCAATGATGATTACTACATGCAAGAATGAGAGGAAACTCCACCGGGGAATGTGCAGAATAGAACAAACAGACTTCACTAAGGAAGGGGTCACCAATATCTGATCTCCACCAATAATCACTAGTGCTGCAAACCCTGTCGGGGAACCGCAAGCTGAATTGCGAACTCTGTCGGGGAAATGCCAATGAAGATTGGACTTTGAACTGCTGAGACTGCCAATAACCATTGGACTTTGACTTGCAGGGAAATACCGAATCTGACTTTTGAGGAAGAGAATACTCTAACTTCTCACTGTTTTCAACCTGCTTGAAAATATTCCATTGTCTTACCCTGCTGAGAATGAGGAATCCACCTGCACTGCTGGGGACAAGGAATCATCATGAAGAACCCCTTTCGATCTGAGGACGATTCTCTACTTGGGGAAGAATATCAATTCCAACACCTTGCTAGGACAAAGATACCTTCTGGCTCCTTGTTGGGGGAGAGACTTCAAAAGCTTAGTGCTTCAAGTTTCTGCTGATCAACTGCATACTGATTATCAAGAGCGAACAACGGTTCCTTTAATTCTCGACTTGCCCCAGACCACAGAGTCTAATGGAAGAAATAATCTCAAGAGGATTTTATAGAAGACCGGGCATTCACACTGCCCCAGGGTCTTCAAACTCTTGGAGAGATTCATCGGATCTCGACGTAACTGCCCCAGACTGTATGATCTTTGAAGGAATTTGCCTCGAGAGGACTTATAATAACTTGAAATACTCGGCTTCAGTATTTCGAACCTTGAAGAGGTACCTCTGATTAACCTTCTTCTGGAGAGGATAACTTCTCATGCTCCGGAGGTGGCCTGCCTCGATATGAGCTTTGAAGTGACTTTACTCCTGATCTTCGAATGAATGCCCCAGAATAGCTGAACTTCAGAGAGATTTCTCGACATGACTGCCCCAGATTGGCTACATCTCATCACGACTTACTGGGGAGAGCCAACTCTACACTGAGTCTCTTGGCAGCATGCCCTTTTGATATGACTGTCCTTCAGAATTTTCAAGCATCCCAACTCGGCAGGATCAACCTTCTTGACTGACGTTCACTGTGTAAGCTTCCTTAATGCTTAGGCACATGTATGTAAGCATAACAAGTTTATTATGAGAATGATAATTCTAATGCAACAAACATGTTAACCTTGAAGTTTTTATTGAAAAGATGTCGTAAAACCCTGTGAATGAGTCACTAGTTACAACATTTATTTTTTAATGGAAAACAATACGCACATGCAATACCAACAAAAATATTTTATTAGCACGACTCATGGGAGTCAAGAACGCCATCTCATTGAAGTACGCCTACGGAATAAACCCTGTTTCAATTAGGACTTTTGAGGGTTGTATCTTGGCCTGGTTCACGGTTTTGAGAAAGAAAGATTTATGGCTCAAAATTTTGTTTGTACCCACCTATTCTCCTTGATGTTCTCCAGTCCTACGTTCAGTTAATTTGGCACAAGCGCTCATCTCCCAAAAGGATTTTTGTGACGAGTGACAGTTAATGGACCCACAAGGTATTTTTGGAGTGACCGTCACCCTTTTTGTGTCTTTAGTGTTTTACGATCACACAGCTTGTTCTTTATCGAGGATTTTCTCTTGATCATTTCTTTTTTCATTTTTGCTTTTTTATTTCCCTGATTTTTCCTGGACTGATTCTCTTTTGAATCTTTCAATTTTGAAGTCCAGTGGGATGCCCTACCTTTTGCCTAAGTCGCTTGTTTTCAAGTTTTGGACTTAGCGGGCTATCTTTTTTTCTTTTTTTTTTCCTTTTTTTTGAACAAACCGTGTGACACTGGCTTGTCTGACTTGTTTGAAAGGGTTGTGACTGCCTCACTCCTTGATCATTGATGGATAACCACTTTGGTTTCACGTCCCTCGATCTCCTGGTGTGTGAGGGGAGAGAATGGATCCTCAGATGCACATTCCTTTTGAAATTTGGGCGCTCGGTCAAATTACTGACAACTAACCTGCCCCTATGTTAGATGTGAGGTTTTTTCCGAATGAAAAGAAACTCCTACTTCAAGGCTCAAAGGGTTTGACAAGGGTCTATCTCCCTTATATCTCCGGTGTTTGGGAATTTGAAGCAATGCCTGTACATCGTCAACAATGTTTTATCCAAAAGCATACAACCAAAGATTTTACGTTTTTACCTCATCATCCTCCCTCAAGAGTTTAAAACAAGAAAGCTGGTATTGCAGTGCATATAAGCATGATATGATTGCATAAAAGTAAAATACTTCAAGAACGACACATTCATTGCATTAAAACATCATTCAGAACACAAACAAGTTTTTTAGGCATACAATGCTTTAACAAGAAATGAAAAACTACAAATGAAAATGCAGTAAAGAAACCGAATATCGCCATCGCTGAGGAGGCCTGATTTTGTCTAGACGTCCTTGCAAACTGAGTGCTCACTTGAGACATGAGGCTTCAATTGATGTACATATCATCTTCAGTAAATTCAATGATCTCTGAGTCCACCAGGTCTTGCACCTTGTGCTTGAACACGTTGTAATCTTCAATGGAATGACCCAGTGTGTCTAAGTGATACTCGCATCTGGCATCCAGATCATAATCAGGAGGAATAGGGTCAGGGACAGGCTTGACATCCCTTAGTTCAACCAGAGAACTCTCAAGTAGACGGGCAAGAACATCACCGTAAGGAATAGGGAGTGGATCGAACCTTCTCGCAGGCCTTCGTGATCTTTGTTGTCTCTGTTGCTGAGGAGCATAAGGTCGCTGATGCTGAACAGGCCGTTGCACAACAGGAGGAATATACACAGCATTAGCTTCTCCTTCCTTTCCCTTGGAGGACCCATCATAAGGTTTCTTTGCATCTTCAGCAGCAATTCGAATCGTTCCCGTTTTGATGCCATTTTCGACTCTTTCTCCTGCCAATACAAGACCTGAAAATCCAGCTGACAAACATCCAACCAATTTCTCATAATAATGCCCCTGAAGCGTATCCATGAACATATCAACGAGCTCTCTTTCCAACATCTGAGGTTGAACTCGGGAAGCCAATTCACGTCACCTCTGGGCGTACTCTCTAAAGCTTTCATTGCTCTTTTGAGACATACTCTGTAGCTATATACGATTGGGAGCTATGTCGGTGTTGTATTGATAGTGTTTGATAAAAGCCCCTGCCAGCTCCCTCCAACTACGAACGTCTTTCCTCTCTAGCTGCATATACCATTCCAGGGATGCCCCAGATAGGCTATCCTGAAAGCAATGCATCATCAACTTCTCATTCTTTGCATGAGCAGCCATTTTACTTGCGTACGCCCTCACGTAAGTCCTTGGGCAAGTCATATCGTTGTACTTTTCAAAAGTAGGAATCTGAAACTTGTGTGGGATAATGACGCCTGGAACCAGCCCTAGATCATCCAAGTACATGCCCAGAGTATTTTGATCCACAACCCCCTTCAACTGCTCTTCAATCAGCCGAATCCTTTCATCATTAACAACAGGGATACCAGCATTTATGCTTCGCACAAAGAAAACATCGTCTTGTTGGTCATTGTTAGTAGAGTAATAGTGGGGGTTGTTTTTAATCGTATCCACAGGGATTGTTTGATATTTGATGCGTGACGTTCAATAGTTTCACCGTTTTAAGTTCAAAGGTTTCAATTGGTTCACAATTTCGTTTAACCTCAATTTGTAGCAAAGATTAATTTTTGACAAAGTTTGTAAAATTTTTGATAAAAGCATGTCAAGGTTAGGTTTCGCTAATCCTTTTTACGTATAAATAAGTAATCAAGCATATGAACTCGGTTTCCGACCAATACAACCGCGTATCCTCCTGACTAAGTTTATGTCTAAAGCAAAGTCGTGAGTATCGTTGTTTAGACCGTTAGATGATGTCTCACGCTAACAATCTAAACAACAATCATTAAGATCAACACAATGTGAATAGCAAATCCCAAATCTATGTCTAGAGTTTGGTTTTTAAGAGATAAAATTGTTAGGTCATGATTTGTAGAATCTATGTCTAGAGCAATACAAATCACACATGGATCATTAAGAGAAAACAACATCATCTATATTGATCAAAGACTTTGTTCATATACAATAGATCAAAAGCAATACATAAAATTAGGATCAACTACCTCTAACCTCAACATTGAGTGTTTAGCTACCACTTCTCATGGTAGTTTGGATAACAAGTAAAGAGAGGAGATGAATGAGCATCCACGACGAATAATCGAGAATGGATGCAACTTCAGCTTCCCCAAGTGAAAATCCACTCTTTGATGATCAAAATACTGAAAACTATGATTACTAGTGAAAATGAATAAGAGATCCTTTTTACAACAACTGAAAATCTATTTATACAAATAAAAACTCAACACCCTTCGCCTAGCGAAGGCTTCATTCGCCTAGCGAATGAACTAAAACATGGCACTTTAAGTGCCTCAGACTTAAACCGCCCAATAGAATTATCGCGGGTTCTCTAGGCGAACTAATTCACTCGCGAAGCGAACCTTCGCTACCACATTCGCCCCAGCGAAGTTTGGGTGTTTTCAAAAGTGGAAGTTTCTGCCACCCTTCGCTGGCACCTTCACCCCGCGAACACATCAGCGAGCATTCACTGGCTTCCTCGCTCAGCGAATTTACCCAGTTTTCCTACTGTAGGTTTTTGCATACTTTCTGCCACCCCTCGCTGGGACACTCGCTAACGTTCGCTAGGCGAACCTTCGCTAGCTGCTTCGCCAACACTCGCCTAGAGAATGTTGTTGTTGATTTCTTCCTTCAATGGCAACTTGCCTCCAATCTTTGTGTATCACAATCTTGATCTTTTTATGCCTATTCCTGCACATTAGCACACAAATTACAAGCACCACAAGTATATTTCAATGAATGCACAACAACATCATTCCACACTAAAATCAACATATTCCACATGAAAAGAAATGAAAAATGCCAAATAATTCATAAAAATATATATCATGGTTGACATCTAACAAACTCTCCCCAACTAACTCATTGCTTGTCCTCAAGTAAAGTATGCCTCTCACGAGGATTTGCTCGAGGATTCAATTCAACCAAGACGCGAAAAACGGCTCAACTAAACAACGATCACAACAATGCAACAATTACACAATTCAAGAACCTATAACGTAAAAGAACTTGACTCTTAAACAATTTCAACAATGTTTCAAGAGACAACTAACTCATCATACACATGTCATTCTACACTCCTCTTCGAAATAGGATTGAAGGCAAACGTGCATACAAGCACGGGACAATTACACTCAAATGACCAATGATGCAAATACTAAACAATTCATACCATATCTTAATGAACACAAACGAAATCATGGAAGTAAAAGATCACTAAGGACTTCAAGGTTGTAGTTTGGTCGGGTAAACAAAAAGGGACATTTCTAATGGCCATTGAAACGAAATTGCTGAAGCAAAAGAACATTCACTACACACATATTCACACAACACACTTCATTTCACCAATTTTTCATTCCACCTTCACAAACTACCGTGCACAATTATTGATTCTATTTTTTTTTCCATTCAAGCAAGCATTTTCTCATTTGTACAACATATTCACACTCTTTTCTTTACATGCTTGCTTGAATTTTTTTTTTCAAAATTTGGAGTAGTGCACCATCTTCTTTTTATTCTCCCCAACTCATTTTCGACTTAACCTAAAGTGAAAGCTCCTTGCTTTTTAAGGCAAGGAAATCAAAGTATACAATTTCAAAGGTTCAAGAAGAAAATGTTAGAACTCACCAAATTCAATGATGAACCAAACTTGTAAATTATGGACATAAAACAAGTTCATCACTAAACTGAGTTCTAAACTGTTTAGGCTCAAAGGGGCTACCAAATGCTCACTCCTCACGGGTGAATTACTATATGGACATGGTTGTGCTCACTTTCAAAAAGTGCCTTGATCACTTCTCCTACTTCCACAAAATCACATGGTCACAAGATAAGGCATGAATTTAAAGTAAAAACAACATTCATCATCACTCCTTAACATATAATAACACTTTGGAGGCTTCTCTCTTTAATGGTTTTTGATCCTAAAATGACATATGCATTCAAAAGAAGTTGTAACATGAAACAACATTTTCAATCGCCCAAGACACAAAGTTCTAAAACATACAAAATTCTTGAACTAGGTAACGATGTACCTTGTCGCAACACAATGCTTAAGGCACTATTATAGCCCTCACATCTTGGAGGAATCTTTCTTTAAAATCAAGAGTCTCCAACCTAACTTCCAAAATTCCATCATAAAAGAAGGAAGATTAAAATGAAAACATATTCACAATTTAAGTGTTGAGCATTCGTAAACTGAAGAACTCAACACTTAATACATTAATTAAACCCCATAAATTATTAGTAACAGTGCAACAAAAATAACTTACTCAAAACACTTAACATTACTAATAATAATAATAAAGTGCTTGGTGTAAAAACACCTACAATATCCAAAATGGTACCACTAGGGTACAAGTACACCAATATTCAAAATATTCCACTATGTGGATACAATAGACTAGTAAAAGCTGAAAAAAAAAACAAATACTTGAAAACTTCACTTTGGAGTCCAAAGGAAGTACACAAGTCTAAGAGACCCAAAAATATCAATCCTCATTTGACACCTCAATATCCTCATCACCGCCAGCAGAAGTAGCCTCCTCCTCATTGTCAGTGTCACCAACAATCTCCACTCTAGCCTCCTCATCATCAGCATCGTCCTCACCCCCTCCTAAAATTGGCCTGGCCTCAGGCCAACCAGCATGCACTAGGAACTGCTCCCTAGTCATCATTATGTGCTCAGTAGAAGGGTCCCGGATCTGCAATTGGAGAACCTGCAAAGAATCATGAATATCAGTCATGGCACGCTGCTGGGCAGCCATCCAATCCCAATTATATTGGCAGATCTCCTGCTGATATGGATAAAAGGCCGACGACGCCGGTTCAGAACCTCCACCAGTCTCAGCTGCATCATCAGCACCAGCCCTGGAAGACTCTCCAACAACCCCTCTAGCTTTACAAAACTTATCCACATACCGATCATCAATAGCAGATGGAATAGTGACCTGCCTGCGGGCTGGAATATCCACACCAAAGTGAGCACACAAGGTCATAATAAGACATGGAAAAGCAAGGGGGGCATTCTTGCGCGCCGCAGCACCTCCCAAACCACTCAAAATAATAGCCTTGATTTCATCCGCAATGATGCGGGCCACATCAATCTGCACATTCATCTGAATGATGTGAATAAGATGAGCCAGAGCAATAGGAACTGTACTATGATGCGACCTGGGAGAAATGTTGGTGAGTACAAACAACAAAATGAGCTGAACCAAAGGCTGCATGTCCACCCTTCTGAATCTAATCGGCACCCCGGATGAATTCCGCTCAACTTCCTTACCTTCAAGAAGTAAATCTCGGGTCATCTTTTCAATGTCACGGTGGAGATGCAAGTCGCGATTATATGCATCCAACTCATTACCAACCAACGGCAAAGGATCTCCCAAAACAGTGTTGATCGTCCTACGATCAAATCTCACAACAGTCCCTCTAACCCATGAGGTCCAGCTAAATCTTTCTCCATCATCCGGCAATGCATTCGCATAAAATTCCCGAACAATTTCAGCATTGTTGCCATCCAGAGGCATCATTAAACGATCCCATTTCTTCGCCACAAAAATAGCATCAATTGTTCGGTAACTTCCACGGTCACTAAGTAGGAATCTTTTCTCTGCCAAGATGTGCTTTCTCTCAAGGGCTTCGTATCTGGCTGCTTACTTAGCTCCCCTAAATATGTCTTCATCAAAATGCACGGGCACTTGTCTGGAGGTTGAAGCCTTTCGCTTCTTAGCCGCGTGAATTGCTGTTTTTGGTGCCATCTGCACATAACAAACAATAAAACCAAACAAAGACAAACAAATGCATTAGCGACTCAAAACAAACCAGCCAGAGACTTGCATTTCATAAAAAAATTGAAAATTTGTTTCTGTTCGCGCCAGGTTCGCTAGGCGAAGTCTGGGGAACACTCGCCCCAGATTCGCTAAGCGAATGCTGGCGAATGCTTGCGAAGCGAACAAAGCAGCGAACCTGCGAATTTGCAGAAAAACAATATCAAAACCAGTCCAACAACAATCTCTTTTTTCCAAATATCACTCTACTCATAATGCCTATGTAGTTTCTAACATGCAATTCATAAACAAAATAACAGAGGTTCCAAAATTTTCAAAACCCTAATTGATCTATCATGAACAAAAACAATGTACAATGAAAAAAAAACAATGAAAGAGTGTGCAAACCTGAATTTCGTACGGTACTGGTGAGATTAGGGTGAATGGAAAATGGAAAGAGAAGTGTTGCCAAGCTCTTGAGAGGAAAGGAGAGGAAATTGCAAAAATGGTGGAAAAATGGCAAAGGAGGCAAATGAATTAGGGTTTCCCCCTCTAATTCTGATTCAAAATGAGTCTTGGGCCCAATTGGGTGGTCCACCCACAATTCCTTCTTTTTTTCTGATGTGGCAAAACTTGGGTTGGTCTGTCTCGCTGGGTTCGCGAAGCAAAGGCCAGCGAACGCTCGCCCCAGCTCGCTAGGCGAACGCCAGCAAACAAGCCCAGAATTTTCAAAAATTTTCCAAAAGTTACCACATCTTTTAAGGCTTCAAAATGCTAACCAAACACAATTAAAACAGAAATAAGCAGTAATACTTACAATGTTGGGGTGCCTCCCAACAAGCGCTTGTTTAACGTCGGCTAAGCTCGACGGTCCATCGCAATCTCACGGATCGCGGAAAGGAACAATGGCGGGATTCCGCTGGAAATCACCTCCAAGATACACTTTCAATCTTTGGCCATTCACAGTCCAATTCTCTTTGGTTGTTGTGTCTTCAATTATAATCGCTCCATAAGGCTTTATTTCTCGAATCCGGAACGGACCCGACCATTTAGACCTTAACTTTCCCGGAAACAATTTTAACCGAGAATTGAATAGCAGGACCAGCTGTCCCACCTCAAACTGCTTGATGATTATTTTTTTGTCATGGTAAGACTTTACACACTCTTTGTACAGTTTATTGGAATCGTACGCCTGAAGGCATAATTCATCCAATTCTTGTAATTGCACTTTTCTTTTTTCACCGCTAAGAGTTGGATCAAAATTTAAAAATTTTAAGGCCCAAAACGCCTTGTGCTCCAACTCCACGGGCAGATGGAAATTCTTACCATACACAATTTTAAACGGTGTGAGACCGATCGGAGCCTTAAAAGCGGTCCGATACGCCCACAAAGTATCATCCAATTTGTTGGCCCAATCTTTTCTCGAGGCCGAAACAGTTTTCTCCAAAATGTGTTTTATCTCACGATTGGATACCTCCGCTTGACCATTAGCTTGAGGATGATATGGTGTGGCAACCTTGTGCTTCACACCATATTGCTCCAAAGCTTTGTCAAGCTGAGTGTTACAGAAGTGAGACCCTCCATCACTTATTAACACTCTAGGAGTACCAAAACGCGCAAAAATGTTTTTTTTTCAAAAATTTCACTACTGTTTTTCCGTCGGCTTTAGCACAAGCTATCGCCTCCACCCATTTAGACACATAATCAACAGTGACCAAAATATATTCATTGGAAAATGAAGACGGGAATGGACCGACAAAGTCGATCCCCCAACAGTCAAAAACTTCAATTTCCAACATATTCTATAAAGGCATCTCGTGCCGCCGTAAAATTCCTCCACTTCTCTGGCACCTGTCACAACTAAGGGCATGCGCATGCGCATCTTTGAATAAGGATGGCCAATAAAAGCCCGATTGAAGGACTTTAGTGGCCGTTCTTAACCCATTAAAGTGTCCTCCATACGGAGAGTTATGACAAAGCCATAGAATATTCGTGGCTTCCTCCAATGAGACACACCTTCTTAAGAGGTTGTCGACACCAAGTTTAAACAAATAAGGTTCGTCCCATACGAAGGACTTGGCGTCCGACAAAAATTTTCTTTTTTGGTGGTGCGTTAGACCGTCCGGTATCAATTCGGTGGCTTTGTGGTTAGCCATGTCGGCGAACCATGGTCTAACCTGCACTCTAAACAATTTTTCATCAGGGAACTCCTCTTTGACTTCACATTCATTCTTGGTCACGTCAACGTTTACCAGGCGGGATAAGTGATCCGCCACCAAATTCTCGGATCCTTTTTTGTCACGAATTTCAAGATCAAATTCCTGTAACAAAAGGATCCACCGAATAAGCCTCTGCTTAGAATCAGGTTTGGTGAGCAGATACCTTATAGCCGTGTGGTCCGTGTAAATGATGACTCGTAAACCAATCAAATAGGAATGAAATTTCTCCAACGCATACACTATGGCAAGCAACTCTTTCTCAGTTGTTGCATAGTTAATTTGAGCCTCGTTTAAAACTTTGCTCGCATAATGTATAGCATGGAAAACTCGTTTTCCTCTGACCCAAAACAGCCCCAACCGCATAATCGCTTGCATCGCACATTAATTCAAAATCTAATTTCCAGTTAGGTACAACGATTATCGGTGAGGTAGTTAAACTCTTTTTCAAAAAATTAAACGCAAAAAGGCAAGACTCGTCAAAGTCAAAAATCTTACCTTGGACGAGCAAGTTGCTCAATGGCTTTGCGACCTTTGCGAAGTCCTTAATAAACCTTCGGTAAAACCCGACATGTCCAAGAAAGCTCCTTATGCCTTTGACATTCATCGGTGGTGGCAATTTCTCAATAACGTCCACCTTGGCCTTATCAACTTCAAGGCCCTTTGAAGAAACTTTGTGACCGAGCACAATTCCCTCGTTCACCATAAAGTTGCATTTTTCCCAATTAAGCACCAAATTGGTTTCCATACACCGTTCCAACACCGTATCCAAATTTTTCAAGCAAATATCAAACGATTGTCCAAAAATCGAGAAATCATCCATAAAGACCTCAATTGTCTTTTCGATCAAATCCGAGAATATAGCTTGCATACACCGTTGAAAAGTCGCTGGTGCATTACATAATCCAAACGACATCCTCCTATAAGTGAAGATTCCAAAAGGACATGTAAAAGCGGTTTTTTCATGATCCTCCGGGTTCACAATAATTTGGTTGTAACCCGAATAACCATCCAAAAAACAGTAGAATTGTTGACCGGAAAGCCTTTCGAGCATTTGATCCATAAAAGGTAGAGGGAAATGATCTTTTCTCGTAGCTTTGTTCAACCTACGGTAGTCGATGCACATTCTCCACCCGGTAACAGTTTTTGTTGGAATGAGCTCATTTTTCTCGTTTCGGACCACCGTTAATCCGCCTTTTTTCGGTACCACATGCACCGGACTAACCCACGGGCTATCAGAAATGGGATAAATCATTTCGGCTTCTAACATTTTTACCACTTCTTTTCTAACCACTTCTTTCATGATTGGATTTAACCGGCGTTGAGGTTGAGCAACCGGTTTAAAATCTTCCTCCATAAATATACGGTGCATGCAATATGAAGGGCTTATGCCTTTGAGATCGGACAACGTCCATCCCATTGCATCCTGATTTTTTCTCAATACTTGAATTAAGCGGCTCTCCTCGTTTTCAGACAAAATACTACTTATGATCACCGGTTTATTACCACCGTCATCAAGAAAAGCATACTTCAAGGTTGAAGGTAACACTTTCAGTTCAAGTTTGGATGGTTCATCATTAACCACTTTTTTTAGAATTTCCTCTTCATACTCCCAAGGTTGCAATTCTTCCAAAGCTTCAAGCTCTAACAAACACTCTTCAAGAGCTTGCTCTTCTTCAACCGAGAATACTTCCAAGGAATCATCCAAAGCTCTTTGTAAAGGATCAATGACATGAATTTGCTTTGTAACTTCAAAACTCGCTTCCTCCGTTACATCGATTCGGAAACAATCACCTTTATCTTTCTTGTGCTTCATGGCATCATAAAGATTGAAACACACCTCTTCATCTTGGACTCTCACTTTCATGAGACCATCGTCCATGTCAATTACCATTCAGACAGTTTTCATGAAAGGCCTTCCAAGAATCAAAGGTGCATCCTCATCCTCCTCCATTTCAATTACAACAAAGTCTATCAGAAACAAAAATTTGTCCACTTTGACCAACACATCTTCCGCTACACCGTGAGGACGGGTAGTGGATTTATCTGCGAGTTGCAAAGTCATTTGAGTGGACCTCAATTCCATGTGTCCTAACTGTTTCACAATCGACAATGGTATCAAGCTGATACTAGAGCCCAAATCAATCAATCCGTTGCCCACATAGATGTTTCCTATCGTAACCGGCAATGTAACTCGTCCCAGATCACATTCTTTCCTCGGGAGAGTACGTTGAATGATGGCACTACAGCTTGCATCTACCATAATCGTCTCTTGATCCGTATACCTCTTCTTTTTCGTGAGGATATCCTTCATAAATTTCGCATATTTAGGCATTTGCTCCAATGCCTCGGAAAATGGAATATTTATTTGTAATTGTTTGAAAATATCCATAAACCGAGAATAGTGCCGCGCACTATCTTTCTTTGTAGGAGCATGAGGATATGGTAAATGTTGGATCGGAATATTGTTCATCAGCTCTTTTCCCTTCCTAGTTCTCTTCACTCTTTCTTCACTCTCTATTTTTTTCTCATTCTCACTTTTTTCCTTCTCATTTTCAACTAAAACACCCTCAACATTTTTTTCTACTTTAATCTCATCACTATCTTTTTCTTTTTCATTTTCAACTACAACCTCCTCCTCCACTACTCTCTTACCTACACCCATGTCAATCTCTCTTTCACTTCTCGTGAGAATTGCTTTACAATCTTTAGGATTCGGAAGCGTATTTGCCGTAAAGTGCCCTTTTTGTTGGTCGGCCAATTGTTTTGATAATTGCCCGACTTGTGTTTCAAGATTCCTTATGGCAGCATCGGTATTCTTTTGATTGGAAATTGCCATTTGCATAAATTGCGTGAGAGTGTCCTCCATCTTCGTATTTCCAACGGGAGCTTGCGGAGGTTGAGTGTAATTTTGGTATTGTTGGCGGTTTGATGGTCCGGCTTCTTGCGGTCTCCATTGTTGTTGATAACCTTGGTTAGCCCTTTGTTGGTAACCTTGGTTGCCTTGTTGATACGGAGGTCGGGGTTGATATCCTTGATTTCCCGCGTAATTTGCTTCCTCCACAACGGGAGGCAAATAACAGGTCGGATGGTCACCTCTACATAATTCACAAACTAACACTTGCACATTTTTACTTGAAGAATCATGAATCTCTTTGAATTGTTGCGGCAATTTAAACATTTGCTTAGTTAACAACTCAACCTGTTGTGATAATAATTTGTTCTGTGCAAGGATAGCATCGTTTGTTCCCAATTCCAACACTCCCGGAGTTCGTTGAGAAGGTCCACGGTTGTGACTACCTTGATGATCGTTCAAGGCCATCTTATCAATGATAGTTGTGGCTTCTTCTGCTGTTTTGCTTAACAAGGATCCACCAGCGGTGGCATCCAACAAGGTTTTGTGTACAAGTAGAAGTCCATTTCTAAATATATGAATTTGTGACAATTCATCAAAACCATGGCCCTTGCACTTCCTTAACATTGATTTGAACCTCTCCTAAGCTTCGTTGAGAGATTCATTTGCTCCTTGTGTGAATACCGCGATGGAGGTCTTTGCTTCCATAAACCGAGTGTAAGGGTAAAATCTCTCCAAAAATTTCTCTTCCAATGCATTCCAATCCGTCATTATGGCCGTTGACTGATCAAGATACCATTCCTTTGCCTTCCCAATGAGAGAATGCGGGAATAGTCTCTTGAACAGAGATTCCTCTTCTGCTTCGGGTGCACCAGTCGCTCCCGCTATTTCATAGAATTTCGTCAGATGGGTAAAAGGATCTTTATGATCCATACCCGTAAATGGACTTTGATATAACAGCTGGAGAATACCGGTCTTCATTTCAGAATGACGACCGTTATGTGCATGGGGAGCGAACTGAGCATTGTGTCTCGGACTATTTGTGCATGGCCTAGAAGCAGGTGGTGGTGGCGGTGGTGGATCTGCCTCCATAACTGGAAGTATTTGTGGAACTGGTGGTGGTGTAGAAGTACTTTCCTCTTGTTCTCGCTTCTGTCTTGCTAGCTGCCTCCTTCGTCAAGTTCTGCTATTGATTCTACGAGCGATTCTCTCAATCTCAGGATCGAAAAAAAGTTGGTCCGCCGGTAGTTTTCCTCGCATAAACTAAGTCTGCACACTAAACAAAACAAATTAACAAGTTCAAGATAAAATGGTAACAAGCTTAAAATAGCTCAACTATCGCAATGCTTGCAATATCACTTAACAATCCCCGGTAACGGCGCCATTTTGTTAGTAGAGTAATAGTGGGGGTTATTTTTAATCGTATCCACATGGATTGTTTGATATTTGATGCGTGTCATTCAATAGGTTCACCATTTTAAGTTCAAAGGTTTCAATTGGTTCTCAATTTCGTTTAACCTCAATTTGTAGCAAAGATTAATTTTTGACAAAGTTTGTAAAAGTTTTGATAAAAGCATATCAAGGCTAGGTTTCGCTAATCCTTTTTACGTATAAACAAATAATCAAGCATATGAACTCGGTTTTCGACCAATACAACCGCATATCCTCCTGACTAAGTTTATGTCTAAATCGAAGTCGTGAGTATCGTTGTTTAGACCGTTAGATGATGTCTCACGCTAACAATCTAAACAACAATCATTAAGATCAACACAATGCGAATAGCAAATCCCAAATCTATGTCTAGAGTTTGGTTTTTAAGAGATAAAATTGTTAGGTCATGATTTGTAGAATCTATGTCTAGAGCAATACAAATCACACATGGATCATTAAGAGAAAACAACATCATCTATATTGATCAAAGACTTTGTTCATATACAATAGATCAAAAGCAATACATAAAATTAGGATCAACTACCTCTAACCTCAACATTGAGTGTTTAGCTACCACTTCTCATGGTAGTTTGGATAACAAGTAAAGAGCGGAGATGAATGAGCATCCACAAAGAATAATCGAGAATGGATGCGACTTCAGCTTCTCCAAGTGAAAATCCACTCTTTGATGATCAAAATACTGAAAACTATGATTACTAGTGAAAATGAACAAGAGATCCTTTTTACAACAAACGAAAATCTATTTATACAAATAAAAACTCAGCACCCTTCGCCTAGCGAAGGCTTCATTCGCCTAGCGAATGAACTAAAACATGGCACTTTAAGTGCCTCAGACTTAAACCGCCCACAAGAATTATCGCGGGTTCGCTAGGCGAACCAATTCACTCGTGAAGCGAACCTTCACGACCACATTCGCCCCAGCGAAGTTTGGGTGTTTTCAAAAGTGGAAGTTTCTGCCACCCTTCGCTGGCACCTTCGCCCCGCGAACACATCAGCGAGCATTCGCTGGCTTCCTCGCCCAGCGAATTTACCCAGTTTTCCTACTGTAGGTTTTTGCATACTTTCTGCCACCCCTCGCTGGCACACTCGCTAACGTTCGCTAGGCGAACCTTCGCTGGCTGCTTCGCCAACACTCGCCTAGCGAATGCTGTTGTTGATTTCTTCCTTCAATGGCAACTTGCCTCCAATCTTTGTGTATCACAATCTTGATCTTTTTATGCCTATTCATGCACATTAGCACACAAATTACAAGCACCACAAGTATATTTCAATGAATGCACAACAACATCATTCCACCCTAAAATCAACATATTCCACATGAAAAGAAATGAAAAATGCCAATTAATTCATACAAATATATATCATGATTGACATCTAACAGTCATCATAGTGATGGCCATGAACTGCACGAATAGTGCTTCCTCCTCCTACCAAAGAAGGAATTGGCACTCCACCTTGAGCTCCATTATGAACAACATTTCCATTACCACCTCTGCCAGGAGGAATAACATGACCGCCATGTAGTACACCGTTCTCGTCTACTCTTGCCACAAGAGGTTGCACCAGGGTTCTGAGCTCTTGTTTCCCTTGTGCGACTTGCATCATCTCCATGAATTGGTCAATACGTGCCTGCATGGTAGCCATTTCCGCTTGCATTTGTTCCATGATTCTTTTGAGTGGCTTGAGCAGTTAAGTCTGAAATTCTGAAGAAAACCAGACCAGGACAAGAATAACCAAGCCTCGAACACCTGTTATGCAAATGATTATGCAATGCAAATGCCATGTCTGAATATTTCCAAGGAATCATTCTGTTTTGAGTCAAGTTTTTCACAAAAGAGCCATAAGAAATAGATGGAAATGCTCAACAGCGGGTCTCAAAGTTAATATTCCTTGGAAATACAAGAACATGTATGCAAAAATGAAGATGCAGATGCAACAGACATGGGATCAAGGCTTCCACAAAGCTCTGTATTGCTGTGCTGCTGAATGGATAAGTTCAAAGGTCTGCTCTGAAGAGAATAACGAAATACCAGAATATCCGAATGACCCGCATACTAGAATAACTAGAATACCAGGCTGATAAGTTTGCACTGATAAGAGAACTAGAATACCAGGTAGGATGAAAGTCAAGGTTACCTGCAAACCGGTAAACAACCCGCCCCTCTCATATGTGGGTACTAAGATCCTCAGTATCCCGGGCTCTCAGGTCGAGAAATGATGATACGTTCATCATTTCTGGTTTGGCATCATCATCAATCGAGGAGGCCTCAACTGATTCTCCAAAACAAAAGGTCCTCAGCTTCTGGCACTGAGGTCGAGAAGCAATAGTACATTCATCCCTCGGGGTACAGTACTATCGCCAATCGAGGAGCGCATCCACTGATTCACTTTCAAAAAAGACATCCTATGGCAAGTTCCCAGCATTGGGTCCTCGGATCGACAAGTGTAATGGGTTTGCTATTTCTGGTCTGCCATTATCACATGTCGGGAGGAGTGCCGCAATTGAGTCCTCGGGAATGGTCATCAGAGTCGACAGTTCCTCAAGAGAATAACTACTGGCCTGTATCAACATACAGTAGCAGATATCTCCCGATAGAACCTCGTCTGACTATGGGGATCGTGATCACCCGCACGTGGCCAACACCACGGGAGCGTCACGCCTGCCCACACTAATACCTACGTGTATGCTCAAGCCTGGGTAGTGGGCTTATCTCTCAGAACCTCCCAACCTGCCAAAAAGAAAACCAGCACAGCACAACACAGTCCAGCATAATAATGAAATGCAATGCAATAAATGCAATAAATACAGTAAAACAGCAATATACAGTAATATACAGCAAAATAAAGCACAACAATAAACACCCAATGAAAACAAACAAACAAGCACTAGGATCGACTCGCAAAAGGGGCTGGACCAGCAAGAGGTCAACCTGTCCCCAGCAGAGTCGCCAGTTGTCGCTCTCTAGGATTTGCATCCATGGTACAAACGCGAAAGTGGCGCGGAAAACAGAGTCGCCAACAATGTATATTTATCCCAAGAGAGGGAAAGGAAACACTGCGTAAACCTGAAGGAAGGGAAAGAGCATGATCTTGCGACCAAGAGAAACGGGTAAGCGAGTCGGTTACACGAGGGGAAGGTGTTAGCACCCCACGCGTCCATCGTACTCGATGGGATCCACGCTTGTTGTCTCGATCAAAGGGTGTCGTCGTCTGGAGCTCCATTGCTACTGGAAAGGAAAGGAACGGGAATGGAAAGGAACGAAGAAAAAAAGAAGAAAAGAAAAGGAAGTGACTCGATAGGACATCGCTCGTCCTACGCCTAGGTATTCCCTCGGGAAATGGGAAAGTCAGAGTCAACGTAGTTCAGACACGAACTAAAGGGGGGAGGTTGCTCGCCAAGACATCGCCGTCTTGTGCCTACTTATCCTCAATCGAACGAGAAAGAGGAAATCAGAGCAGTCGTAGTTCGACCTACGGGTCGGTGAAAAGATCTCGATCACACTGGGGCGAGAGAAAAAGGTTCGAACAATAAGTCTCGATCACACGGAGGCGAGAGACAACAGAGAGGGAAGTTAGTTGTTAGTGTGCTCGCTGAGATATCGCATCTCGTGCCTACGTATCCTCAATTGGATGAGAGAGGAAGTCAGAGCGTTCATAGTTCGTGGAACTACGGGAAAACGAGATCTCGATCACACTGAGGCGAGAGAAAAGGGGGAGACGCACGGAGGGTCTAAGGGAACTGAATCCTACATGTTATCACAAAGTGGCCCTAAGGTCAAGGTTAGGAGGGACGCCTACCTAATGTTATCATGCTTGGATTGAGAGCCTAATGTCTATCCTACTCCGAGCTTAATCAGAAATTAAGTCGGACTAGGAGCCTAAAAGGAGCATGCGAATACAGAGTGATCAACAAGTAAACACCAGACAGCTCAATCACAATGGAAAAATCAAATAAGAGGCAAGTTGAGTATTTAATCAGGGATTCATCAGAATAAGCATCATGGTCAACCAATTAATAAAAAATAACCAAGCTAGAATTAAAATGCTAATTCAAAAAAAGAAAATTAAATGTTAGTCAACCATTAACCTAAAATTAGTATCTAAACCTAGTGTTAATTCAAATTAATTTCTAAAACCTAATATTTAACCAATCAAAAATAAAATTCAATTAAAAGGAATTAATCAAAACCACATTAAAAGTTAATTAAAATCCAAACCTAGAATTAATTTCTAATTAAAATCTAATTCTAAAATTATAAACTAATTAGAAAATTAAAACTAAAATTAAAAGGTTAATTAAAATTCAAAATCAAAATTAAAATCTAATTACCACTTATTAAAATATAATTCTAAAATTAAACTATTCTAATTATCCTAAATTACAATTAGCAAAACAATTAAGACAAAAACTGAAATTAACTAGACAAAGGGTGCAAACAGCAGAACTGGGAGTGTGAAAGGAAGCCAGGCGCTGGGCGAGTGGGCCTTGGCTTCAGGCCCAAAGATTCTGAACAAAGCCAAAGGAGGTGAGGTGAATGATACGGAGGTGTGGTTGGGATCCGTATGGGCTAAGGTTCTCAGGACCAATATCTTTTTCTGTTTAGGGGTGGGATGCGAGTGGCAAACAAGGGCTTAAGGCCCAATCCGGATAAACTCAGCTTACACAAGAAACCCTAATGATTCTCCTCATACGCCCCTCTCTCAGCTTTTAACTTCACTCTGCTGCAACTCTCACCTTCTCCTCTCCAGTTGCGCCGGCGGCGGCTCCCTCCGTCTCGTTTCTTCTTCATCCACCATGTTAACCTTCTTCTTAAAACAAAATGCCGACAATCTCTTCCCCCAAACAAACTTCTTCTTCTCCGAACACCTCTCCGCCATCTCCTTATACTCCTTTCTGCCACCGTCTATCGCCCTCTTCTCACCTCATATTTTCTGATCAACATTCTCAAAAGCCAATCCCTCTTCGCACACTCGGCTATCTTTTCTCCCTATCTTTGTCTCACACAACCTCAACGGCGACACACGCCCTAAATCTCTGCCAACTCCATCATGACGCCAACGCCATGAACCTCTCTGTCCATTTCTGCAAATGAGATCGCAACCTTCCACTGAAAACTCGACTTCTGCTAACACTTATTCGAACAAAACGCAGAAGATACAAGAGCATACCACAAGATTCGCAGCATATTCAACATCAACAGAATGCAAGTAATTCGACAACACAACTTTCTCAATAAACAAAATCAAAAGCACAATAAAGAGAAAGAGATTCAGAGTACCTATCGGAGTCGCTCCGATGGCGCTTCAATCCGCGAATTCAGGTTTGCATACTCTTTCTCGCTTTCGATTTAATCCATTTTCCTCTCCTTCTGCTTCAATTTCTCCTTCTTCGATCTGGTTCGTGCGCGAGTCTTTGTGTGCTGAAACTTGCGATGACACGGTTATCGTGATGCTGCGATGAATGATTCCTTGAGTTTTGCTGCGAGTTGTTGAACCGTGATCCAGTTATTTTGAACTTCAGGCTCTGAATTGATTGTGTTAATCTACAGATTATTGTGGCTTTGGAAGTAGAAGAATGAGGCTGATGAATTGGTATGGAATTTTGTTGTAATGTTCTTGCAGCTCTGAGAAAATTGATGAAGATGGAGATTTGCAGTTGGTGATAGAATTGAAGATGAAAGAGAGAATTTGGTTTGTGTTTGTTAGAAAAGCTTGCGAGAGGAATTGAAGAAGGTTCAGTGATTATTTGATGATGATTCCTGCTTTTTGAATGGGAGCAGCAACTTGCTTTATACCAGAATTCTTGGAGGGTAGAATAGGTTTTTGTATTGTGAAATTCTGTTAGAGGTGAGCTAGTCTTGTACGAGTAATGGCTGTGAGGTGCGAGAATCGTGGCTTTACGTACGGTTTATGGTGTGCGTGCTTGGAATTTTGTAGCTGTATTAGTTTGTGGGTTGTACGTTTGGTTAGATGTGGGAAAGTTGTATTGTTTTGCCTTGTTTTTGCAGAAATTTTTTGATATAGTGATGCGCATGGCTTATGGCTTATTTCATGTGGAAACTAGCTTGTAGTTATCCATTTTTTTATTTCTTGTCCGTGCACCTTTTCTTTTCTTTTTTATTTTTGTATTTTTGGCAAGTTTCAATGTAATGAAATAAATGTAGTAGGTTTGACTTGGTATAATGGAAATGTATTAAATTGAAAAAGAAAGGATTTGGATGAATAAGAAAAAATAAATTTCATGAACAATGGATATTAGATTTAATGGATAATGGATAAAACTGGTTTAGAAATGGATATAATGGATTAGATTTAAGTTTACAAAAATGGATAAGAATGTATAATGGTTTTGAAATTGGAATTTGAATGTGAATAGAAAAAGGTGAATTAAGAAAGAATGGGTCTTCAAAGTGAGAAACAAAATGATAAAAAGAGAAAAAAAAAGAGTGGATTTGGTTTAGAAAAAGAAATGGTTTAAGGAATGGAAATGAACTGATTTTTGTTATGAATTGAATCGGCTACCGCAAACCCGTACACAACCATGAACCAACTTGCCTTATTTCCCACAATCTCTGATAAAATGAACACAGTTACCACTGAACGATTTGCAACTGAAGCAACAGCCGTCTGAAACCATCGTCCTCTGAATCTCTAATCAAATGAATCCTAATTTTTTGAACCCAAACCTCACATGAACCATCGCTTGATAAACTGATGAAGTCCACAAACCAATCTTGGAAACACACTGCTTGAGAAACCAACCACTAAAACGGATAACTTGCGGTTGAAGCAAACTCTTTGATAGTTTGACCAAGAGTAGGTCAAACATCCATCTGAACTGGATCATGAATGAACAATCAGTCTTGACTTGAAGCTATACCATTACCTTTGAATGCACACTCATACTCCTCTGAATACAGAAGACTCAAACCACATGAGAATGCCCTGATCCCGTGTCTTAGAAACTAATGCGATGATTATGAATTATGACCTAATGATGCAAATGAGTGCGAAACAAAATCCGGTTAAGGTAGGGCAAATTTTGAGGTGTTATACATAGTTTGTCTAGAAAATGATTGTTTGTTTGTTGATTTTAGATTTTGAAAAGCTCTTGAAGGTGCGAGAAAGACACAAGAAAGGGGGGGTTTGAATTGTGTATTTACTCTTTAACAACTTTTCGCTTCTTATCGTTAAGACGCTGAGATAACGTCAGAGTTCGTTGAGAGACTCTGACTCGCGAAGTAACATTCAGACTTGCCATGCATGAAGCATAAGAACCAACAAGAGTTTGAACGCAATATACATTATTCAGAACTTGCAGTGCAGAAGCTTATCAGAGTTAAGTTGCAAGGTTCTGACTCGCTTATGTAAGGTTCTGATACTCAATACAAAAACATAAACAATAACATAAAGCATAACAAGAGTAAAGGACACACGATATATCCTAGTTCACCACAAGGCTAATCCAGTCCACCCTCCTCAGGTGATTTCGCCTTGAACACAAGGACTTAATGCACTATAATCCAACTGATTACAGATGCACGGGCTAACACCGGTGACTAACACACAATGAACCGTTCAGGGATTCAGCTGAATGAATATAACAAACATTGACCTGCAGGTTCCAATCTCGCAAGATCTACTGCTAGGATTTCACAACTAGACGTTCAGGGATTCATCGCAATGAATATAACGCCTACTGACCCTATTTCAGGATTTATCACAACGACGCCCAGCCATTGTCTTCTCGAGTCTCCGGTCACACTGACCACTCAAGGAATCTTAATTCACCAAGAATTAGTTATACAGGAGATTACAAAGATGCTTCTTAACAAGCAGATTACTCCTAAGTTTAAGTACATAAGAACACATAAGTGTTCAAGCAAGATTTGAGCAACAGCTCCTTGCTATCTTAAGAAACTACAAAGATGTATGTTGATTTGACAGTTGTTGACATCTTGTAGATCTTCTTCTTCTTCGTCTTCTTAGTTGAGCAAGCTTTGAGCAACAACTCCTTGCTTCAGATCTTCAATGTAGCACTGACGAGAAGGTGGTTGATGACTTGACTGATTTGCAATGTTTTCTTCTTCATCAACAACTTCTGTACCAATTGATTGTTGTTGTGTTGATTTATGATATTTGAGTTTCAACAACAATGGCCATGTGTAAATGGTGATAGCTTTGGATGTTTTAAGTGTTACAACGAGAACTCATCGTTGTTGCTATCTTCACACAATGACTTGATCAATTCTCCATTGATAGAATGAATCGATCTCTCTCAGAAGCGAATACTCCTTTCTTTAAATAGCCCAGTAAAATATAGCCGTTTGAATTACTGTTGGCTGTTGGAAAAGAGACGTTGTGTAATGATAAAGCTGTACTGACACATCTCCTTTTTACAGTGGAGGAAATGACATGATATATCTTCTTGGGCACTATGTACAGTCTTTCACAACGGTAACATTTGTATTCAAAACGTCAGAGGCTTCTGATGGAAATTAATTAAGCATGAGTAGAGACTTCTTAACAGGATATCTGAAACTCCAAGTCTTCAGTCTTTCGAAGTCGTCCATTAAGAATCAGCATTCAGAACTTCAGCTCTTGTCTTTAAATCCATTATCCTTTACTACTTCAAGTCTTCAGAAACTTCAGAGCTGTCCATTAGGAATCCGTCTTCAGAGTCTTCAGCACTTGACCTCTGAAACCATGATCTTCAAAATGCATAAGTCTTCAGAGTCTTTCTGCACTTGGTCTTCAGAGCCTTCAGCCTTCAGAACTTCAAGTCATTGGAATCTTCAGCACTTCGGTTCTCTATAACATTATCTTCTTCAGAAGCTTCGCAATCTTCATAATCATAACCACTTTCAGAGAGCATCCACATGAGCATTGCAACAGCAATATCGACATTCTGGGATCTGACTGATCTTGATCAGATACAGAAGCATTCTTGCTTCTTACGACTTGTGTCATACATAGTAACTTCGCATGCAATCAATTACGCACATCTGGCTGGTGCTTGTTGGATCTGATATCTTCTATGATTATGATCTGCACACAACACACGTTAGAACATAAAATGGTTCTTTTACAAATACCATTGTTATCATCAAAACATAGAGACGACTTGTAGAGACAACTCTTGCTCTCACAGTTCTCAATGCATTGGGGCAGAGAAGTGTTTGATTTGAAAATGCCTCAATATGCAAAAGGGCAGAAGACTTAAGCTTTAAATGTGTTAGATTGATTTTAGGTTGATTATGTTGCAAAAATGTTATGATTAGTTTGACTTAGAAAAAAGGTTAAATTATATATATATATATATATATATATATATATATATATATATATATATATATATATATATTAAGATATGAAAATTGAATAAGATATATGAAAAAAAATTAATATTATATTTTTAATTATGTTAGTTCTAATTACTAATTTAATTTAACTAAATAAAACCATAACCTTATTCTAAAATTAATCCTAATATTATTCTAAAATAAATCCTAATATTATCCTAAAATTGATCCTAATCAAAACCCTATTCATTAACATTCACTAATTAATTATATATTTGTTTATATTTTTTATTGTGTTAATTATGAGGGAATAATTATAGTAAAGCTTAATTAATTTAAATTATTTGTTTATTAAACCAAATTAATCCTAACATTAGTTCAATATTATCCTAATCAAACCCTAATTAACTAATACTAACCATTTATCTAATATTATCCGAATTACTTAATTTTTTTTTTTTTGTGTTTTTGTATTATTATGAAAGGAAGTATAGTAATAAGCTATTTAGTATAAATTGTTTCATTAAACCCCTTATTCCTAATTATGCTAATGGAATAATTCTTATTAAGACTAATTATCCCAATTAAATTCACTAACCACTAATTATTTTAATTAATCCTAAATGGTTATAGGATTAAACCAATAATTAATTAATCCCTAATTAGAATATATATGGGGGTGTAGAAAGAAACTTGGTGGTGAGAATCTAAAATGGAACTAAAGGCTCTAGAACCAATTAAACCTAAGTTAATTTTAACAAATAAATATTTTTAAAAAATGAAAAATACAACAAAATGGGGATCAACCCCGTTTACTTACGTTAAACAGAGTTTGTGATTTGATTATGGTTCATGTATTGTGTTTTTAGATGTAACTGGTTTTAGGAACCAACCATGATTGTGTAAGATGTATGTGTATTGAATTTTATTAAAAGATTTTTATGTAATAAAAATATTAACAATTAGAATAGAATAAAATAAGATTAAAAAATCAATTGTGTGTAAAAAATGGTTTCTTATTTGTGAAATTTTTTAATGATTAAAATAATTATAATAAAAAATTTAATTATTAAAATAGAATAAAAACACACTTAAAACCAACATGATCCACAACCAACAAAAGAGTAAACAAATACCCTAAGTAAGTATTAGGAGTCAGGCAAGAAACAAAATGCCAAACAATTATATAAGTGAGGGAGTAAGGGAAACTGACCTACATGGAGGAGATTGTCCCAGTTAAATAGTAAAATTCACCCTCTTTTTTGCTATTCCTTCTTGCCGTTTATGTTTTGATCCTAGCCTTCTCTTAATCCTTCTTCTTTGCTTGTGTGTTTTTGAAAAGATCGATGATGATGAAGACTTTAGGGTTTCAGTGTTGTTGTTCTCCAGTTTGAAAAACAACACCAACTTTAGGATACTAGATTTAGTAAATTGTGTATGGTGAAATTGGTGTAGAAAATAAGACTATTTATAGGTGAATATTAGGTCAAGGGTGAATCTGCGATTTGATTGGAACTCGGGGACCAAGTTTGTACAAATTAGGAAGTATTTATGGACTTGTATCTTGTGATTGATTTGATGATGAAAAAGATTGGTTTTGGGAAGATTCTAGCTTTATTTTTGAATTTTTATGCTATTTTGTGCATAAAATCAAAGATTTAAAATAAAAAATAAAAATAAAAATAAAAAATGCCTATAAATAAAAAACAAAAATAAAATTTAAATACTTAAAAATAAGCCAGTATTTGACTTTTTCACCTTCTTTCAATAAAAATAACAAAAAAAAAAATGGAAAAAAAGGCGTGGAATGGATTTTATTTATACAAATAGTAAGCTAATTAAAAATAAAGACAATTTAATTAAATCAAAGTATAAAATAAAAAAATAATCAAAAATTAAAAAAAAAAAACAACTTTATTTTATTTTAATTTATGACTATTTTTTATTAATCACCTTGATTATCTCCTAAAATAGAAAAAATGCAATAATTAAAAATATTTTTGTATCTTTTTTGTATTTTAAATAAAAAATAAATGAAATTAAATTACTTCCTAAAATGAAATGTGAAAAAGATCTTTTCAAATATTTTTTATTTTATGATTTTTTTTTTTTACTATTCTATGCATAAAATCATGATTTTAATGAAAAAATTATTTAAAAATGCATTAATAAGAAATACGAAAAATTAATAATAAAACATAAAAAATATAATTTTTGTGATTTTTTATTTGGAAATAGTGCAACAAGTTAGAAATAAAGGAAAAACAAATAAAAGAGAAAAAAAGGCACTAAAAGTGAGAGAGAAAGGTGGTATTCGAACTCAAGACCTCTCTCACTCACAACTCCTTATACATGTTCCCTTACCAATTGTGTTATTTCACTTATTCGAAATAAAGTGGCACTAGAAAGCATATGAAGTGTGGGCAAAATTTGGGGTACGACGTGATGGTTATGACCGCGATGACAGGCGCTCCCCGATTCCCATTGTCTTGGACAAATGAACTAGAAGTTTCCGCTTGATTTTCTTATGATGATCTTACTTCTTTTAAGCGAAAGGTGATTTGGGAATCGTCAGGATTGTAGTATATGTTCTCCCATACATTGATCTCCTTGGATCTAAAGGATGACTATGGTGGGATAAACGACTATCTAGGTGAGTCTCTTACTGGAAAATTTTCGAGATTGTTCCTTGAATATTTTTCTAACTGGTTTTTTCTTCTGTCTTTTGCCCATGTGAAATGTCAGTTGTCCCTCTAGCTGAGAAAAAAGAGTGGATGGCAAGGAGATAGGTTGATATTCGACTAGTTATTTCCCATCACTATCGCCTGACCATCCAAGAATCAAAATAGGCCTCGAAACGCCTCAAGGGTCACCCAGTCTTCGAAAAACCATCCTCCAAGATTCTTAGAAAAGGGGAAGGTTCTTATGAGGTCCATAGGAATAGACCGTTAGCAGCCACTTCATATAGTAAACATGGAGGCGAGACCTGGCTAGTTAAGTATGGTTATCTCCTTTTCTCATCCCTCTAAAGGGACATTGTTTTTTATGTCGTTAAGTTCACTGAGAGTCACCTCCCTTTCCCCAAGGATTTTCCCTAAAATTACCATAACCTTCACAATAGATCATCCGAGGAGTTGTCCAATGTAGCAGAGGCACACTTATTGAGGATTTTCCTGATCGGGCGGGTTCAATGAGAGAAGTATGACATGGCTATTTAGGACATGGAATCCAAACTCCTCAAGGATCGGGATATAGACAAGAAATGTAAAGAGACCTTAAAGGTCTTGGCATATGAGAGAGAGATAGAGGGAGAGAGAGAGAGAGAGAGAGAGAGAGAGAGAGAGAGAGAGAGAGAGAGAGAGAGAGAGAGAGAGAGAATATGAAACCTTAAAGGTCATTTGAAAAATAACATTTTTATTTAAAATTAGGGTTTTCTCTCGATTTTAAATTTTCAAACATATTAGGGCCTCTGATAGAGTGTAAGACCCAATCCTTTGTAAATACAAACCATTTTGGGCCTCAGATGTTGTATAAGTCCCACTGTATTTTCAAAATCACGACACGGTCGTCGTCTTTTAAAACAAAATCATCTGGGCCTCCCCTCGTGTTGTAAGTCACATATTTCCTTTTCAAAACTCTTGGGCCTCTTGAAAGAGTGTAAGACCCAACCCTTTTGTAAATAAACTTTTTGGGCCTCAGTCATTGTATAAGTCCCGACGCGATTTTAAAAATAATGGTGCGATCGTTGTTTTCATCTGGGCATCTCCTTGAGTTGTAAGCCCCATCTTTTTGTATAAAATAAACTCTTGGGCCTCTTGAAAGAGTGTAAGACCTAATCCTTTTGTAAATAAAAACCTTTTTAGGCCTCAGTCGTTGAATAAGTCCCGATACGATCTTCAAAACAACTATGCGATCACTGTTAAACCTTGGGCCTCTCTTTGAGTATAAGCCCCAACAATCTTTTCAAAAACAACTTCTATTTTGATTTAGATTCAAATATACAGTTGTTATCAAAATTTTCTTTAATTTCTTTGAACAACTAACAATACAGCATGGAAGCTTGCTCACCTGTAAGTTTTTATCAGCTTTCATTTAATTGCTTTCATATATATATATATATATATATATATATAACTCTATTGTGGGAAGCTGCTCCCCTGTAAGTCCTTCTTTCATACCCTTTTGCATACTTGTCATATATCAATTGTATATATACTAGTATATCTGTTTAGGGTTTTCCCCGGCAACTAGGTCTAGAACTAGGTAAAGTCAGTTGGTCACTCTTTGATACAGTAAACTAGATCCCCATAGGATTTCCAGATAGAGTCTTGCCTTCTTATGGGCTTAAACAATATGGAACAAAGAAAAAGGCAGTATTCTCAGTGAACCTTTTCTCAGACTGTCACTATTAGAACTTGTCAAAGAAATTCAGTTTCCCCAGAGAGGATTAATTTCCGGTGAAACTTCTCTTGAATTTCTTCAAACCCTAGAACTGTTCACTAAAGAAAAGATTATTCCTGATGAAACTTTTCTTGAACTCTTCTTAAGTTTGGACCCACGGGCTTCCTAAAAGCATCCCCGCCTCCTCTTGGGCTTTGTACAAGGACCCTCCGGCTTCTTAGAAGTTCTCATGCCTTCTCTTGGGCTTAATACAAGGACCCTGAAGACCTCTTAAAGGTATAAGACAGAACTTAGTCATCCTTTGCTAGAGCAGTCTTTCCAGTGTCAAAACATCAAACCATTTAGGGTTGATTCTCATCCCGTTTGGACCTGCCTCCTCTTGGGCATCGTACAAAGATAGACTCTTCCACACCAGTAGACTTGGACAGTCTAAATCTCCTCTTAAGTCTCAAAGAAATTCTCAAGTTCCCTACAAACATAGGAGAAACCCTGGTCATTCTGGATCAATCTCCAAAAGGGTTCTAAAACCCAGTCTCTCTCTTAAAATTCCCCAGCCAGGGCCAGTTTATCATCCGAATAACACTGTCTCAAATCAGAACCTCAAGGTCTCTGATATCTCAACTCTTTTGTAACCCTCAAAAAGAGTTGATTCCCCGTTTGGACCTGCCTTGGGATCTCAATAATCCCCAGCGGAAGTTAGCCTCCTCTTAGGCTTTGTATAATGATCCTCCCTTTTCCTCAGCATAGCCAGCCTCCTCTTGGGCTTTGTACAATGATTTTCCCCAGTGGAGCTAACCTTTTCAGACTCTCTTGTTGAGTCGATCACCTTTCAGTACTCTCTTGTTGAGTTGACCCTTTTAGCCTCAATCTTGGGCTTTGTGCAAGACAGATAAAACCGTTCTCTTGTTTAGACAATCTTCCAGCCTCCTCTTAGGCTTGATATGATGACTTCCCCTAGCAAAAGTTAGCATTCTCTTAGGCTTTGTATAATGATTTCTCCAGCTTGTTCAGCCACAATCCTTGGCTTTGTACAGGACACATAAAAGCACTCTCTTGTTGAGTCAAACCCTTTTCAGCCTTAATCTTGGGCTTTGCATAAGACACCATATAAATTTTCCTAAGCAGAGTCAAATCCTCTTTCAGCCTCAATCTTGGGCTTTGTACAAGACAGATAATATTCTCCATCAGAGTCAAAATATTTTCAGCCTCAATCTTGGACTTTGTACAAGACACCTAAAATATCCTCAGCCGAGTCAGTAAAGTCTCTTTTAGCCTCAATCTTGGGCTTTGTACAAGACAGATAATACTCTCCCGTAGAGTCAAACTCTTTTCACCTTCAATCTTGGGCTTTGTACAAGACACATACAAACCCTCCACGATGGAGTCAAAATACCTTTTAGCGTCAATCTTGGGCTTTGTACAAGACTGACAGAACCTTTTCCCCAGAAAAGTCAAACTTTTAGCCTCCTCTTAGGCTTTGTATAATGATATCCCCAAAGAATCAGTCTCTTTTAGCCTCAATCTTGGGCATTGTACAAGACAGATAAACACTCTCTTGTTGAGTCCGTCTTTTTCCAGCCTCCTTTTAGGCTTTATATAAGGACTTCCCTAGTGGAGTCAATCAACCTCTTAGCTTCAACCTTGGGCTTTGATCAAGGCACACAAAAATCAACATCCCCTCAGAGGAAATAAAAAACTCTCTGTAGGAAGTCATTTCTCTGTTTATCACTCTTCAAAACAGAAAATAAAAAAAAACCTTAATCCCAGATAACCGCTATAAGTGACACACTTTTTGATTCAAATATCCAAGCTGTCGTCCATCTTTTATCCTGGTAAATTCTCTCTCTCATCTAATTGCTGTAAGCGGCAAGCCTCTGGATTGTTTACATCCACGCCACTGTCCCTCTCTTAGCATGAAAGATTCCTAAGGAAAAGTGGCATTGCTCTACACTGAGTTAAAGTTTTCTCCTTCAGGATAACACCCCTATAAAGGAAATTATGGAATTGCTGGATTCACATATCCCAGTTAAAGTAATCCTCCTTTACAAATAGTCACCCAACAGTTGTGACAAAGAGACCAGATGTCTCCCTTTAGAGATGACAAGTTCTCTCTCAGTCAAGCCTTTTAGCTTAATTCTTGGGCTTTGAACAAGACACAAATACTCCTTTTAGCTTCAATCTTGGGCTTTGAATAAGACACCAAAATATCTTTTTCCTCCCTTAGAATAGGAGGAACTACGATTGCTCTGATTTCCCTGTTTCGTTTAAACGGGAATACATAGGCATAAGATTGCGAAATCTTAGCGAGCATACTAATCAAAAACTCTAGGTCCAATACCTTCACACATCAATCAAACATTAGGTCCAGTACTTTACCAAAAACATCAGAAAAACCCGAACATCAACAAAAACTCACTCTCTCTCTCATATTTCCCAAGAAACTTTTCCAACCCATTAACGGATAAACACCATCAAGTACAAAGCAGAACCTAAAACTAACATCCTGTGGATAACCACATATAGGATGGGTAACTGACAACTCCCTATTGTATAACCTGACCCTGAACTCCCCGAATCTCTTTAAGCGTTTGTTCAGTTAAATATTCACGTGCAAGGTTAGTTTGAGATAGCTTCCCTTTCCCTTGAAGCTTCATGGGATAAATAAGAAATCAAAAAGTAGCACCCCCTCCTCTTCATTGAGGATAAAACCCAAATTCCGCGATAAGGTGGTCGCGTCACCGACAAAAATTGCGCGCTACAGGTAAAATGGCGACTCTGCTGGGGACGTCTTTGATCTGTTTAGGACTATAGACTAGAATTCTTAAGAGGTCTAGGATGTTAGTTTTAGGAATGAATATATATATATATATATATATATATATATATATATATATATTTCGATTTTCCTACTTGATATCCGTGTTTATTTTTCTGCTAATGGGACTGCGTGTGATGCCGTATGTGGAAAGTTTGAGTGACACCTAAGATAAGTGATGGCATAGACGAGTGGTTTTACAGGGAGTGATTCCCGAATAAGCGATCCCGGTAGACCATCGAATCAGTGGAGATACCCTTTGCGGATTCAATGTTTAGTGACTTTGGTTGCAAAAGCAGATTGTTCGATTGTGGTATCCATGAAACTGAGGATTTTATTAGACTGAGACCATGTGATTATTTTGTAGTGCGGAACCTATCGGAAATAGTTGTCACGCGATACTACCCTCATTTGAGATTACCCTAAGATACTACAACTCGCTCGGGTGAACCAGCCTGCTGTTGTTATCCCAAGGGGGGTCAATGATTTTGAGGACAGGTACAAAAATTCACCATAGTACAACCTTTGGGAATGGGTAGAGCCATGACTCCATGCTCGTGACGCTGAACCTTTGAACCCATGTTTTTCTATGTTTTTTTGTGCTGCATTCATGCATTCATTTCATAAAAAAAAACTTTAAACAAAGAAAATTTTCTCTTCTACTCTCTCTTATTTTTCAAATTAAACTAAGACAATGATTGCAAATATCAGAGAGAAAGATTGCGTTATGGATTTCGATAGAAGGATGATGCACAAGTACACCTTCAAGGTTCCAAAACTAGAGGATTTAAGAGGGTTGGCAAGGATGATCACCGACCCTGAAGCTTTCAGAGTTAAGTACGGAGGACTGCTGTCTCTGTTAAGGGTCCATGTAATTGAAGGAATCATGTCTACACTGATTTAGTTCTACAATCTGGGTTATCACTATTTCACATTCCCAGATTATCAACTAGCACCAACGCTGGAGGAGTACTCTCACCTGACTGATTTACCTATCACTAACCAAGTTCCATTTTCTAGACTTGAAGAAATTCCAAGGGATCAAACCATTGCAAGAGTAATCTATTTGAACGAGTCAGAAGTCAGGACTCACATGACCGTTAAGGGTGGAATCCAAGGTTTACTAGCCAAGTTTCTGGTAAAGAAGGCTCTGTACTTTACTAGTATAGGGAACATGACTGCTTTCGAGAGCATCTTTGTTCAGCTCAACTACGGGTTATTTCTGTTTCCCAACATTGATAACTTCATTGATATCAATGCCATTAAGATATTTTTGATTGGAAACCCCGTACCAACATTGCTCGCAGATGCTTATCATTCTATACACTTAAGGAATTTATACAACTGAGGAATGATCACATACCGTGTACCCCTGCTATACAAATGGTTCACTTCCCATTTACCAAAGTCTGCTGCTTTTTGGGATCATAAGAGTACTCTACGTTGGTCACAGAGAATCATGTCTCTTACCAAATCTGACATCGATTAGTATAATTGAATCTATGACGGGATAAGGATCATTGACCGTTGTGGAAACTTTCCTAATGTACCCCTCATAGGAACTAAAGGAGGAATCAACTATTATCCAGTTTTAGTTCGTTGTCAATTCGGATACCCAATGAGACATATACCGCGTAATGTTCATCTGGAAGGTCTTTTCTTCAAGGAAGGAGAAAATGACAGGGCACTAAAGACAAAAATAGTGCATGCCTGGAAATTTGTTTACAGGACAGGAAGAAAGTCTATAGGAAAACCAGACTGTGTCTCAGTGGAACCTTATCTCCACTGGGTACAAACTAGAGCCCTCAAGCTGAGGATGCCTTACCCTCGTCAATGTAAGACCCTAATTTTTGACCCCTAAGATTCCACATATCATTCACATCTCATTTTGCATCTTTACCACAAACAAGATCATGCTTTGGTTCCCTTGTCTCTCTCATTCTTTGGGTTTATGCCTTGCAGGGTTTACCGAGCATCTGTGTGTTTCTTATTCACTTTATTGCTTTATTTGTTTATATTTTACTAACCTTAACCAAAACATATTTTGTTTTCTCTTTATTGACATTTTTAGGGGAAGAACAGGTTAAAAATACCAAAATAACAGTCCCACAGCTCGAATGAATTTTATCTGATAAAAGTCAAAGTTGATCCGCAATCATGTCAAACTTATCTGGTCAATGATTCTCCAAGTTTTAATTGATTATTATTCAAGGAATTCCAAGGTTCATGTGTTTATTTCCATGCCTTATTCCCATGTCAAACTAATCATGCCTTTTTTGCACTGAGTAACCGGTTACCCTGTGGTGAGGTACTGGTCACCCACGTGAAAATTTGAAAAAAAAAATTCAGCAAATTCAAATTCAGCAATTTTGCACCAATCTCAGCCCTTGATCACATTTGGAATATTCTAAACTATCACATTTTAATTCCCCTACATCACTTTGATCGTTTCCTACCATGCACCTTCACTAATCACCACTCTTTTATGAATTTCCCTCCAAATTCAAATTCCAAGCCTAATTTTCATTTCCAAACCAAATTTCAAACCACCAATTTTTCCAAGCCTAAACTCTATAAATAGAACCTTCATTTCATTCATTCTTCAAGCTTTTGAGAGCCAAATTCACCTTGCTAAAATTTCTCTTGAAGGTTTTGATAGCCTACAAACCTCTTTCAATTTCTCTCCCCAACCACAAAATTCACCAAAGCTCACTTTTCTTCTTTTGAAAGTTAACAAGAATTCACATTGAATCTTGTTCAACTTTGAGCTAAACCTTCATCCAAAATTGTTTTCCTCATCAATTCTCATAGATCAAGGCTTTGGTGTTTGGATCTTGAGGCAATTTGAAGGAATTTTCAGGTTTGAAGTGGTAATTCATCTTTCACCATTGTTGAAGCTTCATCTTCATCTTCCATAATGTAGATCTTTGGAGATCCTTGTTACTTGATCCTTTGGATCTTGTAATTATGTTTAATTGCTGGTTTTTGCTGTTATTTTACTTTAAATTTCATGCAATTTCAGTTCCATGATCACAAGGTGTTTGTAAAAAGTTTTGAAAGTGGATCATGCTGAATTTTGCACAATTTTCTGCATTCTGGTGCAGAGTAACCGGTTAACGTCTGGTGAGTAACCGGTTACTCTGTGTTAATTTTAAAAAACTGTGTTTATTTTGAACTAGAGTAACCGGTTAATGTCTGGTGAGTAACCGGTTACTTCGAAACAGAATGCATATTTTGCCTTGTTTTGGGGGCTGTTTTGGTTCCTTTTCCATTTTCTTCCCTTTCCTTTTGTTCTTAGCCTTAGATCACATAATTGTGTGGTTTAATTTGGCTTTCTCTTCATCTATTTCTCTTTTCTTTTGATCGATTAAAGTCTTATGGATCATAGAATTCCATTGTTGAATTTTGATCAAGACTAGATCGCTACCTTCTTTTCTTTTCGTGCGATATTGCTTTCAGATGACGATCTAAATATCGTTCATCTAGCATGCATTAGCACAAATAGCTATTGACCGGCCTCATTGTAGGGTAATTACTCCGAAAATTACTCGGCGATTGCTTAACATAGCGCGACATATGTCCCTTATCGGAAAACAATAAAAAATTATTGATTATTTGTCTTTTGGTTCAACACTTATGAGACTTGTTGTTAGGAGGCTTTGATCTAATCAATCCTCTAATGAGTTCTCATTAACCTTGACCTAAGTGCAATTATTCAATTATTATTAATCACTTACTCTAACAACTAACAACTAATCACTAACTTCTAACTTTTACTTTTACAATTCCTTCTTGCTCCCTATCTCTCACTACGCCAAAAATATGTTTAGACAGCACCTAAAAGACAGCGCTTTTATACAAAAGCGCTGCTAAAAAGAATAAAAAAATTTCGCTAAAAAAAAAGCGCCTTAAAAGAAAGGCTTTAGAAAGCGCTTTTCAAAAGCGCTGTAAAAGACTGCCACCTTAGACCACCTTAGAAAGCGCTTTCCAAAAAGCGCTGCTATAGGTACTACTTTAGAGAGCGCGTTTAAAAAGCGCTGTCTAAAGGCCACCTTAGAAAGCGCTTTTAGAAAGTGCTCTTATAGGGCTCTAATTATTTTCACTTTAGAAAGCGCTTTCTAAGAAAAAGCGCCCTCTAAAGTCCTTTACTAATTAAAATATAAAACAATTCTAAACATTTTCAGAGACACTTCTATTCATTTTCTCTCTCGACCGTTTCTCTAAACCCTTGCCGTCGTTCTTGCATGCCATTATTGTCCTCGTTCTTTGCCGTTGCCGTTGCCGTTACCGTCACTGTTGCCATTATCGTCGTTCTTGCATTCAGTTCCCGTTCGAAACTCTCCTTTGTTCTTCAGTTCAGGTATTCTTCAGTTCCCATTATCGTTCTTCGTTCTTCTTTGTGAGCAATATTTAACAACTCTAGCTTATTGAATGTCATTGTTAGAAAAATAATAATAATATTTTCGAAAAATGTTCTATTTGTTCTCGATATTCAGTTTGCATTACTTCCTTCGTAGAAAAATGTTCTCAATAATAATAATATTGGTGAACTCATGAACACTGTTGCTTCTCAGTAACTTGGACGATAAGCATATCACATGTTTGATGTAATGCCACACAGAGAATGACTTGTTCTGTAATCAGTCATATATATTAATAGTATTTTCATTCTATTTTTCCATAATATGCAACCTTGTTTTGTTTAAATTATAGAATCAGAGAAAATTAGGGGAATTCTTAGGGTATTTACTGTGATATGAATAGAGTTTTAAGAATGTAACCAATGTCTAGTTTTTAATCAAGAATGAGTCACTAATCTTTGATAACAATTATGTTGCATTTGTTGTGGTTGCATATTTTTCCAGTGTGATTCGTTGGCTGCAGTGTTGCTGAGTCAATGTGACTAATTCTTTTGTTGCTTTTAAATGTTGGTATTTGACTGTTATTCCTTTTTTGGTTAGAATGTGATTCAAACATTTGGTTACCACTTATACAAGTGATACTGCTTATTTTCGAAATAGATTCTTCATAGATGAATGATGATAGCTGAGTCAATTTGACTAATTCCTTTTTTACTTTTAAAGATTGGTATTTGTCTGTTATTCCTTTTTTGGTTAGAATGTGATTCAAACATTTGTTAGAATGTAATTTACATCTCTAAAGGTAATTAGTTGTTCTCTCTCGCCACTATAATTATATATAACTTATATCATTCAATGGATTATGGATTATGGATTATGGATTTTTATATTTGTCATTTAATTTTTGTTTTTTTCTTTCTTACAGGTAAAATGTCTAATAACCAGGAAGACACCCACGAGACACATGATACACAAGAAGCTCAGAATGAAGCTTCGAATGTAGAACATGAAATAAAAAGAGGAAAAACCATTATGAAGAGAATCATCCGTGCTAGAGATAAAGGGATGAGATTTGATGTACATTGGAGTGACCAGAACCAACTAGTTGAGCCTAACGGTTCAATGTTGTCTTCATACATTGGTTCACTTGTTCGTCAGCACATTCCAATCACTAGTGATAATTGGAGGAGTAAATCGTTGGATGCCGGTAAAGAAAAGATATGGACTGAGATACAGGTACTTACCTAATATGATTGATGTTATTAGATTTTTGTTGACGATTAAGTCTTTAATTTACTTATACTAACACACTTTATGTTTATATGTGTATGTTTTTTCGTAGAGGTCCTTTAATATTGAAGAAAGCCGGAAAAAGTATTGTCTTCAATTGGCCGGAAAAAGACACAGAGGGTTTAGAGCCTTATTATCAAACAAATATCTTAGGGATGAGGACACAAATTTTGTTGAAGCAGAACTTCCACCGTTGTATGCGGATGTGATTACACCGGAAGAATGGGGCATTTTTGTAGACAAACGGAAAACCGAAGAATTCAATGTAATGTTATCTTGTCATGTATATTGATTGTATTATATATTTGTTTCATTAGTTTGTTTTGATATGACTTAAAATTTTTTATCCAGAAATTGAGTGCCATTAATCGCGAAAGAGCATCAAAACTCGTGTATCCATACAGAAAAGGGCGTTTGGGATATGCACGGTTACAACAAAAATTGGTAAGTATATATTAATGCTATGATTTTATTAATTGTATTATTGTGTTATAATTGATGAACTTATTATTTAACTAAATGTGTAGTTAGAAGAGTCTAAAAGTGAAGAATCATCACTTCCGGACCATGTTTTGTGGAAGGAAGCTCGCATGGGTAAGGGTGGAGCTGTTACAGAAGATGTTCAGCATGTTTATGAAGAATGTGTAAGTATAACATTATGTCTCAAAGTTAATTGAAATTTTATTAAATTATAATTAATTTTTAATCCCCACTAATAATTTTCGATATGTCAATGAATTTCAGGAGAATCTATCTAAATCCATACCCGCAGGTGAGGATGATTGCAGGAGCATTCTTAGTCGAGTACTAAATGTTCCTGAGTATCCCGGTCGGGTGAGAGGTAAAGGATTTGGTGTGACTCCATCATCCTTGTATAAGCAATCAAAGAAAAAAAATCCCACCACCCAAGAAATCATGCAAACTATGATGGCACTACAAGCGCAAGTCCAAGCATTGCAGCAGGATAAAGAGAGATATAAGGCGGAAAGGCGCGGTTCCGGTTTGAAAGATGCTAGTGACAAAGCTAGTATCAATTCTCCAAATAAAATTCCTGAGGTAATTAGCACATATTTATTTTAATTAAATTAACACATTTATTTTATTTGACCTTTATACATATTAACAGTTGCATATTTATTATTGCTTCAGGGCATTTCATCTTGCCAGCTGTATTTGTCGTTTCTGACTTATCGCATGGTTGGCAAGGGAAAAGTGCATAACTTTGTGGGAGCGTTACTTCACCATCATCCGCTCCCACAAGGTTATCTGAAAGTGTCGGTTGATATCGCTTTAGATACGGATGCGTTACTACCGATACCAGACTCGGTTTCAGAGGTTACATTGCTACGGGATGCAATAGGTTCGTTTGTTGCATGTCCGTTAGACCTCATTTCCATAGGTGATGAGGTATGTTGAAAACCATTACGAATCTCTTAGTATTCAAATGTCAATTCTGAACAATTATGAAAATCATTCTGAACCATTACTTACATTTTTTTTACATGGTAACGTTAGACTCCTACAAAACCCGCAGCAAAGAATAAAGGGGTTTTGCTGCAAAACGAGTCTGTTGAATAACACAGAGAGGTAGCTTTTAAGTGTTATTCTATTATCCGAATTCATGATTTTCTACTTTACCTAACTTATATGATTGTTAGGTTCCTGCTCAACCTTCACAACAGTCTGGCAAGAAAAAAGCTCCTACAAGGACCGTGAAGGAAAAAAGACCTCACTTTCAGACGTGTCTAGAAACACTTTTGTCAATGTCTGATTTGATGCAAGGTGTTATTCGTCAAATCAACATGGACGAAGGTGTTTTTGGTTTTCCTCATTCCGAGATAATCGGAAAAGAGGACATGGAGCAGGTTTTCAATCATACTGAATTAGGCATCGGTGTTATGCATTCATACATCTGGTACTCCAATCAATCTATTATTTATTTAGTTGAACAATTTATTTACACATTTCAATTATAATAGTCTAATGTTTATTATGTTTTTATTTAAGGTGCATGTATGAAAAATTCATGCGGGGGACGGATTTGTCAAACAAATTCCGTTTCTTCTCTTGCAGCCTTGTTAATGCACCAAGAATTGGTATGAATGCAATTGAAGTAAGAGACCACTTACTTGAGCGATTTATGGCCAGCAACATAGAAAGTCTGTTTCTTTTACCGTATAATACTGGAAACGGGTAAGATTTTCATTATAATTTCATTCTAATCTTTAATTTGTATCTTTTGCGTAGAAATTATCCATCTAAACTTTTGTTATATTTTACAGTGGACACTGGTTGTTGGTTGCCATTAATCCTATAACAGAAGTGGTCTATTATCTTAATTCATTGGATACTGATTGGTCCACATATCAGAATATGAAGGATGTGGTTGACACGTAAGTGAGATTGTTCGAAATATTCGTGTGTATTTGTATATTTAATTATTTATGTGACATTGTTCTAAGTTTATGTTTTTCTTTTATAGAGCTATACTACTATACTGTGCACAAAGAGAGACTCGAGTAGCACGGGCTAGATCAACCAATATTACATGGGTCAAAGTGGAGGTATATTAATTTTCACAATATTGCTTATTAGTGATGCTACTTAATAACACAAAACATCTATATATTATTTCTTATTTGTTTGTCTATGTGTAGTGCCCTCGTCAGCGTAATGGCATAGACTGCGGGTACTTCGTTTTGAGGTTCATGAGAGAAATCCTTCAAATGGGACAATTGGAGATTCCTATTAGGGTATGCATGGTTTTATAACTTAGGATTTATTTTAATATTTATCGGATATGTTATATAATTTATTATTTTTAACTAAATAATGCGTATTTTGTTTTGTTATGTAGTATTTCGAAGATATGGCGTGTTCTTGTTACACAAGGAAACAATTGAATTATATTACGGAAGAATTGTGCGAATTCTTTCTTCTTAGAAGAATTCTTTGAATGTATAGTTTTGTGAATGTAAATTTTAGTTTTGTGAATATAAGGAAATTCTGTTGCAAGAAGAATTCTGTTGTAAATTCTAGTTTTGTGAATAGAAGGAAATTCTGTTGTAAATTCTGTTGCAAGAATTTTGTTGTAAGAATTCTGTTGTAAATTCTAGTTTTGTGAATATAAGGAAATTCTGTGTTTATTGAAATGTATATGAATTCTGTTGTTGCAAGAATTCTATTTATTGAAATGTATAAGAATTCTGTTGTTGCAAGAAATTCTATAAGAAATGCAGGTTTGAAACTATGCAGGTTTCTGCATAAAAAAAATGGCTAAAATAGGATTTTTTATACTTAGAAAAAATCAATAAAATTATAGGTATACTTTAGAGAGCGCTTTTAAGGAAAAAGCGCTCTCTAAAGTCCCCTTTAGAGAGCGCTTTTAGGAAAAAGCGCTCTCCAAAGGTATATAAAAAAATCATTTTCCGTATACATTAGACAGCGCTTTCAAAAGCGCTGTCTAAAAGCACCTTTAGAGAGCGCTTTTGAAGGAAAAAGCGCTTTCTAAAGTTTATAAAAAAATTTTTTAAATTTTAAACGTATACTTTAGACAGGGCTTTTAAAAGCGCTGTCTAAAGTCCCCTTTTAGAGAGCGCTTTTTCATAAATAAAAAAGCGCCGTCTTTACCTACGACAGCGCAGGCTTAGACAGCACTTTTAAGCGCTTTTATAGGGCAAAAAAAGCGCCCTCTTTTCCCTCTTTTCCCGTACTGTCTCTTTTACTTTTATGCTCCATTATTATCATTTCATATCATGTTTATGTTTCCGCCATTTTTCCTTTGTCCGTTGGACACATGTTTATGCTTCCGCAATTTTTACTTTGTCCGTTGGACACATGTTTATGCTTATGCCTTTTTCTCTTTGTCCACTTGGACTAAAAACATTAATAAAGGCCAAAACCTCTAAAAAACTTGTGCTTCTAATCTTGGACTATGGTTACTATCCTTTGCAATGGACATGGAGTTTTTCACCTAGACCTTGGACATCCAATGCTATTCTTGGAACCTTGGACTTGGAACTAGGACCTTTTCCCTTTGCTTTGGAATTATGGTTCAAAGACTTTGTAGACTTGTGCTTTTGCATGGTTTATGGTGAAGATAGCTACATTTGTGGTTAGATCTTTCTTATCCTTAGCTTTTACTTTATGCTTTAGGATAGTCACTTCTTCTCCTCCCCATTCTTCAATTTTCAAAACTCTCTCCCTTTTTCAAAACTTTCTTGATTTCAAACTTTCACCTCTTTCATAATCAAACCTTGACTTTGTCAAGTGACTTTACTCTTTTCTTTTAATTTCTTAATAAATGCTAAACTACATAAGCATATTGACACATTTTTCAAAAGACTATAAAAAACAACAAACTCAACACTCTCTTTTTGTGCCCTCGTGCACTTTTTTCCTTTAACTTTTTCATAAGTTTAGACATGATTCATTTATTTAAGCGGAATTATTCGCTTGGAAATGACGACTTGTCTTTACATTTTAAAATCAACCAAAACAAACAAATTTCATTCTTTGTATCACGAACTACGAGGTTTTGATCCTACATTGCACTTTGTGGGTACGTAGGCATGAGGCGACAAGTCTCTCCAAACACAAAAATCTTAAAAACAATTTCTCTTCTCATCTCCTCAATCACTTTTCAAGCAAACATTTTCAGACCAAAAGCGGTAGATATTTCAAAGGGTTCCTATAGAGTACTATAGACGTTTTGGGTGCTAACACCTTCCCATTGCCTAACCAACCCCCTTATCCAGTCTCTCTTCACTTGTTCTTGTTGTAGAGCTTGGTAGGTTTTGTTCGCTCTTTTTACTTTCCTTTTTGGATAAAATAAAAGTGCGGTGGAGACTCTTGCTTTTCGAGTTAAGTTAATCAATAGCTTACACTCACGATTTTGCCGCTACAACCAATAAGTTCTTCCGTTAAAGGAATCTGTCCTTTATTTTATGTCTGATACAGAAAAACTCCAGGTCACTCTCAACAAAGTTCAACGGGAAAGGAAATCTTGGAAGAACAAGTACCGCATTCTCAATGTGGAGTGTACCAAAATACAACAACTGTTAAAAGAAAAAGATGCTCTGATCGAGATTTTAGAACAACATGCTGTAGAAAATCAAGAAGACCGAAGGAATTTGCTCGCTCCTTTCACTTGGAAAATGAATGACAACCCGACAACGAATAAAGAGCCCTGGTTAAAGAAAAGGAAAATACTAGAACCAACACCTGAGCTCTCTTCAGAGAGGACTCAGGATCCATAGGTTTAGACATTTCCTTTTGCAACACTTTGTAAATTACTGTATTTCCATTTCCACAATCTTTGAATTCAATAAAACGGGGTCTCCCCACTGTATGATATTTTCAATCCCATTGTTGAAGTCTCTTTTGCTTAAATAATTTTTTTTAATATAATTATTGCATATCATTCATCATTCTCACATAACGCATTCTTCTTACCTACGAATCTCACGTCTGTGTCTCTATTCTAGAGTCAAAGTGTCTCATTCGTACAATACTCAGGCCAATCGACAAAAGAAAATGGATGATCTCGAGGAAGAGAACAGAGAGCTGAGAGAAGAAATCGACGCTTTGAAATAAGATCTGAGGAAACTTCACAATGACATGCAATCTCTGACAACATCTCAGATACAACAACAAAGGACTGTGATCTCAGAGATCACATCTACTCCAATAGTGGAAAAGTATGATCCTCGGTACAACATGCCTAAAGATCGTCCCTGGGGCATGCCACTCAACTATATCCCGGAAGGATATATTCTGCCGATCATGAAAGATCCGGAAACTGCAGCAGGAACCACTGGGCCTGAAGGTTACAAACTTTGGGAAAGCGAAGATGCAAGGGGCATGATAGCAACTCCTAAAGTTTGTAACCTTCAGGATAGGGAAGTACCAAGAGTCACTGTCGTAATGACTGTACCACCATCCATGGTACACACTGTCCCAAAAGGACAGATTCCACAGATACCTTCTGGTGGAAACGAAAGTATGTACGACGGATTGAATGAGTTCCAGGAACAATTCCTGGAAATGCAGAAGGAACTGCATGCCATTCACGGTCAGGATTTATTCGGAAAGGACGCCGCAGACCTTTGTTTCGTCCAAAATGTGAAAATTTCGCACAAATTCAAGGTGCCCGACTTTGAAAAATACAAGGGCAACTCTTGCCCTCAAAGTCATTTGGTGATGTACGCTCGAAAGATGTCAACTCAGACAGAGAATCAACAGTTACTGATCCACTACTTCCAAGACAATTGAACCGGTGCCGCACTCAAATGGTACATGGGTTTAAACCACACCAAGATCGTCACTTTCAGAGATCTTGGCGCTACCTTCGTTCAACAATATAAGTATAACCTAGACATACAGAGATCAACTCAGAGCCATGTCGCAGAAGGACAAGGAAACTTTTAAGGAATATGCTCAGAGATGGCATGAAATTTCCACCCTGATTTGTCCACCCCTTGAGGAAAAAGAGATGACAAAAATCTTCTTGAAAACCTTGAGCTCATTTTACTACGACCGAATGGTCGCCAGTGCGCCCAGCGAGTTTACTGAAATGGTAAACATGGGAGTTCGTCTTGAAGAAGCAGTCCGAGAAGGACGTCTGGTCAAAGATACATGACTATCAAGCAGGACCAAAAGATACAGTAGTGCTTTCCCTAAGAAAAAAGAGCAAGATATTGGTAATATCTCTCTCGGAAAGTAAAGGCGACGGTACCAACCAATAGCAGTTGTAACTCCTGCTATCAACCCTGCGCCTATTCCAACGTATCAACCTCAGGTTGCTCAGAGCCAACCGAATCAACAACATTATCAGCAAAGGACAAAACAGCCTCTTCAGCAGGCTCGTCCTCAGTACAATAACAATCGTACAACGCGACCACCAGGGTTTGACCCTATACCAATGTTGTACGCAAAACTGTTTCCACTCTTATTGGCCAAGGGGCACGTCCAAACCAGGTCTCCTCTTACAGTATTGGAAAATCTGCCTTTTTGGTTCAAAGAGGATCAAACTTGCCCTTACCATCAAGGAGGACCGAGGCACCACATAGAAATTTGTCTCAGCTTCAAATCCGATGTGCAGAAGCTTGTAAGGAACGGGGTCTTATCCTTCAAGGATACAAATCCAAATGTTCAGACGAACCCGTTGCCTCAACACGAGAAAGTTGCAGTCAATTTGATAGAGGAAGGATCTAACCACAACTATCAAATTCTTGATGTACTCTTATTGGGAACCAACCTGGTCAAGGTGCATTGCAGATAGAGCGGATACGGTCATGTACCGTCTCACAATTATCATCAATGTGATATCTGCTCTAAAGATAATCAAGGATGTTTCATAGTGTAATCAGCTCTACAAGAACAAATGGATCTCGGATGGATCCAGGATCACCGAATCTGTGAGGTCAACATGGCTTATACAAATCCAACATCATTCAAAACCATGATATCCGTGCGATGAATGTCAACTTGGTGGCAATGCACTCCAGGAAAAGCTAACATCTTGATCTGCCTCGGCACGATTATGATTCCTGTCTGATCTGCTCGGTAAACAATCAGGGATGCTCTTTTGTACAAGAGGCCCTCCAGCGACAGATGGATCTTGGATGGATTCAAGATTACTGTGATAGAAGTCATCATCAAGTTAATATGATTCAAATCTTTGATATTCGCTTTGATGAATACCAGCTTGGTGGAGTTACATGCTAAGCAAGTCCAGCTCGATTTTCTGACTTCACATGATTATTAGAACTGTAAAGTATGTCGTGGAGATGACCAAGGATATGCACTTATTCAAAGAACACTGCAACACTTGTTGAACTACTGGTGGCTTCCGTCTATCTAGATGAAGACACACAACAGTTAGTATGATTAACGGGAACCTTACTAGGCATCAAAATCAGGATGTTCGATCAATAGAAATAGCTCTAGTGAGGTTACACTGCATACAAATCGGACGTGGCCGGGTGCCACCACACAACTATGAGCGTTTTAGAGTTTGCTCAGAGGATAACCAAGGATGCTACCTCGTGCGAGTAGCCCTTCAAAGTCAGTTGGACCACAAAGAGATTCGACCGTGTTCAAGCTCTGGTCCAGTTAACATAATGTCAGACTATCTTCCCAATTGAGGCAAAGAAGTTGTCTTAATCCCTAAACGAGAAGTGGCCAAAGATGTATGCGTCATAATCCCTTTACTCCATGAATCAAGAGTTCCTCTTGATAGTGGAAAGATTCTCAACCTCGAACCATTTGAGGCTAGCTACGACGGTCAAAAAAATCAAAAGGCTCCTGTAGTTATCCATATGTCAGGACCAGTACCGTACAAATCCAATAAGGCAATCCCTTACAAATACGGTGCAACAACAATTGAGAATGGGAAGGAAACTCCATTACCCTCCGTCGTGAATATTGCAGACATCAATTGAGTAACACGGAGCGGTCGAATCTTCAACCGAGGAGTTGGAGAACCCACCAAAGAAAAGGAACCTCAAACAGAAGTTCCTAGTTAACCAGTCGGTCAATCCAGTGATCCCAGCTATTCAAAGAACAACGATGAGATGCTGAAGCTCATCCAGGAGAGTAAGTACAACATTGTTGATCAACTGTTGCAAACTCCTTCAAAAATCTCTGTGTTATCTCTTTTACTCAGTTCTGAAGTGCACAGAGAGGCTCTACAGAAAGTCTTAGAGCAACCCTTTGTGGAACAAGATGTAACAATAAGACAATTCGACAACATCATCTCCAACATCACTTCCTGCAACAACTTAGGATTTAGTGATGAGGAACTGCCGGAAAAGGGCTAAAATCACAACATGGCACTAAATATTATAGTCAACTACCAGGACGATGCATTAGTCAGTGTACTGGTAGACACCAGATCAACTCTGAATGTTATGCCAAAATCTACTCTAATGCGACTATCATTTCAAGGATCTCCGATGAGGGGCAGTGAGGTCATCGTCAAAGCATTTGACGAGTCCAGAAAAACAGTTATCGGCGAAGTCAACCTTCCCATAACTATCGGTCCTCACACTTTCCAAGTCACTTTCCAGGTCATGGACATTCGGGCAGCATATAGCTGTTTGTTAGGAAGACCTTGGATACACGAGGCTGGGGCAGTCACTTCGAAACTTCACCAGAAGCTGAAGTTCGTCAAGAATGACCAACTGGTTACAGTCTGCGGAGAGCAAGCCTTGATGGTGAGTAACTTATCATCGTCCACTTATGTAGAACCAGAGGAGGTTGTTGGGACTCAGTTCCAAGCACTTTCGATGAGCAATGAGAATCAATCAGAAAAAGGAACATCAATTTCCTCATACAAAGATGCTCTCGAAGTGATCAAAAGTAACAACACAAATGGATGGGGACAACTTGTCATTACTACTGATAACAGGACAAAGAAAGGTCTTGGTTTTTCCTCAACCTGTACCCAGACTGCTAATGACGATGAAAGTTTTCATCCCATTCGAGACTTCTTCCACATTGGAGGTTTCCTTCACCCGGTGTCTCAAGAAGTGGATACCATCAACGAGGGTGACTCCTCCGATACAGATGAAGAGTGGAAGTTCTATCTCAACAAGGATGGTTATATGTCTCAGGGAGAGGTGCTTATGCCATTTGGCTATCCCGCACAGAGTCCGAGATATATACCAAGCACAGACGTCAAAATGATATACGGAGATTGTGATCTAGAAGGATGTCGTGCTCCACCAAACTCATTAGAGGAGGATACTATGATGAAAGACAACTTTGACTACGACTATTATGGCCCAATGGATGGCTTGCAGATCTGAAAACCATACCCAGTAGACTTGGGGCAAAAGAATCAGCCCAACGACGCATATCAGCTAAGCATCATTGAAAAAAATACCTGCGTCCCCACCAAATCATGGGATCATTACTAAGGGCATTTAGGAAACATCAAACACGATGATGAATTTGCAAATATTGCAGGACAAGAGTTCATTAACTACGCTTTTCTTGAGGTCAACGTCATCGAGAGGGATGACTCCTCCAGTTCCAAAGAAATGTGGGACACCTTAGGACAACCGAGTGGCAAGTACGACTTCCTGGTCAAGTACACCGCTCCTGAAAGCTCTCGTATCAAGCTCGAAGACATCCAGGCCACTGGGTGGGGAGATCCACCTGAGAGTACAAACACTGTGCATGATACAATAGAAGAGTTCGTCTACGACAACTGTGCATGGGAGACAGACTCCAAGGATCCTGCTCCACCAGAAATCAGCGTCATTTCTGAAGACAAGCCAAGAAGGAAGGTACCAGACTTTGTGATTCATAGAGGAGTTCGCCGCCAATGGGTTGCTGTCAATGTTCCGAAAGTTGTCCATAAGTCTAAGTAATTGTCGTCTTTGTTTTAACCTTTCACCCTGCCCAGGTGAAGTGGATGTTTTGATAGGGCCCACTTTCTGTAAATGTCTCTCTTCACTTTGCCCGAAGCGATAGAGTTTTGTTTTATAGCGCTGTAGTTTCAACAATCGACCGAATCATAAATAAAATAAACGTCGTTCTGTAATTTATGCATTTTATTATTGTTTTCTCTTTTCGCTTTTTCAGAAAATGGTAATCCTAAAAACAACTCAAAAAAATAAAAACAAGCATTTTCCTAAAAATACACTGCACACACTCGCATTCTGTCTATCTCTTCTAAAAAATCAATCATCACATCATGAAGATTGCTTGTTTTAAACCCCATTGAAACATACGATCCAATGTCTTCTCTCAACTTTGAATTCCCGGTATTTGAGGCTGAAGAAGAAAATGACGAAGAAATTTCAGAAGAGATCTCCCGATTACTCAAACAAGAGGAAATGTCTATTGAACCTCACAAAGAGCCATTAGAAACGGTCAACTTGGGGTCAGAAGAAGAGAGAAAAGGAGTCAAGATTGGGGCACTACTCAGTCCGACTGTCAAAAAAGGATTGATAAAGCTTCTCAATGAGTTTCCCAATGTATTCGCTTGGTTCTATCAGGACATGCCAGGGTTGGATACCAGCATCATGGAACATCATTTACCGTTAAGAGCAGAATATCCGCCAGTAAAACAAAGGTTGAGAAGGACTCACCTAGACATGGCCATCAAAATCAAAGAGGAAGTGCAAAAACAGATTGACGCGGGTTTCCTCGCCACATCAGAATATCCTCAATGGTTAGCCAACATAGTACCAGTTCTGAAAAAAGACGGAAAAGTTAGAATGTGTGTAAATTATAGAGATCTGAACAAAGCCAGTCCAAAGGATGACTTTCCCTTACCGCACATTGACATGCTGGTAGACAGTACCGCAAAATTCAAAGTATTCTCCTTCATGGATGGATTCTCAGGCTATAATCAGATCAAAATGGCGCCGAAAGACATGGAGAAAACTTCATTCATCACCCCATGGGGCACTTTTTGTTACAAGGTAATGACGTTGGGTTTGAAGAATGCCGGGGCAACCTATCAAAGGGCCATGACTACTCTGTTCCACGACATGATACACAAAGAAATCGAGGTATATGTCAATGATAGGATTGCCAAATCTAAGACAGAAGAGGAGTATGTGACCCACCTGTCAAAGCTATTCGAGCGTCTGAGGAAGTACAAACTCCGCTTGAATCCCAACAAATGCACATTCAGTGTTCGCTCAGGGAAACTGCTAGAGTTCATCATCAGCCAGAAAGGAATTGAGGTTGATCCTGACAAAGTCAAGGCCATTCAAGAAATTCCTTCTCCAAAGACGGAAAAACAAGTCAGAGGATTCCTGGGACGTTTGAACTACGATTCCAGATTCATATTCCTCATGACCGCGGCATGCGCGCCAATCTTCAAAATACTCAAAAAGAATCAGGACTGCGTATGGACATAAGACTGCCAAACCGCCTTCGACAGTATCAAGGAATACCTATTGAATCCACCTATCATGTCACCTCCAGTAGAGGGAACACCGTTGATCCTTTACTTAACAGTCTTGGAAGACTCGATGGGTTGTGTACTTGGCCAATAAGACGAAACAAAAAGGAAAAAGTCTGCCATCTATTATTTGAGCAAGAAATTCACCGACTGTGAGACTCGGTACACTATACTTGAGAAAACTTTCTGTGCTCTGGCTTGGGTAGCCAAAAGTCTTCGCTAGTACATGATTTGTCACACTACTTGGTTAATCTCTGAAATGGATCCGATCAAGTATGTCTTTGAAAAGCCTGCTCTCACGCGAAGGATATCCCATTGGCAGATGTTGTTATCAGAATATGACATCGAGTATCATGCTCAGAAAGCCGTCAAAGGAAGTATTTTAGCCGATCATTTGGCTCATCAACCAATTGACGATCAGGAATCAGTCAGATTTGACTTCCCAGACGAAGATGTCATGTACTTGAAAATGAAAGATTGCGATGAACCACTACCCAGTGAAGGGCCAGAACCAGGTTCCCAATGGGGACTAATCTTTGACGAAGCTGTCAATCATTATGGAAAAAGAATTGGGGAAATCATCATAACACCTCAACGTACCCATATTTTTTTCAGCGCCCGACTGGCGTTCAAGTGCACAAATAACGAGTCCGAATACGAAGCTTGCATCATGGGTCTCGAAGAAGCGTTCGACTTAAGGATCAAAAACTTGGAAGTGTATGGAGACTCAGCCCTGATTATCAATCAGATCAAAGGAGATTGGAACATACACCAATCAGGCCTGATTCCTTACAAAGATTATGCGAGAAGGTTGTTACCATTCTTCAACAAAATCGAGTTTCACTATATCCCCCGTGAAGAGAATCACATGGCTGGTGCATTTTCCACTCTCTCTTCCATGATTAGTGTAGGTCAATGGAATGACATACCTAAGATTGACATAATGCGCCTGTCATACCCCAAATTTTGACCACTAAGATTTCCCATCATTGTGCAAATCATCATCACAATATGGATGAACCATCATGCCTCATTAGTCTCCCCAAAGATGGGTGAGCATTCACCACAAGCAATAATTAGGGTTTCAAGCCCTCTCTGAGCCTTAGACAAAGGATCAATCAAGGAATGACATGATCTTCACCTTGTCTAACCTCTCAAACACCCATAACGGATCAAGAGGACTCCAAAATCAAGGAATCAAGCACAAAGTTGCTGCATTCCAAGTGGATCAAGCCTCAAGATCGCCAGTGTCACCAAATTAGGGTTTTGGTCGACCAAGGCCTCTAGATGGAAATTTTCCTCTGGACATGAGCCAATGCTTCAAAACATAACCAAAAATACTCCATGGGACCTCATGAACCCAATAATAAAGTCAATTTAGCCTTAGGGGATGCATTCACTAAAAAAGTCAAGAATTAGGGTTTCTTGACCTAATTCACCCCTAAGTTGACTTTTGGGACAAATCATGAGCCAAGACCTCAAGACATGATTTGAGGGTCTCTAACACACTACATTGATCCATTTTCAACAATGGATTGATCCAAGAAGCTTGATTCACAAGTTTCAATTTTATCTGAACCACAATTAGGGTTTTGAAGAAAAAGTCAATTGTATCTTTGATTTTTGACCAGGACATGCTCCCAAACCTTGGGACATGATTCAATACACCCTATAACACCTATGAAGTCAATCCATCAAGTTTGATTTAGGTCAAGGACTTGATTTAATAGAGCATCACACAGTTTGGAGTTCATCTGATAAAAAGTCAACTGTGTCCAAAAGTCAAAGTTTGACTTTTTGATTTTTTGGCCAATTATGGTTCACTAACCCTAAAATGATGTTAATGTGTGATTTGAATCAACATTCATCAAGAAAAATCAAAGAAAGTAGGATAACTTGTAAAAGGGGTAACCATAAAAAACTTAGAAATTTTCTAAGTTATGGAACAAAGTGGCTAGGGTACCAACTTCCAAGGATCATAACTTGTGATCCAAGCAACCATTTTGGCTGATCCAAAGATGTATTTGTAGCTCTCATGGCACACTTTAAAAGTGTCAACTACACCTCATTCCAATTCCTCAAGGATTTTAAGTTATGGAGTGACCAAAATGACAAAAACATGAAAATGCCACTTTTTCCAACACTTAGTGAAATTTTCACTAAGTCAGAATCTGTTTCACTTTTTCCAAAATGTAAGGGCATTTTTCACTTGGATCCAAAAAGTATCAAAACAAACTATGATCACACATGTGTTGTATCATATGAGAGCTTTCCAAAATGGCCAAGAACTCCATCAAATTCCATTTAAGCTAAAAGTTATGACACTGGCAAAATGCCTTGATGCAACTGTCATGGCAAGGCAGGTTTGTGCATTTTGCTCGATTTGATCAAATTGTGCAAATGACAAACAAGTTTATCCATCTGAACACCTCAAGGGGAGACCAAGGAGGGACAAACATTGATCCATAAGCCTCCTAAGTCTTTGGAACTAAAAGTAGCATGCGAAACCTAAAAACGCCTAAAGAGGGGACAAGACTCCAATTTTGTTCTGGGGCATTCAATGGATGCACCAAGGTGGCATGAACCGAGCCTTTTCCAACTGAATGAGTCAAGGATGATCTCTAAACTAGGGAACCAAATGCCTGTGCTCTAACCTCTAGTCAATGGCTAGAGGAGACTTAAGATTCCAAAATGCTACAATTGGCCAAACCTCTACTGCAGTTGTCATTCACTATTGCTTGCAAAACAAACCTGCTCTACTATAAATAGAGCTCATTTATGCTCAGTTTAAGTACACCAAAGCCATCAAACTGATGCTTTCCTCAAAATCTCCTTCTCACTGTCATACCCCAAAATTTGACCACTAAGATTTCCCATCATTGGGCAAATCATCATCACAATATGGGTAAACCATTATACCTCACCAGTTTCCCCAAAGATGGTTGAACATTCACTACAAACAACAATTAGGGTTTCAAGCCATGTTTGAGCTTTAGACAAAGGATCAATCAAGAAATGACATGATCTTCAACTTGTCTAACCTCTCAAGCATCCACAAGGGATCAAGAGGACTCCCACATCAAGGATTAAGCAATAGGCCGCAACATTCCAAGTGGATCAAGCCTCAAGATCGCCAGTGTCACCAAATTAGGGTTTGGTCGACCAGGGCCTCCAGATGGAAATTTTCCTCCGGGCATGAGCCAATGCTTCAAAGTATAACCTAAAATACTCCATGGAACCTCGTGGACCCAATCATCAAGTCAATTTAGCCTCAGGGGATGCATTCATAAAAAAATCAGGAATTAGGGTTTCTTGACCTAATTCACCCCTAAGTTGACTTTTGGGACAAATCATGAGCCAAAACCTCAAGACATGATTTGAGGGTATCTAATACACCACATTAATCCATTTGCAACAATGGATTGGTCCAAGAATCTTGATCAACAAGTTTCAAATTCATCAGAACCATAATTAGGGTTTCGCGGGAAAAAGTCAACTGTACCTTTGACTTTTGACACAGGCATGCTCCCAAACCCTAGGACATGATTCAATACACCCCATAACACCTATGAAATCAATCATCAAGTTTGATTTAGGTCAAGGACTTGATTTCATAGAGGATCGCACAGTTTGAAATTCATCTGACAAAAAGTCAACTGTGCACAAAAGTCAACTTTGACTTTTTGAGATTTTTCACAATTATGGTTCTTTGACCCTAAAATGATGTTAATGTGTGATTGGAATCATCATTCATCAAGAAAAATCAAGAAAAGTGGGATAACTTGTAAAAGGGGTAACCATAAAAAACTTAGAAATTTTCTAAGTTATGGAACAAAGTGGCTAAGGTGCCAACTTCCAAGGATCATAACTTGAGATCCAAGCAACCATTTGGGCTGATCCAAAGATGGATTTGTAGCTCTCATGGCATACTTTAACAGTGTCAACTACACCTCATTCCAATTCCTCATGGATTTCAAGTTATGGAATAGCCAAAATCACAAAAAGTGAAAATGTCACTTTTTTCCAACACTTAGTGAAATTTTCACTAAGTCAGAATCTGCCTTCACTTTTTTCCAAATGTAGGGGCATTTTTCACTTGGATCCAAAATATATCAAAACCAATTATGATCAAACAGTTGTTGTATCATAGGAGGGCTTTCCAAAATGGTCAAGAACTCCATGAAACTCCACTTAAGCCATGAGATATGTCCATGCCAACATGCCTTGCTGAAAACTGTCAAAGCATGGAAGATTTGTGCATTTTGCTTGATTTTCTCAAATTTTGCAAAGGGCAAGAAATCAATCCATCTGAACACCTCAAGGGGGGACCAAGGAGGGACAAACACTGATCTATCAGCCTCCCAAGTCTTTGGAACCAAAAGTAGCATGCCAACCTAGAAATGCCTAAAAGAGGGACAAGACTCCAATTTTGGTTTGGAGCATTTAATGGATGCACCAAGGTGTCGCTCTCGAGGATTTGCATCCATGGTACAAATGGGAAAGTGGCGCGGGAAACAGAGTCGCCAGCAATGTGTATTTATCCCAAGCGAGGGAAAGGAAACACTGCGTAAACCTGAGGGAAGGAAAAGAGCATGGTCTTGCGACCAAGAGAAACGGGTAAGGGAGTCGGTTATGCGAAGGGTGTCGTCATCTGGAGCTCCACTGCTACTGGAACGGGGACGGAACGAGAACGGAGGAGAACGAAGAAACGAAGAAGAAAAGAAAAAGAAGTGACTCGATAGGACATTGACGTCCTATGCCTACGTATTCCCTCGTGCAATAGGAAAGTCAGAGTCAACGTAGTTCGAACGCGAACTAAAGAGGGGAGGTTACTCGCCAAGACATCGCCGTCTTGTGCCTACGTATCCTTAATCGGACGAGAAAGAGGAAATCAGAGCAGTCGTAGTTCGACCTAACGAGGACGGTTAGTGTTTTTTATGAGCGACGTTAGATTCGCGTTCGGCAGTTAGGATCGATGCCTGTTTGCGACGAGACGGAAGTAACGTGCCCCTTTCTGAAAATGATTTGAACTTAACAATCCCGAAGGATGAAAAGGTTTGAGTTTTTTTTTGTGTTTTTTAAGACAAAAGTGGTTTGAAGTTAGTTCATAACTTGCATTGCACCCAAGTCTGTAACACAGGAACGAATACTTCGCGCATCGTTCCCAACAGGACGTACACTAAGTACCCTAGAAGAATGAAGGGAGACCCCCCATACTTCACTTCCCATATGTAAGGCTCGTGCACAATACATGTTAATCCTTTATTAAGTGTTTTAGGATTGTTATGAGATGAGAAGAGAAGACTCAAAGGAAAAGAAAACACTAAGGGGAAACTAAATGTTCCTAATTTTGTCATGCAAAGGTGGCCCTATAATTGAGTTTGAAAGGGGAAACATCTACCCAAGTTAGCATGCAAAGGGAATCCTAATGCTAATCCTACTCCAAGCTTAATTGAAAATTAAGTTGGACTAGGTAGCACTAAGGGAGTGAATCCAAAACTTAAACAAGTCTTGAGATTCAAGGGAAGAGAAAGAGTGAAAGAGAAGAAGAAGAAAGAGAGGTATAAGATGGGAAATAAGATGGGGCAGCAAGCACATCATACAAATTATATCCAATTCATATCATTAATCATGCCTCAAAAGGTCACACAAGAAAGCTCAAGTAAGCAAGTAAGAGCAAACGAGAAAGGATGTAAGCAAACTTGCATAAGAAGCACAATTAGACATCATTAAGCACCACACCAAAGTAATATGAGCAAGGTAAGATGAAGATGAAACCAAATCAGAACTCAAATCATGCCAAAGGTCAATCAATTCACACATTAGAAAATGGCATCAAGAGCATTAAGTATGTATCTCAACAACACTCAAACAATTAGCAACAAATAACTGATGCACAACATAACTTCAAGTGATCAAACAAAGTGAAATCAAGGCATGAAAGCAAATGGCAGCAAGGTGAACATGTATATAAATTCAAAGATCAACTCATGAATATCAAGAAGAAGCAATAAGAATCACATTCAAAACATGCTCCACAATTATGCAAACATCCACTTCAAACATCTATGCAAACAACACATGATAAAGTGAAGCAAGAAATGGGATATGATCACACAATGGATCCAAAATCACAAGGATCAGAACCTTAAACATGTCACTCAAATCAAACAAAAGTCCTTATGCATTGATTGGATCATACAAGAAAACATCTCAGAAGATTAGGTTAAGCACACCAAAGGATTCAAGTCAAAACATTGTCAACTTAGAAAATCATGAACAAATAGGAAAATGGACAAATGAGGATGAATCCAAAGCCACAAATAAGCTAAGATAGTACATGATCATACCAAATAATCATCTCAAGCATCATTCAATCACAAGTAATCAAATGCATTCAAACTAGATCAAATATCCAAGCATGCTTCAATCAAATTCAAACCACAAGTAGGTATCAACCAAAAATAGAAACATGCTTCATAAAAATCCAAATAAATTTCTAAACTTATGCTAAAATAGTCAAGAACAAGTGTACAAGAGGTCTCAACCAGAATCACAAGATTCAAAATCAATTGGATTAAAAACATCACACATAGGAGACTAATCGAACATGCATTGAGGACTAATTAAAATCAATCTAGAATTAATCAAGAATTCAACATCTCAGCACCAATTCAATCCTCAAACATTCACCAAAGATGTATCAAAGCATGGTAAGAAAATTGGATCATGAAAGCAATCAAAGGCATCAAAGAACAAAACCCTAATTCAAGGGTAAACATGTAAAAGCAACTTCCAAATAAATGGAAAAATAAAATAAAAAAAATGAAAAATATCTCAAGACACCAAACAATTAGAAACATATTTTTTGGTATTCTTATCATGTTTTTATCAATTAAAATAAAATTGAAAATAAAAAAGAAAATAAAACAAGAAGAAGAACAAAGTAAAAGGGGGTGGATAAGTAAAATAGGAACCACATGACTCATGTACACGCGCGCATGGGCTCACAAAGACGGGGGTGCGGATATCGAAAGCGCCTAGGCCCAATGGAAAATGAACCACTTAAATTTATTAATTCAAATTTAAGAAAAATAAAAAGAATAAAATACTATGTGAACTATATGTCAATCGGTCACCCCTCTTCAAGTTACTAGAAGACAAAACAAGACGCCCGGCCAATCAGACGCTGCCACGCGTCCTTCTTCTCCATTTCTCATGCAAAAAACGCAGCAATCTATACATGAACAAATGCAGAATTCGGATTTTTCACCAAGAGCAACAATAAAACTTCAAATCTCCATAACTCACTCAATTCTCAACAAAATCAAACGAAATTTAAACCAAAATTGAAGTACAAAGAACAAGGATCATCATTGTACGATTAGTTTCTCAAAACAACCACTCAAACACAAAGATAATAGGCATGAAAGTCATAGGTTCAAGTATGTAAACCAACACACATTCAAAAATAGCACGAAATATTTGAGCCTAGCTCCAATGCCTTTGTGAAAAGGACTTCAGATGCAAGATGTGGATGCTTCTAACATACATTTAAACCCTAAAATGAGAGAGATAGAGAAGAAGCAACTTACTAAGTGGAGAATGGTCCACTGCCTTCTTCAACTTCCAGTACAAAAGAAACCCAATAATCTTGATCTTTAGGCTCCAATGATGAAGAATAAACCCAGAAATCAAAGTTTCCTTGATTGGATTGAGAGAAAGAGTGAAAACTTTGGAAAATAAGCAAAAAGTTTAGATCTGGAAATGAGCCAATGTGTGGCAGGTTTGGAGTGTTTTTAGCTTATATATGATGCTATTTAGGGTTGGAAACGAAGCTAATGGGTCAGACTTGGTTGCTTTGGCTTGGAGAGGAGAAAAGAGAAAAATAGCACATGGTATGGTGTAGGTTCGGATAAGGTTTGGTTTGGCATATTTGGTTCTGATTTTGGCTTGGAATAGGGTACAAATTCGTGCAATATTGGGTTAATATCATGTACTAGCTTGGTGAGTTCAAACAGACCCAATTTGCATTTACCAAAAATGGCCACTTTTGTGATTCTCTCTCCTTCATGGCAGGTGGTGTGTTTAGTTATTTTGAGTAACAATTGGTGATGCATGATGGGCCTCATGCGCATGAAATGGTGAGACAAAAGTTGCTGCAAAGTGTCACACAAAGTCATCCTCAATTCTTGCCAAGAAAAATAGTTGGAAAACCTCCACTTTTCATGAATAAATCTTGATGAATTCTTGACTAAATGATGAGTTATTGGGCTCTTTAAAAAGCTAACATGGTAGAGAACAAAATTGATGTTGAAAAAGAATTGAAATGATACTTGGAAGTATATGAAAAATAGCCATAAAAACCTGTCCATAAATCTGCCAAGAAATAACTTAGAAAAATTTCTAAGTTTTTGAACTTGGTGGATGAAAATGTCCCACTTTGAGAAACCATAACTCACTCAAAAAAACTCAAATGCCATGGTTCTTGTGCCCATTTTGAAGGAAAAACTTCAAACTACAATTTTCATGTGGAAAAGATTTTCAAATGAGGCCTTGAACATGGTGGAAAATGGCTTAGAAAGTGATCAAAAACTTACTAAAAATAGTAAGTTTCTAAAAACCTAATTTTCCAATTTTAGTAACTTTTTCCCATTTTTGTTTTTTCATGAACCCTTGAGCATTCCTCGACTAAATCTTGTCCATGGACCATATTTGACTTGAAAATCATGATGTTGACCTCAAAAATTTTAGGAGTTGACTTTTTCACCGCACAGTGGACTTTATTCCCAATTCTCCAGATTTTCAATCTTTTGAAAAATTGAAACCTTTCTGAACCAAATTGATGGACAATTCTCCATTCCTAGACACTTAGGGACATGAGGAAAACCACAGAATCAAGTTTTGCCCAAAAATTCAGAAAGAAACTGATTTTATGGCAAACCCTAGTTTTGGTGCCTTCAGTCTAGGAGGAATCAACACATCCTCCAAATCCAAATTCCTCTGAGTATGATGTGTATCCTCTTAAACAATGATGAGATGTGCCATTTGATGGTGATAACAACTCAAAGAACATGCCCATTGGAGGGTTAGACCCAAGAATCTCCAAAACCCTACTTTGAGAAGTCAGGCTAGGAGAGTGTGATTCACTTGAAATTTCTTATCAAGCTTGATCATATGGTGAAGTGATGGACCAATTGGGATGCTCTGAGGCTCAAAGCTCCCTTGTGGCTCAATTATTGGTAGTATCAAGAACCATCTCTCCTCTTAGCCCCTTGGACAATACTCATGAACTTTTGCTGATACCCTAGAAAACCTCTTCTTCTTATGAATGAGGTTAGATACCTTGATCCCATGCTAAGAACCAATGATATGCAAAGATAAAAAAGCAAGAATGAAATGAAACATAAGCCAGTTAGTGCTAAAAGTAAGAGGGCAAATCTTGAGGTGTTACAACTGCCCCTATTCAAACTTCTTGGATCCAAGGGTATGGAAGCAACGACTTTCAGACAATCGGGATACACGGAGATTGAATAACAAAATAACTTGGAAATTTGCAACCTGTGGGGGTAGTGAATTGGAGTGTTTGCCAGACGAAGGCGGACTACCCAAAAAAAATACGAGGACGGCCGAAGACGAACTCGAAAAGGAAAACCGACCAAAGGCGCTCTACCCAACAAAATAATATGAGGACGGCCGAAGACGAACTCGAAAAGGAAGACCGACCGAAGGCGCTCTACCCAACAACATAATACGAGGACGGCCGAAGACGAATTCGAAAAGGAAGATCAAGCCGAATGTGGACTTCGCTGGGGATAAAGTGAAACAAACTCTTTTGAGTTATGCCATCTCTGCTGAGAAAGAGAACTGGGTTTCACAAAAATAAGTCAGACGAGAACTGACTACCAGGCGAGAACTGGATTTCACAAAAATAAGTCAGACGAGAACTGACTACCAGGCGAGAACTGGATTTCACTAAATAAGTCAGACGAGAACTGACTACCAGGCGAGAACTGGGCTTCACAAAATAAGTCAGACGAGAACTGACTACCAGGCGAGAACTGGATTTACCAAAAATAAGCCAGAGGAGAACTGACTACCAGGCGAGAACTGGATTTCACTATAAATAAGCCAGACGAGAACTGACTACCAGGCGAGAACTGGATTTCACTAAATAAGTCAGACGAGACTGACTACCAGGCGAGAACTGGGTTTACAAAAAGAGATTGGCCAATCAAAGGAAAACTCCTAACAAAGATACGGTCGTGAACCGAAAGGGTGAGAGGTAAAATCAACGGACTTATAACCCACCGATAAGATGACTCCGCTGGGGAAAGAAGAAGTCTAAATAAAAGACTCTGCCGGGGAGCACAAGTAGGATGAACACATCCCTCAGCGATCTCACCGAGGATAAACCAAAATCTCCTGAATTATGCCATCTCTGTTGAGAAAGAGAACTGGCAAACAAAATATCCGAAATTATGCCATCTCTGCTGAGAAAGAGAACTGGCAAACAAAATATCTAACGTGGCTTATGCTTCGAATGCACATGTTTGAATTTTTTCTATGGCGTAATGCTCCATACGAAATGGAAATGCTACGCGTTTGGGAGGATGCCATGCAGACGATGCTTATGCAATGCAAAAAGAAAAGCTCCAGCAAAATAAATGCTGAAAATGAAAGCAACCCGATCGGGGATGACAAAATAAATTGTCCTTTGAGTCCAAGACCTCTGGTGAGAAGGAACACGTTGAATAACTCCTTTGATCAACAACTTCTGCTGGAGATGAAATCCCAAAAGAACATCCACTCTACTGGGGATTATATATAACTCTTTGAAAAAGGAAACCAAGACCTGAATCAGAAGAGTGCCAAATATCACTTGAACTTAAATCCTACTGGGGATGTCAACCATCGTTGAACAAACCTGCGAGGATTGCCACCAAAATCTGCTTGGGGAGACACATCACAAGTACTAAACCTGCTGGGGACACCATTGAGCTTAACCCGCTGTTGGGGAAATGACTTCACCTTTATCCTGTTGTTGCTGGTGAAAACACGTTTCCTTACTGACCGAGGGGAAAAGACACCAATGCCCTGCGGGGAAGACAACATCTTTGTTTCGGGAATACGTTCCACAAATCTCCTATGGTAACAAAACAACATCCTCCTTAAAGCAATCCACTTTAGATGCTGGCTGAGGCACAATCTTTTGTACCCTGACTGGGGAGAGTGACAGTCTGATGAGGATTACGAAACCTCATTGCTAGGGAGAATAACCCTGCTAGGAAGGAAAGTCAACGAAATCTGCCAAGGGATATCATTGATCTTAACCTGATGTTGGAGGAAAGAATTTACCCTGCTGGGGATTAGAGCATGTCGTTGCTGACGGAAATACACTTCCTGACCTGCTGAGGAAAGTGAGTACCAGGCTGTGTGGGGAAAATAAAGTCTTTTTAAAGACAGCCAACACATCTCCTGCTGGAGAAACAACCACATTCACCTCGAAGCAATCCACTTCTGACTGCTTGCTGGGGAATAATAAACCAACCATGACTTCGGCCGAGGAAGACAATCCTCTGTACTCTTGCTGGGGAGAGTAAGCTCTGCCGAGGATGATGAACTTTCAGTGTAGGGGAGAGAAACTCTACTGGGGAAAACAAATTTGTTACCCTGCAGCCATACGGTAAACTGAACTGTTTCTATGTTCATGAACGACCCTTTGAACTCTCCACATGCCCAGACCATCAGGTCTAAAGGAAGAAATCATCTCCAGAGGATTTTATAGAAGACCGGGCATTCACACTGCCCCATGGTCTCAAACTCTTTGAGAGATTTATCAGATCTCGACATAACTGCCCCAGACTGCATATTCCATGAAGTAAATTACCTCGAAAGTATTTGTAATGACTTAAAAATACTCTGCCCCAGTATTCTGAACTTTGAAGGGGTGCCCCGAGTCTTGAAGAAACTTTGCCCCTGACTGATCTTACAGAGATTTGTCAAATCGACCTGATTTCCCCTGTTTGGCTGCTTCTTATCACCATTTATCGGGAACCTCTAGGATGTGCACAGTCTCTTGGCCACGCACCCCTTGACATGACTGTCCTTAAGAGTTTTCACCATCTCAACTTGGCGTGATCGAGCTTCTCGACTGACGCTCATTGTGTAAGCTTCTTTGATGTCAAACACATGCAAGCAGAAAATGTTTATTGCGAGAATGACAATTCTAATGCAACATCCGTGTTAACCTTGAAGTTTTATTGAAAATGCGTCGCCAAACCTTGTGAACGAATCACTAGCTGGGATGTGACATTGAATTTTGAATGGAAAACAATACGCGCATGCAATACCAACAAAAATCTTATTAGCACAACTCATGGGAGTCAGGAACGCTATCTCGCTGAAGTACGCCTTCGGACTAAACCCGGTTTCAATTAGGACTTTTAAGGGTTGTAACGTGGCCTGGTTCACGGTTTGAGAACAAAGGATTTATGGCTCAAAGTTTATCAGTGCCCAACCACTCTTTGTGATGTTCTCCACTCCTATGTTCAACTAATCTGACATAAGCGTTCATCTCTTGAAAGGTTTTATGATCCTTAAGGAACCTATGCAATCGATGGTTTGAAACCCGATGAGGTTTTGGAGCAACAGTCACCCCTTTTGTGTTTTGTGTCTGTAGCCACACGACTTTGTTCTTATCGAGAATTTTATTTTGTAATTCTTTTGCTTTTCGCTTTTTCGTTCTTTCGTTTCCCTGATTTTTTCCTGGACTGACTCTTTTGAATTTTTCGATTTTGAAGTCCAGCGGATGCCTTAACTTTTGCCTAAGTCACTTGTTTTCAAGTTTTGACTTAGCGGGCTTTCCTTTTTTTTTTTAACAAATCGTGTGACACCGTTTGGTCTGACTTGTTTGAAAGGGTTATGACTGCCTCACTCCTTGATTATTGATGGATAACCAATGCAGTTTCACATCTCTTGGCCTCCTGATATGTGAGGAAGGAAAGGTAATGGATCCTCAGATGCACACTCCTTTTGAAATTTGAGCACTCGGTCAAACCAACAGACGCCTACCCTGCCCCTTGGTTAAGTGTGAGGGTTTTTTCGTACGAAAGAAACTCCTACTTCAAGGCTCAAAAGGGTTAACGAGGGTTTATCTCCCTTATATCTCCAGTGTTTAGGGATTTGAAACAATGCATGTACATCCTCAACAGGGTTTTATCCAAAAGCATACAACCAAAGACTTTGCGTTTTCATCTCATCATCCTCCCTCAAGAGTTTAGGCAAGAAAAGTTGGTATTGCAGTGCATATATAAACATGATATGAGTGCATAAAAGTAAATTACTTCAAGAACAACACATTTATTGCATTAAAATCAACATTCAAAATACCAACAAGTTTTTTCATGCAAACACTACTTAAACAGACAAATGAAAGCTACATATGAAAATGCAGTAAAGGAAGCCGATGACTGCCATTGTTGAGGAGACTTGACTCTGTCTGGACTTATTGCTTTAGGAGGTGACCCTTGAAGTCTTCAAACAGATGAGAAGTCGACATGCACAACCAAGTCTCCTTCTGGAAAGGATATATACCCTTTGTCAATCAATTCTTGTACTTTGGCCTGGAAGGCTTTGCAATCTTCAGTTGAGTGCCCCATAGATCCGCCATGGTATCCACATTGCACATGGAGAATGTACCCCGGAGGGTATGGTTCTAGAACAGACTTCAAAGTCTTAGGCTCCACCAATGAGTTTTGAACCAGGTGTGACAAGAGTTGACTGTACGACATGGGAACTGGATGAAGAGGAGCATTCCTTCTTTCCAGGTTGTTGCGAGGCCTATGTTGATTATGACGCCGATAGTTCTGTTGTTGAGGAGCATAGGTTGTTGATACTGAACGACATTAGTCTCTCCTTCCCTCCTATAACATTTCTTTGCATTTTCAGAAGAATCGGGAGCAACTTGAATCTTTCCCATTTTGATACCGCTTTCGACCATTTCTCCCACTAAGATCAAGTCGACAAAACTTTCCGGACATGCAAGGTAACAGTTTCTCATAATAACGTCCCGGCAAAGTATCCATAAACAGGTTCAACATCTCCTTCTCCAACAAGGGTGGCTGCACCCTTGCCGCTAGTTCACGCCATCTCTGCGCGTATTCCTTAAAGCTTTTGTTATTCTTCTGAGACAAATTCTGTAGCTGGGTCCTGTTGGGAGCCATATCAGTGTTATATTGGTAGTGCTTGATAAAGGCCTCGACCAACTATCTCCAATTACGGACATGGCATCTCTCTAATTGCATATACCATTCCAAGGATGCCCCAGACAGGCTGTCCTAGAAGAAATGCATCAGCAATTTCTCATCTTTAGAATACGCAGCCATCTTTCACGCATATGCCCTGACATGCGTCTTGGGATAAGTGGTACCATTGTATTTCTCAAAAGTGGGCACCTGAAATTTATATGGAATTACAACACCGGGAGCCAGCCCCAAATCCTCCAGATCCATACCCACAACATTTTGATTCACGACCCCCCTTAGTTGCACTTCAATCAGTCTGAACCTTTGGTCATTATCCACCTGAGGAATAGCATCAGCACCTTGCATAGAAAAAATGTCGTCATATTGGTCATCATAACAACGACCATGAACAGCGCAAACACTATTTCCTCCTCCGACAACAGAGGGAATCACCATCTGCTCTCCTCCGCCCGGAGGTATCACAACACCAGGAATGGGGATCCCTACGCCCACAGGACCTCCCTGAGCACCGTTACCAGCGACTCCTCCGCCTGGAGGAACGACGCCATTATAGACTCCTCCATGAAGAATCCCGTCTTCATCCACTCTTACCACTAGGGGTTGGACCAGAGTCCTCAATTGCTCTTGCCCTTGGGCAACACCTTGCATCAATTCCATGAATTAGGCCATGCGAGCTTGCATGGCGGCCATCTCAGCTTGCATCTATTCCATAGCTCTCTTTTTATTGGCTCAAGTAGGAAACGACTGAAAAAACAAATTCGAATCTGCAACCATGAAGAAAACCTGATCGGGATCAAAAGACCAACCTCAAACACCTGCCATGCATATGAGTATGGAAATGCAATGCAAATGCCATGTTCGAATATTTCCAAGGAATCACTCTGCTTTGATTCAAGTTTTTTGGTACAAACCACAAGAAAAAAGATGGAAATGCTCAGTAGCAAGTCTCAAAGTTAATATCCCTTGGAAATACAAGAACATGTATGCAAAAATGATGATGCAGATGCAACAGACATGGGATAAGGGCTTCCACAAAGCTCTGTACTGCTGTGCTGCTGAAGGGACAAGTTCAAAGGTCTGCTCTGAAGACAATACCGGAATACCAGAATATCCACATAACTAGAATACCAGGCTGATAAGTTCACACTCATAAGAGCACCAGAACACCAGGTAGGATGAAAGTTAAGGTTACCTGCAAACCTATAAACACCCGCCCATCTCACATGTGGGTACTAGAAAACGAAAGATCCTCAGCTTCTGGCACTGAGGTCGAGAAGCAACAGTACATTCATCCCTCGGGGTACAGTATTATCACCAATCGAGGAGCGCATCCATTGATTCAATTTCAAAAAGGATATCCTATAGCAAGTTCCCAACATTGGGTCCTCGGGTCGAGAGTCGTAATGGGTTTGCCATTTCTGGTCTGCCATTATCGTTCTCGGGAGGAGTGCCGTTACTGCGTCCTCGGGAATGGTCACCAGAGTCGACAGTTCCTCAAGAGAATAACTACTGGCCTGTATCAACATACAGTAACAGATATCTCCCTATAGAACCTCGTCTGATTGTGGGGATCATGATCACCCGCACGTGGTCAACACCATGGGAGCGTCACACCCGCCCACGCTAATACCTATGTGTATGCTCAAGCCTGGGTAGTGGGCTTATCTCTCAGAACCTCCCAACCTGCCAAATAGAAAACCAGCACAGCACAACACAGTCCAGCATAATAATGAAATGCAATGCAATAAATGTGGTAAAACAGTAATACAGTAATATACAACAAAATAAAGCACAACATCAAACACCCAACGAAAATAAATAAACAAGCGCTAGGATTGACTCGCAAAAGGGGATAAACCAGCAAGAGGTCAACCTGTCCCCAGCAGAGTCGCCAGCTGTCACTCCCGAGGATTTGCATCCATGGTACAAACGCGAAAGTGGCGCGGGAAACAGAGTCGCCAGCAATGTGTATTTATCCCAAGCGAGGGAAAGGAAACACTACGTAAACCTGAGGGAAGGAAAAGAGCATGGTCTTGCGACCAAGAGAAACGGGTAAGGGAGTCAGTTACGCGAAGGGAAGGTGTTAGCACCCCACACGTCCATCGTACCCGATGGGATCCACGCTTGTTGTCTCGATCAAAGGGTGTCGTCATCTGGAGCTCCACTGCTACTGGAATGGGGACGGAACGGGAATGGAGGAGAACGAAGAAACGAAGAAGAAAAGAAAAAGAAGTGACTCGATAGGACATCGACGTCCTATACCTACATATTCCCTCGTGCAATGGGAAAGTCAGAGTCAACGTAGTTCAGACGCGAACTAAAGGGGGGAGGTTGCTCGCCAATACATCGCCGTCTTGTGCCTACGTATCCTCAATCGGACAAGAAAGAGGAAATCAGAGCAGTCGTAGTTCGACCTAACGAGGACAGTTAGTGTTTTTTATGAGCGACGTTAGATTCGCGTCCAGCAGTTAGGGTCGATGCTTGTTTGCGACGAGACGGAAGTAACGTGTCCTTTTCTGAAAATGATATGAACTTAACAATCCCGAAGGATGAAAAGGTTTGAGTTTGTTTTGTGTTTTTTAAGACAGAAGTGGTTTGAAGTTAGTTCATAACTTGCATTGCACCCAAGTCTGTAACATAGGAACAAATACTTCGCGCATCGTCCCCAACAGGACGTACACTAAGTACCCTAGAAGAATGAAGGGAGACCCCCCATACTTCACTTCCCATATGTAAGGCTCGTGCGCAATACATGTTAATCCTTTATTAAGTGTTTTAGGATTGTTATGAGATGAGAAGAGAAGACTCAAAGGAAAAGAAAATACTAAGGGGAAACTAAATGTTCCTAATGTTTTCATGCAAAGGTGGCCCTATAATTGAGTTTGAAAGGGGAAACATCTACCTAAGTTAGCATGCAAAGGGAATCATAATGCTAATCCTACTCCAAGCTTAATCTAAAATTAAGTTGGACTAGGTAGCTCTAAGGGAGTGAATCCAAGACTTAAACAAGTCTTGAGATTCAAGGGAAGAGAAAGAGTGAAAGAGAAGAAGAAGAAAGAGAGGTATAAGATGGGAAATAAGATGGGGCAGCAAGCACATCATACACATTATATCTAATTCATATTATTAATCATGCCTCAAAAGGTCACACAAGAAAGCTCAAGTAAGCAAGTAAGAGCAAACGAGAAAGGATGTAAGCAAACTTGCATAAGAAGCACAATTAGATATCAATAAGCACCACACCAAAGTAATATGAGCAAGGTAAGATGAAGATGAAACCAAGTCATAACTTAAGTCATGCCAAAGTTCAATCAATTCACACATTAGAAAATGGCATCAAGAGCATCAAGTATGTATCTCAACAACACTCAAACAATTAGCAACAAATAACTCATGCACAACATAACTTCAAGTGATCAAACAAAGTGAAATCAAGGCATGAAAGCAAATGGAAGCAAGGTGAACATGTATATCAATTCAAATATCAACTCATGAATATCAAGAAGAAGCAACAAGAATCACATTCAAAACATGCTCCACAACTATGCAAACATCCACTTCAAACATCTATGCAAACAACACATGATAAAGTGAAGCAAGAAGCAAGATATGATCACACAATGGATCCAAAATCACAAGGATCAGAACCTTAAACATGTCACTCAAATCAAACAAAAGTCCTTATGCATTGATTGGATCATACAAGAAAACATCTCACAAGATTAGGTTAAGCACACCAAAGGATTCAAGTCAAAACATTGTCAACTTAGAAAATCAATAACAAATAGGAAAATGGACAAATGAGGATGAATCCAAAGCCAAAAACAAGCTAAGACAGTACATGATCATACCAAATAATCATCTCAAGCATCATTCAATCACAAGTAATCAAAGGCATTCAAACTAGATCAAGTATCCAAGCATGCTTCAATCAAATTCAAACCACAAGTAGGTATCAACCAAAAATAGAAACATGCTTCATAAAAATCCAAATAAATTTCCAAACTTATGCTAAAATAGTCAAGAACAAGTGCACAAGAGGTCTCAACCAGAATCACAAGATTTCAAAATCAATTGGATCAAAAACATCACACATAGGAGACTAATCGAGCATGCATTGAGGACTAATTAAAATCAATCAAGAATTAATCAAGAATTCAACATCTCAGCACCAATTCAATCCTCAAACATTCACCAAAGATGTATCAAAGCATGGTAAGAAAATTGGACCATGAAAGCAATCAAAGGCATCAAAGAACAAAACCCTAATTCAAGGGTAAACATGTAAAAGCAACTTCCAAATTAATTCCACATAAATCAAAAAATAAATGGAAAAATAAAATAAAAAAACTGAAAAATATCTCAAGACACCAAACAATTAGAAACATATTTTTTGGTATTCTTATCATGTTTTTATCAATTAAAATAAAATTGAAATAGAAAATAAAAAAGAAAATAAAACAAGAAGAAGAACAAAGTAAAAGGGGGTGGATAAGTAAATCAGGAACCACATGACTCATGTACACGCGCGCATGAGCTCACAAAGACGGGGGGTGCGAATATCGAGATCGCCTAGGCCCAATGGAAAATGAACCACTTAAATTTATTAATTCAAATTTAAGAAAAATCAAAAGAATAAAATACTATGTGAACTATATGTCAATCGGTCACCCCTCTTCAAGTTACTAGAAGACAAAACAAGACGCCTGGCCAATCAGACGGTGCCACGCGTCCTTCTTCTCCATTTCTCATGCAAAAAACGCAGCAATCTATACATGAACAAATGCAGAATTCGGATTTTCCACCAAGAGCAACAATCAAACTTCAAATCTCCATAACTCACTCAATTCTCAATGAAATCAAACGAAATTTAAACCAAAATTGAAGTACAAAGAACAAGGATCATCATTGTACCATTAGTTTCTCAAAACAACCACTCAAACACAAAGATAATAGGCATGAAAGTCATAGGTTCAAGTATGTAAACCAACACACATTCAAAAATAGCACGAAATATTTGAGCCTAGCTCCAATGCCTTTGTGAAAAGGACTTCAGATGCAAGATGTGGATGCTTCTAACATACATTTAAACCCTAAAATGAGAGAGATAGAGAAGAAACAACTTACTAAGTAGAGAATGGTCCACTGCCTTCTTCAACTTCCAGTACAAAAGAAACCCAACAATCTTGATCTTTAAGCTCCAATGATGAAGAATAAACCCAGAAATCAAAGTTTCCTTGAGTGGATTGAGAGAAATAGTGAAAACTTTGGAAAACAAGCAAAAAGTTCAGATCCGGAAATGAGCCAATGTGTGGTAGGTTTGGAGTGTTTTTAGCTTATATATGATTCTATTTAGGGTTGGAAACGAAGCTAATGGGTCAGACTTGGTTGCTTTGGCTTGGAGAGGAAAAAAGAGAAAAATAGCACATGGTATGGTGTAGGTTCGGATGGGGTTTGGTTTGGCATATTTGGTTCTGATTTTGGCTTGGAATAGGGTACAAATTCATGTAATATTGGGCTAGTATCATGTACTAGCTTGGTGAGTTTAAACAGACCCAATTTGCATTTACCAAAAATGGCCACTTTTGTGATTCTCTCTCCTTCATGGCAGGTGGTGTGTTTAGTTATTTTGAGTAACAATTGGTGATGCATGATGGGCCTCATGCGCATGAAATGGTGAGACAAAAGTTGCTGTAAAGTGTCACACAAAGTCATCCTCAATTCTTGCCAAGAAAAATAGTTGGAAAACCTCCACTTTTCATGAATAAATCTTGATGAATTCTTGACTAAATGATGAGTTTTTGGGCTCTTTAAAAAGCTAACATGGTATAGAACAAAATTAATGTTGAAAAATAATTGAAATGATGCTTGGAAGTATATGAAAAATAGCCATAAAAACCTGTCCATAAATCTGCCAAGAAATAACTTAGAAAAATTTCTAAGTTTTTGAACTTGGTGGATGAAAATGTCCCACTTTGAGAAACCATAACTCACTCAAAAAAAACTCAAATACCATGGTTCTTGTGCCCATTTGAAGGGAAAACTTCAAACTACAATTTTCATGTGGAAAATATTTTCAAATGAGGCCTTGAACATGGTGAAAAATGGCTTAGAAAGTGATCAAAAACATACTAAAAATAGTAAGTTTCTAAAAACCTAATTTTCCAATTTTAGTAACTTTTTCCCATTTTTGATTTTTCATGAACCCTTGAGCATTCCTCGACCAAATCTTGTCCATGGACCATATTTGTCTTGAAAATCATGATTTTGACCTCAAAAAGTCAGGAGTTGACTTTTTCACCGCACAACTGAATTCAGTCAAGATTTATCCAACAACTAGGGAACCAGCAGCCTGTGCCCTAACCTCTAGTCAATGGCTAGAGGAGACTTGGATTCTCATTAATCAACATTGGTCAAACCTCTGCTGCAGTTTCCAATCACTATTGCTCCCAAAACAAACTTGCTCTACTATAAATAGAGCTTATTTGTATTCAGTTTGAGTACACCAAAGCCATCAAACAGATGCTTTCCTCAAAATCACCTTCTCACTTCCAAATTTGCCTTCCAAAGCAAGTCACCATCGGGTTTTAAGTTTGAGAGCAACTCCAATTAAACCAATCACACACACACCTCATAAACATCATATAGAGGTGATCCAAACACTCACAAGTGACCTGTAACACCAAAATCACAAAGTCACCTCTCAAAACCTCAAAATAGGACTTTTGTGCATTTTTCAAGCCATGTCTTGAATCAGTCACTTTCCAAACCAGATAAAACCTAAAACACACTTCAAATATCATCCTTGAACTGTCCCAAATGGTTCCACACATCTGGAACATCATTTGAGAGAGTTGCTATTTTGGCCACTTTTGCCCATTTCGCAAGAAAGAGCTCAAACTTGTTTCTAAGGTTTCCAGCTGATTCCAACCATCCTAAAAGCTTCTAAGAGATCATTTGAGGATGTCCAAAGCATCAAATCATTTCTGGAAAAAGGTACTTGGCAGATTGCACAAAAGCTCCAAAAAGAGGTAAGCATCACAACTTGGATTCTTTGAATCATGCTCTCTTTTGATGTCCACTGATCATGCATCTCTTATACATGTTATATGTGTTGTGTTTGCACCAATTTATCATGTAATTCATACCTGTACCAAGAGATGGCACACAAAATGCAAATCATGGCCTATTTCAAAACCACTATCGGTTTTTTCAATAGGAGCCTGATCTGAAAAAAAACACCACCACCATTGGATTCCTTGTGAAATTTTAGGCAGGATAGACCTAAATTTTGTCCCAATCCATGGAGAAATGAGAAAGTTATGGCATTCACGTTTCTAACCAAAATCTTGCCTTGCCTTGCCTTGGGTCAGGCCAAAAACAAGGCAAACCTTGTATATTTATGGTTGTGTTTCAATCAATGGATGTATCACCACCCCAGTGGTAAGGCGCGCGCCCTATACACTGTAACGCCCCGAAAATCTAAATTAATCATTTATTTATTTATTTATTTAATTTAGAAGGAATTAAGGAGTTTTGGTGATTTTGGAGAATTTTGGATTAAAGGAGTAATTTTAATAATTTTAATAAGATGAATAATCATGTATTATTTAGATTATTATTATTATTATTATTATTAAATAAGAAAAAGGGCAAGGTGGTCTTATTGGAAATTGAGTAAGGATAGGATGAGAAGTTCATAAGTTGGGATTTTTCACTAAAGAAGAAAAGAAGCGATCATTTTCTAACTGATCGTGTTTTTGGTGAAGAACACTGAAGAAGAGAAGAGGAGGAGAAAACCTAGGATTCTGAAGGATTTCGAAGAGAATCTTGGAGAAAGAAGGAGAAAGCCGCGAATTTCTCTAAGGTATGGGGAGTCTTTCATGGTTTATTATCGTTATATAGGAATTGGTTGTGAATAGATTAGGTATTCATGAGTTTATATGATTTTGGTGTTTGATTGATGAAGAATACATTATGCATGAATAATATGATGATATATGATGTAATTGTTGATGTAAGTGTATCGTGTAAGCATTTTTGATCAATTCGTTTTGGGAAAAACTGAGTTTTTGGGGTATTTTGAGTCGAAAACGCAAAAAATCACTTTTTGGGGGAAAATAGGGTTTTGCCGTATCCTGACACGGGCCGTGTCACACAACACGGGCACCCGTGTCAGCTTGCTGTCTATAATGAGAAAAGTTGTTTTGTGTTGTTTTGTTACAGAGCCTCTGACACGGGCCGTGTCACAGGACACGGGTGGCTGTGTCAGGCTTCTGTCTTGTCGTAAGTTTGTCTGTTTTGGAGTTTTGGCCCAAGTCTTCTGACACGGGCCGTGTCACAGGACACGGGCGGCCGTGTCAGACAGCCTTCTTGATGAATTTTTGCTGTTTTGATGTTCTTTTGCTGATTTTTGTGGTTTAGTACTTGATATTATATTAATGATAAAACATGATTATATGATGATTTCTTGTTGAATATGATATGGTGATAAAACATGATTATATGATGATTTCTTGTTGAATATGATATGGTGATAAAACATGATTATATGATGATTCCTTGTGGGATATGAAATGCATGATGCACATGTTGATTTTTTGATGAATTGAGGAGTTTGGCATCATTGCATTTCATAGCATTTTTATGTTGGGGCTTTGGCCTATTGGTAGCTTCAATCCCATTGTGTGGATTGGAGTGATATGGTGATTATGTTGTGCTCCCTTGGGGAGGGTTGATGGCCAGTGTCCATCACATGGAGAAATTGGTACCACATGCATTTGTTGCATTACATTATAGTTGACGTTGCATTTACATGAAGTATCTGTGATGGTGTTTTGAAGATTTTGTTGATGATGCCATGTTGTTGTTGTTGTTGCTTATTCTATTTATTTTCCATGTCCTTATATTTCTATAATGAATTGTGATTACTTACCCTGCCTGTGTGTGGTGATGGTTTATACGCCATCCTACAGATATTCAGGAGTAGCTTATCGGTGCGTGAAGTTTTAGCTTGGAGCTTTTTAGCTTATTCCTGTAGTGTTATATGGTGTCTTGCTCTGGTAGATGTAACATCGTGGGGGAAACGCTTAAATGAATATTATGTTGTTTGTTAGGATGATTTTTATGAGTTACTATGTGTAAAATGTTAGTTGATAATGATTGTTAACAATGACCATAGGTCTTGATGTTTCGATGAAATATATGAAGTTATTTTGAGGTTATGATTCCGCCGCAAGGTTAAATTATGAATTTGTTTTGAATTATTAAAGAAGTGGATATTTTAAATGTTTTGAAAACCCGTGTTACGGGGCAAGATTTGTTGTTAAGATGTTTAATAAAGAAAATGTGACACTTTTCTTGTTGATTTCTACTATGATAATATGAAATATTTTCTAAAAATCGTATGTAGGTAGAAGGGTGTTACATTAGTGGTATCAGAGCAAGTCGGTCTGTCCGGCCAAGTTGTCTATGTTGTTTACTCCTTAGTACGTGACGTGTGTGCGAACACTGTCGGTACTTGTTTGTTTTCTAATTGTTGGCTTCCGGTGTTGGTTTGAATCAAGTAGGGGAGAAGTTATTACTTCTCTGGAATGTTTGGTGGTGAATTGTTGGCTCAGTGTGTCTAGGATTGCAAGAGTGCAAATGTTGTTAGGACGGTGTTGTTTCCGATCCCAGAAGGAATGCGGAGATAAGCTTGAGTTAACAAAGGAATTGTGCATGAGGTAACTATGTGCACAAGATGCAAGGAACGCTATTGGAGTTGGTAGGCATGGTTTATGCCCCATCATGATTGTCGGTTATCTATTGACAAATCGAGGAACTGATCACCCTTAATCTCTTGTTAATAGTAGACAGAATCTTGTTGGATGGAATAAATGTGTCTTGCCAGCTTAGATGGTGTGTACAGTGAAGTAAGATGGAGTTAAGCTGAGTGCTTACAGAGGGTTTTTATGAGTCGATGCCGATTATTATATTTGAAGGTGAATAGAGTTCGAGTTTCTTGTCTGCCGGTCAAGTTTGAGATTCCTGGAGAGATAACAAGCCGGTATGGTTGATGTTGCCTCTCGGAGGATAGAGAGTAATGTGACGAATAGTGATATGCAAGAGAAGTATAATTGCGATTTGCCTCTGGAGTGTAGATTAGAGTTGGAGACAGTGGAGAGAGGGTGTTTTACCGGATAAACGAGGAAGATGACTCTTACAGAGTGAAGCTTATATGAGTGTATGTGTATGATGACGGTTTTATAAGGTGTGAGGAGATTAATGACGGCACGTTAAGGAGATGATTGAAAATAAGGATCTACTCCGGAAAAAGAAAATTGACGATTTGATGGATCAATTGATAGGCTAGTATGTCTTCAGTATAATTAGATTGATGTTGGATTATTTTTGGAATTGGATGAAAAACAAGAATAGTTGGAAGATATTAGAAGCAAGAGAGAGGTAGAACTCATATTTATCGATTTCGGTTTCTATTTTCGCAGTTATAGAACAACCTTCAGAAAAAAGGGCATAACTTTTCGTTCGTAAATCCGATGGAAACGATTCTGGAATTTTTGGAAAGCTTGCGAAATTCCCTACAGTTTGCACATAAATTTTGTCCTTGGCGTGTTTTTGAAGAGAGAGAAAAACGTGTTTGAATATTTGGGTCTGGTGCTGATTTTGGTGGAAATTTGTACATGGGATTTCTTGACCAGCCTCCATTGCAAGGACGATAACTTTTTACTCGTAACTCGGATTTAAGCGATTATTGAATTTCTGGAATCCACACGAAATTTTCTTCATTTTGAATATGATTTTATACCAGGGAGGTCTGTATTGAGGGAGATAATCATGTTTGAAGTTGAACGATTTTTACTAAAAATGAGTAAGATGAGAACAAGTGTAAGATGTTGTTAAGGAGTGAAATGTTGGTATTAGAAAGAATGTGACGGTATCAGAGAAATGCAGTGAAATGTATACTTATGTTGAATGAGGATGATTAGAGTGGAGGTAATGTTAAGAGGGAAACAAATTCAAGGGAGAAAATTGGTATCATGCTTGTAAAGAAACCAACTTGGGTCAGGGAGAATTAAAAAGGGTTTTTATGGCAACCAGATATGAAGATGATATTATTGAGATTTACAATTCGGAATGAGATTCAAATGTTAAAATATATGGATCCTTGATGTAGAGAGATTTGGACGAAAAACCTGTTAGTTCTTGTGTTGGCTGGAATTTTGGTAAAACAAAGTTGAACAATGTTGATGTCTTATGTCTGATGTCATAACATTGGTTCTTATCATTAGCTGTTGCAGGGTTGGAAGTTTTGTATGCTGATGTTATAAGTGATGTCTTGACATCACTATACCAGAACATCAGAACATCATTTTGTGATGTTTTAGGGCTGCGCGTGTTAGGATGTTTTGTTAGAGAGATTGCAGGAGAATTTATTGGAGAAGATTTATTCTGATATAATTAATTATGTATATCTTGTGGAGAATAGTTTGTTACTATTTTTGTACAAATAGACATGGAGAATTGTTCCTATTTGTGTGGAGAAGATCTTGCAGCTGAATTAAAAAGTGAAGATTTAAAAGATACATAATATCCTGGAAATATTATGTGGAGCTGAAGATTGAGTATTTAAAATATGAAGATTTGATTGAAGATTTAATTGAAGATCTATTTAGGAGCAGAATCTTTTACAGAATTGGTACAGAAGATTTGATATGTTTTGAAGGCCCAAATCCAGTTGGGAAAAAGCTATAAATAGAATGCTTGTAATCTAGAATTGGCACGGGTCCAAGATGTAGATCATTAAGGCTTTGTCTAAGTGAACCACTCGGGTTGTGAAATGGTCACTGTGTTATTACTCAAAAACCTGTAGGTAATGAGTATTGTATTCTTCTTGGAGGAAGCTGTGAAGCAACTCCAAGGTGTGTCATGGAAGTGTGTCTTCTATGTTTATGTGGTTGTAAAGTTTTTGGTACTACTAATAGTGGACTTCCTTCCTGGCTTGGTATGCCCCCAAATGTAGGTAGTTAGACCGAACTGGGTGAACAATCCTTGTGTTAATTTACTGCTACTATTATTACCTTGTTCATACAGCAGATTGCGATGTTGTGACATTGCACGAGACATCACACATCTGTACCAGAATTTCAATTGGTATCAGAGCAGGCATCCTGTCTGTTTCTGGATGAGATCTAGGGAAGATACTTTCTGGTTCATGAGCAAGGAGAATTGTTTTGCTGAGTTATGGACTTGGTCAGTTCATATAGTTGGTTGTATGATCCCTTGAAGTGAAGGATGGAATATTCATGAGCAGGGTATGTATTGGACTTGTCTGTTGTTATCAGGAGTTGTTGTGTGTTCCGCTACATGGTACCTGATGTAACCCTGGTTGGATCTTGTATCTCTGGTGGTGAGATTCTAGGAAGGTATTCTCTTGGAAAGACATTAGGGTTTGGTCTACTCAGCAGGATATTCTCTGATGTGCAAGACAGCTTCAACCGTTTGGTTAGAGATGCCAAAGATACTTGAGGATTATCTTATATCTTTGTTTTGGGAAAGAAGTGACCATAAGGTGAAATAGATCTGATTGAAGATTGTATGACATGGAAGCTTCAGTTGTTTTTGGAGAAGAATATATTTCAAATCAGGCATTGAAGACCAATCTGTCCAGAACTTTGATTCCTTCCTTATCTAGTCTTGATGGTGAAAGAAGAGGGTAGAGCCAAAGCAAAAGAGTATTATTGTCAAATCTTTCAGGCGGGAGTGAAGACCTTGATAAGTTATCTCTTAAGCTTAGTTGTGGTGACCTAATGAGGAGGAAGTTTCATCATGAGAGAAGCTGAGCTTAATATGTCAATGTCTCGACATCGCGCTACACATTAGCAGTTTATGGTAAATGCTAAGTCAAAGACCTATTAGATTGTAGCTGTTTTGAAGGATCACTGGAGCTATGAAGTTGAACAATTTTTGAGATGATGTTCATAACATCTCAGCTGGAGCTGGTTGAAGAAAAGGTAGTAATCTTGATAGCAGAAGAGAAGGAGATGATCCTTGTTTGAGCTAAACTGTCTGAGGACAATATTATAGGGAAAATACATCCATGAGTCTGTGTGCAGTAGCAGTGTAAATCAGCCAGTGGTCAATTGGTGTCTGCATTAGTTGTATGGAATGAACTCTTCCAGTTTTGTGGCTTGAAGGATTGGAAGTAGCAGATTGTCTATGGTATGCTTATACTCTGGCTTTAGATGCAGAAGGATGGCAGTTATCACTCTTAAGTTAGACAAAAAGTCTGAGCCTTGTGCTTATAAGAAGAAGCTTCTGGAAGAGTGTGTTATGCAAGTTACTGCAGTTTTGGAAGTTGATAAGATGAAGATGGAAGACTATGAAGACATCATAATCTTGATGGTTACAGCTTGGATCAGTTTATTTTTGATCTAAGTGGTTTGGAGGATGGTGTTTGCTCTGGTTGTGAAGGTCGAGGATAAGTGGCAGTTATCTCTGGCTCTCTACTGACAGCTCTACTAAGGGAAGTGACTTTCTTTAGTATTGCTATGGGGTAGTCTTGGACTACTTATTTTCTGAAGATTCAGATGTGGTAGGTTTGAAGTCTTTGGAGTTTCTAAGCAGGATAGAGGTTGTCTACTCAAACTTGATTGTTGAATCAAGTCTATGAGAGCATGGAAATCTGTTTCTGCAAAGGGAGGAGGTTCTTTTGAGTGGCTGAAGGTAGAGCTGAATTCAACAGTTGGATGACATAATGTTCTGACATCTAGCTTAACATCAGGAGTCTCAGCTGGTGATGTGGCACATCAGCTAATGATAGGGTGATCTACAGGAATGAACAATAGGATGATTCAAAATGAACAATAATTTGCAGGAACTGCAGGAAGGAGAAGATGTGGCATGACCATGGCTTAGGGAGTCTAAGTGTGTTTGCTTTTGAGCAAGTGACTTGAAGATCAAGGTTCCTTGGAGAATCAAGATAATCAGAGTGTGGCAGTTGGTTATTATTGAGGGACAAGCTACTCTTGGGCAGAAGGGTGATGAGTTGAAGACTCAAGGAGATTATTCTTCTTGAAGGTGGAAGAGAGATGTTCTAACTTGTGTTGAGGTATTATCTGGTTGGATATCCTTGGTGAAGGATGTTTATGCTCTGGTTCAGGAACTTGGTGCCTACAGGAGCGTCTACATAGTCATACGGGAGAATGATGAAGTAGAAGGTCTGCCTAGGATGGAGAATGTAGTGAAGACTGAAGTAGATCAGGGTCTTGCTAAAGGCAGAAGAAAAGCCTGTGAAGGGGACATGGACCTATTGTCAAGTCATGCTAGATCAGCCTGGAAAGATGTGAAGTTTTGGAGCATGTGAAGATAGCAAACCAAGAGGGAATTATATCTGATGTTGGGATAACACTCCGAAGGTGTTGAGTTTTCAGCCAAGAAAGTTAGTTGTGCTCATGGTGGAGTATCAGGTCAAGTCACTTACCTAATCTGAAGGGATCAGCTAGTGCCACAAGTGTACATAAAAGTATGTCAGACCAAATGTCATGCCTTGTGTGAGAAGGTAATCTTATTCTTTTTAATAGTAGATACTTTGACGGGAGACTTAGTATTTGTCTATTAGTGATGTTGTGCATAAGGGTAAATACTTTGACGGGAGACTGAGTATTTGTCTAGAGAATTATGCAAATCTGTGTCTGGATAGTTTGTTTGTGGCCATGATGGAGTAGCTTGATATTTGAAGATGACAACCTGAGGTAGCCTTATCAGCTGACTGTATCAGAAGTGTGTGAATGAAGGAGTGAGCATCATCTACTAGCTATGTGTAAAGACCTTGTTGGGAGCTTGGCAGTTGTCTGGTGTGTGGATGGAATTCAGTTTTCTGAATTGTGTGAGAGCTTATTCCTATCTGTTGTGATCAGGTGGTTATGATGCAGAAGATGTGAGCTGCTGATGTCCTACATGATGTTACAACATCTTTGTCTGGTGTGAAGGTCTGGGACTGTGCGTATGAAGTTGGAAGAAGCAGAATTAGTGTCTGAAGAGGTATGATCTGATCAGAATGACTGTAGTTAAGGAGGATTCTTCTAATACAAGTAAAAGGTGGTGGCAGCCCTTATCTTGTGTTGCAAGTGAACTAAAGACATTTGTTATGGAATATGTGAGAAATTCCAAATCAAGTGGGCGTTTATATTGGACTTGGCAGACCATGTATCTAAAATAAACATGATGAGATTATGCTCAACAAATACAAGAAGTGGCAGTTCTTAATGTTGATAATGTGGAAATTTGATTGTGCCTTTATCTAGTGTCAAGTATTCATCTTCATAAGGATCATTGGGTGTTCATGTCAGGGGGAGATAAGGCTGTTGTCTATGGTCTTTACTGCAAGGGTGCAGATTGTTGTGAAGATTGCGCAGAGTGGTGTCAATCAACATGATGGGACATGTACTACTGAGTATGGTTGGGTGTTCCTAAGGCTGGTATGCTAGTGCTTATGAGGAGGCTGAAGAGCAGAATTGTTGTATCTAGGAAAAATTATTTTTCTGGAGGAATCTAGAAGGGATTGTGAGTTGTGCTGATCAATAGATGTCGTGCTTGTGTTTTGGAATCTTTCGAAGTGTCTTGGGTTGATAATATTGTGAGCCAGCAGACAATGTTTGCTGTGATGTTCAGAGGTTGTCCAATTGTGGCTAAAAAGGGGGAGAGAGTAGCCAAGGTGTGGTTGTGAAGCCTTTTCTGATATGGTGCAGCAGTTGAGGGGGAGAGTGTATGAATAGCTGTGAGCTGGTTCTTGGTTTGAGGGGGAGTTTGCCCTATGCTGATGTGAAAGTGAGTTTATGCAGCTTGTTGGTTTTTGTTGCTGCTGGTTAGTGAGTTTATGCAGCTTGTTGAAGAGTTGCTGCTCCTAGGTGGTTAGTGAGTTTATCCACTGCTGGGTTCTCTGATGATGGCAGAGTTTGTTTTAGCCAAAATTAGCCAAAGGGGGAGATTGTTAGTTCTTGTGTTGGCTGGAATTTTGGTAAAACAAAGTTGAACAATGTTGATGTCTTATGTCTGATGTCATAACATTGGTTCTTATCATTAGCTGTTGCAGGGTTGGAAGTTTTGTATGCTGATGTTATAAGTGATGTCTTGACATCACTATACCAGAACATCAGAACATCAGTTTATGATGTTTTAGGGCTGCGCGTGTTAGGATGTTTTGTTAGAGAGATTGCAGGCGAATTTATTGGATAAGATTTATTCTGATATAATTAATTCTGCATATCTTGTGGAGAATAGTTTGTTACTATTTTTGTACAAATAGACATGGAGAATTGTTCCTATTTGTGTGGAGAAGATCTTGTAGCTGAATTAAAAAGTGAAGATTTAAAAGATACATAATATCCTGGAAATATTACGTGGAGCTGAAGATTGAGTATTTAAAATATGAAGATTTGATTGAAGATTTAATTGAAGATCTATTTAGGAGCAGAATCTTTTGCAGATTTGGTACAGAAGATTTGATATGTTTTGAAGGCCTAAATCCAGTTGGGAAAAAGCTATAAATAGAATGCTTGTAATCTAGAATTGGCACGGTTCCAAGATGTAGATCATTAGGGCTTTATCTAAGTGAACCACTCGGGTTGTGAGATGGTCACTGTGTTATTACTCAAAAACCTGTAAGTAATGAGTATTGTATTGTTCTTGGAGGAAGCTGTGAAGTAACTCCAAGGTGTGTCATGGAAGTGTGTCTTCTATGTTTATGTGGTTGTAAAGTTTTTGGTAATCAGGCTGTTGATGCAGTGGCGGAGTTGCTGACTGCTAGACATCATTGCGATGATTAGGAGTGAGATGGAGTCTCTTACCTAGGGAAGACTTAGGTAGAAGGGTCATTGGGTAGTGATTGAATTAGGTAGATTGTCAACTGGTCTGTTGAGTCTGTAATTTGATACTACTAATAGTGGACTTCCTTCCTGGCTTGGTATGCCCCCAGATGTAGGTAGTTAGACCGAACTGGGTGAACAATCCTTGTGTTGATTTACTGCTACTATTATTACCTTGTTCATACAACAGATTGCGATGTTGTGACATTGCACGAGACATCACACATCTGTACCAGAATTTCAAAACCAAATATTTATGGATGTCGTTAAAGTTTTCTATGTGGATAGAGACTTCAAATGGAATGGGATAAATTGTGATGTATTTGGTATTATAGCATGTCCTAATTCGGAGATACCTAACAATTATGTGATGTCAAGCGAGTGTGAGAGAGACTTGTCTTGCTAGTTTGGCAGTGTGTGAAGTAAATAGGCGTCCTATCGGGAAGCTAGTCGTTTCCCATTGATTTATGAGAGTCAGAGGCTAAATGTGAAGCTTGCGAGGATGATGCACACCATTGGACATCCTAGAATGAAGGTGATATGGGAAAAGTTTCCATTTCGATAGAAGTGTTGAGTATATGTTCGTTTGAAGAATATCAATATTATGGAATTAATGTGGCATGACAGAACTATCGGTGTTATAAGTTATGTTGATGTTCTTATGACGGTGTTTATGGTAATGGTAACGACACGATGTGTTCTGGCCTAAGATTCAATGAGATTCTAAAGTGATGAGACAGGGAGTGAAATGAATTTGTACATTCATAACTCAGGAGTATTACATCTTGTGGGTCGTTATGGTTAACGATGTGGAATTTGGATTAGTGGAATGCGAGTGGTTGTTGAATGAGGGCTCTAATTGAGAGGAGTAATTTTCTTGGACTGTAATTTCTAGTGTTGAAATTGTTTTGAATTTTTCTAAGGATAGTATGGTGTTGCAATAAGGAATTCTAAAGTCCGTGGTTGAGATTCGAAGTTTCGTGGTTTAGATGGTTACTATCAAAGAATCATTGTGGATTTTCCTAAGTGCGGTTACCATTAACTTGGTGAACACGCAAAGGCCGAGCTTATGTGTGAGAGGTGGCATGTGGAGAGAATTCGGGTGATTAAAGAAGTTGACTACTGCTTCGGTATTGATTTTGATTAATTAGAATGTGTTTTATCTGGTGCATTGTGATACGTTTAAGATGGGTCTTAAGAGTGTTATTACTTATGAGTCAAGACTACTGGAAACCAATGGAGGAAATAATCCTACGCATGATTAGGAACCAACAATTGTAATGTTAGTGATGAGATTTGGAGGTATTATTTGTTTGACTTGAGTTATTAAAGACTATGTTTTAGATTTAAATTGAGATTGATTGATCAAATGGCGTTGGTTAACCAAGGAATTAGTAGTGAAATCTCGAGTTGATGAGAAAGGTGCATGATATTCGGAAACAAAACGTGTGTTTCAAAGCCTAAAAAGAATATTTTAGGAAGGAAGTTATTGGATTTGGTTATGTTTGTTTGACTTGCCAGAAGTCAAAGATTGAACATCAGAAGCCTTCAGGTATGATGCAGCCGTTGAAAGTTCCTTAATGGGAATGGGATAGCATTTCCATGGATTTTGTGATTGGGTTACTGAAGATTGCAAGAGATAATGACTATATTTGGGTGATTGTGGATAGGTTAGCTAAGTCGGCGCATTTATTGCCGATGAAGATTAATCATTCTATGCAGAAGTTAGCTGAGTTGTATTTTGATGAGATTATGAAGTTGCATGGGATGCCTTCGAGTATTGTGTCAGATAAAGACCCGCGGTTTACGTCGAGGTTTGGTAAGAGTTTACAAGATAATTTGGGTACTAAGTTGAGGATGAGTTCTGCTTATCATCCACAGACTGATGGTCAGATGGAAAGAACAATCCAATCTTTAGAATATTTACTAAGGGCTTGTGTGTTGGACCAAAGAGGAGCTTGGGATAGTCACTTGCGAACTTACATGATGTGTTTCATGTGACACAGTTGAGGAAATACATTCCGGATCCGTCACACGTGATTCAGATGGATGGTGTTCAGGTGAGGGATAACCGGACAGTGGAAGCTTTGTCTGTGAAGATTGATGGTCGAGAATTGAAGCAACTGCGAGGTAAAGACATTGTTCTGGTGAAGGTATTGTGGGACGGACCAGCTGGTGAGAGTTGGACTTGGGAGCGTGAAGATCAGGTGAGGGAGTCGTATCCGACTCTGTTTACTTCAGGTAATTTTCGAGGACGAAAATTCTTAAAGTAGGGGAGAGTTGTAACGCCCCGAAAATCTAATTTAATCATTTATTTATTTATTTATTTCATTTAGAAGGAATTAAGGAGTTTTGGTAATTTTGGAGAATTTTGAATTAAAGGAGTAATTTTAATAATTTTAATAAGATGAATAATCATGTATTATTTAGATTATTATTATTATTATTAATAAATAAGAAAAAGGGCAAGGTGGTCTTATTGGAAATTGAGTAAGGATAGGATGGGAAGTTCATAAGTTGGGATTTTTCACTAAAGAAGAAAAGAAGCGATCATTTTCTAACTGATCGTGTTTTTGGTGAAGAACACTGAAGAAGAGAAGAGGAGGAGAAAACCTAGGATTCTGAAGGATTTCGAGGAGAATCTTGGAGAAAGAAGGAGAAAGCCACGAATTTCCCTAAGGTATGGGGAGTCTTTCATGGTTTATTATCGTTATATAGGAATTGGTTGTGAATAGATTAGGTATTCATGAATTTATATGATTTTGGTGTTTGATTGATGAAGTATACATTATGCATGAACGATATGATGATATATGATGTAAATGTTAATGTAAGTGTATCGTGTAAGCATTTTTGATCAATTTTCATTTTGGGAAAAACCGAGTTTTGGGGGTATTTGGAGTCGAAAACGCAGAAAATCACTTTTTGGGGGAAAATAGGGTTTTGTTGTATCCTGACACGGGCCGTGTCACACAACACGGGCACCCGTGTCAGCTTGCTGTCTATAATGAGAAAAGTTGTTTTGTGTTGTTTTGTTACAGAGCCTCTGACACGGGCCGTGTCACAGGACACGGGTGGCCGTGTCAGGCTTCTGTTTTGGAGTTTTGGCCCAAGTCTTCTGACACGGGCCGTGTCACAGGACACGGGCGGCCGTGTAAGACAACTGTCTTGATGAATTTTTGCTATTTTGATGTTCTTTTGCTGATTTTTGTGGTTTAGTACTTGATATTATATTAATGATAAAACGTGATTATATGATGATTTCTTGTTGAATATGATATGGTGATAAAACATGATTATATGATGATTTCTTGTTGAATATGATATGGTGATAAAACATGATTATATGATGATTCCTTGTGGGATATGAAATGCATGATGCACATGTTGATTTTTTGATGAATTGAGGAGTTTGGCATCATTGCATTTCAAAGCATTTTTGTGTTGGGGCTTTCGCCTATTGGTAACTTCAATCCCATTGTGTGGATTGGAGTGATATGGTGATTATGTTGTGTTCCCTTGGGGAGGGTTGATGGCCAGTGTCCATCACATGGAGAAATTGGTACCACATGCATTTGTTGCATTACATTATAGTTGACGTTGCATTTACATGAAGTATTTGTGATGGTGTTTTGAAGATTTTGTTGATGATGCCATGTTATTGTTGTTGCTTATTCTATTTATTTTCCATGTCCTTATATTTCTATAATGAATTGTGATTACTCACCCTGCCTGTGTGTGGTGATGGTTTATACGCCATCCTGCAGATATTCAGGAGTAGCTTATCAGTGCGTGAAGTTTTAGCTTGGAGCTTTTTAGCTTATTCCTGTAGCGTTATATGGTGTCTTGCTCTGGTAGATGTAACATTGTGGGGGAAACGGTTAAGTGAATATTATGTTGTTTGTTAGGATGATTTTTATGAGTTACTATGTGTAAAATGTTAGTTGATAATGATTGTTAACAATGACCATAGGTCTTGATGTTTCGATGAAATATATGAAGTTATTTTGAGGTTATGATTCTGCTGCAAAGTTAAATTGTGAATTTGTTTTGAATTATTAAAGAAGTGGATATTTTAAATGTTTTGAAAACCCGTGTTACGGGGCAAGATTTGTTGTTAAGATGTTTAATAAAGAAAATGTGACACATTTCTTGTTGATTTCTACTCTGATAATATGAAATATTTTCTAAAAATCGTATGTGGGTAGAAGGGTGTTACATACACAAGAGGTCTGGGGTTCGAATCCCCCTCACCCAAGATCCTCTTTTGGTTTTTTGTTTCACTTTTTATTGTTTTTCTTATTATTTTAAATGATTTGAAAAATTAATAACTTCCTCAATTTTAATTATTTTTTATTAGTTACTTTTGCAAAAAATCACAAAAATGTTGAAATATTTTATTCCACAAAAAAATTAAGTTTATATTATTTATTTAATATAATTAGTATTTTTGTGAATAAATTCATTTTTAATTGTTTTTAAACATTTAAAAGTGAATATTTACCTTGAAAATCAAAACCAAATGAGTTTTAATTCATCTTGTGATTAAAACCTCATTTTTCAAACCTTAAACAAAAATCACAAGTGGTTTATTCAAACTTATTTGGTATTTTTTATCATTTTATTTGTTTTTCTTTAAATATTTACTTTTAAAGGAAAACAAATTTAGGGTTTCTTTGATTTTCACCCTCACAAATCTTTTTCAAACTCTTTGGGTCTATATTAGAGTGTAAGACCCATCCCCATTGTAAATACACCACCTTTTGGGCCTCAGTCATTATATAAGTCCCACTGTGTTTTCAAAAACAACGGCGCGATCGTCGCCTTTTTAACAAAACCAAATGGGCCTACCCTCGTGTTATAAGCCCCATGTATTTTCTTTGGGCCTCTAATAGAGTGTAAGACCCAACCCCTTTGAAAACCAAAACCTTTTTGGGCCTCAGGCATTGTATAAGACCCACTGCGTTTTCAAAAATCTCTGCGCGATCGCCATTTCAAAACAAAATCCTTTGGGCTTACCCTTGTGTTATACGACCCATTCCTTTTCTTAAAATAACCCTTTGGGCCTCTTGAGAGAGTGTAAGACCCATCCCTTTGTATAGAAAACCTTTTTTGGGCCTCAGTCACTTGTATAAGTCCCTGTACAAATTTAAAACAAAAGTGCAATCACTGATAAAACCTTGGGCCTCTCCTTGAGCTGTAAGCCCCAACGATCTTTTCAAAGCACTTTCTCCTTTCATTTTGAATATAATATTGTTATCAAAGCCTTCTTTGTTGAACAACTAACAAAACAGCATGGAAGCTATACAACCGAGTATGTGTTTACCCGCTTTCTTTATCCGCTTTCATACATATATAACTGTATTGTGGGGCTGCTCACTGTAAGTCTTCTTTCACAAACTTTTATATACTTGTCCAATATCGACTTTGTAATACTAGTATAGTTATTTAGAGTTTTGCCCAGCAACTACGTCTAGAACTAGGTAAAGCCTGCTGGTCACTCTTAAATATAGTTAAAACTAGATCCCCCATAGGATTACTAGACGCAGTCTTTCCTCCTCTTGGGGTTAAACAATATGGAGACGTGAAAGGCAGCATTCTCGGTGAACCCTTTCTCAGACTGTCACTCTTAGAAATCGTCAAAGAGACTCTACTCCCCAGAGTTGATCTATTCTCCGTGAATAGCATCTCTTGAGTTTCTTCCAAATTCAAGAACTTTCCTGGCTTGATCTATTCTCGGTGAATAGCATATCTTGAACTTCTCTTGGTTTGGGGACCCACGGGCTTCTTAAAAGCATCCCTGCCTCCTCTTGGGCGTTGTACAAGGACCCTTCGGCTTCTTAAAAGTTCTCATGCCTTCTCTTGGGCTTAGTACGAGGACCCAGAGACCTCTACATGTATAGGAACATAACCTAGTCATCAATTTGCTAGAGCTGTCTTTCTGAGTCAAGTGTCAGACCTATTAATGGGTTGACCTTCATCCCTTAACAAACCAGTCTTCTATTGGGCATCGTACAAAGATCATTCACTATCTGAGAATCAATTTCTCAAAACACCAGTAGACTTGGACAGTCTCAATACCCTTTGGATTTCCCATTTTCCTTAAAGAACAGGAAATAACCCTGATCCTCTGGTCAGTACCAAAGCACGGCCTTACCTTTAATCGTTCCCTTTATAAGAACTGATTTTCTCTTTTATCCAACATACTGGAATTGTCACTAAACTGAAACAATCACCAACAACTAGCCTCCTCTTGGACTTTGTACAATGGTTCTCCCATCACTCTCTTGTTGAGTCAAACCTTTTCAGCCTCCATCTCGAGCTTTGTACGAGATATAAAAACACTCTCTTGTTGAGTATAAAAGACTCTCTTGTTGAGTCAAACCCTTTCAACCTCCATCTCGGGCTTCGTATGAGATACTGAAACACTCTCTTGTTGAGTATAAAAGACTCTCTTGTTGAGTCACTTCCCTTTTAGCCTCCATCTCGGGCTTCGTACGAGATACTAACACGCTCTCTTGTTGAGTATAAAATACTCTCTTGTTGAGTCGAACCTTTTCAGCCTCCGTCTTGAGCTTCGTACAAGACATATAAAATACTCTCTTGTTGAGTCAACCCTTTTAGCCTCTACCTCGGGCTTCGTACGAGACAGATAAAAAGCACCCTCTTGTTGGGTCAATAGCCTCCTCTTAGGCTTTGTATAAGGAAATTCCCGGTTGAGTCAATCAACCATTTAGCATCCAATTGTGTTTTGCTCACAGTATACAAACATCAACAACTCCTTTTCCCCCATCTAATTGCTATTAGCAGCAAACCTCTGGATTATTTACATCCATGCCACTGTCCCTCTTTTAGCATGAGAAATTCCTAAGGAAGGATGGCATTGCTCTACACAGAGTTAAAGTCTTCTCCTTCAGGTTAAAAATCCCCTATAAAGGAAATTATGGCATTGCTGGATTCACATATCCCAGTTAAAGTAATTTTCCTTTATAATCAGTCACCCAACAGTTGTGATGAACAGACCAAATGTTCCCCTTTAGAGATGAAAAATTCTCTCTAAAGTCAAAACCCTTCAACTTCACATCTTGGGCTTCGAACATGATACAAATAAACCCTTTAGCTTCACATCTTGGGCTTTGAACAAGATACAAATCACCTTTAGATTCATGTCTTGGGCTTTGAACAAGACACCAAAACACCTCTTCTCCTCCCATAGAATAGGAGGAACTACGATCGCTCTGATTTCCCTGTTTCGTTAAATGGGAATACGTAGGCATAAGATTGAAAAATCTTAGCGAGCACACTAATCAAAAACCCAAAATCCAGTATCTCCACCGAATTAACCCAAAAGCAGCAAATTTAAGCATATCATCAAAAAACCTCACAAATAATCCAGACACCGTGTTCTCAGGCAAAATAACCAAAGATTGGGCCCTACCTCCACATAGCATCTGTAACCTAACAAACCGCTGTTCAAACTCAGTATGCAAGCGGGGTTAATTGGAGACATCTATTTCCCTTCCTTAATCAGCTCAATAGGATAAAAATGAATCAAACTGTAGTGCCCAAGCGATAGTGACTCAAGACTACATAAATCGCGCTACAGAAAAAAATGGCGCCTACCGTGGGGCCCGTCTTTTCTTTCTTACAATCTTAGGTAGAAGGCCCTGAGTTCTCAAAGTATTACAGAAATGACGACTCTGCTGGAGAGTCATTATCTATATAGGATCATAAGACAAACATATATACTACTTTTCCTAATTGATATCTGTGTTTATTTTTCTGCTAATGGGAATTCGTGTGATGTCGCATGTGGAAAGATTGAGTATACACCTAAGATAGGTGATGGCAATGCGGGTAATCTTGCGGGGAGTGAATCCCAGTTAAGAGTCCCCGATCGACCATAAAACTCAGTGGAGACTCCCTTTGCAGATACATTGCCTATACGACTTCGGTTGTTGAAAGTAGTGTGGTCGACTGGGTTATCTGAGAAGCTGGGGTTTTTAGTAGATTGCAACCATTTTGTAGTGCGGAAACTATCGAAAATAGTTGCCACGCGATACTACCCTCATCTGAGATCACTCTAAGATGCATCAGCTTGCTGGCAATCCGCTTGCTGTTGTCATCCCAAGAGGGGTCAATGATTTTGTGGACAGGTACAAAAAATCACCAGTATAAACCTTTAGGGGGGGGGGGGGTAGAGCCTTGACTTCATGACACCGACCCTTTGACCCCATGTGTTTTCTATGTTTTTGTCTGCTGCATTCATACATTCATTTAAAAAACATTCAAAAAAGAAAATCTTCTCTTCTAGTTTCTCTCTTTTTCAAATTAAACTAAGACAATGATTGTAAATGTCAGATACAGAGATTGCGTTAATGGATTTTGGTAGAAGGAAAACTCATAAGTACACCTTCAAGGTTCTAAAGTAAGAGGATTTGAGAGGTTTGGCGAGAATGATCACCAACCACGAGGCTTTCAGAGCCAAGTATGGGGGACTACTGTCTCTATTGAGGGTCCATGTAATCGAAGGAATCCTGTCCACGCTAATCCAGTTCTACGATCCGGTTTACCACTGTTTCACGTTCCTGGATTATTAGCTAGCACCAACGCTAGAGGAGTACTCTCACCTGACTGATCTGCATATCACTGATCAGTCTCCCTTTTCTGGACTGGAAGAAATTCCAAAGGATCAAACTATTACAAGAGCAATTTATTTGGACGAGTCAGAAGTCAGGACTCACATGACCACTAAGGGTGGCATCCAAGGCTTTCCAGCCCAGTTCTTGACAAAGAAAGCCCTATAGGTGGAAATAGTGCATGCTTGGAAACACGTTCACAGGAAAGGATGAGAGTCTCTAGGAAAACCAGACTGTGTCTCGGTGGAGCCTTACCTCCACTGGGTACAAGCTAGAGCTCTCAAGCTGAGGATGCCTTACCCTCGCCAGGAAGTTCTTCCATTAAGGGACTCTGCCCTTTATTTTATGTCTGAGATGGAAAAGCTTTAGGTTACTCTCAACAAAGTTAAGCAGGAGAAGAGGTCTTGTAGGAACAAGTACCGTATTCTCAATGTGGAGTGTAAGAAAATACAGCAACTGTTAAAAGAAAAAGATGCTCTGATTGAGATTTTAGAGCAACATGCCGTAGAAAATCAGGATGACCAAAGGAATTTGCTCGCTCCTTTCATTTGGAAAAGGAATGACAACCCGACAACGGCCCAAGAGCCCCGGTCAAAGAAAAGGAAAGTACCATAACCAGCACCTGAGCTCTCCTCAGAAAGGACTCAGGATCCATTAGTTTAGATTTCCTTTTACAACACTTTGTAATCTACTGTATTTCCATTTCCGCAATCCTTTGAATTCAATAAACCGGGGTTTCCCCACTATTTGATATTTGCAATCCAATTTTAGAAGTTTACTTTGAATAAACAAAAACATACAATTAATATAATCATTGCATATCATTCATCATTCTCACTTAACGCATTCTTCTTACCTACGAATCTCAAATTTGTGTCTCGGTTCAAGAGTCAAACTGTCTCATTCGTACAATACTTGGGCCAATCGTCAGAAAAGGATGGATAATCTCGAGGAAGAGAACAGAGAGTTGAGGGAAGAGATCGACACTCTGAAAGAGGATCTGAGAAAGCTTCATAACGACATGCAAGCTCTGGCAGAAGCTCAGATGCAACAACAATGGACTGTGATCTCAGAGATCACATCAACGCCCATAGTGGAGAAGTATGATCCTAGGTACAAAATGCCGAAAGATCGTCCCTGGGGCATTCCTATCAACTATATCTGGGAAGGATATGTTCCGCCGATCGCTGAGGATCAGGGAACCGCAGCAGGAACCGCTGGGCCTGAAGGTTACAAACTTCGGGAAAGCGAAGATGCTAGGGGCATGACAGCAACTCCTGAAGTTTACAAACTTCGGGAGACACCGAGAGTCTCGGCCATAATGACTATACCACCACCCGTGGTACACACTGTCCCGGAAGGACAGATTCTACAAATACCTTCTGGTGGAAATGACAACATGTTCGACAGAATGAATGAATTCCAGGAATAGTTCCTGGAAATGCAGAAAGAACTGCAATCCCTTCGTGGTCAGGATTTATTTGGAAGAGATGCCGCAGACCTCTGCTTGGTCCCCAATGTGAAAGTTCCGCACAAGTTTTAGGTACCCAACTTTGAAAAGTACAAGGGTAACTCTTGCCCTCAGAGCCATTTGGTGATGTACGCTCGGCGAATGTCGGCTCAGACAAAGAACCAGGAGCTACTGATTCACTACTTTCAGGATAGTTTAACCGGTGCCGCATTAAAATGGTACATGGGTTTAAACTGCGCTACAATCGGCACATTCAGAGATCTGGACGCTGCCTTCATTTAGCAATATAAATACAATTTGGACATGGCACCTGACAGAGATTAACTCAGATCAATGTCACAAAAGGACAAGGAAACCTTTAAAGAATACGCTCAGAGATGGCGTGAAATTGCAGCTCAGATTTGTCCACCTCTTGAGGAAAAAGAGATGACAAAGATCTTCTTAAAGACCTTGAGCTCATTTTACTATGACAGAATGCTCGCCAGTGCACCCAATGATTTCACCGAGATGGTGGGCATGGGAGTTCATCTAGTGGAAGCCGTCCAAGAAGGACGTCTGGTTAAAGACACTGGATCATCAAGTAATACATAATGATACGGTAGTGCTCTCCCTAAGAAAAAAGAGCAGGATATTGGGAATATCTCTCTCGAAAAGCAAAGGAGACGTTACCAACCACTCGCAGCTGTAACTCTTGTTATCAACCCTGCGCCTATTCCTACGTATCAACGTCAGGTTGCGCAGAGCCAACCTAATCAACAACAATATCAGCAAAGGACACAACAACCTCTTCAGCAGGCTCGTCCTCCATATAACAAAAATCGTACAACGCAACCACCAGGGTTTGACCCTATACCCATGTTGTACGTAGAACTGCTGGTCAAGGGGCACGTCCAAACCAAGTCTCCTCTTACAGTATTGGAAAATCTGCCTTTTTGGTTCAAAGTGGACCAGACTTATCCTTACCATCAATGAGGACCAAGCATAACATAGAAAATTGTCTCAGTTTTAAATCCGACATACAAAACTTTGTTAGGAGCGGGGTCTTATCTTTCAAAGATATGAATCCTAATGTCCTCATAAACCTGTTGCCTTAACACGAGAAAGCTGCGGTAAATTTGATAGAGGGAGAGTCTAACGACAGCTATCAAATTCATGATGTACTCTTATTGAGGACCAATCTGGTCAAGATGCATCGCAGACAGAGCGGGTATGGCCATATACCGCCTCATAATTATCACCAGTGTGATATCTGCTCTAAGAACAATCAGGGATGTTCTGGGGTGCAAGCAGCTCTACAGGAACAATTGGATCTCGGGTGGATCCAAGAGCACCAAGTTCGTGGATTCAACATGACCTATACGAGTTCCAACATCATTCAGAACCACGACATCCGTGCGATGAATGTCAACCTGGTGGCCATGCACTCAAGGCTAAGCCAGTATCATAATCTGCCGCTGCATGATTACAGTTCCTGTCTAACTTGCTCGATAAACAAACAGGGATACTCTTTCGTACAAGAGGCCCTCCAGCGTCAGATGGATCTTGGGTGGATCCAGGACTACCATGATAGAAATCCTTATCAAATCAACATGATTCAAATCTTTGATATTCGTTTGATGAATACCAGCTTGGTGGAGTTACATGCCAGGCAGGTTCAACTTGGTTTTCTCACTTCTCACGATTATCTGAACTGTAAAGTATGCAATGAGAGTAACCAAGGGTGCGCTCTTGTTCAAAGAACTTTACAACACTTCTTAAACCACTGGTGGCTTCCGATCTATCTGGACGAAGACACGCAACAAATCAGTGTGCTTAATGGGAACCCTACCAGACGTCAAAGTTGGGATGTCCGATCTATGGAAACTGATCTAGTGAGGTTACACTGCATTCAAAGCGGGCGTGGCCAGGTGCCACCACACAATTACGAGCGCTATAGAGTCTGCTCGGAGAATAATCAAGGATGCTATTTTGTGCAGGAAGCTCTTCAAGATCAGTTGGATCGAAAAGAGATTCACCCATGTCTGGGTTCCGAGCCAATCAACTGGATGCCAGATTACTTCGCTGATCAAATCAGAGACGTTGTCATAATCTTTAATCATAAACAAAACAAGGATGTTTGTGCCATCATCCCTCTACTGGATGAATCAAAGGTTCTTAGCCAAGAATTGATTTAAGTTACTTACGACAGTCAAAAAAATCAGAAGGCTCCTGTAGTTATCTATCTACCGGGACCGTTACCGTATGAATCAGCTAAGGCTGTCCCTTACAAATACGGTGCAACAATAATTGAGAATGGAAAGGAAATTCCATTACCCTCCGTCGTGAATATTGCAGACATCAGTCGAGTAACACGGAGCGGTCGGATCTTCAATCGAGGAGTTGTAGAACCCAGCAGAGAAAAGGAACTTCAGACAGAAGCTCCCAATCCACCAGTCAGTCAATACAGTAATCCTGACCTTTCGAAAAACAATGATGAGATGCTAAAGCTCATCCAAAGGAGTGAATACAACATTGTTGATCAACTGTTACAAACTCCTTAGAAGATCTCTGTGCTATCACTTTTACTCAGTTCTGAAGCCCACAGAGAGGCTCTGCAGAAAGTTTTAGAGTAGGCCTTTGTGGAATAGGATGTGTCAATACGACAGTTCGATAGCATCATCTCTAACATCACTTCCTACAACAACTTAGGATTTAGTGATGAGGATTTACCAGAGGGGGGCAAAAGTCAAAACATGGCGCTCAATATCACAGTCAACTGCCAGGACGATGCTTTACCAGCGTACTGGTAGATACTGGATTGGCCATCAACGTTATGATGGAGTCTACATTAATGCGACTATCATTTAAAGGACCCCCGATGAGGGGTAGTGAGGTCGTCGTCAAAGCATTTGACGGATATCGGAAAGCAGTTATCGGCGAAGTCGACCTTCCTATAACTATTGGTCCTCACACTTTCCTAATCACCTTCTAGGTCATGGATGTCCGGGCAGCGTACAACTGTTTATTAGGAAGACCTTGGATACACCAGCCTGGGGCAGTCACTTCGACGCTGCACCAAAAGCTGAAGTTCGTCAAGAACGATCAACTCATCATAGTTTGTGGAGAACAAGCCTTGATCGTGAGTAACTTATCATCGTCTACTTGTGTACAACCCAAAGAGGTTATTGGGACTCAGTTCCAAGCACTTTTGGTGAGCAATGAGAATCAATCAGAGAAAGGAACCTCGATTTCCTCGTACAAAGATGCTCTCGAGGAATTTGAGAATAACAATGCAAAAGGATGGGGACAACTTGTCATTCCTACTGATAACAAAACAAAGAAAGGTCTTGGTTTTTCCTCAACCTGTACCCAGACTGCTGCTAGCAATGAAAGTTCTCATCCCATTCAGGACTTCTTCCACAGTGGAGGTTTCCTTCACCCAATATCTCAAGCAGTCCATACCATCAACGAGGGAGATCCCTCCGATACGGAGGAAGAGTGGAAGTCCTATCTTAACGAGGACGGTTATATGTCTCAGGAAGAAGTACCTACGCCATTTTTCTATCCTGCACAGAGTCCGAGATTTATACCCAGGTCAGACGTCAAAATGATATACGGAGATTGTGATCCGGAAGGAAGCCGTGCTCCACCAAACTCATTAGAGGAAAACACTCTGATGAAGGACAACTTTGACCACGACTATTATGGCCCAATGGATGGCCTACCTATCTGGCAGCCGTATCCAGGAGACTTGGGGCAAGAAAATCAGCCAAACAATGAAAATCAGCTGAGCATCATTGAACAGAATACCCGAGTCCCCACCATGTCATGGGATCATTACTCAGGACATTCCGAAAATATCCAGTACGATGATGAATTGGCAAAGCTTGCCGGACTAGAATTCATCAACTATGCTTTTCCTGAGGTCAACGTCATCGAAAGGGATGACTCCTCCAGTTCCACAGTGTGGGACACCTTAGGACAACCAAGTGGAAAGTTCGACTACTTGGTCAAGTACACTGCTCCTGAGAGCTCTCGCATCAGGCTCAAAGACATTCAGCCAACTGGGTTGGGAGATCCACCTGAGAGCACAAATACTCTGCAAAATACAACTGAGGAATCCTCCTACGACAACTTTGCCTGGGACACAGATTCCAACGATCCTGCTCCACCAGAAATCAGCGTTATTTCTGAAGACAAATCAAGGAAGGTACCAGACTTTGTGATTCACCGAGGAGTTCGCCGCCAATGCGTTGCAGTCGATGTTCCAAAGATTGTTCATAAGTCAAAGTAATTGCCGTCTTTAGCCTTTCACCCTGCCCAGGTGAAACGGATGTTTTGATAGGGCTCACTTTCTGTAAATGTTCCCTCTTCGCTTCGCCCAAAGCGATAGAGTTTTGTTTTATAGGGTTGTAGTTTCAAGAATCGACTCGATTATAAATAAAATAACGTCGTTCTGTAATTTCCGCATTTATTGCTGTTTTCTCTTTTTGTTTTTTTAGAAAATGGTAATCCTAAAAAATAACTCAAATAATAAAAACAAGATGTTATCAGAAAATACACTGCACACATTCTTGCATTCTCTCTATCTCTTCTAAAAAACAATCATCACGTCATGAAGATTGCTTGTTTTAAACCCCGTTGAAACATACGATCCAATGCCTTCTCCCGACTTTGAATTCCTAGTATTTGAGGCTGAAGAAGAAGTTGACGATGAAATTCCATAAGAGATCTCCTGATTACTCAGACAAGAGGAAAGGTCCATTGAACCTCACAAGGATCCGTTGGAAACGGTAAACCTGGGCTCAAAGGAAGAGAGAAAAGAAGTCAAGATTGGGGCACTGCTCGGTCCAACTGCCAAAGAAAGTTTGATAAAGCTTCTCAAAGAGTTTCCCGATGTGTTCGCTTGGTTCTATTAGGACATGCCAAGGTTGGATACCAGCATCGTGGAACATCATCTACCGTTAAGATCAAAATATCCGCTGGTGAAACTAAGGTTGAGACGGACTCACCCGGACATGGCCATCAAAATAAAAAAGGAGGTACAGAAACAGATTGACGCGGGTTTCCTCGCCACGTCAGAATATCCTCAATGGTTAGCTAACATCGTACCCGTTCTGAAAAAGGACGGAAAGGTCATAATGTGTGTCGACTACAGAGATCTAAACAAGGCTAGTCCAAAGGACGACTTTCCTTTACCACACATTGACATGCTGGTTGACAGTACAGCAAAATTCAACGTTTTCTCTTTCATGGATGGATTCTCGGGCTATAATCAGATTAAAATGGCGCCAAAACACATGGAGAAAACTTCCTTCATTACCCCATGGGGTACCTTTTATTACAAGGTAATTCCGTTCGGTTTGAAGAACGCCGGTGCAACCTATCAAAGGGCTATGACTACTCTTTTTCATGACATGATACACAAAGAAATCGAGGTATATGTCGATGATATGATTTCCAAATCTAAAACAGAAGAGGAGCATGTGACCCACCTGTCAAAGCTATTCGAGCGGTTGAGAAAGTACAAACTTTGCTTGAATCCCAATAAATGCACATTCGGTGTCCGTTCAGGGAAACTTCTAGGGTTCATCGTCAGCCAGAAAGGAATTAAGGTTGATCCTGACAAGGTCAAGGCCATTCAAGAAATGCCTTCTCCACAAACTGAAAAACAAGTCAGGAGTTTCCTGGGACGTTTGAACTACATTTCCCGATTCATATTCCTCATGACCGCCACGTGCGCGCCGATTTTCAAATTACTCAAAAAGAACCAGGACTGCATTTGGACAGAACACTATCAAACCGCCTTCGACAGTATTAAGGAATACTTGTTGAACCCACCGATTCTATCACCTCTAGTGGAAGGGAGACCACTGATCATTTACTTAACAGTCCTAGAGGACTCAATGGGATGTGTACTTGGCCAACAAGACGAAACGAAACAGAAAGAGTCTGCCTCTACTATCTGAGCAAGAAATTCACCGACTGCGAGACTCGGTACACTATGCTTGAGAAAACTTACTGTGCTATGGCTTGGTCAGCCAAACGTCTGCGCCAGTACATGATTCGTCACACTACTTGGTTAATCTCCGAAATGGATCCAATCAAGTATGTTTTCGAAAAGCCTGCTCTCACGGGAAGAATCGCCCGTTGGCAGATATTGTTATCAGAATACGACATCGAATACCACGCTCAAAAAGCTGTTAAATGAAGTATTTTAGCCGATCATTTGGCTCATCAACCGATTGACGATCAAGAATCAGTCTGGTTTGACTTCCCATATAAAGATGTCATGTATCTAAAAATGAAGGACTGCGATGAACCGCTACCCAGTGAAGGGCTAGAACTAGGTTCCCAATGGGGACTAATCTTTGACAGAGCTGTTAATAATTATGGAAATAGAATTGGGGCAATCATCATAACACCTCAAGGTACCCACATTCCTTTCACTGCCAGACTTACATTCAAGTGTACAAACAACGAGATCGAATACGAAGCTTGTATCATGCGTCTCGAGGAAGCGATCGACTTAAGGATCAAAAACTTGGATGTATATGGCGACTCAGCTCTAGTTATCAATCAGATCAAAGGAGATTGGAACATATACCAATCAGGATTGATTCCTTACAAAGATTACGCAAGAAGGTTGCTACCCCTCTTCAACAGAATCGAGTTTTATCATATCCCGCGTGAGGAGAATCACATGGCTGATGCATTATCCACTCTCTCTTCCATGATTAGTGTAGGTCAATGTACCGACCTACCTAAGATCGACATAATGCGCCTTGAACGGCCCGCTTACATCTTCACGATTGAAGCCATCATTGACGACAAACCTTGGTATCACGATATCAAATGCTTCCTTCAGAAACAAGAGTACCCACCTGGGGCACTAAGGAAGGACAGGAAAACCCTCAGAAGGCTGGCAGGTAGTTTCTTCCTGAGCGGTGATACTCTCTTTAAGAGAAATTATGACATGGTCTTGCTCCGATGCGTAGACAGACCAGAATCAGACATGTTGATAAAAGAAATTCACAAAGGATCCTTTGGCACTCATGCCAATGGACACACAATGGCGAGAAAAATTCTCAGAGCAGGGCACTATTGGTTAACAATGGAATCTGACTGCTACAAGTACATGAGGAAGTGTCACAAGTGTCATATATACTACGACAAAATCCATGTACCGCATACACATCTCAAAGTTCTTTCTTCCCCGTGATTACTTCAAACGAACATCGGTTCATCCTGGTAGCCATTGATTACTTCACCAAGTGGGTCGAAGCAGCGTCATACGCTAATGTAACCCGATAAGTGGCGGTCCGATTTATAAAAAATAATCTCATATGTCGTTATGGTGTTCCTAGCCAGATCATTATAGATAATGGATCTAACTTGAACAATAAGACGATGAAGGAGTTGTGCGCAGAGTTTAAGATCGAACACCATAACTCATCTCCCTACCGACCCAAGATGAATGGCGCGGTAGAAGCGGCTAACAAGAACATCAAGAGAATTATTCAAAATATGGTTGTAACCTACAAATACTGGCACGAGATGCTACCTTTTGTTCTTCACGGTTATCGCACATCTGTCCGCACATCAACAGGGGCAACCCCTTTCTCTCTAGTATATGGCATGAAGGCAGTGCTCCCTGTCGCTCCCGGGATTTTCATCCAAGTACAAACGCGAAAGTGGCGCGGAAATAGAGTCGCCAACAATGTGTATTTATCCCAAGAGAGGGAAAGGGAACACTGCGTAAACCTGAGGGAAGGAAAGAACGAGGTCTCGTGACCAAGAGAAACAGGTAAGGGAGTCGGTTACCCGAGAGGAAGGTATTAGCACCCCTACGCGTCCATCGTACTTAATGGGATCCACGTTTGTTCTCTCGATCGAAGGGTGTCGTCATCTGGAGCTCCACTGCTACCGAAAAGGAGAAGGAACAGGAACGGAAATGAAAGGAGAAACGAAGAAGAAAAGAAAAAGAAGTGACTCAATAGGATGTCCTAGGCCTACGTATTCCCTCAGTGCAATGGGAAAGTCAGAGTCAACGTAGTTCGACGGACTACGGGAAAGGTTGCTCGTCGAGATATCGCATCTCGTGCCTACGTATCTTCAATAAGACGAGAAAGAAGAATCAGAGTAAACGTATTTCGGCTCAACAAGGGTTGCTTTGTTTGTGTTTTTTAATGGAAACGTCAGAGTGCGCATTCCAGCAGTTAGGTGCTGCAGCTCGCTGTATGGAGACTTAGGCGTTACCGGTTTGCGGTAGAACGGACATGACGAATCCTTAAGGAATATAATGAAGGAGATGAGAAGAGAAATTGTTTGTTTTTGTATTTTAGAATGAAGTATTTTGATTATTGGTGTTTACAACGCATATTGTATTTAAGTCTTTAACGTAGGATCGAATGCCTCGCATATCGACCCAAGACGGGATGTATGCTAAACATTCTAAGAAAGTGAGAGAAGACCCCTCACTATCTTATTCTCACGTGAAAGGCTCAAATGCAATATATGTTATGACTTTATTAAGTGTTTTTGCTTTTTGTTTTAGGGTGAGAAGAAGAGAGACTCAAAGGTTAAGAAAGGTAAAAGTCTAAAGGGAGACTAATAATCCTAAGAGTTATCATGCTTGGATGTTTCTAATGGTTTAGTGTGGTTTAGCTAAGCTAAAAGAAGAGAAGAAGAAGAAGAGGTAACATAACTCACTTCTAAGATAGAAGATGAGTTATGAACCAAGAAGGAGAAGAAAGAAGTTGAACAAAGAAAGCATTGAAATGATTTGCCCAAACACAAAAGAGAAAGCATTAAAAAGATGAGAGAAGAAAGTATGTGTGGAAGCATATCCACACACTCAACTTACAATTAGCCCCTACAAGCAAAGGTTAGCTAAAAAATTGAATTTGAAAGCGTAAGTAAAAGAAGGAAGACAATTAAGCATCAAACTACTTATGAAATGAACTTATGAATCAAGCAAAGCCTAAACCTAAAAGGAAAGGACTCTAAGTGTTCAAGGACTTCTAAAGTCAGTAGCTATGTATAAAGGTATTCAACTAAGGCTAAGGTACCTAACAATGTCAAACTATGTCAAGAAAGATGCCAAAGATTCATACAAGTTCAAGTTATGAAGCATGTATGAAATATGAATGTGTATGACATACAAACATGAATAAATGCATAAAGATATGTCAAAGTCAGAAGTGAATGACATATTACAATGCATATGAATGTAGATGAATGATCATACAAAGCGTGAGTGAAATGATTTAAGAAGATAAAGCAAATAGAAGCAAACAATGTTCAAGTTCAAGTAAGAAAGGAAGAAACTTGTAACACAAGTCAAAGTTGGAAAGAACATAAAAATAAATGCAAATGAATGCAAGTCAGAATCATACCTCATATTTGGATGTCCTATAATTCCTATGAATGAGCATACAAGTTATGAGAATGGATGCTCAAGTAAGAGAAGTTAGATGAAGAAGAAGTGAGAAGAAGAGAAACAAGTTTCACATAATGAAAAGAATAATTTGGAATGCAAGTCAAAGTTGAAACTCAAAGATAAATGATCATGGATTATAGGTCAGTACCAAATGACATTTAAGATGCAATTAAAATGTAAGAATTAATTATACAATATGCATATGCAAATCACATTGAAACTAAGTAAGAAAGAAAGATGAAATAGATCAAACATAAACAAGTATGCAAGATGAATGACATTTGAATGCATGAGATGATTATGGGTCAGTAGTATACAAAATATGAGATGCAATTAGAATGCATGAATAGGCATTTATGATTCAAGTACAAGTCATGTTGATGATTAGAAGAAAAGAGAAGCAAGTTTAGGTCAAACATTTCAAGTAAGGATGCATTTTGATCACATAAACAAACCAAATGGAATACAATGCAAATGACCTATAATTCTAAGAAAAAGGACCTATAATATTCTAATGAGGACCTATAATGATGCACAAACAAGTTCTAATATGATGGCATAAGTGCCTCCTAATCACACAAAGTTAGAAGTTAAGAAAGGATCACAAAAAGTTACCTATTCTAACAAGCATCAAACAATTAGCAAAGGACTTGTAAAAATTATGAAAATCAAGCAAAAAAGAATTAAGTCAGAAACAAATCAAGTGACAAAGGTTCATGCAAAAACTCACAAAGAAACTAGCTCAAACAAGTTCACAAACTCACCTTAGGTAAAATGGAATGATGCACAAAGATGCATGTCAAAACCTAATATGGAATGCTTCTAAAATTTGAAAAAAATATTAATTAAGTACATTAAGATGTCATGAACACACATACCAAATGCCAAGTCAAAAATCAGAACCAAACTATGTCAATTAATTCACAAAAGAACATGTATTAAGAAGGATGAACATTGAAAAAGAGATTAAAAGGAAATTGTAAAATAATATGCAAAAAGTATTAAAATCAGAATTTAAAAACATGGAAAATTATTTAAATGTGTTATAATGCTAAGTGAATTTATTTGGAATTTTTGGAGGTCATTTGGTATTTTTAATAAAAGAAAATGAAAACTATATGAAAAAAGAAATTAAAAAGAGAGAAAATATGCAGGGGGTGCAAACATAATAAAAGCTTAGTTCAGAAGCACATTGGGCTTAAAACGTGGGGTGTGTGAATAGCAGTTGAGGCCTGGGTCCAATAAGGCGCTTCAGGTAGGGTTTATATCATGGAATATGTTGAAAAAATTGACTCAATATGGGCCGCAAGATCAATCAGTCAATCGCATGATCAAACAAGCATGAGGAATGAACGGATCAGATGCATTAGACCATAATAACAAACATGAGGTGCGCGCACTCAACCACTCAGGTCAAATTCCATGGCATGTGACCAGCACATGCTTCATTAATGTGCTGGCATGATCAAAACCGTTCGCGAACTCATATCTAACGGCTGGGACTTGTTCTTATCATATAAACCCTAAATGAAACCTCACCGGCCGAAGAAGATTCCGGTCATCTTCTCTGCCCATCCTCCGGTGAAAGCAACTTACAGGTTCACCAAAATGCAAGATTCATACATCAAATTAATCCTTAACTCACACACAACACAAATCTAAGCTCAAAATTTACATACAATGCACACATAAGGAGATTCGACGAGAAACAACTTGCCCTAAAATTCGCAACTATGCTCTTAATGAGCCTATCACTAGCCAGAGATGTAGATAGTTCCTAATGAACTTCAGATAAGCAAAAATGAACTCAAAATAGCTTGAATTAGAGAGAAAAAGTTAAGATGATGAAACCTGAACTTGATGTTTCTTCAGTTGCAAGAACTTCAAATATGTTGCGATGGATTCCTGAGCTCAAGATTTGGCCAAGTAAAGGCTATGGAATTCGAAAATTCAGTGAGAGGGAAAGCAAATTTTGATCTGCAGTGATGGTGTTGAGCTTGATTTCAATCCATCAATGGTGTTGGATAATGATTGATGATGATGAACTTGATGAAAAACTGATGAAGTTTGTGGAAGGTTCTAGAGGGAGCAGAGAGAGAAACAATGAATTTCAGAGAGAGAAAGAGTGTGAGCTTGAAGGTGTGCGTGTGAAGAATGAGGGTGAACTCCAAAATCAGTTAGAGTTTTATTCTTATATGGCTGGTTAAGATGTTAACTACAAGAGCTAACAGTTGGAAATGTGGTTAAATGAGTTGAGGGTGAGTCAAGTTAGTTAGAGCCCGAGTTGAGTTTTTGTTCATGTGTGGAGGAATTTATGTTACTTATGGTGAAGAGGTGATGAAATGAATGACGATGAGATGATGTTACTGCAGCATAGCCTTGACTTGTCATAAGCTTCTTGCAATTTGAAATTTTTTCTATTTTCATGCATGGTCATGTATGTGTTCATGCACATGTAAGGGATGGTGTGCTCAAATGAAGTAAAGCATGGGGAAATGTATGTATGCGTGTGAAACAAGGGAGCCACGGCATAAAAATCAAACAAAGCTTCTATAATGGGCAGTAAATGTACAATGAAAAGAATGATGTTCAAAGATGCAATTATTTCAAGTTAATGGATGAAAATGTATGATTTTGAGGCCCATGAATCAAGGACTTATCAAAGAACATGTTTGATGTTTGGATCAAAGTGAATGGAAGCTTGGAAGATGCATAAAAATGACCAAGAAGTCATGTGTGCAAAACTGCCCCATGGGCGTGTGAGATATGCATCAGGCCTGGCCTTGGGCCTAGGGCAAATTTCAGTGTGGAGCCCTCATGTTTGAACCTTCATACCTCTTTATACTTTGATCATATGAAAAATTGTCCAACATCAAAGTTGAAGAGGAGATGAAAATGAACAACTTTGATATTCAACAAATTTTCATTTTAAGCTTCCTTGATGGAGAAAAATGGACTTGGAAATGGCACATCAACTGTTTGATAGAATGAGAGGCATCTGGCTCGTCCATGACTTGCTTGCCCAGCCATTTTTCCTTGATTTTGCTCAACTTTGATTGATCATAACTCCTTCAATTTTGATCCAATGGAAGAGTTTTTGGTATGGATTTGAAGCTTAGAATGTGATCTTTAATTGACTCAACTTAGGACTGAAGTTTGAAGCCTTTATCTTGAAGAAAGAATGCTTTGGAATTGAGTGCACAATGGTCCAAACTTGCCATTTTTAGAAACCCTGAGTTTCTAAATTTGGCAACTTTGTACAATTCTTGATTTTTGATGATTCCTCCATCATTTCTTGATCAAATCTTGTCCAATGAACATATGTGACTTGAATTTCATGAATTTGACCTTAAAAGGTCAGGAGTTGACTTTTCCTTCTGCACATTTGACTTTTTTATCAATTTCTTGATTCTCAAGCAACTGACCAATTGAACCTCTTCTGAAATGAACCAATGGGCAATCTTCCATCCTTAGATACTTGATATCATGTAGAAAACATTGAGATCAAGTTTGAACCAAAATTTCATCAGGAGACTGCTTGAATCACAAACCCTAATTTGGATTGTTTTTGCTAGGAGATGATGAACTGTCCAACTTCTTGGTGAATTCTCTTCTGCCAATGACTTGTGGGATCAATTGGGATCATATGAGACATAAGAGACTCTTGAGGCTTGATTGAGGACCTTAGGCTTTAGCTCTCCTACTTTGAATAGTCAATGCTCTAAAATCAACTGATCACATGCCCTTTGCAACTTGTATGAGATATGAAATGAAATGAGATGTAAATGCAATGCAATGAAACATAAGCTAGGTAACAACAAGAGGGCAAATTTTGGGGTGTTACAGCTGCCCCTATTTAATCATCTGTTAACTTGAGAAGGATGAAAGTAACGGCTATTCAGACAATCAAGGTGAGTTGTGATTGAATACCAAAACAACCAGAAAATTTGCACGCTGAATGAAGAAGAAAAGGGATATAAACCCTTCTAGAAATATCAGCAAATAACTGCATAGATTGATAGGACGTGTATCGAAATAGGGATACTGGCGATTATCAATGACCATACGGACGAGTATGGAAAGAAAACACGGACGGGTGTTTAGGTCAACGATGCGAACGCGCATCGAACAATCATCAAAGGAACACGAAGAGTGACCAAGTCGACGATACGAACGAGTATCAGACGATGATTAAGAAGGGAACACACACAAGTGTTCGGGTCAATGATACGGACGAGCATCAGACAATCATCAAAGGAACACGACGAGTGACGGAGTCGACGATACGGATGAGTATCGGACGATGATTAATAAGGGAACACACAAGTGTTCGGGTCAACGATACGGACGAGCATTGGATAATCATCAAAGGAATACGACGAGTGACCAAGTCGACGATACGGACGAGTATCGGACGATGATTAATAAGGGAACACACCCAAGTGTTCGGATAAACGATACGGACGAGCATCGGACAATCATCAAAGGAACACGACGAGTGACCAAGTCGACGATACGGACGGGTATCGGACGATGATTAATAAGATACGGATGAGTATCTCAAAAGTCAATACGGACGAGTATTGGCTAAAAAGTTCAGACACGGACGGATGATGAAAGGACACGGACGAGTGTCAAAGGTCAATACGGAAGGGTATTGAAATGAAAGTTTAAACACAGACGAGTGCTGAAAGGACATAGACGAGTGTCAAAGGTCAATACAGACGGGTATTGAAATAAGAGTTCAAACACGGACGAGTGCCGAAAGGACACGGACGAGTGTCACAGGTCAATACAGACGAGTATTGAAATAAGAGTTCAAACACAGACGAGTGCTGAAAGGACACGGACGAATGTCAAAGGTCAATACGGACGAGTATTGAAATAAGAGTTCAAACACGGGCGAGTGCTGAAAGGACACGGACGAGTGTCAAAGGTCAATATGGACGGGTATTGAAATAAGAGGTCAAACACGGACAAGTGCTGAAAGGACACAGACGAGTGTCAAAGGTCAATACGGACGGGTATTGAAATAAGAGGTCAAACACGGACGAGTGCTGAAAGGACACGGACGAGTGTCAAAAGTCAATACGGACGGGTATGTCGCTGCCGAAAGATTCGCATCCAACGGTACAAACGCGAGAGTGGCGCAAAAGACACAAAGTCGCCAGCAATGTGTATTTATTCCAAGAGAGGGAAAGGAAACACTGCGTAAACCTGAAAGAAAGGGAAAGAGCATGGTCACGCGACCAAGAGAACGGGTACGGGAGTCGGTTACGCGAAGGGAAGGTGTTAGCACCCAACACGTCCATCGTACTCGATGGGATCCACACTTGCTGTCTGCATCAAAGGGTGTCGTCGTCTGGAACTCCACTACTACTGGAAACGAGAAAGAACGAGAAAGGAAATGAGCGAAGGAACGAAGAAGAAAAGAAAAAGAAGGTGACTCGATAGGACGGTATCGTTGTCCTAGGCCTACGTACTCCCTCAGTGCAATGGGAAAGTCAGAGTCAACGTAGTTCGGACAGGAACTGTGGGGGAAGGTTGCTCGCCAAAACAATCGCTGTCTTGTGCCTACGTATCCTCAATCGGACGAGAGAGAGGAATCAGAGCTGACGTAGTTCGTGGGTACGACAACTGGTAGGTAAGTGTTTTTTATGTGAGCGACGAGCTCTTTCTGAAAAAAGAAATTTGAAACCCAAAAATCCCGAAGGATAAAAATATTTGAATTGGTTTGGTGTTTTTTAGACAGAAGTGTCTTTTAAGTTGTTTCGTAACTTGCATCGAACCCAAGTCTTGAATACAGGAACGGATACTTTCGCGCATCGTCCCCAACAGGACAAACACTAGGTATCCTAGAAGAATGAGAGGAAGCCCCTCACTCCCCACTTCCCACATAGAAGGATCAAGCGCAATACACGTTAACTTTTATTACGTGTCTTGAAGAAGTTTTGAGATGAGAAGAAAGACGACACAAAGGAGAACTCTAAAGGGGAACTAAGAGTCCTAATGTTATCATGCATGGATGTCCTATGGTTAGTGCGGTTTAGGAGAGACGACTACCTAACCTAATGCTAATCCTACTCCAAGCTTAATCAAAAATTAAGTTGGACTAGGTAGCCCTAACGGGAGAGAGTCCAAGACTTAAACAAGTCTCGAGACTCGAGGGATGAAAAGAGTGAAAGAGATGAAGAAGAAAGAGAAGGAGAAGATAAGATACAAGATGGGGCAGCAAGTACATCATATCATAAATATCCAACTCAAGTCAATCAACATGTTTCAAAGATTAATGCAAATCACTTCAAGTAATCATGCAAAGGTAAACATGGAAGGATGCAAGCACACTTGAATTAAATGCACAATTAAACACACATGGATCTCATACCAAAGTGACATGAAAGAAACAAGATGAAAATGAAACAAGACCAGAACTCACATCATATCATCATTAACAATCCACATATGCAAACTAGGTTCACATTATGCAATACGATGCACCATAGAAGTTACAAAGCAAAAGGGATGATATGCATCACATAATTCAAACCAAATGCATCCAACAATGCTCAAGTAACATGAAAATCAAATATAGAACTCAAGAGGCAGTTGCATATACATCAATGTCATATCAAACCCAAACTCAAGTCATACAAGATTAATCATCAAGCAACACATTCAAAGCATGCACCAAAAGTGAGAAAGACATCCACAAAACTCAAGTCAAAATAACAACACTTTGTAAAATCAAGAACAAATAGAAAAATGAGTGAAAAGAGATAATTCCAAGGCCACAAGTAAGCTCAAACAGTACATGATCATACCATAAAAACATATTAAGCATCACTCCATCACAAGTAAGCAAATGCATCCAAACTAGATCAAGTACCAAAGTATACCTCAACCAAACTTGCATCACAAACAACACTCAACCAAAAATAGAAAAGTGGATTAATAAAATTCCAAAAAAATCCAAACAGGAGCTAACTCAGTCAAGTAACAAATGCAAAAATATCAAACCAAAAGTCACAAACCAAGTATCTCAAACAATTGGACAAAGGTCACATAAGAACAATGATTCAACATGCGAAAGAAAGGGACCAAAATGCAATATTGAAGAGTTTTAAAAATGAAACAAAAATGTTTTTATGCAGTTTAAAATGTCACCTAACAGATGCAAAAAGAATGGGTCAAAAATGAATTGTGGATGAGGAGAAATAAATTTCACAAGTTAGTGTGTGCAAGTGAAACAAATAAGAAAAGGAAATAAAACAATTTATTAAAACAGATGCCAAAATAAAAATAAAATGAGAAAATAAAAATATGAAAAAAATATAAAACTAAAAATTAAGTTCCATGATTTTTTGTATGATTTTTAGATGCATAAAAACATTTTTAAAAATTAAAATGCAAAGCAAATGATTAAATGAAAATAAAGATGAAGAACATGGGCTAGGGGGTGCAACCAGCAATAACATCACGTTAAAAAAGATAGAGGCCAAAGGGGGGAGGTGCGAACAGATGAAGCCCAAGCCAAAAGAGAGTCCAAGGGGCGAAGTCAATGGAGGGGTATGGAAGAAGTCAAAATCAGCAAAAATCCTCAGCCAATCATTTGATCCATCGTGCCTCCACAAGTCAACACAATCCCAGGTAATACGAATCAACGGTTCAGACGTAAGGACCCACCATAACCACATAGCCGTGCGCACACACAACCACCTCGTCCTACCATGCACCGGTCACATGCTGCGCATGTGCCTCATTTATGCGCTGGCGAAACCCCATCCGTGTGATCAAAATATTAAACGAAACAATGGGCATGGTTGAGGATGCACGATAACAAAAATACGCTGGCACGCACGCGATTAGTAAAACAAAACACAAAAAAAATAACACATGGCGCGATAACGGACGCACGATCAAGGGAATCAACGGTTCTGCATCGTCTTCTCCATGGAACCTCCTCTCGCCGGACTGCACTCTCCGGCCGCCAGAGCTAGGGCTCCGGCCACCCTCTCCGGTGAGCTGTGACGTGACTTTTTCCAGAAAATGCGTATGAGTACACCATTTTGATCAGAAAAACGCAAGGATCATGAATATCCTGTCCATTTTAACAAACAACAAACACATAAAGAGAATCGAACGAAAACAAGTTTAGATCTAAAACTTTAAATCCACATATCTCACAAATTACACGTCCAAACTTCAAATAAAATATATCAGCATGTTCAGTGCACATCATAGATCATTTTGCATATCAAAAATTCAAGTTCTGTGATGGTGAAAAAATCACTAACCTGAGATCTTGAAGAACTTAAAATATCACAAGAGCGCCTTCCAAAAGCTGCAGATCAAGTCCTTGGAACCTCTAATTGCAAAATAAATGCAACTAGAGCTTGGAATCGTGCTAGATCTTGAGTTTTGAACTTGAACCCTCTTGAATGGAGCTTGGTGAAAACCTCAGTATGAGCTTCAGATGATGGTTGATTCTGGTTCTACTCTCTTCACTGATTCCAAATATGAAAGAATTTCTCAAAAACACCTTATGGAGAGGGAGAAACGAAAATGAGAAAGTGGAGAGTGAAAAATGGAAACTGAGCAAATGTGAGTCTCTACCCTAGCTGTGAGAGCATGAGTAAGGTTATATACTCTTGATTAGTTCACTGATTGAGATTAGGAATTGATTAGAGCTCTTGTTAATGAGATTTGAGTGAAATTGCAAAAATGCATTTTACACCACCACCACTAATTTGCACGTGGGAAGCCCTTTTTCTCAGCATAATTCACCTCCAATTTACTCCCATACCACTTCTGGATTGATTTTGGGCCTTGCACTTTCTTGGTTTGCAAGCTTTGAATTAATTTGGCATTTTTGTACTTTGTGAAAATAATGAGAAAAATGGCATGGCATGAATTGATTCAAAGGCCACAAATGATCTTCTTGACTTGTATTTTGATATTATGATGTGACATGAAGCAATTGGGAACATTACAAGTCCATTTGTGCAAAAATGCAAAAAGTGGAAAATTTGACATATAAGGAATCCATGAAAAGCACCTTGCATTGTTTTGGCCATAACTAGAGTTCCACAAATGATATGGAAATGGTCTAGTACTTTTTGGAAATGGGAAAGAAAGATCTTCAACTTTCATGTTGGAGGAAAATTCATTTGGAGCTTCATTGATGATGAAAAGTCAAGTTGAATGTGGAAGAAAAATTGCCAAAAATGGAAAGTTTCAATTATGGGTCATTTTCCAAATTTAGTAACCTTCGTACAACCTCTTGATTCTTGATAAATGGAACAAATCTTGAAAATTGGAGGCCATATGAGGACGTGAGACCTTGAAAACCATGAAAAGAACCTCAAAATTCCATAGTTAACTTTCTCCTTTACAGTTGACTTTCTCCTTCACAGTTGACTTTTTGCTTCACAGTTGACTTTTTGCTTAGTTCACAAGCAACTGATCCACTGAACATCCTCCTCAATGAATCAATAACCAAACCCTCATCCATGAGCACTGGTGAGCATGAAGAACACCACAAGAACATGCTTGAACACATCAAGCCTTCCAAGAAGTCCTCTTGATCTTAAAAACCCTAATTGGCCCCCCTGACCAGGAGGGAAGGGATCACTTGAAATCCTTTGCCAATCTTGATCTTATGAAGATATGACGAACCCTCTGAACCACCTTGAAACTTGAGACTTGAGAATATGGACCAAGTACCTTGATCCCGTGCTAAGAACCAAATGCTATGCACAATGCAAAAATGCAAGAAATGAAAAGAAACATAAGCCAATTAGCTAAAAACAACAAGGCAAATTTTAGGGTGTTACAGCTGCCCCTATTCAATCAACTTGATCCTGAACGTATGATAGTGACGGCTATCATGCGTTCTAAGGATTCATGGAGATTGAATACCAAAAGAAACCTAAAATTTGCAATCCTCAAGGGAGGGACGACTCCACTGGGGAACAAGCAAAAAATATTGCACTGTCACAACACGTACGAGTGTTGGAAACCAAAACTGTATTGAAAAGTCCTGAAATAAACACAAACGAGTGTTAGCTATGTTGGGGATGAACACGGACGGGTGTCAAGGAATCCAGGATATCAAATACGGACGGGTATTGAGAAGATACACGGACGGGTGTAACGTGTCAATGCGGACGGGCATTGGCCTAAAAGGTTCAAACACGGACGGGTGCCAAATGTCAATGCGGACAAGCATTGAAACAAAAGCTTAAACACGAACGGGTGCTGAAATAACACGGACGAGTGTCATTAAAAGATCAATACGGACGGGTATTGAAAAGGTACACGGACGGGTGTTGAAATAACACGGATGAGTGTCATTAAAAGATCAATACGGACGGGTGTAAAAAGATTCAAGGCGAACTCTCTAGGGATTGAAATGCAACACGGACGGGTGTCGGAAGTTCAATACGGACGGGTATCGAAAAGGTACACGGACGGGTGTAAAAAGTCAATACGGACGGGTACTGAAAATGATACACGGACGGGTGTAAAAGGTTTCAATACGGACGGGTACTGAAAAGGGTACACGGACGGGTGTAAAAGGTTTCAATACGGACGGGTACTGAAAAGGGTACACGGACGGGTGTAAAAGGTTTCAATACGGACGGGTACTGAAAAGGGTGTAAAGCAACTTTATCGAGAATTAAACTCGATGGGGGAATGGAAGGTAACACGGACGAGTGTCATCAGAAGGTCAATACGGACGGGTATTGAAATCAAAGGTTCAAACACGGACGGGTGCTGAAGGAAACACAGAAGAGTGTCAAATGTCAATGCGGACGGGCCTTGAAACAAAAGGGTCAAACACGGATGGGTGCTGAAAGAACACGGACGGGTGTCAAAAGTCAATACGGACGGACATTGGCTTAAAAGGTTCAAACACGGACGGGTGCTGAAAGAAACACGGAAGAGTGTCTGGCGGTAAAAATTTTGAGGGAATAAACCAAAGGACCACCTGGACGAAGGGGTACAAATAAAACCAAGGATAAACAATCCTGGCAAAACACTCTGCCGAGGAACTGTCAAATATTGCCTAACCCAACACCTGTAGAGCAAAGATATCTTCCTGAAATCCGGCTTTCCTGACGAAGGAAAACTCCAACCTGGCTTATGCTTCAGATGCACATGTTTGAATTTTGCCGTAATGCTCCACACGAAGTGGAAATGCTACGCATTTGGGAGGATGCCATGCAAACAAATGCTTATGCAATGCAAAAGAGGCGTCCCAGCAAAATAAATGCTGAAGACCAGAAGCAACTCCGCTGGGGATGACAAACTAAATTACCACTGAAACCAAGGAAATCCTGTTGAGGAAAACTTCTCCCTGCTAGGGAAGATCATAATCACCAATTCTGCCAGAGATGGACGAAACTCCGAGAGAATATCCACTCTGTTGGGGAATATCAAGTTCAACAACTCTGCTAGAGATGGACGAAACTCCGAGAGAATACCCACTCAGCTGGGGAGGGAGATGAATACTGAAGATGGAAACTCCTCCGCTGGGGACGACCAACTATTTCAGAACTTGGCTTCAACGCCTGCCAAAACGATTGGCCTTAAGACCTGCTGGGGATACCACTCACCACCAGACTCTGCTTGGGGAAATGAGGTTAATCTGCTGCTAGGGAAGTAACTTTACCCTCACCCTGCTGGGTATTAGATCAAACCATTGTCGTCAAAACTATACTTTCTGACCAACTGAGGAAAGTAGACACCAGGACCCTGTGGGGATAATAACATCTTCGTCCACAAACTTCCTGCGGGAGGTACGGCAACACTCACCTTAAAGCAATCATCTTCTGAGTACTTTCTGGGGAATAATAATCCAAACACGACTTTGGTTGGGTATACAATCCTCTGTACTTTGCTGAGGAAGACGATCCTCAACGACTCCGCTTGGGAGAGAAAGTAATTGTCAACATCCACCCTGCTAGGGGATAACACATGTTTCCTGACTAGCTGGGGAAAACAACTGTCCCACGCTCTGTGGGGAAACACCACCTGCTGAAGAAAGATGAGCCAAAGCACAACTCTGGCCGGGGAAAAACCTCTTATATCCTGCTAAGGAGGACGATCCTTAATGACTCCGCTTAGGGAATTACTTCTTTATACTCTGGTTGAGGAAGATGACCCTCAATACTCTGATGGGTAAGAGTAATAAATTGTTGAGGACGATCAGACTTTAAGGTTGGGGAGAGCTCTACTCGACTGGGGAAAATAGCAAGCTGCTGAGGACGACCAGACTTCAAAAATGAAGAGAGCAACTCTACTGGGGAGGTACCAATGAAGATTGTACTTTGAATTACTTGAGATGACTAGATTTGACCGTTGAGGGAGAGAACACTCTGACTCCTCATCGTCTTCTTGACGATATTCTATCGTCTTACCTTGCTGAGAGTGAGGATTCCATCTGTACTGCTAGAGATAAGAAACCTTCATAAAAGCCCTTTTCGAACATAGGACAGTTCCTGCTTGAGGAAGAATAACAATTCCCACACTTTGTTGGGAAAAAGATACCCTCTGGCTCTTTGCTGGAGGGAAAATACTCCAAAAATCCCTCACTGGGAACAACTCAGTGCTGATTGTCAAGAGCGAAACACAGTTCCTTTAACTCTCCACCTTGCCCCAGACCACAGGGTCTACTTGAAGCAATCATCTTAAGAGGATTTTACAGAAAACCTGGCGTTCGACAATGCCCCAGGGTTTTCGAACTCTTAGAGATGTATCCGGTCTAGACATAACTGTCCCATACTTCATGATTCATGAAATAAACCAACTCGAGAGGGCTCGTAATGATCTGAAATGTTCTGCCACAGTATTCTGAACCTTGTAGAGGGGCTATTGATTGACTGTGTTCTGAAGGGAAAAACTTCTCGCGCCTTGAAGTGACTTGCCCCAGTACAAACCTTGTAGTACATTTGTCTCTGATCGACTAGTCTTCGAGAGATTTACCGAATCTCGACGTGATTGCCCCAGTTTACACGCTTGTGGAGAGATTTATCGGATCTCGACATAATTGCCCCAGTTCGAAGAAATTTTCTCAACATTAATGCCCCATGGTTGATTGTACTCTGAAAAGGCCTTCTCAACTTGAATGCTCCTACTTGGCTACATTTTGAAGAGATTTCCCGGTGTGATTGTCCAAGATTGGTTACATCTTAACACAAATGGCTGGGAACGCCTTTTTCCCACATAACCTTCCAGCAACATGTCTTCTGGAGTCTCAGGCACCTCAAATTGGCCAGTTTAAGCTTCTCGGCTGATGTTCATCGTGTAAGCTTCTTTGATGTCAAACAAATGTATGCAAGCAGAAAATATTTATTCTGAGAATGATTATTCAAATGCAACACATATGTTAATCTTGAAGACCACATTGAAAGTATGTCATACAACCGAGTTGCGACACTTATTTTTGAAAGGAAAGCAATACGCACATGCAACACCAACAAAAATCTTATTAGCACAACTCATGGGAGTCAGGAACGCTATCTCGTTGAAGTACGCCTTCAGACTAAACCCTGTTTCAATTAGGACTTTTAAGGGTTGTAGCGTGGCCTGGTTCATGGTTTGAGAAAAAAAGATTTAAGGCTCAAAGTTTATCAGTGCCCACCCACTCTTCGCGATGTTCTCCAGTCCTATGTTCAGCTAATCTGACACAAGCGTTCACCTCTCGAAAGGTTTTTGAACTTTAAGGGACCCATGCAACTGATGGTTTGACACCTAATGAGGTTTTGGCGCAACAGTCACCCATTTTTGTCCTTTGTGTCTGGCCACACGACTTGTTGTTTATCGAGGATTTTCCTTTTGATCCTTTCTTTTTGTTTTTCGCCTTTTTATTTCCCTGATTTTTCCTGGACTGACTCTTTTGAGTTTTTTTCGATTTTAAAGTCCAGCGGGATGCCCTAACTTTTGCCTAAGTCACTTGTTTTCAAGTTTCGACTTAGTGGGCTTTCTTTCTTTTATTCTCTTTTTTCTTTCTTTTTTTGTTGAACAAGTCGTGAGACACTGGTTGTCTTACTTGCTTGAAAGGACTGTGACTGTTTCACTCTTCGGTTGTTGATGGATAACCATTGTGGTTTCACATCTCTTGACCTCTTGATGGTGGAATGGAAGGTAATGGATCCTCAGATGTACATTCCTTCTGAAAGTTGAACACTTGGTCAAACTAACTGACGCCTACCCTGCCCCTAGATTAAAATTGAGGGTTTTTCGTTTTCAGAAAGAACTCCTACTACTAGGCTCAAAGGGGTTGACAAAGGTCTATCTCCTTATCTCTCCAGTGTTTGTGAATTGGAAACAATGCCTGTACATCCTTAACAGGGTTTTATCCAAAAGCGTACCATTAGAAATCTGCGTTCTTATTTCGTCATCCTCCCTCAAAGAGTTCTAGACAAGAAAGGTTGGTATCGCAGTGCATATAAACATGATATGTTTGCATAAAAGTAAAAAACTTCAAGAACAACACATCATTGCATTAAAATCAACATTCAACACACAAACAAATTTTTACATGCAGATAATGTTTAAACAAACAAATGGAAGCTACATATGAAAATGCAGTAAAGGGAGATGATGATTGCCATTGAGGAGACTTGACTCTGTCTGGACTGGTTTCTTCTGATGATGTCCTTTGAAACCTTCAAGCAGATGAGATGTCGACATGCACAACCAAGTCTCCTTCTGGAAATGATATGTACCTTTCGTCAATCAATTGTTGCACTTTGGCTTGGAAGGCTTTGTAATCTTCGGTTTAGTGTCCCATAGATCCTCCATGATATCCACATTGCACATGGGGATTGTACCCCGGAGGGTATGGTTCTTGAACAGGCTTCAAAGTCTTGGGCTCCACCAATGAATTTTGAACCAGGTGTGGCAAGAGTTGACTGTACGCCATGGGAACTGGATGAAGATGAGCATTCCTTCTTTCCAAGTTATTGCGAGGCCTGCGCTGATTCTGACGCCGATAGTTCTGTTGTTGATTCTGATTTGCATATTCATCTGGCTCAGGCGCTTTCCCCCTCAGACTTAATCGAGGAGTAGGCAGTAGTTGCGGACGTGGGGATTCTAAGACCAAAGACTGCAAGAAATGCCCCTGACTTGATGTAGCTTTGGGAGAGGCAACAGGGATATCCACCTCTTTTTCAACAACTAGAGTAGGACCACCATGTATGCTTACGCCGCTCGGCGTGAATTCAATTTCCCTCGAATCGACCAGATCCTGAACGGCATGCTGAAAGGCCTTACAATTTTCCACATTATGCCCTGGCGCACCAGAGTGGAAGTCACAATGGGCTCTTGCATCATAACCTGGTGGAGGAATAACAGTAAGAGGAGCCAGAGTCCTTTTTTGTACCATTTGCAACTGAAGAATATGCTGTAATAGTTGAGAATATGGCACTGGTGGAGTCTCAAGATGCCTATTCTGCTTAGGCCTTGGCTGATTCTGGCGAGGGACCTGATTTGGCCGTTGAGATACAGCCGGGACGGCTATAGTGGCAACCTGCTTACTCTTTGGGAAGGATTCCTTAAACAACGGAGGATAGACAATTCCGGCCGCAGCTTCAGGCATGAGGGTATTATCTTTGCTTAGCACACCTCTCACGACCTCCATAACCAGACTCATCTGAGTCTTCAGTTGGTTGACCTCTTCCTTCAGCACTTTCTGGTCTTGAACCAAAGTTTGCATCTTCCCTATAAAATTCCCCATCTAGCCTCACATTTTCCTCAACTCAACTTGAATTTGTTCCATGATCAACTTTCGAGTGGCCTGAGGAGTTAAGTCTACAACCCTGAAGAAAACCAGATCAGATCAAGAATAACCAACCTTGAACACCTGTTATGCAAAATGAGATGATTATGCAAATGCAAATGCCATGTCCAAATATTTCCAAGGAATAATTCTGTTTTAACTCAAGACTTTTCAGAAGAACCACAAGGAATAAATAGAAATGCTCAACAGTGAGCCTCAACAATGATATCCTTGGAAATACAAGAACATGTATGCAAGGATGAAGATGCATATGCAACAGACATGGGATCAAGGTATCCACACAAACTGGCTGCACTGTGCTGACTGAATAGGCTCAAAGGCCTGCTCTAAAGAGAAATACCAGAATACCGGATGATCAGAATACCAGAATACCAGCATATCGGCATAATCAGAATACCAGAATACCCAGCTCATAAGTCCACACTGATAAGAAGACCAGAATCCCAGGTAAGATGAAGCTTACGGTTACCTGCAAACCTATAAACAACCCGCCCCTCTCACATGTGGGTACTAGGATGTTCAGTATCCCGGGCTCTCAGGTCGAGAAATGATGATACGTTCACCATTTCTGGTTTGGCATCATCATCAATCGAGGAGGCCTCAACTGATTCTCCAAAAATGAAAGATCATCAGCTTCAGAGGTTTGAGAAGCAATAGCACATTCAGCCCGAAGGATACAATGCTACCGTCAATCAAAGAGGTCGTCCGCTGATTCTCTCCCAAAAAGAAGGATCCTATGGCAAGTTCCCAGCATTGGGTCCTCAGATCGAGAATGTGCAATGGGTTTGCCACAGAACGTGGTCTGCCACTGTCACATGCCGGGAGGAGTGCCGCAACTGAGTCCTCGGGAATGGTCTCCAGAGTCGATAATCCCTCAAGAGAATACCTACTGGCCTGTACCAACGCACAGTAGCAGGTAGCTCCTGATAGAACCTCGTCTGGTTGTGGGTCTCATGAACAACAATACATGGCCACCCCCATGCAAGCGTCACGACTATCCACTCTAAAACCTGTGTGTATGCTCGAGCCTGGGTAGTGAGCTCATCTCTCAGAACATCCCAACCCGCCAAACAGAAAACCAGCCAGTACAACACAGTAATATCCAGTATGACAATAATAAAATGCAATGCAATGCAGTAAAAGCTGTAAAAACAGTAAAGCAGTAAAGCAAAAATACAATAATATACAACAAAGCAAAGCACCACAGAAACACCCAACAAAAACAAACAGACAAACGCTAGGATTGACTCGCTAAAGGGGAAGGACCAGCAGTAGGTCAACCAGAGTCCCCGGCAGAGTCGCCAGCTGTCACTCCCGAAAGATTCGCATCCAACGGTACAAACGCGAGAGTGGCGCAAAAGACACAGAGTCGCCAGCAATGTGTATTTATCCCAAGAGAGGGAAAGGAAACACTGCGTAAACCTGAAAGAAAGGGAAAGAGCATGGTCACGCGACCAAGAGAACGGGTACGGGAGTCGGTTACGCGAAGGGAAGGTGTTAGCACCCAACACGTCCATCGTACTCGATGGGATCCACGCTTGCTGTCTGCATCAAAGGGTGTCGTAGTCTGAAACTCCACTGCTACTGGAAACGAGAAAGAACGGGAAAGGAAATGAGCGAAGGAACGAAGAAGAAAAGAAAAAGAAGGTGACTCGATAGGACGGTATCGTTGTCCTAGGCCTACGTACTCCCTCAGTGCAATGGGAAAGTCAGAGTCAACGTAGTTCGGACAGGAACTGTGGGGGAAGGTTGCTCGCCAAAACAATCGCTGTCTTGTGCCTACGTATCCTCAATCAGACGAGAGAGAGGAATCAGAGCTGACGTAGTTCGTGGGTACGACCACGGGTAGGTAAATGTTTTTTATGTGAGCGACGAGCTCTTTCTGAAAAAAGAAATTTGAAACCCAACAATCCCGAAGGATAAAAAGATTTGAATTGGTTTGGTGTTTTTTAGACAGAAGTGTCTTTTAAGTTGTTTCGTAACTTGCATCGAACCCAAGTCTTGAATACAGGAACGAATACTTTCGCGCATCGTCCCCAACAGGACAAACACTAGGTATCCTAGAAGAATGAGAGGAAGCCCCTCACTCCCCACTTCCCACATAGAAGGCTCAAGCGCAACACACGTTAACTTTTATTACGTGTCTTGAAGAAGTTTTGAGATGAGAAGAGAGACGACACAAAGGAGAACTCTAAAGGGGAACTAAGAGTCCTAATGTTATCATGCATGGATGTCCTATGGTTAGTGCGGTTTAGGAGAGACAACTACCTAACCTAATGCTAATCCTACTCCAAGCTTAATCAAAAATTAAGTTGGACTAGGTAGCCCTAACGGGAGAGAGTCCAAGACTTAAACAAGTCTCGAGACTCGAGGGATGAAAAGAGTGAAAGAGATGAAGAAGAAAGAGAAGGAGAAGATAAGATACAAGATGGGGCAGCAAGTACATCATATCATAAATATCCAACTCAAGTCAATCAACATGTTTCAAAGATTAATGCAAATCACTTCAAGTAATCATGCAAAGGTAAACATGGAAGGATGCAAGCACACTTGAATTAAATGCACAATTAAACACACATGGATCTCATACCAAAGTGACATGAAAGAAACAAGATGAAAATGAAACAAGACCAGAACTCACATCATATCATCATTAACAATCCACATATGCAAACTATGTTCACATTATGCAATACGATGCACCAAAGAAGTTACAAAGCAAAAGGGATGATATGCATCACATAATTCAAACCAAATGCATCCAACAATGCTCAAGTAACATGAAAATCAAATATAGAACTCAAGAGGAAGTAGCATATACATCAATGTCATATCAAACCCAAACTCAAGTCATACAAGATTAATCATCAAGCAACACATTCAAAGCATGCACCAAAAGTGAGAAAGACATCCACAAAACTCAAGTCAAAATAACAACACTTTGTAAAATCAAGAACAAATAGAAAAATGAGTGAAAAGAGATGATTCCAAGGCCACAAGTAAGCTCAAACAGTACATGATCATACCATAAAAACATATTAAGCATCACTCCATCACAAGTAAGCAAATGCATCCAAACTAGATCAAGTACCAAAGTATACCTCAACCAAACTTGCATCACAAACAACACTCAACCAAAAATAGCAAAGTCGATTAATAAAATCCCAAAAAAATCCAAACAGGAGCTAACTCAGTCAAGTAACAATTGCAAAAATATCAAACCAAAATTCACAAACCAAGTATCTCAAATAATTGGACAAAGGTCACATAAGAACAATGATTCAACATGCGAAAGAAAGGGACCAAAATGCAATATTGAAAAGTTTTAAAAATGAAACAAAAATGTTTTTATGTATTTTAAAATGTCACCTAACAGATGCAAAAAGAATGGGTTAAAAATGAATTGTGGATGAGGAGAAATAAATTTCACAAGTTGGTGTGTGCAAGTGAAACAAATAAGAAAAGGAAATAAAACAATTTATTAAAACAGATGCCAAAATAAAAATAAAATGAGAAAATAAAAATATGAAAAAAATATAAAACTAAAAAATAAGTTCCATGATTTTTTGTATGATTTTTAGATGCATAAAATCATTTTTAAAAATTAAAATGCAAAGCAAATGATTAAATGAAAATAAAGATGAAGAACATGGGCTAGGGGGTGCAAGCAGTAATAACATCATGTTAAAAAAGATAGAGGCCAAAGGGGGGAGGTGCGAACAGATGAAGCCCAAGCCAAAAGAGAGTCCAAGGGGCGAAGTTAATGGAGGGGTATGGAAGAAGTCAAAATCAGCAAAAATCCTCAGCCAATCATTTGATCCATCGTGCCTCCACAAGTCAACACAATCCCAGGTAATACGAATCAACGGTTCAGACGTAAGGACCCACCATAACCACATAGCCGTGCGCACACACAACCACCTCGTCCTACCATGCACCGGTCACATGTTGCACATGTGCCTCATTTATGCGCTGGCGAAACCCCATCCGTGTGATCAAAATATCAAATGAAACAATGGCCATGGTTGAGGATGCACGATAACAAAAATACGATGGCACGCACGCGATTAGTAAAACAAAACACACAAAAAATAACACATGGCGCGATAATGGACACACGATCAAGGGAATCAACGGTTCTGCATCGTCTTCTCCATGGAACCTCCTCTCGCCGGACTGCACTCTCCGGCCGCCGGAGCTAGGGCTCCGGCCACCCTCTCCGATGAGCTGTGACGTGACTTTTTCCAGAAAATGCGGATGAGTACACCATTTTGATCAGAAAAACGCAAGGATCATGAATATCCAGTCCATTTTAACAAACAACAAACACATAAAGAGAATCGAACGAAAACAAGTTTAGATCTAAAACTTTAAATCCACATATCTCACAAATTACACGTCCAAACTTCAAATAAAATATATCAGCATGTTCATTGCACATCATAGATCATTTTGCATATCAAAAATTCAAGTTCTGTGATGGTGAAAAAATCACTAACCTGAGATCTTGAAGAACTTAAAATATCACAAGAGCGCCTTCCAAAAGCTGCAGATCAAGTCCTTGGAACCTCTAATTGTAAAATAAATGCAACTAGAGCTTGGAATCGTGCTAGATCTTGAGTTTTGAACTTGAACCCTCTTGAATGGAGCTTGGTGAAAACCTCAGTATGAGCTTCAGATGATGGTTGATTCTGGTTCTACTCTCTTCACTGATTCCAAATATGAAAGAATTTCTCAAAAACACCTTATGGAGAGGGAGAAACGAAAATGAGAAAGTGGAGAGTGAAAAATGGAAACTGAGCAAATGTGAGTCTCTACCCTAGCTGTGAGAGCATGAGTAAGGTTATATACTCTTGATTAGTTCACTGATTGAGATTAGGAAGTGATTAGAGCTCTTGTTAATGAGATTTGAGTGAAATTGCAAAAATGCATTTTACACCACCACCACTAATTTGCACGTGGGAAGCCCTTGTTCTCAGCATAATTCACCTCCAATTTACTCCCATACCACTTCTGGATTGATTTTGGGCCTTGCACTTTCTTGGTTTGCAAGCTTTGAATTAATTTGGCATTTTTGCACTTTGTGAAAATAATGAGAAAAATGGCATGGCATGAATTGATTCAAAGGCCACAAATGATCTTCTTGACTTGTATTTTGATATTATGATGTGACATGAAGCAATTGGGAACATTACAAGTCCATTTGTGCAAAAATGCAAAATGTGGAAAATTTGACATATAAGGAATCCATGAAAAGCACCTTGCATTGTTTTGGCCATAACTAGAGTTCTACAAATGATATGGAAATGGTCTAGTACTTTTTGGAAATGGGAGAGAAATATCTTCAACTTTCATGTTGGAGGAAAATTCATTTGGAGCTTCATTGATGATGAAAAGTCAAGTTGAATGTGGAAGAAAAATTGCCAAAAATGGAAAGTTTCAATTATGGGTCATTTTCCAAATTTAGTAACCTTCGTACAACCTCTTGATTCTTGATAAATGGAACAAATCTTGACAATTGGAGGCCATATGAGGACGTGAGACCTTGAAAACCACGAAAAGAACCTCAAAATTCCATAGTTGACTTTCTCCTTTACAGTTGACTTTCTCCTTCACAGTTGACTTTTTGCTTCACAGTTGACTTTTTGCTTAGTTCACAAGCAACTGATCCACTGAACATCCTCCTCAATGAATCAATAACCAAACCCTCATCCATGAGCACTGGTGAGCATGAAGAACACCACAAGAACATGCTTGAACACATCAAGCCTTCCAAGAAGTCCTCTTGATCTTAAAAACCCTAATTGGCCCCCCTGATCAGGAGGGAAGGGATCACTTGAAATCCTTTGCCAATCTTGATCTTATGAAGATATGACGAACCCTCTGAACCACCTTGAAGCTTGAGACTTGAGAATATGGACCAAGTACCTTGATCCCGTGCTAAGAACCAAATGCTATGCACAATGCAAAAATGCAAGAAATGAAAAGAAACATAAGCCAATTAACTAAAAACAACAAGGCAAATTTTGGGGTGTTACAGGGTATTGAAACAAAAGTTCAAACACAGACGAGTGCTGAAAGGACACGCACGAGTGTCAAAAGTCAATACATACGGGTATTGAAACAAAAGTTCAAACACGGAAGAGTGCTGAAAAGACACGGACGAGTGTCAAAAGTCAATACAGACGGGTATTGAAACAAAGGTTCAAACACGGACGAGTGCTGAAAGGACACGGACGAGTGTCACAGGTCAATACGGACGAGTATTGTAATAAGAGTTCAAACATGAGCGAGTGCTGAAAGGATATGGACGAGTGTCAAAGGTCAATACAGACGAGTATTGAAATAAGAGTTCAAACACGGACGAGTGCTGAAAGGACACGGACGAGTGTCATAGGTCAATACGGACGGGTATTGAAATAAGAGTTCAAACACGGACGAGTACTAGAAGGACACGGACGAGTGTCAAAGGCCAATACGGGCGGGTATTGAAATAAGAGTTCAAACACGGACGAGTGCTGAAAGGACACGGACGAGTGTCAAAGGTCAATACGGACGGGTATTGAAATAAGAGTTCAAACACGGACGAGTGCTGAAAGGACACGGACGAGTGTCAAAAGTCAATACGGACGGGTATTGAAACAAAAGTTCAAACACGGACGAGTGCTGAAAGGACACGGACGAGTGTCAAAAGTCAATACGGACGGGTATTGAAACAAAAGTTCAAACACGGACGAGTGCTGAAAGGACACGGACGAGTGTCAAAGGTCAATACGGACAGGTATTTAAATAAGAGTTAAATCACGGACAAGTGCTGAAAGGACACGGATGAGTGCCAAAGGTCAATACGGATGGGTGTTGAAATAAGAGTTCAAACACGGACGAGTGCTAAAAGGACACAGACGAGTGTCAAAGGCCAATACGGATGGGTATTGAAATAAGAGTTCAAACACGGACGAGTGCTTAAAGGACACAGACGAGTGTCAAAGGTCAATACGGACGGGTATTGAAATAAGAGTTCAAACACAGACGAGTGCTGAAAGGACACGGACGAGTGTCAAAAGTCAATACGGACGAGTATTGAAACAAAAGTTCAAACACGGACGAGTGCTGAAAGGACACAGACGAGTGTCAAAAGTCAATACGGACGGGTATTGAAACAAAAGTTCAAACACGGACGAGTGCTGAAAGGACACGGACGAGTGTCAAAGGTCAATACGGACGGGTATTTAAATAAGAGTTCAAACACGGACAAGTGCTGAAAGGACACGGACGAGTGCCAAAGGTCAATACGGATGGGTGTTGAAATAAGAGTTCAAACACGGACGAGTGTCAAAGGCCAATATGGACGGGTATTGAAATAAGAGTTCAAACACGAACGAGTGCTGAAAGGACACGGACGAGTGTCAAAGGTCAATACGGACGGGTATTGAAATAAGAGTTCAAACACGGACGAGTGCTGAAAGGACACAGACGAGTGTCAAAAGTCAATACGGACGGGTACTGAATTAACATTGTACGATCAAGCGTTGTAGTAGGCTTTGCTGGGGTTGCATGCCAATGTTTTGTCTGTGAATTACTCTGGCTTGCAGGTAAATGGTTGAACCTGGCTTATGTTTCGTATGCATATGTTTGAGTTTTGCCGTAATGCTCCATATCAATGGAATACTACGCTTTAGAAAAATGCTATGCAAACTACATGCAAATGCAAAAAAGACTCCGGACGAGGAATCCAACTCCGCGGGGAAAAGATCATTGTTTGATCTTTCAATTGCTCTGTGGGGATTAACCCCTCTGCCGGGGGTAACGCTTGCCACAAATTGCCAAAAATTAAATGGCTTGCAGATGCGCTGAGGTGTGATGATCCTGTTGAAGAAGTTTCCACTGGAATGACTCTACCCTAGAGAGAGATTATTCTGCTCGTGGAACTTCGTTGGGGATGAGAACTTTCTAAATGACGTTCTGTTGAGGAAAAAGAGTCATTAAAACTCTGCTTGGGGATCTATCAAACCCAAGATCTTTTGCTAGAGATAATCAACCTTCTGACTCAGCTGGGGAATTAGCCACTATTATTGACACAGAAAAGCTTGTGGCTGTTGGAAGTACTGAAAGGGAGAACCGACTTAAGAAGATACAACGACATTGTCGGAGTTGCCCGTCGATCTCAAGCCGCTGCGAGCGACCGCTGATCAACCGGTGGACTCAATCAGTAAAAATTGTGACAAAAAGGTGATATGGGAACCTTTTCCTGAATATGGTTGCCCCGATATTCTGCATAGGGATAAGTGATTACTTGTTTGGAAGACACGGTCCATGCTCTCGTGTTTTTGAAACCGCTTTAATCTTGTTTTTGAGCCTAATACGAGGTTGCTACCTGCAAGCAAAAGATATGCATATATGCCCCGTGCTGGATATGACTTCTGCCACTGAAAAAATCCAACTCTGAACCACCACTTGTTGGGGAGAAAGGTTTGGATGCATCTCTTGCTGGGAACATGATTAATGAAGCCTGCTGAAGACAGGGGACCACAAATGCCTTAGGTTGGAATGCCCCTTTGTTTCAAGCCTTTTGGCTGATTGACTGCATATGCGTGAACAACAGTTTTTTTTTTACAATTTTCCACTTGCCCTAGACCAACACGGTCCACCAGAAGAAATTGTCTCAAGAGGATTTTACAGAAGACTTGACATCCAAAACGCCTCAATGTCTTCAAACTCTTGGAGAGATTCGCCGGATCTTGAAATAACTTTCTCAGACTGAGTGGTCTACAGAGGAATTCGCCTCGAGAAGATTTATGAACAATCTTGTATCACCGTGGGATATTCTACCTCAGTATTCTGAACCCTGGATAGGCTGATTAGTCGTCTGGATGGACTAACTTCTCGTGCTCTTGGGATGGCCTGCCCCAGTATGAACCTTGAAGTGGTTTTGCCCCTGACTACTGATCTTCGAAGGAAGACCCCGAATACCTGCCTTTGGAGAGATTTGAATCTCGAAGTAATTGTCCTAATTTGGCTGAACTCTGAAGAGATTTCTCGACGTGATTGGCTCAGATTGGCTACACCTTAAAGAGATGATTCGACGTGATTGCCATAGATCGGCTACGCCTTAACACAACTTGTTGGGAAAGCTCCCGCTCAACAAAGTTTCCTGAGGAAGTAACACTGGATGTGGCTGTCCTTCGGGAGTTTCTGGATTCTCAACTCTGGAAGATTAAGCTTCTGGACTGAATTTCCATATGTAAACTTCTTTTGATGTCAAACAAATGTATGCAAGCAGAAAATGTTTTATTCTGAGAATGAAAATTCTAATTTAACACACATGTTAATCTTGAAGTTTTACTGAAAAGATGTCGCAAACCCTTTGTGAGCGGATCACGGGTTAGGATACGACATTAATTTTTGAATGAAAGAATACAATGCACATGAAACACCAACAAAGATCTTTTAGCACAACTCACAGGAGTCAGGAACGCTATCTCTTGGTAGTACACTTTCGAAATAACCCTGTTTCAATTTAGGACTTTTGGTTTTGTAACGGGGCCTGGTTCATGGTTATTGAAACAAAGGATATAAGGCTCAAAATTTATTAGTGCCCACCCACTCTTCGTGATGTCCTCTAGTCATACGTTCAGTTAGTTCGGCACTAGTGTTCACCTCTCAAAAGAAGCTTTTGTGATGGTTGAGGAACCATTGACTTTTTAACAGTTTAAGCACCAATCAGTTCATTGGAGTAACAGTCATCCCTCTTCGTCTTTGTGTCTGTGTCACACGACTTTGTTCTTTCCCTTGAGGATATTTCTTGGGTAATCCTGTTCACATTTCGCTTTCACATTCTTTTGCTTATCCCTAACTTTTTCCTGGACAGATTCTTTTGAATCTTTGATTTCGGAGTCCAGCGGGATGCCCTAACTTTTGCCTAAGTTGCTTGTTTTCAAGTTTCAACTTAGCGGGCTTTTTCATTTCTTTTTTTTATTCTTTTTTTTTCTTGAACACGTCGTGTGACACTGGCTGTCTTGATTTCTTTGGAAGGGTTGTGACTGTTTCATTTCTCAGTTGATGAGGGATAACCATTGTGGTTTCCACTCTTTGGACCTCTTGATGCGGTAGAGTGAAAAGTAATGGATCCTCAGATGCACACTCCTTTTGAGGTTTGAACGCTTGGTCAAACTAACTGAAGCCTACCCTGCCCCGGGGTTAAATGTTAGGGGTTTTTTTTACTAAAAGAAACTCCTACTTTAGGGCTCCTATTTGGACGAGGGTCTATCTCCTTATCTTCAGTGTTTGGGATTTGGAACAATGCCTTTACACATCGTCAACAGGGTTTTATCCCAAAAGCACACAATTAGAGATTTTTGCATTTTCAACTCATCATCCTCCTTCAAGAGTTTAAGCACGACAGTTGGTATTGCAATGCACATATACAAACTTATGAGTAAGTACGAATGGATTACTTTAGGAAAAACATGCGCGCTTTATTAGGATTAACATAAAAAGAAAAACAGATTTCATGCATGCATACAAACGTTTTGACAAACATAACAAGCTACACATGAGAATGCAGTAAATAAGCTAAATGATTGTCCTTGTTGAGGAGGCTTGACTCCGTCTGGACTTATTGATTCTGAAGATGTCTTTGCAAACTGGGTGCTCAATCTGATGAAGAAAGTTCAATTTATGGGCCACCCGTCTGGTGTGATAACCTTTGAGTCAATCAAGTCTTGCACCTTATGTTTGAACACTCTGCAATTCTCAATTGTATGTCCAAACGTTCCCGAGTGAAACTCGCACCTGGCATTCATGTCATAATCCGGAGGAAAAGGAAACGACATTAGCGCTACCTTGCCCAACTGAATCAAAGAGCCTTGGAGAAGGCGAGCAAGAAGTCGGCTCTGAGAAATAGGAACTGGAGCAGACACTCTCTCAGACCTCCTAAGCCCTCGTTGCCTCCGTTGCTGACGGTTTTGTTGCCAATGTTGATTAGGGTGCCTAGTCTGCCCCTGTACTTTTCTTTCCACATTTGGCCGAGGAACAAACAAAGGTTGCTGACGTGATGACTTTGAAACCTGAAGCTGAGGAATACACCCGTGACCTGAGGTAGACCCTAGAGAAGGGGAAGGAATACTCACTTCCTTTGCAGCTACTGGCGTAAGATCACCTGATACCTTCAAGCCATCCGGTCCGAACTCTATTACTTTGGAGTCAATTAAGTCTTGCACTTGGTGCTAGAATGCTCTACACCCCTCAATATCATGGCCTGGTTCCCCTGAATGGAAATCACAATGAGCATTAGAATCCCATCCTTTTGGAAGCTCAGCAGGAGGAGGAGTCATCTTCCGGAGCTCAATCAATCTTAACTGAAGCAGTTCTTGAAGTAATTCGACATGACACATCAGTAGAGGATCCAAAACCCTTTCTTGTTTCTGTTGATGATGAAGGGATGCAACCAGGAGGGTCCCAGCTGTGATTTGCTGGTGCGTTAATTTCGGAACCCAAGGTTTATGAATTGAGGAAGGTCCCTGAGAGGGGGAAAGAATATCCACCTCTTTAGCAGCAGTTGGAGGAACATCTCTTTGCTTGACAGTGTTGATGGGCGTGAACTTGATTGCCCCTGAATCAATGAGCCCTTGGACCTTATACTTGAGCATATTACAATTTTCAACATCATGACCAGGTACTGTCGCTCCCGGGATTTTCATCCAAGTACAAACGCGAAAGTGGCACCGAAACAGAGTCGCCAGCAATGTGTATTTATCCCACGAGAGGGAAAGGAAACACCGCGTAAACCTGAGAGAAGGAAATAGCATGGTCTTGCGACCAAGAGAATTGGATTCGGGAGTCGGTTACGCGCAGGGAAGGTGTTAGCACCCCCACGCGTCCATCGTACCCGATGGGATCCACGCTTGCTTGTCTCGATCAAAGGGTGTAAGAAAAGGATACTGGAAAAGGAACTGAAAGAAAGAAAGGAGAAAGAATGGAAAAGGAACGAGAAACAAATGTAGGGAAAATAAAAGAAGTGCTCGCATGGGCCCTACCCCACTGCCTACGTATCTCATCGGGAACATGAGAATCAGAGCGACGTAGTTCCCCTTACTAGGGATGGATTGTTTGTGTTTTTTAAGAAATGGCTAACGTTCTAGCTCAGGTGTTGCAGGCTCGCTGGTCCGAGTGCGTTACCATCTTGCAAGAGAACGAGGAGGAGCACGTTCGTACGTTAAGAATGAGTGAGCTGAGGAAAGAATTTCTGAAGGAAAGACGTGATTGTTTGTTTTTGTCTTTTAAGAAATTTTGTTATTTGTTTGCATATGATAGTGTATCAAAATCTTAATCATTGGAATGTGTACATCCTCACATTTCAAGATGGAATGAGCAAGAAAGTATACTAAGTGTAAAGAAGACCCTCACACTTAGTTCCAATTATTAAGGTTCAAACACACTAGCATACTTGTATTTATTAAGTGTTTTTGTTAATTATGAAATGAAGAAGTGTTTTTTATTTGTATCTTCAACAAGTATTGCATTTAAGTCCCTCATACAAGATCAAATATTTAACACATTGACCCAAGATGGGCTATGTGTTACACATTCTAAGATTATAAGAGAAGACCCCTTACAATCTTTTCTTTATATGAAAGGCCTAAATGCAATAAGTGTCTACCTTTATTAGATATTTTGAATTTTCTTTGAGATGAGAAGATGAAAGACTCAAGTGGGAGAGAAAGGTAAAATCTATGTGAACTAAGACTCAATCCTAATTGATTAGTTAAGGGAGGGATCCTAAAGGTTTGTGAGGTTGCAAAACCTAAAATCTAAAGAACGAATTAATTAAACAATTCACTTCTAAAGTAGAAGATGAATTGTAACTCAAAAGGGAAAGTAATGAGTTAATCAAAGAAAGCACATAAGTGCTTAACAAAATACAAGATTGAATTGTAAAAGATGAAAGGAAAAAAGTTTGAATGTGGATTCCTTATCCACACTCAATTTCAACTTACCAAAGCCCCTACATGGTTAGTAAACATGGAAACATGTATAAGAAGTAAAAAAAAAACACTTAATGCACATTAAAGTTCAAAAGAACAAGAGGAAGAATCAAATCCTAATATCACAACCAGAATGTGAACCATATTGACAACAAGTGAATATCATCATACAAGTTCAAATGAGCAAGCAACAATCATCATCCATTAGCATTCAAACAAGTTATCATAAGAAAGGATAGATGAAAGATGAAAAGAAATGAAATGAATATGCATAAATGGAACATGTAAGCCAACAATCAGAATTGAAACTAAATAGAAAATGGTCTATAAACATCTCAAAAGTATTCATGAATCAAAATTCAAGACATTCAAGAAATAAGAAAAGAAGAATTGAAGTGAAAGTTCAAAAAGAAAGTGCAAACAATACATGTTAAAGATGCACAAAGTTCAAGTTAAAATGAACATGTAAAGATGACCTATAATGTGTCCCAAGGACCTATAATGTCACATGAATGGCTCATACAATATGCAAATGCTCATACAAATATGCACAAAAGAATTCATGCAAGCATACACTAAAGTTTGAATGATATAACATGAATTATACTTCAAATGTAATGCATCAAACAAAAACCAAATGGACTTATGAAAATTATGCAAGCATGGTATTAGAATGCCTAAGTCAGAAGTATATCACACATCAAAATACCATGTAAAAATTCAAAGCAAAATGACTTCAAACAATGCAATTAGGTCAAGTTGAAACATCATGCAAAGTAGTGCAAAGACGATCATCAAAACATGTCATAAAGTGACCTAAAAAATCAACCAAAAATCATATAACATGCTTCAATGTATTAGTGAATCAATGCAAAATAGAATCAAGTCAAAACAATTTGTAATGAGCAAGAACAAAATTCCACAAATTCATGTATCACATTTGGAATGCATACAAATGGAAATTCAAAGAAAATTATGGAACAGGGGTAAAAATGTAATAAAATCATCAAATAAAAATATCAAAAATTTCCTAAATGTCTTAATAATATCCATGAATTTTTATAGAATTTTATGATGTTGTTTGGTAATTTTAAAAATTAAAAAGGAAACGTTGTAGACCTGAATGCTATGCTTCATTTTTCTATGTTAAAGATGCAATGCAATGCTAATGAGATGGATATGATATGATATATGATAATGCTATGCTATGATGACAAAAGAGAGAGCAAATTTTGGGGTATTACAGCTGCCCCTATTCAAACGCTGTAGACATGAATGCCTGAAAGCGATTGCTTTCAGACTTTCAAGGTATATAGTGATTGAATACCAACTATATCCAAAAATTTGCTCTGGACGACGAAGAACAAAAGGGATATAAACCCAATGAGACTGCTGGATTGAATCTTCAATGAAACGTCGTCGGAGAGATCTGTCTTTTGAACAACGTCAGACGACTACTGGCTTGCCACACTGTCGATGAACTTTCAACAATGTCTTTTTGAACTATGCCAGGTGACTACTGGCTTGCCATACTGTCGATGGACTTTCAACAATGTTTTTTTGAACGACACCAGGGGACTACTGGCTTGCCATACTGTCGATGGACTTTAGCTGCTCTGCCATTCTAAACAATAGACTTTTACCAATTCGTGTTGGATTTCTGCCAATCTGTCGTTGGACTTGTACCAATGCGTGTTGGATTTCTGCCAATCTGTCGTTGGACTTATACAATTACCAAACCAGCTTTGGAATCTCAAACTTGCCATCTTCAGATGGACTTTTGCAGCTTTGCCAAACTAACATTGGACTTCGATGCTTACCAAACCAGCTTTGGAAGCTTTGCCAAATGATCACCCCACCTGCTGGAACAACCACCTGCAATACTATCCCACATGCTGGAATAATATGAATGAACTGTATATAATGATCACCCCACATGCTGGAACAATCATCCGCAATACTATCCCACCTGCTGGAATAATATGAACAACTATCTGTATGCCAAAAATAAATTGGACTTTGAGTTGTAAATGAGCAATGCTGAGAATTACACCACCGGCTGGGTAATATCATATGCTGACACTTTGCTGAGGAAGAGATTCCATCGATCTATTTATACCTTGCTGGGGAAATTACTGTCAAAGTGTTTAACTCTGTGGGGAGAGAAAACAATTCAGCAGGGAATTATTCTTTGACAAATTTCACATGCTGAAACCTGCGGGAAATATGACACTACCACTTGCTGGTAAATCCTGCCGAGAATAAACTCCACAGGGGAATGAGAATGAATGACGTCCTGCCAGGGAAGAAAAGTCATTAAAACTCTGCTTGGGGATCTACCAACCTCGATACCCTTTGCGGGGATTATTAACCTTCTAACCCGGCTGGGGAAAGAATGTACTAACCCTTTGCTGAGGAAGAGATTTTGTTGATCAATACGCCTCTTGCGGGGAGAAAACAACTCAGCTGGGGAGTATAGCTGACAAGATTCACTGCTGAACTCTGTGGGGATACCACTACCAGAGATACGATCTTGCTGGGAATCAGGGCTACTCTGCCGGGGATATACGAATCCTGGTTAGAACATTTCACTGTAACTTGCTGAGAAAGAGTCCCTAGGGATCTGCTGAGGAATACAACTGTCAAGCTTAGGATAAGTACCATAATGCCCCATGTTAGGTGAACTTTCCGTTTGACGATTCCGCTGGGGATAATGAGTTTGTAACAAACTCTGCTGGAGAAAACTGCTTTAAAGCGTCTCGTGCTGGGGATGCCCTTTGAGAGGATTTTACAGAAGACCAAATGTCTTCCAACTCTACTGGGGATAATAGATCTGAAACATCTCCTGCTGGGGAAATGCCAAATGCCCCATGCTTGGGAAGGTCAACAACTTGCTTCCGCCCCATGATACAAGATTTATCTGAAGAAAACGTCATAAGAGGATTTTACAGAAGATTAAGCATCTTCAAACTCTTGGCAACTTCACTGGGGATGTCACTGCGAGAAGCTTCGTCTCTTAAGAGGATTTTATAGAAAACCAAGCGTTTTCAAACTCTTAGATGAACACCCTGTCTTCAGCTTCCAAACATTCGCTCTTGCACTACCCTTCACATCATCTGCGAGGTACCAGAAGGTTTGCACTCGTTATGGACATGAAGTGCTCACTGTATTAATAACCGTTATCAACACAGAAGAATTCAATCTTCGACAACCGTTATCGTTACAAAAACTGGTGGGAAATCTTTAATGAAAGAATCGACTTAATAAGATACAACTGTATCAAGTCATAACAAATATCTGTTGGTGCTGAGAGATAACTTTCGTGCTGCTTGGATCGATCGCACTCATTACCTGCAATAGAAAAAAGTATATGCACATGCTCCAGGATATTGCATGGTTTTCTGAGTCCACCATCCGAGGTTGTCCAACAAGCAAAGAAATTTTAATTGTCTTTTTTGTGCATGTTTTTGCAAGGCCATGATATTTTCAAAGCAATGTTTTAATATAAAAAATCAGACGTTTTTGCAAACAAAACAGTAAAATGAAAATAAAAGCTTGTGACTGAATATTCAATTGATTGCCATAAAATTGAGAAAAGAAATCTATTCTAATGATAATGCGGAAATTGGATTCCAATTGATTTCTGATTCTGTTATAACCAGTATGTATTCCAACTCTCTTGATTATCTTCGCCTTCGGAAGCTCGTGGTCAGAACAATTCCTCCTTCGAAAACTTTGCTAGTTTGCTGAAGAGTAGAGAATGTACAGATTAATTCAGACTACAGTCATTCGCTTAAATCCCTCTTTTGCGTGGATCGCCTTTTCAGGTTTTCAATCCACCGGGATACCCATTTTTGCCTAAGTTGCCCTTTCGGGTTTTCAACTTACCGGGTGTACAATTTTTTCAATTATATCCCTAATTTTTGCCCGAACCTTTATTCTGTTTTTGGTTCGCCAGGATGCCCTTTTTTGCCTGGATTTTTTTTTTATTCCTTTATCCAGCGGGTCTGTTTATACGAAGTATTTTTTAACCGCATCTGAATTAACAGGGGATGAAAAGTCTTCACCATCCATGGTTGTCAGCAATAAGGCTCCACCTGAGAAAACCTTTTTAACCACGAATGGACCTTCATAATTAGGAGTCCATTTGCCCCTGTGATCTGTACTCGGAGGAAGTATTCTCTTGATTACCACATCTCCGACCTTGTAAACTTGAGGTCGAACCTTCTGGTCGAATGCCCTCTTCATTCTGCGCTGGTATAGCTGGCCATGACATACCGCTGCTAGTCTCTTCTCCTCAATAAGGCTCAGCTGATCAAATCTGGCTTGTACCCATTCAGCTTCTTCTAGCTTAACGTCCATCAATACTCGGAGAGAGGGAATCTCAACTTCGATCGGTAGAACTGCCTCCATACCGTATACAAGTGAATATGGTGTTGCCCCAGTGGACGTGCGGACTGATGTTCGATACCCATGCAAAGCAAGTGGTAACATCTCATGCTAATCTTTGTACATGACAACCATCTTCTGCACAATCTTCTTGATATTTTTGTTGGCCGCCTCGACCGCGCCATTCATCTTTGGGCGGTACGGAGAAGAATTGTGATGTTCGATTTTGAAGTCCCGGCATAGCTCAACCATCATCTTATTATTCAAATTAGAACCATTATCAGTAATGATTCTTTCGGGAACTCCATATCGATAAATGATATCTCGTTTCAAGAAACGAGCTACCACTTGCTTAGTGACATTGGCATAGGGTGCTGCTTCAACCCATTTAGTGAAGTAATCAATGGCGAACAAGATGAAACGATGGTCGTTTGAAGCAGTAGGCTCAATTTTCCCGATCATATCAATGCCCCACATTGCAAAGGGCCACGGAGAGGACATGATACTCAACGGATTTGGAGGAACATGTACTTTATCTGCATAGATCTGGCATTTGTGACACTTGCGGGCATATTTGCAGCAATCTCACTCCATTGTCAATCAATAATACCCCGATCTCAACAATTTCTTAGCCATCGCATGTCCTCCGGCATGGGTACCGAAAGAGCCTTCGTGCACTTCAATCATCAACAGGTCTGCCTCGTGTCTATCCATTCATCTGAGCAGAACCATGTCAAAATTTCTTTTAAACAACACGCCATCTTTGTTTAAGAAGAAACTACCGGCTAGCCTTCTTAATGTCTTCTTGTCTTTGGAAGATGCCCCAGGCGGGTATTCTTGACTTTCCAAGAAGCATTTAATGTCATGGTACCAAGGCTTGTCATCAGACACTGCATCAACATCAAACACGAAAGCAGGTCTATCAAGACGAGATACATCAATCCTGGGTACAAAGTTCCAACCATGCACTTTGATCATCGAAGATATAGTGGCCAAGGCGTCTGCAAACTTGTTTTCATCTCTGGGAACATGGTATAACTTGACAGTTGTAAAGAATGTCAGCAATCTCCTCGTATAATCTCTATACGGAATCAAATTCTGCTGATGTGTGTGCCAAGTTCCCTTTACTTGATTGATTACCAGTGCTGAATCACCAAAGATATCGAGGGTCTTGATTCGTAAATCAATAGCTTCCTCAATCCCTAGTATGCAAGCTTCGTATTCTGCTTCATTATTGGTACACCCGAAAGTTACTCGGGCAGTGAAGGGCATGTGAACACCTTCTGGCGTAATGAGAACTGCACCAACTCCGCACCCATTCATATTAACTGCCCCATCAAACATCAAACTCCATTTGGATTCAGGGTCAGGCCCCTCCTCCAGAAGTGGTTCCTCGCAGTCTTTCGCTTTGAGAAACATGATGTCCTCATCAGGGAAATCAAACTTCATGGGCTGGTAATCATCCAGAGGCAGTTGTGCGAGATAATCTGACAGTATACTTCCTTTGATTGCTTTTTGCGAAGTATATTGAATATCGTACTCTGTCAGTACCATCTGCCACCTTGCAACTCTGCCTGTAAGCGCCGGTTTCTAAAAAATATACTTGACCGGATCCATTTTTGAAATCAACAGGGTTGTATGTGTGAGCATATATTGTCTCAATCGCTTTGCGGCCCATGCGAGTGTGCAGCATGTCTTCTCAAGCATCGAATAACGCAATTCACAATCTGTAAACTTCTTGCTCAGGTAGTAAATAGCATGTTCTTTCCTACCTGCCTCATCGTGTTGACCGAGAACACAACCCATGGATCCTTCGAGCACTGTCAAGTACATAATCAGTGGTCTCCCTTGAACTGGAGGTATCAGAATCGGAGGTTCCTGCAAATATCTTTTAATTTTATTGAATGCATTTTGACAATCATCATTCCACCTGACCGTTTGATCTTTTCTTAGCATTTTGAATATCGGTTCGCAGGTGGCAGTTAGGTGATATATGAACCTTGAAATGTAGTTCAATCTCCCAAGAAAGCCGCGAACTTCTTTCTCAATTCTCGGTACAGGCATATCTTGTATAGCTTTCACTTTAGCAGGATCAACCTCTATTCCTTTTTCACTGACGATGAAACCCAGCAATTTTCCGGACCGCACGCCAAAAGTACACTTGTTAGAATTCAGTCTCAACCTGAATTTCCTCAACCTCTCAAACAACTTCTTCAAATTGATCAGATGTTCCTCTTCTGTTTTTGATTTAGCAATCATGTCATCCACATAGCACTCGATCTCTTTATGAATTAGATCGTGGAATAACGTCACCATTGCTCTTTGATAGGTTGCCCCTGCGTTCTTCAACCCAAAAGGCATTACTTTGAAACAGAAGGTACCCCACGGGGTAATGAATGTCGTCTTCTCCATGTCTTCAGGCGCCATCTTTATCTGATTATACCCGGAGAATCAGTCCATAAATGAGAACACTGAAAACTGAGCAGTATTGTCAACCAGCACATCAATATGAGGGAGTGGAAAGTCATCTTTAGGGCTCGCCCTGTTGAGATCTCTGTAATCCACGCACATTCTGACCTTGCCATCTTTCTTCGGCACCGGTACTATATTGGCCACCCATGGAGGATAGTTGGTTACTTCCAGAAAACCTGCATCCAACTGTTTCTGTACTTCTTCCTTGATCTTCAAAGCCATTTCTGGTTTCGTTCTGCGCAGCTTCTGCTTGACCGGGGGACAGTCCTCTTTCAATGGTAGTCTATGCATAACTATGTCTGTATCTAAACCTGGCATATCCTGATATGACCAAGCAAAGATGTCAACGTATTCACGTAGCATGACTATCAGCTCTTGCTTTACATCAGCCCACAGACTTGCACCAATCTTGATCTCTTTCTTGCTTTCTTCTGAACCGATATTAATAACCTCAAGCTCTTCCTGATGAGGCTGAATGGTCTTTTCCTCTTGTTTCAACAATCTAGCCAGCTCTTCCGGGAGTTCATAGTCTTCATCACTTTCCTCCTCAGCTTGATAGATCGGATTGTCGAAATCATACGTGGGCATAACAGAATCATTTCCATAGGAATCCACAAAATCAAGTCTGCATGATTGGATTGATGCTTTATTTTAGATTATTTTTTGCTTGAAAACAAAAGAAAAGAAAGTGCATTATCATTTTTAATTTTCTTTGTGCAAAAATAAAAATAAAGAAGGAATAAAGGAACACAAATTTGTAAACAAAAACGTCCTTTTTATTGATGTTTGAACATTATATGAGAAAATATGGTGGCCCTACAAATGGACCCTCACACCTTGGGCAGAGTGTGGGATTTTATGCATTATGAAAGACAAGAATTATTACTCTGAATGATGTATAACATGAATGATTTCTTCACTAGACTAATTTTGCAATGCTTCGCCCGGAGCCAGTGCATATACCCATCTGTCCAGATAATCTGAGCTTTCAGCGCCATCTTCTATTGCTGAGCAGGACTGATTAGGGTTGATAATTCCTCCACTGTTAAAATTGATTGGCCCACGGAATCGGGGAACTGGCGTCTGGCCCGGTTGGTATCCAATGCCGAACTTATCTTCTTTCACAAACACATTGATAGCTTTACCCCAACCTTGGGCATTTCCGCTTTCAAGCACGTCTCTGGCCTGTTTGTAAGACGCAATTGATGCACTCGGCCCAACTGGCACACTTGATACCGCTGATGTTGAAGTAGATTCTGGGAATTCGTTGATATTCAAGGCTTCAAAAGACTGGCACAGGGTTTCATGAATTTCTCCATCCATTTCCACATATTTGAAAGTGGATAGATGACTCACAAATATATCTTCCTCACCGCAAATGGTAACCACTTGACCCTCGAACACGTATTTGAGCTTTTGATGAAGTGTGGAGGTAACTGCTCCTGCTGCGTGAATCCACGGTCGGCCCAACAAACATCTGTAAGCAGGCTGAATGTCCATAACGTGAAAGATTGTCTTGAATATCTGTGGACCAGCCTGTATTTGTAATTCTACCTCTCCGAACACCGATCTTTGGGATCCATCGAAAGCTCTCACAATCAAATCGCTGGGTCTAAGGACCAATCCATCTACTTCAATTTTCATCAGGACCTTTTTGGGCAACACATTCAAGGAAGAACCTGTGTCGACCAACACATGCGACAAAACAGCTCCTTTGCATTCAAGTGTGACGTGCAACGTTTTGTTGTGATTACGTCCATCCGGAGTCAAATCCCTATTTGTAAACCCCAACTCGTGGCTCACATTGACATTAGAAATTACTCCCTCCAACTGATTCACCGTAATCTCATGGGGAACGTATGCCATATTTAAAACCTTCAACAAAGCAGCCCGGTGTGCATCTGAACTCATTAACAAGGATAATACTGAGATTTTAGAGGGTGTCTGATTGAGCTGCTCAATGATCTTGTAATCGCTCTTTCTGATGATCCTCATAAATTCCTCGACATCATTATCAAAACTAACTTTAGGGTCCTCTTCCTGAACAGGCACCTTGTCATCAACAACCTGTTTTCCTTTTGTTCTTGCAGCGGCTTCAGCTTCTTTATCACTCCTTAGAGTCTGGGGAGCAAATAGTCGACCACTCCTGGTAAAACCACTTGGTCCACTGACATTCTCAACACTAGTACCAACAACATCCTCTGCTTTCTATTGACATCCTCCTTGATGAGTGTTAGTTCCATATTGCCATGGAACTGCCCGATTAGACACATAAGAAGCAGATTCAGGAACTATAATCGTAACTGGTCTCGGCCTCTCGGGTGTGATGATAGCAACAGGATCTTCAACGGGCACCTGTATTTCAACTGGATTATAATAAATGGTAACGGCAGAAACATCTTTTTCCTTCTCTACCTTATCAAACTGAAGTCTTCCTTCGTCCATAAGATCCTGCAGTCCAACTTTCAACTTACTGCAGCCATTAATCTGTCTTGAACAATCCTCACAATCAGAGCCACATCCAGGAAATACCTTTCCTTTTAACAAACGCTCTTTTACAATCAACAGCTGAGTCTTTACCAAATTAACATCGGTAATCAAATTCAATTTCTCGCCATCAGAAATAGCATTCATGCCTGCGTCTCCATGATGGGCCATTGGATTATCATGAACATTCGGCGGCTTAGAGAAATTAATAGCTTTTGCGTCAATCAAGTCCTGAACCTTATGTTGAAAAGCCCAACACTTTTCTATCGAGTAACCTGGCGCACCAGAATGAAATTCACATCGAACATTAGCATCATAACCTTGAGGCAATTTTCCAGTATCTAGCGGTCTCATAGTCCGAAGTTCAACCAACTTCTCTTTGAGCAATTGTGGCAACAAAGCAGCATATGTCATAGGCAAGGGAACAAACTTACGGTCCCTTGGTCTATTAGTCTGGAATCGGGGTCTAGCTTGTTGATCTGGAGCTTGTTGTCCTGCTGGAACCGGAATGGTTACGGCATCCACCTGATGATAGGATTGAGTCCTACCTTTGCCCCCTCCTCTATGCACAGCACTGGACTCCCCTTCTCTTTTCCTTGGTCCGATAGCAAAGGGTTTCCTCGAACTCGAAGCACCAGTCCCACTGACGTCTTGAATCTTACCCAACTTCAGCAGACTCTCTATTCGTTCCTCAGCAATAACAATGTTGGCAAACCCTGTGGAAGGACACGCAGCCAATCTATCCAAATACGGCCCTTGGAGTGTGCTCAAGAACATATCATCCATCTCACGTTCAGCCAAAGGTGGTTGAACTCGAGCAGCCAATTCTCTCCATCTCTATGTGTATTGCTTAAAGCCCTCCTTGTGATCCTGAGTCATACTCTACAGTTGAGTACGATTGGGTGCCATGTCCAGATTATATTGATATTGCTTCAGAAACGCAGCGCACAAATCTTTCCAGCTCTTTATATGAACCCTGTCCAGCGTAACGTACCATTCCAGGGAGGCGCCTGACAGGCTATCCTGGAAAAAATACATCCAGAGCTTTTGGTCTTCAGTATAAGCGGCAATCTTGCGATTGTAAGCTTGTAAATGTATTTTGGGACATGTACTGCCATTGTACTTATCCAATGTAGGAAGCTTGAACTTGGGAGGGATTCTCACACCCTGCACGAGACCCATGTCCTCTACGTCAATTCCCAGAGGATTTTGGCTCTCAATAGCCTTGAGTCTTTCATCTAACCCTTCGTACTTCCGGTCTTCATTGTAGAAACCCATGTCGTTGTTGAATGCGGTAAACTGGTCATCTTGACCATCCTCTAAACCATTATTATCAAATCCCAGATGTACCCCACCAGTGGGGATGTTGACGACAGGAGGAGTGCGCACATTGCGATTTGGGATTTCAGTTTCCAGCTTCTGAATAGTGACTCTCATGGCATCTTCACCAACCCTCATGGTCTCCTGACCGGCCCTCAGCTCCTGCTGACCTTGAGCAATCCCTTGCATAAGGTTCATGAACTGCTCCATCCTCCCTCTCAAATCAGCTAATTCAGTCTGAACTTGTTCCATGACTCTGGCTTGATTGCGTTGGGTAGAGTATCGGTGAACTGGGGTATCAGCTATCATGCCTGAAAACCAAATAAAGGTTAGCAGGCGCCTGCAAAAAAAGAACACCTGCAATGCAAAAATGATATGCTATGCAAATGCAAATGCACAGTTATGCTTGTCATTTCAAGATACTTTTCATATCCTGATTTCAATCATAAACACGAATTCCTGACGACCAGAAATCATGATTATTGAGTTTTGCCTTGAAGAGATATTCATATGCACCAATCGCAAATATCTGATGACCAGAAATTGTGATGTTGTATTGTGCCAGTGTGCAAATATCTTATCACATCACATATATCTGAAGACCGGAAATTGTGAACAGAAATAGCTCATTTCATACAAATTCCCAAAAGTTTTCAAGCACATTTGTCATAGTTTCAGCAACAGAATAAGAAACAAGTAGTCAAATGGATCCATCAACAATTCTGATGGTAACCATTGCAAATTACAAAGAAATGACAAAAATCATTAATCTGATAGCTCTACGTCCTTCAGCTTCTGGCTGGAATACTTGATCTCTTCAAACAGGATACGGGTACACTGATGATGTGGCTTCTCAATCAGCTCTTTGATTACGACGTCCCTTTTTTCCAATGCATCAGATAATGAACCCATGTGCATCAGCAAAGCTTCATCTTCATCGGCTCCTTTGCGCCTCTTAATTCCAGCTTGAATTTTAACCAGCTTTAGATCTGCCGTGACATCTTCAAGCTCTTTGTTGGCAATTTTCAGCTTATCTTCAGCAATCCTTACCTGTTCTTGACTTTTGCCAAGATCCTCTCGATACTTTCTTCTTTCTACATGTGCTTTCTTTAGCTCTTCATCTTTATCTTTTAACTGGGTCAGCAATTCAGAGTTTTCAATTCTGACTTTATCCCAAGCTTGATGAAGTTTAGCTAATGAATCCTTGCTTCGGGCTAGCGCCTGCTTTGTAGCCTTATGAGCCTGACTAGTATCATCTGCTCCCAAAGTAAGTTTCCGGAAATACCGGGCTCTATCATCAAAATCTTCTTCTTTGTCTGCCAAGACTTTCTCCGCTTTCAATGCTCTCTTTTCCAACTCTTTGTTATCAGCCAAAGCTTTCTGAAGACATCTTCTCATTCCAGAGTTCTCTATCTACAACTCTCTAACCATTTTCTTCCATTTCTCGCACTCTTCAACCGGTACCATGGAGTGTTGGTTTGGACATAAGAGAATCTCTCTTGAAAAGGGTAGCAACAGCTCTTTGAGCTTCATCTCAATCCAAGCATCGTAGTCAGGGTATGATCTACAGTCTCCTTTGCCAAAAATTAACTTTCCCTCTCTTTGCCTAAATTTCCAGGCATTTATTACTTCTGGCACTCTTTTGTTCTTGGTTCCCACGAAAAACAGAGAAGCACTAATCTCTTCATCAGCAGGAGGATTTCTCGAAGCATAACCAAATTGTCTAACAGCCAACACCGGGTTGTAATTAATCCCACATCTTCTTCCAAGTAGAGGCACATTCGGAAAACTTCCACATTTAACAATAAGCTCTATTGTCAGCAATTTGGGATCAAACCAAATGATGTTATTGGCAGTCAAACCTATCAATCTCTTGGACCATTTCATTGTCTCAATAGTTTCTACGAAAGCACCAGTTCGAGGTAAATGTTTGAAGAGCCAATGACATAACAATTGGGTACAGCAACTAACCAGACTTCCTCTTCCATTCTCATTTTTGTAGTGTACTGAGTAATAAAAATCCCCTAGCAGGGTAGGAATCGGATTCTTCGAAACGAACACTTTCATCGCCTGCATATCAACAAAGTCAGGTTGACCGGGGAAAAGCACCAAACCATATATACAAAGGGCTAACACAGCATTGTAAGTAGTCCAGTTTTTATCCTTGGCAGCTTCCTGAGCTTGTTGAAAAATAAACTCCAAATGAAATCCTTCGTCTTCTTTAAGTCTATTTAGGCCACTTTTTACAACAAACAGGTCCAGATGTAGAACAGCAGCAATTACTTCGGGGGCAAGAGCATCTCCAGAAAAATACGGTATAGAAGACGTGATTGGAATTCCCAAAATAAATGAGAATTCCTCCAAAGTGGGCATAGAAATGTAATCAGGGAACAGGAAACATCTCATTGATGGTTCATAGAACTGTAAGAAAGTGTGCAACCCATCCTTCTCATACTTTATGAATGCACATACCATTTTAATCAGCTCTCCATATTCCTTCTAAAAAATGCTGAGAACACCAGAACCAGCCATGTTTATCATCTTGTTCAATGAATAAAGCTTAGGATCAGGGAATTTATATGACACATTATTCTTCCTTTTAACCTCAACCTCTTGGGAACTCATGATTGGAACCAGACAATATGGTAGGTACCTGCAAATGACAAACATAACCTGTTATAATATGAGTATGCAAATGCAAAAGGCATGTGATCAAGTATCCAGATGTCTGTGTCTGTGTTGAACTGTGGCACTGTGTCTCTGTACTGAATCTGGCAATATATCTGAGATGAACACTCAAACCACTGTCATAGGATACACTGTCTGTAATAATCATAGGATCACAAGTAAGGTATGTAGGAGGCTAGGTTACATGAAAACCTGTAAACATCCCACCCATACTCATATGTGGTTCCTAGAAAACAAGGCTTGTCAGCTTCAGAGGTTTGAGAAGCGATAGCACATTCAGCCCGTAGGATACAATGCTATGCCAATCAAAGAGGTCGTCCGCTGACTCACCTTAGAAAACAAAGGTCATCCTATGCAAGTTCCAAAGTGGGCCCTCGGGTGCAAGTTGGTTTGCCACAGAATGTGGTCTGCCACTGTCACCACTAAAGAGAGATGTTTCCACTAAGGTCCTCATGATCGGTCACTAGAGTCGACAGCTCTCTAGATCAACATCATGGAATACACAAGATGCGTACGCCATGATGGGTCCCAAGATAGCCTCGTCTAGCTGTGAATTTTGTGATTACCCAACGTACACAGATGACACGTAGGTCCCACTACTATCCACTCTAAATCTAAGTGTATACTCAAGCCTGTGTACTGGGCTCATCTCTCAGAAATCCCATCCCGCCAAACAGACAGAACAGTACAACACAGTATAATATATGAAATGTAAATGCTAACATGCTGTAAATATGGTACAAGTAATAAAATACAGTAAATAGCAAATACAAGATAACAGTAAACACCCAATGAAAGAAAAGCAAACAAGCGCTAGGATTGACTCGCTTAGGATGGACCAACAATAGGTCAACCTGTCCCCAGCAGAGTCGCCAGCTGTCGCTCCCGGGATTTTCATCCAAGTACAAACGCGAAAGTGGCACCGAAACAGAGTCGCCAGCAATGTGTATTTATCCCACGAGAGGGAAAGGAAACACCGCGTAAACCTGAGAGAAGGAAATAGCATGGTCTTGCGACCAAGAGAATTGGATTCGGGAGTCGGTTACGCGCAGGGAAGGTATTAGCACCCCCACGCGTCCATCGTACCCGATGGGATCCACGCTTGCTTGTCTCGATCAAAGGGTGTAAGAAAAGGATACTGGAAAAGGAACTGAAAGAAACAAAGGAGAAAGAATGGAAAAGGAACGAGAAACAAATGTAGGGAAAATAAAAGAAGTGCTCGCATGGGCCCTACCCCACTGCCTACGTATCTCATCGGGAACATGAGAATCAGAGCGACGTAGTTCCCCTTACTAGGGATGGATTGTTTGTGTTTTTTAAGAAACGGCTAACGTTCTAGCTCAGGTGTTGCAGGCTCGCTGGTCCGAGTGCGTTACCATCTTGCAAGAGAACGAGGAGGAGCACGTTCGTACGCTAAGAATGAGTGAGCTGAGAAAAGAATTCCCGAAGGAAAGACGTGATTGTTTGTTTTTGTCTTTTAGGAAATTTTGTTATTTGTTTGCATATGATAGTGTATCAAAATCTTAATCATTGGAATGTGTACATCCTCACATTCCAAGATGGAATGAGCAAGAAAGTATACTAAGTGTAAAGAAGACCCTCACACTTAGTTCCAATTATTAAGGTTCAAACACACTAGCATACTTGTATTTATTAAGTGTTTTTGTTAATTATGAAATGAAGAAGTGTTTTTTATTTGTATCTTCAACAAGTATTTCATTTAAGTCCCTCATACAAGATCAAATGTTTAACACATTGACCCAAGATGGGCTATATGTTACACATTCTAAGATTATAAGAGAAGACCCCTTACAATCTTTTCTTTATATGAAAGGCCTAAATGCAATAAGTGCCTACCTTTATTAGATATTTTGAATTTTCTTTGAGATGAGAAGATGAAAGACTCAAGTGGGAGAGAAAGGTAAAATCTATGTGAACTAAGACTCAATCCTAATTGATTAGTTATGGGAGGGATCCTAAAGGTTTGTGAGGTTGCAAAACCTAAAATCTAAAGAAGGAATGAATTAAACAATTCACTTCTAAAGTAGAAGATGAATTGTAACTCAAAAGGGAAAGTAATGAGTTAATCAAAGAAAGCACATAAGTGCTTAACAAAATACAAGATTGAATTATAAAAGATGAAAGGAAAAAAGTTTGAATGTGGATTCCTTATCCACACTCAATTTTAACTTACCAAAGCCCCTACATGGTTAGTAAACATGGAAACATGTATAAGAAGTAAAAAAAAACACTTAATGAACATTAAAGTTCAAAAGAACAAGAGGAAGAATCAAATCCTAATATCACAACCAGAATGTGAACCATATTGACAACAAGTGAATATCATCATACAAGTTCAAATAAGCAAGCAACAATCATCATCCATTAGCATTCAAACAAGTTATCATAAGAAAGGATAGATGAAAGATGAAAAGAAATGAAAGGAATATGCATAAATGGAACATGTAAGCCAACAATCAGAATTGAAACTAAATGGAAAATGGTCTATAAACATCTCAAAAGTATTCATGAATCAACATTCAAGACATTCAAGAAATAATAAAAGAAGAATTGAAGTGAAAGTTCAAAAAGAAAGTGCAAACAATACATGTTAAAGATGCACAAAGTTCAAGTTAAAATGAACATGTAAAGATGACCTATAATGTGTCCCAAGGACCTATAATGTCACATGAATGGCTCATACAATATGCAAATGCTCATACAAATATGCACAAAAGAATTCATGCAAGCATACACTAAAGTTTGAATGATATAACATGAATTATGCTTCAAATGTAATGCATCAAACAAAAACCAAATGGACTTATGAAAATTATGCAAGCATGGTATTAGAATGCCTAAGTCAGAAGTAAATCACACATCAAAATAGCATGTAAAAATTCAAAGTAAAATGACTTCAAACAATGCAATTAGGTCAAGTTGAAACATCATGCAAAGTAGTGCAAAGACAATCATCAAAACATGTCATAAAGTGACCTAAAAAATCAACCAAAAATCATATAGCATGGTTCAATGTATTAGTGAATCAATGCAAAAAAGAATCAAGTCAAAACAATTTGTAATGAGCAAGAACAAAATTCCACAAATTCATGTATCACATTTGGATTGCATACAAATGGAAATTCAAAGAAAATTATGGAATAGGGGTAAAAATGTAATAAAATCATGAAATAAAAATATCAAAAATTTCCTAAATGTCTTAATGATATCCATGAATTTTCCTAGAATTTTATGATGTTGTTTGGTAATTTTAAAAATTAAAAAGGAAACATGCATAAAAATGAAAAAAATAAAAAGAAATGAAAATAAGAGAGGAGGTGTATGCATAGCAAACCAACAGTTCAAAATTGTTTGGGCTACAAAACATGAGGTGTAAATAGAAATTGAGTCTAGTCCATGTACATGCAATCCACACTATCAATCATGCACTCTCAGTCAAATAAAGTCAAAACAATCCCACCCTTGGATCAAGTCCAGTCAACACAATAGTCAAAGTAAACAAATCCAACACACGCGCATGAAGGCACACACACACTACCATGTACTGCACCACATATTGATTAAAATGAAATCAGAATTGAGCACGTGAGATGCACATTTATTTTAATGTGCTGGCATGATCTTATCCGTTCAACCTTCTTAATCCAACGACCACGTTTAAAAGAAACACAAACCCTAACAATTAAAGCTACCGGCCGGAGAAGGACCTCCGGTCATCTTCTCTGGCCAACAACCACCACCTGCAAACTTTGGATTCCACAGAAATGCATGATTCTTATACCAAAATGAAGCAGATGTTATGGAGATCAAAGATACGCAACTATTTTTCACATAACAAGCATGTACACAAAGAACAGAGGAGAGGAAGATATGCCCTAAGTTTTGAAACTACGCCTCTAAGAGGCCTATCAACTAGCCGGAGTGAGTAGAGCTTCTAGCAAGCTTTAAGCAACAAAAACAAGTCAAAATTAATGAAAATCAATTGAAGCAAAGTTGAATGATGAAACCTGAAAATATGGAGAAATTGGAGATGCTGAGAAAACCAGATATTCTTGCTTCCTCTTTGAGCTTCACTTGGCCAAATAAAGGCTTTCAAATTCTGAAGAATGATGATGGATATGGATTTACAGTGTGTTTACTTCAACAATCCAATGCTGCTTCAAGTTCAGTGATGATTGAAGATGAAGCTTGAAGGTGGAATTAGAGGAAAATGATGATGGATTCGTGCAACTCAGAGAGAAAATGAAGAGAAAGCGAGAGAGAGTTTGAAGTGTTTGAGAGGGAGAGTGAAAAAATGAAGCTCAAAATGGAAATGTGAGTGAAGCTTTGATTTATAGTGTGAGTTTAACCATGGTTAACATGAGTGAGTTAACTGAGTCATGGTGGTTTAGGTGAGTCATCCCTAACTAACTGAGTCAAGTTAGTTAGGGAGAGCAATGATATGGTGATGATGATTTATGGTAAGCTATGGTGGAGGTGAAAGTGAAATGAATGGCATGGCTGTTGTAGCAGAAACTTGTTCACCAAGTTGTTCCTTCCATTCTCATGTATGGCACGTGCTATGAGAAATATGTTTGGTTTAATGTGGAAATGGTTGGATAGTGTGAGCAATGTACGTGCAAACTGAAGTAGAGTTTCAACATCAACCATGAATTTCCATGCTTTGGTAGCAGCAACACACTTGATGCATCAGTGGGTGTTTGAAGGTGAAATTCTCCATGCATTGTGGATGGCTTGATGAGTTTTTGGAGTCATTTGAAAGAGGGATCATAGTAGAACATGTTTGGTATGAGAATTGAGTTGAATTGAGGTGTATAGGATAGTGTAAAATAGCTTAGAACATTGATATTTGAAACTGGTGGAAGGGCGAGGCATATGGTTGGTTGGCAAGGCATCTTGGTGCAGAGAATTTCAGTGTGATCACACCAAATTGGACCCATCATAACTTCTTAACCTTTGATCAAATGAACAGATCATGAACACCAATTTTGAAGATATCACATAGAGGAACAACTTTCATGTTGAAAGATTTTTCATTTGAGGCCTCTAACCATGAGTAATTGATCAAAACATTTGGTCCACCACATGTTTGTGAAAATGACTGAGCGTGACCTGAAATTTGCCCAAGCTGACTTGCATTTTTGCCCAAGTTTTCCTCAACTTTGATCATCTATAACTCTCTCAATTCTTATCCAATGGAAATGTTCTACACATGAATTTGAAGCTTGAAACAAGATCTTTTGTTGTGGCCGAGTGGAATTTTCATTTGATGTCTCAATTTTGAATGGCCTTGGTTCAAAGTTAGGTGCAAAATGGCCCAAAATTACTATTTTTGGAAACCCTACTTCTTCCAAAAATGGTAACTTTTCAAATCTTGATTTTTCATGATCCTTTTGGAGTTTCTTGATCAAATTTTGCACATTGGTCACATATAACATGAATTTCATGAATTTGGCCTCAAAAGTCAAGAGTTGACTTTTTTTCTCTGATTATTTGACTTAGCCCCAATTTTCCTGAGTTTTGATCTTTCTTCCAATTGAACCACTTCTAAAACCAATTGAGATGCAATTTTCCATACACATACACTCAAGGACATGTAGAATACCATGACATCAAGTTTTGTCCAAAAAATCAGAGATACACTGATTTAATTGGAAACCCTAGTTTTGACACCTTCTGATTAGGAGGAAATTGCACATATTCCAAATCCAAATTCCTCTGAGTATGTTGGGTATCCTCTTAAAGGATGATGAGATATGCCACTTGAGGGTGATTTTGAACCAATAAGCTATCTCTTTTGAGGGTTTTCCTTCAGCTTTTGGACCTCTTGCATAGTAAAAGATGTAATGCTTCAATCTCCTATTGAATCTCACTTTCTTGAGGTTTTGGATGATCAATTGAGATAGTATGAGACATGAAAGACCTCTTGGCTTGCCTTGAGGTAACTTGTTTGACCTTTTGTGCCTTGAATGATTCTTAGATTGTCCACCTTTCACCTGATCACATGCCTTGATGGTAAGAGGGATGCTATGCTTCATTTTTCTATGTTAAAGATGCAATGCAATGCTAATGCGATGGATATGATATGATATATGATAATTCTATGCTATGATGACAAAAGAGAGAGCAAATTTTGGGGTATTACAGGTACCCTTGAATGGAATTCACACCTATCATGGACATTGGAACCCATACGAAACTTGGTGTGTGGAGGCCCCGCAGCAATCAATTCATTTAGCTGATGCTTGAGCAAGTGCTGAAGCAACTGAGCGTATGGCATCGGGATCAGATCAAACTTCTACTCAGTCTTTTCTGGCTTAAGACCCTCAAGAAACAGTTGCTGATGAAAAAGCTCTGATGGTGGAGAGGATTCATGAGGCAATCCATGGTCTAGAGGAGACCCCAAAGAGATAGGAGGAGTGAGAACCTCTGCTGCGGAAGCGGGCACTTGATTGTTTTCCTTTCTTAACGTTGCATTCAGAATTTCCATAACCCGGCCCATCTGAGTCTTCATCCGATTAACTTCTTCTCTCAGCAGTTCCTGACCTCATAACAATGCTTGAATGTCCACCATAAAATGCCCCAGCTGGGCCTTCATCTCAGTCACCTCTGCTCGGAGTTGTTCCATATCTGAACCTTGATTGTGGTGAATCGAGTAGTTAGAAGAAGTCATGTTGGCCGTTCTGCAGGGAATACCCAGTCAGAATGATAATCCACACCCTCAGATTCGGGTACCTGTTATGAATGCCTGAGTGCATGAATGTATGCAAATGCCATGTTCGGATATTTCCAAGGAATCATTATGCTTCGATTCAAATTTTTTCCTTACACTAGCCACAAGAAATATATGGAAATGCTCAGTAGCAAATCTCAAAGGTAATATCCCTTGGAAATACAAGAACATGTATGCGAAAATGATGATGAAGATGCAACAGACATGGGATCAAAGCTTCCATATATTCTGCATAAGTGTTGTGCTGATGGCCGAATAATCTCATAGGTCGACTCTGAAGAGAATACCCGAATACCAGAATATCCGAATAACCAGAATACTAGAATAACCAGCATATCAGCATAATCAGAATACCAGAATGCCAGGCTGATAAGTTTGCACTAATAAGAGAACCAGAATACCAGGTAGGATGATAGTTAAGGTTACCTGCAAACCTATAAACAACCCGCCCCTCTCACATGTGGGTACTAGGATCCTCAGTATCCCGGGCTCTCAGGTCGAGAAATGATGATACATTCACCACTTTTGGTTTGGCATCATCATCAATCGAGGAGGCCTCAACTGATTCTCCAAAACGAAAGGTCCTCAGCTTCTGGCACTGAGGTCGAGAAGCAATAGTACATTCATCCTTCGGGGTACAGTACTATCGCCAATCGAGGAATGCCTCCACTGATTCTTTTTCAAAAGGGATATCCTATAGCAAGTTCCCAGCATTGGGTCCCCGGATCGAGAATGTGTAATGGGTTTTCCATTTCTGGTCTGCCATTATCACAACTCGGGAGGAATGCCGCAACTGATTCCTCGGGAATGGTCGTCAGAGTCGACAGCTTTCTAGGTTAACACTCTGAAATGCACAAGACGCGCAAATTATAACATCTCCCAAGAAAACCTCGTCTGGGTGTGGATTTCATGTAAACCATACGTACCAAGACGCTACGTAAGCCACACTACTATCCACTCTAGTCCTATGTGTGTACTCAAGCCTGTGTAATGGGTTTATCTCTCAGAACACCCATCCCGCCAAACAGAAAACCAGCACAGCACAATCCAATATAATAATGAAATATGATGCAGTAAATGCGGTAAATACAGTAATGTACAGTAAAGCCGTAAAACAGTAAAACAGCAAAAACAGCATCAAAGTAAACACCCAATGAAAGAAAAACAAACAAGCTCTAGGATTGACTCGCATAGGGAACCAGAGTCCCCAGCAGAGTCGCCAACTGTCGCTCCTAGGATTTTCATTCAAGTACAAACGCGAAAGTGGCGCGGAAATAGAGTCGTCAGCAATGTGTATTTATCCCAAGAGAGGGAAAGGGAACACTGCGTAAACCTGAGGGAAGGAAAGAATGAGGTCTCGTGACCAAGAGAAACGGGTAAGGGAGTCGGTTACGTGAGAGGAAGGTATTAGCACCCCCACGCGTCCATCGTACTCAATGGGATCCACGCTTGTTGTCTCGATCGAAGGGTGTCGTCGTCTGGAGCTTCACTGCTATCGGAAAGGAGAAGGAACAGGAACGGAAATGAAAGGGGAAACGAAGAAGAAAAGAAAAAGAAGTGACTCGATAGGACTTCCTCGGGGTCCTAGGCCTACGTATTCCCTCAGTGCAATGGGAAAGTCAGAGTCAACGTAGTTCGACGGACTACAGGGAAAGGTTGCTCGTCGAGATATCGCATCTCGTGCCTACGTATCTTCAATCAGACGAGAAAGAAGAATCAGAATAAACATAGTTTGGCTCAACAAGGGTTGCTTTGTTTTTGTTTTTTAATGGAAACGTCAGAGTGCGCATTCCAGCAATTAGGTGTTGCAGCTCGCTGTATGGAGACTTAGGCGTTACCGGTTTGCGGTAGAACGGACATGACGAATCCTTAAGGAATAGAATGAAGGAGATGATAAGAGAAATTGTTTGTTTTTGTATTTTAGAAAGAAGTATTTTGATTATTGGTGTTTACAACGCATATTGTATTTAAGTCTTTCACGTAGGATCAAATGCCTCGCATATCGACCCAAGACGGGACGTATGCTAAACATTCTCAGAAAGTGAGAGAAGACCCCTCACTATCTTATTCTCACGTGAAAGGCTCAAATGCAATATATTTTATGCCTTTATTAAGTGTTTTTGCTTTTTGTTTTGAGGTGAGAAGAAGAGAGACTCAAAGGTTAAGAAAGGTAAAAGTCTAAAGGGAGACTAATAATCCTAAGAGTTATCATGCTTGGATGTTCCTAATGGTTTAGCGTGGTTTAGAAGCCTAAGCTAAAAGAAGAGAAGAAAAAGAAGAGGTAACGTAACTCACTTCTAAGATAGAAGATGAGTTATGAACCAAGAAGGAGAAGAAAGAAGTTGAACAAAGAAAGCATTGAAATGCTTTGCACAAACACAAAAGAGAAAGCATTAAAAAGATAAGGGAAGAAAGTATGTGTGGAAGCATATCCACACACTCAACTTACCATTAGCCCCTACAAGAAAAGGTTAGCTAAACAATTGAATATGAAAGCATAAGTAAAAGAAGGAAGACAATTAAGCATCAAACTACTTATGAAATGAACTTATGAATCAAACAAAGCCTAAACCTAAAAGGAAAGGACTCTAAGTGTTCAAGGACTTCTAAAGTCAGCAGCTATGTCTAAAGGTATTCAACTAAGGCTAAGGTACCTAACAATGTCAAACTATGTCAAGAAAGATGCCAAAGATTCATACAAGTTCAAGTTATGAAGCATGGATGAAATATGAATGTGTATGACATACAAACATGAATAAATGCATAAAGATATGTCAAATTCAGAAGTCAATGACATACTACAATGCATATGAATGTAGATGAATGATCATACAAAGCGTGAGTGAAATGATTTAAGAAGATAAAGCAAATAGAAGCAAACAATGTTCAAGTTTAAGTAATAAAGGAAGAAACTTGTAACACAAGTCAAAGTTGGAAAGAACATAAAAATAAATGCAAATGAATGCAAGTCAGAATCATACCTCATATTTGGATGTCCTATAATGCCTATGAATGAGCATACAAGTTATGAGAATGGATGTTCAAGTAAGAGAAGTTAGATGAAGAAGAAGTGAGAAGAAGAGAAACAAGTTTCACATAATGAAAAGAATAATTTGGAATGCAAGTCAAAGTTGAAACTCAAAGATAAATGATCATGGATTATAGGTCAGTACCAAATGACATTTAAGATGCAATTAAAATGTAAGAATTAATCATACAATATGCATATGCAAATCACATTGAAACTAAGTAAGAAAGAAAGATGAAATAAATCAAACATAAACAAGTATGCAAGATGAATGACATTTGAATGCATGAGATGATTATGGGTCAGTAGCATATCAAAGATGAGATGCAATTAGAATTCATGAATAGGCATTGATGATTCAAGTACAAGTCATGTTGACGATTAGAAGAAAAGAGAAGCAAGTTTAGGTCAAACATTTCAAGTAAGGATGCATTTTGATCACATACACAAACCAAATGGAATACAATGCAAATCACCTATAATTCTAAGCAAAAGGACCTATAATATTCTAATGAGGACCTATAATGATGCACAAACAAGTTCTAATATGATGGCACAAGTGCCTCCTAATCACACAAAGTTAGAAGTTAAGAAAGGATCACAAAAAGTTACCTATTCTAACAAGCATCAAAAAATTAGCAAAGGACTTGTAAAAATTATGAAAATTAAGCACAAAACAATTAAGTCAGAAACAAATCAAGTGGAAGAGGCTCATACAAAAATTCACAAAGAAACTAGCTCAAACAAGTTCACAAAGTCACCTTAGGTAAAATGGAATGATGCACAAAGATGCATGTCAAAACCTTATATGGAATGCTTCTAAAATTTGACAAAAATATGAATTAAGTACACTAAGATGTCATGAACACACATACCAAATTCCAAGTCAAAAATCAGAACCAAACTATGTCAATTAATTCACAAAAGAACATGTATTAAGAAGGATGAACATTGAAAAAGAGATTAAAAGGAAATTGTGAAATAATATGCAAAAAGTATTAATATCAGAATTAAAAAACATGGAGAATTAGTGAAATGTGTTATAATGCTAAGTGAATTTATTTGGAATTTTTGGAGGTAATTTGATATTTTTAATAAAAGAAAATGAAAACTATATGAAAAAAGAAATTAAAAAGAGAAAGAAAATATGCAGGGGGTGCAAACATAATAAAAGCATTGTTCAGAAGCACATTGGGCTTAAAACGTGGGGTGTGTGAATAGCAGTTGAGGCCTGGGTCCAATAAGGCGCTTCAGGTAGGGTTTATATCATGGAATATGTTGAAAAAATTGACTCAATATGGGCCGCAAGATCAATCAGTCAATCGCATGATCAAACAAGCATGAGGAATGAACGGATCAGATGCATTAGACCATAATAACAAACATGAGGTGCGCGCACTCAACCACTCAGGTCAAATTCCATGGCATGTGACCAGCACATGCTTCATTAATGTGCTGGCGTGATCAAAACCATTCGCGAACTCAGATCTAACGGCTGGGACTTGTTCTTATCATATAAACCCTCAATGAAACCTCACCGGTCGGAGAAGATTCCGGTCATCTTCTCCGGCCATCCTCCGGCGAAAGAAACTTAAAGGTTCACCAAAATGCAAGATTCATACATCAAATTAATCCTCAGCTCACACACAACACAAATCTAAGCTCAAAATTTACATACGATGCACACATAAGGAGATTCGACGAGAAACAGCTTGCCCTAAAATTCGCAACTATACTCTTAATGAGCTTATCACTAGCCAGAGATGCAGATAGTTCCTAATGAACTTTAGACAAGCAAAAATGAACTCAAAATAGCTTTAATTAGAGAGAAAAAGTTAAGATGATGAAACCTGAACTTGATGTTTCTTCAGTTGCAAGAACTTCAAATATGTTGCGATGGATTCCTGAGCTCAAGATTTGGCCAAGTAAAGGCTATGGAATTCGAAAATTCATTGAGAGGGAAAGCAAATTTTGATCTGCAGTGATGGTGTTGAGCTTGATTTCAATCCGTCAACGGTGTTGGATGATGATTGATGATGATGAACTTGATGAAAAACTGATGAAGTTTGTGGAAGGTTCTAGAGGGAGCAGAGAGAGAAACAATGAATTTCAGAGAGAGAAAGAGTGTGAGCTTGAAGGTGTGCGTGTGAAGAATGAGGGTGAACTCCAAAATCAGTTAGAGTTTTATTCTTTTATGGCTGGTGAAGATGTTAACTACAAGAGTTAACAGTTGGAAATGTGGGTAAATGAGTTGAGGGTGAGTCAAGTTAGTTAGAGCCCGAGTTAAGTTTCTGTTCATGTGTGGAGGAGTTTATGTTACTTATGGTGAAGAGGTGATGAAATGAATGACGATGAGATGATGTTGCTGCAGCATAGCCTTGACTTGTCATAAGCTTCTTGCAATTTGAATTTTTTTCTATTTTCATGCATGGTCATGTATATGTTCATGCAGATGTAAGGGATGGTGTGCTCAAATGAAGTAAAGCATGGGGAAATGTATGTATGCGTGTGAAACAAGGGAGCCAAGGCATAAAAATCAAACAAAGCTTCTATAATAGGCAGCAGATGTACAATGAAAAGAATGATGATCAAAGATGCAATTCTTTCAAGTTAATGGATGAAAATGTATGATTTTTAGGCCTATGAATCAAGGACTTATCAAAGAACATGTTTGATGTTTGGATCAAAGTGAATGGAAGCTTGGAAGATGCATAAAAATGACCAAGAAGTCATGTGTGCAAAACTTCCCCATGGGCATGTGAGATATGCATCAGGCCTGGCCTTGGGCCTAGGGCAAATTTCAGTGTGGAGCCCTCATGTCCTTCATACCTCTTTATACTTTGATCATATGAAAAATTGTCCAACATCAAAGTTGAAGAGGAGATGAAAATGAACAACTTTGATGTTCAAAAAATTTTCATTTTAAGCTTCCTTGATGGAGAAAAATGGACTTGGAAATGGTACACCAACTGTTTGATAGAATGAGAGGCATCTGGCTCGCCCATGACTTGCTTGCCCAACTATTTTGCCTTGATTTTGCTCAACTTTGATTGATCATAACTCCTTCAATTTTGATCCAATGGAAGAGTTTTTGGTATGGATTTGAAGCTTAGAATGTGATATTTAATTGGCTCAACTTAGGCCTGAAGTTTGAAGCCTTTATCTTGAAGAAAGAATGCTTTGGAATTGAGTGCAAAATGGTCCAAACTTGCCATTTTTAGAAACCCTAAGTTTCTAAATTTGGCAACTTTGTACAATTCTTGATTTTTGATGATTCCTCCATCATTTCTTGATCACATCTTATCCAATGAACATATGTGACTTGAATTTCATGAATTTGACCATAAAAGGTCAGGAGTTGACTTTTCCTTCTGCACAGTTGACTTTTTCATCAATTTCTTGATTCTCAAGCAACTGACCAATTGAACCTCTTCTGAAATGAACCAATGGGCAATCATCCATCCTTAGATACTTGATATCATGTAGAAAACATTGAGATCAAGTTTGAACCAAAATTTCATCAGGAAACTGCTTGAATCACAATCCCTAATTTGGACTGTTTTTGCTAGGAGATGATGAACTGTCCAACTTCTTGGTGAATTCTCTTCTTCCAATGACTTGTGGGATCAATTGGGATCATATGAGACATAAGAGACTCTTGAGGCTTGCTTGAAGACCTTAGGCTTTAGCTCTCCTGCTTTGAATAGTCAATGCTCTGAAATCAACTGATCACATGCCCTTTGCAACTTGTATGAGATATGAAATGAAATGAGATGTAAATGCAATGCAATGAAACATAAGCTATGTAACAACAAGAGGGCAAATTTTGGGGTGTTACACTCCCCATAGAAGTAGAGATCCCATCAATCTAGGTATTGATGGAAGCTAAGCTTACAGAAGCTGAATGGTGTCAAGGTCGACAAGATGAACTAAACCTGATCGAAGAGAAGTGAATCACGACTCTATGCCACGGTCATTTGTATCAGCAAAGAATGAAGAAGGCGTTTGACAAAAAGGTCCTACCTTGCGTCTTCAGGAAAGGAGACCTTGTGCTAAAAAAGATACAATCATTTCTCACTGATTCCCGGGGCAAATGGACTCTGAATTATGACGGCCCCTATGTGGTCAAGAAAGCTTTCTCAGGCGGCGCCTTGAGACTTGCAACAATGGATGGAGAAGAATTTGCCTACCCCACAATGATGTAGTCAAGAAATACTTCGCCTAAACTAAAAAACTAAAAAAAAAACGTCTCAGTGGATTGAAAACCCAAAAGGGCAGTCCAGGAAAAAATTAGAGACATGATCAAAAATCATCCCGGTGGATTGGAAATCTCAAAGTACAATCCAGGCAAAAGTTTGGGATAATGGCAAGTAACTACGTCCAACAGGGGCAAATCCCTCAGTAGCAGTTACACCATCCATCAGAAAACTCCAGTCAAGGTCATCTTCGACGGAAGCTCCGGATATCCCGAATTCAAAGTTGGCAAAAGGATAGTGGTCGTCATGTTTCAATGTATCCCTTTTCCCTTAAATTACCATTTTCTAACTTTGTAAATACTCCATGGAATCACGTGTTTGGCTGATTTCCATCCTATCAATAAAATTTGAGCCCTTGTGCTTTTGTTTGCAATTCTCATTTGTTTTAGCTTTACAGAACGACATTTTAACATGATTAACGATTCTTGAAATAAAACAAAAAATGAATTTACTTGTCAAACTTTTTCTGCGTTTAAAATAAAGATGACAATTTCTTTTGACTGTTGAACATCGAAAGAACATGGATTGCTTCTCCAAAGGCGAGCGAGCTTCAAAGTGCAGAATTAGAGTACTCCTTCTAAACCAGTACACCTGAACGAAGGATCAATTGTGTCAGAGACCGTGTTTTACCTGACACCCCCCGGAAGAATTCTTACCTCCTAAGCCCGACCAACGTTTTTCCCTACGGGAACTACTTTCTCCTAAGCAAGGCAGAATTGCTATCTTGAGCCAGCGGTACTTCTTCGTCCCAGCAGTGGCTGGGTATCCAGTCGCGTTCATCCGTCAGTCTGTATGTCGCGTCAGTTTTGTCAGCATATACATACATACATCATGCATTATTGATTTGCATTCACATTCATATTGCATCACTATCACTCTAGTCGGTCTTGTCCCCTAGTGATAAAAGTCCTCTGAATCGAGTTGTCGGTTCTTTCCTCGTCAGGAAATGTTGTGTCTGAACAATCTCTCTCCAGTTTATTTCTGGATTGGAGCCGGTCCTCGACCACTTTGATAACTTGAACCTCTGAAAGACCAGAATACGTTCGACAAAAGTCACTCTTCGCCATTAAAGATGATATTTTCGCTTTCCCGGATTAAGAAAAATCCCCAGAGGAAGCCTCTTAAGCAGAGATTCGACGATACAGCAGTTTTTCTCCGAAAAATCCGCTGATGAAAAGGTCATCAGCGCCTCAAAATTGGATCACATCATATGGCATTTCTCCGAGGAAATCCTGAGAAAAGTATGATGTAATACCCCAAGCTGGAAGCAGTCTCTCAAGAGACTCGTTTTCTCCAATAAAGTCGACAAATGGCGTCTCCAAATGAGAGAAGTTTGTGCACCTCTACAACTCAGACGACTAGGTTCCCCAGCAAGCTGACATCAAAATCTTTTTCCATCAAATGGCATCTCCCCAGTAAAATCCGGTGAGAAGTTTGAGAAAAACCGCTACACATAGCGTCCCTTGTCAATAAAGTTTATTGACAAAAGAAACTGAGACCAGTTCCTTGGTAGGAAACCAGGATCGAGGGGAAGTTTACATCAGAAATTTAGACCAGTTCCTTGGTAGGAAACCAAGATCGAGGGGAAGTTTACATAAGAAACTGAGACTAGTTCCTTGGTAGGAAACCAGGACCGAGGGGAAGTTTATTTTAGAAACTGAGACCAGTTCCTTGGTAGGAGACCAGGATCGAGGGGAAGTTTACCTTTTCTAAGCATCATTGCTTAGCAAAAGAAGAAGGATGCGTGAGCCACCATTCATAACCACCATTAAAATTTCGGGTATTCCGATATTTAATCCTCTTGCACCCCGAATGCCCGAATACCTTCGCCATTCACACCTTCGGGTCCAAGAAGATTAAATAAGGGCATCTGTCATACCCCAAATTTTGACCACTGAGATTTCCCATCATTGGGAAAATCATCATCAGAATATGGGTAAACCATCATACCTCACCAGTTTCCCCAAAGATGGGTGAACATTCACTACAAACAACAATTGGGGTTTCAAGCCCTCTCTGAGCTTTAGACAAAGGATCAATCAAGAAATGACATGATCTTTAACTTGTCTAACCTCTCAAGCATCCACAAGGGATCAAGAGGACTCCCACATCAAAGATTAAGAACCAGGCTGCAACATTCCAAGTGGATCAAGCCTCAAGATCGCCAGTGTCACCTAATTAGGGTTTGGTCGACCAGGGCTTCCAGATGGAAATTTTCCTCTGGGAAGAGCCAATGCTTCAAAGCATAACCTAAAATACTCCATGGAACCTCATGGACCCAACAAAAAAAATCAGGAATCAGGGTTTCTTGACCTAATTCACCCCTAAGTTGACTTTTGGGACAAATCATGAGCCAAGACCTCAAGACACGATTTGAGGGTCTCTAATACACCACATTGATCCATTTGCAACAATGGATTGGTCCAAGAAGCTTGATCAACAAGTTTCAAATTCATCAGAACCACAATTAGGGTTTCGCGGGAAAAAGTCAACTGTACCTTTGACTTTTGAACCAGGCATGCTCCCAAACCCTTGGACATGATTCAATACACCCTATAACACCTATGAAATCAATCCATCAAGTTTGATTTAGGTCAAGGACTTGATTACATAGAGGATCGCACAGTTTAGAATTCATCTGACAAAAAGTCAACTGTGCACAAAAGTCAACTTTGACTTTTTGAGATTTTTCACAATTATGGTTCTTTGACCCTAAAATGATGTTAATGTGTGATTGGAATCATCATTCATCAAGAAAAATCAAGAAAATTGGGATAACTTGTAAAAGGGGTAACCATAAAAAACTTAGAAATTTTCAAAGTTATGGAACAAAGTGGCTAGGGTACCAACTTCCAAGGATCATAACTTGAGATCCAAGCAACCATTTCGGCTGATCCAAAGATGGATTTGTAGCTCTCATGGAATAGTTTAAAAGTGTCAACTACACCTCATTCCAATTCCTCATGGATTTCAAGTTATGGAATGGCCAAAATCACAAAAAGTGAAAATATCACTTTTTTCCAACACTTAGTGAAATTTTCACTAAGTCAGAACCTGCCTTCACTTTTTTCCAAATGTAGGGGCATTTTTCACTTGGATCCAAAAGATATCAAAACCAATTATGATCAAACAGTTGTTGTATTATAGTAGGGCTTTCCAAAATGGTCAAGAACTCCATGAAACTCCACTTAAGCCATGAGATATGACCATGCCAACATGCCTTGCTGAAAACTGTCAAAGCAAGGCAAATTTGTGCATTTTGCTTGATTTGCTCAAATTTTGCAAAGGGCAAGCAAATCTATCCATCTGAACACCTCAAGGGGGGACCAATGGGGGACAAACACTGATCCATCAGCCTCCCAAGTCTTTGGAACGAAAAGTAGCATGCCAAACCTAGAAATGCCTAAAAGAGGGACAAGACTACAATTTTGGTTTGGAGCATTTAATGGATTCACCAAGGTGGCATGGACTGAGCCATTTCCAACTGAATTCAGTCAAGACTTATCCAACAACTAGGGAACCAACATCCTGTGCCCTAACCTCTAGTCAATGGCTAGAGGAGACTTGGATTCTCATTGATCAACGTTGGCCAAACCTCTGCTGCAGTTGCCAATCACTATTGCTCCCAAAACAAACTTGCTCTACTATAAATAGAGCTCATTTTTGATCACTTTGAGTACACCAAAGCCATCAAACAGATGCTTTCCTCAAAATCACCTTCTCACTTCCAAATTTGCCTTCCAAAGCAAGTCACCATCAGGTTTTGAGTTTGAGAGCAATTCCAATCAAACCAATCACACACACACACCTCATAAACATCATATAGAGGTTATCCAAACACTCACAAGTGACTTGTAACACCAAAATCACAAAGTCACCTCTCAAAACCTCAAAATAGGACTTTTGTTCATTTTTCAAGCCATGTCTTGAATCAATCACTTTCCAAACCAGATAAAATCTCAAACACACTTCAAATATCATCCTTGAACTGCCCCAAATGGTTCCACACATCTGGAACATCATTTGAGAGAGTTGCTATTTTGGCCACTTTTTCCCCTTTTGCAAGAAAGAGCTCAAACTTGTTTCTTAGGTTTCCAGCTGATTCCAACCATCCTAAAAGCTTCTAAGAGATTATTTGAGGGTGTCCAAAGCATCAAATCATTACTGGAACAAGGTACTTGACAGATTGCACAAAAGCTCCAAAAAGAGGTAAGCATCACAACTTGGATTCTTTGAATTATGCTCTCTTTTGATGTCCACTGATCATGCATCTCTTATACATGTTATATGTGTTGTGTTTGCACTAATTTATCATGTAATTCATACCTGTACCAAGAGATGGCACAGAAAATGCAAATCATGCCCTATTTCAAAACCACTATCGGGTTTTTCAATAGAAGCATGATCTAAAAAAAAACACCACCACCATTGGATTCCTTGTGAAATTCTAGGCAGGATAGACCTAAATTTTGTCCCAATCCATGGAGAAATGAGAAAGTTATGGCCTTCACGTTTCTAACCAAAATCTTGCCTTGCCTTGCCTTGGGCCAGGCCAAAAACAAGGTGAAATTTTGGTATCAGACGTGTGATGTTAAGTGCGATGTCACAACAACACACTCTGCACAATGGACAAAATAAACAGCAGAATAACACACAGAATTCTTCACCCAGTTCGGCCTAACTACCTACGTCTGGGGGCTACCAAGCCAGGGATGAATTTCACTACTTGTAGAATTAAATTACAGACTCAACAACCCAGTTGACAATCTCCTAATCTTAATTCCTACTAGTGACTTTCTACATAAGAAACCACTTAGATATGAGAACACTACTCAATCCCTTAAACCTCTCAAAGAACAACCACTTTGAGAAACCTTGATTCTACTTCACATCTTTGATCAAGTTACGCAACTCTCTTTCGCTTCACAGCTTCTAAGAGAGGACAGAAAACAACTCACCAATTCAACCTAGAATGGTGTATACAAAACTCGTACAAAATACTTAAGACACTCAGCCTATGCTCTTGATCTTCTCTCTGTATTTCTGTACCTTTTCCTTTGGTCTTGTGCGCTTTATATAGCAACCTGAATTGGGCTTGGACCTGCTACAATATCTGACTTGATTTGTTATTTAAAACTGAATCTTCAAAACAGATTTTCTCCTAAAATCTTTTCAAATCTTCAACCTTTTAAATCTCCTACAAATCTGCACCAGATCTCCTATGCAGCAGAGAATATCTATCCCAAGATATTCGCATCCAATGAGACAACTTGCTCTCCATAATTCCAGCTAACACGCAAACCCTAACAACATCACAACCTGATGTTATTAATTCTGCAGATCTAATGTCACAACATCACTTGTGACATTAGACATCCAAACATCAGTAACTTAAACACTTAACACAGCCCAGTGTTAAGACTCAACGTTGTGACATCACCACCTTGACACCAAACATTGAACAACCTTTATTTTACCAAAATTCTAGCCAATCCAAGAAACTAACAATCTCCCCCTTTGGCTAATTTTGGCTAAAACAATCTCGGCACCTTCAGGGACTTCAGCAGCGGAAAAAAACTTCAATAATTTTAAAACTTCAAGCAGCAACATCTTCAATACATAAAGACTTCACAAAACTCTGCTGCAGCACCATCTTCAACAGCAACAATCTTCAAACAACTGCACATATTTCAACATTAGCAGCAATGAGCACTCCCCCTCAATGCAACAACCAGCATAGCAGCTGTTCAGCAAATACTCCCCCTTAATTTCTACACTTCTAACATCAGCAATCAGCAAACAGCAACATATTCCTTTGACAGCATTTGACATTTTTACTCTTGGATACTCTTGGCTACTTCTCCTCCTTTTTAGCCACAATTTGATAACCTCAACAAGTCAGTCTAACTACAGTTAGTACTACCCTAGCTCTCATTGTCAGTCTCACAGTCAGCAAAAAGACATAACAAATCATAGAACAAAAATATAAAGGGTGCATATAACAGCACAATATTCAAATTACAAAATAGGCACAACAGTGCAGAAAACTAAAACTACTAGAAGCAACAACAAATAAGCTAGTCTTCATTTGAACTTGATCCAACGCCAGTATCCTCTGCCTCCTCCTCTGAGCTATCGATATTGTTTTCATTATTTTCTTCAGGAACATCATCATCATTGTCTTGTTCTAACTGCTGGATCAGCTTTTCGAGTCTCTCTTTTCTAACCAGACTGGTATTGATGACTACATCAAGATCTTTGCACATGGTCTTCAATTCTTCAATCAGTTCAACCTTTGTAGTCTTCTTCTTGTCTTCAGTAGTTGATGTTAGAACAATGTCTGGAACATGATGTTCAGTAAATAGTTTAGGGTGTAGGGACAAGGCTGTCATCCTCTGGCAAGCTATATCTGAGCTTGGTAAAGTCTCAGGTTGCTGATCTAAGATGATTCCACACACCAAATAGGGGAATGCTATAGGTAGTTTGACAGCATTGGTTTCAGCATGTTTTACCACTTGGTTAAATATGTAGCTTCCGAAGTCAAATTTCATTTTCTTTCCAACAGCATAGATAAACTTTCCAAGGCCAACAGCAATTGTTGTTTTATGGTAGGTTGGCACCCAATTAGCTGCACCAATCCTGTGAAGAACGACATACTTGATGCTGAGCTTGCTAGTCTTCAGCTTCCCTTTCAATGGCCAAACCTTCACTTGTCCAGCAGTAATCTCCTTGCAGATATCGTTATCAGTAGACTCAAGATCACTGCACTCTCCATCATATCTACCTAGATATTTGTTGATGATGCTAGGAGAAAAATTGATACACTTTCCTCTAACAAAGACTTTCATGAAGTCTGTGCTTCTCTTGTCAGTAATGTTGATAGGTATGTTAACAATAAACTCTTTGACAAGTCCATCATAACATTTTGGAAGAGCAGTCACAGTCTTAGCCAGACCAGCATCATTTATCAGTTCCATAATTTCCTCCATTCCCAAAGCTTCTTTTCCAAGTTCCCTCTCCAAAGCTAATCTTCTCTGACAAACAAACTTCCACATAGATGCACTACTAACATAATGGAAAGAAATGTTATCAATTGGAACTTCAGGAACCTTATCAGATATTCTCTTTAGAATAGTTTTCCTGATAGGCGTGATGTCCCGAACATCATCTTCGACATCATAGTCAGACTCTGAATGCTCCACAGCCTTCCTCTTTCTAGGATTTACTTCTACTTTACTCCAGGCTTTTGCTGGTCCAACAGCAATGTTCTTCTTCTTATCACCAGATGACCTCTTAGGAGAGGGTTCAACCTTCTTTCCCTTCCTAGATTTTAATCTCTTTGCAATACTTGGGACAGCTCTTGCTATCACTTCATCATCTGACAGATCATCTACATTGATCGCATCAGCATTATCTTCACCAACAGAAGGAAGTTCAGCAGATGTCCTAACATTCTCCTCAACATTTGTTGAAGGCTTGACTTACCTCCCTGCATGTTATCTTTCTCAACTGGCATCTGATTCAGTGGAATTGAAATTCCTTTAACAGGGATGCCTTTGTCCAGAATTTTTGAGGCAAGATTACCCATCCTTTTGTCTACATCAAACTTCTCTTCAATAGTCTGAGAAGTAGATGATTTTGGCACAGTTTTGTCCCCAAATAACACACTAGTAACAACCTTCTTTGTTTCAGGATTCTTAAAGACAGTAGCAGGTCTCTTAGGAGTTAGTTTAGTGGGTCTTGAAGTACCTGATTCAGGAAGAATTGTTGAGATGGGCTCAATGTTTATAGGATCGTATGTTGAACCTTCTTCAGTGGAAACCCTAGCTATTCCTTTCGCAGATTTCTTGGATGGAGAAGCCATGAATCCTTCGAGATAGACGATATTTAGTGAGGGTTGATTCTTGAAGGCGAAGAAGATGAACAGTTGTAAGAACAGAGCTTTGAAGAACCGTGATGTGCAACACTAGAAACTGAGGGTCTGAGGCAAGGAGCTTGATTTTGAGTATCAATGACTTTCTCCCTCCATACACACTTTTCTTTTAAAAATTTAAAAGGATTCACATTAAGAGTAATTAACCCTAATTGACCTTTCAGCAGACTTTCACACTTGTTGTCATAATCTGATGTTACGACATCAATCTTAACACTAACAGACAAGCTGTCCACCTGAGGTACTCATTGATAGCAGTTATCTCTGGATCTTATTCCCTTCATCACTACCTCATTCTGCTCATTTGTCACCACACATTCATCTTTGGTGTAGCTGACCTTACAACCCTCATCACAGAGCTGACTTATGCTAATCAGATTAGCATTTAAACCATTGACAAACAGAACATTGTCAAGTTCAGGTCCACCACCACACTTTACTTTTCCAACTCCTGCAACTACACCTTTTTCACCATTGCCAAAAATAACCTCATGAGAAGGACAATGACTGACTTCAACTAACAGAGTTTTGAATCCAGTCATATGCTTTGAACATCCACTGTCAAAGTACCAAGTATCCTTAGCAAACTATCTATCTGGAGTGTGGGCTAACAGACATTTGACCTGAGCTTTAGGAACCCATTGTTTCACCACCTTAGGCCTGACCTCCTTCTGTCTGGGTTGAGGAGCAGAATTTGGATAACCATGAAGCTTGAAGCACGAGGACTAATTATGTCCAAACCTTCCACAATAGAAGCATCTGACTCTGTCATCTCTGAAGTAGTTAAATCTTCTGCCACTTTGATGGTAATGTTGTGGCTCTCACCCATAATGTTGTCTCCTTCTTCCATAGTTGGATTGTCTTCTTCTGTACTGAGGACGCTGTCTCCTAGGCTGTCTCCTATGGTGATGAGGCTTCCTTCTTCCATAGTTATGAGGCACAACATTGTTGTATCCATATCCATATCCATACCAGTCTCCCTGATGTTGAGACATCTGATGAGACATGTTCTGTTTGAACCTGGCAGCTTGCATGCTCTTGTGATATTGGGGAGGCATATACTGACTAGCTCCTTGGGGCTGCATCTTCCTCTGATGAGGGCCATTCTCCTTCTCAACATTCCGAGGCTGTGAATGAGCACCCTTCTCAGGTGTAGGATCATGTCTCTTTGTTTGATGATGAAACAATGGTAGAGACACCTCCTTCTTTGTTCCTGAAGTGCTAGCCGCATATCCTATACCTGATTTATCTCCAGCAGCTTTCTCTAACTGATGAATCTTATCAAGAGTAGTTGTACCACTGTTCATCATCCTAACGGATTTTGTCATCTGATCAAGTTGAGATTTAATGAGTACAACTTCACTTTCCAGATCAGCTTTTTCATTCTCAAGCTGAGCAATCTGTTGCTTGTGACACTTGTTTTCTTGACAAATCCCAGCACTTTTTAAACACAGCTCTTGATAAGTAGATGCTAACTCCTCATAAGTTATTTCTCCATCACTATCATCATTAGAAACAACAGTTCCTGTTAAGGCTCTAACATGCTTTGTTGACTCACCTTCACTTTCACTATCAGATTCAGACCAGGAAACTGACATGCCCTTCTTCTGCTTCTTCAAGAATATGGGACATTCTTTCTTGACATGTCCATACCCTTCACATTCAAAACACTGAACACCTTTATCCTGGGCAGTCTTCTCTTCATCTTTCTCTTTTGATTTGCTGATGTTAGAAAAGATGTTCTTGACATTAGGCTTGTAGTTATTGTTCCACTTTTTGAACACTTTGTTGAACTGCCTTCCCAACATAGCAATGGCTTGAGATAGATCTTCCTGAGAATCATTATCTTTGACTTTCTTAGCTTCTGCAGGAGTGGAGACCAAAGCTATACTCTTGGGCTTCTTTTCTGGTTCTTCCTCATTCAAACCAAGCTCAAAAGTTTGAAGAGATCCAATGAGCTCATCAACCCTCTTCATGCTGATGTCTTGAGCTTCTTCAATTGCAGTCACCTTCATCTTGTACCTCTTAGGAAGGGACCTAAGGATTTTCCTTACAAGCTTTTCTTCTGACATCTTTTCTCCAAGAGCACTGGATGCATTAGCCAGCTCAAGAACACTCATGTGGAAGTCATGGATAGTCTCATCTTCAGACTTTCAAACTTTGATGTTAGAAGCTGAAGTCTTGACATCTTAACTCTAGATGTTCCTTCATGTGTAGCCTTCAAAATATCCCATGCTTCCTTAGCAACTTCACATGTATTGATCAGCCTGAATATGTTTTTATCCACTCCATTGAAAATTGCATTCAGAGCTTTGGAATTACCAAGGGCAAGCTCATCTTCTTCCTTGGTCCATTCTTCTTCAGGCTTCGGCCTTGAGGTGCCCTCTTTATCTTTGCCAGCATCATCTTTTTCTAACACAACAGGTGCTTTCCATTCTTTTATTATAGCCTTCCAAGCCCTGTAGTCCAAGGATTTCAAAAACGTGATCATCCTTGGCTTCCAATAATCATAATTGGATCCATCCAAAATAGGGGGTCTGTTGACAAATCCTCCAACTTCTTTGTCCATCTTTACACCAGAAAGTAACTTCCCTAGATCTCACCCAGAGACAGACAGGATGCCTGCTCTGATACCAATTGAAATTATGGTATCAGACGTGTGATGTTAAGTGCGATGTCACAACAACACACTCTGCACAATGGACAAAATAAACAGCAGAATAACACACAGAATTGTTCACCCAGTTCGGTCTAACTACCTACTTCTGGGGGCTACCAAGCCAGGGATGAATTTCACTACTTGTAGAATTAAATTACAGACTCAACAACCCAGTTGACAATCTCCTAATCTTAATTCCTACTAGTGACTTTCTACCTAAGAAACCACTTAGATATGAGAACACTACTCAACCCCTTAAACCTCTCAAAGAACAACCTCTTTGAGAAACCTTGATTCTGCTTCACAGCTTTGATCAAGTTACACAACTCTCTTTCGCTTCACAGCTTCTAAGAGAGGACAGAAAACAACTCACCAATTCAACCTAGAATGGTGTATACAAAACTCGTACAAAATACTTAAGACACTCAGCCTATGCTCTTGATCTTCTCTCTGTATTTCTGTACCTTTTCTTTTGGTCTTGTGCGCTTTATATAGCAACCTGAATTGGGCTTGGACCTGCTACAATATCTGACTTGATTTGTTATTTAAAACTGAATCTTCAAAACAGATTTTCTCCTAAAATCTTTTCAAATCTTCAACCTTTTAAATCTCCTACAAATCTGCACCAGATCTCCTATGCAGCAGAGAATATCTATCCCAAGATATTCGCATCCAATGAGACAGCTTGCTCTCCACAATTCCAGCTAACACGCAAACCCTAAAAACATCACAACCTGATGTTATTAATTCTGCAGATCTAATGTCACAACATCACTTGTGACATCAGACATCCAAACTTCAATAACTTAAACACTTAACACAACCCAGTGTTAAGACTCAATGTTGTGACATCACCACCTTGACATCAAACATTGAACAACCTTTGTTTTACCAAAATTCTAGTCAATCCAAGAAACTAACACAAGGCAAGCCTTGTATATTTATGGTTGTGTTTCAATCAACAGATGTATCACCACCCTGGTGGTAAGGCGCGCACCCTATACATAAGAGGTCTGGGGTTCGAATCCCCCTCGCCCCAGATCCTCTTTTTGCTTTTTTTTCCACGTTTTATTGTTTTTCTTATTATTTTAAATGATTTGAAAAATTAATAACTTCCTCAATTTTAATTATTTTTTATTGGTTCTTTTTGAAAAAAATCACAAAAATGTTGAAATATTTTATTCCACAAAAAAATTGAGTTTATATTATTTATTTAATATAATTAGTATTTTTGTGAATAAATTCATTTTTAATTGTTTTTAAACATTTAAAAGTGAATATTTACCTTGAAAATCAAAACCAAATGAGTTTTAATTCATCTTGTGATTAAAACCTCATTTTTCAAACCTTAAACAAAAATCACAAGTGGTTTATTCAAACTTATTTGGTATTTTTTATCATTTTATTTGATTTTTTTTAAATATTTACTTTTAAAGGAAAACAAATTTAGGGTTTCTTTGATTTTCACCCTCACAAATCTTTTTCAAACTCTTTGGCCCTCTATTAGAGAGTAAGACACATCCCCATTGTAAATACATCACCTTTTGGGCCTCAGTCATTGTATAAGTCCCACTGTGTTTTCATAAACAACGGCGCGATCGTCGCCTTTTTAACAAAACCAAATGGGCCTACCCTCGTGTTATAAACCCCATGTCTTTTCTTTGGGCCTCTAATAGAGTGTAAGACCCAACCCCTTTGAAAACCAAAACCTTTTTGGGCCTCAGGAATTGTATAAGACCCACTGTGTTTTCAAAAATCTCGGCGCGATCGCCATTTCAAAACAAAATCCTTTGGGCCTACCCTTGTTTTATAAGACCCATTCCGTTTCTTAAAATAACCCTTTGGGCCTCTTGAGAGAGTGTAAGACCCATCCCTTTGTACAGAAAACCATTTTTGGGCCTCAGTCACTTGTATAAGTCCCTATACAAATTCAAAACAACAGTGCAATCACAGATAAAACCTTGGGCCTCTTCTTGAGCTGTAAGCCCCAACGATCTTTTCAAAGCACTTTCTCCTTTGATTTTGAATATAATATTGTTATCAAAGATTTCTTTGTTGAACAACTAGCAAAACAGCATGGAAGCTCTACAACCGAGTAAGTGTTTACCCGCTTTCTTTATCCGCTTTCATACATAAATAACTGTATTGTGGGGCTGCTCACTGTAAATCTTCTTTCACAAATTTTATATACTTGTCCAATATCCACTGTGTAATACTAGTATAGTTATTTAGAGTTTTCCCCAGCAACTACGTTTAGAACTAGGTAAAGCCTGTTGGTTACTCTTAAATACAGTCAAAACTAGACCCCCCATAGGATTACCAGACACAGTTTTTCCTCCTCTTGGGGTTAAACAATATGGAGACGTGAAAGGCAGCATTCTCGGTGAACCCTTTCTCAGACTGTCACTCTCAGAAATCGTCAAAGAGACACTACTTCCCAGAGTTGATCTATTCTTCGTGAATAGCATCTCTTGTGTTTCTTCCAAATTCAAGAACTTTCCTGGCTTGATCTATTCTCGGTGAATAGCATGTCTTGAAATTCTCTTGGTTTGGGGACCCACGGGCTTCTTAAAAGCATCCCCGCCTCCTTTTGGGCGTTGTACAAGGACCCTTCGGCTTCTTAAAAGCTCTCATGCCTTCTCTTGGGCTTAGTACAAGGACCCAGAGACTTCTGCAGGTATAGGAACAGAACCTAGTCATCAATTTGCTAGAGCTGTCTTTCTGAGTCAAGTGTCATACCTGTTAATGGGTTGACCTTCATCCCTTAACATACCAGCCTTCTCTTTGGCATCGTATAAAGATCATTCATTATCTAAGAATCGATTTCTCAAAACTCCAGTAGACTTGGACAGTCTCAATACCCTTTGGATTTCCCATTTTCCTTAAAGAACAGGAAATAACCCTGATCCTCTGGTCAATACCAAAGCACAACCTTACCTTTAATCGTTCCCTTTATAAGAACTAATTTTCTCTTTTATCCAACATACTGGAACTGTCACTAAACTGAAACAATCACCAACAACTAGCCTCCTCTTGGGCTTCGTACAATGATTCTCCCATCACTCTCTTGTTGAGTATAAAAGACTCTCTTGTTGAGTCAAACCTTTTCAGCCTCCATCTCGGGCTTCGTACGAGATACAAAAACACTCTCTTATTAAGTATAAAAGACTCTCTTGTTGAGTCAAACCCTTTCAGCCTCCATCTCAGGTGTCATACCCCAAATTTTGACCACTAAGATTTACCATCATTGTACAAATCATCATAACAATATGGATGAACCATCATGCCTCATCAGTCTCCCCAAAGATGGGCAAGCATTCACTACAAACAATAATTAGGGTTTCAAGCCCTCTTTGAGCCTTAGACAAAGGATCAATCAAGGAATGACATGATTTTCAACCTGTCTAAACCTCTCAAACATCCACAACGTATCAAGAGGACTCCCACCTCAAGGATTAAGCACAAGGCTGCAACATTCTGAGTGGATTAAGCCTCAAGATCACCAGTGTCACCAAATTAGGGTTTGGTCGACTAGGGCCTCCAGATGGAAATTTTCCTCTGGGCATGAGCCAATGATTCAAATCATAACCTAATATGCTCTGTGGGACATCATGGACCCAATCATCAAGTCAATTTTGACCTCAGGGGATGCATTCATAAAAAATCAGGAATTAAGGTTTCTTGACCTAATTCACCCCCCAAGTTGACTTTTGGATAAATCATGAGCCAAGACCTCAATAGAGAATTTGAGGGTCTCTAATAAACTACATTAATCTATTTGCAACAATGGATTGATCCAAGAAGCTTGATTCACAAGTTTCAGTTTCATCTGAACCACAATTAGGGTTTTGATGAAAAAGTCAACTGTAGCTTTGACTTTTGACCAGGACATGTTCCCAAACCCTAAGACATGATTCAATAAACCCTATAACACCTATGAAATCAATCCATCAAGTATGATTTAGGTCAAGGACTTGATTTCATAGAGGATCGCACAATTTGGAATTCATCTGACAAAAAGTCAACTGTGCACAAAAGTCAACTTTGACTTTTTGAGATTTTTCACAATTATGGTTCTTTGACCCTAAAATGATGTTAATGTGTGATTGGAATCATCATTCATCAATAAAAATCAAGAAAAGTGGGATAACTTGTAAAAGGGGTAACCATAAAAACTTAGAAATTTTTCTATGTTATGGAACAAAGTGGCTAGGGTACCAACTTTGGAGGATCATAACTCCTAAACCACAAGGCCATTTTCCCCCATTCAAAGCTGGATTTGTAGCTCTCATGGCACTCTATAAAAGCTTCAAACACAACTCATTCCAGTTCCTCATGGATTTTAAGTCAGAATCTGCCTTCACTTTTTTCTAAATGTAGGGGCATTTTTCACTTGGATCCAAAAAGTATCAACACCAATTATGATCAAACAGTTGTTGTATCATATGAGGGCTTTCCAAAATGGCCAAGAACTCCATCAAAGTCCACTTGAGCCATGAGATATAACAATGCCAATATGCCTTGCTGCAAACTGTCATGGCAAGGCAGATTTGGGAGTTTTGCTCGATTTGCTCAAATTTTGCAAAGGGCAAGTAAAAATATCCATCTGAACACCTCAAGGGGGGACCAAGGAGGGACAAACACTGACCCATAAGCCTCCTAAGTCTTTGGAACCAAAAGTAGCATGCCAAACCTAGAAATGCCTAAAAGAGGGACAAGACACCAATTTTGGTTTGGAGCATTTAATGCATGCACCAAGGTGGCATGGACTGAGCCATTTTCAACTAAATTGAGTCAAGACTTATCCAACAACTAGGGAACCAGCAGCCTGTGCCCTAACCTATAGTCAATGGCTAGAGGAGACTTGGATTCTCATTGTTCAACATTGGCCAAACCTCTGCTGCAGTTGCCATTCACTATTGCAGCCAAAAGAAACTTGATCTACTATAAATAGAGCTCAATTGTGTTCAGTTTGAGTACACCAAAGCACTACAACACTTGCTTTCCTCAAAATCTCTTTCTCTAGGCAAAAATACCTTATTTAGCAAGGTAACTCTGAGTTTTTGAGTTAGAGAGCAAATCCACCGCAACTCATGGTCCAAACACATCCAATATGTCATATCTAAGCTGTCCAAACTCTCACAAGTGACATGTAACACCAAAATCACAAAGTCACCTCTCAAAACCTCAAAATAGGACTTTTGTGCATTTTTCAAGCCATGTCTTGATTCAGTCACTTTCCAAACCAGATAAAACCTCAAACACACTCCAAATATCTCCTTGAACTGTCCCAAATGGTTCCACACATCTGGAACACCATTTGAGAGAGTTGCTATTTTGGCCATTTTTGCCCCTTTTGCAAGAAAGAGTTCAAACATGTTCCTGAGGTTTCCAGCTGATTCCAACAACCCTAAAAGCTTCTAAGGGATCATTTGAGGTTGTTCAAAGCATCAAGTCATTTCTGGAACAAAGCCCTTGGCAGATTGCACAAAAGCTCCAAAAAGAGGTAAGCATCACAACTTGGATTCTTTGAATCATGCTTTCTTTTGATGTCCACTGATCATGCATCTCTTATACATGTTATATGTGTTGTGTTTGCACCAATTTATCATGTAATTCATACTTGTACCAAGAGATGGCACAGAAAATGAAAATCATGGCCTATTTCAAAACCACTATCGGGTTTTTCAATAGGAGCATGATCTGAAAAAAAACACCACCACCATTGGACTCCTTGTGAAATTCTAGGCAGGATAGGTCTAAATTTTGTCCCAATCCATGGAGAAATGAGAAAGTTATGGCCTTCACGTTTCTAACCAAAATCTTGCCTTGCCTTGCCTTAGGCCAGGCCAAAAACAAGGCAAGCCTTGTATATTTGTGGTTGTATTTCAATCAACGGATGTATCACCACCCTAGTGGTAAGGCGCGCGCCCTATACACAAGAGGTCCGGGGTTCAAATCCCCCTCGCCCCAGATCCTCTTTTTGCTATTTTTTCCACTTTTGATTGTTTTTCTTATTATTTTTCTGGGCCTACCCTCGTGTTATAAGCCCCATTTCTTTTCCTTAAACTCTTTGGGCCTCTTGAGATAGTGTAAGACCCATCCCTTTGTACAGAAAAACTTTTTGGGCCTCAGTCACTTGTATAAGTCCCTGTACAATTTCAAAACAACAGTGCAATCACTGATAAAACCTTGGGCCTCTCCTTGAGCTGTAAGCCCCAAACATTCTTTTCAAAGCACTTTCTCCTTTGATTTTGAATATAATATTGTTATCAAAGCTTTCTTTGTTGAACAAACTAACAAAACAACATGGAAGCTCTACAACCGAGTAAGTGTTTACCCGCTTTCTTTATCCGCTTTCATATATATATATATAACTGTATTGTGGGGTTGTTTCACTGTAAGTCTTCTTTCACAAACTTTTATATACTTGTCAAATATCAACTGTGTAATACTAGTATAGTTATTTAGAGTTTTCCCCGGCAACTACGTCTAGCACTAGGTAAAGCCCCGTTGGTCACTCTTAAATACAAACAAAACGAAATCCCCATAGGATTACCAGACACAGTCTTTCCTCCTCTTGGGGTTAAACAATATGGAGACGTGAAAGGCAACATTCTCGGTGAACCCTTTCTCAGACTGTCACTCTTAGAAATCGTCAAAGAGACTCTACTCCCCAGAGATGATCTTTTCTCTGTGAATGGCATCTCTTGAGTTTCTTCCAAATTCTCGGACTTTCCTGGCATGATCTATTCTCGTGAATGGCATGTTTTGAACTTCTCGGGGTTTGGGGATCCACAGGCTTCTTAAAAGCATCCCCGCCTCCTCGTGGGCGTTGTACAAGGACCCTTCGACTTCTTAAAAGCTCTCATGCCTTCTCTTGGGCTTAGTCCAAGGACACAGAGACCTTTACAGGTATAGGAATAGAACCTAGTCATTAATTTGCTAGAGCTGTCTTTCTGAGTCAAGTGTCAAACCAGTTAATGGGTTGACCTTCATCCCTTAACATACCAGCCTTCTCTTGGGCATCATACAAAGATCATTCACTACCTGAGAATCGATTTCTCAAAACACCACTAAACTTGGACAGTCTCAATACCTTTTGGATTTTCCATTTTCTCAAAGAAAAGGAAATAACCCTGATCCTCTGATTAGTACCAAAGTACATCATTACCTTTAATAGTTCCCTTTATAAGAACTGATGTCTCTCTTATCCAACATACTGGACCTATCACTAAACTGAAATAGTCACCAGCATAAGTGGCCTCCTCTTAGGCTTTGTACAAATGATTCTCCCCAGCGGAGCTAACCTTTTCAGACTCTCTTGTTGAGTCACCCACTCTCAGCCTCTATCTCGGGCTTCGTACGAGATACAAAAACACTCTCTTGTTGAGTCAACCTCCTTTTAGCCTCCATCTCGGGCTTCGTACGAGATACTAAAACACTCTCTTGTTGAGTATAAAAGACTCTCTTGTTGAGTCACTTCCCTCTCAGCCTCCATCTCGGGATTCATACGAGATACAAAAACACTCTCTTGTTGAGTATAAAAGACTCTCTTGTTGATTCAATCACCTTTTAGCCTCCGTCTTGGGCTTCGTACAAGATACATAAAAAAGCACTCTCTTGTTGAGTCAGTCACTTGTTAGCACTCTCTTGTTGAGTCAACCCTTTTAGCCTCTATCTCAGGCTTCGTACAAGACAGATAAAAAGCACCCTCTTGTTGGGCCAATAGCCTCCTCTTAGGCTTTGTATAAGGAAACCCCAGTTGATTCAATCAACCTTTTAGCATCAAAATTTGTGTCTCGATCACAGTATACAAACATCAACAAATCCTTTTCCCCCCATCTAATTACTGTAAGCGACAAGCCTCTGGATAATTTACATCCACGCCATTGTCCTCTTTTAGCATGAGAAATTCCTAAGGAAAGATGGCATTACTCTACACTGCGTTAAAGTCTTCTCCTTCAGGTTAAAAAACCCTATAAAGGAAATTATGGCATGGCTGGATTCACATATCCCAGTTAAACTAATTCTCCTTTATAACCAGTCACCCAACAGTTGTGATAAACAGACCAACGACCCCTCTTTAGAGATGACAAATTCTCTGAAAAGTCAAAACCCTTCAGCTTCACATCTTGGGCTTCGAACATGATACAAATAGACCTTTCAGCTTCACATCTTAGGCTTTGAACAAGATACAAACAACACTTAGCTTCACGTCTTAGGCTTTGAACAAGACACCAAAACAACCTTTTTTCCTCCCATAGAATAGGAGGAACTACGATCGCTATGATTTCCTTGTTTCATCAAAACGGGAATACGTAGGCATAAGATTGAAAAAATTTTAGCGAGCATACTAATCAAAAACCCAAAATCCAGTATCTCCACCAAATCAACCCAAAAGCATTAACACATTATCAAAAACCTCACAAATAATCCAGACACTGTGTTCTCAAGCGAAATAATCAAAGATTGGGCCCCACCTCCACATAGCATCTGTAACCTAACAGACCACTGTTCAAACTTAGTATGCAAGCAGGGTTAATTGGAGACATCTATTTCCCTTCCTTAATCAGCTCAATAGGATAAAAAAAATGAATCGAACTATAGTACTCGTGCGATCGTGACCCAGGACCACAAAAATCGCGCTACATCAGGCTTCGTACGAGATACCAAAACACTCTCTTGTTGAGTATAAAAGACTCTCTTGTTGAGTCACTTCCCTTTTAGCCTCCATATCGGGCTTCATACGAGATACTAACACACTCTCTTGTTGAGTATAAAAGACTCTCTTGTTGAGTCAAACCTTTTCAGCCTCCGTCTTGGGCTTCGTACAAGACATATAAAAGACTCTCTTGTTGAGTCAACCCTTTTAGCCTCTACCTCGGGCTTCGTACGAGACAGATAAAAAGCACCCTCTTGTTGGGTCAATAGCCTCCTCTTAGGCTTTCTATAAGGAAATCCCCGGTTGAGTCAATCAACCTTTTAGCATCAAATTGTGTTTTGCTCACAGTATACAAACATCAACAACTCCTTTTCCCCCATCTAATTGCTGTAAGCGGCAAGCGTCTGGATTATTTACATCCACGCCACTGTCCCTCTTTTAGCATGAGAAATTCCTAAGGAAGGATGACATTGCTCTACACAGAGTTAAAGTCTTCTCCTTTAGGTTAAAAATCCCCTATAAAGGAAATTATGGCATTGCTGGATTCACATATCCCAGTTAAAGTAATTCTCCTTTATAATCAGTCACCCAACAGTTGTGATGAACAGACCAAATGTTCCCCTTTAGAGATGACAAATTCTCTCTAAAGTCAAAACCCTTCAGCTTCACATCTTGGGCTTCGAACAAGATACAAATAAACCCTTTAGCTTCACATCTTGGGCTTTGAACAAGATACAAATCACCTTTAGCTTCACGTCTTGGGCTTTGAACAAGACACTAAAACACCTTTTTTCCTCCTGTAGAATAGGAGGAACTACGATCACTCTGATTTCCCTGTTTCGTTAAACGGGGATACGTAGGCATAAGATTGAAAAATCTTAGCGAGCACACTAATCAAAAACCCAAAATCCAGTATCTCCACCGAATCAACCCAAAAGCAGCAAATTTAAGCATATCATCGAAAAACCTCACCAATAATCCAGACACCGTGTTCTAAGGAAAAATAACCAAAGATTGGGCCCCACCTCCACATAGCATCTGTAACCTAACAGACTACTGTTCAAACTCAGTATACAAGCAGGGTTAATTGGAGAAATCTATTTCCCTTCCTTAATCAGCTCAATAGGATAAAAAATGAATCGAACTGTAGTGCCCAAGCGATAGTGACTCAGGACCACAAAAATCGTGCTACACTCACTTCCAAAATTGCCTTCTAAAGAAAGTCACTATCGGGTTTTGAGTTTGAGAGCAATTCCAACCAAACCAATCACACACACACACACACACACCTCATAAACATCATATAGAAGTGATCCAAACACTTAAACAACATCTGGAACACTGATTTCACAAAATCACCATCCAACTGCTCAAGCTTTTAGCAGACTTGCAGTTGGGGTACCATCTTAAGTTCCAGCTTGTTTCAAACCATTCCAAGCACTCAGACACATCACTTGGTACCTAGGGAAGCTATCCACATCATTGGAACCTAGCTGTAATACCTCCAACACAAAACACGACCACCAGCTGCAAGAGGTAAGCCTCAACTTTGTCATCTCTTAATCTATGCATATTTCCTCGCACAATACTTTTGCTAAATGTTCATAATCATGCATAGAATATTTCTCCTCCATTAATTGCTTTGTATGAATCGTGTGTGGAATTTCTGAGCCTTCATGCAGAATTTAGGGTTCTTGAGGTTTTGTCTTGATTTCTGATTCCATGCTTAAAATAAATGAAATTAAAGACCATAGACATGATCGTGAGGTGAAAACGAGTAGATTGATATGTGGATTGCATGATTTCATCAAGTATTCAGTGAGATTGGTGAGAAAATGCAAATCTGCAGAAACAGAGGGGTGGCGCGTGTTCTTGGTGTGTTCTTGGCACCATTTTTTGAATATTTGAATATTTGAATTTTTTTATTTTATTTAATTGATTCAAAAATTAATTTCTCTCTGAATTTTAATGATTTTGAGTTGATTCTTTTTTTAATAATTCACAAAAATGTTAAAATATTTTATTTTTCCAAAATTCCCAAAAATGTTATTTATTTCATATATTTGATATTTTTGCAAAGAATTAATTTTTATTTATTTTTTAACATTTAAAATATTTTTTCCTCCTTGATTTTCCAAATTTAATTGGTTTCCAATCATTTTGTGGATATAAACATGATTTTTTAAGCATTGATCCAAGATCACCACTCATTTTTCACATGTTTTCAATAATTTTTATTAATTTTTAAACAAAATTAAACACATTTTAAACAAAATTAGGGTTTCTTTGATTATCACCCTAAACAAATCTTTTTCACAATATTTGGGCCTCTTGGTAGAGTGTAAGTCCCATCCTATTGTAAATAAAAACCTTCTTTGGGCCTCAGTGTATTGTATAAGTCCCGATACCGTCAAAAGGGTCGGCGCGATCGTCGCCTTTTTAACAAAATTAACTGGGCCTTTCCTTGAGTTGTAAGCCCCACCACTTGTAGAAAAATAAATCTTTAGGCCTCTAATAGAGTGTAAGACCCAACCCCTTTTTGAAACCAAAATAATTTAGGCCTCAGATGTTGTATAAGACCCACTGTGTTTTCAAAAACCTCGGCACGATGGCCATTTTCAAACAAAAAACCTTGGGCCTCTCCCTGAGTTGTAAGCCCCGTCATTTGTACAAAACACTTTGGGCCTCTAAAAGAGTGTAAGACCCAACCCCTTTGTAAATAAAACAAATTAGGGCCTCACATATTGTATAAGTCCCTCTGTACGATTTTCAAAACAACGGTGCAATCATCGTTAAAACTTGGGCCTCTCCTTGAGCTGTAAGCCCCAACAATCTTTTCAAAGCACTTTCTCCTTTGATTTTGAATATAATATTGTTATCAAAACTTTCTTTGTTGAACAACTAACAAAACAGCATGGAAGCTCTACAACGGGTAAGTGTTTATCTGCTTTCATTTACCGCTTTCATATGTATATAACTGTATTGTGGGGTTGTTTCACTGTAAGTCTTCTTTCACATCCTTTTATATACTTGTCATATATCAACTGTGTAATACTAGTATAGTTATTTAGAGTTTTCCCCGGCAACTACGTCTAGAACTAGGTAAAGCCATGTTGGTCACTCTTAAATACAAACAAAACTAGATCCCCCGTAGGATTCTAGATATAGTTTTCCCTTCTCTTGGGGTTAATCAATATGGAACAAACAGAAAGACAGTATTCTCGGTGAACCTTTTCTCAGACTGTCACCCTGAGAAATTGTCAAAGAAACTCTAACTTCCCAGAGATGATCTTTTCTCCGTGAATGGCATCTCTTGAGTTTCTTCCAAATTCTCGAACTTTCCTAGAATGATCTCTTCTCTGTGAATTGCATTTCTTGAACTTCTCTTGGTTTGGGGACCCACAGGCTTCCTAAAAGCATCCCCGCCTCCTCTTGGGCTTTGTACAAGGACCCTTCGGCTTCTTAGAAGTTCTTATGCCTTCTCTTGGGCTTAATACAAGGACCCTAACGACCTCTTAAAGGTATAAGACATAACTTAGTCATCCTTTGCTAGAGCAGTCTTTCCAGTGTCAAACCTCTGGCCACTTTAGGGTTGATCCTCATCCCTTAAAGGACCTTTCCCTCCTTGGGGCATCATACAAAAGATAAAACTCTACCAGTAGACTTGGACAGTCTGATACCCTTGAGTCTCAAAGACATTCTCAAGTTCCTTTTGAACATAGGAAAAAAACACCGATTATTCTAGACCAATCTCCAGCAGAAACCAGGCCTCTCTCATGAGGGCTCTCCCACTTGGATCTGTCTCGGGATCTCAAGAATCCTCGGAAGAAAGATAGCCTCCTCTTAGGCTTTATATAATGATCCTTTCCTCAGGGAAGTCAGCCTCCTCTTGGGCTTTACACAAAGATCCTCCCCCAGTGGAGCTAACCTTTTCAGACTCTCTTTTTGAGTCAATCATTTTTCAGACTCTCTTGTTGAGTCATTTTCCTTTAGCCTCTATCTTGGGCTTCATACGAGATAGAAAATCACTCTCTTGTTGAGTATAAAGGACTCTCTTGTTTATTCAAAAAACTTAGCACTCTTTTGTTGAGTCAAACCTTTTAGCCTCCATCTTGGGCTTCGTACATGACACATATAAAAGCTCTCTCTTGTTGAGTCAGCCACCTGTTAGTACTCTCTTGTTGAGTCAACCCTTTTAGCCTCTATCTTGGGCTTCATACGAGACAAATAAAAAACACCCGCTTGTTGGGTCAATAGCCTCCTCTTAGGCTTTGTATAGAGAAATCCCCGGTTGAGTCAATCAACCTCTTAGCATCAACGTGTGCTTTAATCAAGGCATACGAACACCAATAGTTCCTCTTTAGAGATGACAAGTTCTCTCTCAGTCAAACCTTTTAGCTTCAATCTTGGGCTTTAAACAAGACACAAAAAACCGTTCAGCCTCATATCTTAGGCTTTGAACAAGATACAAATACTCCTTTTAGCCTCTGTCTTGGGCTTCGAACAAGACACCAAAACATTCCCCCCCCCCATAGAATATGAGGGAACTACGATCGCTCTGATTTCCCTGTTTCGTTAAACGGGAATACGTAGGCATAAGATTGCAAAATCTTAGCGAGTATACTAATCAAAAACTCAAAATCCAGTACCTCCGTCAATCAACAAAAAGCTTCAAAACTAAACACGTTACCAAAATCCTCGTAAATAGTCTAGACTGTATTCTTAAACAAAATAACCTAAGATAGACCCCCTTTTGATAACATCTGTAAACCAACAGTTTTGACTGTTTAACCTCAGTATGCAAGCAGGGTTAATTGGAGACATCTATTCTCCTTCCTTAATCAGCTTCACAGGATAAAAAATGAATCGAACTGTAGTACCAAGGTGATAGTGATTCGAAACCACAAAAATCGCGCTACAGAAAAAATGGCGACCACAGTGGAAGATATTTATCTCTTGCAGTCTTACGGTAGGCGACATTTCTTTCTCACAGTCTTAGGTAGTGTCGCTCCCGGGATTTTCATCCTAGTACAAACGCGAAAGTGGCACCGAAACAGAGTCGCCAGCAATGTGTATTTATCCCAAGAGAGGGAAAGGAAACACCGCGTAAACCTGAGAGAAGGAAAGAGCATGGTCTTGCGACCAAGAGAACTGGGTAAGGGAGTCGGTTACGCGAGAGGAAGGTATTAGCACCCCCTCGCGTCCATCGTACCCGATGGGATCCACGCTTGCTTGTTTCGATCAAAGGGTGAAGAAAACTGGAGCTCCGCTGCTACTGGAAAGGAAAAGGAATGAGAACGGAAAGAAACGAAGAAACAAATGTAGGGAAAATAAAAGAAGTGCTCGCATGGGCCCTACCCCACTGCCTACGTATCTCATCGGGAGCATGAGAATCGGAGCGACGTAGTTCCCCTCACTAGGGATGGATTGTGTTTTTTAGAGAACGGCTTACGTTCTAGCTCAGGTGTTGCAGGCTCGCTGGTCCGAGTGCGTTACCATCTTGCAAGAGAACGAGTAGAAGCACGTTCGTACGCTGAGAGTGAGTGAGGTGAGAAAAGAATTCCCGAAGGAAAGACGTTATTGTTTGTTTTTGTCTTTTAGAAGTTTTTTCATTTGTTTGCATATGACAGTGTATCTGAATCTTAGTCATTGGAATGTGTACATTCTCACATTCCAAGATGGAATGGGTAAGAAAGCACACTAAGAGTGAAGAAGACCCCCACACTTAGTTCCAATTATCAAGGTTCAAACACACTAGCATACTTGTATTTATTAAGTGTTTTTGTTGATTATGAAATGAAGAAGTGTTTTTTTATTATTTGTACCTTCAACAAGTATTGCATTTAGGTCCCTCATACAAGATCAAATGTTTAACACATTGACCCAAGATGGGCTATATGCTACACATTTTTAAGATTATAAGAGAAGACCCCTTATAATCTTTTCTTTATATGAAAGGCCTAAATGCAATAAATGGCTACCTTTATTATATGTTTTGAATTTTCTTTGAGATGAGAAGATGAAAGACTCAAGAGAGGAGAAAAGGTAAAAATCTATATGAACTAAGACTCAATCCTAATTGAAGATTAAAGGGAGTGATCCTAATGGTTTGTGAGGTTTCAACCTAAAGTCTAAGGAAAGAAAGAATTAAACAATTCACTTCTAAAGTAGAAGATGAATTGTTTAATTCAAAAAGGGGAAGTGATGAGTTATTAAAAGAAAGCACATAAGTGCTTAACAAAACACAAAATGGAATTGTAAAAGAGATGAAAGGAAAGAAATTTGAATGTGGATTCCTTATCCACACTCAATTGAAACTTACCAAAGCCCCTGCATGGTTAGTAAACATGTACAAGAAGTGTAAGAAATAAAAGAACATTTAATGCACTATAAAGCTCAAGAGAATTAGATGAGAAATCAAATTCTATTAATCACAACCAGAATGTTCATCACATGGAAAACAAATGATTATTATCATGCAAGTCCAAGTGGATAGGCAACAAACATCATCCATGGCATTAGAACATGCCACCATAAGAAAAGGGAGAATGAAAGATGAAAGGAAAAAGAAGAAATGTGCATAAATGGAACATGTAATCCATGGATCAGAATTGAAATGAAATGAAAAATGATTCACAAACATCTCACAAGTATTCATGCATGACACATCAAAACATTTAGGAAGTGATAGAAGAAATAGAATTGAAATGGAAGTTCAAAAGAAAACACAAGTACAAACACCACATGTTAAAGGTGCACAAGGTTCAAATGATAACCAACATGCAAAGATGACATATGATATGTATCAATGACCTATAATGTCAAGAGTGTAGTTCACAAAATAGGCAAATGATCATGCAAGTATGTCCAAAAGAAAATCATGTAAACATGCACAAAGATTACAATGATGTGACATGTTGTAATGCTTCAAATGAAATGCATTAAACACAAATTAAATGGCCTCATGAAAATTATGAAAACATGGTATTTAAGTTTACTAATCAGAGATGAATCACATATCAAAGTAGCATGCAAGGAACCAAGGCAAAATGATATCAAACAATGCACTTAGGTCAAGTATACATCTCATACAAAGTAGCACAAAAATGAACAACAAACATGCCATAAACTAACCTAGAAAAATCAAATAAAAAACACTTAACATATCTCAAAATGATAGTGACTCAATGCAAAAAGAAGAGCATCAAAACAATTTTTAATGATCAGGAACAAAATTAAACAAGATCATATACCACATTAAGAATGCACACCAAAGAAATTCAAAGAAAATTATGGAGCAGGGGTAAAAAGGTCATAAAATCAGAAAATAAAATCACCAAAAATTTTCTAAATGTTTTAATGATACTCATGAATTTTTTTGGAATTTTATGATGCTATTTAGTATTTTTAAAAATTAAAAAGAAAACATGTAGAAAAATGGAAAAATAAAATGCAATGCAAAAAGGAATGGGGGTGCATGACTAGTAATTAATCAGTTCAAATTACATTGGGCCTTAAACAAGGGAGGTGCGGATATCAAATTGGTCTAGGTCCAAGTCTGCGCAATCCACACTAATTAACATGCACTCTCAGTCAACACAAGTCAAAGTCACTACAACCATTGGATGAAGTCAAGTCATACACACAGTCAAAGTATGCTAATCTAACGCCTATACATGCACGACCACACTTCATACCGTGTACCACGCCACACGAATTTTAAAAATAAAATCAGAATGAGCACATGAGAAGCACGTGCATTTTAATGCGTTGGCGCGTCCTGAACCACACGATGATGAAAAATGGACGGACAGGATCAAAACTAGCATAAAACCCTAGCATTCAAGATCACCGGCCGGAGATGACCTCCGGTCATCTTCTCCGGCAAACCACCACCGTCTGCAACCTCAAATCTTCCAGAATTCCACAAACGATATACCAAAATGAAGAGGAAGTAATGTAGAGTATGAATCCAGTGATAAAACATACAAAATGTTCATGAAATGAGAGAATCGAGCAGAAGAAAATTTGCCCTAACATTTCAACTATGCCTCTAAAGGCCTATCAACTAGCCAGACAAGTTCTTGAGCTTATAGGAAGCATCAAGAACCTGAAAATTTCTTCACATCAAGCCTATAATGGTGGAAATTCTTACCTGGAGATTTGAGGCCTTGAGATATTCCTCAGAAAACCAGAGGTGCTGCTTCCTTCTTGAGCTACTCTTGGCCAAATAAAGGCTTAGAGGAAGAGATTGATGATGATTCAGTGGAGAAGAGATTGAAACCGAGCCTCAAACAAGTAGCACTGTGGAGAAGTTGAGAGAGAATCAAGGAAGATTTAGGAGGAGGATGAACAATGTGAGCTCGAGAATTCTTTGCAATGATGAGAGTGAGAGTAAAGCAGAGAGAGTTTTTTGGAGAGAATGTGCAAAAATGAAGCTAGTAACTGAGATTTGTGAGTGATATCTTGATTTATAGTAGAGTTTAACCATGGTTTAATGAGTCAGTTAAGGTGAGTTAAAGTGGTTAAACTGAGTCCATCCTAACTAACTGAGCCAAGTTAGTTAGGGGACGAGTTATGCTATGGCTATGATGTTATGGTGATGACCTATGGTGTGTTAAGGTGGAGCAGCAAGAGAAACGAATGGCCAAGGCTGTTGCATTAGAAACTTGCTCAGCAAGCTTGTTTTTTCTATTTCCATGCAAAGCACGTGCTAGTGTATGAGATTTATGTCATGTGTGTTTGGTTTAAAGAGGAAAGCTGAGGTTAAGAAGTGTTTGTGGTGTGTGTGAACCAAAATCGTGCACCAGTCTGTCAATGCATCAGTATCAACATAAGGTGGTTTGAGGAAGTTTTTCTCTCTACTCAATGAATGAATTGGTGTGTTTTAGGAGTCATTGGAAAGAGGAGATGTAATGCTACATGTTTGGTATGAAAAATGAAATGAAATGATGCTTGGAAGAGGTTGAAAAATGACTTATAACACATAGGTTTGGAACTGGTATGAGGGTGTGGCAAAGGTTGGTTGACAAGGTAACATGGCCCCTAGGTTTTCAGCATGATCAAAGCACATTGGACTCAACATAACTTCTTGACCTTTGATCAAATGAAAAAAACATGAACACCAATCTTAAAGATCTCACATAGAGGAACAACTTTCATGTTGAAAGATTTTTCATTTGAGGCCTTTAACCATGAGAAAAATGAGTGGACATTTGGCCCACCGCATGTTTGTTAAAATGACTGCGCGCGTGCCCTGAAAATCTTGGTCATGACCTAGTTTTGAACCTACTTTGCTCAAACTTTGATCAATCATATCTCACTCAATTTTTATCCAATAGAGATGTTCCACATATGGATGTGAAGCTTAAAACAAGATCTTTTGTTGTGGCCAAGTGGAATTTTCATTTGGTGCTTCAATTTTAAATGGCCTTGGCTCAAACTCTGATGCAAAATGGCCAAAACTTGCTATTTTTAGTAACCCTTCTTCTTCCAAAAATGGCAACTTTCCACCTCTTGATTTTTTCATAATTCCTTTGGAGTTTCTTGACCAAATTTTGTACATTGGACACATATAACATGAATTTCATGAATTTGGCCTCAAAAAGTCAAGAGTTGACTTTTTCCTCTGATTATTTGACTTGGCCCCAATTTTCCTGATTTCTGATCTTTCTTCCAATTGAACCACTTCTAAAACCAATTGAGAGGCAATTTTCCATACACATACACTTAAGAACATGTAGGACACCATGACATCAAGTTTTGTCCAAGAAATCAAAGATTCCCTGATTTAATAGGAAACCCTAGTTTTGGTGCCCACCTCCTAGGAGAAAAATGTGCAGTCTTCAATTTCAAATTCCTCAGAGTATGTTATGTATCCTCTTAAAGGATGATGAGATATACCATTTGAGGATGACTTTGGATCAATGAGCTATCTCTTTTGAGGGTTTTCCTTCAGTTTTTGAACCTCTTGCATAGTGAAAGATGTAGTGCTTCAATCTCCCATTGAATCTCTCATTCTTGAGGTTGTGGATGTTCCATTGAGATAGTATGAAACATGAAAGGCCTCTTGGCTTGCCTTGAGGAAACTTGATTGACCTTTTTGTGCTTTGAATGATCCCTTGATTGACCACCTTCCACCTGATCCATGCCCTGATGGTAAGAAGGATGCTATGCTTCATTTTTCTATGCTAAATGCAATGTAATGTTAATGAGGTGGATATGATATGATAAATGATAATGCCATGCTATGATGACAAAGAGGGAGAGAAAATTTTGGGGTATTACAGCTGCCCCTATTCAAGCGCTGTAGACCTGAATGCCTGAAAGCGATTGCTTTCGGACTTTCAAGGTATATAGTGATTGAATACCAAATATAACCAAAAATTTGCTTGGGATGATGAGGAAGAAAAGGGATATAAACCCAACGAGATTGTTGGATTGAATCTTCAAGTGAAACGTTGTCGGAGAAATCTGTCTTTTGAACGACGCCAGGCGACTACTAGCTCGTCGCATTACTGGTAAACTTTAACAATGTCTTTTATGCAATTCCAGACGACTACTGGCCTGCCACGCTACTGGTGGACTTTGATAACATCTTTTGAACGACGCCAGACGACTACTGGCTTGCCACGCTGCTGGTGGACTTTAATAATGTCTTTTATGCAATTCCAGACGACTACTGGCCTGCCACGCTACTGGTGGACTTTGATAACGTCTTTTGAACGACGCCAGACGACTACTGGCTTGCCACGCTGCTGGTGGACTTTAATAATGTCTTTTATGCAATTCCAGACGACTACTGGCCTGCCACGCTACTGGTGGACTTTAGAAATGTCTTTTATGCAACTCCAGACGACTACTGGCCTGCCACACTACTGGTGGACTTTGCAGCTTCGTGCCACCCGAAGACGGACTTTTGCCAATCCACTGTTGGACTTTTAGAATTCGCCACCCTTAGATGGACCTTTCGCCAATCCACTGTTGGACTTTTGCCACCCGAAGACGGACTTTTGCCAATCCACTGTTGGACTTTTGCCACCCGAAGACGGACTTTTGCCAATCCACTGTTGGACTTTTAGCTGCTCTGCCACCCGAAGATGGACTTTTGCCAATCCACTGTTGGACTTTTGCCACCCGAAGACGGACTTTTGCCAATCCACTGTTGGACTTTTGCCACCCGAAGACGGACTTTTGCCAATCCACTGTTGGACTTTTGCCACCCGAAGACGGACTTTTGCCAATCCACTGTTGGACTTTTGCCACCCGAAGACGGACTTTTGCCAATCCACTCTTGGACTTTTGCAATATTCCAATACCGGATTGCACTCTGCATCCGTGTCAGACATCTCTGCCGACTTTGCTGAGGAACAATGATTAATGACTTGACTTTAGAGGTTCCTGAGAGGATAGTATCTCTGCTGGAGAATAAATGAACAATCCGTCTGCTTCGAATTGTCAAGTTTGCCAAAAATAAATTGGACTTGAAGAATAATAAATCTGCCAGTAATCACTTCATCTGCTGGGGGAATGAATTCTGGTCACAGCGACTCTGCTGGGGATAAGAATTTCTTTGCATGGCGTCTTGCTAAGGAAGAAAAGTTGTAAAAAACTCTGCTTGGGGATCTATCTAATCCAAGACCCTTTGTAGGGGTTATCCACCTTCTGACTCGGCTGGGGAAAGACTGTACCATCCTTGTTGAGGAATAGATTCTGCCGATCCTATAAACCTCTGCGGGGAGAACAACAACTCAGCTGGGGAGTATTGCTGACAAGATTCGATGCTGACCTCTGTGGGGGATCATTACCAGAGACACAATCTTGCTGGGGATCAGGGCTACTCTGCCAGGGATATGCAAATCCTGGTTAGAACATTCCACTGCAACTTGCTAGGAAAGAGTCCTTAGAGATCTATTGGGGAAACCCAAAGCAAATCCACAGTAGTCTGCTGAAGAATATGACTGTCAAGCTTAGGATAAGTACCACAATGCCCCATGTTAGGCGAGCTTCCCTTTAGACAATTCCGTTAGGGATGACGAGTTTATAACAAACTCTGCTGGAGGAAACTGCTTTAAAACGTCTCGTGCTGGGGAATGCCTTTTGAGAGGATTTTACAGAAGACCAACTGTCCTCAAACTCTACTGGGGATGATCAACACTTCATGCTGGGGAAACAAACATGCCCTAGGCTTGGACAAACCAACAATTTGTCCCCGAAGAAGATGTCATAAGAGGATTTTACAGAAGATTTAGCCTCTTCAAACTCCTGCGACTTCGCTGGGGATAATGACCATCAGTTTCAGTATCGACGAGACCACTCTTTTGGGGAACTTGTGACCGTTATCGACACAGAAAAGCTTGTAGCTGTTGGAAGTACTGTATGAGAGAATCGACTTAATGAGATACAACGGTACCCAGTTGAACTTAATTCAATGATATTGAACCGTTATGAACGATCGTCGACCGAGCGACGAACGCCGATCTCCTTACCCGTAATTGCCCCAGTCTTTTGCGTGGGGTAATTGATTACTGGTCTTGTGCTTAAAATCATCTGCACCTGCTACCTGCAACAAAAGAATATGCACACATGTCCCGAATATTGCGTGGCTAGAATCCATCATCCAGGAGTATTCAACATTCAAAGTAATTTCAAATGTTTTTTCTGCGCATGTTATTGCAAGGCCGCCATGTTTTCAAATGCAATGTTTTATCAAAAATTAGGACGTTTTTGCAAACAAAGCAATAAAACAAAAATAGAAAGCTTTTTATTGAAATTCAATTTATTGACTGAGAGCCCAGAATAGGCAATTACATCCGGAAGCAATCCCTGGAAATAGGTGATCGCTGAAAATTGAGAAAAGAAACTATCCTAATGGCAATGTGAAAACGGACTTCCACTGAGTTTCCATTCTGTTATGACCAGTATGTCTTCAAAACTCCCCGACCTTGCCTTCTGAGGAATGATCAGACCGATTCCTATCTTTCAGAATGTCAATTGTTCAAACGATAATGGGGTACAGATAACTCAGACCGTAGTCATTCGCTTAAATCCCTCTTTTGCGTGGACCGCCCTTTCAGGTTTTCGATCCACCAGGATACCCTTTTTTGCCTAAGTTGCCCTTTCGGGTTTTCAACTTACCGGGTGTACAATTTTTTCAATTATATCCCTAATTTTTGCCCGAACCTTATTCTGTTTTTGGTTCGCCGGGATGCCCTTTTTTTGCCTGGATTTTTTTTATTTTTATTATCCAGCGGGTCTATTCATGCGAAGTATTTTTTGACTATGTCCGAGTTGACAGGGGATGAAAAGTCTTCGCTATCCATGGTTGTAAGCAATAAAGCTCCGCCCGAAAAGACCTTTTTAACCACGAATGGACCTTCATAGTTAGGAGTCCATTTGCCCCTGTGATCTGTACTGTGAGGAAGGATCCTTTTGAGTACCACATCTCCGACTTTGTAAACCCGAGGACGCACCTTTTGGTCAAATGCCTGCTTCATTCTGCGCTGGTATAATTGCCCATGACATACAGCCGCCAATCGCTTTTCCTCAATAAGGCTCAGTTGATCAAATCTGGCTCGTACCCATTCAGCCTCATCTAGCTTAACATCCATCATGACTCTGAGGGACGGAATCTCCACTTCAACCGGTAGCATTGCCTCCATACCATAGACAAGTGAGAATGGGGTTGCCCCAGTGGACGTGCGTACCGACGTTCGATACCCATGCAAAGCAAATGGTAACATCTCATGCCAATCTTTGTACGTGACAACCATCTTCTGCACAATCTTCTTGATATTTTTGTTGGCCGCTTCGACCGCACCATTCATCTTTGGACGGTACGGAGAAGAATTGTGATGTTCGATTTTGAAGTCCCGGCATAATTCAGCCATCATCTTGTTATTCAAATTAGAACCATTATCAGTAATGATTCTTTCGGGAACTCCATATCGGCAAATGATATCCCGTTTTAAGAAACGAGCTACCACTTGTTTTGTAACATTGGCATAGGATGCAGCTTCAACCCATTTGGTGAAATAATCAATTTCCACCAAGATGAAACGATGACCATTAGAAGCTGTAGGCTCAATCTTTCCGATCATATCAATGCCCCACATGGCAAACGGCCAGGGCGACGCCATGATACTCAACGGATTTGGAGGCACATGCACTTTGTCTGCATAGATCTAGCATTTATGGCATTTGCGGGCATATTTGCAACAATCTGACTCCATAGTCAACCAATAATATCCCGATCTTAACAACTTTTTAGCCATTGCATGTCCTCCGGCATGGGTACCGAAAGAGCCTTCGTGCACTTCAATCATCAACAAGTCTGCTTCATGTCTATCCATACATCTAAGCAGGACCGTGTCAAAATTTCTTTTATACATCACGCCATCTTTGTTCAAGAAGAAACTACCAGCTAACCTTCTCAACGTTTTCCTGTGTTTGGACGATGCCCCGGGCGGGTACTCTTGACTTTTCAAGAAACACTTAATGTCATGAAACCATGGCTTGTCATCAGACGTTGCATCGACCGCAAACACAAATGCTGGTCTGTCAAGGCGGGATACCTCAATCTTAGGTACATGGTTCCATCCTTGCACTTTGATCATGGAAGACAAAGTGGCCAAGGCATCAGCGAACCTATTCTCATCTCGAGGAATATGGTACAGTTTCACTGTTGTGAAAAATGTCAGCAATCTCCTTGTATAATCTCTATACGGCACTAGATTTGCTTGGTGCGTGTACCAACTCCCTTTCACTTGATTGATTACCAAAGCTGAATCACCGAATATATCAAGGGTTTTAATCCGTAGATTAACCGCCTCCTCGATCCCCATTATACAAGCTTCGTACTCTGCTTCATTGTTGGTGCATCCGAAAGTTATTCGGGCAGTGAAAGGCATATGAATACCTTCCGGCGTGATAAGAACTGCTCCAACTCCGTACCCATTCATATTGACAGCCCCATCAAACATCAGACTCCATTTGGATTCAGGGTCTGGCCCCTCCTCCGGGAGTGGTTCCTCGCAGTCTTTAACTTTGAGAAACATGATGTCCTCATCAGGGAAGTCAAATTTCATGGGTTGGTAATCATCAATCGGCTGTTGCGCAAGATAGTCGGACAAGATACTTCCTTTGATGGCCTTTTGTGAAGTGTACTGAATGTCATACTCTGTCAAGACCATTTGCCACCGTGCAACTCTGCCTGTCAATGCTGGTTTCTCGAAAATGTACTTGATAGGATCTATTTTTGAAATCAACAAGGTTGTGTGTCTGACCATATATTGCCTCAATCGCTTAGCGGCCCATGCAAGCGCACAGCATGTCTTTTCAAGCGTTGAGTACCGGGACTCACAATCGTTGAACTTTTTGCTCAGGTAGTAGATAGCATGCTCCTTCCTACCTGTCTCGTCATGTTGACCGAGAACACAACCCATGGAACCTTCAAGCACTGTCAGATACATTATCAGCGGTCTCCCTTCAACTGGAGGCATTAGAATCGGAGGTTCCTGCAAATATTCTTTTATCTTATCGAATGCCAATTGGCAATCGTCATTCCACCTGACCGTTTGATCCTTTCTTAGCAGTTTAAATATTGGTTCACACGTGGCTGTTAGGTGAGATATGAACCTTGCAATGTAGTTCAATCTACCCAAGAAACCACGAACCTCTTTTTCTGTTCTCGGTTCAGGCATTTCTTGTATTTCTTTCACCTTGGCAGGATCAACCTCGATTCCTCTTTCGCTCACAATGAAACCCAGCAACTTTCCAGAACGCACCCCAAACGTGCACTTGTTTGGATTTAATCTCAGACGGAACTTTCTCAACCTTTCAAACAGTTTTTTCAGGTTAATCAGATGTTCCTCTTCTGTTCTCGACTTGGCAATCATATCATCTACATAACATTCGATCTCCTTATGAATCAAGTCATGAAACAATGTCACCATCGCCCGCTGGTACGTTGCCCCTGCGTTTTTCAACCCAAAAGGCATTACTTTATAGCAATATGTACCCCACGGAGTAATGAACGTGGTCTTCTCCATATCTTCAGGTGCCATCTTGATCTGGTTGTACCCGGAGAACCCGTCCATAAAGGAGAACACTGAAAACTGAGCTGTATTATCGACCAGCACATCAATATGAGGTAGTGGAAAATCATCTTTCGGGCTAGCTTTATTAAGATCTCGATAATCCACACACATTCTCACTTTTCCATCTTTCTTCGGTACTGGCACGATGTTGGCTACCCACGGAGGATATTTTGTCACAGCAAGAAAACCAGCATCCCACTGCTTCTGGACTTCCTCCTTAATCTTTAAAGCCATGTCGGGGTGAGTCCGACGAAGTTTCTGCTTGACTGGCGGACATTCTTCTCTTAATGGCAGCCTGTGCACGACAATATCCGTATCCAACCCCGACATGTCTTGATACGACCAGGCGAAGATGTCAACATACTCGCGCAACATTTCAGTCAAAGTTTTCTTCACATCTGCTTGCAAGCTGGCACCAATCCTGATCTCTTTCTTGGCGTCCTTGGTACCAATATTGATGATTTCTACAGTCTCCTGATGAGGCTGGATGACCCTTTCCTCTTGTTTCAACAATCTGGCCAGTTCTTCAGGGAGTTCACAATCTTTCTCATCCCCTTCTTCGGCTTGATAAATCGGATTGTCAAAGTCATACATAGCCATATCAAAATCGTTATCAGTGGTATCCGGAGGATCAAGTCTGCATGGATGGGTTCATGCCTTATTTTAGAATTTATTTTTAAGCAAAACAAAAGAAAATGAAACATTGCCATTTTATTATTCTTGTGCAAAAATAAAAACTGAAAGACAGAGAACAAAATTTGATTGCAAAACGTCCTTTATTAATGATTAAACATTGCAAATGCAACCATGGTGGCCCTACAAATGAATCTATACGCCTTGGGCAGAGCGCAAGATTTTGACATGCATTATGGTTAGAAAAAAACAAAGAAAAATTACTCTGTCTGAAGAGTAACCCGGATGACTTCTTCAACGAACCAGTTCTGCACTTGTTGTCCCGGAGCATGAGGGCGTACCCAGTCGTCTAGGTCATAATCACTGTCAACACTATCCTCTGTGGCTGCACAAGACTGGTCCGTGTAGATAACTCCCCCACTATTGAAAGTAATGGGTCCCCTGCTCCCCGCATCTGAAGTTGTAGAGGGACGATAACCAATACCAAATTTGTCTTCCTTCATTGGGGTCTCTATCAACCTGCCCCAACCTTGGGCGTTACCTGCCCTGACGACTTCGACAGCTTGTTTGTAAGATGAAATGGAGGTACCGGCCCCAACTGGTACAGAAGAAGACTCAAGTGCATCGTCAATATTGACCGCTTCAAATGATTGGCACAGCATCTCATGAATTTCCCCATCCATTTCAACGTACTTGAACGTGGATAAGTGACTGACAAAGATGTCTTCTTCACCGCACACCGTCACAACCTGCCCTTCAAACTCATACTTCAACTTTTGGTGTAAAGTGGAAGTAACAGCCCCGGCTCCGTGAATCCAAGGGCGTCCCAATAGGCAGCTATATGCAGGTTGTATGTCCATTACATGGAACGTGGATTTGAATACCTGTGGTCCAATTTGTACGGGCAATTCCACCTCACCAAACACAGATCGTCTAGTCCCATCGAATGCTCTGACCACCAATTCACTAGGCCTTAAGATCAAACCATCAACTTCCAACTTCATTAATGCCTTCTTGGGCAAGACATTAAGTGATGAACCAGTGTCTACCAGTACATGAGATAACACTGCGCCCTTACACTCCATCGTGATATGCAAAGCCTTATTGTGGTTTCTTCCTTCAACAGTCAGATCTCTACTTGTAAATCCCAAGCCATGGCTAACATTAACATTAGAGATTACGTCCTCGAGCTGATTAACAGTAATTTCTTGTGGCACGTATGCACTCTTCAATACTTTCAACAACGCCTGCCGATGCGCATCAGAACACATCAATAGTGACAAGATTGAAATCTTTGAAGGGGTCTGATTCAGTTGGTCCACAATCTTATAATCGCTTTTCTTGATTATCTTCATAAATTCCTCCATTTCCTTATCAAAAGTAATCTTTGTCTCTGCTTCAGGTGTAGGCGCATTTTCAACCACCTGTTTACCTTTAGCCTTTGCTGCAGCTTCTGCCTCTTTATCACTTCTCAAGGTTTGGGGAGCGAACAACCTTCCACTCCTTGTAAAGCCCCCTACACCCCCTACGTTATCAATATTTGGGCTGACTGACGACTCAACTTCCTGCTTTTTACCTTCGTAATATACATCTGCCCCATAGTGCCATGGGATAGCCTTCGTAGATGTGAACGGAATTGGTCCTGGCACCGTGATAGTGACAGGACTGGGCCTTTCTGGCGCAACACTCGCCACGGGAACTGTATTGCCCGGCATTTGAATCTCAGCGGGGGTGTAATAGATGGTCACGGTTGATACTTCATCAGTGTCTTTCACGACTCTGTCGAACTGTAGACATCCTTCATCGATCAGATTCTGTAAACCCACCTTCAACTTATTACAGCCATTCTCCTGATTCATACACTCGGAACAATCTTGATTGCAGCCCGGGAACACCTGTCCCTTCAATAAATGATCTTTTACAACCAACAAAGAAGTTTTCACTTGATGGATGTCTGCCACCAGATTCAATCTCCTCCCATCTTCAACAGCGTATACATTTGCTGCACTATGATCAGGCATGGGATGCTGAGTAATATTAGGAGCGGGAGAGAAATTGATGGCTTTAGCATCAATCAAATCTTGTACTTTATGATGGAAAGCCCATCATTTTTCAATGGAGTGCCCCTGAGCACCTGAGTGGAACTCACAACGAGCATTAGCATCGAAGTTAGGTGGCAGGTTTCCAGCAACCGGAGCTTTCATAGTACGGAGTTCTACCAACTTTAACTCGAGTAGTCGGGGCAACAGCGCGGCATAAGTCATAGGGAGAGGATCCATCTTACGATCCCTCTGCCTAGACCTTTGCTGGAAAAAAGGTTGTTGCTGTTGAACTTGTTGTTGGGGTTGTTGTTTCTGAACAGACGGTGTGGGGATTGTTACAGCATCTACCTGATAATAAGCTTGAGAACGCCCTCTGCCTCGTCCTCTAAACACAGCATTCGTATCACCTTCTCTTCTTTTCTGGTTACTAGCAAACGGTTTCTTCGTCCCCGAAGAGCCAGCCCCACTCACATCTTGGATCTTTCCAAGCTTTAACAGACTTTCTATTCTTTCTCCCGCAATCACAATATCAGCAAATCCAGTTGACGGACAAGCAGCTAATCTATCAAGATAGGCCCCTTGCAAGGTGCCTATAAACATATCCGCCATTTCTCTGTCTGACAAGGGAGGTTGAACCTGGGCAGCCATTTCCCTCCACCTCTGTGCATATTCTTTGAAACTCTCCTTGGCATTTTGTGACAACCCCTGCAATTGAGTGCGGTTGGGCGCCATGTCAATATTATACTGGTATTGCTTCAGGAACGCTTCTGCCAGATCTTTCCAACTCTTCACAGCAGCTCTATTCAACTTCATGTACCAGGTCAAGGACGCCCCAGCCAAACTGTCCTGAAAATAGTGCATCCATAGCTTCTCGTCATCCGTATGGGCTGAAATCTTCCCAAAGTAAGCTTGAAGATGCGTTTGGGGACACGCATTGCCGTGATACTTATCAAAAGTGGGAGGCTTGAATTTAGTAGGAATTCTGACTCCTGGGACCAGCCCCAAGCTAGTAACATCAATACCCATAAAGTTCTTGCATTCTATGGCCCTGATCTTTTCTGCTAACTCATCATACCTTCGATCACCTTGATTACCCACATCAGCATCCAGCAGAGTAAATTGGTCTTCCAGAGCATCTTCAAGAGTAACACCAGCATGCCTACCATTTCCATTACCCCGATTATTACCACCAGGAGGAGGGTTGCCACCGGGAGGAGGGATGCCATGTCCCTGTGAATTGTCATGCTGATCACCTTCGGGCCCATTGTCTGGACGCTCGACCAGAAGCCTCAATCTCTCCTGATTTTGCCCCATGCCAGTCATGAGGGTCATGAACTGGTCCATACGCGACCTCATTTCAGCCAAATCACTTTGCACTTGATCCATGATTCTTACTTGATTTCTTCACGTCGAATATCGGTGAATATGATTCTCAGCTATACTGCCTGAAACCAAATAAAGGTTAGAGACCCTGCAACGAGTACCTGAAAAGCAAGTAACAAAAATGCAAAATGATATGCAATGCCATGTTTGTCATTTCCGAGGTGCTTTATACCCTGATTCCAATCCAACCACAGAAATCTGAAGACCAGAAATCGTGATATAAAGAGACGTGTCGTGGTCATGTGCTCGTGTACAGATATCTGATAAAGAGTAATTCTGAATAAAACTGCTCATACTCATTCAACGAAGTATTCAAGTACATTTAAGAAAGGTTCAACCGCAAATGCAATATAAGGAAAAAATGGATCCATCAACAAGCCTGATGGTAACCATTAATAACAAAATATAAGGAAAAGAACATCAGTCTGACAATTCCACATCCTTCAGCTTATCACTTGAGTATTTGATCTCCTCAAAAAGTATACGGGTACGCTGGTGATTCGGCTTTTCAATCATTTCTTTGATCAAGACATCCCTTTTCTCAAGAGCTTCATTTAAAGAACCCATAGGCAGCATCAGAGCCTCGTCATCACACACTCCTTTGTGTCTCTTTATGCCAGCTTGCGTCTTGAGTATCTCCCTTTCTATCATGACTTCTTCAAGCTCTTTCTTAGTATTCCTCAGCTCACCCCTAGCTTCTTCTAGCTGTTCTTGACTCTTACCGAGGCTTTCCCGATACTTTCTCCTCTGCTCATGCGCCTTTTCAAGCTCTTCGTCCTTAATCTGCAACTGTTCCTGTAATTCAGCATTCTCTATCCTAACTTCATCCCAAGCGTGCTGAAACTTTGTTAACTTTTCTTTGGTCTGTGCTAACGCCTGTTTGGTTTGCTTGTGGGCTTGAGTAGCATCATCAGCACCTTTACTAATCTTCCGGAAATGTTGGGCTCTTCCAGCAAAGTCTTTTTCTTTTGCAGTTAGGATTTGTTCAGCATCTTGGGCTTTCCACTCCAGCTCTTTGTTGGCATGTAGAGCATTCTGAAGACGGCTACTCAACTCGGAATTCTCTCCTTGGAGCTTTTTCACCAAGGCTTGCAACTTGTCAACTTCTTCCACAGTAGCAGTGCTTCTTGCTTTCTCATTCTCTGGATACAAAAGGGGTGCCTTACCAAAAGGCAAGAGAAAATCTTCAACTCTTTTCTTCACCCACTCTTCATATACTGGATAAACCCGGTTGTTAGGCTTGCCTAGAGTAACTTTCCCCTTTTTCAGTATGCTACCCCAGCTTTCAGAAGCTTTCTGTGCTGCTTCCCAACCATCTGATGTATGAAAATAGAGGGACTCCTCCACATCTCTCTTAATAGGCGGACCTGTCAGGGCATACCCAAATTGTCGAATGGCCAAAGAAGGATTGTAGTTAATCCCACCCATTCTTCCTATCAGTGGAACGTTAGGGAACTTACCACAGCTGTGGATAATATTCTTGCCAATCAGCCCATGATCTACCCATACGATGTCCTTTGCCACCAATCCCATTAAACGCTGTTTCCACTCTAGAGAATCTTTGGAATCCACAAAAGCCCCTGATTGTGGTAAACGGCCTGCAAACCACTTATAGAACAAGGGTGCACAACAACGAATTATCCCTCCTCTTTTCTTTTCGTTTCGGTTGTACAACGAGTAGTGAAGATCTCCCAGTAGCGTTGGCACCGGGTTCTTCATCATGAATATTCATATAGCGTCTGTATCAATAAAATCTGGCTCGTTGGGAAACAACACAATGCCGTATACACAAAGGGCTAGCAAAGCATTAAAAACAACCCAATTCTCGCCTTTAGCTGCTTCCTGGGCCTTCTTAATCAGATATTCCAGCTTGTAACCACGAATCTTTCCTTTGTTGGAGACATTGGCGTCTAACTCTGATTTGCTCAAATAAAGAGCACCAGCCACCTTCCCAAAGTCAAGATCCCCCACCGATCCAAAGAAAGGGGGCTCCTCCTTGATAGCAATCCCCAACATGTTGGAATACTCCTCCAAGGTAGGAACCAACACATAGTCTGGAAATACAAAACACCTCAGAGGCGGATCATAGAACTGCATCAACGTATGGAGACCTCTGGCTTCATAATCACTGACATTACGGACCATAGATAAAATCCACCCATATTTCTCTTCAAAAACTTCTCGTACTGCAGGACTCGCCATTCCCTTCAGCATAACAATAGGACCTAAAGTAGGCATAAGGAACTTATAGCTGATGATATTCTTCCTCTCTTTAGTGTTCATCTTTGCAGGGACCTGATGACTGGAATCAAGGGTAATATATGCACCTGGAAATGAATAAACATGTATGTTAGGATATGATAATGCAATGCAAAGGGCAATGTGATCAGGTAATCAGGTGTCTGTGCTGAACTGTGAACGGTGTCAGTGTAGCTCTGAGAACAATATAGAACCATAGATAAAGACCATCTGAATACAATAGGATGAAACTTCCTTTTGAGCGACGATGATAGAAAACCGGGTATGTAGGAGGTTATGGTTTCCTGCAAACCTGTAAACAACCCGCCCTTCTCACATGTGGGTACTAGGATGTTCAGTATCCCGGGCTCTCAGGTCGAGAAATGATGATACTTTCACCATTTCTGGTTTGGCATCATCATCAATCAAGGAGGCCTCAACTGATTCTCCAAAACGAAAGGTCCTCAGCTTCTGGCACTGAGGTCGAGAAGCAATAGTACATTCATCCCTCGGGGTACAGTACTATCGCCAATCGAGGAGTGCCTCCACTAATTCTCTTTCAAAAAGGACAACCTATAGCAAGTTCCCAGCATTGGGTCCTCGGATCGAGAATGTGCAATGGGTTTGCCACGGAATGTGGTCTGCCACTGTCACAACTCGGGAGGAGTGCCGCAACTGAGTCCTCGGGAATGGTCACCAGAGTCGACAGTTCCTTAAGAGAATAACCACTGGCCTGCATAACATGCAGTAGCAGAAAGCTCCTGATAGAATCTCGTCTGGTTGTGGGTCTCATGAACAACAATACGTGGCCACCACCATGCAAGCGTCACGACTATCCACTCTAATACCTATGGGTGTACTCAAGCCTGTGTAGTGAGCTTATCTCTCAGAACACCCCACCCGCCAAACAGAAAATAACACAGTCCAGTATAGCATAATATATCATATGAAATGAAAATGCTAAAATGCGGTAAATACAGTAATGTACAGTAAAGCAGTAAATAACCATACAATAAAACAGTAAATACAACACAACAGTAAACACCCAATGAAAGAAAAACAGACAAGCGCTAGGATTGACTCGCTTAGGGATGGACCTGCAGGAGGTCAATCTGTCCCCAGCAGAGTCGCCAGCTGTCGCTCCCGGGATTTTCATCCTAGTACAAACGCGAAAGTGGCACCGAAACAGAGTCGCCAGCAATGTGTATTTATCCCAAGAGAGGGAAAGGAAACACCGCGTAAACCTGAGAGAAGGAAAGAGCATGGTCTTGCGACCAAGAGAACTGGGTAAGGGAGTCGGTTACGCGAGAGGAAGGTATTAGCACCCCCTCGCGTCCATCGTACCCGATGGGATCCACGCTTGCTTGTTTCGATCAAAGGGTGAAGAAAACTGGAGCTCTGCTGCTACTGGAAAGGGAAAGGAACGAGAACGGAAAGAAACGAAGAAACAAATGTAGGGAAAATAAAAGAAGTGCTCGCATGGGCCCTACCCCACTGCCTACGTATCTCATCGGGAGCATGAGAATCAGAGCGATGTAGTTCCCCTCACTAGGGATGGATTGTATTTTTTAGAGAACGACTTACGTTCTAGCTCAGGTGTTGCAGGCTCGCTGGTCCGAGTGCGTTACCATCTTGCAAGAGAACGAGTAGAAGCACGTTCGTACGCTGAGAGTGAGTGAGGTGAGAAAAGAATTCCCGAAGGAAAGACGTTATTGTTTGTTTTTGTCTTTTAGAAGTTTTTTCATTTGTTTGCATATGACAGTGTATCTGAATCTTAGTCATTGGAATGTGTACATTCTCACATTCCAAGATGGAATGGGTAAGAAAGCACACTAAGAGTGAAGAAGACCCCCACACTTAGTTCCAATTATCAAGGTTCAAACACACTAGCATACTTGTATTTATTAAGTGTTTTTGTTGATTATGAAATGAAGAAGTGTTTTTTTATTATTTGTACCTTCAACAAGTATTGCATTTAGGTCCCTCATACAAGATCAAATGTTTAACACATTGACCCAAGATGGGCTATATGCTACACATTTTTAAGATTATAAGAGAAGACCCCTTATAATCTTTTCTTTATATGAAAGGCCTAAATGCAATAAATGGCTACCTTTATTATATGTTTTGAATTTTCTTTGAGATGAGAAGATGAAAGACTCAAGAGAGGAGAAAAGGTAAAAATCTATATGAACTAAGACTCAATCCTAATTGAAGATTAAAGGGAGTGATCCTAATGGTTTGTGAGGTTTCAACCTAAAGTCTAAGGAAAGAAAGAATTAAACAATTCACTTCTAAAGTAGAAGATGAATTGTTTAATTCAAAAAGGGGAAGTGATGAGTTATTAAAAGAAAGCACATAAGTGCTTAACAAAACACAAAATGGAATTGTAAAAGAGATGAAAGGAAAGAAATTTGAATGTGGATTCCTTATCCACACTCAATTGAAACTTACCAAAGCCCCTGCATGGTTAGTAAACATGTACAAGAAGTGTAAGAAATAAAAGAACATTTAATGCACTATAAAGCTCAAGAGAATTAGATGAGAAATCAAATTCTATTAATCACAACCAGAATGTTCATCACATGGAAAACAAATGATTATTATCATGCAAGTCCAAGTGGATAGGCAACAAACATCATCCATGGCATTAGAACATGCCACCATAAGAAAAGGGAGAATGAAAGATGAAAGGAAAAAGAAGAAATGTGCATAAATGGAACATGTAATCCATGGATCAGAATTGAAATGAAATGAAAAATGATTCACAAACATCTCACAAGTATTCATGCATGACACATCAAAACATTTAGGAAGTGATAGAAGAAATAGAATTGAAATGGAAGTTCAAAAGAAAACACAAGTACAAACACCACATGTTAAAGGTGCACAAGGTTCAAATGATAACCAACATGCAAAGATGACATATGATATGTATCAATGACCTATAATGTCAAGAGTGTAGTTCACAAAATAGGCAAATGATCATGCAAGTATGTCCAAAAGAAAATCATGTAAACATGCACAAAGATTACAATGATGTGACATGTTGTAATGCTTCAAATGAAATGCATTAAACACAAATTAAATGGCCTCATGAAAATTATGAAAACATGGTATTTAAGTTCACTAATCAGAGATGAATCACATATCAAAGTAGCATGCAAGGAACCAAGGAAAAATGATATCAAACAATGCACTTAGGTCAAGTATACATCTCATACAAAGTAGCACAAAAATGAACAACAAACATGCCATAAACTAACCTAGAAAAATCAAATAAAAAACACTTAACATATCTCAAAATGATAGTGACTCAATACAAAAAGAAGAGCATCAAAACAATTTTTAATGATCAGGAACAAAATTAAACAAGATCATATACCACATTAAGAATGCACACCAAAGAAATTCAAAGAAAATTATGGAGCAGGGGTAAAAAGGTCATAAAATCAGAAAATAAAATCACCAAAAATTTTCTAAATGTTTTAATGATACTCATGAATTTTTTTGGAATTTTATGATGCTATTTAGTATTTTTAAAAATTAAAAAGCAAACGTGTAGAAAAATGGAAAAATAAAATGCAATGCAAAAAGGAATGGGGGTGCATGACTAGTAATTAATCGGTTCAAATTACATTGGGCCTTAAACAAGGGAGGTGCGAATATCAAATTGGTCTAGGTCCAAGTCTGCGCAATCCACACTAATTAACATGCACTCTCAGTCAACACAAGTCAAAGTCACTACAACCATTAGATGAAGTCAAGTCATACACACAGTCAAAGTATGCTAATCTAACGCCTATACATGCACGACCACACTTCATACCGTGTACCACGCCACACGAATTTTAAAAATAAAATCAGAATGAGCACATAAGAAGCACGTGCATTTTAATGCGTTGGCGCGTCCTGAACCACATGATGATGAAAAATGGACGGACAGGATCAAAACTAGCATAAAACCCTAGCATTCAAGATCACCGGCCGGAGATGACCTCCGGTCATCTTCTCCGGCAAACCACCACCGTCTGCAACCTCAAATCTTCCAGAATTCCACAAACGATATACCAAAATGAAGAGGAAGTAATGTAGAGTATGAATCCAGTGATAAAACATACAAAATGTTCATGAAATGAGAGAATCGAGCAGAAGAAAATTTGCCCTAACATTTCAACTATGCCTCTAAAGGCCTATCAACTAGCCAGACAAGTTCTTGAGCTTATAGGAAGCATCAAGAACCTGAAAATTTCTTCACATCAAGCCTATAATGGTGGAAATTCTTACCTGGAGATTTGAGACCTTGAGATATTCTTCAGAAAACCAGAGGTGCTGCTTCCTTCTTGGGCTACTCTTGGCCAAATAAAGGCTTAGAGGAAGAGATTGATGATGATTCAGTGGAGAAGAGATTGAAACCGAGCCTCAAACAAGTAGCACTGTGGAGAAGTTGAGAGAGAATCAAGGAAGATTTAGGACGAGGATGAACAATGTGAGCTCGAGAATTCTTTGCAATGATGAGAGTGAGAGTAAAGCAGAGAGAGTTTTTTGGAGAGAATGTGGAAAAATGAAGCTAGAAACTGAGATTTGTGAGTGATATCTTGATTTATAGTAGAGTTTAACCATGGTTTAATGAGTCAGTTAAGGTGAGTTAAAGTGGTTAAACTGAGTCCATCCTAACTAACTGAGCCAAGTTAGTTAGGGGACGAGTTATGCTATGGCTATGATGTTATGGTGATGACCTATGGTGTGTTAAGGTGGAGCAGCAAGAGAAACGAATGGCCAAGGCTGTTGCATTAGAAACTTGCTCAACAAGCTTGTTTTTTCTATTTCCATGCAAAGCACGTGCTAGTGTATGAGATTTATGTCATGTGTGTTTGGTTTAAAGAGGAAAGCTGAGGTTAAGAAGTGTTTGTGGTGTGTGTGAACCAAAATCGTGCACCAGTCTGTCAATGCATCAGTATCAACATGAGGTGGTTTGAGGAAGTTTTTCTCTCTACTCAATGAATGAATTGGTGTGTTTTAGGAGTCATTGGAAAGAGGAGATGTAATGCTACATGTTTGGTATGAAAAATGAAATGAAATGATGCTTGGAAGAGGTTGAAAAATGACTTATAACACATAGGTTTGGAACTGGTATGAGGGTGTGGCAAAGGTTGGTTGACAAGGTAACATGGCCCCTAGGTTTTCAGCATGATCAAAGCACATTGGACTCAACATAACTTCTTGACCTTTGATCAAATGAAAAAAACATGAACACCAATCTTAAAGATCTCACATAGAGGAACAACTTTCATGTTGAAAGATTTTTCATTTGAGGCCTTTAACCATGAGAAAAATGAGTGGACATTTGGCCCACCACATGTTTGTTAAAATGACTGCGCGCGTGCCCTGAAAATCTTGGTCATGACCTAGTTTTGAACCTACTTTGCTCAAACTTTGATCAATCATATCTCACTCAATTTTTATCCAATAGAGATGTTCCACATATGGATGTGAAGCTTAAAACAAGATCTTTTGTTGTGGCCGAGTGGAATTTTCATTTGGTGCTTCAATTTTAAATGGCCTTGGCTCAAACTCTGATGCAAAATGGCCAAAACTTGCTATTTTTAGTAACCCTTCTTCTTCCAAAAATGGCAACTTTCCACCTATTGATTTTTTCATAATTCCTTTGGAGTTTCTTGACCAAATTTTGTACATTGTACACATATAACATGAATTTCATGAATTTGGCCTCAAAAAGTCAAGAGTTGACTTTTTCCTCTGATTATTTGACTTGGCCCCAATTTTCCTGATTTCTGATCTTTCTTCCAATTGAACCACTTCTAAAACCAATTGAGAGGCAATTTTCCATACACATACACTTAAGAACATGTAGGACACCATGACATCAAGTTTTGTCCAAGAAATCAAAGATTCCCTGATTTAATGGGAAACCCTAGTTTTGGTGCCCACCTCCTAGGAGAAAAATGTGCAGTCTTCAATTTCAAATTCCTCAGAGTATGTTATGTATCCTCTTAAAGGATGATGAGATATACCATTTGAGGATGACTTGGATCAATGAGCTATCTCTTTTGAGGGTTTTCCTTCAGTTTTTGAACCTCTTGCATAGTGAAAGATGTAGTGCTTCAATCTCCCATTGAATCTCTCATTCTTGAGGTTGTGGATGTTCCATTGAGATAGTATGAGACATGAAAGGCCTCTTGGCTTGCCTTGAGGAAACTTGATTGACCTTTTTGTGCTTTGAATGATCCCTTGATTGACCACCTTCCACCTGATCCATGCCCTGATGGTAAGAAGGATGCTATGCTTCATTTTTCTATGCTAAATGCAATGTAATGTTAATGAGGTGGATATGATATGATAAATGATAATGCCATGCTATGATGACAAAGAGGGAGAGCAAATTTTGGGGTATTACAGGTAGAAAGCCCTAAGTTCACAAAGTATCACAGAAATGGCGACTCTGCTGGGGAGTGATTGTCTGTATAGGATCATAGGACTAGTGGTCTAGGATATTATGACAAATATATATACTGCTTTTCCTAATTGATATCTGTGTTTATTTTTTTGCTAATAGGAATGCGTGTGATGCCGCATGTGGAAAGCTTAAGTATACACCTAAGATAGGGGATGGCATTATACGGGTAATCTTACGGGGAGTGAATCCTAGATAAGAGGTCCCGGTCGACCATCAAATCAGTGGAGATGCCCTTTGTGGATTCAATGCCTATACGACTTCGGTTGTTGAAAGCAGATTGTTCCATTGGGTTATCTGAGAAGCTGAGGATTTTAGTAGACTGAAACCATTTTGTAGTGCGGAAGCTATCGAAAATAGTTGTCACGCGATACTACCCTCATTTGAGATTACTCTAAAGATGAACCAGCTCGCTTGGTGATCTGCTTGCTGCCATCATCCGATGAGGAGTCAGTGATTTTGAGAACAGGTACAAAAAATCACCAGTATAAACCTTTGGGGATGGGTAGAGCCTTGACTTCATGACACCGACCCTTTGACCCCATGTTTTTCTATGTTTTTGTGTGCTGCATTTATACATTCATTTAAAAAACATTAAAACAAAGAAAATTTTTCCCTTCTAGTCTCTCTTTTTCAAATTAAACTAAGACAATGTTTGCAAATATCAGAGAAAAAGACTGTGTTATGGATTTCAGTAGAAGAAAGACTCACAAGTACACCTTCAAGGTTCCAAAATTAGAGGATTTAAGAGGTTTGGCGAGGATGATCACCAACCCTGAGGCTTTCAGAGCTAAGTATGGAGGACTGTTGTCTCTGTTAAGGTTCCATGTAATCGAAGGAATCCTGTCTACTCTAATTCAGTTCTACGATCCGGTCTATCACTGTTTCACATTCCCGGATTATCAGCTCGCACCAACATTGGAGGAGTATTCTCACCTGATTGATTTACATATCACTGATCAAGCTCCCTTTTCTGGACTGGAAGAAATTCCAAAAGATCAAACCATTGCAAGAGCAATTTATTTGGACGAGTCAGAAATCAGGACTCACATGATCATTAAGAGTGGTATCCAGGGTTTTCCAGCCCAGTTTTTGATAAAGAAAGCCCTGTACTTTGCCAGTATAGGGAATGTAGCCGCTTTCGAGGGCATTTTTGTTTTGCTCACCTACAGGTTATTTCTGTTTCCCAACATCGATAACTTCGTAGATATCAATGCCATTAAGATATTTCTGATTGGAAATCCTGTACCAACCTTGCTCGCAGATGCGTATCATTCTGTACACTTAAGGAATTTGTACAGCGGAGGAATGATCACATGCTGTGTACCTCTGCTGTACAAATGGTTCATTTCCCACTTGCCAAAGTCTGCTGCATTTTGGAATCAAAAGAATACTTTATGTTGGTCGCAAAGAATCATGTCTCTTACCAACTCTGACATCGCTTGGTACAATCGAATCTATGACGGGATCAGAATCATTGACCGTTGTGGAAACTTCCCAAATGTACCCTTTATAGGAACTAAGGGAGGAATCAATTATCATCCAGTTTTAGTTCGTCGTCAATTCGGATACCCGATGAGGCATGTCCCGCGGAATGCTCATCTGGAAGGTCTTTTCTTCAAGGAAGGAGAAAACGACAGAGCACTAAAGAAAGAAATAGTGCATGCCTGGAAACACGTTCATAGAAAAGGACGAGAGTCTCTAGGAAAACTGGATTGTGTCTCGGTGAAGCCTTATCTCCACTGGGTACAAACTAGAGCTCTCAAGCTGAGGAAGCCTTACCCTCGTCAGGAAGTTCTTCCGTTAAGGGACCTTGTCCTTTGTTTAATGTCTGATATGGAAAAACTTCAAGTGACTCTCAACAAAGTTCAACAGGAGAAGAGGTCTTGGAGGACAAGTACCACATTTTCAATGTGGAGTGTAAGAAAATACAGCAGCTATTGAAAGATAAGGATGCTCTGATCGAGATTTTAGAGCAGCATGTTGTAGAGAATCAGGATGACCAAAGAAATTTGCTCGCTCCTTTCACTTGGCAAAGGAATAACAACCCGACAACGGCTCAAGAGCCCCGGTCAAAGAAAAGGAAAGCACATGAACCAGCACATGAGTTCTCCTCAGAGAGGACTCATGATCCACTAGCTTAGATGTTTCCTTTTACAGCACTTTGTAATCTACTGTATTTCCATTTCCGCAATCTTTGAATTCAATAAAACAGGGTCTCCCCGCTATGTGATATTTGCAATCCTATTGTCAAAGTTTCTTTTGATTAAAAAAATTAAAATTAATATAATCATTGCATATCATTCATCATTCTCGCATAAACGCATTCTTCTTCCCTATAAATCTCACGTTTGTGTCTCGATTCTAGAGTCAAAGTGTCTCATTCGTACAATACTCGGGCCAATCGACAGAAAAAGATGGTTGATCTCGAGGAAGAGAACAGGGAGTTGAGAGAAGAGATCTACACTCTGAAAGAAGATCTAAGAAAGATTCATAACAACATGCAAGCTCTAGCAGAAGCTCAGATGTAGCAACAAAGGACTGTGATCTCAGAGATCACATCTACGCCCATAGTGGAGAAGTATGATCCCAGGTATAAAATGCCGAAAGATAGTCCTTGGGGCATGCCACTCAACTATATCCCGAAAGGATATATTCCGCCGATCACTGAAGATTCGGAAACTGCAGCAAGAACCGCTTGGCTTGAAGGTTACAAACTTCGGGAAAGCGAAGATGCCAGGGGAATGACAGTAACTCCTGAAGGTTACAAACTTCGGGAGGCACCAAGAGTCTCTGTCGTAATGACTATACCACCACCCGTGGTACACACTGTCCTGGAAGGACAGGTTTCCTAGATACCGTCTGGTGGAAACGAAAGAATGTTCGACAGAATAAATGAGTTCCAGGAACACTTCCTGGAGATGCAAAAAGAACTGCAAGCCATTCGCGGTCAGGATCTATTTGGAAAGGACGCCGCAGACCTTTGTTTGGTCCCCAATGTGAAAGTTTCGCACAAGTTCAAAGTGCCCGAATTTGAAAAGTACAAGGGTAACTCTTGCCCTCCAAGCCATTTAGTGATGTACGCTTGAAGGATGTCAACTCAGACAGAGAACCACCAGCTACTGATCCATTACTTCCAAGATAGTTTAACCGTTGCCGCACTCAAATGGTACATGGGTTTAAACCGCACTAAGATCGCTACTTTCAGAGATTTTGGCGCTGCTTTCGTTCAACAATATAAGTATAACTTGGACATGGCACCGGACAGAGATCAACTCAGAGCCATGTTGCAGAAGGATAAGGAAACCTTTAAGGAATATGTTGAGAGATGGCGTGAAATCGCCCCCCAGATTTGTCCACTTCTTGAGGAAAAAGAGATGACAAAGATCTTCTTGAAAACCTTGAGCTCATTTTACTACGACAGAATGGTCGCCAGTGCGCCCAATGACTTCACCGAGATGGTGGGCATGGGAGTTCGTCTTGAGGAAGCAGTCCGAGAATGACGTTTAGTTAAAGACGCTGGATCATCAAGTAGTACAAAACGATACGGTAGTACTCTTCCTAAGAAAAAAAAGCAGGATAATGGGAATATCTCTCTCGGAAAGCAAAGGCGACGATACCAACCAGTAGCAGCTGTAACTCCTGCTATCAACCCTGCGCCTGTTCCAATGTATCAACCTCACGTTGCATAAAGCCAACCGAATCAACAATAATATCTGCAAAGGACGCAACAGCCTCTTCAGCAGGCTCGTCCTCAGTACAACAACAACTGTACAACGCGACCGCCAGGGTTCGACCATATACCAATGTTGTACACAGAATTGTTTCCATTACTACTAGTCAAGGGGCATGTCCAAACCAGGTCTCCTCTTACAGTACTGGAAAATCTGCCTTTTTGGTTCAGGGCGGATCAGACATGTCCTTACCATCAAGGAGGACCAGAGCATAACATAGAAAACTGCCTCAGTTTTAAATCCGACGTACAAAAGCTTGTTAGGAGCGGGGTCTTATCTTTCAAAGATACGAATCCGAATGTTATCACAAACCCGTTGCCTCAACACAAGAAAGCTGCAATAAATTTGATAGAGGGAGAGTCTAACAACAGCTATCAAATTCATGATGTACTCTTATTGAGAACCAATCTGGTCAAGATGCATCACAGACAGAGCGGGTACAGTCATGTACCACCTCACAACTATCACCAGTGTGATATCTGCTCTAAGAACAATCAAGGATGTTCTGTGGTGCAATCAACTCTACATAAACAATTGAATCTTGGGTGGATCCAAGAGCATCGAGTTCGTGGAGTTAACATAACTCATGCAAGTTCCAACATCATTCAGAATCACGACATCCGTGTGATGAATGTTAACTTAGTGGCAATGCACTCAAGCCAAAGCCAGTATCATAATCTTCCGCGACACGATTACGATTCCTATCTGATTTGCTCGGTAAACAATCAGGGATGCTCTTTTGTACAAGAGGCCCTCCAACATCAGATGGATCTTGGGTGGATCTAGGACTACCATGATAAAAATCCTTATCAAATCAACATGATTCAGATCTTCGATATTTACTTAATGAATACCAGCTTGGCAGAATTACATGCTAAGCAAGTCCAGCTCAGTTTTCTGACTTTGCTTAATTATCAGAACTGTAAGGGATGTCGTGAGAGTGACCAGGGATGTGCTCTCATTCAAAGAACTTTGCAACACTTCTTAAACCATTGGTGGCTTCCGATCTATCTAGATGAAGACACGCAACAAGTCAGTATGATTAATGGGAACCCTACTAGGCATCAAAGTCAAGATGTTCGATCTATGGAAGCGGACCTAGTGAGGTTACACTGCATTTAAAGCGGACGTGGCCAGGTACCACCACATAACTACGAGCGTTGTAGAGTTTGCTCGGAAAATAACCAAGGATGTTACCTCGTGCGAGCAGCCCTTCAGAGTCAGTTGGACAACAAAGAGATTCAACCTTGCCCAGTTTCGGGGTCCATCAACTTGATGCCCGACTATTTCGCTGATCAAATCAAGGATGTTGTTGTAATCTCTGATCGCGAGAGGACCAAAGATGTTTGTGCCATCATCCATCTACTTGACGAATCGAAGGTTCTTAACCAAGAACTAATTGAAGTTACTTACGACAGTCAGAGAAATCAGAAGGCTCCTGTAGTTATCTATCTACCGGGACCAGTACAGTACAAGTCTGATAAGGCGATCCCTTACAAGTACGATGCAACAATAATTGAGAATGGAAAGGAAACTCCATTACCCTCCGTCGTGAATATTGCAGACATCAGTCGAGTAACACGGAGCAGTCGAATCTTCAACCGAGGAGTTGGAGAACCTAACAAAGAAAAGGAACCTCAAACAGAAGTTCCCAATCCACCAGTCGGTCAATCCAGTGATCCCGAACTTTCAAAGAACGATGATGAGATGTTGAAGCTCATCCAAAGGAGTGAATACAACATTGTTGATTATATGTTACAAACTCCTTCAAAAATCTCTGTGTTATCTCTATTACTCAGTTCTGAGGCTCACAGGGAAGCTCTGCAGAAAGTCTTAGAGCAGGCCTTTGTGGAACAGGATGTAAAAATAAGACAGTTCAATAGCATCGTTTCTAACATCACTTCCTAAAATAACTTGGGGTTTAGTGATGGGGAATTGCCAGAGGAAGGTAAAAGTCACAACATGGTGCTCAATATCACAGTTAACTGCCAGGACGATGCTTTTTCGACAGGAACAGGAATGCCACATTTAAAGAAAGAAAACAAAATCCCTGCTCGTAAATTTGATACATAACACAAAATGGAATAAACCTGTAAGGGAAACTTTTTCCATATAATAGGAAAGGTTCAGTTATGGAATAAAGCGGAAAGATCCATAACTGCCTTGTTTTACAAAATAAATCGTTTTATAACGTCAAAACATTCATACAAAGGTAATACGAAATATATTCAGCAAATGTATACATATAACAACAACGTTCCCCGACTCCCATGCTACGTATCAGAGCAGACTGACTGACAAAGGACGGAGGACTAATCTTCACAAAAGCCTCCAAGACTACTAATCTGCAATTGCCTCATAGAGCAACAAACCACAGCAGAAGGGTGAGAAATAACAACTAAATCAAGATTGCAAAATAATATGCAAATACATAACAATTCACATGCATAGCTATTCTCACCACAAACACCACATACTAATACATATAACATACCACCTATACGTAACATATATCTATTAATCCAACGATATAGCATATATCAAGTATCCAATATACTCACATATTTGCACATAAGGCATACCAAGTCATAGCATTTAGAAACACATCACACATCACGTAGCATATGTCTACGCATAAAACCTATTATCCACAATCAATGCATTTATCACATATGCACATCAAATTACCAATGCTATCACAATCTCAACACATAATAAATCAATGCACAATTTCCACACATAATCACTCAAATCATGATTTTCCACACATAATGCATCCATTCACAATTCTCACACATAATCAATCAAATCATGATTTTCCACACATAATGCATCCATGATTTATGCAAATGCACAAAGACCGACACAACGACTCTATGCAAATGCCATGCGGTACCGACTTCCAATGTTTCTCATCACTAGTTCACTCAGGAACTCTGCTGGAACCATCGCTCGTTACATCACTGTAACTCCCCGTCGGGCATACGATGTTCCCCGTCGCGCACACCCACACGGGCACACGACGTTTATGGATCGTTCACACCCCACACGGGCACACGACCCGATCGCTCACACCCCACATGGGCACACGATCGTCTATAATCATCGCTCACACCCCACACGGGCACACGACGTTATAGCGGATACCCTCTGGAACCAAATCGTCGCTCACACCCCAAATTGGCACACGACATTACAAGATGCATATCATGATGCTTGGAATACAAGGACTCATGACAAACAAATGCATCTTCACAATTCAACCATATGAATTAATCAACAACATCACATTCATGCATTGCAAATCAATACAAACAATGCATTTCATCACATACCACAAACCACCACAATCATATCATCGCAATTCTTTACACAAGGGATACACATATTAAATGCTACCCACAACACGTTATAACAACATACAAGTCATACAACATTCATATCAACAGCACATTGCATGTACACATCAATTACACACCATTAAAACGGCAAAAGTCGACAAAATGACACTTTTCCAAATTCCCGACATAATTTAATTGGCCAATAATCCCAAAACCATTTTAATAAGAAAGAACATTTCATTAGCTTTCCAACCATATAAAGAACGTTCAAAACGGATAAACGGATCAAAAGTTACGGACTTAACAAGAAAAGTAATCGCGAAAAGACAACATTCTGCACCCCTGCTGGCCATACGCGTATTGCCCTGAGCCATACGCGTATTGCCCTGAGCCATACGCGTATTGCCCAGCCCCATACGCGTATTGCCTATTTTCCTTCCTTGCCATACGCGTATTGCCCTAACCAATACGCGTATTGCCCTATCCCATACGCATATTACCTTGCCCCATACGCGTATGGGCAGCGAAAACCCAGAATTTTTCCTGCATCAATTTTGTTACGAATTTCACCCCAAAACCTCTCCAAATCTCATCTAAACACTTCCAAATCACAATATATCAACCCAAACATGTCCCAATATAATCAACAAGTATCTTACGCAGTTTATATCGAGTTCCAACCGCGAAAACATCGATTTCTAACAATTATTCATCAATTTATCAATTAGAGAAAAAGTTGTAAAAACAACCAAAACACATACATAAATAACACATATACATACACAAGCAAGATATAATTGAAACTTCTCACCCTTACCCGATTAATCGCGCTTGAAACGGAGCTATTCTCGATTTTCCTCTTTTTTCCTCTTCTCCCTTTCTTTCTTCTTCTTTTCCTTTTTTCCTTTCTTTTTTTCTCTCTTTTTCTCTCAAAGTTTCTATTTTATGAAAAATACCCAAGCCAAAAGACCAAAATACCCCTCAGCTCAAATATCTCGCAAACGCTCTCAAAATACGATAAAACATAACAACAATGATGAAATATATTTCAGGAAATAAAAGTTGAAAAGAAATTATAATTTAATGCAAATATTTTATCTATCAGAGAAACAAACCAATTAACTCAATTAGTAGGTAAAATACATTAAATTCACACATTTCACAAAATTCACATAATTGAAATAATTAAATACAATTAAACAAATCGGGGCGTTACAATTCTCCCCCACTTAGACATTTTCGTCCTCGAAAATATAACTGAGACGAACAACTCCGGATACGACTCTCGCATCCGACCAACAAACTAACATGCCAACAAAAGGCACACCACGAATAGCACAAACTGACAAACCACCTTGCTAACAGCAACAACAACAACGACACGACAACGGAAACAACCACAACGACAAGATGCAATGCCCATACAATGCACTTGACGACCAACTCACAACTCAAAGAATACACAAGTTACGAACACACACAGGTTCACTCTTGAACCGAAACACAACAAGATCGTTACCATCACCATGGAAACGAGGCAACAACACAAACAAGAACACAAGTTCCACGACACAACATCGATTCAACAACCTCTACATAACCATAACACCAACATCCTTGTCACACAACATTATTACAACAATGCTACGATTCCCCAATCGAACACATAACCAAGACATCCATCTACATAGTAACCCCTGCAGAATAGTTAAACCTTTCACCTAACACTTCCATTCTGAAACGTCCAATGGTCTTATCACTCCTACATGTTCCCAATGTTCAACCTATGAACTCTTACAAGTCCCACACGTAAATACAAATTGTGCCACACCACGCATCCTCTGCGCACTCTAATTACTCGTAACCATCAAAACCACCAATCTCACGTCCAAAGTCTAACTCTTCCTCCTATTCACCAAAAATCACTGTTCACTGTTAATATTCCCAACCTCACACTCTCCTGTGTTGTCTCACACACCAGCCCCAAGTCTCGGAATTGCTCAATTAATTTTAATTCTATGACCATCAAAATAGACATGCATCACAACTTTCGACTTAACTTTTCAGGTACGACCTTAGCTTTTCCCGAAGGATAATCCAAGCCAAATTCATAACTCGTCACGAATTCCAACCCTCCTCGTTGTCTCATACTCTATTCCTTCAGACCAAACAAGCACTCTAAACTCTTGTGATTACCAAACACTTTGAGCCTAGAACCATAAAGATAATACTTCCAAATATTCCAACATATTACAACCGCAACCAATTCCAAATCCAGAATAGTGTATACCTTTTTTTTTAATCCTCAACTGTCGTAAAGCATAAGCCACGACTTTACCCTCTTGCATTAACACACTAACTAAACTCATCAAAGACGCATCCCAATACCTCACAAACGGTTTATCGGGATCACGCAGTACCAAAACTGAAGCCATGGATAACTTCTACTTTAACTCACCAAAACTTACTCACAACGAACATCCAAAACAAACGACTCACCCTTCGCAAGTCAACTGAGATAACAGAAGTACGAACTTAGCAAAGTCTTCCATAGCCTGCAGTAACAACCAACTAAGCCCAAAAATCTCTAATCTCTTTAACCAACTTCGGAGCCTCTCATCGCAGAACTATATCAACTCCTGATGGATCCATAACCATACTCTCATCTGAAATAACATACCCAAAAAAAAATAACTTTTTCAATCCAAATTCTCATTTGAATAACTTAGCATAAAACTTCATCTCTTTTCAATACTTGTAATTCCATTCTCAAACACTCTACTTGTTCTTCCCCTGAGTTTATAACAGATCCGAATACCCTCAATCAAAGCCATTACGAACTTATCCAAATAAATATGGAAGATACGATTCCTCCACTCTACAACATTACAGACACATTACTAACACCAAATAACACCACTATACGCTGTAATTCCCAACCAAAATCCAAAAGATATAAATTCTTAAATCCTTTGCAAAACTTTTCACTGGATAACTGGTTACTCACACACAAGCTTAACCGAGTAAATAACAACCTATCCCAATGATAACAAACATAACCGGTCACATCAAATCGATCAAAGCCTCAACTCACACAATTCACGACTCTTATCAACATTCCGAACAATTGTAATTCACTCAAACTCAACCAAACCATTCCAGTCATCTGTTCATGAAAGTGGACACTTATTCTCAATTATTACCTTATCCATCTGTCAGTAATCCATACACAATTTCTTCTCTTAACAGTCCAAATTCCATAAATCCCAACATGTAGCAACAACCAACCAAAAATAACTCTCAAATATTACACTCGCACCTAGGGTCTTCTCAAAATTTCCATTAATACTCTGAAATTCCAAAGACTCCAAACTACACCAGAACTCTAAGTTTTTCTTTCCATAGTCTCAATACCATTATACTTGTAATTCCGTTCAATCATGCATTCCTTTTTGTTACTAACAAAGCTGGAACTCTTCTAAGACAACACCTTAATGTTCCATCCAAAAACACATCTGAAAATCGTGCACAACTGACGGCCCATCACTATGACTTCCTGCCAATTTCCCAGAACACTATCATCACAGACAAAACAAACATCTTAGTCCTATCTACTAAGAGTTTCCTACTTACTTAGCAGATATAAACCTCAACTATTCACCTTCGTCCAATTAAGTTCAATCTCTACGCTCTGAGAAGCAGTCCTTAAATAAAACCCAATCATTCTCTCTCAATGACTTCCCAACCTGACCAACATATTAAAACCTCTAATCCGTCTCATCTTCCGATATTAGAATCTTCATCAACTCATCAAAACAATCCGTAACCATTTTCTTAAATCCAAACAATCCATTGCACACACTATTAAAGCTGGACAAACACGTCTATTCCATCCAACATAATTCCCGTCTGCTATCAACAAGAGATTAAGGGTGATCAGTTCCTCAATTTGTCAATAGACAGCCGACAATCATGATGGGGCATAAACCGTCTTTACCAAACTATAATAGCATTCCTTACATCCTGCACACAAAACTACCTAAGGCACAAATCCTTATGTGATATAAACCTTACCTCCGCATTCCCTTTCTGGAACCAGGAACCACACTGTCCAACAACACTTACAATCTTGCAATTAACAACACACTGAGCCAACGCTCCACACCTGAAGAAACTTGGAGAAGTACCAGCCTCTCCCCCACTTATCTCATTCTAACTCCTGCAGACAACGGAATAGAAAGACCAGAAAGTACTGACAGTGTTTCACACACATATCACGTACTAAGAAACAAACAACATCGACAGTATTCAACTGTCACACCAACTGACTCAACAACTTGGCCGGACGGACCGACCTGCTCTGATACCACTAATGTAACACCCCAATTCCCATCTCGAATAAATAATACATAAATAAAATCAGAGTAACTAAAAATTTATTTTTCCGACAGGAACAGGAATGCCACATTTAAAGAAAGAAAACAAAATCCCTGCTCATAAATTTGATACATAACACAAAATGGAATAAACCTGTAAGGGAAACTTTTTCCATATAATAGGAAAGGTTCAGTTATGGAATAAAGCGGAAAGATCCATAACTACCTTGTTTTACAAAATAAATCGTTTTATAACGTCAAAACATTCATACAAAGGTAATACGAAATATATTCAGCAAATGTATACATATAACAACAACGTTCCCCAACTCCCATGCTACGTATCAGAGCAGACAGACTGACAAAGGACGGAGGACTAATCTTCACAAAAGCCTCCAAGACTACTAATCTGCAATTGCCTCATAGAGCAACAAACCACAGCAGAAGGGTGAGAAATAACAACTAAATCAAGATTGCATAATAATATGCAAATACATAACAATTCACATGCATAGCTATTCTCACCACAAACACCACATACTAATACATATAACATACCACCTATAGGTAACATATATCTATTAATCCAACGATATAGCATATATCAAGTATCCAATATACTCACATATTTGCACATAAGGCATACCAAGTCATAGCATTTAGAAACACATCACACATCACGTAGCATATGTCTACGCATAAAACCTATTATCCACAATCAATGCATTTATCACATATGCACATCAAATTACCAATGCTATCACAATCTCAACACATAACAAATCAATGCACAATTTCCACACATAATCACTCAAATCATGAATTTCCACACATAATGCATCCATTCACAATTCTCACACATAATCAATCAAATCATGATTTTCCACACATAATGCATCCATGATTTATGCAAATGCACAGAGACCGACACAACGACTCTATGCAAATGCCATACGGTACCGACTTCCAATGTTTCTCATCACTAGTTCACTCAGGAACTCTGCTGGAACCATCGCTCGTTACATCACTGTAACTCCCAGTCAGGCATACGATGTTCCCCGTCGCGCACACCCCACACGGGCACACGACGTTTATGGATCGCTCACACCCCACACGGGCACACGACCCGATCTCTCACACCCCACATGGGCACACGATGGTCTATAATCATCGCTCACACCCCACACGGGCACACGACGTTATAGCGGATTCCCTCTGGAACCAAACCGTCGCTCACACCCCACATAGGCACACGACATTACAAGATGCATATCATGATGCTTGGCATACAAGGACTCATGACAAACAAATGCATCTTCACAATTCAACCATATGAATTAATCAACAACATCACATTCATGCATTGCAAATCAATTCAAACAATGCATTTCATCATAGACCACAAACCACCACAATCATATCATCACAATTCTTTACACAAGGGATCCACATATCAAATTCTACCCACAACACGTTATAACAACATACAAGTCATACAACATTCATATCAACAACACATTGCATGTACACATCAATTACACACCATTAAAACGGCAAAAGTTGACAAAATGACACTTTTCAAAATTCACGACATAATTTAATCGGCCAATAATCCCAAAACCATTTTAATAAGAAAGAACATTTCATTAGCTTTCCAACGATATAAAGAACGTTCAAAACGGATAAACGGATCAAAAGTTACGGACTTAATAAGAAAAGTAATCGCGAAAAGACAACATTCTGCACCCCTGCTGACCATACGCGTATTGCCCTGAGCCATACGCGTATTGCCCAGCCCCATACGCGTATTTCCTATTTTCCTTCCTTGCCATACGCGTATTGCCCTAACCAATACACGTATTGCCCTACCCCATACGCGTATTGCCCTGCCCCATACGCGTATGGGCAGCGAAAACCCAGAATTTTTCCTGCATCAATTTTGTTACGAATTTCACCCCAAAACCTCTCCAAATCTCATCTAAACACTTCCAAATCACAATATATCAGGCCAAACATGTCCCAACATAATCAACAAGTATCCTACGCAGTTTATATCGAGTTCCAACCGCGAAAACATCGATTTCTAACAATTATTCATCAATTTATCAATTAGAGAAAAAGTTGTAAAAACAACCAAAACACATACATAAACAACACATATACATACACAAGCAAGATATAATTGAAACTTCTCACCCTTACCCGATTAATCGCGCTTGAAACGGAGCTATTCTCGATTTTCCTCTTTTTTCCTCTTCTCCCTTTCTTTCTTCTTCTTTTCCTTCTTTCCTTTCTTTTTTTCTCTCTTTTTCTCTCAAAGTTTCTATTTTATGAAAAATACCCAAACCAAAAGACCAAAATACCCCTCAGCTCAAATATCTCGCAAACGCTCTCAAAATACGATAAAACATAACAACAATGATGAAATATATTTCGGGAAATAAAAGTTGAAAAGAAATTATAATTTAATGCAAATATTTTATCTATCAGAGAAACTAACCAATTAACTCAATTAGCAGGTAAAATACACTAAATTCACACATTTCACAAAATTCATATAATTGAAATAATTAAATACAATTAAACAAATCGGGGCGTTACAGATACCGGATCGACCATCAACGTTATGCCGAAATCTACTTTAATGCGACTATCATTCAAAGGATCCCCGATGAGGGGCAGTGAGGTCATCGTCAAAGCATTTGACGAGTCTCAGAAAATAGTTATTGGCGAAGTCGACCTTCCCATAACTATCGGTCCACACACTTTCCAGGTCAATTTCCAGGTCATGGACATCTGAGAAACATACAGCTGTTTGTTGGGAAGACCTTGGATACACCAGACTGGGGCAGTCACTTCGACACTGCACCAGAAACTGAAGTTCTTCAAGAGCGGCCAACTAGTCACGGTCTGTGGAGAACAAGCCTTGATCGTGAGTAACCTTTCATTATCCACTTGTGTAGAACCCGAGGAGGTTGTTGGAACTCAGTTCCATGCACTTTCAGTGAGCAATGAAAATCAGTCCGAGAAGGGAACCTCTATTTCCTCATATAAAGATGCTCTCGAAGTGATCAAAAGTAACAATGCAAAGGCATGGGGACAACTTGTCATTCCTACTGATAACAAAGCAAAGAAGGGTCTCGGTTTTTCCTCAACCTGTACTCAGACTGCTACTAACAATGAAAGTTTTCATCCCATTCAGGATTTCTTCCACAATGGAGGTTTCCTTCACCCAATATCTCAAGAAGTCCATACCATCAACGAGGGAGACCCCTCCAATACGGATGAAGAGTGGAAATCCTATCTTAACGAGGACGGCTATATGTCTCATGAAGAGGGGCCTACGCTATTTTGCTCTCCCACACAGAGTCCGAGATTTATACCCAGGTCAGATGTTGGAACGATATACGGAGATTGTGATCCGGAAGGATGTCGTGCTCCACCAAATTCATTAGAGGAGGACACTCTAATGAAAGACAACTTTGACCACGACTATTATGTCCCAATGGATGGCCTGCCTATCTGGCAGCCGTACCCAGGAGACTTGGGGCAAAAGAGTCAGCCGAACGATGCATATCAACTGAGCATTATTGAAAAGAATAATTGCGCCCCCACCATGTCATGGGATCATCACTCAGGGCATTCTGAAAATATCCAGCACGACGATGAACTTGCAAAGCTTGCAGGACTAGAATTCATCAATTATGCTTTTCCTGAGGTCAACGTCATCGAGAGGGATGACTCTTCCATTTCCATAGAAGTGTGGGACACCTTAGGACAACGAAGTGGAAGGTTCGACTACTTGGTCAAATACACCGTTCCTGAGAGCTCTCGTATCAGGCTCGAAGACATCTAACCTACTGGATGGGGAGATTTACCTGAGAGCACAAATACTATGCAAGATACAGCAGAAGAGTTCGTCTACGACAACTCTGCCTGGGAAACAGATTCCAACAATCCTGCTTCGCCAGAAATCAGCGTCATTTCTGAGGACAAACCAAGAAAGAAGGTGCCAGACTTTGTGATTCACCGAGGAGTTCACCGCTAATGGGTTGTTGTCGACGTTCCGAAAGTCTTTCATAAGTCTAAGTAATTGTCGTCTTTATTTTAACCTTTCACCCTGCCCAGGTGAAACGGATGTTTTGATAGGGCTCACTTTCTATAAATTTCTCTCTTCGCTTCGCCCAAAGCGACTGAGTTTTATTTTATAGGGCTGTAGTTTCAAGAATCGGAAAAATCATAAATAAAATAACGTCGTTCTGTAATTTCCGCATTTATTGCTATTTTCTCTTTTTCGCTTTTTCAGAAAATGGTAATCCTAAAAAATAACTCAAATAATAAAAACAAGCAGTTTTCCAAAGAAAATACACTGCACACACTCTTGCATTCTCTCTATCTCTCCTAAAAACAATCATCACGTCATGCAGATTGCTTGTTTTAAACCCCGTTGAAACATACGATCCAATGCCTTCTCCCAACTTTGAATTCCCGGTATTTGGGGCTGAAGAAGAAGTTGACGACGAAATTCTAAAAGAGATCTCTCAATTACTCAGACAAGAGGAAAAGTCCATTGAACCCCACAAAGAGCCGTTGGAAACGGTCAACTTGGGTTCAGAAGAAAAGAGAAAAGAAATTAAGATTGGAGCATTGCTCAGTCCAACTGTCAAACAAGATTTGATAAAGCTTCTCAAAGAATTTCCTGATGTGTTCGCTTGGTCCTATCAGGACATGCCAGGGTTGGATACCAGCATCGTGGAACATTGTCTATCGTTGAGGTCAGAATGTCCGCCAGTAAAACAAAGGTTGAGAAGAACTCACCCAGACATAGCCATCAAAATCAAAGAGGAGGTACAGAAACAAATTGACGCGGGTTTCCTCGCCACATCAGAGTATCCTCAATGGCTAGCCAACATCGTACCAGTTGCAAAAAAGGACGGAAAAGTCAGAATGTGTGTATATTACAGAGATCTAAACAAGGCTAGTCCAAAGGACGACTTTCCTTTCCCACACATTGACATGCTGGTTGACAGTACAGCAAAGTTCAAAATATTCTCCGTCATGGATGGATTCTCGGGCTATAATCAAATAAAAATAGCGCCGAAAGACATGGAGAAAACTTCGTTCATTACCCCATGGGGTACCTTTTGTTACAAGGTAATGCCGTTCGGTTTAAAGAACGTCGGGGCACCCTATCAAAGGGCCACGACTACTGTAACACCCCGATTTAATTTAATTATTTTTTGTGATTAAATTGAATATTGTTGTATGTATTGTGTGTTGGTGCATTTTGGCCAAGTTGGGGTACCCTTAGAGTGGGGGTAGTACCCTTAGAATTTTGAAGGATAAGGTCTTGGATGAAGGGTTAATTGGTTAATATTATTATTTGAGTTATTGAGGATATTGTTGTTATTATTTGAGTCGGTGAAATAATAATAAAAATATCTAAATAATAGTAATAATAATATTAGAAAATAATATTTGGAAAATAAGGAAATCATAAAAGAAAAGGGTTAGGAAAGGAAGAGGTGGTCAGTACGTGTTTTGAAAAGAAAAGGAAGAGCAGAGAAAGCTAGGTCAGAGAAGGAGAAATTGTGGAAGAAGAAATCAAGAATCCTAAGGTAAGGGTGGAATTTCTTTCATCTCTCAAGGGTTAAATGATGTAGGTATTGAAGTAGAAATCACTAAGTTAAAATCCATAGGGTTGAGTGAGGGTTTTAGGAAGATTTTGTGATAATATGATTGGAACAAATGAATTAGCCTTGTTTGATTTGTTTGGTTGAATCGCAAATGTTAGATATAGGCTATTGGTGAAAAACCTGTGAACAATTGCTGTTAAAAATCAATTTGAGTGCAGAAAATCGCAGTTGGGAGATGCTGTTATCGCAAGGTTTTTCTGCTAAAATCGAAAAGCCCGCTTAGCGTAGTCTGGAGAAATTTCGCCTCTTCGAGGCAGTGAGTAGCGCGCTTAGCGCGACCTGGGACTGAAAAAATATTAGTTTAATTACTTAAAATTCATGGAAAATACCTGTTTTACATTATATTGATGTTGTATTGTTGCTGTTGTATGGTGCACATGTATTGAGGTGTTATGTGCTTGGTTTGTTGATGTTGATGTGATAATGTGAAATTCATGATTGAATGATGCAAAGATGTGTAGTTGTTGTATTGTTGCAATGATGTATGTTTCGATGAATGCATGTTGATTATTAAATGATGTTGGTATGAAAATAAGTATACTATGCGTATGCATGAGTCGTTGTTGCATGTTGTCATTGATGGTGCATGACATGTGCATAGTTGTGGGATGGCGTGCCCAGGTGGGGTGTTATCGTCTATCTGAATTCCTTGATGGAATCGTTGTTGTTGGCGTGATTGTGTGCGTAGATGGGGTGTAAGCAATCACAGTTGTTGGTGTGACCATGAAATAGGGGTCGTTGGTGTGATCATGAAATGGGGGTCATACTTGACCATGAAACAGGGGTCGAGAGTTTTGACGGGAACTGTGATCATGAAACAGGGATCGATTTTGGTACCACATGCATTGAGTCTAGTCGAGTCTCCTTTGCATTCTATCATTGGTTGTGTGCATGATGGTTGGTATAATTATCGATGATTGTCTGTGCATAATTTGAGGTGTGTGATTCTTGTTGGATGTTGTAATATGGTGAATAACTTGATGATGTATGCTTTTTAATTTATATCATCTCTTTCTCTCGTTGATTTAAGAATCTCACCCCTTCTGTTTGAATGTTACCTCTACGTGGGTAACGTGCAGATAAGCAGGAGTAGTTCGCAGGTGGAGTGGAGAATACGAGGTCTTCTGGTGCGAGTTATCGAGTCGCGTCTGCTCTGAGTTTGTAACACCGGGGGTGTCGGAACGCTAGAGTCTTTTAATTCCTATTATATGTTATTACTGTTTTCATTAAGGATCTTATGTGTAACTAAATATGTTTCTTTTGTGTTGACTTTTCCGCTGTGCATAACTGTTGAAATGCTATGTTTAATTTAATATCACCTTAATATTATTGTGTGCATGTTAAGTTGAGTAGTAGAAGTAGCATCCTAAATCCATGTGTTCTATTTTACTCTGATAAATTACGATTGAATTGTCGCGGGGGTTTGGTGTGTTACAAAGTGGTATCATAGCAGGTTGGTCCGTCCGATCAAGTTGTCGAGTCGTTGTTGTGTGCTAGTTGTTTAGTGTTGGTGTAGGTTCCTTAACCATTGTGTTCTGTTATTGGTGTCTGACAGATTTAGAATGGATGGAAGGAACGATGCTACTCTTGCTGCTGCTTTGTAAGTTATGGCTTAAGCAATACAGAATCCGCCGCGTGCTAACGAGAATGATGAGTTTCGGAAGAACAACCCGCCTACTTTCAAGGGAAGATATGATCCGGATGGAGAGCAGACTTGGCTCAAGGAGATTGAGAGAATATTCTGGGTTATGGAGTGTCCCTAAGCGCGGAAGGTGCGGTTAGGTACTCATATGTTGCTGAGGAGGCTGATGACTGGTGGGTTAGTACTTGTCAAGTGTTGGGAGCAGCAGGTGAGGCAATTACTTGGGCTGTGTTTAGTAGAGAGTTCTTAAGGAAGTATTTCCCTGATGATGTCTGAGGAAAGAAGAAGATTGAGTTTTTGGAACTGAAGTAGGGTAATATGAAAGTTACAGAGTATGCTGCTAAATTCTCAGATTTGGCTAAGTTTTATCCTCACTATAGTGCGGAAACTACAGAGTTCTCGAAGTGTGTCAAGTTTGAGAACGGTTTGAGGCCTGAGATCAAACATGCAATTGGGTATCAACGTATCAAAAGATTTCCTGATTTAGTGGACTGTTGCAAGATATTTGAGGAGGATAGCAAGGCTCGATCGGCTCACTATAAGGGGCTGGCCGAGAGAAGAGGGAAACAACCGGTGAATCGTGGGAAGCCTTATGTAGCTCCAGCTGAGAAAGGTAAACAGAAATATACGGATGGAAAGAAGCCAAGTGGGGGAAGTTCTTCTGCTCCTCTGAAGTGTTACAGGTGAAGCGAGTTGGGACATCATGTTAGTGAGTGCATGAGCTATGTGAAGAAGTGCTTCAAATGTGGACAGGCAGGACATCTGATTACTGACTGCAAAGCTAATGTGGTTACTTGTTACAATTGTGGGGAATAGGGCCATATTAGTACTAGTTGTCAGAAACCAAAGCAAGCTTCGACTGGAGGAAAAGTCTTCGCTTTGATAGGGACTCAGAATTCCAGCGAGGACAGATTAATCAGAGGTACATGTTATATTAATAATACGACCTTGATTGCTATTATTGATACTGGTGCTACTCACTCTTTTATTGCTGCTGATTGTGTATGGAGGCTAGGCCTTGTTGTTTCTCCTATGAAGGGAGAGATGGTTATCAAAACTCCTACTAAGGGATCGGTGACTACTTCTTTAGTTTGTATGAATTGTCCATTGTCAATCTTTGGTAAGGACTTCGGTGTGGATCTGATTTGTTTACCGTTGGGAGGTCTCGACGTGATTTTGGGTATGGACTGGTTGGAGTTCAACCATGTTCATATTAACTGTTTTAATAAGTCGGTTCAATTTCTTGCTCCTGAGGAAGAGGGAGAAGATGGTTTTTTGTCTGCTAGAGAGTTGAAGAAGCTCTTGGAAGAAGAAGCTCAGGTGCTCGCATTGTTTGCATCTTCGTCAGTAGAGAGTAATTCAGTGATTAATGAATTGCAAGTAGTGCGTGAATTCCCGAAAGTGTTTCCGGATGACATTGCTGATGTACCAACAGAGAGGGAAGTAGAATTTGCTATTGATCTTGTCCTTAGTACCAGACCTATTTCTATGGCACCATACAGGATGTCGGCATCAGAATTGTCAGAACTGAAGAAGCAACTGGAATACTTGTTAGAGAAAAAGTATCGCCTTAGGGAGCTCCAGTGTTGTTGGTAAAGAAAAAGGATGGTAGTATGAGGTTGTGCATCGATTACAGACAGCTGAATAAAGTAACAATTAAGAATAAGTATCCTCTTCCAAGAATATATGACTTGATGGACCAGATAGTGGGTGCTCGTGTGTTTAGCAAGATTGACTTGAGGTCGGGTTATCATCAGATACGGGTAAAATACGAAGACATTCAGAAGACGGCTTTCAGAACTCGATATGGACATTATGAGTATGTGGTGATGCCGTTCGGAGTTACTAATGCACCTGGTGTATTCATGGAATATATGAATCGTATCTTTCAGGAGTACTTGGATCAGTTTGTGGTTGTCTTTATTGACGATATTCTGATCTATTCCAAATCAGAGGCAAAACACGCAGAACATTTGCGGATTGTGTTGCAAGTGCTGAAAGAGAAGCAGCTCTACGCTAAGTTGTCTAAGTGTGAATTCTGGTTGAGAGAGGTAAGTTTTATTGGTCATGTTATTTCTGGTGATGGTATTGCTGTAGACCCATCCAAGGTAGACGCTGTTCTACAATGGGAGACGCCAAAGTCGGTGACCGAGATTAGAAGTTTCTTGGGTTTGGATGGTTATTACCGAAGGTTTATTGAAGGGTTTACGAAGTTGGGACTTCCGTTAACTCAATTGACGTGCAAGGGGAAAGCATTTGTGTGGGATGTTAATTGTGAGAAGAGTTTCGTTGAGCTGAAGGAGAGGTTTGTAACACCCCTTCTATACCCCGTACAAAAATCGGAATAAACTATTCTTATAAATAAAACATCAGAGCAAAGAATAATTTATCATGATATAGCCAGAGATGCCACACCAACGTGAACTAAAACAACCTGCTCATATAGATATATAACAACCTGATAGCCATATAAACATAGGAACTCAGTTCCAAAATACCATCATTCAGTTACAGAATTAAAGCGGAACATCCATAACTGATGTCATCACAAAAGATAAGTATGTCAAATACATGTTCATACAAAGCCACTAGATACAGGCCAAAAGAAACATCTACACTCGAACCCCGACTACCCGTGTTACATATCAGAGCCGACGGAACGACAAAAAGACGAAGACACTAATCTTCGCAAAAGACTCCAGCATCTAATCTGCAATGCCTCATAGAGCATTATAAAACAGCAGAAGGGTGAGAAACAGGATTATAATATACTTGCATATCATTATATAACACTTAGCAAAATATGCACAATTATTCTCACCACACAAATATGATACTTGTAAACAATACAAGACATATTAACCCCATTTCACACATCAATCACACAAGCCTATACATTAACACAATGCATAACAATTCCTTCTCAAAATTCAACACATAAACATTCATGTAATGAATTATGCAAATGCACAGAGACCGACACCACGACTCTATGCATGCGGTACCATTAGTCCCCCAGGAACTCTTGGAATCATCGCTCGTTACTTAGGGTAACTCCCCGTCGGGCATACGATGTTCCCCGTCGCTACCACTTATCACCAAGCATACGACGTTATGGATCGTTTTTAGTCCTTTATAATAGGCACACGATCAATACAACAATTGCTTACACCCATAAGGGATCTACAATTCAACATGCATTGTTTACACCCACAAAGGGATCTACAATGTCTTCATGCATTGTTTACACCCACAAAGGGATCTACAATGTCTAACTGCATTGTTTACACCCACGAAGGGATCTACAATGTCTACCACATGATGCATGTCATATAATGACCCATGGCAATCAAAGCTCATACATTAAATCATGCATTTCAAGTACATATAAAGTAATGCACACAATTGCCCAAAATGGCCACAAACACCAATATACCATCAAAGAATCATCACACAAACCATCTCATAACATATCACATTCTATCGCACAATATAGAAAATAACTCAAAAATTCCATTTTACGGTTTCTCAGAAAAGTCGGCTAAAAGTCAGCCAAAAATAATATTTTCTACCATCATCAACAAGTACTCATCGATAGCTTCGATTCGGTATAAAGAACTCTTAAATACGATAAACGGTTAACAAGATATGAATATTTCAAAATAACGCGAAACATAAACCGGACGCCCGACACAACGAAACGGTTCGTAAAAACTGTACCGATTGGACCAAGTTCAGACCCCAAAACTATTTTTCCTAGAAAGAACATCTCGTTAGCTTCCCAACGCTTCGAACGGGGATCAAAACCGACTTACGGTTCAAGAGATATGAATTTCCGAAGTTTCCCCGAAAAACCAGAATTTCTGCTTCAGCACAGTAGGTATCGATACATAGGCTTTATGTATCGATACATAAAGACCTCATGTATCGATCCCTAACTCGCATGTATCGATCCCTGCTGTAGTAAAAATTCCATTTTTCCCAATTTTCACAGTAGGGATCGATCCCTGGGATTATGTATCGATCCCTAACCCTGTTTTTCACAAAAAACCAGATTTTTCAAATTACAACTTTGCTGTCCTTTTCCCGAATCCCCGAAAACTCGACTAAATCGAACATTTTCACCGAAACAAACATATACGCGCAACCACCAAATACATAAGAACATTTTAGAACACATAAACGGAATTTCTACGACGTTCGATTTTTCGATTAAATTTCAACCTTCCAAAAACCAGAATTTTCAAACATCATCAAATCGAATAAAAATCACGACATACGACGACCTAACCTTACTCGATACAACTACGTAATTTATTTTGAATTCTAACCGTGAAAACATCGGTTCCTATCGACTTCCTACAATTCGACCTAAACGGACAAAATAACGGAAACATAGCGAAAACTAACCGAAACATATCCAAACCTCATGAGACTTTAAACAGAAACTCACATACATATAACCAACCAACACATGTATTTATACGACTTTTCGACCGTAAAAACATCGGTTTCTAACGATTTCGTCCAATACGGCATAAACGGAAACATATGGAAAACCAATCCAAAACATCCACACAAAACATATATAATCATACACAATGATATAATAACCGAGTTTCGCACCCTTACCCGATTTAATCGTGTTCTAGAAAGTCGGGAGATTGGTTTCTTCCTTCACAAGTTTTCCTCTCTTTTCTTCTTTCTTTTCTCTTTTCTTCTTCTCTCTTTTTCTTCTCTTTTGGAAATTCTTACTAACTTTTCTAAACTTATACTAACTATTTTCTTTTATATTTTCTTAACTTAAAAATTCTAAACATTTCTAATAAATATCTAAACTAACTATTATTAACTAATACTATTTATTATGAAATATGTCAAATACCCTATATTCCAATTTTCCCCGCAACTCTCAAAAACGGTAAAAATACACAATGTGCAAAAATAACATATATTCACACCAATTAGCAATTAACATAAATATTGCTCAATTAAAAATAAATACTCGACCAATTAACACCAAAAAGCACGGGAAAAGGAAATATTAAAAACGGACCGTTACAACTCTCCCCCACTTTAGAAATTTTCGTCCTCGAAAATATTACCTGATCCAAACAACTCCGGATACGATTCCCGCATCCGACTTTCCAATTCCCAAGTCAAATTGCCCTCAGCAGCGCCTCCCCACGCCACTTTCACAAGTGCAATCTCCTTGCCTCTTAACCTTTTCAACTCGCGATCTAAAATCCTCACCGGTAAAACCTCAACCGTAAGATTATCTCTTACCTCAACCTCATCCATCGGAATCACATGAGACGGATCTGGAACATACTTCCGTAGCTGTGAAACATGGAAAACATCATGTAGATTCGAAAGATTCGGTGGCAATGCTATCCTGTAAGCCACTGCACCAACTCTTTCGGATATCTGATATGGACCAATAAAACGAGAAGTCAGCTTCTTCGACTTCAGAGCACGACCCACACCCGTAACCGGTGTAACTCTCAAAAACACATGGTCGCCTTCTTGAAATTCAAGATCTTTCCTTCTCTTGTCATGATAGCTCTTTTGTCTACTTTGAGAAGCTTTCATCTTCTCCCGAATAAACTTCACTTTCTCCGTTGTTTGTTGTACCATTTCCGGTCCAACTATCGTCCTCTCGCCGGTTTCATGCCAACACAAAGGTGTTCGACATCTCCGACCATACAAAGCCTCAAATGGTACCATACTTATACTTGAATGAAAACTGTTATTGTAAGTGAATTCAATCAACGCCAAATAACCATCCCAAGCACCACCTTGCTCGAGTACACAAGCACGCAATAAATCCTCCAACGATTGAATCGTCCTCTCGGTTTGACCGTCCGTTTGCGGATGGTAAGCCGAACTCAATCTTAGCTTAGAACCCAAAGCCTTTTGTAAACTCTCCCAAAACCTCGATGTAAACCTAGGATCTCTATCCGATACAATACTCTTAGGAACTCCATGTAACTTCACCACCACAAGAATATAAATCTCGGCTAACTTCTCCAAAGGATAACTAATATCAATTGGAATAAAGTGAGCAGATTTAGTAAGCCTATCAACAATTACCCAAATAGCATTATGACCTCTTTGCGTATTCGGCAATCCCGTAACAAAATCCATCGATATACTATCCCATTTCCATTCCGGAATATCCAACGGTTGCATAGATCCACTCGGTTTTTGATGTTCCACCTTAGACTTTTGACAAGTCAAACACGCATAAACAAACTGAGCCACATCTCGTTTCAAACCAGACCACCAAAATATTTTCTTCAAATCTTGGTACATCTTATTAGCACCAGGATGTATACTCATACTACTCCGGTGTCCTTCCTCAAGAATCATCTTTTTCAACTCTGCATCATCCGGTATACAAATTCTACCACGGAATCTCAAAATACCCTGATCATCCACTTTAAAGTCACCGTTCACTTCTTGATTTCCAACTAGCAACAAATCAACAAGTTTCAAGTCCAACTTCTGTTTCTCTATAACAGACAACAGAAAATCATTAGTGATCTTTAACATACCAAGCTTCACACTCTCATGTGAAAGCTCACAAACCAAACTCAAGTCTCGAAATTGTTCCAGAAGTTCCCACTCTTTCACCATCAATGCGGACATATGTAACAACCTCCGACTTAAAGCATCGGCCACCACGTTTGCCTTACCCGGATGGTAATTCAAACCAAAATCATAATCCTTTAAAAGTTCTAGCCACCTCCTTTGTCTCATGTTCAACTCTTTTTGATCAAATAAATATTTCAAGCTCTTGTGATCACTAAAAACTTCAAATCTCGCACCATAAAGATAATGCCTCCATATTTTCAAAACAAACACCACGGCCGCTAACTCCAAGTCATGCGTAGGATAATTCTTTTCATGCACTCTCAATTGTCTAGAAGCATATGCCACAACTTTTCCATCTTGCATCAAAACACCACCTAAACCCGTCAATGAAGCATCACAATACACAACAAATGGTTCATTAGGATTAGGCAAAATCAAGATCGGAGTCGTTGTCAACCTTCTCTTTAGCTCATTGAAACTCTCTTCACAATGAATATCCCAAATGAAAGCCTTTCCTTTACAAGTCAATTGCGTCAAAGGAAGTGCCAATTTCGAAAATCCCTCAATAAACCTCCGATAATAACCTGCCAAACCTAAAAAGCTTCGAATCTCCGTAACCGACCTAGGAGCCTCCCATTGCATCACCGCATCTATCTTGGATGGATCAACACTAATACCACTACCGGAAATAACATGTCCAAGGAAACTTACTTCCGACAGCCAAAATTCACATTTTGACAACTTAGCATACAATTGTTTCTCTTTCAAAATTTGCAACACAATTCTCAAATGCTCTTCATGCTCCTCTTGAGACTTAGAGTAAATCAAAATATCATCGATGAACACAACCACAAAACGATCCAACTGTTCATGAAAAATACGATTCATGTATTCCATAAACACACCCGGCGCGTTAGAAACCCCGAATGGCATCACGGAGTATTCGTAATGACCATACCGTGTCCTAAAGGCCGTCTTTTGAATATCCTCTCCTTTCACACGAATCTGGTGGTATCCTGATCTCAAATCAATCTTGCTAAAAACATTCGCACCAACCAATTGGTCCATCAAATCATCGATCCTTGGAAGCGGATATTTGTTCTTAATTGTCACTTTGTTCAACTGTCGATAATCAATGCATAACCGCATACTCCCGTCCTTCTTCTTTACCAACAATACCGGAGCACCCCAAGGAGAAACACTTGGTCTTACAAATTTCTTGTCCAACAAGTCATTCAATTGCTTTTTCAATTCTACCAATTCCGATGCCGACATACGATACGGTGCCATCGAAATCGGTCTAGTACCCGGAACTAGATCAATAGAAAATTCAACTTCTCTTTTCGGCGGTACATCCGTAATATCTTCCGGAAATACTTCTGGAAATTCACACACCACTGGAAACACATCAAGCTCAACTTTACTCTCCACCGACAATGATGCAAACAAACCAAACAATTGAGCTTCGTCCGCTAAAAGTTTCTTCAACTCTTTAGTGGATAGGAAACTCTCAAATTCATCATCTTCCATAGAAGGAAACCTTACTAATTTGTGATAGCAATCTATATGAACTCGATTAAATTGCAACCAGTTCATACCCAAGATCACGTCTAATCCCACCAACGGCAAACATACTAAATCCATAACAAAGTCTTTACCATACATGGTTAAAGGACAACTCATACACACCAAAGATGTATTTACCGACCCTGAAGCAGGAGTCTCAATAACCATTTCAGCACCCATCAAAGTTAACGCAAGATTCAAACGCTTCGCGCACTCAGACGAAATAAACGAATGAGTCGCTCCCGTATCAATAACAGCAACTAAAGGTGTACTATTAATAAAGCATGTACCTTTAATCAAACGGTCTGCATTCGTAGTTTGAGTCCCAGCCAATGCAAACACCTTTCCGCCCGCTTGAGCTTGTCTTGGTTTCGTGCACTTTGTACTATAGTGACCATTCTCCCCACAATTATAACACTTGATTGCATTCCTCCTACAATCAGCAGCCACATGACCCTTCAACCCACAATTAGCACACCTATTCATATTATTCATATTCCTCTTACATTCCGATATACGATGACCTAAACCACCACAATTGTAACATTTCACAGAAGAATTCATTCCTCCTCCACTCGGCTTCCTATCAAAAGTAGCCTTCTGTTTCCCCCTATCAACAGAAGTCACATAAGGCCTACCTCTAAACTGCCCCTTTCCTTTCTTATCACTCAGATTCTTGTAATGAGTAGCACGTGCTTTGCTATCCTCATCAAAAATCCGACTCTTGTTCACCAACACTGAAAACTGTCTTATCTCCTGATAACCGATACCTTGCTTGATTTCTGGCCTCAAGCCATTCACAAACTTCAAACACTTTGACCTCTCAGAACCAGCCGTATTATAATTAGGACAGAACTTCACCAGTTCTTCAAACTTAGCAGCATAATCCGCAACAGAGGAATTATCCTGCTTCAGTTCAAGAAATTCAATTTCCTTCTTACCTCTCTCATCTTCCGGAAAATACTTTTCCAGAAAAGCATCTTTGAACACAGCCCAAGTAACCACAATTTCATCCTCCTCAAACCTCTGAGAAGCATTTATCCACCAGTCCTCAGCCTCCTTTTCCAGCACATGAGTACCATACTGCACTTTCTGTTCCTCGGAACACCTAATGAAACGGAAGATCTTCTCAATCTTCTTCAGCCAAAGTTGTGCTCCATCAGGATCATGAGTACCCTTGAAGCTCGGTGGATTATTCTTCTGAAACTTATCCATACTACGCGACTCCTCGTCCGCCGCAGCATTGGGTAAATGCTGCATCGCTTGCGCCATAGCTTGCATGGCCGCAGTCATAGCAGCGTCACGTCTTGCCGCCATAATCTGAACATTCCCAATGATAGCAAATTATGGTTAAACAACCACTCCACAGAGTGCAACAGACCAACCAGACACAACCGACACGACAACATGGTCGGACAAACCAAACATTGGCTCTGATACCACTTATTGTAACACCCCTTCTATACCCCGTACAAAAATCGGAATAAACTATTCTTATAAATAAAACATCAGAGCAAAGAATAATTTATCATGATATAGCCAGAGATGCCACACCAACGTGAACTAAAACAACCTGCTCATATAGATATATAACAACCTGATAGCCATATAAACATAGGAACTCAGTTCCAAAATACCATCATTCAGTTACAGAATTAAAGCGGAACATCCATAACTGATGTCATCACAAAAGATAAGTATGTCAAATACATGTTCATACAAAGCCACTAGATACAGGCCAAAAGAAACATCTACACTCGAACCCCGACTACCCGTGTTACATATCAGAGCCGACGGAACGACAAAAAGACGAAGACACTAATCTTCGCAAAAGACTCCAGCATCTAATCTGCAATGCCTCATAGAGCATTATAAAACAGCAGAAGGGTGAGAAACAGGATTATAATATACTTGCATATCATTATATAACACTTAGCAAAATATGCACAATTATTCTCACCACACAAATATGATACTTGTAAACAATACAAGACATATTAACCCCATTTCACACATCAATCACACAAGCCTATACATTAACACAATGCATAACAATTCCTTCTCAAAATTCAACACATAAACATTCATGTAATGAATTATGCAAATGCACAGAGACCGACACCACGACTCTATGCATGCGGTACCATTAGTCCCCCAGGAACTCTTGGAATCATCGCTCGTTACTTAGGGTAACTCCCCGTCGGGCATACGATGTTCCCCGTCGCTACCACTTATCACCAAGCATACGACGTTATGGATCGTTTTTAGTCCTTTATAATAGGCACACGATCAATACAACAATTGCTTACACCCATAAGGGATCTACAATTCAACATGCATTGTTTGCACCCACAAAGGGATCTACAATGTCTTCATGCATTGTTTACACCCACAAAGGGATCTACAATGTCTAACTGCATTGTTTACACCCACGAAGGGATCTACAATGTCTACCACATGATGCATGTCATATAATGACCCATGGCAATCAAAGCTCATACATTAAATCATGCATTTCAAGTACATATAAAGTAATGCACACAATTGCCCAAAATGGCCACAAACACCAATATACCATCAAAGAATCATCACACAAACCATCTCATAACATATCACATTCTATCGCACAATATAGAAAATAACTCAAAAATTCCATTTTACGGTTTCTCGGAAAAGTCGGCTAAAAGTCGGCCAAAAATAATATTTTCTACCATCATCAACAAGTACTCATCGATAGCTTCGATTCGGTATAAAGAACTCTTAAATACGATAAACGGTTAACAAGATATGAATATTTCAAAATAACGCGAAACATAAACCGGACGCCCGACACAACGAAACGGTTCGTAAAAACTGTACCGATTGGACCAAGTTCAGACCCCAAAACTATTTTTCCTAGAAAGAACATCTCGTTAGCTTCCCAACGCTTCGAACGGGGATCAAAACCTACTTACGGTTCAAGAGATATGAATTTCCGAAGTTTCCCCGAAAAACCAGAATTTCTGCTTCAGCACAGTAGGTATCGATACATAGGCTTTATGTATCGATACATAAAGACCTCATGTATCGATCCCTAACTCGCATGTATCGATCCCTGCTGTAGTAAAAATTCCATTTTTCCCAATTTTCACAGTAGGGATCGATCCCTGGGATTATGTATCGATCCCTAACCCTGTTTTTCACAAAAAACCAGATTTTTTAAATTACAACTTTGCTGTCCTTTTCCCGAATCCCCGAAAACTCGACTAAATCGAACATTTTCACCGAAACAAACATATACGCGCAACCACCAAATACATAAGAACATTTTAGAACACATAAACGGAATTTCTACGACGTTCGATTTTTCGATTAAATTTCAACCTTCCAAAAACCAGAATTTTCAAACATCATCAAATCGAATAAAAATCACGACATACGACGACCTAACCTTACTCGATACAACTACGTAATTTATTTTGAATTCTAACCGTGAAAACATCGGTTCCTATCGACTTCCTACAATTCGACCTAAACGGACAAAATAACGGAAACATAGCGAAAACTAACCGAAACATATCCAAACCTCATGAGACTTTAAACAGAAACTCACATACATATAACCAACCAACACATGTATTTATACGACTTTTCGACCGTAAAAACATCGGTTTCTAACGATTTCGTCCAATACGGCATAAACGGAAACATATGGAAAACCAATCCAAAACATCCACACAAAACATATATAATCATACACAATGATATAATAACTGAGTTTCGCACCCTTACCCGATTTAATCGTGTTCTAGAAAGTCGGGAGATTGGTTTCTTCCTTCACAAGTTTTCCTCTCTTTTCTTCTTTCTTTTCTCTTTTCTTCTTCTCTCTTTTTCTTCTCTTTTGGAAATTCTTACTAACTTTTCTAAACTTATACTAACTATTTTCTTTTATATTTTCTTAACTTAAAAATTCTAAACATTTCTAATAAATATCTAAACTAACTATTATTAACTAATACTATTTATTATGAAATATGTCAAATACCCTATATTCCAATTTTCCCCGCAACTCTCAAAAACGGTAAAAATACACAATGTGCAAAAATAACATATATTCACACCAATTAGCAATTAACATAAATATTGCTCAATTAAAAATAAATACTCGACCAATTAACACCAAAAAGCACGGGAAAAGGAAATATTAAAAACGGACCGTTACAAGGTTGACTATGGCTCCAGTGTTGGTTCTACCTGAACCAAATGAATCGTTCGTGGTGTATTGTGATGCTTCTTTGATGGGGCTAGGAAGTGTGCTAATGCAGGATGGTAAGGTTGTGGCTTATGCTTCACGACAGTTGAGAGTACATGAGAGGAATTATTCGACTCATAATTTAGAGTTAGCTGCAGTGGTTTTCGTATTGAAGATTTGGAGGCATTATCTCTATGGTTCCAGATTTGAAATGTACAGTGATCATAAGAGCTTGAGGTATCTGTTTGATCCGAAGGAATTGAATATGAGGCAAAGAAGATGGTTAGAATTCTTGAAGGATTATGATTTTGGCTTGAACTATCATCCCGTAAAAGCTAATGTCGTGGCTGATGCTCTGAGTTGAAAATCTTTGCATATGTCTGCTATGATGGTTAAAGAGTTGGAATTGATTGAACATTTCAGAGATACGAGTTTGGTTTGTGAACAGACACCGTATAGTGTAATGTTGGGTATGCTGACAATTAATAATGAATTTCTTAATAATATCAGAGACAGTCAGAAGTTGGATGTGAAGCTAGTGGATTTAATGATTGGAGATAACCAAGCAGAAGGTAATGAGTACAGGGTGGAGTAACAAGGTGTGTTGCGATTCTGTGACAGGATTTACATTCCTGATAATACGGAGTTGAAGAGAATGATCTTAGAAGAAGGTCATCGGAGTAGTTTGAGTATCCATCCAGGAGCTACGAAGATGTATCAAGACTTGAAGAAGATATTTTGGTGGCCTGGATTAGAACGCGATGTGGCTCAGTTTGTGTATGCTTGCTTGACTTGTCAGAAGTCAAAATTGGAACACCAGAAACCTGCTGGTAAGATGCAACTGTTAGATATTCCAGAGTGGAAGTGGGAGAGTATTTCTATGGATTTTGTGACAGGGTTGCCTAATACGCCGAAAGGACATGATTCTATTTGGGTGATAGTGGATAGACTGACGAAGTTGGCACATTTTATTCCGATTAATATCAGTTTTCCTTTGCAGAAGTTGGCAGAGATTTATATTCAGGTGATTGTGAAGTTGCATGGAATTCCGTTGAGTATTGTGTCGGATCGAGATCCGAGGTTCACTTCCAGATTTTGGGAAAGTTTGCAGGAAGCTTTGGGATCAAAGCTGAGATTGAGTTCGGCTTATCATCCGCAGATGGATGGTTAGACGGAAAGAACTATCCAGTCTTTAGAAGATTTGTTGAGGGCTTGTGTACTTGAACAAGGAGGTGCTTGGGATAGTCATTTGCCGTTGATTGAGTTCACTTATAATAATATTTATCATTCCAGTATTGGAATGGCACCTTTTGAAGCGTTGTATGGTCGGAGATGTCGGACGCCTTTGTGCTGATAGGAATCTGGTGAGAGTGTGGTGCTTGGACCTGAGATTGTTCAGCAAACTACCGAAATGGTGAAGTTGATCCGGGAAAAGATGAAAGCTTCGCAGAGTAGGCAGAAGAGTTACCATGATAAGAGGAGGAAGGATCTTGAGTTTCAAGAAGGAGACCACGTGTTCTTGAAAGTCACTCCAGTGACCGGTGTTGGTCGTGCGTTGAAGTTGAGGAAGCCTACTCCTCGATTTATTGGTCCGTATCAGATATCTACAAGAGTTGGACCTGTTGCATATAGAGTGGCGTTGCCTCCGTGTTTTTCAAATTTGGATGATGTGTTCCATGTTTCGCTGCTTCGGAAGTATGTTCCGGACCCGTCGCATGTGATTCCGATGGATGACGTGGAAGTGAGAGATAATCTCACAGTCGAGGCCTTGCTGGAACGTATTGATGATCGCGAGGTGAAGCAGTTGAGGGGCAAGGAGATTGTTCTCGTGAAGGTAGTATGGGGAGGTGCTACCGGTGGGAACATGTCTTGGGAATTGAAGAGCAGGATGCGAGAGTCGTATCCAGAGTTGTTCGCTTAAGGCAAATTTTCGAGGACGAAAATGTTCTAAGTGGGGGAGAGTTGTAACACCCCGATTTAATTTAATTATTTTTCATGATTAAATTGAATATTGTTGTATGTAAATTGTTTTGGTGTATTTTGGCCAAGATGGGGTACCCTTAGGGTAGGGGTAGTACCCTTAGAATTTTGAAGGATAAGGTGTTGGATGAAGGGTTAATTGGTTAATATTATTATTTGAGTTATTGAGGATATTGTTGTTATTATTTGAGTCGGTGAAATAATAATAATAATATCTAAATAATAGTAATAATAATATTAGAAAATAAGGAAATTAAAAAAGAAAAGGGTTAGGAAAGGAAGTGGTGGTCAGTACGTGTTTTGAAAAGAAAAGGAAGAGCAGAGAAAGCTAGGTCAGAGAAGGAGAAATTGTGGAAGAAGAAATCAAGAATCCTATGGTAAGGGTGTGATTTCTTTCATCTCTCACGAGTTAAATGATGTAGGTATTGAAGTAGAAATCACTAAGTTAAAATCCATAGGGTTGAGTGAGGGTTTTAGGAAGATTTTGTGATAATATGATTGGAACTAATGAATTAGCCTTGTTTGATTTGTTTGGTTGAATTGCAAATGTTAGATATAGGCTATTGGTGAAAAATCCGTGAACAATTGCTGTTAAAAATCAGTTTGAGTGCAGAAAATCGCAGTTGGGAGATGCTGTTATCGCAGGGTTTTTCTGCCAAAATCGCAGAGCCCGCTTAGCGCGGTTTAGCGCGCTTAGCGCGGTCTGAAGAAATTTTGCCTCTTCGAGGCAGTGAGTAGCGCGCTTAGCACGGATAGGACGCGCTTAGCGCGACCTGGGACTGAAAAAAATATTATTTTAATTACTTAAAATTTATGGAAAATACCTGTTTTACATTATATTGATGCTGTGTTGTTGTTGTTGTATGGTGGACATGTATTGAGGTGTTATGTGCTTGTTTTGTTGATGTTGATGTGATAATGTGAAATTCATGATTGAATGATGCAAAGATGTGTAGTTGTTGTATTGGTGCAATGATGTAAGTTTCGATGAATGCATGTTAATTATTAAATGATGTTGGTATGAAAATGAGTATACTATGTGTATGCATGATGGTGCATGGCATGTTCATAGTTATGGGATGGCGTTCCCAGATGGGGTGTTATCGTCTATCCGAATTCCTTGATGGAATCGTTGTTGTTGGCGTGATTGTGTGCCCAGCTGGGGTGTAAGCAATCACAGTTGTTGGTGTGACAATGAAATAGGGGTCGTTGGTGTGATCATGAAATAGGGGTCATACTTGACCATGAAAGAGGGGTCGAGAGTTCCGACGGGAACTATAATCATGAAACAGGGATCGATTTTGGTACCATATGCATTGAGTCTAGTCGAGTCTCCTTTGCGTTTTGTCATTGGTTGTGTGCATGATGGTTGGTATATTTATCGATGATTGTCTGTGCATAATTTGAGGTGTGTGATTCTTATTGGATGTTGTGATATGGTGAATAACTTGATGATGTATGCTTTTCTATTTATATCATCTCTCTCTTTTATTGATTTAAGAATCTCACCCCTTCTGTTTGAATGTTACCTCAACGTGGGTAACGTGCAGATAAGCAGGAGTAGTTCGTAGGTGGAGTGGAGAAGATGAGGTCTTCTGGTGCGAGTTATCGAGTCGCGTCTGCTCTGAGTTTGTAACACTGGGGGTGTCGGAACGCTAGAGTCTTTTAATTCCTGTTATATATTATTACTGTTTTCATTAAGGATCTTATGTGTAACCAAATATTTTTCTTTTGTGTTGACTTTTGCGCTGTGTATAACTGTTGAAATGCTATGTTTAATTTAATATCACCTTAATATTATTGTGTGCATGTTAAGTTGAGTAGTAGAAGTAGCATCCTAAATCCATGTGTTCTATTTTACTTTGATAAATTAGAATTGAATTGTCGAGGGGGTTTGGGGTGTTACAACTACTCTTTTTCATGACATGATACACAAAGAAATCGAGGTATATGTCGATGATATGTTTGCCAAATCTAAAACAGAAGAGGAGCATGTGACCGACCTGTCAAAACTATTCGAGCGGTTGAGAAAGTACAAACTCCGCTTGAATCCTAATAAGTGCACATTCAGTGTCCGTTCAGGGAAACTTTTAGGGTTCATCGTCAGCCAGAAAGGAATTGAGGTTGATCCTAACAAGGTCAAGGCCATTCAAGAAATGCCTTCTCTAAAGACTGAAAAACACGTCAGGGGATTCCTGGGACGTTTGAACTACATTTCCAGATTTATATTCCTTATGACCGCGACATGTGCGCCAATCTTTAAATTACTCAATAAGAATGAGGACTGCATTTGGACAGAAGATTGTCAAACCGCCTTCGACAGTGTCAAGGAATACCTGTTAAACCCACCGATTCTATCACCTCTAGTGGAAGGAAGACCACTGATCATATACCTAACAGTCCTAGAGGACTCAATGGGTTGTGTACTTGGCCAACAAGATGAAACCAAAAGGAAAGAGTCTGCCATCTACTATCTGAGCAAGAAATTCACCGACTGTGAAACTCGGTACACTATGCTCGAGAAAACATGTTGTGCTCTGGCTTGGGCAGCCAAACGTCTTCGCCAGTATATGATTCGTCACACTACTTGGTTAATCTCAGAAATGGATCCAATCAAGTACATCTTTGAAAAACCTGCTCTCACGTGAAGGATTGCCCATTGGCAGATGTTGTTGTTAGAATATGACATAGAATACCATGCTCAGAAAGCCGTTAAAGGAAGCATTTTAGCCGATCATTTGGCTCATCAACCGATTGACGATCGGGAATCAATCGGGTTTGACTTCCCAGACGATGATGTCATGTATTTGAAAATGAAAGATTGTGATGAACCGCTACCTAGTGAAGGGCCAGAACCAAGTTCCCAATGTGGACTTATCTTTGACGGAGCTGTAAATCATTACGGAAACGGAATTGGGGAAATCATCATAACGCCTCAGGGTACCCACATTCCTTTCACCGCCAGACTTACATTCAAGTGTACAAATAACGAGGCCGAATACGAAGCTTGTATTATGGGTCTCGAGGAAGCGATTGATTTGAGGATAAAAAACTTGGCCAACAAGACGAAACAAAAAGAAAAGAGTCTGCCATCTACTATTTGAGTAAGACATTCACCGACTGCGAGACTCGTTACACTATGCTTGAGAAAACTTGCTGCGCTTTGGCTTTGGCAGCCAAACATCTTCGCCAGTACATGATTCGTCACACTACTTGGTTGGTCTCCGAGATGGATCCAATCAAGTACGTCTTTGAAAAGCCTGCTCTCACGGGAAGGATTGCCTGTTGGCAGATGTTGCTATCAGAATATGACATAGAGTACCATGCTCAAAAAATCGTTAAGGGGAGTATTTTAGCCGATCACTTGGCTCATCAACCGATTGACGATCGGGAATCAATCAGGTTTGACTTCCCAGACGAAGATGTCATGTATCTAAAAATGAAAGACTGCGATGAACCGCTACCCAGTGAAGGTCCAGAACCAGGTTCCCAATGGGGGCTTATCTTTGACGGAGCTGTCAATCATTACGGAAACGGAATTGGAGCAATCATCATAACACCTCAGGGTACCCACATTCCTTTCACTGCCCGACTTACATTCAAGTGTACGAACAACGAGGCCGAATACGAAGCATGTATCATGGGTCTCGAAGAAGCAATCAACTTAAGGATTAAGAACTTGGATGTATATGGCGACTCAGCTCTGGCCGTCAATCAGATCACAGGAGATTGGAACACATACCAATCAGGACTGATTCCTTACAAAGATTATGCGAGAAGGTTGTTACCCTTCTTCAACAGAATTGAGTTTCATCATATCCCTCGTGAAGAGAATCACATGGCTGATGCATTAGCCAATCTCTCTTCTATGATTAGTGTAGGTCAATGGAATGACGTACCTAAGATCGACATAATGCGCCTTGAAAGGCCCGTTTATATCTTCGCGATTGAAGCAGTCACAGACAACAAACCTTGGTATCACGATATCAAATGCTTCCTTCAGAAATAAGAGTACCCACCTGGGGCACTAAGGAAGGACAAAAAGACCCTCAGAAGGCTGGCTGAAAGTTTCTTCTTGAGCGGTGATATGATCTATAAGAGAAACTTTGACATGGTCTTGCTTCGATGTGTAGATAGACCAGAGGTAGACATTCTGATAAAAGAAATTCACGAAGGTTCCTTTGGCACTCATGCCAATGGAAACACAATGAGGAAGTGTCACAAGTGTCAGATATACGCTGATAAAATCCTTGTACCGCCAACGCATCTCAAAGTTCTCTCTTCCTCATGGCCTTTTTCCATATGGGGAATCGACATAATTGGCATGATTGAAACCAAGGCTTCAAACGGACATCGTTTCATCCTGGTAGCCATTGACTACTTCACCAAGTGGGTCGAAGCAGCATCATATGCCAATGTAACCCGACAAGTGGTGGTCCAATTTATCAAAAACAATATCATCTGTCGTTATGGTGTTCCTAGCCAGATCATTACGGATAATGGATATAACTTGAATAATAAGATGATGAAAGAGTTGTACCCTGAGTTCAAGATTGAACACCATAACTCATCTCCCTACCGACCCAAGATGAGCAGAGCTGTAGAAGCGGCTAACAAAAACATCAAGAGGAATGTTCAGAAGATGGTCGTAACCTACAAAGACTGGCACGAGATGTTACCCTTTGCTCTTCACAATTATCGCACATCTCTCCGCACTTCAACAGAGGCAACCCCTTTCTCTCTAGTATATGGCATGGAAGCAGTGCTCCCCATCGAAGTAAAGATCTCATCAATCTGGGTATTAAAGGAAGCTAAGCTAACAGAAGCTGAATGGTGTCAAAGTCGACACGATGAACTAAATCCGATCGAAGAAAAGAGAACGGCACTATGCCATGGTCAGTTGTATCAACAAAGGATGAAGAAGGCGTTTGACAAAAAGGTCTGACCTCGCGTCTTTAGGAAAGGAGACCTTGTACTCAAAAAGATACAATAATTTCTCACTGATTCCCGGGGCAAGTGGACTCCGAATTATGACGGCCCCTATGTGGTCAAGAAAGCTTTCTCAGGCGGCGCCTTGAGACTTGCAACCATGGATAGAGAAGAATTTGCCTACCCTACGAATGTTGATGTAGTCAAGAAATACTTAGCCTAAACTAAAAAAAAAACGTCTCGGTGGATTGAAAACCCGAAAGGGCGATCCAGGCAAAAATTAGAGACGTAGTCAAAAATCATCCCGATGGATTGGAAATCTCAAAGTACATTCCAGGCAAGAGTTTGTGATAATGGCAAGTAACTACGTCCAACAGGGGAAAATTCCCCAGTAGCAGTCATGCCATCCATCGAAAGAAAACTCCAGTCAAGGTCATCTTCGACAGAAGCTCAGGATGTCCCGAATTCAAAGTTGGTAGAAGGATAGTGGTCGTTATGTTTCCATGTAGCCCTTTTCCCTTAAATTACCATTTTATAACTTTGTAAATACTCTATGAATCACGCATTTAGCGGATTTCCATCCTATCAATAAAATTTGAGCCCTTGTGCTTTTGTTTGCAATCCTTATTTATTTTAGCTTTACAGAACGACATTTTAATATGATCAATGATTCTTGAAATAAAACAAAAATGAATTTACTTGTCAAACTTTTTCTGCTTTTAAAATAAAGATGGCAATTTCTTTTGACTGTTGAACATCGAAAGAACATTGATCGCTTCTCCAAAGGTGTTCGAGTTTCAAAGTGCAGAATCAAAGTACTCCTTCTAAACTAGTACGCCTGAATGAAGGGTCAGCTGTGTCAGAGACCATGTTTCATCTGACATCCTCGGCAGAGTCCTTATCTCCTAAGCCCGACCAATGGTGCTCCCCACAGGGACTATCTCTCCTAAGCAAGGCAGAATTGTTATCTTGGATCGCACGATACATCTTCGTCCCCTGCAGTGGCCGAGTATCTAGTCGTGTTCATCCGTTAGTTTGTATGTCGCGTCAGTTTTATTAGTATAAACATATATTGCATCACTATCACTCTAGTCGGTCTTGTCCCCTAGTGATAGAAGTCCTCTCAATGGGGTTGTCAGTTTTTTCCTCGTCAAGAAATGTTGGGTCTGAACAATCTCTCTCCTCTAGTTTATTTCTGGATTGGAGCCGGTCCTCGACCACTTTGATAACTTGAACCTTTGAAAAGCAAGAGAACCTTCGACAAGCGTCACTCTTTGCCATTTAAGATGATATCTTCGCTTTCCCGGATTAAGGAAAATCCCTTGAGAAAGCATCACAACTAAAGACTCTCATCAGCACATTGATTTTTCTATTCAGAAAATCAATGTCAATGAAGTCATCAGCACCTCAAAATTGGGGTACATTATTTGGCATTTTTTCGAGAAGATCTCAGAGAAAAGTATGATGTAATATCCCCAAGAAGAAAACAGACTCTCAAGAGACTCGTTTTCCCCAATAGAGTTAACAAATGGCGTCTCCAAACAGAGAAGTTTATACACCTCTACAGCTCGGACGAATGGGTTCCCCAGCAAGTCTGACATCATAAGTTTTTCCCATCAAATGGCATCTCCCCAGGAAAATCCGGCGGAAAGTTTGAGGAAAACCTCTACGCATAGCGTCCCTTGTTAAGAAAGTTTATTGACAAAAGAAACTGAGACCAGTTCCTCGGTAGGAAACCAGGATCGAGGGGAAGTTTATATCGGAAAATGAGACCTATTCCTTGGTAGGAAACCATGATCGAGGGGAAGTTTATATCATAAACTGAGACCAGTTCCTTGGTAGGAAACCAGGATCGAGGGGAAGTTTATTTCAAAAGAAAACTGAGACCAGTTCCTTGGTAGGAAACCAGGATCGAGGGGAAGTTTATATCAGAAACTGGGACCAGTTCCTTGGTAGGAAACTAGGATCGAGGGGAAGTTTATATCAGAAACTGAGGCCAGTTCCTTGGTAGGAAACTAGGATCGAGGGGAAGTTTATATCAGAAACTGAGACCAGATCCTTGGTAAGAAACCAGGATCGAGGGGAAGTTTATATCAGAAACTGAGACCAGATCCTTGGTAGGAAACTAGGATCGAGGGGAAGTTTATATCAGAAACTGAGACCAGTTCCTTGGTAGGAAACCAGGATCGAGGGGAAGTTTCAATTTTATCTGAACCACAATTAGGGTTTTGAAGAAAAAGTCAACTGTATCTTTGACTTTTGACCAGGACATGCTCCCAAACCTTGGGACATGATTTAATACACCCAATAACACCTATGAAGTCAATCCATCAAGTTTGATTTAGGTCAAGGACTTGATTTCATAGAGGATCGCACAGTTTGGAGTTCATTTGATAAAAAGTCAACTGTGCCCAAAAGTCAAAGTTTGACTTTTTGATTTATTGGTCAATTATGGTTCCCTAACCCTAAAATGATGTTAATGTGTTATTTGAACCAACATTCATCAAGAAAAATCAAAGAAAGTGGGATAACTTGTAAAAGGGGTATCCATAAAAAATTTAGAAATTTTCTAAGTTATGGAACAAAGTGGCTAGGGTACCAACTTCCAAGGATCATAACTTGTGATCCAAGCAACCATTTTGGCATATCCAAAGATGGATTTGTAGCTCTCATGGCACACTTTAAAAGTGTCAACTACACCTCATTCTAATTCCTCAAGGATTTTAAGTTATGGAGTGACCAAAATGACAAAAACATGAAAATGCCACTTTTTCCAACACTTATTGAAATTTTCACTAAGTCAGAATCTGTTTCACCTTTTCCAATATGTAAGGGCATTTTTCACTTGGATCCAAAAAGTATCAAAACAAACTATGATCACACATGTGTTGTATCATATGAGAGCTTTCCAAAATGGCCAAGAACTCCATCAAATTCCATTTAAGCTAAGAGTTATGACAGTGGCAAAATGCCTTGATGCAACTGTCATGGCATGGCAGGTTTGTGCATTTTGCTCGATTTGATCAAATTATGCAAATGACAAACAATTTTATCCATCTGAACACCTCAAAGGGAGACCAAGGAGGGACAAACACTGATCCATAAGCCTCCCAAGATGAACCAAGCCTTTTCCAACTGAATGAGTCAAGGATGATCTCTGAACTAGGGAACCAAAGGCCTGTGTTCTAACCTCTAGTCAATGGCTAGAGGAGACTTAAGATTCTAAAATTCTATAATTGGCCAAACCTCTGCTGCAGTTGCCATTCACTATTGCTTGCAAAACAAACTTGCTATACTATATATAGAGCTCATTTGTGCTCAGTTTAAGTACACCAAAGCCATCAAACTGATGTTTTCCTCAAAAACTCCTTCTCACTTCCAAAATTGCCTTCTAAAGCAAGTCACTATCAGGTTTTGAGTTTGAGAGCAATTCCAACCAAACCAGTCACACACACACACACACCTCACAAACATCATATAGAAGTGATCCAAACACTTAAACAACATCTGGAACACTGATTTTTCAAAATCACCATCCAACTGCTCAAGCTTTTAGCAGACTTGCAGTTGGGGTACCTATCATACCCCAAAATTTAACTACTAATATTTCCCATCATTTTGAAAATCATCATCACAATATGGATGAACCATTATACACTCATCAGTCTCCCAAAGATGGGCGAGCATTCACTACAATAATTAGGGTTTCAAGCCCTCTCTGAGCTTTAGACAAAGGATCAATCAAGGAATGACATGATCTTAAACTTTTCTAACCTTTCAAACACCTATAAAGGATCAAGAGGACTCCCACATCAAGGATCAAGCACAAAGTTGCTACCTTCCAGGTGGATTAAGCCTCCAGATCGCTAGTGTCACCAAATTAGGGTTTTGGTCGACCAGGGCCTCCAGATGGGAAGTTTCCTCTAGGCATGAGCTAATGCTTCAAAGCATAACCCAAGATACTCCAAGGGACCTCATGGACCCAATCATCAAGTCAATTTAGCCTCAGGGGATGCATTCACAAAAAAATCAGGAATTAGGGTTTCTTGACCTAATTCATCCCTAAGTTGACTTTTGGGACAAAACATGAGCCAATACCTCAAGACATGATTTGAGGGTCTCTAATACACCACATTGATCCATTTGCAACAATGGATTGATCCAAGAAGCTTGATTCCCAAGTTTCAAGTTCATCAAAACCACAGTTAGGGTTTCATAGGAAAAGTCAACTGTATCTTTGACTTTTAACCAGAACATGCTCCCAAACCCTAGGAAAAGATTCAATACACCCTATAACACCTATGAAATTAATCCATAAAGTTTGACTAAGGTCAAGGACTTGATTTCATAGAGGAACGCACAGTTTGGAATTCATCTGGTAAAAAGTCAACTGTGCACAAAAGTCAAAGTTTGACTTTTTGAGATTTTTCACAATTATGGTTTCCTAACCCTAAAATGATGTTAATGTGTGATTTGAATCAACATTCATCAAGAAAAATCAAGAAAAGTGGGATAACTTGTAAAAGGGGTAACCATAAAAACTTAGAATTTTTCTAAGTTATGAAATAAAGTGGCTAGGGTACCAACTTCCAAGGATCATAACTTGAGATCCAAGCAACCATTTTGGCTGATCCAAAGATGGATTTTTATCTCTCATGGCATACTTTAAAAGTGTCAACTACACCTCACTCCAATTCTCTATAGATTTTAAGTTATGGAATGGCAAAAATCACAAAAAGTGAAAATGTCACTTTTTCCAACACTTAGTGAAATTTTCACCAAGTCCAAATCCGCCTTGCTTTTTTTCCAAATGTAGGGGCATTTTTCACTCAGATCCAAAAGGTATCAAAACAAACTATGATCACACATATGTTGTATCATATGAGAGCTTTCCAAAATGACCAAGAACCCCATGAAACTCCACTTGAGCCATGAGATATGACAATGGCAATATGCCTTGCTGCAAACTGCCATGGGAAGGCAGATTTGTGCATTTTGCTCAATTTGGCCAATTTGTGCAAATAAAAAACAAGTTTATCCATCTGAACACCTCAAGGGGAGACCAAGGAGGGACAAACACTGATCCATAAGCCTCCCAAGTCTTTGGAACTTAAAATAGCATGTCAAACCTAAAATTGCCTAAAAAGGGGACAAGACTCCAATTTTGTTTTGGAGCATTCAATGGATGCACAAAGGTGGCATGAACTGAACCATTTCCAACTGAATGAGTCAAGGATGATCTCTGAACTAGGGGACCAGCAGCCTGTGCCCTAACCTCTAGTCAATGGCTAGAGGAGACTTGAGATTCTAAAATGCAACCATTGGCCAAACCTCTACTGCAGTTGCCATTCACTATTGCAGCCAAAACAAACTTGCTCTACTATAAATAGAGTTCATTTGTGCTCAGTTTAAGTACACCAAAGCACTACAACACTTGCTTTCCTCAAAATCTCTTTCTCTAGGCAAAAATACCTTCTTTAGCAAGGTAACTCTGAGTTTTTGAGTTAGAGAGCAATTCCATCACAGCTCATGATCCAAACACATCCAATATGTCATATCTAAGTTGTCCAAACTCTCATAAGTGACCTGTAACACCAAAATTTCAAAGTCCCCTCTCAAAACCTCAAAATAGGGCCTTTTTGCATTTTTCAAGCCATGTCTTGATTCAGTCACTTTCCAAACCAGATAAAACCTTAAACACACTCCAAATATTATCCTTGAACTGTCCCAAATGGTTTCACACATCTAGAACACCATTTGAGAGAGTTGCTATTTTGGCCACTTTTGCCCCTTTTGCAAGAAAGGGCCAATTTCCATTCCTGAGGTTTCCAGCTGATTCCAATCATCCTAAAAGCTTCTAAGGGATCATTTGAGAGGGTTCAAAGCATCAAAACTTTTCTGGAACAAGGCACTTGACAGATTGCCCAAAAAGCTTCTAAAGAGGTAAGCATCTCAACTTGAACTCTTTAAAATATGCATTGCTTTGAAGTCCAATGATCATGCACATCTTATACATGTTATATGTGTTTTGTTTGAATAAATTCATCATGTAATTCAGGCCTGTACCAAGAGGTAGCACAGGAAATGCAAATCATGGCCTATTTCAAAACCACTATCGGGTTTTGAGGAGGATTGATTTTTTGGAAAAACCACCACCACCACCATTGGATTCCTTGGGAAATTCTAGGCCAGATACATATAAATTTTGTCTCCATCCATGGAGAAATGAGGAAGTTATGACCTTCACGTTTCTGACCAAAAACCTTGCCTTACCTTGCCTTGGCCAGGCCAAAAACAAGGCAAGCCTTGTATATTTGTGGTTGGGGTTTGATACACGGACGTATCACCATCCCAGTGGTAAGGCGCACACACTACACACAAGAGGTCTGGGGTTCGAATCCCCCTCGCCCCAGACCCCTTTTTAATGGTTTTTTCCACTTTTTTTATTATTTTTCATATTATTTTTAATGATTTGAAAAATTAATAACTCCCTTAATTTTAATTATTTTTGATTGATTCTTTTTGCAAAAAATAACAAAAATGTTGAAATATTTTATTCCACAAAAAAATCAAATTTATATTATTTATTTAATATAATTGGTATTTTTGTGAATAAATTCATTTTTAATTATTTTTAAACATTTTAAAAGTGAATATTTATCTTGAAAATCAAAACCAAATGAGTTCTAAATCATCTTGTGAATAAAACCTCATTTTTCAAACCTTAAACAAAAATCACAAGTAGTTTATTCAAACTTATTTGGTATTTTTATCATTTTTATTGATTTTCTTTAAATATTTACTTTTAAAGGAAAACAAAATTAGGCTTTCTTTTATTTTCACCCTCACAAACATTTTCAAACACCATGGGCCTCTAATAGAGTGTACGACCCAATCCCCTTTTGAAAACCATTTTTGGGCCCCATATGTTGTATAAGTCCCGTTGTATTTTCAAAATCACGGCGCGATCGCCGCCTTTTAAATCAAAATCATTTGGGCCTCTCCTTGAGCTATAAGACCCATTTATTTTCTTAAAAACACTTTGGGCCTCTTGGTAGAGTGTAAGACCCAATCCTTTGTAAATACAAACCATTTTTGGGCCTTACATATTGTATAAGTCCCTCTGTACAATTTTCAAAACAACGATGCAATCATTGTTAAAACTTGGGCCTCTCCTTGAGCTGTAAGCCCCAACAACCTTTTCAAAACAATTTCTCCTTTGATTTTGAATATAATATTGTTATCAAAGTTTTCTTTGTTGAACAACTAACAAAACAACATGGAAGCTCTACTACGGGTAAATGTTTATCCGCTTTCATTTATCGCTTTCATATATATAACTGTATTGTGGGGCTGTTTTACTGTAAGTATTCTTTCACATCCTCTTATATACTTGTCACATATCAACTGTGTAATACTAGTATAGTTATTTAAAGTTTTCCCCGGCAACTACGTCTAGCACTAGGTAAATCCTTGTTGGTCACTCATAAATACAAACAAAACTATATCCCCCGTAGGATTCCAGACACAGTCTTCCCTTCTCTTGGGGTTAAACAATATGGAACAAAGAGAAAGGCAGCATTCTCGGTGAACCCTTTCTTAGACTGTCACTCTTAGAAATTGTCAAATAGGCTCTACTCCCCTGAGTCGATCTATTCTCCGTGAATAGCATCTCTTGAGTTTCTTCCAAATTCTCGAACTTTCCTGGAATGATCTCTTCTCAGTGAATTGCATTTCTTGAACTTATCTTGGTTTGGGGACCCACAGGCTTCCTAAAAGCATCCCTGCCTCCTCTTGGGCGTTGTACAAGGACCCTTCGGCTTCTTAGAAGTTCTCAGACCTTCTCTTGGGCTTAATACAAGGGCCCTGACGACCTCTTAAAGGTATAAGACAGAACTTATTCATCCTTTGCTAGAGCAGTCTTTCCAGTGTCAAACCTCTGGCCACTTTAGGGTTGATACTCATCCCTTAATGCCCGTGCCTCCTCTTGGGCATTGTACAAAAGATAAAACTCTAGACTTGGACAGTCTAAACCCTTGAGTCTCGAAGGCATTCTCAATTTCCTTTCGAACATAGGAAAAACACTGATCACTCTGAAACCCGGTCTCTCTCATGAGAGTTCCCCACCCTTTTTCCTGCCTATGGATCTAATCCTCAGCAGTGACGTAGCCTCCTCTTAGGTTTTATATAATGATCCTTTCCTCTGGAAAGTCCGTCTCCTCTTGGGCTTTGTACAATGATCCTCCCCAATGGAGCTAACCTTTTCAGACTCTCTTGTTGAGTATAAAAGACTATCTTGTTGAGTCAATCTCCTTTTAGCCTCTATCTCGGGCTTCGTACGAGACAACAAATCACTCTCTTGTTGAGTATAAACGACTCTCTTGTTTAGTCACTCCCCTTTTAGCCTCTATCTCGGGCTTCGTACGAGACAGAAAATCACTCTCTTATTGAGTATAAAAGACTCTCTTGTTGAGTCAAACCTTTTAGCCTCCGTCTTGGGCTTCATACAAGACACATAAAAGCACTCTCTTGTTGAGTCATTCACTTGTTAGCACTCTCTTGTTGAGTCAACCCTTTTAGCCTCTATCTCGGGCTTCGTACGAGACAACAAACAAAAGGCACCCTCTTGCTGGGTCAATAGCCTCCTCTTAGGCTTTGTTTAGAGAAATCCCCGGTTGAGTCAATCAACCTTTTAACATCAAATTTGTGCCTTGCTCACAGCATACAAACATCAACAACTCCTCTTTAGAGATGACAAATTCTCTCTCATCCAGAGCCATTTTAGCTTCACATCTTGGGCTTTGAACAAGATACAAATCACCTTTAGCTTCATGTCTTGGGCTTTGAACAAGACACCAAAACAACCTTTTTCCTCCCATAGAATAGGAGGAACTACGATCGCTCTGATTTCCTTGTTTCGTTAAATGGGAATACGTAGGCATAAGATTGAAAAATCTTATCGAGCACACTAATAAAAAAACCCAAAATCCAGTACCTCCATAAATCAACCCAAAAGCATCAAATCTAAACACATTACCAAAAACCTCGCAAATAGTCCAGACATTCTATTCTTAACAAAATAACCGAAGAGGGGCCCACATCTTAATAGCATCTGTAAACCAACAGTTTTGAATGTTTAAACTTAGTATGCAAGCAGGGTTAATTGGAGACATCTATTTCCCTTCCTTAATCAGCTCAACAGGATTAAAAATTAATCGAACTGTAGTACCCAAGCGATAGTGATTCAAGACCACAAAAATCGCGCTACAGAAAAAATGGCGCCCACCATGGGGCCCTATTCTCTTTCTTACAATCTTCGGTAGATACCTTAAGTTTGGAAAATGCCACAGAAGAATACCGACCACAGTGGGAGCTATTTACCTCTTGCAGTCTTACGGTGGGAGACATTTCTTTCTCACCTTCTTGGGTAGAATGCCCTAAGTTCTCAAAGTATCACAGAAATGGCGACTCTGCTGGGGAGTCATTGTCTGGATAGGATCATAAGACTAGAGGTCTAGGATGTTAAGACAAATATATATACTGCTTTTCCTAATTGATATCTGTGTTTATTTTTCTGCTAATGGGAATGTGTGTGATGCCGCATGTGGAAAGATTGAGTATACACCTAATATAGGTGATGGCAAAACGGGTAATCTTACGGGGAGTGAATCCCAGCTAAGAGTCCCCGGTCGAGCATCAAACTCAGTGGAGACTCCCTTTGCAGATACATTGCCTATATGACTTCGGTTGTTGAAAGTAGTGTGGTCGACTGGGTTATATGAGAAGCTGAGGTTTTTAGTAGACTGAAACCATTTTGTAGTGCGGAAGCTTTCGAAAATAGTTGTCACGCGATACTACCCTCATTTGAGATCACTCTAGGATACATCAGCTCGCTGGCGATCCGCTTGCTGTTGATCCCAAGAGGGATCAATGATTTTGCGGACAGGTACAAAATATCACCAATATAAACCTTTGGGGGGGGGGGTAGAGCGTTGACTTCATGACACCGACCCTTTGACCCCATGTTTTTTCTATGTTTTTGTGTGCTGCATTCATACATTCATTTAAAAAACATTAAAAACAAAACAAATTTCTCTTCTAGTTTCTCTTTTTTCAAATTAAACTAAGACAATGTTTGCAAATATCAGAGAAAGAGATTGCGTTATGGAAGACTCATAAGTATACCTTCAAGGTTCCAAAGTTAGAGGATTTAAGAGGTTTGGCGAGAATGATCACCAACCCTGAGGCTTTCAGAGCTAAGTATGGAGGACTACTGTCTCTGTTAAGGATCCATGTAATTGAGGGATTACTTGCTATGCTCATTCAGTTCTACGATCCGGTTTATCACTGTTTCACATTCCCGAATTATCAGCTAGCACCAACGCTAGAGGAGTATTCTCACCTGACTGATTTACATATCACTGATCAAGCTCCCTTTTCTGGACTGGAAGAAATTCCAAAAGATCAAACCATTGCCAGAGCAATTTATTTGGACGAGTCAGAAGTCAGGACTCACATGACCACTAAGGGTGGGATCCAAGGTTTGCCAGCCCAGTTTTTGATAAAGAAAGCCCTGTACTTTGCCAGTATAGGGAACGTGGCCGCTTTCGAGAGCATCTTTGTGTTGCTCACCTACGGGTTATTTTTGTTTCCCAACATCGATAACTCCGTAGATATCAATGCCATTAAGATATGTCTGATTGGAAATCTCGTACCTACCTTACTCGCAGATATGTATCATTTTGTACACTTAAGGAATTTATACAGTGGAGGAATGATCACATGCTGAGTACCCTTGTTGTACAAATGGTTCATTTCCCATTTTCCAAAGTCTGCCGTATTTTGAGAACAAAAGAATACTTTACGTTGGTCGCAGAAAATCATGTCTCTTACCAACTCTGACATCGATTGGTACAATCGAATCTATGACGGGATCAAAATCATTGACCGTTGTGGAAACTTCCCAAACATACTCGTTATAGGAACTAAGGGAGGAATCAACTATTATCCAATTCTCGTTTGTCGTCAATTCGGATCACAATGAGGCATGTCCCGCGGAATGCTCATCTGGAAGGTCTTTTCTTCAAGGAAGGGGAAAACGACAGGGCACTAAAGACAGAAATAGTGCATGCTTGGAAACATGTTCATAGGAAAGGACAAGAGTCTCTGGGAAAACCAGACTGTGTCTCGGTGGAGCCTTATCTCTACTGGGTACAAACCAGAGCTCTCAAGCTGAGGATGCCTTACCCTCGTCAGGAAGTTCTTCCATTAAGGGACCCTGTCCTTTATTTTATGTCTGATATGGAAAAACTTCAGGTGACTCTCAACAAAGTTCAACAGGAGAAGAGGTCTTGGAGGAACAAGTACCACATTCTCAATGTGGAGTGTAAGAGAATACAACAACTATTGAAAGATAAAGATGCTCTGATCGAGATTTTAGAGCAACATGCTGTAGAAAATCAGGATGACCAAAGAAATTTGCTCGCTCCTTTCACTTGGCAAAGGAATGACAACCCGACAACGGCTCAAGAGCCCCGGTCAAAGAAAAGGAAAGCACCCGAACCAGCACCTGAGCTCTCCTCAGAGAGGACTCAGGATCCGTTAGCTTAGAAATTTCCTTTTACAGCACTTTGTAATCTACTGTATTTCCATTCCGCAATCTTTGAATTCAATAAAACAGGGTTTCCCCACTGTTTGATATTTGATTAATTAATATAATCATTGCATATCATTCATAATTCTCACATAAACGCATTCTTCTTCCCTACGAATCTCACGTTTGTGTCTCGATTCTAGAGTTAAACTGTCTCATCCGTACAATACTCGGGCCAATCGACAAAAGAAAATGTATAATCTCGAGGAAGAGAACAGAGGGTTGAGAGAAGAGATCGACACTCTGAAAGAAGATCTGAGAAAGCTTCATAATGACATGCAAGCTCTGGCTGTAGCTCAGATGCAACAACAAAGGACTGTGATCTCAAAGATCACATCTACGCCCATAGTGGAAAAGTTTGATCCTAGGTACAAAATGCCGAAAGATCGTCCCTGGGGCATGCCACTCAACTATATCCCGGAAGGATATATTCTGCCGATCATGGAAGATCCGGAAACTGCAACAGGAACCGCTGGACTTGAAGATTACAAACTTCTGGAAAGTGAAGATGCCAGGGGCATGACAGCAACTCCTGAAGGTTACAAACTTCGGGAGGCACCAAAAGTCTCTGCCTTAATGAATGTACCACCACCCGTGGTACACACTATCCCGGAAGGACAGGTTTCCCAGATACTGTCTGGTGGAAACAAAAGTATGTTCAACAGAATGAATGAGTTTCAGGAACAGTTCCTGGAGATGCAGAAAGAACTGCAAGCCATTCGCGGTCAGGATCTATTTGGAAAAGAAGCCGCAGACTTTGTTTGGTCCCCAATGTGAAAGTTCCGCACAAGTTCAAAGTACCCGAATTTGAAAATTACAAGGGAAATTCTTGCCCTCAAAGTCATTTAGTGATGTACGCTCGGCGGATGTCAACTCAGACAGAGAACCACCAGCTACTGATCCATTACTTCCAGGATAGTTTAACCGGTGCCGCACTCAAATGGTACATGGGTTTAAACCACACTAAGATCGTCACTTTCAGAGATCTTGGGGTTGCCTTCATTCAACAGTATAAGTATAATCTAGACATGGCACCCGACAAAGATCAACTCAGAGCCATGTCACAGAAGGACAAGGAAACTTTTAAGGAGTATGCTCAGAGATGGCGTGAAATTGCCGCCCAGATTTGTCTACCTCTTGAGGAAAAAGAGATGACAAAGATTTTCTTGAAAACCTTGAACTCATTTTACTACGACCGAATGGTCGCCAGTGTGCCTAGTGACTTCATCGAGATGGTAGGCATGGGAGTTCGTCTTGAGGAAGCCGTCCAAGAAGGACGTTTAGTTAAAGACGCTGGATCATCAAGTAGTACAAAACGATACGATAGTGCTATCCCTAAGAAAAAAGAGCAGGATATTAGGAATATCTCTCTCAGAAATCAAAGGTGACGTTACCAACTAGTAGCAGTTGTAACTCCTGCTATCAACTCTGCGCCTGTTCCAACGTATCAACCTCAGGTTGTATAAAGCCAACCGAATCAACAACAATATCAGTAAAGGACACAACAGCCTTTTCAGCAGGCTCGTCCTCAGTACAACAACAACCGTACAACGCGACCACCAGGGTTCGACTCTATACCCCTGTTGTACGCTGAACTATTTTCACTCTTACTGGTCAAGGGGCATATCCAAAACAGGTCTCCTCTTACAGTACCAAAAAATCTGCCTTTTTGGTTCAAGGCAGATCAGACTTGCCCTTACCATCAAGGAGGACCAGGGCATAACATAGAAAACTGTCTCAGTTTCAAGTCCGATGTACAAAAGCTTGTTAGGTGTGGGGTCTTATCTTTCAAAGATACGAATCCGAATATTCTCACGAACCCGTTTCCTCAACACGAGAAAGCTGCAGTCAATTTGATAGAAGGAGATTCTAACAACAGCTATCTATAGCGAGCGATTTTGGACGTGGTTCTTAAGCACTGCCGCCCTTTGGGGGGACTACAGGTCGATTCATTTTTTATCCTATTGAATCTGATGAAGGAAGGGAAATAGATGTCTCTAACTAACCCTGCTTTGCAAACTGAGGTTAAACAGTCAAAACTGTTGGTTTACAGATGTGATCAATGTGGAGGGGCCTCTCTTGGGTTATTTTGATCGAGTTTAGACTTTTGGTGGGGAATACGGACTTGGATGTTTTGATTGATATATGAGGGTTTGTGACCTGAGGTTTTCGATGTGGTGTGCTCGCTAAGATTTCTCTTTCAATCTTGTGCCTACGTATTCCCGTTTACCGAAACTGGGAAATCAGAGCGATCGTAGTTCCTCCTATTCTATGGGAGGAAATGGTGTTTTGGTGTCTTGTTCAAAGCCCAAGACATGAAGCTAAAGATGGTTTGTATCTTGTTCAAAGCCCAAGATGTGAAGCTGAAGGATCTATTTGTATCTTGTTTGAAGCCCAAGATGTGAAGCTAAAGGGTTTTGAATTTAGAGAGAATTTGTCATCTCTAAAGGGGTTCTGTTTGTCACAACTGTTGGGTGACAGATTATAAAGGAGAATTACTTTAACTGGGATATGTGAATCCAGCAATGCCATAATTTCCTTTATAACGGATTTTCAACCTGAAGGAGAAAAATTTAGCTCAGTTTAGAGCAATGTCATCTTTCCTTAGGAATTTCTCATGCTAAAAGAGGGACAGTGGCGTGGATGTAAATAATCCAGAGGCTTGCCGCTTACAGCAAATAGATGAAGGGGAAATGAGTTATTGATGTTTGTATACTGTGAACGAGGCACAACTTTGATGCTAAAAGGTTGATTGACTCAACCATGGGTTTTCTTATACAAAGCCTAAGAGGAGGCTATTGGCCTAACAAGAGGGTGTTTTTATGTGTCTCGTACGAAGCCCGAGAGAGATGCTAAAAGGGTTGACTCGACAAGAGAGTGCTTTTGTATGTGTCTTATATGAAGCCCAAGACGGAGGCTAAAGGGGTCGACTCAATAAGAGAGTCTTTTGTACTCAACAAGAGAGTGATTTTCTATCTCGTACGAAGCCCGAGATGGAGCCCAAAGGTGATCGACTCAACAAGAGAGTCTTTTCATACTCAACAAGAGAGTGATTTTGTATCTCGTACGAAGCCCAAGATGGAGGCCAAAGGTGATCGACTCAACAAGAGAGTCTTTTTATACTCAACAAGAGAGTGTTTTTGTATCTCGTACGAAGCCCGAGATGAAGGCTAAAAGTATAGCTCCGCTGGGGAGAATCATTGTACAAAGCCCAAGAGGAGGCTAAGGTAACTGTTTCAGTTGAGTGACAGGTCCAGTATGTTGGTTAAAAGAGAAAATCAGTTCTTATGAAGATTAAAGGTAAGGTTGTGCTTTGGCACTGATCGGAGGATCAGGGTTATTTCCCGTTCTTTAAGGAAATAGGAAATCCAAAGGGTATTGAGACTGCCCGAGTCTGCAGGTGTTCTTCCCATTCTTGAAAGGGGCTTGAGAATGTCTTTGAGACTCAAGGGTCTTAGACTATCCAAGTCTAGAGTTTTATCTTTTGTACTATACTTAAGAGAAATTAAGGGACAGTACAGTTGCGGTGGCAAGATCTAGACTCTTTGAAAGATTGTTCTATTAAGATGACTAATTTCTGTTCCTATACCTCTAGGAGGTCGTCGGGACAATTTGTACGAAGCCCAAGAGGAGGCTGGAAACTTTTAAGAAGCCGAGGGACAATTTGTACGAAGCCTAAGAGGAGGCTATCTTCCCGAAGGAAGAATCATTATACGAAGCCTAAGAGGAGGCTGTGAAAACTTCTAAGAAGCAAACGGGTCCATGTAAAACGCCCAAGAGGAGGCAGGGATGCTTTTAGGAAGCCTGTGGGTCCTTGCACTAAGCCCAAGAGGAGGCTGATGAACAGTTCCAGAAGGGGTTTCACTTGGAACATTGGCCTTCTGTATATGAACTGTTCAAAAGGGGGGGGGGAGATCTTAGATCTAGTTATCTAAAATTGTTGTAAGGAGACGAGGTTTTGTCTAGTTCTAGACGTAGTTGCCGGGGAAACTTTAAATATCTATACTATTATTACACAGTTGATATGAGGTTATGAAAGAAGACTTACAGTGAAACAGCCCCACAGTACAGTTATATACATATGAAAGCGGTAAATGAAAGCAGGTAAACACTTACTTGGTTGTAGAGCTTCCATGTTGTATGGTTAGTTGTTCAACAAAGAAAAATTGAAAATAGTATATTACAAAATCAAAGGAGAAAGTGCTTTTAAAAGGAAAATTGGGGCTTACAGCTCAAGGAGAGGCCCAAGGCTTTGTACAGGGACTTATACAAGTGACTGAGGCCCAAGAAAGGTTTTTTTGTACAAAGGGATGGGTCTTACAATCTCTCAAGAAGCCCAAAGTTGTTTCAAGAAGAGGAATGGGGCTTATAACACGAGGGTAGGCCCAGATGATTTGATTTTTGAACTGGCGATCGCGCCGGTTTTGTTTTAAATACAGTGGGACTTATACAATATCTGAGGCCCAAAAATTGTTTGTATTTACCAAGAATTGGGTCTTACACTCTATTAGAGGCCCAATAATTTATTTTTGTACAAGTGATGGGGCTTACAGCTCAAGGAGAGACCCGGATGTTTTTTTGTTTTGAAAACGGCGATCGCGCCGGGATTTTTGAAAATACTGTGGGACTTATACAATATCTGAGGCCCAAAATAGGTTTGTACTTACAAAGGATTGGGTCTTACACTCTATTAGAGGCCCAAAGTTTGAAAAGTTTGTTAGGGTGAAAATCAACAAAAACCCTAATTTCACCATTTTTAAAGTAATTATTCAAAGAAAATTAATAAAAAAGATACAAATTCCAAATAAGTTTGAATAAACAACTTGTGATTTTGGTTTTAGGTTTGAAAAATGAGGTTTTAATCACAAGATGAATTAAAACCTATTTGGTGTTGATTTTCCAACATGAATATTTATTTTTAAAAGGGTTTAAAAACAAATAAAAAGGTATTTATTCACAAAAATACTAATTATATTAAATAAATAATATAAATCTAATTTTTGTGTGGAATAAAATATTTCAACATTTTTGTGATTTTTTGCAAAAAGAACCAATAAAAAATAATTAAAATTGAGTGAGTTATTAATTTTTCAAATCATTTAAAATAAATATGAAAAATAACAAAAAAACAAGAAAAAGTGGTAAAAAAGAGATCTGGGGCGAGGGGGATTCGAACTCCAGACCTCTCGCTTGCCAACACACACAAAACCAGCTGATCAACCACTGGGGCGCAATGCCAATTCAAATATAGTATGACAAATGATAAATATATAGAGAACTTGGTTGGAAAACCTGAAGAATGGCGCCATGGCCATCTTCTTCCTCCAGCTCGTGCATGAAGCCCTCTACCTCTCTCGTTTCTCAACCATTAGACATGATTCAAACACTAAACTCATGCGTTTTTTCACAAGGAATAAGATGGCAATACTCAATTTTATTTATTTTCAGTGTATAGCAAGTTATATCTTTGTGGTCGTGTGAATCCTAATTTTGCAAAAGCAATCGAGCAGGCATGATTATGAGTGCTATGATCAAATTTTTTGAGGGGAAATACTCAGCATATGATGGCAATCAATTGGCAAAAATATCATGTGAGGAAATATGCATGGATCATGAAGTTGAAGTTTTGAGGCTTACCTTGATGCAAGCTGAAATGGAACTCTGCACAGATGGTGTTCCAGAAGAAATTTGATGATCCCTACAGCTTCAATGGATGTAGTGGAGTGTGTTGCAAGCTTTGGAACACTCTGAAAACCTTTGGATCAAGTTGGAGAACTCCAATTGCATAATTGAGGCATAATGGCTTGGTTGAAGGGTGCTTTTGAGCTAGGGGTGTTACAGTTGGTGTTTAAGTGTTTGGACACCTCAAATACATCATATGTGATGTGTCTGAGCAATTGGAATGGATTGCTTAGGGCTGCAACTCAAAACCCGATGGTGGTTGCTCAAAAATAAGGAAATTTGGCACTTAAGAGAGAATGAGAGAAAGCAGTGCTATAAGGTGCTTTGGTGTGCCTTGAATGATCCATTGGAACCTCTATTTATAGGTGATCAACTCTTGTCTTGGAGGAATAGTGAATGGCTGCTGGATCAGATCACCTTCAAAGGGATTGGTTGGACATAAATGCCTCTTGCATTAGGTGTAACAACTGCTCCAAATAGATCAGATATGCCTTGACTGAAATCACATTCCTCAGTCATTTTAATTGTTGTTTAATCAGGGAACTTGACTGAGGAGAGTGATAATCTTGACAATGCACTATTCCACATTAATGCCCTTTGAATTCAAGGAAAAATGTGCCAAAATGCATGAACTTCAAGTTGGAAGATTCCTTGGCTTTGTAACTCAGCTTTGTAGGTTGGATCAGATGCATTGTGATTGGTTTGAGTACATGTGGCATGATGATCCTCAGTTTTGATTCAAACTGATTTTTCCAAAACAGCTTGTAGCAGCATGACTTTGGGCATGGATTTCTCTTGGCTCAAGTTGAATTAATTCATGCTAATAAGCTCTTTGGATTCTTAGCAACATTTGCAACAACATTGATGTTTACCTTTGGACTTGATTCAGCTTGCAACTATGTGAAAAGATCTCACAAGTTTTGGTGTTTCCAACAAAATCTACCTTGGCCAGAATTTTTCTAAGTGTTGGAAAATGATGTATTTTCATGTTTTAGTCATTTTGGCCCAATCATAACTCAGAATCCATAATGAATTGGAATGAGATGTAGTTGGAGCTTTTGTAGAGGGTAATGAGAGCTACAAATCTACCTTTGGGTGGGGAAGAATGCCCTTGTGGTTTAGGAGTTATGATCCTCCAAAGTTGGTACCCTTGCCACTTTGTTCATAACTTAGAAAATTTTCTAAGTTTTTATGGTTACCCCTTTTATAAGTTATCCCACTTTTCTTGATTTTTCTTGATGAATGATGATTCAAATCATACCTTAACATCATTTTAGGGTTAAAAAACCATTTTTGTGAAAAATCTCAAAAGGTCAAAGTTTGACTTTTGTGCACAGTTGACTTTTTATTAGATGAATTCCAAACTGTGCAATCCTTTAGGAAATCATGTCCTTGACCTAAATCAAACTTGATGTACATGTTCCATGGGTGTTATAGGGTATATTTATTCATGTCCTAGGGTTTGGGAGCATGTCATGCTCAAAAGTCAAAGCTACAGTTGACTTTTCTCGCGAAACCCTAACTGTGGTTCAGTTGAAATTGAAACTTGTTGCTCAAGCTTCTTGGATTAATCCATTGTTGCAAATGGATCAATGTAGTGTGTTAGAGACCCTCAAATCTTCCCTTGAGGTCTTGGCTCATGATTTGTTCCAAAAGTCAACTTGGGGGTGAATTAGGTCAAGAAACCCTAATTCCTGATTTTTTATGTATGCATCCCTTGAGGCTAAATTGACTTGGTGATTGGGTTTATGATGTCCCTTGGAGCATCATAGGTTATTCCTTGAAGCATTGGCTCATGCCCAGAGGAGAATTTCCATCTGGAGGCCCTGGTCGACCAAAACCCTAATTTGGTGACACTAGCGATCTTGGGGCTTGATCCACTTAGAAGGGAGCAACCTTGTGCTTAATCCTTGAAGTGAGAGTCCTCTTGATCCATTGTAGATGTTGGAGAGGTTTAGACAAGTTAAAGATCATGTCATTCCTTGATTGATCCTTTGTCTAAGAGCTCTGAGAGGGCTTGAACCCTAATTTTTTATTGTAGTGGATGCTCACCCATCTTTGGGGAGAGTAATGGTTCATCCATATTGTGAGGATAATTTGCACAATGATGGGAATCTTAATGGTCAAAATTTGGGGTATGACAATATCAAATTCACGATGTACTCTTATTGAGGACCAATCTGGTCAAGATGCATCGCAAACAGAGTGGGTATGGCCATATTCCACCTCATAATTATCACCAGTGTGATATCTGCTCTAAGAACAATCAAGGATGTTCTGTGGTGCAATCAGCTCTACAGGAACAATTGGATCTCAGGTGGATCCAAGAGTATCGAATTCGGGGGGTCAACATGACTTATACGAATTCCAACATCATTCAAAACCACGACATCCGTGCGATGAATGTCAACTTGGTGGCAATACACTCAAGGCAAAGCTAGTATCATAATCTGCCGCGGCAGGATTACGATTCCTGTCTGATTTACTCGGTAAACAATCAGGGATGCTCTTTTGTATAAGAGGCCCTCCAGCGTCAGATGGATCTTGGGTGGATCTAGGACTACCATGATAAAAATCCTTATCAGATCTTCGATATTCGCTTGATGAATACCAGCTTGGTAGAGTTACACGCTAAGCAAGTTCAGCTCGGTTTTCTGACTTCGCATAATTATCAGAGTTGTAATGGATGTCGAGAGAGTGATCAGGGATGTACTCTCGTTCAAAGAACTTTGCAACACTTGTTAAACCACTGGTGGTTTCCGATCTATCTAGATGAAGACACGCAACAAGTCAGTATGATCGACGGGAACCCTACTAGGCATCAGAGTCAGGATATTCGGTCAGCAAAAACCGATCTAGTGAGGTTACACTGCATACAAAGCGGACGTGGCTGGGTGTCACCACATAATTATAAACGCTGTAGAGTTTTCTCAGAAGATAATCAAGGATGTTACCTCGTGCGAGCAGCCCTTCAGAGTCAGTTGGACCACAAAGAGATTCAACCATGTCCAGTTTCGGGGTCCATCAACTTGATACCCGACTACTTCGCTGATCAAATCAGAGATGTTTTTGTAATCTATGATCGCGAAAGGACCAAATAAGTTTGCGCCATCATCCCTCTACTTGACAAATCAAAGGTTCTTAACCAGGAACTGATTGAAGTTACTTACGAAAGTCATAAAAATCTAGAGGATCGTGTAGTTATCTATCTACCGGTACCAGTACCATACAAATCCGATAAGGCGATCCCTTACAAGTACGGTGCAACAACAGTTGAGAATGGAAAAGAAGTTCCATTACCCTCCGTCGTGAATATTGCAGACATCAGCCGAGTAACACGGAGCGGTCGAATCTTCAACCGAGGAGTTGGAGAACCTAACAAAGAAAAGGAACCTCAGACGGAAGTTCCCAATCAACCGGTCGGTCAATCCAATGATCCCGACCTTTCAAAGAACAATGATGAGTTGCTGAAGCTCATCCAAAAGAGTGAATACAACTTTGTTGATCAACTGTTACAAACTCCTTCAAAAATTTATGTGTTATCTCTATTACTCAGTTCTGAGGCTCACAGGGAAGCTCTGCAGAAAGTCTTAGAGCAGGCCTTTGTGGAACAGGATGTGTCAATACGACAGTTCCATAGCATCGTCTCTAACATCACTTCCTGCAACAACTTGGGATTTAGTGACGGGGAATTGCCAGAGGAATGCCAAAGTCACAACATGGCGCTCAATATTACAGTCAACTTCCAGGACGATGCCTAAGCCAGCATACTGGATCGACCATCAACGTTATGTCGAAGTCCTCTTAAATGCGACTATCATTCAAAGGATCCCCGATGAGGGGCAGTGAGGTCATCGTCAAAGCATTTCTGATTCAGCAATGATGCATCCTTTTTCTTTTGCTAAGCAATGATGCTCAGAAAAGGTAAAAACTTCCCCTCGATTCTGGTTTCCTACCAAGGATTTGGTCTTAGTTTCCAAAATAAACTTCCCCTCGATCCTGGTTTCCTACCAAGGAACTGGTCTCAGTTTCTGATTCAAACTTCCCCTCGATCCTGGTTTCCTACCGAGGAACAGGTCTCAGTTTCTGAAATAAACTTCCCCTCGATCCTGGTTTCCTACCAAGGAACTGGTCTAAGTTTCTTTTTCCAATAAACTTTCTTGACAAGGGACGCTGTTCGTAGCGGTTTTCCTCAAACTTCTCGCCGAATTTTCCTGGGGAGATGCCATTTGATGGAAAAAACTTTTGATGTCAGACTTGCTGGGGAACCCAATCGTCTGAGTTGTAGAGGTACACAAACTTCTCTATTGGAGACGCCATTTATCGGCTCTACAGGGGAAGGCATGTCTCTTGAGAGACTGCTGTCGCTTGGGGATATTACAACATACTTTTCCTCGAGATCTTCCCGAAGAAATTCCATATGATGAGATCCAATTTTGAGGTGCCGATGACTTTGTTAACATTGACTTTCTGGAGAGAAGAACCAATGTGCTGCTGAGAGTCTTCGGTTGAGAGGCTTTCTCTGGGAATTTTCCTTAATCCGGGAAAGCGAAGATATCATCTTCAATGGCGAAGAGTGATATTGGTCGAAAGTTCTCTGGTTTTTCATAGGTTCAAGTTATCAAAGTGGTCAAGGACCAACTTCATCCCAGAAATACACTGGAGGAGAGATATTGTTCAGACGCAACGTTCCCTGACGAGGAAATGACTGACAACTCGATTAAGAGGACTGTCTATCACTAGGGGACAAAACCGACTAGAGAGATAGTGATGCAATATGAATATGAATGTAAATTAATAATGCATGATGCATGTATGTTTATGCTGACAAAACTGACGCGACATACAGACTAATGGATGAACACGACTGGATACTCGGCCATCGCGGGGTGAAGAAGTACCGATGGTCCAAAAGTAGCAATTCTGCCTTGCTTAGGAAAAGTAGTCCCTGCGGGGAACAACCGGTGGTCAGGCTTAGGAGGTAAGAACTCAGCCGAAGATGTCAGATGGAGTATTCGTATCTGACATAATTGATCCTTCGTTCAGGCGCACTGGTTTAGAAGGAGTACTTTGATTCTGCACTTTGAGGTTCGCTTACTTCTGGAGAAGCGATCGATGTTCTTCTGATGTTCAACAGTCAAAAGAAATTGCCATCTTTATTTTAAAAGCAGAGAAATTTTAACAAGTAAATTCATTTTTGTTTTATTTCAAGAATCGTTGATCATGTTAAAATGTCGTTCTGTAAGGCTAAAACAAATAAGAATTGCAAACAAAAGCACAAGGGCTCCAATTGTATTGATAGGATGGAAATCAGCCAAATGCGTGATTCCATAGAGTATTTACAAAGCTAGAAAATGGTAATTTACAGGGAAAAAGGGCTACGTTGAAACATGAAGACCACTATCCTTCTACCAACTTTGAATTATGGGCATCCTGAGCTTCTGTCGTAGATGACCTTGACTGGAGTTTTCTGATGGATGGCATGACTGCTGCTGAGGGACTTGCCTCTGTTGAACATAGTTACTTGCCATTAATCCCTAATTTTTGCCTGGATTGTACTTTGAGATTTCCAATCCACCGGGATGATTTTTGATTATGTCTCTAATTTTTTCCGGGACCGCCCTTTTGGGTTTTCAATCCACCGAGACGTTTTTTTTTTAGGTTAGGCGAAGTATTTCTTGACTACATCAACATTTGTGGGGTAGGCAAACTCTTCTCCATCCATGGTTGCGAGTCTCAAGGCGCCGCCTGAGAAAGCTTTCTTGACCACATAGGGGCAGTCATAATCCTCTTGATGTTCTTGTTAGCCGCTTCTACTGCTCCGTTCATCTTGGGTCGGTAGGGAGATGAGTTATGGTGTTCGATCTTGAACTTTGCGCACAACTCTTCCATCATCTTATTGTTCAAGTTAGATCCATTATCAGTAATGATATGGCTTAGAACACCATAACGGCATATGAGATTGTTTTTGATAAATCGGACCACCACTTGTCGGGTTCCATTGGCGTATGACGCTGCTTCGACCCACTTGGTGAAGTAATCAATGGCTACCAGGATGAAGCGATGTCCGTTCAAAGCCTTAGGCTCAATCATGCCAATCATGTCGATTCCCCATATGGAAAAAGGCCATGGGGAAGAAAGAACTTTGAGATGTGTTGAGGGTACATTGATTTTGTCGGAGTATATCTGACACTTGTGACACTTCCTCATGTACTTGTAGCATTCGGATTCCATTGTCAACCAATAGTACCCTGCTCTTAGAATTTTTCTTGCCATTGTATGTCCGTTGGCATGAGTGCCAAAGGACCCTTCGTAAATTTCGTTTATCAGCATGTCTGCTTCTGGTCTGTCTACACATCGGAGGAAGACCATGTCAAAATTTCTCTTATAGAGTGTCTCACCGCTAAGGAAGAAACTGCCAGCCAACCCTCTGAGAGTTTTTCTATCCTTTCTAGATGCCCCAAGTGGGTACTCTTGTTTCTGAAGGAAGCATTTGATATCGTGATACCAAGGTTTGTTGTCTATGACTGCTTCGATCGTGAAGATGTAAGCGGGCCGTTCAAGGAGCATTATGTCGATCTTAGGTAAGTCATTCCATTGACCTACGTTAATCATGGAAGAGAGGGTGGCTAATGCATCAGCCATGTGATTCACATCACGAGGGATATGATGAAACTCGACTCTGTTGAAGAAAGGTAACAACCTTCTTGCATAATCTTTGTAAGGGATCAATCCTGATTGGTAAGTGTTCCAATCTCCTTTGATCTGATTGATAACCAGGGCTGAGTCGCCATATACATCTAAGTTCTTGATCCTTAAGTCGATCGCTTCCTCGAGACCCATGATACAAGCTTCGTATTCGGCCTCATTGTTCGTACACTTGAACGTAAGTCTGGCGGTGAAAGGAATATGGGTACCCAGAGGGGTAACAATGATTGCCCCAATTCCGTTTCCATAATGATTGACGGCTCCGTCAAAGATAAGTCCCCATTGGGAACCTGGTTCCGACCCTTCAATGGGTAGCGGTTCATCGCAGTCTTTCATTTTTAGATACATGACATCTTCGTCTGGGAAGTCAAATCTGACTGATTCCTGATCGTCAATCGGTTGATGAGCCAAATGATCGGCTAAAACACTTCCTTTAACGGCTTTCTGAGTGTGGTATTCTATGTCATATTCTGATAACAACATCTGCCAACGGGAAATCCTTCCCGTGAGAGCAGGCTTTTCGAAGACGTACTTGATTGGATCCATTTCAGAGATTAACCAAGTAGTGTGATGAATCATGTACTGGCGAAGACATTTGGCTGCCCAAGCCATAGCGCAGCAAGTTTTCTCAAGCATCGTGTACCGAGTTTCACTGTCGGTGAATTTCTTGCTTAAATAGTAGATGGCAGACTCTTTTCTTTTGGTTTCGTCTTGTTGGCCAAGTACACATCCCATTGAGTCCTCTAGGACTGTTAGGTAGATGATCAGCGGTCTTCCTTCCACTGGAGGTGATAGAATCGGCAGATTCGACAGGTATTCCTTGATACTGTCGAAGGCGGTTTGGCAGTCTTCTGTCCAAATACAATCCTGGTTCTTTTTCAGTAATTTGAAAATCGGAGCCCATGTCGCGGTCAAGAGGAATATGAATCTGGAGATGTAGTTCAAACGTCCCAGGAATCCTCTGACTTGTTTTTTAGTTTTCAGAGAAGGCATTTCTCGGCAGTCTTCTTACTTCCTAAGCCCGACCAATGTATTCCCCACAGGGACTATCTCTCCTAAGCAAGGCAGAATTGCTATCTTGGATTGAACGGTATTTCTTTGTCCCCTACAGTGGCCGAGTATCTAGTCGCGTTCATCCATTAGTCTGTATGTCGTGTCAGTTTTGTCAACATATACATACCTACATCTTGCATTATTGATTTACATTCATATTCATTTTGCATCACTATCACTCTAGTCGGTCTTGTCCCCTAGTGATAGAAATCCTCTTGTCAATCGAGTTGTCGGTTCTTTCCTCATCGGGAAATGTTGCATTTGAACAATCTCTCTCCTCCAGTTTATTTCTGGAATGAATTCGGTCCCTTGACCACTTTGATAACTTGAACCTCTGAAAGAACATAGAACTTTCGATGAACATCACTCTTCGCCAATGAAGATGATATTTTCACTTTCCCGGATTAAGGAAAATCCCAGAGAAAGCAGCTTAAGCAGAGATTCGGCAAGACATCAGTTGTTTTCCGAAAAACATCCGCTGACGAAAAGGTCATCAACACCTCAAATTTGGATCACATCATATGCCATTTCTTTGAGAAGATCTCTAGAAAAGTATGATGTAAGACCCCAAGTGGAAACAGTCTCTCAGGAGACTCGTTTTCCCCAGTAAAATCAACAAATGGCGTCTCCAACAAAGAAGTTTGTACACCTCTACAACTCAGACGAATGGGTTCCCCATCAAGTCTGACATCAAAACTTTTTCCGTCAAATGGCCTCTCCCCAGGAAAATTCGGCGAGAAGTTTGAGGAAAACCGCTACGAATAGCGCCCCTTGTCAATAAAGTTTATTGACGAAAGAAACTAAGACCAGTTCCGTGGCTGAAGACCCGGATCGAGGGGAAGTTTATTTCAGAAACTGAGACCAGTTCCTTGGTTGGAAACCAGGATCGAGGGGAAGTTTACATCAGAAACTTAGACCAGTTCCTTGGCTGGAAACCTGGATCGAGGGGAAGTTTATTTCAAAAGAAAACTGAGACCAGTTCCTTGCCTGAAGACCAGGATCGAGCGGAAGTTTCACCTTTTTCTAAGCATCATTTCTTAGCAAAATAAGATGGACTGGTAAGCTTCCATTCATAACCACTATCAAAATTTCGGGTATTCTGATATTTAATCATATGGTACCCCGAATGCCCGAATTCTTTCTCCATTCACACATTCGGGTCCAAGAAGATTAAATAGGGGCATCTGTCATACCTAAAATTTTGACCACTAAGATTTCCCATCATTGTGCAAATCATCATCACAATATGGATAAACCATTATACACTCATCAGTCTCCCCAAAGATGGGCGAGCATTCAGTACATTAATTAGGGTTTCAAGCCCTCTCTGAGCTTTAAACAAAGGATCAATCATGGAATGACATGATCTTCAACTTGTATAACCTCTCAAACACCTATAAAGGATCAAGAGGACTCCCACATCAAGTATCAAGCACAAAGTTGCTACCTTCCAGATGGATTAAGCCTCCAGATCGCCAGTGTCACCAAATTAGGGTTTTGGTCGACCAGGGCCTCCAGATGGGAAGTTTCCTCTGGGCATGAGCTAATGCTTCAAATCATAACCCAAGATACTCCAATGGACCTCATGGACCCAATCATCAAGTCAATTTAGCCTCAGAGGATGCATTCACAAAAAAAATCAGGAATTAGGGTTTCTTGACCTAATTTACCCCTAAGTTGACTTTTGGGACAAAACATGAGCCAATACCGCAAGACATGATTTGAGGGTCTTTAATAAACTACATTGATCCATTTGTAACAATGGATTGATCCAAGAAGCTTGATTCCCAAGTTTCAAGTTCATCAGAACCACAGTTAGGGTTTCGCGGGAAAAGTCAACTGTATCTTTGACTTTTGACCAGGACATGCTCCCAAACCCTAGGACAAGATTCAATACACCCTATAAGACCTATGAAATCAATCCATCAAGTTTGATTTAGGTCAAGGACTTGATTTCATAGAGGATCACACAGTTTGGAATTCATCTGGTAAAAAGTCAACTGTGCACAAAAGTTAAAGTTTGACTTTTTGAGATTTTTCACAATTATGGTTCCCTAACCCTAAAATCATGTTAATGTGTGATTTGAATCAACATTCATCAATAAAAATCAAAAAAATGGGATAACTTGTAAAAGGGGTAACCATAAAAACTTAGAATTTTTCTAAGTTATGAAATAAAGTGGCTAGGGTACCAACTTCCAAGGATCATATCTTGAGACCCAAGCAACCGTTTTGGCTGATCCAAAGATGGATTTGTAGCTCTCATGGTATACTTTAAAAGTGTCACGTACACCTCACTCCAATTCTCCATAGATTTCAAGTTATGGAATGGCCAAAATCACAAAAAGTGAAAATGTCACTTTTTTCCAACACTTAGGGAAATTTTCACTAAGTCCAAATCTGCCTTGCTTTTTTTTCCAAATGTAGGGGCATTTTTCACTCAGATCCAAAAGGTATCAAAACAAACTATGATCACACATATGTTGTATCATATGAGAGCTTTCCAAAATGGCCAAGAACCCCATGAAACTCCACTTGAGCCATGAGATATGACAATGGCAATATGCCTTGCTACAAACTTCCCTGGCAAGGCAGATTTGTGCATTTTGCTCGATTTGGCCAATTTGTGCAAATGACAAACAAGTTTATCCATCTGAACACCTCAAGGGGAGACCAAGGAGGGACAAACACTAATTCATAAGCCTCCCAAGTCTTTGGAACTAAAAATAGCATGCCAAACCTAAAATTGCCTAAAAAGGGGACAAGACTCCAATTTTGTTTTGGAGCATTCAATGGATGCACCAAGGTGGCATGAACTGAACCATTTCCAACTGAATGAGTCAAGGATGATCTCTGAATTAGGGTACCAGCAGCCTGTGCCCTAACCTCTAGTCAATGGCTAGAGGAGACTTGAGATTCTAAAATGCAACCATTGGCCAAACCTCTACTGTCGTTGCCATTCACTATTGCAGCCAAAACAAACTTGCTCTACTATAAATAGAGCTCATTTGTGCTCAGTTTAAGTACACCAAAGCACTACAACACTTGCTTTCCTCAAAATCTCTTTCTCTAGGCAAAAATACCTTCTTTAGCAAGGTAACTCTGAGTTTTTGAGTTAGAGAGCAATTCCATCACAGCTCATGATCTAAACACATCTAATATGTCATATCTAAGTTGTCCAAACTCTCATAAGTGACCTGTAACACCAAAATCTCAAAGTCCCCTCTCAAAACCTCAAAATAGGGTCTTTTTTCATTTTTCAAGCCATGTCTTGATTCAGTCACTTTCCAAACCAGATAAAACCTCAAACACACTCAAACTATCATCCTTGAACTGTCCCAAATGGTTTCACACATCTGGAACACCATTTGAGAGAGTTGTTATTTTGGCCAATTTTGCCCCTTTTGCAATAAAGGGCCAATTTCCATTCCTGAGGTTTCCAGATGATTCCAATCATCCTAAATGCTTCTAACGGATCATTTGAGAGGGTTCAAAGCATCAAAACATTTTTGGAACAAGGCACTTGACAGATTGCCCAAAAAGCTCCTAAAGAGGTAAGCATCTCAACTTGATGTAGCGAGCGATTTTGGATGTGGTTCTTAAGCACTGTCGATTTGGGGTTACTACAAGTCGATTCATTTTTTATCCTATTGAGCTGGCTAAGGAAGGGAAATAGATGTCTCAAATTAACCCTGCTTGCATACTGAGTTTAAACAGCGGTCTGTTAGGTTACGGATGTTATATGGTAATGGGGCCTCTTTCTTCTTACTTTATTTAGAACGAAACCCCCCTACATTTGGAAAAAAGTGAAAAACCCCCCAACATTTGGAAAAAAGTGAAGGCAGATTCTGACTTAGTGAAAATTTCACTAAGTGTTGAAAAAAAGTGACATTTTCACTTTTTGTGATTTTGATCATTCCATAACTCAAAATCCATGATGAATTTGGAAGGAGGTCAGTTCTAAGCTTTTGTAGAGGGTAATGAGAGCTACAAATCTAGCTTTGGATAGGGAAAAATGGCCTTGTGGTTTAGGAGTTATGATCCTCCAAAGTTGGTACCCTTGCCACTTTGTTCATAACTTAGAAAAATTCTAAGTTTTTATGGTTACCCCTTTTACAAGTTATCCCACTTTTCTTGATTTTTCTTCATGAATGATGATTCAAATCATACATTAACATCATTTTAGGGTTAAAAAACCATTTTTGTGAAAAATCTCAAAAAGTCAAAGTTGACTTTTGTGTACCGTTGACTTTTTGTCAGATGAATTCCAAACTGTGCGATCCTCTATGAAATCAAATCCTTGACCTAAATCAAACTTAATTGATTGATTTAATAGGTGTTATAGGGTGTATTGAATCATGTCCTAGGGTTTGGGAGCATGCCCTGGTCAAAAGTCAAAGCTGCAGTTAACTTTTCTCGTGAAACCCTAATTGTGGTACTGATGAAATTGAGACTTGCTGCTCAAGCTTCCTGGATCAATCCATTGTTGCAAATGGATCAATGTGGTGTATTTGAGACCCTCAAATCCTCTCTTGAGGTCTTGGCTCATGATTTGTCCCAAAAGTCAACTTAGGGGTGAATTAGGTCAAGAAACCCTAATTCCTGATTTTTGATGTATGCATCCCCTGAGGTCAAATTGACTTGATGCTTGGGCCCAAGAGGTTCCATTGAGTATTTTAGGATATGCTTTGAAGCATTGGCTCATGCCCAAAGGAAAATTTCCATCTGGAGGCCCTGGTCGACCAAACCCTAATTTGGTGACACTAGCGATCTTGAGGCTTGATCCACCTGAAAGGGAGCAGCCTTGTGCTTAATCCTTAAAGTGGGAGTCCTCTTGATCCCTTGTAGATGTTTGGGAGGTTAGACAAGTTGATGATCATGTCATTTCTTGATTGATCCTTTGTCTAAGAACTCTGATAGGGCTTGAAACCCTAATTTTGACTGTAGTAAGTGTTCACACATCTTTGGGGAGACTGATGAGGCAATATGGTTCATCCATATTGTGATGATGATTTGCACAATGATGGGAAATCTTAGTGGTCAAAATTTGGGGTATGACAGATGCCCCTATTTAATCTTCTTAGACCCGAAGGTGTGAATGGCGAAGGTATTCGGGCATTCAGGGTGCAAGAGGATTAAATATCGGAATATCTGAAATTTTGATGGTGATTATGAATGGTAGCTTACACATTCATCCTCTTTTGTTAAGCAATGATGCTTAGAAAAGGTAAAAACTTCCCCTCGATCCTGGTTTCCTACCAAGGAACTGGTCCTAATTTTTGAAATAAACTTCCCCTCGATCATGGTTTCCTACCAAGGAACTGGTCTCAGTTTCTGAAATAAACTTCCCCTCGATCCTGGTTTCCTACCAAGGAACTGGTCTTAGTTTATGATATTAACTTCCTCTCGATCCTGGTTTCCTACCAAGGAACTGGTCTTAGTTTCTGAAATAAACTTCCCCTCGATCTTGGTTTCCTACCAAGGAAATGGTCTTAGTTTCTGATATAAACTTCCCCTCGATCCTGGTTTCCTACCAAGGAACTGCTCTTAGTTTCTTTTGTCAATAAACTTTCTTGACAAGGGACACTATTCGTAGCAGTTTTCCTCAAACTTCTCGCCGAATTTTCCTGGAGAGATGCCATTTGATGGAAAAAGATTGATGTCAGACTTGCTGGGGAACCTAGTCGTCTGAGTTGCAGAGGTGTACAAACTTCTCTATTGGAGACGCCATTTGTTGACTCTACTGGGGAAAATGAGTCTCTTGAGAGACTGCTTTCGCTTGGGGATATTGCATCATACTTTTCTTGGAGATCTTTTCGGAGAAATGCCATATGATGTGATCCAATTTTGAGGTGCTGATGACTTCGTTAACATCGACTCTCCGGAGTAAAAATTCAATGTGTTGCTGAAAGTCTTTAGTTGTGAGGCTTTCTCTAGGGATTTTCCTTAATCCGGGAAAACAACGATATCATCTTCGATGGCGAAGAGTGACATTTGTCGAAAGTTTCTCTGGCCTTTTCAGAGGTTCAAGTTATCAAAGTGGTCAAGGGCCAACTCTAATCCAGAAATAAACTGGAGGAGAGAGATTTTTCAGACGCAACATTTCCTAACGAGGAAAGAACTGATAACCCGGTTGAGAGGACTGTTATCACTAGGGGATAAGACCGACTAAAGTGATAGTGATGCAATATGAATATGAATGTAAATCAATAATGCATGATGCATGTATGTATATGCTGACAAAATGGACGCGACATACAAACTAACGGATGAACACGACTGGATACTCGGCCACAGTGGCGCATGTAGAAATATCGTTGGTTTAAGATAGCAATTCTGCCTTGCTTAGGAGAAACGATCCCTGTTGGGAGCGACGCTGGTCGGGCTTAGGAGATGAGAACTCGGCCGAAGAGGTCAGATGGAGCATTCACATCTGACATAGCTGATCCTTCATTCAGGCATACTAGTTTAGAAGGAGTACTTTGATTCTGCACTTTGAGGCTCGAACACCTTTGGAGAAGCGATCGATGTTCTTTCGATGTTCAACCGTCAAAAGAAATTGCTATCTTTATTTTAAAGCAGAACAATTTTAACAAGTAAATTCATTTTTGTTTCGTTTCAAGAATCGTTGATCATGTTAAAAACATCATTCTGTAAAGCTAAAACAAATATGAATTGCAAATAAAAGCACAAGGGCTCAACTTTTATTGATAGGATGGAGATCAGCCAAACGCGTGATTCCATAGAGTATTTACAAAGTTAGAAAATGGTAATTTACAGGGAAAAGGGCTATGTTGAAACATAACGACCATTATCCTTCTACCAATTTTGAATTCGGGGCATCCTGAGCTTTTGTCGAAGATGATCGTGACTAGATTTTCTGATGGATGGCATGACTGCTGAGGAGTTGAACTGATCAGATGTAGTTACTTGCCGTTATCCCTAACTTTTGCCTGGATTGGACTTTGAGATTTCCAATCCACCGGGATGATTTTTTGACTTAGTCTCTAATTTTTGCTTGGACTGCCCTTTCAGGTTTTCAATCCATCGAGACGTTTTTTTTAGGCGAAGTATTTCTTGACTACGTCAACATTTGTGGGGTAGGCAAACTCCTCTCCGTCCATGGTTGCAAGTCTCAAGGCACCGCCTAAGAAAGCTTTCTTGAACACATAGGGGCCGTCATAATTCGGAGTGCATTTTCCCCGAGAATCAGTGAGAAAAGATTGTATCTTTTTTAGCACAAGGTCTCCTTTCCTGAAGATGCGAGGTCGGACCTTTTTGTCAAACGCCCTCTTCATTCTTTGTTGATACAACTGACCGTGGCATAATGCCGTTATTCTCTTTTCTTCGATCAGATTCAGTTCGTCGTGTCGACTTTGACACCATTCAACTTCTGTAAGCTTAGCTTCCATCAATACCCGGATTGATGGGATCTCTACTTCTATGGGAAGCACTGCTTCCATGCCATATACTAGAGAGAAAAGGGTTGCCCCTGTTGAAGTGCAGACAGATGTGCGATAACCATGAAGAGCAAAGGGTAGCATCTCGTGCCAATCTTTGTAGGTTACAACATCTTCTGAACAATCTTCTTGATGTTCTTGTTAGCCGCTTCTACCGCTCCGTTCATCTTTGGTCGGTAGGGAGATGAGTTATGGTGTTCGATCTTGACTTATGCGCACAACTCTTTCATCATCTTATTATTCAAGTTAGATCCATTATCAGTAATGATCTGGCTCGGAACACCATAACGGCATATGATATTATTTTTGATAAATCGGACCACCACTTGTCGGGTTCCATTAGCGTACAACGCTGCTTCGACCCACTTGGTGAAGTAATCAATGGCTACCAGGATGAACTGATGTCCGTTTGAAGCCTTAGCTTCAATCAAGCCAATCAAGTCGATTCCCCATATGGAAAAAGGCCATGGGGAAGAAAGAACTTTGAGATGTGTTGGCGGTACATGAATTTTGTCGGAGTATATATGACACTTGTGACACTTCCTCATGTACTTGTAGCAGTCGGATTCCATTCTCAACCAATAGTACCCTGCTCTTAGAATTTTTCTCGCCATTGTATGTCCGTTGGCATGAGTGCCAAATGACCCTTCGTGAATTTCTTTCATCAGCATGTCTGCTTCTGGTCTGTCTACGCATCGGAGCAAGACCATGTCAAAATTTCTCTTATAGAGAGTATCACTGCTCAGGAAGAAACTGCCTGCCAGCCTTCTGAGGGTTTTCCTGTCCTTCCTTTGTGCCCCAGGTGGGTACTCTTGTTTCTGAAGGAAGCATTTGATATCGTGATACCAAGGTTTGTCGTCTATGACTGCTTCAATCGTGAAGATGTAAGCGGGCCGTTCAAGGTGCATTATGTCGATCTTAGGTATGTCATTCCATTGACCTACACTAATCATGGAAGAGAGAGTGGCTAATGCATCAGCCATGTGATTCTCCTCACGAGGAATGTGATGAAACTCAATTCTGTTGAAGAAGGGTAGCAACCTTCTCACGTAGTCCTTGTAAGGAATCAATCCTGATTGGTATGTGTTCCAATCTCCTTTAATCTGATTGATAACCAGGGTTGAGTCGCTATATACGTCCAAGTTTTTTATCCTCAAATCAATCGCTTCCTCGAGACCCATAATACAAGCTTCGTATTCGGCCTCGTTGTTCGTACACTTGAATGTAAGTCGGGCAGTGAAAGGAATGTGGGTACCCTGAGGTGTTATGATGATTGCTCCAATTCCGTTTCCGTAATGATTGACAGCTCCGTCAAAGATAAGCCCCCATTGGGAACCTGGTTCTGGACCTTCACTGGGTAGCAGTTCATCGCAGTCTTTCATTTTTAGATACATGACATCTTCGTCTGGGAAGTCAAACCTGATTGATTCCCGATCGTCAATCGGTTGATGAGCCAAGTGATCGGCTAAAATACTCCCCTTAACGATTTTTTGAGCATGGTACTCTATGTCATATTCTGATAGCAACATCTGCCAACAGGCAATCCTTCCCGTGAGAGCAGGCTTTTCAAAGACGTACTTGATTGGATCCATCTCGGAGACCAACCAAGTAGTGTGACGAATCATGTACTGGCGAAGACGTTTGGCTGCCAAAGCCAAAGCGCAGCAAGTTTTCTCAAGCATAGTGTAACGAGTCTCGCAGTCGGTGAATGTCTTACTCAAATAGTAGATGGCAGACTCTTTTCTTTTTGTTTCATCTTGTTGGCCAAGTACACATCCCATTGAGTCCTCTAGGACGGTGAGATAGATAATCAGTGGTCTTCCTTCCACTGAAGGTGATAGAATCGGAGGGTTCAACAGGTATTCCTTAATACTGTCGAAGGCAGTTTGGCAATCTTCTGTCCAAACGCAGTCCTAGTTCTTTTTCAGTAATTTGAAAATCGGCGCACATGTCGCGGTCATGAGTAATATGAATATGGAGATGTAGTTCAAACGTCCCAGGAATCCTCTGACTTGTTTTACAGTTTTTGGAGAAGGCATTTCTCGATTGGCCTTGACCTTGTTAGGATCAACCTCAATTCCTTTCTGGCTGACGATGAACCCTAAGAGTTTCCCTGAACCAACACCGAAGGTGCACTTGTTGGGATTCAAGCGGAGTTTGTACTTTCTCAACCGCTCAAATAGTTTTGACAGATGGGTCACATGCTCCTCTTCTGTCTTAGATTTTGCAATCAAATCATCGACATATACCTCGATTTATTTGTGTATCATGTCATGAAACAGAGTAGTCATGGCCCTTTGATAGGTTGCCCCGGCGTTCTTCAAACCGAAAGGCATTACCTTGTAACAAAAGGTACCCCATGGGGTAATGAACGAAGTTTTCTCCATGTCTTTCGGCGCCATTTTGATTTGATTATAGCCCGAGAATCCATCCATGAAGGAGAAAACTTTGAACTTTGCTGTACTGTCTACCAGCATGTCGATGTGTGGTAAAGGAAAGTCGTCCTTTGGACTAGCCTTGTTTAGATCTCTGTAATCCACACACATTCTGACTTTTCCGTCCTTTTTGGGAACGGGTACGATGTTGGCTAACCATTGAGGATATTCTGATGTAGCGAGGAAACCCGCGTTAATCTGTTTATGTACCTCCTCTTTGATTTTGATGGCCATGTCCAGGTGAGTCCGTCTCAACCTCTGTTTTACTGGCGGACATTCCGATCTCAACGGTAAATGATGTTCCAAGATGCTGGTATCCAACCCTAGCATATCCTGATAGGACCAAGCGAATACATCGGGGAATTCTTTGAGAAGCTTTACCAAACCCTCTCTGGCAGTTGGACTGAGCAGTGCCCCAATCCTGATTTCTTTTCTCCCTTTTTCTGAACCTAAGTTTACCGTTTCCAACGGCTCTTATGAGGTTCAATGGACCTTTCCTCCTGTCTGAGTAATCGAGAGATCTCTTCTGGGATTTCGTCGTCATTTTCTTCATCAGCCCCAAATACCAGGAACTCAAAGTTGGGAGAAGGCATCGGATCGTATGTTTCAATAGGGTTTAAAACAAGCAATCTGCATGATGGTATGATTTGTGTTTAGAAGAGATAGAGGAAATGCAAGAGTGTGCGCAGTGTATTTCTTTGGAAAATTGCTTGTTTTTTATTATTTGTTTTTTAGGATTACCATTTTCTGAGGAAAGCAAAAAGAGAAAACAGCAACATGTGGAAATTACAGAACGACGTTATTTTATTAATGAACAAGTCGATTCTTGAAACTACAACCCTATAAAACAAAGCTCTGTCGCTTTGGGCGAAGCGAAGAGGGAAATTTACAGAAAGTGAGCCCTATCAAGACATCTGTTTCACCTGGGCAGGGTGAAAGGTTAAAGACGACAATTACTTTGACTTATGAACAATCTTCGGAACATCGACAGCAACCCATTGGCGGCGAACTCCTCGGTGAATCACAAAGTCTGGTACCTTCCTTGATTTATCTTCAGAAATAACGCTGATTTATGGTGGAGCAGGATCATTGGAATCTGTCTCTCAGGCAGAATTGTCGTAGGAGGATTCCTCTGTTGCATTTTTCATAGCATTTGTGCTCTCCGTTGTATCTCCCCATCCAGTTGGCTGGATGTCTTCGAGCCTGATACGAGAGCTTTCGGGAGCAGTGTATTTGACCATATAGTCGTATTTCCCACTTGGTTGTCCCAGGGTGTCCCACACTTCTTTGGAACTGGATGAGTCATCCTTCTCGATGACGTTGACCTCTGGAAAAGTATAGTTGATGAATTCAAGTCCTACAAACGTTGCAAATTCATCGTCGTACTGGACGTTTTCTGAATGACCTGATTGTTGATCCAATGACATGGTGGGGATGCATGTATTCTTTTCAATGATGCTCAGCTGATTTTCATTGTTCGGCTGATTTCCTTGCCCCAAGTCTCCTGAATACTGCTGCCATATTGGCAGGCCATCCATCGGGCCATAATAGTTGTGGTCAAAGTTGTCCTTCATCAGAGTGTCCTCCTCTAATGAGTTTGGTAGAGCACGTCATCCTTCCGGATCACAATCTCCGTATATCATTTCGATATTTGACCTGGGTATAAATCTCGGACTTTGTGTAGGAAAGCAAAAGGGAGTCTATGTTTTGTCCTGAGACATATAACCGTCCTTGTTAAGATAGGACTCCCACTCTTCCTCCATATCAGAGGAATCATCTTTATTGATGGTATGCACTACTTGAGGCACTGGGTGAAGGAAACCTCCACTGTGGAAGAAATCCTGAATGGGATGAAGACTTTCATTGCTGGTAGTAGCTGTCTGGATACAGGTTGCAGAAAAACCAAGACCCTTCTTTGTTTTGTTATCAGTAGGAATGACAAGCTGCCCCCATCTTGTTGTATTGGTACTCTTGACTGCTTTGATAGCATCTTTGTATGAGGAAATGGAAGTTCCCTCTTCAGATTGATTGTCCTTGCTCACCGACAGTGCTTGGAACTGATTTCCAATGACCTTCTCAGGTTCTGCACCAGTAGATGATGATAAGTTACTCACGAGCAAAGCTTGTTCTCCACAGACCGTGACGAGCTGGTTGTTCTGGACGAACTTTAACTTTTGGTGGAGGGTCGAGGTGACCGCCCCAGCTTGATGTATCCAAGGTCTTCCTAATAAACAACTGTACGTTGCTCGGATGTCCATGACCTGGAAAGCGACTTGGAAAGTGTGAGGACCAATAGTTATGGGAAGGTCGACTTCGCCGATAACCATTTTTTTGGACCCGTCAAATGCTTTGACGACGACCTCACTGGTTCTCATCGGGGGTCCTTTGAAGGATAATTGCATCAAAGTGGACTTCGGCATAACATTCAGGGCTGACCCTGTGTCTACCAGTACGCTGGCTAAAGCATCGCCCTGGCAGCTGACCGTGATATTGAGTGCCATGTTATGACGGCAACCCTCTTCAGGTAATTCCTCATCACTAAATCCCAAGTTATTGCAGGAAGTGATGTTAGAGACAATGCTATCAAACTGTCTGATTGTTACATCCTGTTCCACAAAGGCTTACTCCGAGACTTTCTGTAGAGCCTCCCTGTGCGCTTCTGAACTGAGTAAAATTGACAGCACAAAGATCTTTGAAGGAGTTTGTAAGAGTTGATCAACAATGTTGTATTCACTCATTTGTATGAGCTTCAGTATCTCATCGTTGTCTTTTGAAAGGTCGCGATTACTGGATTGACTTACCGGTGGATTGGGAACTTCTGTCTGAGGTTCCTTTTCTTTGTTAAGTTCTCCAACTCCTTGGTTGAAGATTCGAGCACTCTGTGTTACTCGACTGATGTCTGCAATATTCACGACAGAGGGTAATGGAATTTCCTTTCCATTCTCGACTGTTGTTGCACCGTATTTGTAAGGGATAGCCTTAGTTGATTCACACAGTAACGGTCCCGGTAGATAGATGAATATGGGAGCCTTCTGATTTTTCTGACCATCGTAAGCAATTTCGATCCGTTCCCGGTTGGGAACTCTCGATTCGTCAAGTAGAGGGATGATGGTACAAACATCCCTAGCCCTCTGATGATCATAGATTACGAAAACGTCCTCAATTTGATCAGCGAGGTAGTCCGGCGCCCAGTTGATTGGTCCAGAACCCGGATATGGGCGAATCTCTCTACAATCCACCTGACCCTGAAGAGCTGCTCGCACAAGGTAACATCCATGGTTACTTTCCGAACAGATTCTACAATGTTCATAGTTGTGTGGTGGCACCTGGCCACACCCGCTTTGAATACAATGTAACCTCACTAGGTCAGTTTCCGCAGATCGAACGTCCCGACTTTGATGCCGAGTAGGGTTCCCGTTGGTAATACTAATTTGTTGGGTGTCTTCATCCATATAGATTGGAAGCCACCAGTGGTTCAACAAGTGCTGAAGGGTTTCCTAGACATGGGCACAACCTTGATCGTTTTTGCAACCCGCCCTACAGCTCTGATAATCATGTGATACCAGGAACCTGAGCCGGACCTGTTTAGCATGCAACTCCACCAGGCTGGTATTCATCAAGCGAATATCGAAGATTTGAATCATGTTGATCTGATAGGGATTCCTAGCATGGTAGTCCTGGATCCATCCAAGATCCATCTAACACTGGAGGGCCTCTTGTACCAAAGAGCATCCCTGTTTGTTTACTGAGCAAGTCAGACAGGAACTCTAATCGTGCCGTGGCAGATTATGATACTGGCTTTGCCTGGAAGGCATCGCCACCAAGTTGACATTCATTGCACGGATGTCGTGGTTCTGAATGATGTTAGAATTCATGTAAACCATGTTAACTCCACGAACTCGGTGCTCTTGGATCCATCCGAGATCCATCTGTTCCTGTAGAGCTGATTGCACCACAGAACATCCTCGATTGCTTTTAGAGAAGATATCACATTGGTTATCGTTATGAGGTGGCACATGGCCATATCCACTTTGTCTACAATGTATCTTGACCAGATTGGTCCTTAACAAGAGTACATCATGAATTTGATAGACATTGTTAGTCTCTCCCTCTATCAAATTGACTGTAGCTTTCTCGTGTTGAGGTAGCGGGTTTGTGAGAACATTAGAATTTGTATCCTTGAAAGATAAGACCCCGCTCCTAACAAGCTTTTGCACATCGGATTTGAAACTGAGACAGTTCTCGATGTTATGCCCTGGTCCTCCTTTATGGTAAGGGCAAGTCTGATCCACCTTAAACCAAAAAGGCGAATTTTCTGGTACTGTAAGAGAGAACTTAGTCTAGACATGCCCCTTAGCCAGTAGTAACGGAAATAGTTCTGCGAACAATACGGGTATAGGATCAAATCCTGGTGGCCGCGTTGTACAGTTGTTATTGTATGGAGGACGAGCCTGCTGAAGAGGCTGTTGAGTCCTTTGCTGATTAGGTTGGCTCTGCGCAACCTGAGGTTGATACGTAGAAATAGGCGCATGATTGATAGTATGAGTCACAGCCACTACTGGTTGATAACGTTGCCTTTGCTTTCCGAGAGAGATATTCCCAATATCCTGCTCTTTTTTCTTAGGGAGAGCGCTACTGTATTTTTTAGTACCGCTTGATGATCTAGTGTCTTTGACTAGACGTCCTTCTCGGACGGCTTCCTCAAGACGAACTCCCATACCAACCATCTCGGTGAAGTCACTGGGCGCACTGGCAACCATTCTGTCATAATAAAATGAGCTTAAGGTCTTTAAGAAGATCTTTGTCATCTCTTTTTCCTCAAGAGGTGGACAAATTTGAGCGGCAATTTCACGCCATCTCTGAGCGTATACCTTAAAGGTTTCCTTGTCCTTTTGTGACATTGATATGAGTTGATCTCTGTCTGGTGCCATGTCCAGATTGTATTTATATTGTTGGACGAAGGCAATGGCAAGATCTCTGAAAGTGCTAATCGTAGCACGGTTTAAACCTATGTACCATTTTAGTGCGGCACCGGTTAAACTATCCTGAAAGTAGTGAATCAGTAAATCCTGATTCTCTGTCTGAGCTGACATTCGCCGAGCGTACATCACCAAGTGACTCTGAGGGCAAGAGTTACCCTTGTACTTTTCAAAGTCGAGCACCTGGAACTTGTGCGGGACTTTCACATTGGGGACTGTCGCTCCCGAAAGATTTGCATCCAACGGTACAAACGCGAGAGTGGCGCAGAAAACACAGAGTCGCCAGCAATGTGTATTTATCCCAAGAGAGGGAAAGGAAACACTGCATAAACCTGAGGGAAGGGAAAGAACATGGTCTCACGATCAAGAGAAACGGGTACGGGAGTCGGTTACGCGAAGGGAAGGTGTTAGCACCCAACACGTCCATCGTACTCGATGGGATCAACGCTTGTTGTCTGCATCAAAGGGTGTCGTCGTCTGGAGCTCCACTGCTACTGGACCGTAGAAGAAACGAGAACGGAAAGAACGGAGAAACGAAGAAAAAAAAGAAGTGACTCGATAGGATGTTATCGTTGTCCTAGGCCTACGTACTCCCTCAGTGCAATGGGAAAGTCAGAGTCAACGTAGTTCAGACGGGAACTGTGGGGGAAGGTTGCTCGCCAAGACAATCGCTGTCTTGTGCCTACATATCCTCAATCGGACGAGAGAGAGGAATCAGAGCTAATGTAGTTCGTGGGTACGACCACGGATGGGTAAGTGTTTTTTACGTGAGCGACGAGCTCTTTTTTGAAAAAAATAAGTTTGAAACCCAACAATCCCGAAGGATAAAAAAGATTTGAATTTGTTTAGTGTTTTTTAGACAGGAGTGTTTTAAGTTAGTTCATAACTTGCATTGCACCAAAGTCTATAACATAGGAACGAATACTTCACGTATCATCCCCAACAGGACGTACACTAGGTACCCAAGAAGAATGAAGGAAAACCCCTCATTCCCCACTTCCCACATAGAAGGCTCAAGCGCAATACACGTTAACTTTTATTACGTGTTTTGAAGAAGTTTTGAGATGAGAAGAGAGAAGACACAAAGGAAACTCTAAAGGGGAACTAAGAGTCCTAATGTTATCATGCATGGGTATCCTATGGTTAGTGAGGTTTAGGAGAGGTGACTACCTAAAACCTAATGCTAATCCTACTCCAAGCTTAATCAAAAATTAAGTTGGACTAGGTAGCTTTAAAGGGAGAGAATCCAAGACTTAATCAAGTCTTGAGATTCATGGGATGAGAAAGAGTGAGAGAGAAGAAAGAAACATCTTGAATACCAAAGCAAACACAAGTATGAAAGCTTAAAAGAGAAAGGAGAAGTTAGAATGTGGATAACTATCCACATCCCATTCACTTACCATTAGCCCCTACATGGTTAGCAAAAACAAACATAAGCAACAATAAGACAAATGAAACCCAAATAAGTCACAACCCAAAGAGAAATGGTTACAAACCAAATGAAACTCATCAAAGTCAGAATGTACACCTCAAAGGTGACCCATAATGTTTACCAAACAAGATCAAGCAAAGAGAATGCAAACAAGTGGCAAAACATACAAAAAAGTCATCAAAGAAGAAGTAGAAGAAGAATGAGTGGATATGCAAGGTGATCATGCAAGAATGCTTCAAATAAAATCAAAGTCAGAATGTGGATGACCTAAACATGTGCCTAAACATGCTATATAAGTGTTACACAAGGCATACAAGCAAGTATCCAAGCATTAAGAATCATTAGAAGAAGGAGAAGGAAGCATGTAAGTGAAACATGTTAAAGGATGCAAAATGAAACATGAATAGCATATGACGTGAATTCAACGCCCCAACGTCAGAAACATACATCAAATGAAGTGAAAAGGAAAGATATGGCATGGCATAACAAACAAAACACAAGTCAAGAAGAGGCATAGATGAGAAGAAGTGAGAAGATAAGTCAAAAGGAGGCATGTAAATCAAACATGGAACATGTGCACAAAATATGCAACAACCTCACACCAATGACCTATAATTGCAGTCAAATGACCTATAATGATTCATCCATGGTTTATGAAGTCAAAGAAACAATCCCAATTAATGGCACAAGTGCCTTCTCAAACAAGTAATCAAACATGATCAAAGATGTGCACAAAAGAAGTCCTCAAACAAAAAGCAATCAAACAATTATCAAATCATCTTAAAAAATTACCAAATTAATTCTCAAAACACCTCAACCAGGTACAAACATCATATCGAAAACTCATGCAAAAATTCACAAGATAGGGCCTTCAAACAATCATGCAAAGTCACATGGGAATTATGAACCAATATGCAAAAGAGAGGGACCAAAATGAAATATGAAATGAGCTTAAAAATATGAGAAAAATTTTTTTATGCACTTCAATATGTTGATGAAATAATACAAAAATAATGGGTTCAAAATGTTTTATGTGCTATGAGAAATAAAATCTACAATGTAAAGTGTGCAAATAAGAACAATTTAAAAAGAAATTAAAGCAACAATTAATTCAGATGCTAAAAATAAAATAAAAATGGAAAATAAAATTTGGAACAATTTTATAAAATGTCAAAGATGATCCATGATTTTTTTCATAATTTTTGGATGCATAAAACTATTTTTAAAAATTAAAAATGGAAATGAATAAATTAAATAAAATAAAAATGGAAGAAAATAAACCAGGGGTGCAACAAGCAACAAATCCACGTTGGAAAAGCCAAATGGGCTCAATCAGGGGGGTTCAAATAGCAAGCCCATTCCAATGCCAGGGTCAGCGCGTCCAAACAAATAACCATGGTCTCAGTCAACATAATTGACTCACATAAGCCATTAGATCAATCCCACGCTCCATACTCAGTCAAACAAACCACAACATAATCATGATGAGAGGTTCAAATCAGCATACACATGATAATTAACATACACACACGCACACAAAGACTATCTGGAATAAAAAGAAATCACGTGAAAGGTATGTGTTATTTTTAATGCGCTGGCAGGCTAAAGTCCATCAGATCAAATCAACGCATGATAATTAGTCAAAGAAATCACAAGTAATCCAGATCTATGGCTCAGATCTCATGCATATGGTAACTATGATACACAGGCAAACATATGGATTAAATAAACACGTGAGAAACCACACGCAATTTTAATGTGCTGGCTAAATGTGAGCCCTCAGATCCAACCCTTGGACAGTCACGATTTCGTCTTCTTCACATAAACCTCAGATGGCCTGAATCAAAACCAGGTGCCGGAGCCCTAGCTCCGGTCACCTTCTCCGGCAAGCTCAAACCTCAAAAACTCCAGAAATAAAAAAATCCACCACAGTTCTACTCAGATTCACATGTTGATCTCAAATATGCAATTCAATTCATCATAACATACATGTACACATCAAATCGAAGCAAACAAGTTTGGATCTAAAAAATTCAGATCCACAATACTCTCATGTTACACGTCCAAAATTGATTCTAAAAACATCATCATGCTCAGCAACACTCAAGGAACACAATGCACACAAGAAAATCAAGTTCTATGAGCAAGAATTTCACACTAACCTGAAGCGTGCAGAACTCAAATCACACCAAGAAAACTCTCTGGAAGCTGCAGATCCACTCCTTAGAACCTCTAATTGCAAAATAAATGCAATTAGAGCTTGGAATCCTGCTAGATCTTGAGGTTTGAACTTGGATCCTCTTGAACTGAACTTGATGAAAACCTTACTCTCAGCCTCAATCAATGGTTGATTCTTGTTCTATGGACTTCACTGATCAAGAATATGAAAAGAAAACTCAAGAAAACCTTGTGGAGAGAGAGAATCCAAGAAGAGAAAGTTTGAGAAAAAATTTGAAATCTGAGAAAATGAGAGTGCATGACCTAGTATTGAGGGCATGAGTTAGCTTATATACATCCCATTAGACCTCTGATCATAATTAGCAATTGATTAATCCCTTGGTTAATGAGTTTTGAGTGGTTTTGCAAAAATGCACTTTGTGTTGTACCACTTGATTCACACGTGCATGGGCAATGAAATCAGCATGATTCACTCACATTCCACTTGCTAATCACACTTGAATTGGAATTGGGCCTTGTGGTGGCTTGGTTTGTAAGTTTTAATCCATCTTCCAATTTGTACAATGTGAAATAAGTGCTGAATATGGCACGAAATCTCTTGATTCAAAGGCCAAAAATGATCCTTATGATGTGTACTTGAATATGGAAATGTGAATTGAATGATTAGAGGTCATCATACTTCAATTTGAACCAATTTACAAAAGGTGGAAAAAATGGTACATGTGAAAAACCTTAAAAACACCTTGCATTGGTTTGACCATAACTTGAGTTTCACAAATGATATGGAAACCAACTAGTACTTTTTGGAAATGGGAGAGAAAGATCTTAAACTTTTATGTTGGAGGAAAATTCATTTGAAGCTTCCTTGATGATGAAAAGTCAAGTTTAATATGGTGGAAAAATTGCAAAAAATGGAAAGTTCTCATTATAGGTCATTTTCCAAATTTAGTAACTTTTGCACAAACTCTTGATTTTTGAAGAATGATGTATTCCATGCTATTCCTTGACCAAATAAAGGTGCATGGACTAGGGAAACATGATTTGAACCCTTGAAAACCCATGGTTGACTTTCCTTTTGAACCGTTGGCTTTTGCTTACTTCACAAGTAACTGATCCACTGAACATCTCCCACAATGAATCACTAGCCAAGTCTTCCTCCATGAGTGCTTGAGAGCATATGAAACCCATGAGAATGTATTTGGACAAGAAAAACCCATCAAGAAGCTTTTTGAAACCCAAAACCCTAATTTGGACCATCTGATTAGGAGGGAAAGATTCACTTGAAATCTCTTGCCACTCTTGACCTTGTGAAGATATGATGAACTCCTTAAACCACCTTGAAGCTTGAGACTCCTTTGAGATGAACCAAGTACCTTGATCCCATGCTAAGAACCAATGCTATGCACAAATGCTAATGCAAGAAATGCAAAGAAACATAAGCCAGTTAGCTAAAAGCAAGAAGGCAAATTTTGGGGTGTTACAGCTGCCCCTATTCAATCAACTTGGTCCTGAAGGTATGATAGCAACGACTGTCATGCGTTCAAAGGATTCACGGAGATTGAATACCAAAGAAACCTGAAATTTGCAATCCTCAAAGGAGGGACGACTCCACTGGGGAACAAGCAATAAATGTTGCACTGTCACAACACGTACGAGTGTTGGAAACCAATACAAACAATGTATTGAAATGTCATGAAATAAACATAAACGTGTGTTAACTATGCTGGGAATAAACACGGAAGGGTGTCACGAAATCAGAGATATCAGATACGGACGGGTACTAAGAAGATACACGGACGGGTGTAAAGGTTCAATACGGACGGGTATCGAAAAGGTACACGGACGGGTGTAAAAGGATTCAATACGTACGGGTACTGAAAAGGTACACGGACGGGTGTAAAAGGATTCAATACAGACGGGTACTGAAAAGTTACACGGACGGGTGTAAAGAGATTCAATACGGACGGGTATCGAAAGGGTACACGGACGGGTGTAAAGAGATTCAATACGGACGGGTATCGAAAAGGTACACGGGCGGGTGTAAAAGGATTCAATACGGACGGGTATCGAAAAGGTACACGGACGAGTGTAAAAGGATATCAATACGGACGGGTATCGAAAAGGTACACAGACGGGTGTAAAAGGATTCAATACGGACAGGTATCTGTAGCACCCCAAAATTTGCCCTACCTTTTTCTAACTTTTTCTGGCTTATGTTTCTTTTTTCATTTGCATCTCATTTAGGTCTTAACTCATAATCATGCATTGCATTGAGCTCTCGAGACATCGGATCACGGTATCCTTGTGGCTAAGGACTTCTCTTATTCTAAGCAGCAAGCATTAGAGTGCCCCAGCAGTTATTTTGCTTGGTAATTTGGTACCAGATCATTCTTTTTCCAACAGGGTATTTTGAGAGTTCACAGCTTATTCCAGGCATTTTTAATATTTTCGTATTTTCATTCATCTGACTATATTTCCACTCTGCATCATCTAAATAGCATAAAATAATGCTTTTCATCTCGCATACTGCCTAAAATATTGGTCGGAATAATTTCTCAGAAATTTACAAACAGAGTGGTCAAATTGAATTTCAGCGGTGCTTAAAATCAGGGGACGGAAAATTTTAAAATCGAACTTGCAGACGTCAATTATATTATTCTACGGTTCGCGTAGTTTAACTCGGTGTGTTCGTTTTAATTTTTCGTCATATTTTGATCAATTTGAGCATTCTTACGGATTAAAATTTATTTTAAAATCTGACCAAATGCTGTATTTTTTCGAGTCATATATTTCGTACTAATCATTTTAGTGTACTCGGATTGTTTTTTTCCGATTACTTAGGCGTCCGATTTTTATTTATTTGGGGTCCGTTTATATTACTTTTTTTTAACTAATTTTAAGAATAAATAAGTAGTGATTAGCATTTTATTTTAATTTTATCTTAAAATTTTATTTTTATAAATAAGTAAGTTTAGTTTTTATTTCAGATTTATTAAATTATTTAAATTTTATTTAATTTTTAATATTATTAAACTTGGGCCTCAAATTAGGTATTAGGGACATTATTGACAATTAAAAATTAACCCTAATTTAGCCCCTATATATCCATGTTAACATTGCTGAAAGGGGACGGGGAGAAAAATGCTATAAATGGTGGTTTACAGTCCAACCGGTATCGATTCGTCAAACTTTTTTTCTACTGATTGTTCTAATATACATATATATATATCGATGGTTTGTTTTGAAAAGATGTTGCCAGCAACATTCTCATACCAATATTTATGCTTTGCGGTTTGTTTTTATATATAAATATTATAATACATAAATATTGGAAGCATAGCACTATGTAGAGTCGTACGGCACCGCCCGCCATACTTTCGCTATGCTTTCTTTTAGTTGAATGGAATGTACTGAGACATGGTATACTTATTATTACAATATACATGCTTTTCTAACCATGCGCCGCCGGTAATGTTCCGGTTTATACTTTTTTTTTATTTTATAAACTAAAGATTGTATAAACGTTTTGTTTTAATATATATATATATATATATATATATATTGATTTTTTTTCTCTCTCTTCTTTTTTTAATAGATTATTTCGGATCGAATCGTGTCGATACGTTGTATGCCTATAGGTGTGTATTACGCGTGACATTCGTATTAGTCTGATCCGGTTGCGATGACCGCGTTTTCGCGATAGCAATATTGTTGAGGTTTTTATCAAAGTTAACTTTCTCTTTTTTTTTAGTTGCCTTTTTTGTTATATTTAGATCCGTACAATTCGGATCCGGTTGCGATGACCGTGTTTTCGCGATAGCAATATTGTTGAGGTTTTTTTTATCAAAGTTAAATTTCTCTTTTTTTGAGTCGCCTTTTTTTTCGTTATATTTAGATCCGTACAATTCAGACCCGGTTGCGATGACCGCGTTTTCGCGATAGCATAGTTGTTGAGGTTTTTTTATTTTCTTTTTTTGTAATATTATTTGAATAATTTCCTTTTGAATTTATTTCATGCATGCATACCTAATTTGTTCATTTTATTTCTCTGCATCCATAAAATATTTCCAATCCATTCCTTTTGCATTCACTCACTAACATCCTAAAATGCATCCAAATATTTTTTAAATCATTTTTAATTATTATTTCATATTGCATTCTGGTCCTTTCCTTTTGCACACTGAACCCCACTCCTCACCTGAGCTTTGCCCAATTGTTTGAATGACTAACCCTTTGAAGTTTTGCAGGGATTTTTGATATTTGGTTTACCTCTGGTTAAATAATATTGATGTCTAATTTGGGAATTTTAGGAGTTATTTCTCTAATTGTTTGATTGGTTTTCACTTGAGATTTTCTTGTATACGCATCTTTGGACCTTGTCTGATTATCTGTTTGGAAAGGCACTTGTGCCATTTGTTTTGGGGCTGTTTATTTGACTTTGTAATTCATGTTTGGATTGTTCATTTAATCATTATTGTTGAGTTTCACTTGTTTTAACTTCTACTTATGTCTGTTTCGTACTAACTCTTTATGCAGGGGTTGAGGTAAGTCCTTGGAGGGTGTGGATAGTCATCCACCCTCACCCTTACTCTTTCCTTTTCTCACCTCTTTCCTTTCTTTAGGCTTAGGTCGTCTTCAAACCTCACTAACCGTAGGTCACCCATGCATGATAACTTTAGGATTCATAGTCTCCCTTTAGAGTTACCCTTGTGTCTTCTCTCTTCTTATCTCAAATTTATTTAAAACACTTAATAAGAATAAGGTGTATTGCGCACGAGCCTTAAGTATGGGGAATGAGAAATGAGGGGCTTCCTCTCATCTTTCTAGAGTGCTTAGCGAGCGTCCTGTCTTGGGACGATGCGTTAAGTATTCGCCCCTGTGCCCTAGACTTTGGCGCAATGCAACTTAGGAACTAACTTAAGCCACTTCTGTCCTAAAAGAACAAACCAACTTCAAACCTTTTTGTCGTTCGGGATCTTCAAACTTAAAGGCTATTTTCAAAAAAGGCACGTTACCTTCCGTCTGAGTCGCAAACAGGCATCGACCCTAACTGCCGGACGCGAACTCAACGTCGCTCATAAAAAACACAAAAAGAACTTGGTCCGAACTACGTTGACTCTGAATTCCCCATTGCACAAAGGGGGTACGTAGGCCTAGGACGTTGACGTCCTACCGAGTCGGTCTTTGTCTTCCCCTCCCGTTTTAGTACAACCATAGATGATAGGATAACTCACCCTTAGAATAGACAACAAGCGTGGATCCCATCGAGTACGATGGACGCGTGGGGTGCTAGCACCTTCCCCTCGCGTAACCGACTCCCGAACCCAGGTTATGGTTGTGATGACCATTCCTTTCCCTCTTCCTCAGGTTTATGCGGTGTTCCCTTTCCCTCTCTTGGGATAAATTTACACGGCTGACGACTCTGTTTTTTCCTCGCCACTCTCGCGTTTGTACCTGGATGAAAATCCTGGGAGCGACAGCTGGCGACTCTGCTGGGGAATTTGGTTGACCTATGCTGGTCCATCCCTAAGCGAGTCAATCATAACGCTTGCTTGTCTTTGTTCTCTTTGGGTGTTTTGTTTTTGTTTTGCTTTGTGTGTTGTATTTTATTTTTATTTTTAGTTTTACCGCATTTTCTGCATTTCATTTTTTATTACTGTCATGCTGCTGTGCTGTGCTGGCTGTCTTTGTTTTGCAGGTTGGGTGGGTCAGAGAGAGAAGCCCAATACCAAGGCTTGAGTATACCCTAGGACTAGAGTGGAAAGTAGTGGGACCTACGTGCCCGCTTGGTACGTTTGTGTGTTCACGAAATTCACAACCAGACGAGGCTATCTTGGGACACATTCTAACGTGTGTGTCTTGCGCATGTTGGGATGTCGATCTAGAGAGTTGTCGACTCTGGTGACTGATCACTGAGGACCTTAGTGGAAACATCCCTCTTTAGTGGTGACAGTGGCATACCACATCCTGTGGCAAACCCATTCGCACCCGAGGGCCCGCTTTGGGACTCGCATAGGATAGCCCCTACATTTTGAAGAGAATCAGTGGAGGCACTCCTCGATTGACGATAGTACTGTACCCCGAGGGATGAATGTACTATTATTTCTCGACCTCCGTGCCAAAGCTGAGGACCTTCCGCTTTGGAGAATCAGTTGAGGCCTCCTCGATTGATGATGATGCCAAACCAGAAATGGTGAACGTATCATCATTTCTCGACCTGAGAGCCCGGGATACTGAACATCCTAGTACCCACACGTGAGACGGGATGGGCGTTTACAGGTTTGCAGGTAACCTTGACCTTCAACATACCCGGTTTTCTGATCACAGGTTTATCAATGTGGTACTATGGTTATTCTGGTATTCTGGGTATTTGGGCAGATCTTTGAGATGGTTCAGTTTGTTCAGTGTAGCAGTTGTCCAGTCTGTGTGGCATCCTTGATCCCATATGTGCATTTGCATCATCATTTTGCATCCCAACATGTTTATTCATTTGTAAGGTTGCATCCTAACTTTGATTATGGTTTTTGAAATTAAACTGGAATCAAGGGGTGGATCGCCCTGCGAATTTTTAAACATGTTCATTTGCATTCGCATATCCATAATCATTTTGTATAACAGGTGTTTATCTCTGGCGTTCTTACTTGGTTCTCTTCCACCACACTGGATTGCAGATCAACACATTCACCGGTATCCTACCAGACAGAATCAGAAAAGACCCATGGATCAGCTACAAAATGAGATGACTGAGATGCGGACTCGTATGAACCAATTCATGGATTTGATGCAAGGGGTTGCGCAAGGCCAAGAGCAGTTAAGAACTGTTGTCCAACCACTGATTGCAAGGATTGATAACGAAGTTGTCCTTCAGGAAGGAGTCCATACTGGTGTTACTGGTACTAGTGTGCAGAATGGCCCTCTGGGCAGAGTTATTCCTGTTTCTGGTGTTGTGATTTCTCCGGGCAAAGGAGAAAGTATTGTGGTTCCCACTGCAGCGGGAGGAGGTAATGGTGCTGGAGCAGTTCATGGCCGTCAGTATGATGATGTTCAAGATGATGCATTTTCTCTGCCAGGTGGGGATGCTGGTCCCCAGATTGACAATGATCAGAGGATCAGGTTGATTGAGGAACAGCTAAGGGGTGTTGTGAATCAGGATGCTTTGGGTATGGATCTAGAGGATTTGGGGCTGGTTCCAGGCGTTGTTATCCCGCACAAGTTCCAGATCCCTACTTTTGAGAAGTATAATGGTATGACTTGTCCGAGGACCCATGTGAGGGCATACGCAAGCAAAATGGCTGCGCATGCGAAGAATGAAAAGCTGATGATGCATTGCTTCCAGGATAGCCTATCTGGGGCATCCCTGGAGTGGTACGTACAACTAGAAAGGAAGGATGTGCGTAGTTGGAGAGATCTGGCAGGGGCATTTATTAGACACTACCAATATAACACTGATATGGCTCCTAACTGAACACAGCTGCAGAACTTATCACAGAAGAATAATGAGAGTTTCAAAGAGTATGCCCAGAGGTGGCGTGAACTGGCAGCTAGGGTTCAGCCTCCCATGTTGGAACGTGAAATGATAACTATGTTTATGGCCACCTTGCAGGGTCATTACTATGAAAAGCTGGTACCGTGTATGACTGGAAAGTTTGCTGATTTGATCTTGGTAGGAGAGATGGTAGAAAGCGGAATTAAGGCAGGGAAAATATCAGGCGGTGATGGGTCCTCATCTGGAGGAAGTAAGAAACCTTATGCTGGGTCCTCCAAGGGAAAGGAAGGAGAAACTAGTGTTGTGTATGTTCCCCCTGTTGTTCAACGGTCTGTTCAAAATCAACGACCTTATGCTCCTCAGCAACAGAGACAACAAAGATCACGAAGGCCTGCGAGAAGTTTCGATCCACTCCCTATTCCTCACAGTGATGTTCTCGCCCGTCTACTTGAGAGTTCTCTGGTTGAACTAAGGGATGCCAAGCCTGTTCCTGACCCTATTCCTCCTGATTATGATCTGGGTGCCAGATGTGAATATCACTCAGACACACTGGGTCATTTAATTGAAAACTGCAACGTGTTCAAGCACAAGGTGCAAGACCTGGTAGACTCAAAGATCATTGCATTCACTGAAGATGATATGTACATTAATTGAAGCCTCCCTTCTCAAGTGAGCACTCAGTCTGCAAGTACGTCCAGGCAGAATCAAGCTTCCTCAGCAATGGCAATCTTCAGCTTCTTTACTGCATTTTCATTTGTAGTTTTTCATTTCTTGTTAAAGCATTGTATGCATATAAGACTTGCTTGTTTTTTTTTATGATATTAATGCAATGAGTATGTTTTCCTTGAAGTAATCCATTCGTGTTCACTCTTAAATGTTTATATGCACTGCAATGCCAATTTTCTTGTCTAGGACTCTCGAGGGAGGATGATGAGACGAAAACGCAAAATCTCTGGTTGTATGTTCAAGGATAGAACCCTGTTGAGGATGTACAAGCATTGTTTCAAACCCCTAAACACTGGAGACATAAGGGAGATAGACCCTCGTTAACCCCTTTGAGCCTTGGAGTAGGAGTTTCTTTCGTATGAAAAAACCCTCATACTTAACCCAGGGGCAGGGTAGGCGTCAGTTAGTTTGACCAAGCGTTCAAATTTCAAGGAGTTTGTGCATCCGAGGACCCATTACCTTCTATCCCACCGTCAAGAGGTCAAGAGATGCGAAACCACAACGGTTAGCCATCAACAACCAACGAGTGAGGCAGTCACAAACCTTTCAAGCAAGTAAGACAACCAGTGTCACACGCTTTGTTTAAAAGGGGAATAAAAAAAGAAGGCCCGCTAAGTCAAAACTTGAAAACAAGTGACTTAGGCAAAAGTTAGGGCATCCCGCTGGACTTAAAAATCGAAAAACTCAAAAGAGTCAGTCCAGGCAAAAATTAGGGATCAAAAAAGCAAAAGAAAGAAAAAGCGAAAGGCGTTACAAAAGAAAATCCCCGATAAGAACAAATTTGTGTGATTACAGACACAAAAGATAAAAAGGGGTGACTGTTATTCCAAAACCCCCTTAGGTGCCAAACCATTAGTGGCGTGGGTCCCTTAAAAGATTGTAAAACTTTTGAGAGGTGAGCGTTTGTGTCAGATTAACTGAACATAGGGCTGGAGAACATCCCGAAGAGTGGGTGGGCGCCGATAAATTTTGAGCCATAAATCTTTTTTTTTTCTGAAACCGTGAACCAGGCCACGTTACAACCCTTAAAAGTCCTAATTGAAACAGGGTTTATTCTAAAGGCGTACTTCAACAGGATAACGTTCCTGACTCCTACGAGTTGTGCTAATAAGATTTGTTGGTATTGCATGTGCGCATTGTTTTGCCATTCAAAAATCAAGGTCGCATCCCCAGTAAGTGATTCGTTCATAAGGCTTGGCGACGTATTTTCAACAAAAACTTCAAGGTTAACATATTTGTTGCATTAGAATTATCATTCTCATAAATAACTTGTTCTGCTACATAGTGGACGTCAGTCAAGAAGCTTGATCTTGCCAAGTTGGGATGCTTGAAAATTCTGAAGGACAATCGTATCAAAGGGCACGCTGCCAAGAGACTCAGTGTAGAGTGGGCTCTCCCCAGTAAGTCGTGTTAAGATGTAGCCAATCTGGGGCAGTCACGTCAAGAAATCTCTCCGAAATTCAGTTATTCTGGGGCACTCATTCTAAGATCAGGGGCAAGGTCACTTCAAAGGCAGATCATCCCCCAGAGCATGAGAAGTTGTCCTCTCCAGAAGACGGTTAATCAGAAGCACCTCTTCCAGGTTCAAAACACAGAGACAGAGTATTTCAAGTCGCTACGAATCCTCTCGAGGAAAACTCCTTCATAAGTCATACAATTTGGGGCAGTTACGACGAGATCCAAGAAATCTCTTCAAGAGTTTGAAGACCCTGGGGGCAGGGTGAATGCCCGGTCTTCTATAAAATCCTCTTGAGATGATTTCTTCCATCAAACCCCGCGGGCTGGGGCAAGTCAAGAATCAAGAGAACCGTGGCTCACTCCTGACAATCAGTATGCAGTTGATCAGCAAAAACTTGAAGCGCTAAGTCTTTCCCCCAGCAAGGAACCAGAAGGTATCTTTGTCCTAGCAAGGTGCTGGAAGTGATGTTCTTCCCCAAGCAGAGGGTCGTCCTCAAATCGAAAAGGGTTCTTTATGAAGATTCCCTATCCCCAGCAGTGCAGGTGGATTCCTCATTCTCAGCAGGCTAATCCCCAAGCAGGATGGTATTATGGACTATTTTGCCCGAGCAGGATGGTATTATGGGCTGGCATCCCCCAGCAGGTCCTAAACCCATCTGTTATTGGCAATCCTCAGTAACAGACTTCCGGTTCCGTTATTGGCATTCATTCTCAACTCCCCCAGCAGAGGAGGAATCTCAGGTTCGATGTCACCTTCAGCAAAGGACATGTGTAATCCCCGGTAGAGTGTATTTGCTTTTTAATTTCATCCCCAGCAGAAATGGTTAATCCAAAGAGTCGGTTAGTGTGATCCTCCTCAGCAGAGTTCCTGGACTCAGAGGACAATTTATTTTTGTCATCCCCAGCTGAATCGGTCTCTTCTCTCCAGCATTTATTTTGCTGGAGGGGCCCTTTTGCATATCATCATCATTGCATTGCATCCTCAAATGCGTAGCATTTCCATTTCGTATGGAGCATTACGCCATAGAAAAAATTCAAACATGCATCAAAGCATAAGCCAGATTGGGTACCTTGTGCGAAAGCCCAGATCAACCCTCAATACAGTTTTCTCAACCTCAGAGTTGATGAAATATCCTTTCTTCCCCAACTTCAAAGTTGGTGTACACCTTTTCTCGACCTCAGAGTTGATGAAATATCTTTTCTTCCCCAACTTCAAAGTTGTTGTACACCTTTTCTCGACCACAGAGTTGATGAAATATCTTTTCTTCCCCAACTTCAAAGTTGTTGTATACCTTTTCTCAACCTCAGAGTTGATGAAATATCTTTTCCTCCCCAACTTCAAAGTTGTTGTACACCTTTTCTCGACCTCAGAGTTGATGAAATATCTTTTCTTCCCCAACTTCAAAGTTGTTGTACACCTTTTCTCGACCTCAGAGTTGATGAAATATCTTTTCTTCCACAACTTCAAAGTTGTTGTATACCTTTTCTCAACCTCAGAGTTGATGAAATATCTTTTCTTCCCCAACTTCAAAGTTGTTGTACACCTTTTCTCGACCTCAGAGTTGATGAAATATGTTTTCTTCCCCAACTTCAAAGTTGTTGTATACATTTTCTCGACCTCAGAGTTGATGAATATCTTTTCTTCTCCAACTTCCAAGTTGTCGTATACCTTTTCTCGACCTCAGAGTTGATGAATATCTTTTTCTCCCCCAACTTCAAAGTTGTTGTATACCTTTTCTCGACCTCCGAGTTGATGAAATATCTTTTCCCCCCAACTTCAAAGTTGTTGTATACCTTTTCTCGACCTCCGAGTTATGAAATATCTTTTCTTCTCCAACTTCCAAGTTGTCGTATACCTTTTCTCGACCTCAGAGTTAATGAAATATCTTTTCTTCCCCAACTTCAAAGTTGTCGTATATCTTCTCTCCAACCTCAGAGTTGAAGCCTTTCTTTACCAACCTCAGAGTCGTCGTATATTGTGGCATGTCTCCACAACTTGAGTTGTTTTGACCATAACTTGAGTTTCACAAATGATATGGAAACCATCTAGTACTTTTTGGAAATGGGAGAGAAAGATCTTCAACTTTCATGTTGGAGGAAAATTCATTTGAAGCTTCCTTGATGATGAAAAGTCAAGTTGAATGTGGTGGAAAAATTGCCAAAAATGGAAAGTTCTCATTATAGGTCATTTTCCAAATTTAGTAACTTTTGCACAAACTCTTGATTTTTGAAGAATGATGTATTCCATGTTATTCCTTGACCAAATAAAGGTACATGGACTTGGGAAACATGATTTGAACCCTTGAAAACCCATGGTTGACTTTCCTTTTGAACTGTTGACTTTTGCTTACTTCACAAGTAACTGATCCACTAAACATCTCCCACAATGAATCACTAGCCAAGTCTTCCTCAATGAGTGCTTGTGAGCATATGAAACCCATGAGAATGTATTTGGACAAGCAAAACCCATCAAGAAACCTTTTGAAACCCAAAACCCTAATTTAGACTGTCTGATTAGGAGGGAAATATTAACTTGAAATCTCTTGCCACTCTTGACCTTGTGAAGATATGATGAACTCCTCAAACCACCTTGAAGCTTGAGACTCCTTTGAGATGAACCAAGTACCTTGATCCCATGCTAATAATGAATGCTATGCACAAATGCTAATGCAATAAATGCAAAGAAACATAAGCCAGTTAGCTAAAAGCAAGAAGGCAAATTTTGGGGTGTTACACGGACCAAGCAGAGGTCCGCGGCGTCCTTTCCAAATAAATCCTGACCGCGAAGGGTCTGCAGTGCTTTCTGCATTCCCAGGAACTGTTCCTGGAACTCATTCATTCTTTCGAACATGTTGTCGTTTCCACTAGAAGGTATCTGTGGAATCTGTCCTTCCGGGACAGTGTGTACCACGGGCGATGGTATAATCATTATGGCCGAGACTCTCGGTGCCTCCCGAAGTTTGTAACCTTCAGGAGTTGCTGTCATGCCCCTGGCATCTTCGCTTTCCCGAAGTTTGTAACCTTCAGGCCCAGCGGTTCCTGTTGTGGTCCCCTGATCCTCATTGATCAACGGGATATATCCTTCCGGGATATAGTTAAGTGGCATGCCCCAGGGACGATCTTTCGGCATTTTGTACCTAGGATCGGACTTTTCCACTATGGGCGTTGAGGTGATCTCCGAGATCACAGTCCTTTGTAGTTGAGCTTCTGCCATGGCTTGCATGTCGTTATGAAGCTTTCTCATATCCTCTCTCAGAGCGTCGATCTCTTCTCTCAACTCTCTGTTCTCTTCCTCGAAATCATCCATCTTTTTCTGACGATTGGCCCGAGTATTGTACGAATGAGACAGTTTGACTCTAGAACCGAGACACAAACGTGAGATTCGTAGGTAAGAAGAATACGTGATGTGAGAATGATGAATACAATGATTATATTAATTGCGTTTTTTTGTTTAATCAAAATAAACTTCGACAATTAGATTGCAAATATCAAACAGTGGGGAAACCCTGTTTTATTGAATTCAAAGGATTGCGAAAATAGAAGTACAGTAGATTACAAGGTGCGGAAACAGAAACCTAAGCTAAGGGGTTCCGATTCCTCTCTGGGGAGAAACCGGTTGCTGATTCTGGTACTTTCCTTTTCTTAGACCGGGGCTCTTGGGCCGTTGTCGGGTTGTCATTCCTTTGCCAAGTGAAAGGAACGAGCAAATTCCTTTGGTCATCCTGATTATCCACAGCATGTTGCTCTAAAATCTCGATCAGAGCATCCTTATCTTTCAGCAGTTGTTGTATTTTGGTACACTCTACATTGAGGGTACGATATTTGTTCTTCCAAGACCTCCTCTCCTGTTGAACTTTGTTGAGAGTAACCTGAAGTTTTTTCGTTTCAGTTATGAAGTACATGACAGATTCCCTCGGTGGAAGAACTTCGTGACGAGGATAAGGCATCTTTAGCTTGAGAGCTCTAGTTTGTACCCAGTGGAGATAAGGCTCCACCGAGACACATTCCGGTCTTCCTAGAGACTCTCGTCCTTTCTTATGAACATGTTTCCAAGCGTGCACTATTTCCATCTTTAGTGCCCTGTCATTTTCTTCTTCTTTGAAGAAAAGACCTTCCAGATGAGCATTACGTGGGACATGCCTCATCGGGTATCCAAATTGACGACGAACCAATACTGGATGGTAGTTGATTCCTCCCTTAGTTCCTATAAGGGGTACGTTGGGGAAGTTTCCACAACGGTCGATGATCCTAATCCCGTCATAACTCCTATTGCACCAATCTATATCAGAGTTGGTAAGAGACATGATTTTCTGCGACCAACGCGAGGCACTCTTATGATCCCAAAATGCAGCAGACTTGGGTAAATGGGAGATAAACCATTTGTATAGCAAGGGTACACAACATGTGATCATCCCTCCGCTGTACAAATTGCTTAAGTGTACAGAATGATACGCGTCCACGAGAAAAGTTGGCACAGGGTTTCCAATGAGAAAAACCTTAATGGCGTTGATATCGACGAAGCTATTAATGTTGGGAAACAGAAATAACCCGTAGGTGAGTAAGACAAAGATGCTTTCAAAAGCAGTCATGTTCCCTATACTAGCAAAGTACATAACCTTCTTTGTCAGGAACTGGGCTGGCAAACCTGGGAGCCCACCCTTAGTGGTCATGTGAGTCTTGACTTCCGACTCATCCAAATAAATTGCTCTTGCAATGGTCTGATCCTTCGGAATTTCTTCCAGTCCAAAAAATGGAGCTCGATCAGTAATGTGTAGATCGGTTAGGTGAAAATACTCCTCCAGCGTTGGTGCGAGCTGGTAATCCGGGAATGTGAAACAGTGATAGACCGGATCGTAAAATTGAATGAGTGCCTCCATGATTCCTTCAATCACATGGACTCTTAACAGAGGTACCAGACCTCCGTACTTGGCTCTGAAAGCTTCAGGGTTAGTGATCATCCTTGCTAATCCTCTCAAATCCTCTAGTTTTGGAACCCTGAAGGTATACTTATGAGTTCTCCTTCTACCGAAGTCCATGAGCGCAATCTTCTTCTATGACATTTGCAATCATTGTCTTAGTTTAATTTGAAAAAGAGAGACTAGATGAGAAGTTTTTCTTTGATGTAATATTTTTTAGATGAATGCATGAATGCAGCACACAAAAACATAGAAAAACATGGGGTCAAAGGGTTGGTGCCATGAAGTCAAGGCTCTACCCCCCCCCCCCCAAGGTTTATACTAGTGATTTTTGTACCTGTCTATCAAAATCATCAGTTCTTGTCGAGAAAACACCAGCGGGCCGGGAACCGTGCTAGGTGATGTTTTTCAAAGAATCATCAGAAGAGGGTAGTATCACGTGACAACCATTTCCAATAGTTTCCGCACTACTAAAAGAGGTTTTTCCTAGGTGTATACTCAATCATTCCATATGCGGCATCGTACGCATTCCCATTAGCAGAAAAATAAAAACAGATATCAATTAGGAAAAGCAGTATATATATTTGTCCTAAAGTCCTAGACTTTAAAAAGCTATGAATCCTATGTTCCTGACAAGAATGGCTCCCCGGCGGAGTCGCCATTCTGTGGTACCTTCCCAACTTTGAAGGTTTTAACCTAAGATCCTAGTGAAGTCAAAAAAAAGTCTTATCCCAGTGAAATTCCCAAAGAAAGAAAGAAAGAAAGAAAAGGAAGTAAAGGGCCCCACGATGGGTGCCAATTTTCTGTATGGCGGCCACCACCATGAAAATAACTTGTCAAAGGATTCTACCTAAAACTGTAAGAAAGAACGATAAGGCCCAACAGTGGGCGCCACTTTTTTGTAGCGAGCGATTTTGGACGTGGTTCTTAAGCACTATCGCTCTGGGGTTAATATAGGTCGATTCATTTTTTATCCTATTGAGCTGACTAAGGAAGGGAAATAGATGTCTCCAATTAACCCTACTTGCATACTGAGTTTAAATAGCGGTCTGTTAGGTTACGAATGCTATATGGTAATGGGGCCTCTTTCTTCTTACTTTATTTAGAACGAAACACTGGGAATGTTCGTGGGGAATTTTGTTAGGATGCTAGGACTGATGCTTTTCGACTGATGTGTGAAGGTACGGGATTTGGGGCTTTGGATTAGTGTGCTCGCTAAGACTTTTCTTTCAATCTTATGCCTACGTATTCTCGTTTACCGAAATAGGGAAATCAGAGTGATCGTAGTTCCTCCTATTCTATGGGAGGAAATGGTGTTTTGGTGTCTTATTCAAAGCCCAAGACGTGAAGCTGAAAAGGTGGTTTATATCTTGTTCAAAGCCCAAAATGTGAAGCTGAGGGGTCTATTTGTATCTTGTTCGAAACCCAAGATGTGAAGCTAAAAAGGTGTTGTCTTTAGAGAGAATTTGTCATCTCTAAAGGGGGTCTGTTTGTCACAACTGTTGGGTGACTGACTATAAAGGAGGATTACTTTAACCGGGATATGTGAATCCTAACAATGCCATAATTTCCTTTATGAGGGGTTTTAACCTGAAGGAGAAGACTTTAACTCAGTTTAGAGCAACACCATCTTTCCTTAGGAATTTCTCACGCTAAAAGAGGGATAGTGGCGTGGATGTAAATAATCCAGAGGCTTGCCACTTACAGCGATTAGATGAAAGTGTAGCGAGCGATTTTGGACGCGGTTCTTAAGCGCTGGTCGCTTTCTGCGGTTTGAGCTTTAAACTACAGGTCGATTCATTTTTTATCCTATTGTGAGCTGAATAAGGAAGGGAAATAGATGTCTCCAATTAACCCTGCTTGCATACTGAGTTTAAACAGCGGTCTGTTAGGTTACGGATGCTATCAATGTGGGGGGGCCTTTGTACTGGTTATTCGTATTTCGCCAATACAGGTTTCTTTCTTTCTAGGGCTTAATGTTTCTGGCGGGGAACAAGGATTAGGAGGTTAGGACTGGTGCTTTTGAATTACTGCTTTTGATTGATGGAGATATGGGATTTGGGTTTTTTGTTGATTGCGCTCGTGGGTCTATCATCTCCTTTCCATTAGGAGAGATAACTCTTTTAAAGATAAAAACCACTGGTAAACGTGCGAGGTTTACTATCCAGTGACTTTTAGCTTTTAAAGAGGGTTCCTTAGTTAAGGTCCAAGATTATGACCGTAGAGGGTACCCAAATCCCGAGACATTCAAGGCAAGCTATCCACAAGGAATAGATCAAGTCAGGAAAGTTCGAGAATTTGGAAGAAACTCAAAGATGCCATTCACGGAGAATACATTCATCTTGGGTAGTAGAGCTTCTTAACGATTCCTAAGGAGGACAGCCGAAGAGAAGACTGTATCTGGTGCTCCTATTGGGGATCTAGGCGTCTATTTCTACGAATAAATGAAACGGCGTCACCTAGTTCTAGACGTAGTAGCCGGGGAAACTCAAAATATCTATACTATTATTACACAGTAGATATGAGTTTATGAAAGGAGACTTACAGTGAGCAGCCCCACAATACAGTTTATTATATGAAAGCAGTAAATGAAAGCGATAACCACTTACTCGGTTGTAGTGCTTCCATGTTGTTTGGTTAGTTGTTCAACAAAGAAAGATTAAAAACAACAGTATATTCAAAATCAAAGGAGAAAGTGCTTTGAAAAAGAAAGATCTGGGGCTTACAGCTCAAGGAGGGGCCCAGGGTTTTATCAGTGAACGCACTGTTGAATTTGTACAGCGGGACTTATACAAGTGACTGGGGCCCAAAAAGGTTTTCTGTACAAAGGGATGGGTCTTACACTCTCTCAAGAGGCCCAAAAAAGGTTTAAAGAAAAAGAGATGGGTCTTACTACTCGAGGGTAGGCCCAGATGAGTTTTATTTTTAAACGGGCGACGATCGCGCCGTTTACTTGTACAGAGGGACTTATACAATGAGTGAGGCCCAAAAAGTTTTTGTACAAGGGGGGATGGGTCTTACACTCTCTCAAGAGGCCCAAAAAGGTTTGAGATGAATAAATGGGTCTTACTACTCGAGGGTAGCCCCAGATGATTTTTGAAAAGGCGACGATCGCGCCGTTTGTTTTTTGACGGTATCGGGACTTATACAATAAGTGAGGCCCAAAGATGATTTCGTCAAAAAAAAAGGATTGGCTCTTACACTCTAATAGAGGCCCAAAGTGTTTTGAAAATGATTTATGAGGGTTGAATTAATCCAAAACCCTAATTTGTTTTCAAAATGTATTTAATTGAATAAAAATTCAATTAAAATGATAAAAAATTGTTTAACACATGGAAAACAAATTGTGATCTTGGATTAATGCTTCAAAAATTAAGTATTGACCTACAAAATAATTAGAAAGCATTAAAAGTTGCAAAATCAATGTAGAAAAAATATTTAAAATGCCAAAAACAATCAAAATATTAATTCTTTACAAAAATATCAATTATATGAAATAAATAATATTTTTGGGATTTTTTGATAAATTAAAATATTTTAACATTTTTGTGAATTATTAAAAAAAGAATCAACTCAAAATCATTAAAACTCAGAGAGAAATTAATTTTTGAATCAATTAAACAAAATCACAAAATTCAAATATTCAAATATATGAAAATGGCGCCAAGCACAACACCAAGAACACGCGCGTTTTTCAGTTTGCCCAGATTTGCATTTTCCATCCAATCTCACTGAATACGTAATTATAACATGCAATCCACATATCATTATGCTCGTCTCAACCTCACGATCATGTCTATGTACTTTAATTTCATTTAAATTAAACATACAACAAGAAATCACGAAGAGACCTCAAGAACCCTAATTTCTGCATGAAGGCTAGGATTTTTGATACACGATTCAAACAATGCAATTAATTGAGGGAAAACATTCCATGCATGATTATGAACATATGGCCAAATTATTGTGCGAGGAAATATGCATAGATTGAGAGATGACCAAGTTTAGGCTTACCTCCAAGTCGTGACAGCAAGAGCAGATGTGATTTTGAGTTGGAGGTGTTACTGACAAGTTGTGATGATTTGGACAGCTTCCCTACACCATATGGAGTGTGTTTGAACACTTGGATTGAATTGAAATGGACTGGATCAGTTTATGGCATCTCATCTGCAACTTCACTTCAAACTTGTGTGGATGGCAAGTGATTTTGTGAAATTGATGTTTCAGATGTTATGTGAGTGTTTGATCAGCTCATATGTGATGTATGTGAGGTGTGTGAGTGATTGGTCTGTGCAGAATTGCTCTCAAACTCAAAACCCGATAGCTACCTTGCTAAGAAAGGCATTTTTGCCAAGAGAAAGAGATTTTGAGGAAAGCGTCTGTTAGATGGCTTTGGGTGTACTCAAACTGACCACAATTAAGCTCTATTTATAGTAGAGCAAGTTTGTTTTGCAAGGAATAGTGGATGGCAGCTGGTAAGTAGGTTTGCTCAATGTTGGCCAATGTGAATGAAAGTCTCCTCTAGCCATTGACTAGAGGTTAGGGCACAGAGCTTTGGTCCCCTTGGTCTTGGATAAGTCTTGACTGATTTCAGATGAGAATGGCTCAGTCCATGCCGCCTTGATGGTTCCATTGAATGCCTCATTCCAAATTTGAAGTCTTGTCCCTATTTTGGCAACTCTAGGTTCAACATGCTATTCCTTGTTCCTTGGACCTTGGAGGCTTGGCTCAGTGATTGTCCCCTTTGGATTCAATCCTCTGAGGTGTCCAAGTGGATTGGAGCAATTGAAATTGGCTGATTTTGGCAAATCGAGCCAAAATGCAAATTCTGCCTTGCCTTGACAGATTTCAGCAAGGCAACTTGCCAATGTTGTATCTCATGATGTAGGTTGAATTTGGCAATGTTCTTGGCCATTTTGGAAAGCTCTAACATGATACAACAACTGTTTGAACAAGTTTGGTTTTGATCTCTTTTGATTCCAAGTGAAAAATCCCCCTACATTTGGCAAAAAGTGAAGCAGAATCTGACTTAGTGAAAATTTCACTAAGTGTTGGAAAAAGTGACATTTTCACTTTTCAGCCACTTTGATCACTCCATAAATCAAAATTCTTAATGAATTGGAATGACTTGTAGTTGAAGTTTTTGTAGGTGATAATGAGGGCTACAAATCCATCTTTGGATGAGAAAAAATGGCCTTGTGGTTTAGGAGTTATGGTCCTCCAAAGTTGGTACCTTTGCCACTTTATTTTTAACTTAGAAAAATTTCTAAGTTTTATGGTTACCCCTTTTACAAGTTATCTCACTTTTCTTGATTTTTCTTGATGAATGATGATTCAAATCATACATTAACATCATTTTAGGGTTAAAAATCCATTTTGGTGAAAAATCTCAAAAAGTCAAAGTTGACTTTTGTGCACAGTTGACTTTTTATTAGATGAATTCCAAACTGTGCAATTCTTCAGGAAATCATGTCCTTGACCTAAATCAAACTTGATGGACATGTTCCATGGGTGTCATAGGGTATATTCAATCATGTATTAGGGTTTGGGAGCATGTCTTGGTCAAAAGTCAAAGTTACAGTTGACTTTTCCCTTAAAACCCTAATTGTGGTGCAGATGAAAATGAGACTCGTTGCTCAAGCTTCTTGGATTAATCCATTGTTCCAAATGGATCAATATGGTGTATTAGAGACCCTCAAATCATCTCTTGAGGTCTTGGCTCATGGTTTGTCCCAAAAGTCAACTTGGGGATGAATTAGGTCAAGAAACCCTAATTCCTGATTTTTTATGAATGCATCCCCTGAGGCAAAATTGACTTGATGCATGGGTTCATGAGGTTCCATGAAGCATATTAGGTTATGTTTTGGATCATTGCCTTGTGCCCAGATGAAAATTTTCATCTGGGGGCCCTGGTCGACCAAAACCCTAATTTGGTGACACTGTCGATCTTGAGACTTGATCCACCTAGAAGGGAGCAGCCTTGTGCTTAATCCTTGAAGTGGGAGTCCTTTTTGATCCATTGTGGATGCTTGAGAGATTAGACAAGTTGAAGATCATGTCATTTCTTGATTGATCCTTTGTCTAAGCACTCAGAGAGGGCTTGAAACCCTAATTTTGATTGTATTGGATGCTCACCCATCTTTGGGGAGACTGATGAAGCATGATGGTTCATCCATATTGTGATGATGATTTTCACAATGATGGGAAATCTAAGTGGTCAAAATTTGGGGTATTACAAATGCCCCTATTTAATCTTCTTGGACCCGAAGGTATGAATGACGAAGGGATTCGGGCATTCGGGGTGCAAGAGGATTAAATATCGGAATATCCGAAATTTTGAGGGTGGTTATGAATGGTAGCTTACGCATTCATCTTCTTTAGCTAAGCGATGATGCTTTGAAAAGGTAAACTTCCCCTCGATCCTGGTCTTCAGCCAAGGAACTGGTCTCAGTTTTCTTTTGAAATAAACCTCCCCTCGTTCTTGGTTTCCTACCAAGGAACTGGTCTTAGTTTCTGATTTAAACTTCCCCTCGATCCTGGTTTCCTACCAAGAACTGGTCTTAGTTTCTAATTTAAACTTCCCCTCGATCCTGGTTTCCTACCAAGAACTGGTCTTAGTTTCTGATTTAAACTTCCCCTCGATCCTGGTTTCCTACCAAGAACTGGTCTTAGTTTCTTTTGTCAATAAACTTTCTTGACAAGGGACGCTATTCATAGCGGCTTTCCTCAAACTTCTCGCCGAATTTTCCTGGGGAGATGCCATTTGAGTGGAAAAAGTTTTGATGTCAGACTTGCTGGGGAACCCATTCGTCTGAATTGTAGAGGTACACAAACTTCTCTGTTGGAGACGCCATTTATTTCTACTGGGGGAAAACGAGTCTCTTGAGAGACTGTTTTCGTTTGGGGTTACATCATACTTTTCTCGGGATCTTCCCGGAGAAATGCCATATGATGGGATCCAATTTTGAGGTGTCGATGACCTTTTCATCAACGACTTTTCGGAGAAATACTGATGTACTACCGAATCTCTGATCACGAGGCTTTCTCTGTGGATTTTCCTTAATCCAGGAAAGCAAGGATATCATCTTCAATGGCGAAGAGTGATGTTTATTGAGAGTTTTCTCTGGCTTTTCAGAGGTTCAAGTTATCAAAGTGGCCAAGTGCCGACTCTGATCTAAAAGATACACTGGTGGCGAGATTGTGCAGACGCAACACTTCCTGACGAGGAAAGAACTGACAAACTCGATTGAGAAAACTGTTTATCACTAGGGGACAAGACCGACTCAAGTGATAGTGATGCAATACAAAATGCGAACGCAAATAAAATGCATGAAGTATGTATGTATATGCTGCCAAAACAGACGCGACATACAGACCAATGGATGAACATAATTGGATACTCGGCCATCGCGGGGCGAAGAAGTACCGTTGATTCAAAATAGCAATTCCACCTTGCTTAGGAGAGATAGTCCCGTTGGGAGCTATGTTGATCGGGCTTAGGAGATGAGAACTCGGCCGAGGTGTGTCAGACGAAACAAGGTCTCTGACATTATTGATCCTTCATTCAGGCAAACTGGTTTAGAAGGAGTACTTTGATTATGTACTTTGAAGTTCGCTTACTTCGGGAGAAGCGATCGATGCTCTTCTGATGTTCAACAGTCAAAAGAAATTGCCATCTCTATTTTAAAAGCAGAAAAAGTTTTAACAAGTAAATTCATTTTTGTTTTATTTCAAGAATCGCTGATTAAGTTTAAACAACGTCGTTCTGTAAAGCTAAAACAAGTTAAGAATTAGAAACAAAAGCACAAGGGCTCAAATTTTATTGATAAGATGGAGATCAGCCAAACGCGTGATTCCAAAGAGTATATACAAAGTTAGAAAACGGTAATTTACAGGGAAAAGGGCTACGTTGAAACATAACAACCACTATCCTTCTACCAACTTTGAATTCGGGGCATCCTGAGCTTCTGTCGAAGATGACCTTTGACTGGAGATTTCCTCCGATAGGTGATGCTGTAACTGCTGCTGAGGGACTTGCCTCTGTTGAACATAGTTACCTGCCATTATCCCTAATTTTTGCCTGGATTGTACTATGAGATTTCCAATCCATCGGGATGATTCTTTTTTTTTCATGTCTCTAACTTTTGCCTGGACCGCCCTTTCGGGTTTTCAATCCACCGAGACGTTTTTTTTTTTTTTTAGGCGAAGTATTTCTTGACTACATCAACATTCGTGGGGTAGGCAAATTCCTCTCCGTCCATGGTTGCAAGTCTCAAGGCGCCGCCTGAGAAAGCTTTCGTGACCACATAGGGGCCATCATAATTTGGGGTCCATTTGCCCCGAGAGTCAGTGAGAAATGATTGTATCTTCTTGAGCACGAGGTCTCCTTTTCTGAAAATACGAGGTCGGACCTTTTTGTCGAACGCCCTCTTCATTCTCTGTTGATACAACTGACCGTGGCATAGTGTCGTGATTCTCTTCTCTTCGATCAGGTTCAGTTCGTCGTGTCGACTTTGACACCATTCAGCTTCGGTGAGCTTAGCTTCCATCAATACCCTGATTGACGGGATCTCTACTTCCATGGGAAGCACTGCCTCTATGCCATATACTAGAGAGAAAGGGGTAGCCCCTGTTGAAGTGCGGACAGATGTGCGATAACCATGAAGAGCAAATGGTAGCATCTCGTGCCAATCTTTATAGGTTACAACCATTTTTTGAACGATCTTCTTGATGTTCTTGTTAGCCGCTTCTACCGCTCCGTTCAACTTGGGTCGGTAGGGAGATGAGTTATGGTGTTCGATCTTGAACTCTGCGCATAACTCTTTCATCATCTTATTGTTCAAGTTAGATCCATTATCAGTAATGATCTCGCTTGGAGCACCATAACGGCAGATGATATTGTTTTTGATAAATCGGATCACCACTTGTCGGGTTACATTGGCGAATGACGCTGCTTCGACCCACTTGGTGAAATAGTCAATGGCTACCAGGATGAACCGATGTCCGTTTGAAGCCTTGGGCTCAATCATTCCAATCATGTCGATTCCCCATATGGAAAAAGGCCACGGGGAAGAAAGAACTTTGAGATGTGATGGCGGTACATGAATTTTGTCGGAGTATATCTGACACTTGTGACACCTCCTCATGTACTTGTAGCAGTCGGATTCCATTGTCAACCAATAATACCCGGCCCTGAGAATTTTTCTCGCCATTGTGTGTCCGTTGGCATGAGTGCCAAAGGATCCTTCATGAATTTCTTTCATGAGCACGTTTGCTTCTGGTCTGTCGACGCATCGGAGCAAGACCATGTAAAAATTTCTCTTATAAAGAGTGTCACCACCCAGGAAGAAGTTTCCAGCCAATCTTCTGAGGGTTTTCCTATCTTTTCTGAGTGCCCCAGATGGGTACTCTTGTTTCTGAAGGAAGCATTTGATATCGTGATACCAAGGTCTGTCGTCTATGACTGCTTCAATTGTGAAGATGTAAGCGGGTTGTTCAAGGCGCTTTATGTCGATCTTAGGTATGTCATTCCATCGACCTACACTAATCATGGAAGAGAGAGTGGCTAATGCATCAGCCATGTGATTCTCATCACAAGGGATGTGATGAAAGTCAACTCTGTTGAAGAAAGGTAACAACCTTCTTGCATAGTCTTTGTAAGGAATCAATCCTGATTGGTATGTGTTCCAATATCCTGTGATCTGGTTGATAACCAGGGCTGAATCGCCGTATACGTCCAAGTTTTTGATCCTTAAATCAATCGCTTCTTCGAGACCCATAATACATGCTTCGTATTCGGCCTCGTTGTTCGTACATTTGAACGTAAGTCTGGCAGTGAAAGGAATGTGGGAACCCTGAGGGGTAACAATGATTGCCCCAATTCTATTTCCATAATGATTAACTGCTCCGTCAAAGATGAGTCCCCACTGGGAACCTGGTTCTGGCCCTTCACTGGGTAGCGGTTCATCGCAATCTTTCATTTTTAGATACATGACATCTTCGTCTGGGAAGTCAAACCCAATTGATTCTTGATTGTCAATCGGTTGATGAGCCAAATGATCAGCTAAAATACTTCCCTTAACGGCTTCTTAGCATGGTACTCTATGTCATATTCTGATAGTAACATCTGCCAACGGGCAATCCTTCCCGTGAGAGCAGGTTTTTCGAAAACGTACTTGACTGGATCCATTTCGGAGACCAGCCAAGTAGTATGACGAATCATGTACTGGCGAAGACGTTTGGCTGCCCAAGCCAAAGCGCAACAAGTTTTCTCAAGCATCGTGTACCGAGTCTCGCAGTCGATGAATTTCTTGCTTAGATAGTAAATGGCAGACTCTTTCCATTTAGTTTCGTCTTGTTGGCCAAGTACACATCCCATTGAGTCCTCTAGGACTGTGAGGTAAATAATTAGTGGTCTTCCTTCCACTGGAGGTGATAGAATCGGAGGATTCAACAGATATTCCTTGATACTGTCGAAGGCGATTTGGCAATCTTCTGACCAAACGCAATCCTGGTTCTTTTTCAGTAATTTAAAAATCGGCGCACAAGTGGCGGTCATAAGGAATATGAATCTGGAGATGTAGTTCAAACGTCCCAAGAATCCTCTGACTTGTTTTTCAGTTTTCGGAGAAGGCATTTCTTGAATGGCCTTGACCTTGTCAGGATCAACCTCAATCCCTTTCTGGCTGACGATGAACCCTAGTAGTTTCCCTGAACGGACACCGAAGGTGCACTTGTTGGGATTCAAGCGGAGGTTGAATTTTCTTAGACGTTCGAACAATTTTGATAGATGTTCAACGTGCTCATCCTCTGTTCTTGATTTTGCAATCAAATCATCGACATATACCTCGATTTCTTTGTGTATCATGTCATGAAACAGAGTAGTCATGGCCCTTTGATAGGTTGCCCCGGCATTCTTCAAACCGAACGGCATTACCTTGTAACAAAAGGTACCCCATGGGGTAATGAACGAAGTTTTCTCCATGTCTTTCGGTGCCATTTTGATCTGGTTATAGCCCGAGAATCCATCCATGAAGGAGAATACTTTGAACTTTGCTGTGCTGTCAACCAGCATGTCAATGTGTGGTAAAGGAAAGTCGTCCTTTGGACTTGCCTTGTTTAGATCTCTGTAATCAACACACATTCTGACCTTTCCATCCTTTTTGGGAACGGGTACGATGTTGGCTAACCATTGAGGATATTCAGATGTAGCGAGGAAACCCGCGTCGATCTGTTTCTATACCTCCTCTTTGATTTTGATGGCCATGTCCGGGTGAGTGCGTCTCAACCTTTGCTTTACTGGCGGACATTCCGATCTCAACGGTAAGTGATGTTCCACGATGCTGGTATCCAACCCTGGCATATCCTGATAGGACCAAGCGAATACATCGGGAAATTCTTTGAGAAGCTTTATCAAACCTTCTTTGACAGTTGAACTGAGCAGTGCTCCGATCCTGATTTCTTTTCTCTCTTGCTCTGAACCCAAGTTTACCGTTTCCAACGGCTCTTTGTGAAGTTCGATGGACCTTTCCTCTTGTCTGAGTAGTCGGGAGATCTCTTCTGGAATTTCGTTGTCATTTTCTTCTTCAACCTCGAATATCGGGAACTCAAAGTTGGAAGAAGGCATCGGATCGTATGTTTCGACGGGGTATAAAACAAGCAATCTGCATGACGTGATGATTCGTGTCTAGAAGAGATAGAGAAAATATAAGTGTGTGCAGTGTTTTGATTTTACTGCTTGTTTTTATTATTGAATGTTTTTTTTTAGGATTACCATTTTCTGAAAAAGCAAAAAGAGAAAACAACAATTAATGCGGAAATTACAGAACGACGTTATTTTATTAATGAACAAGTCGAATCTTGAAACTACAGCCCTATAAAACAAAACTCTGTCGCTTTGGGAAAAGCAAAGAGGGAAATTTACAGAAAGCGAGCCCTATCAAAACATCCGTTTCACCTGGGCAGGGTGAAAGGTTAAAGATGGCAATTACTTTGACTGACGAACGACCTTCGGAACCTCGATGGCAACCCATTGGCGGCGAACTCCTCGGTGAATCACAAAGTCTGGCACCTTCCTTGATTTGTCTTCAGAAATGACGCTAATTTCTGGTGGAGCAGGATCATTGGAATCTGTCTCCCAGGCAGAATTGTCGTAGGAGGATTCCTCTGTTGCATTTTGCATAGCATTTGAGCTCTCAGCTGTATCTCCCCATCCAGTTGACTGGATATCTTCGAGCCTGATACGAGAGCTTTCGGAAGCAGTGTACTTAACCATATAGTCGTATTTTCCACTCGATTGTCCCAGAGTGTCCCAAACTTCTTTGGAACTGGAGGAGTCATCCCTCTCGATGACGTTGACCTCAGGAAAAGCATAGTTGATGAATTCTAGTCCTGCAAACGTTGCGAATTCATCTTCATGTTGAGTAATTTCCGAATGACCTGAGTGTTGATCCCATGACATGGTGGGGACACAGGTATTCTGTTCAATGATGCTCAGTTGAGTTTCATTACTCGGCTGACTTTCTTGCCCCAAGTTTCCTGGGTAAGGCTGCCACATTGGCAGGCCATCCATCGGGCCATAGTAATTGTGATAAGAGTTTTCTTTCATCAGAATGTCTTCCTCTAATGAATTTGGCGGAGCACGGCATCCTTCCGGATCACAATCTCCGTAGATCATTTCGACATCTGATCTTGGTATAAATCTCGGACTTTCTGTAGGAAAGCAAAAAGGCATAGGTACCTCTTCCTGAGACATATAGCCGTCCTTGTTAAGGTAGGACTTCTATTCTTCATCTGTGTTAGAGGGATCTTCCTCATTGATAGCATGAACTGTCTGAGACACTGGGTGAAGAAAACCTCCACTGTGGAAGAAGTTTTGAAGGGGATGAAGACTTTCATCGTTGGCGGCTGTCTGGGTACAGGTTGCAGAAAAACCAAGACCCTTCTTTGTTTTATTGTCAATAGGAATGACAAGCCGTCCCCATCCTTTTGTATCGGTACTCTCGACCGCTTTGATAACATCTTTGTATGAAGATATTGAAGTTCCTTCTTTGAACTGCATGTCCTTGCTCACCGATAGTGCTTGGAACTGAGTTCCAATAACCTCCTCGGGTTCCACACAAGTAGATGATGATAGGTTACTCACAAGCAAGGCTTGTTCCCCACAAACCGTGACAAGTTGATCGTTCTTGACGAACTTTAGCTTTTGGTGGAGAGTTGAAGTAACCGCTCCAGCCTGATGTATCCAAGGTCTTCCTAATAAACAACTGTATGTTGCCCGGATGTCCATGACCTGGAAAGTGATTTGGAAAGTGTGAGGACCAATAGTTATGGGAAGATCAACTTCGCCGATAACTGTTTTTATGGATCCGTCGAATGCTTTGACGATGACCTCGCTGGTTCTCATCGGAGGGCCCTTAAATGATAATTGCGTCAAAGTGGACTTCGGCATAACATTCAGGGCTGACCCTGTGTCTACCAGTACGTTGGCTAAAGCATCGCCCTGGCAGTTAACTGTGATATTGAGCGCCATGTTATAACGACGACCCTCTTCAGGTAATTCCTCATCACTAAATCCCAAATTATTGCAGGAAGTGATGTTAGAGACAATGCTATCGAATTGTCTGATTGTTACATCCTGTTCCACAAAGGCTTGCTCCAAGACTTTCTGTAGAGCCTCTCTGTGTACTTCTGAACTGAGTAACAGTGATAATACTGAGATCTTTGAAGGAGTCTGTAATAGTTGATCAACAATGTTATATTCACTCCTTTGGATGAGCTTTAGCATCTCATCTTTGTCTTTTGAAAAGTCGGGATTACTAGATTGACCGACTGGCGGATCAGGAATTTCCGACTGAAGTTCCTTTTCTTTGTTGGATTCTCCAACCCCTCGGTTGAAGATTCGACTGCTCCGTGTTACACGACTGATGTCTGCAATATTCACGACGGAGGGTAATGGAATTTCCTTTCCATTCTCGATTATTGTTGCACCGTATTTGTAAGGGATTGCCTTAGCTGATTCATACGGTAGTGGCCTCGGTAGATAGATGACTATGGGAACCTTCTGATTTTTCTGACCATCATAAGTAACCTTGATCCGTTCCTGGTTGGGAACTCTAGATTCGTCAAGTAGACGGATGATGGCAAAAACATCCCTGATCTGGTGATGACCAGAGATCGTGACAACCTCCTCAACTTGATCGGCAAGGTAGTTCGGCGACCAAATGATGGGTCCAGAACCTGGATATGGACGAATTTCTCCATGATCGACCTGACCCTGAAGAGCTGCTCTCACAAGGTAACACCCTTGGTTACTTTCCGAACAGACGCTACAACTGTCATAGTTGTGTGGTGGCACCTGGCCACGCCCACTTTGAATACAATGTAACCTCACTAGGTTACCTTCCATTGATCGGACATCCTGACTTTGACGACGAGTAGGATTCCTGTTATTGATACTAATCTGTTGAGTATCTTCGTCCATATAGATTGGCATCCACCAGTGATTTAACAAGTGCTGAAGTGCCTCCTGGACAAGGGTACAACCTCGATCGTTTTCGAAACCTGCTTTATAGTTTTGATAATCATGTGATATTAAGAATCCAAGTCGGACCTGCTCAGCATGTAACTCTACCAGATTGGTATTCATCACGCGGATGTCAAAGATCTGAACCATGTTGATTTGGTAGGAGTTCCTATCATGGTAGTCTTGGATCCATCCAAGATCCATCTGACGCTGGAGGGCCTCTTGTATGAAAGAGCATCCCTGTTTGTTTACCGAGCAAATCAGACAGGAACTGTAATCGTGCCGCGGTAGATTATGATAATGGCTTTTCCTTGAGTGCATCGCCACCAAGTTGACATTCATCACACGGATGTCGTGGTTTTGAATGACGTTGGAATTCGTGTAAACCATGTTAACTCCACGAACTCGGTGCTCTCGGATCCATCCAAGATCCATTTGTTCCTGTAGAGCTGCTTGCACTACAGAACATCCTTGGTTATCTTTAGAGCAGATATCACACTGGTGATAGTTATGAGGTGGCACATGGCCATATCCACTCTGTCTACAATGCATCTTGACCAGATTGGTCCCCAATAAGAGTACATCGTGAATTTGATAGACATTGTTAGTCTCTTTCTCAATCAGATTGACTGCAGCTTTCTCATGTTGAGGCAGCGGGTTCGTAAGAACATTAGGATTCGTATCTTTGAAAGATAAGAGCCCGCTCCTAACAAGCTTTTGCACGTCGGATTTGAAATTGAGACAAGTCTCAATGTTATGCCCTGAACCTCCTGGATGATAATGGCATGTCTGATCCACCTTAAACCAAAAAGGCGGATTTTCCGGAACTGAAAGGGGAGACTTAGTCTGGATGTGCCCCTTAGCCAGCAGTAACGGAAACAGCTCTGTGTATGTTACGGGTATAGGATCAAATCCTGGTGGTCGTGTTGTACGGTTGTTGTTATATGGAGGACGAGCCTGCTGAAGAGGCTGTTGTGTCCTTTGTTGGTCAGGTTGGCTCTGCGCAACCTGAGGTTGATACATAGGAACAGGCGCGGGGCCGATAGCAGGAGTAACAGCTGCTACTGGCTGATAACGTCGCCTTTACTTTCCGAGAGAGATATTCCCAATATCTTGCTCTTTTTTCTTAGGGAGAGCACTACCGTATTTTTTAGTACCGCTCGTCGATCTAATGTCTTTTACCAAACGTCCTTCTCGGGCGGCTTCCTCAAGACGTACACCCATGCCGACCATTTCGGTGAAATCACTGGGTGCACTGGCGACCATTCGGCCGTAGTAAAATGAGCTCAAGGACTTTAAGAAGATCTTTGTCATCTCTTTTCCCTCAAGAGGTGGACAAATTTGAGCGGCAATTTCACGCCACCTTTGAGCATATTCCTTAAAGGTTTCCTTTTCCTTTTGCGACATTGATCTGAGTTGATCTCTGTCGGGTGCCATGTCCAAATTGTACTTGTATTGTTGGACGAAGGCAGTACCAAGATCTCTGAATGTACTGATCGTAGTACGGTTTAAACCCATGTACCATTTTAGTGCGGCACCGGTTAAACTATCCTGAAAGTAGTGAATCAGCAGGTCCTGATTCTCCATCTGGGCTGACATCCGCCGAGCGTACATCACCAGATGGCTCTGAGGGCAAGAGTTACCCTTGTATTTTTCAAAGTCGGGCACTTGGAACTTGTGCGGGACTTTTACATTTGGGACCAAGCAGAGGTCTGCGGCGTCCTTTCCAAATAGATCCTGACCGCGAATGGCTTGCAGCTCTTTCTGCATTTCCAAGAACTTCTCCTGGAATTCATCCATTCTATCGAACATAGTTTCCTTCTTACCAGAAGGTGTTGGCGGAATCTGTCCTTCCGGGACAGTGTGCACCACAGGGGGTGGTACCGTGACTATGGCAGTAAGTCTTGGCGCCTCCCGAAGTTTGTAACCTTCAGGAGTCTTCAGTATGCCCCTGGCATCTTCGCTTTCCCGAAGTTTGTAACCTTCAGGCCCAGCGGCTTCTGTTGCGATTCCCTGATCTTCAGTGATCGGCGGAACATATCCTTCCGGGATATAGTTAACATGCATGCCCCAAGGAAGATCTTTCGGCATCTGGTACCTAGGATCATACTTTTCTATGATGGGCGTTGAGGTGATCTCTGAGATCACAGTTCTTTGTAGCTGAACTTCTGCCATGGCTTGCATGTCGTTACGAAGCTTTCTCATATCCTCTCTCAGAGCGTCGATCTCTTCTTTCAACTCTCTGTTTTCTTCCTCAAGATCATCCATCTTTTTCTGACGATTGGCCCGAGTATTATACGAATGAGATAGTTTGACTCTAGAATCGAGACACAAACGTGAGATTCGTAGGTAAGGAGAATACGCGATGTGAGAATGATGAATGCAATGATTATATTAATTGTTTTTAGGTTTAATTAAAATAAACTTCGACAATTAGATTGCAAATATCAAACAGTGGGGAAACCCCTTTTTATTGAATTCCAAAGGATTACAGAAATGGAAATACAGTAGATTACAAAGTGCAGAAACAGAAACCTAAACTAATGGGTCCTGAGTCCTCTTCTTTGACCGGGGCGCTTGGGCCGTTGTCGGGTTGTCATTCCTTTGCCAAGTGAAATGAGCGAGCAAATTCCTTTGGTCATCTTGATTCTCTACAGCATGCTGCTCCAAAATTTCAATCAGAGCATCTTTCTCTTTCAGTAATTGCTGTATTTGGATACACTCTACGTCGAGGGTGCGGTACTTGTTCTTCCAAGACCTTCTTTCCTTTTGAACTTTATTGAGAGTAACCTGAAGCCTTTCAGTTTCCGTCATGAAGTACATGACAATTTCCCTCGGCGGAAGAATTCCGTAACGAGGATAAGGCATCTTTAGCTTGAGAGCTCTAGTTTGTACCCAATGGAGATAAGGCTCCACCGAGACACAGTCCGGTTTTCCCAAAGACTCTCGTCCTTTCTTAAGAACCTGTTTCCAAGCTTGCACTATTTCTATCTTTAGTGCTCTGTCGTTTTCTCCTTCTTTGAAGAAAAGACCTTCCAGATGAACACCCAGTGGGATGTGTCTCATCGGGTATCCAAATTGACGAAGAACTAATATCGGATGAAAGTTGATTCCTCCTTTAGTTCCTATGAGGGGTACACTGGGGAAGTTTCCACAACGGTCAATGATTCTGATTCCCTCATAAATCCTATTACACCAATCTATATCAGAGTTGGTGAGAGACATGATCTTCTGTGACCAACGTAAGACACTCTTGCAATCCCAAAAAGCGGCAGACTTGGGCAAGTGCGAGATAAACCATTTATAGAGCAAAGGTACACAGCATGTGATCTCCCCTCCGCTGTACAAATTTCCCAAGTGTACAGAATGATACGCATCTGCGAGCAAAGTTGGCACAGGGTTTCCAATGAGAAAAACCTTAATAGCGTTGATATCGACGAAGTTATTGATGTTGGGAAACAAAAATAACCCGTAGGTGAGCAAGACAAAGATGCTTTCAAAAGCCGTCATGTTCCCTATACTAGCAAAGTACAGAGCTTTCTTGGTCAGGAACTGGGCTGGCAAACCTTGGATGCCACCCTTAGTGGTCATGTGAGTCCTGACCTCAAACTCGTCCAAATGAATTGCTATTGCAATAGTCTGATTCTTTGGAATTTCTTCCAGTCCAGAAAATGGAGCTCGATCAGTGATATGTAAATCAGTCAGATGAGAATACTCCTCCAGCGTTGGTGATAGCTGGTAATCCGGGAATGTGAAACAGTGATAAATCGGATCGTAGAATTGAATGAGCGCGTCCATGATTCCCTTAATCACATGGACTCTTAACAGTGGTAGCAAACCACCGTGCTTGGCTCTGAAAGCCTCTGGGTTAACGATCATCCTCGCTAACTTTCTCAAATCCCCTAGTTTTGGAACCTTGAAGGTATACTGGTGAGTTCTCCTTCTACCGAAATCCATTAATGCAATCTTTTTCTCTGATATTTGCAATCACAGTCTTAGTTTAATTTGAAAAACAGAGAGACTAGAAGAGAAAGTTTTTTGAATGTTTTAATGTTTTATTAAATGGATGCATGAATGCAGCACACAAAAACATAGAAAAAACATGGGGTCAAAGGGTCGTTGTCATGAAGTCAAGGCTCTACCCATCCCCAAAGGTTTATACTAGGGTGATTTTTGTACCTGTACTCATTATCATCAGCTCCTCCCAGGAAGGCAGACAACAAGCGGATCGCCAGCGAGTTGTGTGCAATCTTAGAGTAAGTGCCATTCACCGAGAATAGATCACCAGCCTCAAATGAGGGTAGTATCGCGTAACAGCTATTTCCGCTAGCTTCCGCACTACGAAAAAGGTTGGCTTTTCTTAAGTGTATACTCAATCTCACCACATGCGGCATCACATGCATTCCCAGTAGCAGAAAAATAAACACGTATAGCAATTAGGAAAAGCAGTATATATATTTGTCCTAATCATCCTAGACTTATAAAGCTACGATTCTTAAGTTCCTGACAGAAATGGGTTCCCCGGCGGAAGCCCCAATCTGTGGTTCCCTGCCTAAGAGATGGACCAGCATAGGTCAATCTTTCTCTTCGGTAGAGTTCCCATTTTCCGTAGAAAACGGGGATGATGCCCTAAGGCAGAAAAGGAGACTCCCCAGCAGAGTCGCCATTTGTGTAATTTTTCACACAAGAGAAGTAAGAAGGAAAGAACCGGCCCCACGGTGGGCGCCACTTTTCTGTAGCGAGCGATTTTGGACGCGGTTCTTAAGCGCTGGTCGCTCTCTGCGGTTTGAGCTTTAAACTACAGGTCGATTCATTTTTTATCCTATTGTGAGCTGAATAAGGAAGGGAAATAGATGTCTCTAATTAACCCTGCTTGCATACTGAGTTTAAACAGCGGTCTGTTAGGTTACGGATGCTATCAATGTGGGGGGGCCTTTGTACTGGTTATTCGTATTTCGCCAATACAAGTTTCTTTCTTTCTAGGGCTTAATGTTTCTGGCGGGGAACAAGGATTAGGAGGTTAGGACTGGTGCTTTTGAATTACTGCTTTTGATTGATGGAGATATGGGATTTGGGTTTTTTGTTGATTGCGCTCGTGGGTCTATCATCTCCTTTCCATTAGGAGAGATAACTCTTTTAAAGATAAAAACCACTGGTAAACGTGCGAGGTTTACTATCCAGTGACTTTTAGCTTTTAAAGAGGGTTCCTTAGTTAAGGTCCAAGATTATGACCGTAGAGGGTACCCAAATCCCGAGACATTCAAGGCAAGCTATCCACAAGGAATAGATCAAGTCAGGAAAGTTCGAGAATTTGGAAGAAACTCAAAGATGCCATTCACGGAGAATACATTCATCTTGGGTAGTAGAGCTTCTTAACGATTCCTAAGGAGGACAGCCGAAGAGAAGACTGTATCTGGTGCTCCTATTGGGGATCTAGGCGTCTATTTCTACGAATAAATGAAACGGCGTCACCTAGTATTCCCGTTTACCGAAACAGGGAAATCAGAGCGTTCGTAGTTCCTCCTATTCTATGGGAGGAAATGGGTGTTTTTGGTGTCTTGTTCAAAGCCCAAGACATGAAGCGAAAGGTGATTTGTATCTTGTTCAAAGCCCAAGATGTGAAGCTAAAAGGTCTATTTGTGTCTTGTTCAAAGCCCAAGACGTGAAGCTGAAAGACCTCGACTTTAGAGAGAATTTGTCATCTCTAAAGAGGGGAGAAGGAGAATTACTTTAACTGGGATACGCGGATCCGAGCAATGCCATAATTTCCGAAGAAAAGGGTTTTAACCTGAAGGAGAAGACTTTAACTCAGTGTAGAGCAATGTCATCTTTCCTTAGGAATTTCTCATGCTAAAAGAGGGACAGTGGCATGGATGTAGATGATCCAGAGGCTTGCCGCTTACAGCGATTAGATGAAAGGAAAGGAGTTGTTGATGTTTATGTACTGTGAACGAGGCACAGCTTTGATGCTAAAAGGTTGATTGGATTAACCAGTGGTTTTCTTATACAAAGCCTAAGAGGAGGCTAATTTCTGCTAGGAAAATCATTATACAAAGCCTAAGAGGAGGCTATTTTGTGTCTCGTATAAAGCCTGAGAGAGAGGCTAAAAGTTTTGACCCAGTGGGGCATATCGTTATACAAAGCCTAAGAGGAGGCTAGCAAAGAGTTGACTCAGTTGGAGAATCTTTTATACTCAGTAATAGAGTGTTTTTGTATCTCGTACAAAGCCCGAGAGAGAGGCGAAAAGGTTATTTTGACTCCACTGGGGAGAATTTTGGTATCTCGTACGAAGCCCGAGATGGAGGCTAAAAGGTTATTTTGACTCCACTGGGGAGAATTTTGGTATCTCGTACGAAGCCCGAGATGGAGGCTATTGTAACTGTTTTAGTTGAGTGACAGATCCAATATATTGATTTAAAAGAGAAAATCAGTTCTTATATGAGTAACACTGTACACAGGGATTTAATTTGAGGATCAGGGATATTTCCTTCTCTTTGAGGAAACGGGAAATCCAAAGGGTATTGAGACTGTCTGAGTCTGCGGGTTTCCTTCCTATTTAACGAAGGGTGCTTGAGAATGTCTTTGAGACTCAAGGAAGTTAGACTGTCCAAGTCTAGAGTTTTTTTCTTTCGTACCATGCTTTGAGAAACAGTAGTAGACTCTATGAATGGACCGTTCTATGAGGATGACTAGGTTCTGTTCCTATACCTCTAGGAGGTCGTCGGGACAATTTGTACGAAGCCCAAGAGGAGGCTGGAAACTTTTAAGAAGCCGACGGGTCCTTGTACGAAGCCCAAGAGGAGGCTATCATTCCCGGAGGAAGAGATCATTATACGAAGCCTAAGAGGAGGCTATGAATACTTCTAAGAAGCCATAGGGTCCTTGAATAATGCCCAAGAGGAGGCCGATGCTTTTAAGAAGCCCGTGGGTCTATCATCTCCTTTCCATTAGGAGAGATAACTCTTTTAAAGATAAAAACCACTGGTAAACGTGTGAGGTTTACTATCCAGTGACTTTTAGCTTTTAAAGAGGGTTCCTTAGTTAAGGTCCAAGATTATGACCGTAGAGGGTGCCCAAACCCCGAGACATTCAAGGTAAGCTATCCACAAGGAATAGATCAAGTCAGGAAAGTTCGAGAATTTGGAAGAAACTCAAAGATGCCATTCACGGAGAATACATTCATCTTGGATAATAGAGCTTCTTAACGATTCCTAAGGAGGACAGCCGAAGAGAAGACTATATCTGGTGCTCCTATTGGGGATCTAGGCGTCTATTTCTACGAATAAATGAAACGGCGTCACCTAGTTCTAGACGTAGTAGCCGGGGAAACTCGAAATATCTATACTATTATTACACAGTACATATGAGTTTATGAAAGGAGACTTACAGTGAGCAGCCCCACAATACAGTTTATTATATGAAAGCAGTAAATGAAAGCGATAACCACTTACTCGGTTGTAGTGCTTCCATGCTGTTTGGTTAGTTGTTCAACAAAGAAAGATTAAAAACAACAGTATATTCAAAATCAAAGGAGAAAGTGCTTTGAAAAAGAAAGATCTGGGGCTTACAGCTCAAGGAGAGGCCCAGGGTTTTATCAGTGAGCGCACTGTTGAATTTGTACAGCGGGACTTATACAAGTGACTGGGGCCCAAAAAGGTTTTATGTACAAAGGGATGGGTCTTACACTCTCTCAAGAGGCCCAAAAAAGGTTTAAAGAAAAAGAGATAGGTCTTACTACTCGAGGGTAGGCCCAGATGAGTTTTATTTTTAAACGGGCGACGATCGCGCCGTTTACTTGTACAGAGGGACTTATACAATGAGTGAGGCCCAAAAAGTTTTTGTACAAGGGGGGATGGGTCTTACACTCTCTCAAGAGGCCCAAAAAGGTTTGAGATGAATAAATGGGTCTTACTACTCGAGGGTAGGCCAGATGGTTTTTGAAAAGGCGACGATCGTGCCGTTTGTTTTTTGACGGTATCTGGACTTATACAATATGTGAGGCCCAAAGATGATTTGGTCAAAAAAAAGGATTGGGTCTTACACTCTAATAGAGGCCTAAAGTGTTTTGAAAATTATTTATGAGGGTTGAATTAATCCAAAACCCTAATTTGGTTTCAAAATGTATTTAATTGAATAAAAATTCAATTAAAATGATCAAAAATTGTTTAACACATGGAAAACAAATTGTGATCTTGGATTAATGCTTCAAAAATTAAGTATTGACCTACAAAATAATTAGAAAGCATTAAAAGTTGCAAAATCAATGTAGAAAAAATATTTAAAATGCCAAAAACAATCAAAATATTAATTCTTTACAAAAATATCAATTATATGAAATAAATAATATTTTTGGGATTTTTTGATAAAATAAAATATTTTAACATTTTTGTGAATTATTAAAAAAAGAATCAACTCAAAATCATTAAAACTCAGAGAGAAATTAATTTTTGAATCAATTAAACAAAATCACAAAATTCAAATATTCAAATATATGAAAATGGCGCCAAGAACAACACCAAGAACACGCGCGTTTTTCAGTTTGCCCAGATTTGCATTTTCTATCCAATCTCACTGAATACGTAATTATAACATGCAATCCACATATCATTATGCTCGTCTCAACCTCACGATCATGTCTATGTACTTTAATTTCATTTAAATTAAACATACAACAAGAAATCACGAAGAGACCTCAAGAACCCTAATTTCTGCATGAAGGCTAGGATTTTTGATACACGATTCAAACAATGCAATTAATTGAGGGAAAACATTCCATGCATGATTATGAACATATGGCCAAATTATTGTGCGAGGAAATATGCATAGATTGAGAGATGACCAAGTTTAGGCTTACCTCCAAGTCGTGACAGCAAGAGCAGATGTGATTTTGAGTTGGAGGTGTTACAGACAAGTTGTGATGATCTGGACAGCTTCCCTACACCATATGGAGTGTGTTTGAACACTTGGATTGAATTGAAATGGACTGGATCAGTTTATGGCATCTCAGCTGCAACTTCACTTCAAACTTGTGTGGATGGCAAGTGATTTTGTGAAATTGATGTTTCAGATGTTATGTGAGTGTTTGACCAGCTCATATGTGATGTATGTGAGGTGTGTGAGTGATTGGTCTGTGCAGAATTGCTCTCAAACTCAAAACCCGATAACTACCTTGCTAAGAAAGGCATTTTTGCCAAGAGAAAGAGATTTTGAGGAAAGCATCTGTTAGATGGCTTTGGATGTACTTAAACTGACCACAATTGAGCTCTATTTATAGTAGAGCAAGTTTGTTTTGCAAGGAATAGTGCATAGCAGCTGGTAAGTAGGTTTGCTCAATGTTGGCCAATGGGAATGAAAGTCTCCTCTAGCCATTGACTAGAGGTTAGGGCACAGAGTTTTGGTCCCCTTGGTCTTGGATAAGTCTTGACTGATTTCAGATGAGAATGGCTCAGTCCATGCCACCTTGATGGTTCCATTGAATGCCTCATTCCAAATTTGAAGTCTTGTCCCTATTTTGGCAACTCTAGGTTCAACATGTTATTCCTTGTTCCTTGGACCTTGGAGGCTTGGCTCAGTGATTGTCCCCTTTGGATTCAATCCTCTGAGGTGTCCAAGTGGATTGGAGCAATTGAAATTGGCTGATTTTGGCAAATCGAGCCAAAATGCAAATTCTGCCTTGCGTTGACAGATTTCAGCAAGGCAACTTGCCAATGTTGTATCTCATGATGTAGGTTGAATTTGGCAATGTTCTTGGCCATTTTGGAAAGCTCTAACATGATACAACAACTGTTTGAACAAGTTTGGTTTTGATCTCTTTTGATTCCAAGTGAAAAATCCCCCTACATTTGGCAAAAAGTGAAGCAGAATCTGACTTAGTGAAAATTTCACTAAGTGTTGGAAAAAGTGACATTTTCACTTTTCAGCCACTTTGATCACTCTATAACTCAAAATCCTTAATGAATTGGAATGACTTGTAGTTGAAGTTTTTGTAGGTGATAATGAGGGATACAAATCCATCTTTGGATGAGAAAAAATGGCCTTGTGGTTTAGGAGTTATGGTCCTCCAAAGTTGGTACCTTTGCCACTTTATTTTTAACTTAGAAAAATTTCTAAGTTTTATGGTTACCCCTTTTACAAGTTATCTCACTTTTCTTGATTTTTCTTGATGAATGATGATTCAAATCATACATTAACATCATTTTAGGGTTAAAAATCCATTTTGGTGAAAAATCTCAAAAAGTCAAAGTTGACTTTTGTGCACAGTTGACTTTTTATCAGATGAATTCCAAACTGTGCAATTCTTCAGGAAATCATGTCCTTGACCTAAATCAAACTTGATGGACATGTTCCATGGGTGTCATAGGGTATATTCAATCATGTATTAGGGTTTGGGAACATGTCTTGGTCAAAAGTCAAAGTTACAGTTGACTTTTCCCTTAAAACCCTAATTGTGGTGCAGATGAAAATGAGACTCGTTGCTCAAGCTTCTTGGATTAATCCATTGTTCCAAATGGATCAATATGGTGTATTAGAGACCCTCAAATCATCTCTTGAGGTCTTGGCTCATGGTTTGTCCCAAAAGTCAACTTGGGGGTGAATTAGGTCAAGAAACCCTAATTCCTGATTTTTGATGAATGCATCCCCTGAGGCAAAATTGACTTGATGCATGGGTTCATGAGGTTCCATGAAGCATATTAGGTTATGTTTTGGATCATTGCCTTGTGCCCAGTTGAAAATTTTCATCTGGGGGCCCTGGTCGACCAAAACCCTAATTTGGTGACACTGTCGATCTTGAGACTTGATCCACCTAGAAGGGAGCAGCCTTGTGCTTAATCCTTGAAGTGGGAGTCCTTTTTGATCCATTGTGGATGCTTGAGAGATTAGAAAAGTTGAAGATCATGTCATTTCTTGATTGATCCTTTGTCTAAGCACTCAGAGAGGGCTTAAAACCCTAATTTTGATTGTTTTGGATGCTCACCCATCTTTGGGGAGACTGATGAAGCATGATGGTTCATCCATATTGTGATGATGATTTTCACAATGATGGGAAATCTAAGTGGTCAAAATTTGGGGTATTACAGAAAGGAGTTGTTGATGTTTATATCCTGTGAACGAGGCACAGTTTTGATGCTAAAAGGTTGATTGACTCAACTGGGGTTTTTTTTATACAAAGCCTAAGAGAAGGCTATTGACCCAACAAGAGGGTGATTTTGTGTCTCGTACGAAGCCCAAGAGAGAGGCTAAAAGGAGTTGACTCAACAAGAGAGTGCTTTTAGATGTGTCTTGTACGAAGCCCAAGACGGAGCCTAAAGGTTGACTCAACAAGAGAGTCTTTCATACTCAACAAGAGAGTGTTTTTGTGTCTCGTACGAAGCCCGAGAGGGAGGCTAAAAGGAGTATTGACTCAACAAGAGAGTCTATTTGTATCTCGTACGAAGCCCGAGATAGAGGCTAAAAGGATTGTTGTTTCAGTTGAGTGACAGGTCCAGTAGGTTGGTTAAAAGAGAAAATCAATTCTTATAAAGAGACTGATTAAAGGTAAGGCTATGCTTTGGGATTGATCAGAGGATCAGGGTTATTTCCTATTCTTTAAGGAAATGGGGAATCCAGAGGGTATTGGAGACTGTCCAAGTCTACTGGTGTTTTTCCCTACTTGAGAATGCCTTCGAGACTCAAGGAGATTAGACTGTCCAAGTCTAGAGTTTTATCTTTTGTACTATGCTTAAAGAAACAGTAGTAGTACGTTCACGGTAGAAAGATCTAGACTCTTTGAAAGACTGTTCTATTAAGATGACTAATTTCAGTTCCTATACCTCTACGAGGTCGTCTGGACAATTTGTACGAAGCCCAAGAGGAGGCTGGAAACTTTTAAGAAGCCGAGGGACAATTTGTACGAAGGCCAAGAGGAGGCTCTCTTCCCGAAGGAAGAATCCTTATATGAATCCTAAGTGGAGGCTGTGAATACTTCTAAGAAGCTGTAAGGTCCTTGTACAACGCCCAAGAGGAGGCGAGGATGCTTTTAGGAAGCCTGTGGGTCCCCAAACCCCGAGAAATTCAAGACAGGCTATTCACAGAGAATAGATCAAGCCAAGAAAGTCCGAGAATTTGGAAGAAACTCAAGAGATGCCATTCACGGAGAAAAGATCATCTCTGGGAGTAGAGTTTCTTTGACAATGTCTAAGGGTGACAGTCTTTGAAAGGGTTCACCGAGAATGCTGCCTTTCACGTCTCCATATTGTTTAACCCCAAGAGGAGGGAAGACTGTGTCTGGTAATCCTATGGGGATCTAGTTTGTCTATTTAAGAGTGATCAATAGGGGTTAGTGCTAGACGTAGTTACTGGGGAAACTCTAAATATCTATACTAGTATTACACAGTTGATATGAGTTTATGAAAGAAGACTTACAGTGAAACAGCCCCACAATACAGTTATATGTATATGAAAGCGGATAAAGAAAGCATATAAACACTTACTTGGTTGTAGAGCTTCCATGCTGTTTGGTTAGTTGTTCAACAAAGAAAGATTGAAAACAACAGTATATTCAAAATTAAAGGAGAAAGTATTTTGAAAAGATGTTGGGGCTTACACCTCACGGAGAGGCCCAAGGTTTATCAGTGATCGCACTTTTGTTTTGTACAGAGGGACTTATACAAGTGACTGAGGCCCAAGAAAGGTTTTCTGTACAAAGGGATGGGTCTTACACTCTCTCAACAGGCCCAACTGTTTAAAGAAAAAGAATGGGGCTTACAACACGAGGGTAGGCCCAGATGATTGGGTTTTTTTTATTGGCGATCGCGCCGAGGTTTTCTTTTAACGCATGGGGGACTTATACAATGTCTGAGGGCCAAAAAGTTTTGGTTAAAAGGGGATTGGGTCTTACACTCTAATAGAGGCCTAAGAGATTTATTTGTGTACAAGTGGTGGGGCTTATAGCTCAAGGAGAGGCCCAGGGTCATTTGTTTGAAAATGGCGATCGCGCCGAGATTTTTTAAAATGCGGTGGGTCTTATACAATGCATTGAGGCCCAAAATGGTTTGGTTTTCAAAGGAGGTTGGGTCTTACACTCTAATAGAGGCCCAAGAGATTTTGAATGGGTCTTATAGCTCGAGGAGAGGCCCAGGGTTTGTTTTTCAACGGACGATGATCGCGTCGAACTTTTTGAAATACAACGGGACTTATACAATAAGTGAGGCCCAAAAATAGGTTTGTATTTACAAAGGATTGGGTCTGACACTCTATTAGAGACCCAAAAGTGTTTGAAATTGTTTGATGAGGGTGAAAATCAAAGAAACCCTAATTTGTTATTCTTTAAAAGTAAATATTTAAAGAAAAATCAAATAAAATATCAAATAAGTTTAAATAAACCATTTGTGATTTTTGTTTAAGGTTTGAGAAATGAGGGATTAATCACAAGGTGAATTAAAACTCACTTGGTTTTGATTTTCAAAGTAAATATTCACTTTTAAGATGTTTAAAAACATTAAAAAGGAATTTATTCACAAAAATACTAATTATGTTAAATAAATAATATAAACTTAATTTTTTCGTGGAATAAAATATTTCAACATTTTTGTGATTTTTTGCAAAATGAACCAATAAAAAATAATTAAAATTGAAAGAGTTGTTAATTTTCCAATTAATTAATAAAACATGAAAATATGGGAAAAAATAGCAAAAATGGGAGAAAACACAAAATGGCATGGGTGGGGTTTGAACCCACGACCTCAAGGTTATAGGGCGCGCGCCTTACCACTGGGGTGGTGATACATCCATTGCTTGAAGTGAAACCACAAATATACAAGGCATGCCTTGTTTTCTAGGCCTGGTCAAGGCAAGGCAAGGCAAGTTTTGCCAAGAAACGGGAAGGTCCATAACTTTCTCATTTCTCAATGGTTGGGGACAAAATTTATATGCATCTGGCCTAGAATTTCACAAGGAATCCAATGGTGGTGGTATTTTTTTCAGATCATACTCCCTCCTCAAAATCCGATAGTGGTTTTGAAAAAGGCCTATAATTGCATTTTCTATGCTACACTTTGATGCAGGCATGAATTACATGATGAATTGGTTCAAACACAACATATATAACATGTATGAGGTGTGTATGATCAGTGGACTTCAAAGCAATGCACATTTTGGAAAGTTCAAGTCATGATGCTTACCTCTTTTTGAGCTTTTGGGGTTTTCTGTGCAATCTGCCAAACTTCTGGTTCCAGAAATGGTTTGATGCTTTGGACACTCTCAAATGATCCCTTAGAAGCTTTGAGGATGGTTGGAATCAGCTGGAACCTGCAAAAACACAAACTGGCCCTTTCTTGCAAAAGGGGTTAAAATGGCCAAAATAGCAACTCACTCAAATGGTGTTCCAGATGGGGGGAACCATTTGGGACAGTTCAAGGATGTTATTTGGAGTGTGTTTGAGGTTTTATCTGGTTTGGAAAGTGACTGAATCAAGACATGGCTTGAAAAATGCACAAAAGGCCTATTTTGAGGTTTTGAGATGTGACTTTGTGATTTAAGGATTACAGGTCACTTTTGATAGTTTGGATCACCTACATCTGATGTTTATGAGGTGTTAGGATCATGAGTTGTGATGGAAATGCTCTCTAACTCAAAAACTCAGAGTTACCTTGCTAAAGAAGGCATTTGGGCCTAAAGAGAGGGATTTTGAGGAAAGCATCTGTTTGATGGCTTTGGTGTACTCAAACTGAGCACAAATGAGCTCTATTTATAGTAGAGCAAGTTTGTTTTGGGATCAATAGTGAATGGCAACTGCAGCAGAGGTTTGGCCAATGGTTGCACTTTGGAATCCAAGTCTCCTCTAGCCATTGACTAGAGGTTAGGGCACAAGGTTGTGGTTCCCTTGGTCTTGGATAAGTCTTGACTAAATTCAATTGGAAATGGGTCAGTCCATGCCACCTAGGTGTATGTATTGAATGCTCCAATCCAAAATTGGAGTCTTGTCCCTCTTTTAGGCAATTCTAGGTTTGGCATGCTACTTCTTGTTCCAAGGACTTTGGAGGCTTGGCTCAGTGTTTGTCCCCTTTAAATTTGATCCTCAGATGTGTCCAAAGTGATGACAAGGCTTGGAATTATCTGATTTTACCAAATCGAGCAAAAATGCAAAATTCTGCCTAGCCTTGGCAGTTTTCATCAAGGCATATTGCCATTGTCATATCTCATGGCCTAAGTGGAATTTGGTGATGTTCTTGGCCATTTTGGAAAGCCCTCATATGATACAACAACTGTTTGATCATATTTGGTTTTGATACCTTTTGGATCCAAGTGAAAAATCCCCCTACATTTGGAAAAAAGTGAAGGCAGATTCTGACTTAGTGAAAATTTCACTAAGCGTTGAAAAAAAAGAGACATTTTCACTTTTTGTGATTTTGATCATTCCATAACTCAAAATCCATGATAAATTTGGAAGGAGGTCAGTTCTAAGCTTTTGTAGAGGGTAATGAGAGCTACAAATCTAGTTTTGGATGGGGAAAATGGCCTTGTGGTTTAGGAGTTATGATCCTCCAAAGTTGGTACCCTTGCCACTTTGTTCATAACTTAGAAAATTTTCTAAGTTTTTATGGTTACTCCTTTTACAAGTTATCCCACTTTTCTTGATTTTTCTTGATTAATGATGATTCAAATCATACATTAACATAATTTTAGGGTTAAAAAACCATTTTTGTGAAAAATCTCAAAAAGTCAAAGTTGACTTTTGTGTACAGTTGACTTTTTGTCAGATGAATTCCAAACTGTGCGATCCTCTATGAAATCAAGTCCTTGACCTAAATCAAACTTAATGAATTGATTTCATAGGTGTTATAGGGTGTATTGAATCATGTCCTAGGGTTTGGGAGCATGTCCTGGTCAAAAGTCAAAGCTACAATTGACTTTTCTCGCGAAACCCTAATTGTGGTACTGATGAAATTGATACTTGCTGCTCAAGCTTCCTGGATCAATCCATTGTTGCAAATGGATCAATGTGGTGTATTAGAGACCCTAAAATCCTCTCTTGAGGTCTTGGCTCATGATGTGTCCCAAAAATCAACTTAGGGGTGAATTAGGTCAAGAAACTCTAATTCCTGATTTTTGATGTATGCATCCCCTGAGGTCAAATTGACTTGATGCTTGGGCCCATGAGGTTCCATGGAGTATTTTAGGATATGCTTTGAAGCATTGGCTCATGCCCAGAGGAAAATTTCCATCTGGAGGCCCTGGTCAACCAAACCCTAATTTGGTGACACTGGCGATCTTGAGGCTTGATCCACCTGGAAGGGAACAGCCTTGTGCTTAATCCTTAAAGTGGGAGTCCTCTTGACCCCTTGTAGATGTTTGGGAGGTTAGACAAGTTGAAGATCATGTCATTTCATGATTGATCCTTTGTCTAAGAACTCTGAGAGGGCTTGAAACCCTAATTTTGACTGTAGTAAGTGTTCACCCATCTTTGGGGAGACTGATGAGGCAAGATGGTTCATCCATATTGTGATGATGATTTGCATAATGATGGGAAATCTTAGTGGTCAAAATTTGGGGTATGACACTTGAACTCTTTAAAAAATTCATTGCTTTGAAGTCCACTAATCATGAACATCTTATACATGTTATATGTGTTGTGTTTAAATCAATTCATCATGTAATTCATGCCTGTACCAAGAGGTAGCACAGAAAATGCAAATCAGGGCCTATTTCAAAACCACTATCGGGTTTTGAGGAGGATTGATTTTCTGGAAAAACCACCACCACCATTGAATTCCTTGAGAAATTCTAGGCCAGATACATATAAATTTTGTCTCCATCCATGGAGAAATGAGGAAGTTATGACCTTCACGTTTCTGACCAAAAACCTTGCCTTGCCTTGCCTTGCCTTGGGCAGGCCAAGAACAAGGCAAGCCTTGTATATTTGTGGCTGGGGTTTGATACACGGATGTATCACCACCCCAGTGGTAAGGCACGCACACTGTACACAAGAGGTTTGGGGTTCGAATCCCCCTCGCCCCAGACCCCTTTTTAATGGTTTTTTTCCACTTTTTTATTATTTTTCATATTATTTTTAATGATTTGAAAAATTAATAACTCCCTCAATTTTAATTATTTTTTAATGATTCTTTTTGCAAAAAAACACAAAAATGTTGAAATATTTTATTCCACAAAAAAATAAAATTTATATTATTTATTTAATATAATTGGTATTTTGTGAATAAATTCATTTTTAATTGTTTTTAAACATCTTAAAAGTGAATATTTATCTTGAAAATCAAAACCAAATGAGTTCTAAATCATCTTGTGAATAAAAACTCATTTTTAATCCTTAAACAAAAATCACAAGTAGTTTATTCAAACTTATTTGGTATTTTTATCATTTCTATTGATTTTCTTTAAATATTTACTTTTAAAGGAAAACAAAACTAGGGTTTTTTTATTTTCACCCTCACAAACATTTTCAAACACCATGGGCCTCTAATAGAGTGTAAGACCCAATCCCCTTTTGAAAACCATTTTTGGGCCTCAGATGTTGTATAAGTCCCATTGTATTTTCAAAATCACGGCGCGATCATCGCCTTTTAAATCAAAATCATCTGGGCCTCTCCTTGAGGTATAAGACCCATTTCTTTTCTTAAAAACATTTTGGGCCTCTTGGTAGAGTGTAAGACCCAATCCTTTGTAAATACAAACCATTTTTGGGCCTCACATATTGTATAAGTCCATCTGTACAATTTTCAAAACAACGGTGCAATCATCGTTAATACTTGGGCCTCTTCTTGAGCTGTAAGCCCCAACAACCTTTTCAAAACACTTTCTCCTTTGATTTTGAATATAATATTATTATCAAAGTTTTCTTCATTGAACAACTAACAAAACAGCATGGAAGCTCTACAACGGGTAAGTGTTTATCCACTTTCATTTATCTCTTTCATATATATAACTGTATTGTAGGGCTGTTTCACTGTAAGTCTTCTTTCACATCCTTTTATATACTTGTCACATATCAACTATGTAATGCTAGTATAGTTATTTAAAGTTTTCCCCGACAACTACGTCTAGCACTAGGTAAAGCCTTGTTGGTCACTCTTAAATACAAACAAAACTAGATCCCCCGTAGGATTCCAGACACAGTCTTCCCTTCTCTTGGGGTTAAACAATATGGAACAAAGAGAAAGGCAGCATTCTCGGTGAACCCTTTCTCAGACTGTCACTCTTAGAAATTGTCAAAGAGACTCTACTCCTCAGAGTTGATCTATTCTCCTTGAATAGTATCTCTTGAGTTTCTTCCAAATTCTCGAACTTTCCTGGAATGATCTCTTCTCAGTGAATTGCATTTCTTGACTTTCTCTTAGTTTGGGGACCCACGGGCTTCCTAAAAGCATCCCCGCCTCCTCTTGGGCGTTGTACAAGGACCCTTCGGCTTCTTAGAAGTTCTCATGCCTTCTCTTGGGCTTAATACAAGGACCCTGACGACCTCTTAAAGGTATAAGACAAAACTTAGTCATCCTTTGCTAGAGTAGTCTTTCCAGTGTCAAGCCTCTGGCCACTTTAGGGTTGATACTCATCCTTTAATGCCCGTGCCTCCTCTTGGGCATTGTGCAAATGATAAAACTCTAGACTTGGACAGTCTAAACCCTTGAGTCTCGAAGGCATTCTCAATTTCCTTTCGAACATAGGAAAAACACTGATCACTCTAAAACTCGGTCTCTCTCATGAGAGTTCCCCACACTTTTGCCTGCCTATGGATCTAATCCTCAACAGTGACGTAGCCTTCTCTTAGGCTTTATATAATGATCCTTTCCTCAGGAAAGTCCGCCTCCACTTGGGCTTTGTACAATGATCCTCCCCAACGGAGCTAACCTTTTCAGACTCTCTTGTTGAGTATAAAAGACTCTCTTGTTAAGTCAATCTCCTTTTAGCCTCTATCTCGGGCTTTGTACGAGACAACAAATCACTCTCTTGTTGAGTATAAATGACTCTCTTGTTGAGTCACTCCCCTTTTAGCCTCTATCTCGGGCTTCGTACGAGACAGAAAATCACTCTCTTGTTGAGTATAAAAGACTCTCTTGTTGAGTCAAACCTTTTAGCCTCCGTCTTGGGCTTCATACAAAACACATAAAAGCAGTCTCTTGTTGAGTCATTCACTTGTTAGCACTCTCTTGTTGAGTCAACCCTTTTAGCCTCTATCTCGGGCTTCGTACGAGACAATAAATAAAATTCACCCTCTTGTTGGGTCAATAGCCTCCTTTTAGGCTTTGTATAGAGAAATCCCCGATTTTTAACATCAAATTTGTGCCTTGCTCACAGCATACAAACATCAACAACTCCTCTTTAGAGATGACAAATTCTCTCTCATCCAGAACCCTTTTAGCTTCACATCTTGGGCTTTGAACAAGATACAAATTACTTTTAGCTTCATGTCTTGGGCTTTGAACAAGACACCAAAACAACCTTTTTCCTCCCTTAGAATAGGAGGAACTACGATCGCTCTGATTTCCTTGTTTCGTTAAACGAGAATACGTAGGCATAAGATTGAAAAATCTTAGCGAGCACACTAATAAAAAGAACAAAATTTAGTACCTTCATAAATCAACCCAAAAGCATCAAATCTAAACACATTACCAAAAACCTCGCAAACAGTCCAGACATTCTATTCTTAACAAAATAACCGAAGAGGGGCCCACATCTTAATAGCATTTGTAAACCAACAGTTTAAACTGTTTAAACTCAGTATGCAAGCAGGGTTAATTGGAGACATCTATTTCCCTTCCTTAATCAGCTCAACAGGATAAAAAATGAATCGAACTGTAGTACCCAAGCGATAGTGATTCAAGACCACAAAAATTGCGCTACAGTACCATCTTAAGTTCCAGCTTGTTTCAAAGCATTCCAAGCACTCAGACACATCACTTGGCACCTAGGGAAGCTATCCACATCATTGGAACCTAGCTGTAACACCTCCAACACAAAACACGATCACCAGCTACAAGAGGTAAGCCTCAACTTGGTCATCTCTTAATCTATGCATATTTCCTCGCACAATACTTTTTCCAAATGTTCATAATCATGCATAGAATGTTTCCCCTCCATTAATTGCTTTGTATGAATCGTGTGTGGAATTTCTGAGCCTTCATGCAGAATTTAGGGTTCTTGAGGTTTTGTCTTGATTTCTTATTCCATGCTTAAAATAAATGAAATTAAAGACCATAGACATGATCGTGAGGTGAAAACGAGTAGATTGATTCACAGGATTGGCCATCAACGTTATGCCAAAGTCCACTTTAATGCGACTATCTGTAGCACCCCAAAATTTGCTCACCTTACTTTAAGTACTAACTGGCTTATGTTTCATTTCATTTTTGCATTATCATTGGTTCTTAGCATGGGGTCAAGGTGCCTGAGGCAGTTCAAGAGGAGAAGTTGTTCTTCAAAGGGTCAAGCAAGAGTCCTTATATTGTCCAAGAGATCTCAAGTGGATCACTCTCTCCTAACCAGTGCTGAAAATTAGGGTTTTGAGAATCTTGGGTTTATTGCTCCAATGGGCAAGCTTCTTGGGTTTTTATCATCACCAAATGGCATATCTTATCTTTGTTGGAGAGGATACACATCATATTTAGAGGAATTTGGATTTGGAGACTGTGTTATTTCCTCCTAGACTGAGGGTACCAAAATTAGGGTTTGCTATAAAGTCAGTTTATTTATGATTTCTTGGGCAAGACTTTATTCCATGGTATTCCTTGGGTCCCTAAGTATCTAGGAATGGAAGATTGTCCATCAGTTTGGTTCATGAGAGATTCCATTGGCCAATGGATTGGGAATCAGGAGAATTAGGGGAAAAGCCAACAGTGAGAGGGGAAGTCAACTGTGGAATTTTAAGGTTCTCTCCAAGGTTTTCAAGGTCTCACATCCCCATATGGCCTTCAAGGGTCAAGTTTCATACCATTTATCAAGAATCAAGGGTTGGTACAAAAGTTACTAAATATGGAAATGACCTATAATTTGAAAGTTTCCATTTTGGGCAAGTTCTTACACTACTTTCAACTTGACTTTTCATCATCAAAGAAGCTTCAAATGAATTTTCCTCAAACATGAAAGTTGCAGATCTTTTTCTCCCCTTTCCAACAAGTACTAGATGGTCTCCATATCATTTGAGAAACTCAAGTTATGATCAAAATAAGGCAAAGTGGTTTTTAGGGTTTTCTCATGGTTCCATTTTCACAACTTTTACATTTTGGGACATAGTGACCTATAATTGATTCCTTTGTTTCAAGTCACATTCTAACATCAAAGAAAAATCCATAAGGATCATTTTTGGCCTTTGAATCAAGTGGATCCATGGTTTATTCATCACTTATTTCAAAATTGCAAGATCATTGAAAATTCATGAACCAAGATATCTCAAGGCCCAAATCCATACAGGTGTGATTAGCAATTGTAATATAAGTGATCCATCATAGAATGATTGGGTATACATGCATGGAGGAGGGTGTATTTCACATTATGCAAATTTCCAAAATCACTCTAAACTCATTAAGTGAGGAATTAACAAGGCCCAAGTGATTATTAGTGGATTAACCCTAGGTATTTAAGCTTACTCATGCACTGGTTAGGGAGAGGACACGTGATTTTGGAGAGTTTTCAAGAGTGAAACCTAAAACTTCTCTTCATCGAATCTCTCAATCCTTTAGAGTTTTTCCAAAACTTCTTTCACCATCTGAACCCTTGGGTTCCCTAGGGCACGAAGCAACCATCGTTTCCAGCTAACAGCAGGGATACAGTTTGCATAATCTCAGGTTAGTGCAATTTTTCATGATCTTAAAACTCTCTTTTTAAACGTGCATGATGATCTGTGGTGTGTACTGATAATCCTGATGTAGTTTGTATTGAGTTTGGACGTTTGTATTGTTCGTACGATGAGTTTTAAGTTTTGGACCCAAACCTTTTTTCATTCGATTTGCTTTATGCGTTGTGTGTTTGTTGAAAATAGCATGATATTTGGAATCCTCATGTTTTCTGATTGAAATGATGTACTCATATGCCGTTTCTGGGGATTTTGGGGATGATGGTCACCGGAGAAGATGACCGGAGCTAGGGCTCCGGCGTCTGGTTTTGATCTCCGGCCGGCTAGGGTTTTAGGTGAAGAAGATGCAATCCTAATCGTCTATTACTTTGATCCCACGGTCCATCGCTTGCCACGGCATTTAAAATTCTGTTTTATATTGTAGTTTCTGCGTGTGACATTCACGATAGTTATTGTGCACCTTCAATCTACTTTGCTCATCATGTATACTTTGGGTCTTGTATTGACTGATCTGGGACGTTGATCTAATCTGGTGGTTATCACTATGCCAACGCATTAAACGAGTCATGTGCTTGTCACATACATCTTTTTATTTTGAGTAATCTTGTGTGTGAACGTGTATGCTTGTTATCATATGCATTTAATCTGGAGCCTTCATCATGATTACTTGTTATTTTCATTTGACTGATGATACGCGTTAGATCAATTGTGTGGTTTTGATTCAATCTGAGATTTGACTAATTCCATGGTTTCCCTTTGACTTCGCTAATGGACATCTTGTCTTGGGCTTACTATTCGCACCCTCTCCCTTAAGCCCATTATATTTTCCCACGTGAACCATCTGCTGAACACACCCCCCTTAGTTATTTTCCTTTTTATTTTTCATTTTAATTGCATTATTCCATTTTTCATTTTTAAAAATAGATAATTGCATCCTAAAAATCTCAAAAAAATCATGAATCATATTTATAGTTTTATAAATTTTTCCCAAATTTTATTTTATTATTTTATTTTATTTTTAGTGATTGAATTAATTATTTAATGGATTTCTTTTTGAATTGTTCATATCATGCATACCCAAACTTGTAGAATTTTTTTCACATAGCATACATAACATTTAGAGCCCATTCTTTTTGAATTATTTTATCAACACATTGAAGTTCATTAAAACATTTTTTTATTTATTTTTAAAATCATTTCATGTTGCATTTCAGTCCTCCTCTTTTAAATGTTAGTTCATAATTCTCATTTGACTTTGCAAAATTGTTTGAGTGACCTATCTTTTGAGTTTTGGCATGAGCTTTTGACATATTGTTTGGCACTGGTTAACGTGTGTTGGGTATTAATTTGGTAATTTTAGAAGATGTTTTACTAATTATGTGATTGCTCTTTGTTTGAAGTCTTCTTCTATGCACATCCTTAATCATGTCTGATTACTTGTTTGAGAAGGCACTTGTGCCATTGTTTGAGATTGCTTATTTGACTTCATAAACCATGTTTTAATTGTTATAGGTCATTTGATTGCCATTATATGCCATTGGTGTGAGGTTGTTGCATACTTTGTGCATATGTTCAATGATTGATTTACATGCCTCTTTGTGTTTCATATTCTCACTTCTTCTCATCTGTGTCTCTTCATGATTTATGTTTGGTTTATGTATACCATGCCATATCATTCATTTTCATTTCATTGGATGTATGTTTCTGACCTTGGAGCTTTGCATTCATTCATGTCATATGCTATTCATGCTTCATCTTACATGCTTGAACATGTTTCCCTCATATGCCTCCTTCTTCTTCTATTGATGTTTGATGCTTGGATATCTGTTTGCATGTCTCATGTGACATTTGCATAGCATGTTTAGGCACATGTTTAGGTCATCCACATTCTGACTTGGATGAGTTTCATTTGATTTGTAACTTTTCTCTTTGGTTTGTGACTTGCTTGGGTTTCATTTGTCTTATTGTTACGTATGTCTGTTTTGTTCTAACCTTTTATGCAGGGGCCGAGGTAAGTTATTTGAGGGTGTGGATAGTTATCCATGTCCACTCTCACTCATTCTTCCTCTCATATTTTCTTTTCTTTAGGCTTAGGTTGTTGCCAAACCTCCCCTTAGGGCCATCTTTGCATGATAACATTAGGATAGATTCTCCCCGTAGTGTTTTTATTTTCTTTTAAGTCCCTCTTCTCATCTCATAACATCTCTAAGATACTTAATAAGGTCAACTTGCCTTGCACACAAGCCTTAAACATTGGAAATGAAGATTGAGGGGTCCCCCTTCTCTCTTCTAGAGTGTTGAGCATACGTCCCATTGGGGACGACCATGCGACACATTCGTTCCCGTGTCATAGACTTTTGTTCAAGTTGAGTTACGAACTAACTCAAGTCACTTCTGTCCTAAAAAATACAAACAAACTCCAAACCTTTTTATCCTGCGGGATTGTCAAACTAAAGGCTATTTTCAAAAAGAGCACGTTACTTTCCGTCTGAGTCACAAACAGGCATCGACCCTAATTGTCGGACGCGAGCTTAACGTCGCTCATAAAAAACACAAAAAGAACTTGGTCCGAACTACGTTGACTCTGAATTCCCCATTGCACAAAGGGGGTACGTAGGCCTAGGACGTCGACGTCCTACCGAGTCTGTCTTTGTCTTCCCCTTCCCCGTTTTAGTGTAGCCATAGATTTTAGGATAACTCACCCTTAGAATAGACAACAAGCATGGATCGCATCGAGTACGATGGACGTGTGGGGGTGCTAATACCTTCCCCTCACATAACCGACTCCCGAATCCAGGTTATGGTTGCAATGAACATTCCTTTCCCTCTTCCTCAGATTTATGCGGTGTTCCCTTTCCCTCTCTTAGGATAAATTTACACGGCTGACGACTCTGTTTTCCGCGCCACTTTCGCGTTTGTACCTGGATGAAAATCCTGGGAGCGACAGCTGGCGACTCTGCTGGGGACTCTGGTTGACCTATGCTGGTCCATCCCTAAGCAAGTCAATCCTAGCGCTTGTTTGTCTTTGTTCTCTTTGGGTGTTTTGTTTTTTGTTTTGCTTTATTTGTCGTATTTTATTTTTACCGCATTGCATATTATTATCATCTGCTGCACTGTTTTTCTGTTTGGCGGGTTGGGAGTTCTGAGAGATAAGCCCAATACCCAGGCTTGAGCATACACGTAGGATTAGCGTGGCAATTAGTGTGACTTGTGTGGCATTTGGCCAGACGTAGTATACATGAAAACTCCACATCCAGACGAGGTTTTCTTTGGTAATGTTCTATCCTGCGCATTGGTGCAGATGATTGAATGTAACCTGGAAAACTGTCGACTCCGGCGACCATTCCCGAGGACTCAGTAACGGCACTTCTCCCGAGACATGATAATGGCAGACCAGAAATGGCAAACCCATTACACATGTCGATCCGAGGACCCAATACTGGGAACTTGCTATAGGGTTTCCTTTTGGGAAAGAATCAGTGGAAGCACTCCTCGTTTGGCGATAGTACTGTACCCCGAGGGATGAATGTACTATTGCTTCTCGACCTCAATACCGAAGCTGAGGACTTGCCATAGGATGTTTTCTTTTGAGGGGAATCAGTTGAGGCCTCCTCGATTGGTGATGATGCCAAACCAGAAATGGTGAACGTATCATCATTTCTCGACCTGAGAGCCCGTGATATCGAGGATCCTCGTCTTTCTAGTACCCACATGTGAGAGGGAAGGGTGTTTACAGGTTTACAGGTAACCTTGACCTTCAACATACCCGGTTTTCTGATCAGCAGATTTATCAGTGTGGCACTATGGTTATTTTGGTATTCTGGGTATTTGGGCAGACCTTTGAGATTATACAGTGGGTCAGTGCAGCAGTTGTCCAGTCTGTGTGGCATCCTTGATCCCATGTGTGCATTTGCATCATCATTCTGCATCCTAACATGTTTGTTCATTTGCAGGGTTGCATCCTAACTTTGATTCTGGTTTTTGAAGACTATTAAGGATGAGTACTGAGAAGAGAAATAACATCATAGTGTACAAGTTCCCATCACTTTTTCTGGATACTGTTCATAAGACTGTGTCTATGGAAGAACCTGGGGTATTGGCAGGCTTTAGAGGAGAGTATGGAAGAATTCTGAATTTTGTTCGCAACATCACCGAATACGAGTATAGGGCTTTGCACACTTTGGTGCAATTCTATGACCCTCACCTGCGTTGTTTTCTATTCACTGATTATCTATTGGCTCCGACATTGGAGGAATTTGCTCTCATTCTGGATGTTGCCATTAAATAAGAAGCTCCTTTTTATCCTTCTGAAGAACTTCCTGATTTGGGAAAGGTTTCCGAGGCTTTGCATTTGGATCCATCTTTGTTGAAAAATAACATTTCCAGTAAGGGAGGGTGTAAAGGTTTTCATGCGAAATTTTTGATAGAACAGACTGCTGTGTATGCTAAGGCTAGATGTAGGTCAGTTTTCAACGCCATCTTGGCTATGTGTGTCTATGGAACGGTGTTGTTTCCAAATATGAAGGATTTTGTGGACATGCACGCTGTCCGGATATTTACCATGAAGAATCCGGGTACCTACTTTTCTTGGAGATCTGTATTATTCAGTGCATTATAAGAACGAGAAGAGGAGGGGAGGACCCCTTTATTTTTGTGCGCCAGTCTTCTACAAATGGTTTGCTGATCGTCTTCCCACATCTGGGGCATTTGTAGATACTCAAGGAACTTTGGAGTGGTCCAAAAGATTGATGGACTTGAGGGCAAATAATCTAATTTGGGTTAACCATGACTTGTTGGGTCAAGATATCATGATCAGTTGTGGAGGTCTCCCAAATGTGCCTCTAATAGGAAGGAAAGGGGGAATTAACTACAACCCTATTCTTGCTATTAGGCAATTGGGTATGCCTTGAAGGAGCCACCAAGAGATGAGGATGTCCAAGAATCTTTATATCTGAGTGTGGAAATCAATCCAGAACTGTTAAAAGAAGCTGCAAATACTTGGGAAGATCGTCATAAGAAGGGGGAGATTTCTTTTGGGAAGAGCAACAACAGAACATTTCCTACGTACGAAGATTGGATTCAGAAAAGGGTAGAGATGGAGCTTTTTCCATTCTCCAAAGAACCACCATCTTACCCCTTGCTGATTGAGCCTCCTACCACAGTTAAGATAAAGAAGTTTAACAAGTTGTGGGCTGAAAAGGAAAAGCTGCGAGAAGAAAACAGTGAGCAACAAAGAGAGATTTACCAGTTGAAACATGAGTGGGGTGAAGCTGTTCATATCGCCAAGTTGAAGACAGAGCTTCTCGCTAAGGTAAAACACGAGCTAGCTGACAAGGTCACAGCCATACAAAGGATGAAGCAAGCTCTAGAGGGTATCAGTAAGGTTCTCGAGTCTAAGAAGGAGGAATTGGACAAGGCTTTGTTGAAAATTCACAGGTTCAATGCTCACCGAGACACTGCAATGGCTGAGAATAAGCGAAAGGAAGACGATTATCTAGCTCATATTGATCAATTGAAGTTGAAGCTCAAGAAGAAAGACGCTGAGATCCTATCAGGGGTATTCCAGAGACAAGCAGTCGAGGGTCGACTCAATGAAGCCATAGCCTCCATAGAGGAACTGAAGATCCAAGCTGAAGTGAAGAGACCTAGAAATGAGGGTCCTAGCATGGATGGTGTTTCTGGAGAAGACGCTTGGGAGTTGCATTGCCGATACTTGGAATGGATCATGCATAGGAGAGATGTTCTCATTCAAGAGCTAATTCAGAGACCGAAGCATCCCGACACCAAAAAGTTGTTCAAGGAAATTCAAGACTGGAGCAAAAAGCATAATGGATGGGGGGATTGACACTTGTGGACTTTGATGACATGCCGTAGTTTTCTATTTTCTTTCATTATTTGGACCACCGCCAGGCTTGTTGGTTGGGATCTATGATTATTGTGTTCAGACTTGTTATCTTGGATTTGTGATTGTTGACATTTGGTTTTCCTCTGGTTTTCTTAATATATGAGCAGAAGTTCCGTTCTATCTTGTTGTTAAACTAGAATCAAGGGGTGGATTGCCCTGCGAATATCCAGACATGTTCATTTGCATTTGCATATTCATAATCATTTTGCATAATCATTTTGCATGACAGGTGTTTATCTCTGGTGTTCTTACTTTGTTCTCCTCCGTAATACAGGATTGCAGATCAGCACACTCACCGGTATTCTACCAGACAAAATCAGAAGAGACTCATGGATCAGCTACAAAATGAGATGACTGAGATGCGAACTCGCATGAACCAATTCATGGATTTAATGCAAGGGGTTGCTCAAGGCCAAGAGTAGTTAAGGACTCTCGTTCAGCCACTGATTGCGAGAATTGATGAGGAGGGTGTCCTTCATGGAGGACTTCATACTGGTGTTACTGGTAATAATGTTCAGAATGGCCCTCCGGGCGGAGGTATTCCGGTTACTAGTATTGTGATTCCTCCGGGAGGAGGAGAAAATGTTGTGGTTCCTACTTTAGTGGGGGGAGGTAACAATGTCGGTGCAATTCATGGCCGACAGTATGATGATCTCCAGGAAGATGCATTCTCTGTGCCAGGTAGGGATGCTGGTCCCCATATTGACAATGATCAGAGGTTCCGGTTGATTGAGGAACAGCTAAGGGGTGTTGTGAATCAGGATTCTGTGGGTATGGATCTAGAGGATTTGGGGCTGGTTCCAGGCGTTGTTATCCCGCACAAGTTTCAGACTCCCACTTTCGAGAAGTATAATGGTATGTCTTGCCCAAGGACTCACGTGAGGGCATACGCGAGTAAAATGGCTACGCATGCGAAGAATGAAAAATTGATGATTGATTGCTTCCAGGATAGCGTATCTAGGGCATCCCTGGAGTGGTATATGTAGCTAGAAAGGAAAGATGTGCGTAGTTGGAGAGATCTGGCAGGGGCATTTATTAGACACTATCAATATAACACTGACATGGCTCCTAACAGAACACAATTGCAGAACTTATCACAAAAGAACAATGAGAGTTTCAAGGAATACGCTCAGAGGTGGATAGAATTGACAGCGAGGGTTCAACCTCCCATGTTGGAGAAAGAAATGATAACTATTCGCACCCTCTCCCTTAAGCCCATTATATTTTCCCACGTGAACCATCTGCTGAACACACCCCCTTAGCTATTTTCCTTTTTATTTTTCATTTTAATTGCATTATTCCATTTTTCATTTTTAAAAATAGATAATTGCATCCTAAAAATCCCAAAAAAATCATGAATCATATCTATAGTTTTATAAATTTTTCCCAAATTTTATTTTATTATTTTATTTTATTTTTAGTGATTGAATTAATTATTTAATGGATTTCTTTTTGAATTATTCATATCATGTATACCCAAACTTGTAGAATTTTGTTCTCATAGCATACATAACATTTATAGCCCATTCTTTTTGCATTATTTTATCAACACATTGAAGTTCATTAAAACATTTTTTTTTTATTTTTAAAATCATTTCATGTTGCATTTCAGTCCTCCTCTTTTACATGTTAGTTCATAATTCTCATTTGACTTTGCAAAATTGTTTGAGTGACCTATCTTTTGAGTTTTGGCATGAACTTTTGACATATTGTTTGGCACTGGTTAACGTGTGTGGGGTCTTAATTTGGTAATTTTAGAAGATGTTTTACTAATTATGTGATTGCTCTTTGTTTGAAGTCTTCTTCTATGCACATCCTTGATCATGTCTGATTACTTGTTTGAGAAGGCACTTGTGCCATTATTTGAGATTACTTCTTTGACTTCATAAACCATGTTTTAATTGTTATAGGTCATTTGATTGCCATTATATGCCATTGGTGTGAGATTGTTGCATACTTTGTGCATATGTTCAATGATTGATTTACATGCCTCTTTGTGTTTCATATTCTCACTTCTTCTCATCTGTGTCTCTTCATGATTTATGTTTGGTTTATGTATACCATGCCATATCATTCATTTTCATTTCATTGGATGTATGTTTCTGACCTTGGAGATTTGCATTCATTCATGTCATATGCTATTCATGCTTCATCTTACATGCTTGAACATGTTTCCCTCATATGCCTCCTTCTTCTTCTATTGATGTTTGATGCTTGGATATCTGTTTGCATGTCTCATGTGACATTTGCATAGCATGTTTAGGCACATGTTTAGGTCATCCACATTCTGACTTGGATGAGTTTCATTTGATTTGTAACTTTTCTCTTTGGTTTGTGACTTGCTTGGGTTTCATTTGTCTTATTGTTACGTATGTCTGTTTTGTTCTAACCTTTTATGCAGGGGCCGAGGTAAGTTATTTGAGGGTGTGGATAGTTATCCATGTCCACTCTCACTCATTCTTCCTCTCATCTTTTCTTTTCTTTAGGCTTAGGTTGTTGCCAAACCTCCCCTTAGGGCCATCTTTGCATGATAACATTAGGATAGATTCTCCCCGTAGTGTTTTTCTTTTCTTTTGAGTCCCTCTTCTCATCTCATAACATCTCTAAGATACTTAATAAGGTCAACTTGCCTTGCACACAAGCCTTAAACATAGGAAATGAAGATTGAGGGGTCCCCCTTCTCTCTTCTAGAGTGTTGAGCATACGTCCCATTGGGGACGACCATGCGACGCATTCATTCCCGTGTCATAGACTTTTGTTCAAGTTGAGTTACGAACTAACTCAAGTCACTTCTGTCCTAAAAAATACAAACAAACTCCAAACCTTTTTATCCTGCGGGATTGTCAAACTAAAGGCTATTTTCAAAAAGGGCACGTTACTTTACGTCTGAGTCGCAAACAGGCATCGACCCTAACTGTCGGACGCGAGCTTGACGTCGCTCATAAAAAACACAAAAAGAACTTGGTCCGAACTACGTTGACTCTGAATTCCCCATTGCACAAAGGGGGTACGTAGGCCTAGGACGTCGACGTCCTACCGAGTCTGTCTTTGTCTTCCCCTTCCCCGTTTTAGTGCAGCCATAGATTTTAGGATAACTCACCCTTAGAATAGACAACAAGCGTGGATCCCATCGAGTACGATGGACGCGTGGGGGTGCTAATACCATCCCCTCGCGTAACCGACTCCCGAATCCAGGTTATGGTTGCGATGACCATTCCTTTCCCTCTTCCTCAGGTTTATGCGGTGTTCCCTTTCCCTCTCTTGGGATAAATTTACACGGCTAGCGACTCTGTTTTCTGCGCCACTTTCGCGTTTGTACCTGGATGAAAATCCTGGGAGCGACACTATCATTCAAAGGATCCCCGATGAGGGGCAGTGAGGTCATCGTCAAAGCTTTTGATGGATCTCGGAAAGCAGTTATTGGCGAAGTCGACCTTCCCATAACTATTGGTCCTCACACTTTCCTAATCACTTTCCAGGTCATGGACGTCCGGGCAGCGTACAACTATTTATTAGGAAGACCTTGGATACACCAGGCTGGGGCAGTCACTTTGACGCTGCACCAAAAAACTGAAGTTTGTCAAGAACGATCAACTCGTCATAGTTTGTGGAGAGCAGGCCTTGCTCGTGAGTAACTTGTTATCATCTACTTATGTAGAACCCGAGGAGGCTGTTGGGACTCAGTTCCAAGCACTTTCGGTGAGCAATGAAAATCAGTCAGTGAAAGGAACCTCAATTTCCTTATATAGAGATGCTCTCGAAGTGATCAAAATAACAATACAAAAGGATGGGAACATTTTGTCATTCCTACCGATAACAAAACAAAGAAGGGTCTTGGTTTTTCTGCAACCTGCACCCAGACAGCTGCTAACGATGAAAGTCTTCATCCCATTCAGGACTTCTTCCACAGTGGAGGTTTCCTTCACCCAGTGCCCCAAACAGTCCATACTATCAACGAGGAGGATTCCTCCGATATGGATGAGGAATGGAAGTCCTATCTTAACAAGGACGGTTATATGTCTCAGGAAGAGGTGCCTACGCCATTTTGCTATCCCGCACAGAGTCCGAGATTTATACCCAGGTCAGACATCAAAATGATATATGGAGATTGTGATTCGGAAGGATGCCGTGCTCCACCAAACTCATTAGAGGAGGACATTCTGATGAAAGACAACTTTGACCACGACTATTATGGCCCAATGGATGGCCTGCCTATTTGGCCGTCGTACCCAGGAGACTTGGGGCAAGCAAATCATCCGAACAATGGAAATCAGCTGAGCATCATTGAACAGAATACCTGCATCCCCACTGTAACAGCCGGGCCGGGACTCCCCCACAGACACCACATACACTATTACTCACAAGCCAAATCACTAGCCCCCTTCACTACTAGTGTTTTTGCCTCCCGTGGGAATCGAACTGCGTAGGGAAAAACTGAATTCACATCGGAATGAGAGGGATCCTGAGGCTATGCAGGTGTGGGACTGCATGATTGAAGGAAGGCTTATAAGGATTAATTGGTACTACCTATACCAACAAGATGCATCTTCTTTTTGGTAGCTCATTCATAAGAACTCCACAGTTAAGCGTGCTTGACTTGCAGCAATTCTGGGATGGGTAACCTTCTGGGAAGTTTCTCAGAAAGTGTGTGAGTGAGGAAAAAGCATGCTGAAAAGACTTGTGTTGGTTTGTGGGGTCAGTCGGTAATCCTGAAAGCAGTCTGGGGCGTTACAAATGGTATCAGAGCTAGACCTCTCCCAGTACGATGTGGTTCGGGGACTAACCAAGCGGAAGTTGGTGGGCATGTAACACCCGAGGTCGAAGAGGGTAGAGAGTGGTTACATGTAACATCCGAGGGCGAGGGAGTGGTTGCCGGTGCGTGAGGCATGACAATGAGACACTTCTAGCAGCTTCTAGGGAAAAACCGAATTCACATCGGAATAAGAGGGATCCTGAGGTTGTGCAGATATGAGACTGCATGGTTGAAGGAAGGCTTATAAGGATTAATTAGCACCACCTATACCAACAAGATGCATCTTCTTTTCGGGAGCCTGTTCCATAAGAACTCCACAGTTAAGCGTGCTTGACTTGCAGCAATTCTGGGATGGGTGACCTTCTGGGAAGTTTCTCAGAAAGTGTGTGAGTGAGAAAAAAGCATGCTGAAAAGACCTGTGTTGGTTTGTGGGATCAGTCGGTAATCTTGAAAGCAGTCTAGGGTGTTACAAATGGTATAAGAGCTAGACCTCTCCCAGTACGATGTGGTTCGGGGACGAACCAAGCGAAAGTTGGTGGGCATGTAACACCCGAGGTCGAAGAGGGTAGAGAGTGGTTACATGTAACATCCGACGGCGAGAGGGTGGTTGTCGGTGCGTGAGGCATGACAATGAGACACTCCTTGCAGTTTCTAGGGTAAAACTGAATTCACATCGGAGGTCGAGGGATCCTGAAGTTGTGTAGGTATGGGACTGCATGGTTAAAGGAATGCTTATAAGGATTAATTGGTGCTACCTATACCAATAAGATGCATCTTCTTTTCGGTAGCTCATTCATAAGAACTCCAAAGTTAAGCGTGCTTGACTTCGGGCAATTCTGGGATGGGTGACCTTCTGGGAAGTTTCCCAGAAAGCGTGTGATTGAGGACAAATCATGCTGAAAAGACCCGTGTTGGTTTGTGGGGTCAGTCGATAATCCTGAAAGCGGTTTTGGGCGTTATAAATGGTATCAGAGCCAGACCTCTCCCAGTACGATGTGGTTCGGGGACGACCCAAACGGAAGCTGGTGGGCATGTAACACCTGAGGTCGAAGAGGGTAGAGAGTGGTTACATGTAACATCCGAGGGCGAGGGAGTGGTTGTCGGTGCACGAGGCATGACAATGAGACACTTCTAGCAGCTTCTAAGGAAAAACCGAATTCACATCGGAATGAGAGGGATCCTAGGGTTGTGCAGGTATAGGACTGCATGGTTAAAGGAATGCTTATAAGGATTAATTGGTGCTACCTATACCAACAAGATGCATCTTCTTTTCGGTAGCTCATTCATAAGAACTCCACAGTTAAGCGTGCTTGACTTCGGGCAATTCTAGGATGGGTGACCTTCTGGGAAGTTTCCCAAAAAGCATGTGATTAAGAATAAAGCATGCTGAAAAGACCCGTGTTGGTTTGTGGGGTCAGTCGATAATCCTGAAAGCGGTTTCGGGTGTTATACCCACCATGTCATGGGATCAACACTCAGGTCATTCAGAACTTATCTCGTACGACGATGAATTGGCGAAGCTTGCCGGACTAGCATTCATCAACTATGCGTTTCCCGAGGTCAACGTCACCGAGAGAGATAACTCCTCCAGTTCCAAAGAAGTATGGGACACCTTGGGACAACCAAGTGGTAAATACGACTATATGGTCAAGTACACCGCTCCTGAAAGCTCTTGTATCAGGCTCGAAGACATCCAGCCAACTGGATGGGGAGATTTGCCTGAGAGCACAAATAATCTGCAAAATGCAACGTAGGAATCCTCCTACGACAACTCTGCCTAGGAGACAGATTCCAATGATCCTGCTCCACCAAAAATCGGCGTTATTTCTGAAGACAAATAAAGGAAAGTACCAGACTTTGTGATTCACTGAGGAGTTCGTCGCCAATGGGTTGCTGTCGATGTTCCAAAGATTGTTCATAAGTCAAAGTAATTGCCATCTTTAACCTTTCACCCTGCCCAGGTGAAAGGGATGTTTTGATAGGGCTCGCTTTCTGTAAATTTCCCTCTTCGCTTCGCCCAAAGCGATAGAGTTTTGTTTTATAGAGCTGTAGTTTCAAGAATCGACTTGTTCATAAATAAAATAACGTCGTTATATAATTTCCGCATTAATTGTTGTTTTCTCTTTTCGCTTTTTCAGAAAATGATAATCCTAAAAAACAACTCAAATAATAAAAACAACCAGTTTTCAGAAAAAAAACACTACACACACTCTTGCATTCTCTCTATCTCTTCTAAAACAATCATCACGTCATGCAGATTGCTTGTTTTAAACCCCATTGAAACATACGATCTGATGCCTTCTCCCGACTTTGAATTCCCGGTATTTGGGGCTGAAGAAGAAGTTGACAACGAAATTCCAGAAGATATCTCCCGATTACTCAAACAAGAGGAAAGGTCCATTGAACCTCACAAAGAGCCGTTGGAAACGGTCAACTTGGGTTCGGAAAAAGAGAGAAAAGAAATCAGGATTGGAGCACTGCTCAGTCCAACTGCCAAAGTGAGTTTGACAAAGCTTCTCAAAGAGTTTCCCGATGTATTCGCTTGGTCCTATTAGGACATGCCAGGGTTGGATACTAGCATCGTGGAACATCACTTACCGTTGAAATTTGAATGTCCTCCAGTAAAACGACGGTTGAGACGGACTCACCCGGAGATGGCCATCAAAATCAAAGAGGAGGTACAAAAACAGATTGACGCGGGTTTCCTCACTACGTCTGAATATCCTCAATGGTTAGCCAACATCGTACCCATTCCAAAAAAGGACGGAAAAGTCAGAATGTGTGTCGATTATAGAGATCTAAACAAGGCTAGTCCAAAGGATGACTTTCCTTTACCACACATTGACATGCTGGTAGACAGTACAGCAAAGTTCAAAGTTTTCTCCTTCATGGATGGATTCTCGGGATATAATCAGATTAAAATGGCGCCGAAAGACATGGAGAAAACTTTGTTCATTACCCCATGGGGTGCCTTTTGTTACAAGGTAATGCAGTTCGGTTTGAAGAACGTCGGGGCAACCTATCAAAGGGCCATGAATACTCTGTTTCATGACATGATACACAAGGAAATCGAGGTATATTTCGATGACATGATTGCCAAATCTAAAACAGAGGAGGAGCATGTGACCCACCTGTTAAAACTATTCAAGCAGTTGAGAAAGTACAAACTCCGCTTGAATCCCAATAAGTGCACATTCGGTGTCCGTTCAGGGAAACTCTTAGGGTTCATCGTCAGCCAGAAAGGAATTGAGGTTGATCCTGACAAGGTCAAGGCCATTCAAGAAATGCCTTCTCCGAAAACTGAAAAACAAGTCAGAGGATTCCTGGGACGTTTGAACTATATCTCTAGATTCATATTCCTCATGACCGCGACATGCACACCGATTTTCAAGTTACTCAAAAAGAACCCGGACTACGTTTGGACAGAAGACTGCCAAACCGCCTTCGACAGTATTAAGGAATACCTATTGAACCCACCGATTCTATCACCTCCAGTGGATGGAATACCACTGATCATTTACTTAACAGTCTTGGAAGACTCCATGGGCTGTGTGCTTGGCCAACAAGACGAAACCAAAAGAAAAGAGTCTGCCATCTACTATCTGAGCAAGAAATTCACCAACTGCGAGACTCGGTACACTATGCTTGAGAAAACTTGTTGTGCTTTGGCTTGGGCAGCCAAACGTCTTCTCCAGTATATGATTCATCACACTACTTGGTTAATCTCAGAAATGGATCCAATCAAGTATGTCTTTGAAAAACCTGCTCTCACAGGAAGGATCTCCCGTTGGCAGATGTTGTTATCAGAATATGACATTGAGTACCACACTCAGAAAGCCGTTAAGGGGAGTGTTTTAGTCGATCATTTGGCTCATCAACCGATTGACGATCAAGAATCAATCGGGTTTGACTTCCCAGACGAAGATGTCATGTATCTAAAAATGAAAGAGTGCGATGAACCTTTACCCAATGAAGGGCCAGAACCAGGTTCCCAATGGGGACTTTACTTTGACGGAGCTGTCAATCTTTATGGAAACGGATTTGGGGTAATCATCATAACCCCTCAGGGTACCCACATTCCTTTCACTGCCAGACTTACATTCAAGTGCACAAACAACGAGGCCGAATACGAAGCTTGTATCATGGGTCTCGAGGAAGCGATCGACTTAAGGATCAAGAACTTAGATGTATATGGCGACTCAGCCCTGGTTATCAATCAAATCAAAGGAGATTGAAACACATAACAATCTGGATTGATTCCTTACAGAGATTATGCAAGAAGGTTGCTACCCTTCTTCAACAGAATCGAGTTTCATCATATCCCTCGTGAAGAGAATCACATGGTTGATGCATTAGCCACTCTCTCTTCCATGATTAGTGTAGGTCATTGGAACGACTTACCTAAGATCGACGTAATGCGCCTTGAGCGGCCCACTTACATCTTCACAATTGAAGCAATCATAGACGACAAACCTTGGTGTCACGATATCAAATACTTCCTTCTGAAACAAGAGTACCCACCTGGGGCACTAAGGAAAGACAGAAAAACCCTCAGAAGGCTGACAGGTAGCTTCTTCCTGAGCGGTGATACACTCTATAAGAGAAACTTTGACATGGTCTTCCTCCGATGCGTAGACAGACCAGAAGCAAACATGATGATAAAAGAAATTCACGAAGGCTCCTTTGGCACTCATGCCAACAGACACACAATGGCGAGAAAAATTCTAAGAGCAGGGTACTACTGGTTGACCATGGAATCCGATTGCTACAAGTACATGAGAAGGTGTCACAAGTGTCAGATATACTCAGACAAAATCGACGTACCGCCAACACATCTCAAAGTTCTTTCTTCCCCGTGGCCTTTTTCCATATGGGGAATCGACATGATCGGCATGATTGAGCCCAAGGCTTCGAATGGACATCGGTTCATTCTGGTCGCCATTGACTACTTCACCAAGTGGTTCGAAGCAGCGTCATACGCCAATGTAACCCGACAAGTGGTGGTCCGATTTATCAAAAACAATATCATCTGTCGTTATGGTGTTCCAAGCCAGATCATTACTAATAATGGATCTAACTTGAACAATAAGATGATGAAAGAGTTGTGCGCAAAGTTCAAGATCGAACACCATAACTCATCTCCCTACCGACCCAAGATGAACGGGACGGTGGAAGCGGCTAACAAGAACATCAAGAAGATCGTTCAAAAGATGGTTGTAACCTATAAAGACTGGCATGAAATGATACCCTTTCCTCTTCATGGTTATCGCACATCTGTCCGCACTTCAACAGGGGCAACCCCTTTCTCTCTAGTATATGGCATAGAGGCAGTGCTTCCCATAGAAGTAAAGATCCCATCAATTCGGATATTGATGGAAACTAAGCTTACAGAAGCTAAATGGTGTCAAAGTCGACACGACGAACTACATCTAATAGAAGAGAAATGAATCACGGCACTATGCCACGGTCAGTTGTATCAACAAAGAATGAAGAAGGTGTTCGACAAAAAGGTTTGACCTCGCGTCTTCAGGAAAGGAGACCTTGTGCTAAAAAACATACAATCATTTCTCACTGATTCTCGGGGCAAATGGACTCTGAATTATGACGGCCCCTATGTGGTCAAGAAAGCTTTCTCAGGCGCCGCCTTGAGATTTGCAACCATGGATGGAGTGGAATTTTCCTACCCCACGAATGTTGATGTAGTCAAGAAATACTTCGCCTAAAAAAAACGTCTCGGTGGATTGAAAACCCGAAAGGGCGGTCCAGGCAAAAATTAGAGACATGATCAAAAATCATCCTGGTGGATTGGAAACATCACAGTACAATCCAGGAAAAAGTTAGGGATAATGGCAAGTAACTATGTTCAAAAAAGGGGCAAGTCCCTCAGCAGCAGTTACACCATCCATCAGAAAACTCCAGTCAAGGTCATCTTCGACAGAAGTTCAGGATGCCCAGAATTCAAAGTTAGTAGAAGGATAGTGGTCGTTATGTTTCAATGTAGCCCTCTTCCCGTAAATTACCATTTTCTAAACTTTGTAAATACTCTAGGGAATCACGTGTTTGGCTGATCTCCATCATATCAATAAAATTTGAGCCCTTGTGCTTTTGTTTGCAATTCTTATTTGTTTTAGATTTACAGAACGACATTTTAATATGATCAACGATTCTTGAAACGAAACAAAAATGAATTTACTTGTCAAAAATTTTCTGCTTTTAAAATAAAGATGGCAATTTCTTTTGACTGTTGATAATCGAAAGAACATCGATCATTTCTCCAAAAGTAATTGAGCTTCAAAGTGCAGAATCAAAGTACTCCTTCTAAGCCAGTGCGCCTGAATGAAGGATCAGCTGTATCAGATGCGGATTTCCCATCTGATACCCTCGGCAGAGTTCTCATCTCCTAAGCCTGACCAACGATTGTTCCCCACAGGGACTATCTCTCCTTAGCAAGGCAGAATTGCTATCTTGAACCAGCGGTACTTCTTCGTCCCCAGCAGTGGCCGAGTATCCAGTCGTGTTCGTCTATTAATCTATATGTCGCGTCAGTTTTGTCAGCATATACATACATACATCATACATTATTGATTTACATTTGCATTCATATTGCATCACTATCACTCTAGTCGGTCTTATCCCCTAGTGATAACCGTCCTCTCAATCAAGTTGTCAGTTCTTTCCCCGTCAGGAAGCGAACCATCTAAACGACCTCTCCTCCAGTTTATTTCTGGATTGGAGTTGGCCCTTGACCACTTTGATAACTTGAACCTCTGAAAGACCAGAAAACATTCGACAAACATCACTCTTCGCCATTGAAGATGATGTCGTCACTTTCCCGGATTAAGGAAAATCCCCAGAGAAAGCGTCGTAATCAGAAATTCGACAATACGGCAGTTTTTCTCCAGAAAAATCCGCTGATGAAAAGGTCATCAGTACCTCAAAATTGGATCACATCATATGGTATTTCTCCGGGAAGATCCTGAGAAAAGTATGATGTAATACCCAAGCAAAAAGCAGTCTCTCAAGAGACTCGTTTCCCCCCAATAGAGTCGACAAATGGCGTCTCCAACAGAGAAGTTTGTACACCTCTACAACTCAGACGAATGGGTTCCCCAGCAAGTCTGAAATCTATTTTTCTTTCGATCAAATGGCATCTCCCCAGTAAAATTTGGCGAGAAGTTTGAAGGAAAGCCGCTACAAATAGCGTCCCTTGTCAAAAAAGTTTATTGACAAAAGAAACTGAGACCAGTTCCTTGGTAGGAAACCAGGATCGAGGGGAAGTTTGTATCAGAAACTAAGACAACTTCCTTGGTAGGAAACCAGGATAGAGGGGAAGTTTACATCAGAAACTGAGACCAGTTCCTTGGTTGGAAACCAGGATCGAGGGGAAGTTTACATCAGAAACTGAGACCAGTTCCTTGGTAGGAAACCAGGATCGAGGGGAAGTTTACATCAGAAACTTATACCAGTTCCTTGGTAGGAAACCAAGATCGAGGGGAAGTTTACATCAGAAACTGAGACCAGTTCCTTGGTAGGAAACCAGGATCGAGGGGAAGTTTACCTTTTCTAAGCATCATTTCTTAGCAAAATAAGATGGATGCGTTAACTGCCATTCATAACCACCATCAAAATTTCGGGTATTCCGATATTTAATCCTCTTGCACCCCGAATGCCCGAATTCCTGCGCCATTCACACCTTCGGGTCCAAGAAGATTAAATAGGGGCATTTATCATACCCCAAATTTTGACCACTAAAATTTCCCATCATTGTGCAAATCATCATCACAATATGGAGGAACCTTCATGCCTCATCAATCTCCCCAAAGATGGGTGAGCATTCACTACTATCAAAATTAGGGTTTCAGGCCCTCTCAGAGCTTTAGACAAAGGATCAATCAAGGAATGACATGATCTTCAACTTGTCTAGACCTCTCAAACATCCACAATGGATCAAGAGGACTCCCACTTCAAGAATCAAGCACAATTTTGCAGCATTTGAGGTGGATTAAGCCTTAAGATCGACAGTGTTACCAAATTAGGGTTTTGGTCGACCAGGGCCTCCAGATGGAAATTTTCCTCTGGGCATGAGCCAATGCTTCAAAGAATAACCTATGATTCCCCAAGAGACATTATGAACCCAATAATCAAGTCAATTTTGCTTCAGGGGATGCATTCACTAAAAATCAGGAATTAGGGTTTCTTGACCTAATTCACCCCTAAGTTGACTTTTGGGACAAAACATGAGCCAAGGCCTCAAGAGAGGATTTGAGGGTCTCTAACATACTAAATTGATCCATTTGCAACAATGGATTAATCCAAGAAGCTTGAGCAACAAGTTTCAATTTCATCTGAACCACTGTTAGTGTTTCGCGGGAAAAGTCAACTATAGCTTTGACTTTTGACCAGGACATGCTCCCAAACCTTGGGACATGATTCAATACACCCTATAATACCTATGGAACATGTCCATCAAGTTTGATTTAGGTCAAGGACTTGATTTCATAGAGGATTTCACAGTTTGGAATTCATTTGACAAAAAGTCAACTGTGCACAAAAGTCAACTTTGACTTTTTGAGATTTTTCACAACTATGGTTCTTTAACCCTAAAATGATGTTAATGTATGATTGGAATCATCATTCATCAATAAAAATCAAGAAAAGTTGGATAACTTGTGAAAGAGGTAACCATAAAAAACTTAGAAATTTTCTAAGTTATGGAATAAAGTGGCTAGGGTACCAACTTTGAAGGATCATAACTCCTAAACCACAAGGCCATTTTCCCCATTCAAAGCTAGATTTGTATCCCTCATGGCCCTCTACAAAAGCTTCAACTACACCTCATTCCAATTCATCATGGATTTTGAGTTATGAAATGATCAAAATGGCCGAAAACATGAAATGCCACTTTTTCCAACACTTAGTGAAATTTTCACTAAGTCAGAATCTGCCTTCACTTTTTTCCAAATGTAGGGGCATTTTTCACTTGGATCCAAAAAGTATCAAAACCAATTATGATCAAACAATTGTTGTATCATATAAGGGCTTTCCAAAATGGCCAAGAACTTCATCAAATTCCACTTGAGCCATGAGATATGACAATGCCAATATGCCTTGCTGCAAACTGTCATGGCAAGGTAGATTTTGGAGTTTTGCTCGATTTGCCCAAATTTTACAAAGGGCAAGCAACTCTATCCATCTGAACACCTCAAGGGGGGACCAAGGAGGAACCAACTCTGATCCCAAACCTCCCAAGGCTTTGGAACCAAAAATAGCATGCCAAACCTAGAAATCCCTAAAAGAGGGACAAGACTCCAATTTTGGATTGGAGCATTCAATGCATACACCAAGGTGGCATGGACTGAGCCCTTCTCAACTAAATTGACAAGACTTATCCAAGACCAAGGGGACTAGCAGCCTATGCCCTAACCTCTAGTAAATGGCTAGAGGAGACTTGGATTCTCATTGCTAAACATTGGCCAAACCTATGCAGCAGTTGCCATTCACTATTCCTTGCAAAACAAACTTGCTCTACTATAAATAGAGCTCAATTATGATCAGTTTGAGTACACCAAAGCCATCAAACAGATGCTTTCCTCAAAATCTCCTTCTTCACTCCAATTTTGCCTTCTAAGGCAAGTCACTATCGGGTTTTGAGTTTGAGAGCAATTCCAACCAAACCAATCACGCACACACCTCATAAACATCAAATAGAAGTGATCCAAACACTCACATAACATCTAGAACACCAAAATCACAAAATCACAAGCCAACTGCTCAAGCCTTTGACAGATTTGCAGTTGAGGTGCCAAATCAAGTTCCAGCTCAATTCAATTCACTCCAAGCATCCAGACACACTCCATAGCACCTAGGGAAACTGTCCATATCCTTGGAACCAAGCTGCAACACCTCTAACACAAAACAAGATCACTAGCTGCAAGAGGTAAGCATGAGCTCTTCTAACTCTATGATTCATGCATTTTTTTCCTGCACAATAATTTGGCCATATGTTCATAATCATGCATGGAGTGTTTTCCCTCAATCAATTCCATTGTTTGAATCGTGTATGGAATTTCTGAACCTTCATGCAGAATTTAGGGTTCTTAAGGTTTCTCTTTGATTTCTTATTCCATGTTTAAAATAAATGAAATTAAAGACCATAGACATGATCGTGAGGTTGAAACGAGTAGATTGATATGTAGATTGCATGATATAATCAAGTATTCAGTGAGATTGGATAGAAAACGCAAATCTGCAGAAACAGAGGGTGGCGCGTGTTCTTGCCGTGTTCTTGGCGCCCTTTTTCAAAAATTCAAATATTTGAATTTTGTGATTTTATTTAATTGATTCAAAAATTAATTTCTCTCTGAGTTTTAATGATTTTGAGTTGATTCATTTTTTAATAATTCACAAAAATGTTAAAATATTTTATTTTCCTAAAAAATCCCAAAAATATTATTTATTTTATATACTTGATATTTTTGTAAAGAATTAATATTTTAATTGTTTTTGACATTTTAAATATTTTCTCCCTCTTGATTTTTCAAATTTTAGTGATTTCCAATCGTGTTGTGGATCAAAACCTGATTTTTGAAACATTAATCCAAGATCACAATTTGTTTTCCACATGTTTAAAAATTTTGATAATTTTAATTGAATTTTTATTCAATTAAAATACATTTTGAAAACAAATTAGGGTTTTTGATTAATTCAACCCTCGTCAAACTTTTTCAAACACTTTGGGCCTCTAATAGAGTGTAAGACTCAATCCTTTATAAATATAAACCATTTTGGGCCTCAAATGTTGTATAAGTCCCGTTGTATTTCAAAACGTTCGGCGCGATCATCGCCCGTTTAAAATCAAAACTTTGGGCCTACCCTCGTGTTATAAGCCCCATTTCTTTTCTTTAAAACTTTATGGGCCTATAATAGAGTGTAAGACCCAATCCCCTTTTAAACAAAACAATTTTGGGCCTCAGACATTGTATAAGTCCCTCTGCGTTAAAAGAAAATCTTGGCGCGACCGCCAGTTCAAAAATCAAAACTTTGGGCCTACCCTCGTGTTATAAGCCCAATTCCTTCTCTTTAAAACTTTATGGGCCTCTAATAGAGTGTAAGTCCCAACTCCCTTTGAAAACCAAAACCCTTTTGGGCCTCAGTCATTGTATAAGACCCAATGCGTTTTCAAAAAACCTCGGTACGATCACCGTTTTCAAACAAACTCTGGGCCTCTCCTTGAGCTGTAAGCCCCGCCACTTGTATAAAAATAAACCTTTGGGCCTCTTGAGAGAGTGTAAGACCCACCCCTTTGTACAGAAAAACCTTTTGGGCCTCAGTCACTTGTATAAGTCCCTCAGTACAAATTCAAAACAACAGTTGAATCACTGATAGAACTTTGGGCCTCTGCTTGAGCTGTAAGCCCCAACATTCTTTTCAAAGCACTTTCTCCTTTGATTTATAATATAATATTGTTATCAAAGCTTTCTTTGTTGAACAACTAACCAAACAGCATGGAAGCTCTACAACCGAGTAAGTGTTTACCCGCTTTCTTTATCCGCTTTCATATATATATAACTGTATTGTGGGGCTGCTCACTATAAGTCTCCTTTCACAAACTTTTATATACCTGTCAAATATCCACTGTGTAATACTAGTATAGTTATTTAGAGTTTTCCCCGGCAACTACGTCTAGCACTAGGTAAATCCCCGTTGGTCAATCTTAAATACAAACAAAACTAGATCCCCATAGGATTACCAGACACAGTCTTCCCTCCTCTTGGGGTTAAACAATATGGAGACGTGAAAGACAGCATTCTCGGTGAACCCTTTCTCAGACTGTCACTCTTAGAAATTGTCAAAGAAACTCTACTCCCCAGAGATGATCTTTTCTCCGTGAATGGCATCTCTTGAGCTTCTTCCAAATTCTCGAACTTTCCTGGCTTGATCTATTCTCTGTGAATAGCATGTCTTGAACTTCTCGGGGTTTGGGGACCCACAGGCTTCCTAAAAGCATCCCCGTCTCCTCTTGGGCATTGTACAAGGACCCTTCGGCTTCTTAAAAGCTCTCATGTCTTCTCTTGGGCTTAGTACAAGGACCCAGAGACCTCTACAGGTATAGGAACAGAACCTAGTCATCAATTTTCTAGAGCTGTCTTTCTGAGTCAAGTATCAGACCTGTTAATAGGTTGACATTCATCCCTTAACATACCAGCCTTCTCTTGGGCATCATACAAAGATTATTCACTATCTGAGAATCAATTTCTCAAGATACCCAGAGACTTGGACAGTCTCAATACCCTTTGGATTCCCATTTCCTTAAAGAACAGGAAATATCCCTGATCCTCTGATCAATCCCAAGGTACAACATTACCCATATAAGAACTGATTTTCTCTTTTATCCAACATACTGGACCTGTCACTAAACTGAAACAGTCGCCAACGGATAGCCTCCTCTTAGGCTTTGTATAATGATCCCTTCCTTAGGAAAGTTAGCCTCCTCTTGGGCTTTGTACAAATGATTCTCCCCAGGGGAGCTAACCTTTCAGACTCTCTTGTTGGGTCACTTCCCCTTTAGCCTCCGTCTTGGGCTTCGTACAAGACACATACCAAAACACTCTCTTGTTGAGTATAAAAGACTCTCTTGTTGAGTCAAACACCCTTGAGCCTCCATCTCGGGCTTTGTATGAGATACCAAAAAACTCTCTTGTTGAGTATAAAACACTCTCTTGTTGGGTCAAACCCCTTTTAGCCTCCATCTCGGGTTTCGTACGAGATAAAAATCACTCTCTTGTTGAGTATAAAATACTCTCTTGTTGAGTCAAACCCATTTTCAGCCTCCATCTCGGGCCTCGTACGAGATACAAAAAACTCTCTTGTTGAGTATAAAAGACTCTCTTGTTGCGTCAATCACCCTTTTAGCCTCCGTCTTGGGCTTCGTACAAGACACATATAAAACACTCTCTTGTTGAGTATAAAAGACTCTCTTGTTGAGTCAACCCTTTTAGCCTCCTCTTAGGCTTTGTATAAGAAAAACCCCAGTTGAGTCAATCAACCTCTTAGTATCAAAGTTGTGCCTTGTCCATAGCATACAAACATCAACATCTCCCCTTTAGAGATGACAAATTCTCTCTAAAGTCAAAACCCTTTAGCTTCACCTCTTGGGCTTCGACCAAGATACAAATAGACCCTTTAGCGTCACATCTTGGGCTTTGAACAAGATACAAACCACCTTTAGCTTCACGTCTTGGGCTTTGAACAAGACACCAAAAACAACCTTTTTCCTCCCATAGAATTGGAGGAACTACGATCGCTCTGATTTCCCTGTTTTGTCAAACGGGAATACGTAGGCATAAGATTGGAAAAATCTTAGCGAGCACACTCATCAAAAACCCAAATTCCCATACCTTCACACATCAACCGAAAAGCATCAGTCCTAACATCCTACCAATAGCATAGTCCCGTCATATCATTCTTAGCAAAATAAGCAGAGAGAGGCCCCACTTCCACATAGCATCTGTAACCTAAAAAACCGCTGTTCAAACTCAGTATGCAAGCAGGGTTAATTGGAGACATCTATTTCCCTTCCTTCATCAGCTTCAATAGGATAAAAAATGAATCAACCTGTAGTACCCCAGAGCGGCAGTGCTTAAGAACCACGTCCAGAATCGCTCACTACACCACCACTATCCTTCTACCAACTTTGAATTCGGGACATCCTGAGCTTCTGTCGAAGATGACCTTGATTGGAGTTTTCTGATGGATGGCATGACTGCTACTGGGGAATTTTCCCCTTTGTTTGACGTAGTTACTTACCATTATCTCTAACTTTTGCCTGGATTGTACTTTGAGATTTCCAATCCATCAGGATGATTTTCGATTATGTCTTTAATTTTTGCTTGGACCGCCCTTTCGGGTTTTCAATCCACCGAGACATTTATTTTTATTTATTTTTATTTAGGCGAAGTATTTTTGGACTACATCAACATTTGTGGGGTAGGCAAATTCTTCTCTATCCATGGTTGCGAGTCTCAAGGCGCCACCTGAGAAAGCTTTCTTGACCACATAGGGGCCGTCATAATTCGGAGTCCACTTACCCCGGGAATCAGTGAGAAAATATTGTATCTTCTTGAGCACAAGGTCTCCTTTCCTGAAGACGCGAGGTCGAAACTTTTTGTCGAACGTCTTCTTCATCCTTTGTTTATACAACTGACCATGGCATAGTGCCAATATTCGCTTCTCTTCAATCAGATTTAGTTCGTCGTGCCGACTTTGACACCATTCGGCCTCTGTTAGCTTGGCTTCCATCAATACCCGGATTGATGGGATCTCTATTTCTATAGGGAGCACTGCTTCCATGCCATACACTAGAGAGAAAGGGGTTGCCCCTGTTGAAGTGCGGACAGATGTGCGATAAGTGTGAAGAGCAAAGGGCAGCATCTCGTGCCAGTCCTTGTAGGTTACAACCATCTTCTAAACAATCCTCTTGATGTTCTTGTTAGTCGCTTCTACCGCTCCGTCCATCTTGGGTCGGTAGGGAGATGAGTTATGGTGTTCGATCTTGAACTCAGCGCACAACTTTTTCAACATCTTATTGTTCAAGTTAGATCCATTATCCGTAATGATCTGGCTAGGAACACCTTAATGGCATATGATATTGTTTTTGATAAATCGGACCACCACTTGTCGGGTTACATTAGCGTACGACGCTGCTTCGACCCACTTGGTGAAATAATCAATGGCTACCAGGATGAACCGATGTCTGTTTGAAGCTTTGGGTTCAATCATGCCAATCATGTTGATTTCCCATACAGAAAAAGGCCATGGGGAAGAAAAAACTTTGAGATGTGTTGGCGGTACATGGATTATGTCTGAGTATATCTGACACTTGTGACATCTCCTCATGTACTTGTAGCAATCGGATTCTAAGGTCAACCAGTAGTACCCTGCTCTCAGAATTTTTCTCGCCATTGTGTGTCTATTGGCATGAGTTCCAAAGGATCCTTCATGAATTTCTTTCATTAGCCTATTTGCTTCTGGTCTGTCTACGCATCGGAGCAAGACCATGTCAAAATTTCTCTTATAGAGTGTGTCACCGCTCAGGAAGAAACTACATGCTAGCCTTCTGAGGGTCTTTTTGTCTTTCCTTAGTTCCCCAGGTGGGTACTTTTGTTTCTGAAGGAAGCATTTGATATCCTGATACCAAGGTTTGTTGTCTATGACTGCTTCAATCGTGAAGATATAAGCGGGCCTCTCGAGGCGCATTATGTCGATCTTAGGTAGGTCATTCCATTAACCTACACTAATCATGGAAGAGAGAGTGGCTAATGCATCAGCCATGTGATTCTCTTCACGAGGGATATGATGAAACTCAATTCTGTTGAAGAAGGGTAACAACTTTCTCGCATAATATTTGTAAGGAATCTATCCTGATCAGTATGTGTTCCAATCTCCTTTGATCTGATTGATAACCAGGGCTGAGTCGCCATATACATCCAAGTTCTTGATCCTTAAGTCGATCGCTTCTTCGAGACCCATGATACAAGCTTCGTATTCAGCCTCATTGTTTGTACACTTGAATGTCAGTCTGGCAGTGAAAGGAATATGGGTACCCTGAGGTGTTATGATGATTGCCCCAATTCCGTTTCCATAATGATTAACAACTCCGTCAAAGATAAGTCCCCATTGGGAACCTGGTTTTGGCCTTTCACTGGGTATCGGTTCATCGCAATCTTTCATTTTCAAGTACATGACATCTTCGTCTAGGAAGTCAAACCCGACTGATTGCTGATCGTCAATCGGTTGATGAGCCAAATGATCGACTAAAATACTTCCTTTAACCGCTTTTTTAGCATGGTACTCTATGTCATATTCTGATAACAACATCTGCCAACGGGCGATCCTTCCCGTGAGAGCAGGTTTTTCAAAGACATACTTGATTGGATCCATTTCTGAGATTAACCAAGTAGTGTGACGAATCATATACTGGCAAAGATGTTTGGCTGCCCAAGCCAGAGCACAACAAGTTTTCTCAAACATAGTGTACCGAGTCTCGTAGTCGGTGAATTTCTTGCTTAAATAGTTGATGGCAGATGTCGCTCCCGAAAGATTCGCATCCAACGGTACAAACGCGAGAGTGGCGCAAAAGAACACAGAGTCGTCAGCAAAGTGTATTTATCCCAAGAAAGGGAAAGGAAACACTGCATAAACCTGAAAGAAGGGAAAAAGCATGGTCACGCGACCAAGAGAACGGGTACGGGAGTCGGTTACGCGAAGGGAAGGTGTTAGCACCCAACACGTCCATCGTACTCGATGGGATCCACGCTTGTTGTCTGCATCAAAGGGTGTCGTTATCTGGAGCTCCACTGCTACTGGACCGGTGAAGAAACGAGAACGGAAAGAACGAAGAAGAAAAGAAAAAAAAGAAGTGACTCGATTAGGACATTATCGTTGTCCTAGGCCTACGTATTCCCTCGTGCAATGGGAAAGTCAGAGTCAACGTAGTTCGGACACGAACTAGGGGGGAGGTTGCTCGCCAAGACAATGCTATCTTGTGCCTACGTATCCTCAATCGGACGAGAAAGAGGAAATCAGAGCAGTCGTAGTTCGACCTACGGGTCGAAAAGAGACAAAGAGGTGATAAAGAAAGGTTGTGAAAGAAAAGTGCTCGGAGAGATCTCGCATGATCTCCTGCCTACGTATCTCACTCGCACGTGAGAATCAGAGCGACGTAGTTCCCCTCACTAGGGGTGGATTGTGTTTTTTAGGGAACGACTTACGTTCTAGCTCAGGTGTTGCAGCTCGCTGAATCGAGACTTAGGCGTTACCGTCTTGCAAGAGAACGAGTAGAAGCACATTCGTACGCTGAGAGTGAGTGAGATGAGAGAAGAATTCCCGAAGGAAAGACGTTATTGTTTGTTAAAGTTTTTTTTAGACAGAAGTGTTTTTTTAGTTAGCTTGTAACTTGCATTGCACCAAAGTCTATCATGCGGGAACGAGTGAGTCACATGGTCGCCCCCAAATGGAACATATGCTAAACACTCTAGAAGAGGAGGGGGGACCCCTCGTTCTTCATTTCCTACATTTAAGGCTCGGACGCAATGCATGTTAACCTTTATTAAGTACTTTTGAGAAGTTTTGAGATGAGAAGAGAGAGGACACAAAGGAAACTCTAAAGGGAAACTATGAGTCCTAATGTTATAATGCATGGGAATCCTAGGGTTAGTGAGGTTTAGGAAAGAAACAACTACCTAACCTAATGCTAATCCTACTCCAAGCTTAATCGGAAATTAAGTTGGACTAGGTAGCTCTAAAGGGAAAGGAATCCAAGACTTAAACAAGTCTTGAGATTCAAGGGAAGAGAAAGAGTGAAAGAGATGAAGAAGAAAGAGAAAGATAAGATAAGAAACAAGAGGGGGAAGCAAGCACATCATAATCATCATATCCAACTCAAGTCAATTAACACGTTTCAAAGATCAAACAAACACATCTCAAACACACAAGTGAAAGCACACAAGAAAGAATGCAAGTAAACTTGAATTAAGTGCACCATCAAACACACATGGATGTCATATCAAAGTGAAATGAAGGAGATAAGATGAAAATGAAACAAGACCAGAACTCACATCATATCATCATCAACAATTCATATATGCCAAAAGAGGTTCACATTATGCAACATGATGCACCAAGGAAGTTACAAAGTAAAAGGAATGATATGCATCACATAATTCAAACCAAATGCATCCAACAATGCTCAAGTAACATGAAAATCAAGTATAGAACTTAAGAGGCAGTAGCATACACATTAACATTATGTCAAGATCAAACTCAAGTTATACAAGATTAATCACCAAGCAACACATCCAAAGCATGTTAACCAAAGCAACCACTTACTATTCATGCAAGCAAGCAAAGAAACATGTGAAACAAAAAGTGAGAACATGTCACATAAAACACCTTAACCAAGAGGGTCAGAACCTCTAGCATGTCATACAAATCAAACAAAAGGTTTCATACATGAATGGATTCACACAAAGAAGCAATCACAAGATTAGGTTGAGCATTCCACAAAGTTCAAGTCCAAAACAACAACACTTTGTAAAATCAAGAACAAATAGGAAAATGAGTGAAAAGAGATGATTCCAAAGCCACAAGTAAGCACAAACAGAAAATGATCACACCATAAAACATCTCAAGCATCATTCCATTACAAGTAGGCAAATGCATCCAAACTAAACCAAGTGTCAAAGCATGCTTCAATCAAACTTGCATCATAAGTAAAGATCAACCAAAAATAGAAAAGTGGATCAATAAAATCCTAAAAAATAATCAAACAGAAGCTAACTCAGTCAAGTAACATATCCAAAAATATTGGAGCAAAAAGAGTTAAAGAGCTTGTCTAAAAGTGATCCACAAATCAAGGTGTGCAAAGAATCAGACAAGAATCGAGGGCTCATGAAAAGCATATGGAAAGTCACCTAAAGCAACTCAAACCATCATCAAATCAGCCTTGAAACACCCTCATATTATCCTCCACAAGTAACCAAAAGATCAATATCAAATGATGAGTAAAAGTTAAGAACATCCTAACCCTAAATGAACGGTATCATTGGAAACTCATCACCAAATTAAATCAAAATAAAATATGAAAAAAGAGCTAAAAATAAAAATAAAATCGTGAAAATAAAGTTGACATATTAATCAAGTGAGAAAATATTTTTGGGTATTTTTAAAATGAGTTTAAGTATTAAAACAAAATTAAAATTAGAAGTGAAATAACAGAAAATAAAATAGAATAAAGGTGAAGCAGGGGGTGTGTGAAAGCAATTCAGAAACAAAAAGCATCAAGTTGAAAACGTGTATGGGCCTACAGAAATGGGGTGTGAAAAGTAAAAAAAAACTAAACCCAACACACTAGAAGCCCACGATGGAAAGGCACACGGTGCACACTCAGTCAAAACCTGTTGACTAGATCCAGACCGTCTGATCATCACGAAGTCAATTTAGACTCTAGACCCAACGGTTGAGAGATGAAGGCGCACAGTAATAATTGGATACACATACACCGGAATAGATTACCAGCCGGTGACAAGTGTCCACGGTGGAGACAGTTGTCACCCCCAAAACCAACCATGCAAGGATAAGATCCGAGTTAAAAAAGAAGAACAACACAACCTAAATGGCTAAATTATTTCGTTCATCTCACTCTTTTCGTCTCCCTCTCAAACAAAACCCTCTCTCTGCAATTAACTTCACCGGAAGTCCTCTTATCGCCGGAGAAGACGGTGGCACGCGGTGGCCGCCGCTGTCTTGCTCCGGCCAATCCCCCTCAATCAAAAAGTTTCAACATAAACCCCCCTTAAAATAAGACCCTCAACCCAAATCCGGCCACCGTTTTAACAAAAACTCCACCAAAAGACGAGATCGGCGCCGTCAGAAACCAAACACAACAAAATCACAACTCAAACTCCAAAACAAGCTCAAACCCAATGTCAAAACAAACAACAACAGAGATAAATGCAAACCAACAAGAGATGCAAAATGTGGATGGAACCAGATTCAACGATTCATGAGCAAGCAATAACAATGTCAGAGTTTTAGAAGAGTTACCTAACGGAGTCCCTCCGTTGGGCCTTGAAAAACAGTACGCCTTGATAAAACTTCTTCTGAAAATGAATCAAACTTTCCTTCTCCTTCTTTTTATGAGTGATTTTCTTCTGTTGTTGCAATGAATGTGAGTGGTTTAGCTCAAATTACCACAAAGTTCTGATGAAGAACTTTAGATAATTTATGGAAAATAGAGCTTTAGGTGGAATTTGGTTAGGGTTTGCGAGTGAAGCTTCTGAATACAGCTGCTGAGTAAAAAAATTTAGGGTTTTTTCTCCTCCCCCAGTGAATGAAACAGTGTAGTTTATATATGCTGAGATAGGTACGTGTGAATGAATCGTGTGAGGTTTTTGGTACGTGAGAGTGAGAAATTCGTGCGAGTTTTTTCCTTTTACGTGAGCTAGAATTGGAAAATGAGGTTAGCTGGCATTCGTGAAAATCAAAACTGTTGTGAGGTTGTACGAACATTCTCTTTGTTGATTTTGTCCCTTTCTGTCAATTTTCATTTGCGTGGTCCCACCATCAATTTTGCTCTTACATGCTTGTGCGTGACGCAGCTAGTATCAAGTCTATCATTGGTTTGAAGTAGTTTTTTTTTGCAACAGATTCCAACCATTTGCCGAGCCCAAGAGCTTCATCAATAATTTGCTAATGTCTCAACAGGCAACTTTTTAAAACCAAGCATGGAATTATTGAGACAGCAAGCTCTTGCAACCATCACTCCTTAGTGGTAATGGCAATAAGTATACCGACAAACTCTTTCAGAAGCGAAACAAACTCTTGTACCTAACGAATACGAAGCAAATGAGGTATATACTTTGACTCTGAGATACCTCAGATCTTCCTCAAAAGGTTCAGAATTGCTTCGTTGTTTTCGGTTTCACCGTCTGTTCGAAGGAAACTGATTGTAGGCTTTGTGTGGAGATCAATCATAAAATGCTTTGGAGTATGAGAAGCAATAGGTATTTTTGTACGCACAGTCGTCGACTTTGCATATCTAGCGAGTGTGTAACTACCATGCTTGAGGAAACTGTGTATACCTTTTGACCCTTACTTTGGTATTTGCTGCAGGTTCATGGTTAATTGCCCACGAGAATATTCATTGCAGGTGGAGTCATGGTCTTTGGTTTGTCTTATTTGCAGGTTGAAGCTTGGTACTGCATAGCGGAAGTTGTGACTCATGGAATGTTGGTAGTGTATGGTATGGTTGTGTTGGTTTTTCAGCTCGTTTTGTGAAGTGGTTATTGTACGCGTTCTGGCTGCTAATTGTGTTAATTTCTTTTCATTGCAACTGATGCAGGTTGGCTATTGGAATGGTTGCTTTTGCGGCAGACGGGGCCAGGTTCAAGGTGTGCGTGACCATGTTTTTTTTAGTGTGGAACATGAAGGCACTTGGCGTGGGTCCTGAAGTGCAACTTGTAGGTCTTGCAACAATCAAGACCAAGAGGACCATTCAGTTTGTTGATTGGCGTCCAACTGGGTTCAAGTGTGGTATCAATTACCAGCCTCCAACTGTTGTCCCTGGTGGTGATCTTGCCAAGGTGCAGAGGGCTGTGTGTATGATCTCTAACTCTACCAGTGTTGCTGGAGTGTTTTCGAGGATCGATCATAAGTTTGATCTTATGTATGCCAAGCGTGCTTTTGTGCATTGGTATGTTGGTGAGGGTATGGAGGAGGGAGAATTCTCTGAGGCTCGTGAGGATCTTGCTGCACTTGAGAAGGATTATGAAGAGGTTGGTGCTGAGTCTGGTGATGGAGATGATGGTGAAGGTGATGAAGATTACTAGCTCTTGTTTGGCTTGTTCAAAGTGTTGTGCACTGTGCTTCTCTTTTTTTTTTTTGCTCTTTGTTTTCTGACAATTATGTGTTGATTTTGAATGCTTGTAATCAATTGTGCTGTGCATGGTGTAGTGGCCGTGGTAAAGGAATGAAGGCGTAGAAGATTTGTTTGCCCGCAGCTTGTATCTCTCCCAATTGGATGGACCGTAGGTGCGATGATTTACTTCACGGGCGAGGTCTCTGGTTCAAGTCCAGGATGGCCCAGCTGCGCCAAGGAAAAGAATAAAAGACGGATTGGACTCCTTCATGCATGCTCCAACTTGGCTCGGGGGGATATAGCTCAGTTGGTAGAGCTCCGCTCTTGCAATTGGGTCGTTACGATTACGGGTTGGATGTCTAATTGTCCAGGCGGTAATGATAGTATCTTGTACCTGAACCAGTGGCTCACTTTTTCTAAGTAATGGGAAAGAGGACCGAAACATGCCACCGAAAGACTCTACTTTGACAAAGATGGGCTGTCAAAAACGTAGAGGAGGTAGGATGGGAAGTTGGTCAGATCTAGTATGGATCATACATGGACGTTAGTTGGAGTCGGGCTTCATTGTTATAATCTTGTAATGAAGTCTTTTTTTTTTCTCTTTTCTTTTTTTTTTTTGGAATTTGGAAATTTGTAATCAAAGTGAATGTATGGGTTTGAAATCCTTTGTAGAAACTTTGACAGGATAAGGACTTTTTATTTCTTGACTTAAATTGATCTTTCAAATTTGAACTTGTTTAAAAACATGATGACATATGATAGTTGATACTTGAATTTCCAAGCGGACAACACATTTAAGTCGAGTTCAAGAATCACGCTAAAACCAAATGCCAAACTCATTGATCATGAATTAAAACCTTGGGTCAATTCTTGAGAAAATAGATCAACTACGAATTAATCACAAATCAATCCTGAATTATGCCACTTGAATTCTGACGAATCGAAATTTTTATCTTGAACCGTCTTGAACACGAACATGCCTTGAAATCACATGACCATTACCTAAAATATGGATTACCTTGTACAAAACCCTAAACTGGAAATGATCTATCCTTGATGATCTTCAACCATGAACCACTTGAATTTAGTACAACCCGGTCTTCAAAATAGCCCATGTCACACGTGTCCTTAATGTTGGAGAAAAGACTTCATGATGATGAGAAAAACTTAAAATAAACATAAGATCAAACCCTAATCTTTGTCCTTAAAGTAGAAAAACTTTGCAATTTGTTGTTGATAAGAGGAGAATGACCTTGTAGTCTGATGAGTAAGAGATCCATAACTCTCCACTTCACTGTTTGAAAGGGGAACCAGAAGAATCGGTTTTATTTGACCTATACACCTCAAACCATTATGAACTCTAATCAGCTTGTATGTCTTGAGAAACCTTGATACCGATGGCCTTGATACTCGATGATCTTTGATGTGAAATTACAACAATAAAACATTCTGCCAAACTTGAATAAAAGCATCTCAAGGAAAACAAGAAGCCTTGGCTTAGAGAAACCCCTGATCCCATGCCAAGAACCAACGATATGAAAAGATGATAATGCAAAAATGAAATGAAACATAAGCCAGTTAGTGCTAAAAGCATTAGGGCAAATTTTGAGGTGTTACAGCAGACTCTTTCCTTTTGGTTTCGTCCTGTTGACCAAGTACACAGCCCATGGAGTCTTCCAAGACTGTTAAGTAGATGATCAGTGGTCTTCCTTCCACTGGAGGTGATAGAATCGGTGGGTTCAACAGGTATTCCTTAATATTGTCGAAGGCGGTTTGGCAGTCTTCTGTCCAAATGCAGTCATAATTCTTTTTGAGTAATTTGAAAATTGGCGCACATGTCGCGGCCACGAGGAATATAAATATGTAAATGTAGTTCAAACGCCCTAGGAATCCCTTGACTTATTTTTTAGTCTTTGGAGAAGGCATTTCTTGAATTGCCTTGACTTTGTCAGGATCAACCTCAATTCCTTTCTGGCTGACGATGAACCCTAAAAGTTTCCACGAACAGACACCGAACGTGCACTTATTGGGATTTAAACAGAGTTTGTACTTTCTCAACCGCTCGAATAACTTTGACAGGTGGGTCACATGCTCCTCTTCTTTCTTAGATTTGGCAATCATATCATCGACATATACCTCAATTTCTTTGTGTATCATGTCATGAAACAGATTAGTCATGGCCCTTTGATAGGTTGCCCCAGCGTTCTTCAAACCAAACGACATTACCTTGTAACAAAAAGTACCCCATGGGGTGATGAATGAAGTTTTCTCCATGTCTTTCGGCGCCATTTTTATCTGATTATAGCCCGAGAATCATCCATGAAGGAGAATATTTGAACTTTGTTGTACTGTGTACCAGCATGTCAATGTGTGGTAAGGGAAAGTCATCCTTTGGACTTGCTTTGTTCAGATCCCTATAGTCTACGCACATTCTGACTTTTCCGTCCTTTTTTGGAACTGGCACGATGTTGGCTAACCATTGAGGATATTCTGACGTGGCGAGGAAACCCACATCAATTTGTTTCTATACTTCCTCCTTGATTTTGATGGCCATGTCTGGATGAGTCTGTATCAACCTTTGTTTTACTGGCGGACATTTCGATCTTAATGGTAAATGATATCCCACGATGCTGGTATCTAACCCTGGCATGTCCTGATAGAACTAAGCAAATACATTGGGAAACTCTTTGAGAAGCTATGTCAAACTTTCTTTGACAGTTGGACTGAGCAATGCTCCAATCTTGACTTCTTTTCTTTCTTCTTCTGAACCCAAGTTGACCGTTTCCAACGGCTCTTTGTGAGGTTCAATGGACCTTTCCTCTTGTCTGAGTAATCGGGAGATCTCTTCTGGAATTTCGTCGTCAACTTCTTCTTCAGCCTCAAATACCGGGAATTCAAAGTCGGGAGAAGGCATTGGATCTTATGTTTCAATGGTGTTTAAAATAAGCAATATGTATAACGTGATGATTGTTTTTAGAAGAGATAGAGAGAATGCAAGAGTGTGTGCAGTGCATTTTTTTTGAAAAACTGCTTGTTTTTATTATTTGAGTTGTTTTTAGGATTACCATTTTCTGAAAAAGCGAAAAGCGAAAACAACAATAAATGCGGAAATTACAAAATGACGTTATTTTATTTATGATTTTGTCGATTCTTGAAACTACAGCCCTATAAAACAAAATCCTGTCGCTTTGGGCAAAGCGGAGAGGGATATTTACAGAAAGTGAGCCTTATCAAAACATCCGTTTCACCTGGGCAGGGTGAAAGGTTAAAATAAAGACGGCAATTACTTAGACTTATGAACGACTTTCTGAGCGTCGACAACAACCTCCTCGGTGAATCACAAAGTCTGGCACCTTCTTTCTTGACTTGTCTTCAGAAATAACGCTGATTTCTGGTGGAGCAGGATCATTGGAATCTGTTTCCCAGGCGGAGTTGTTGTAGACGAACTCTTCTGCTGTATCTTGCATAGTATTTGTGCTCTCAGGTAAATCTCCCCATCCAGTTGGCTGGATGTCTTCGAGCCTGATACGAGAGCTTTTAGGAGAGGTGTACTTGACCAAGTAGTCGAACTTGCCACTCGGTTGTCCTAAGGTATCCCACACTTCCGTGGATGTAGAGGAGTCATCTCTTTCGTTGATGTTGACCTCAGGAAAAGCATGATTGATGAATTTTAGTCATGCAAGCTTTGCAAATTCATCGTCGTGCTGGATATTTTCTGAATACCCTGAGTAATGATCCCATGACATGGTGGGGACGCATGTATTCTTTTCTATGATGCTTAGTTGATATGCATCGTTCGGCTGACCTTCTTGCCCCAAGTCTCCTGGATACGGCTGCCAGATAGGCAGGCCATCCATTGGGCCATAATAGTTGTGGTCAAAGTTGTCTTTCATCAGAGTGTCCTCCTCTAATGAGTTTCGCAGAGCACGACATCCTTCTGGATCATAATCTCTGTATATCATCTTGACATCTGACCTTGGTATAAATCTCGGACTCTGTGCGGGATAGAAAAATGGCGTAGGAACCTCTTTCTGAGACATATAACCGTCCTCGTTAAGATAGGACTTCCATTCTTCATTTGTATCAGAGGGGTTACCCTCGTTGATGGTTTGTACTTCCTAAGGCACTGGGTGAAGGAAGCCTCCAATGTGGAAGAAATCCTGAATGGGATGAAAACTTTCATCGTTATTAGCAGTCTGGGTATAGGTTAAAGAAAAACCAAGACCCTTCTTTGTTTTGTTATCAGTAGGAACGACAAGTTGTCCCCATCCCTTGGCATTGTTACTTTTGATCACTTCGAGAGCATCTTTATACGAGGAAATCGATGTTCCTTTTTCTGATTGATTCTCATTGGTCACCGACAGTGCTTGGAACTGAGTTCCAACAACCTCCTCTGGTTCTACACAAGTAGACGATGATAAGTTACTCACGATCAAGGCTTGTTCTCCACAGACTGTGACTAGTTGATCGTTTTTGACGAACTTCAGCTTCTGGTGCAGTGTCGAAGTGACTGCCCCAGCCTGGTGTATCCAATGTCTTCCTAATAAACAGTTATACACTGCCCAGACGTCCATGACCTGGAAAGTGATTAGGAAAGTGTGAGAACCGATAGTTATGGGAAGGTCGACTTCGCCAATAACTGCTTTTCGGGATCTGTCAAATGCTTTGACGATGACCTCACTGCCCCTCATCGGGGATCCTTTGAAAGATAGTCACATTAATGTGGACTTCAGCATAACATTCAGAGCCAATCCTGTGTCGACCAATACGCTGGCTAAAGCATCGTCCTAGCAGTTGACTGTAATATTGAGTGCCATGTTATGACTTTTTCCTTCTTCTGGCAGTTGACTGTGATGTTGGAAACGATCCTATCGAATTGTCTTATTGTTACATCTTGTTCCACAAAGGCTTGCTCTAAGACTTTCTGTAGAGCCTCTCTGTGAGCTTCGAAACTGAGTAATAGAGATAACACAGAGATTTTTGAAGGAGTTTACAACAGCTGATCAACAATGTTGTATTCACTCTTTTGGATGAGCTTCAGCATCTCATCGCTGTTCTTTGAAAGATCGGGATCATTGGACTGACCCACTGGTTGAACTAGACCTTCTATTTGAAGTTCCTTTTCTCTGGTAGGTTCTCCAACTCCTCGGTTGAAGATTTGATCGCTCCGTGTTACTCGACTGATGTCTGCAATATTCACGACGGAGGGTAATGGAACTTCTTTTCCATTCTCGACCGTTGTTGCACCGTACTTGTAAGGGATAGCCTTATCGGACTTGTACGGTACTGGTCCTGGCAGATAGATAACTACAGGAGCCTTCTGATTTTTCTGACTATCATAACCAGCCTCAATCGGTTCGAGGTTGAGGACCTTTCCCCCTTCAAGAGGGACTATTGATTCACGGAGTAAAGGGATTATGGCGCACACTTCCCTGGCTACTTCTCACTTAGGGATCAAGATAGCATGCTTTCTTTGACCAGGATGATAGTTTGACATTGAATCAGAGCTTGACCATGGTTGAATTTCCTTATGGTCCAACTGACTTTGAAGGGTTGCTCGCACGAGGTAGCATCCTTGATTATTCTCCGAGCAAACTCTACAGCGCTCGTAGTTGTATGCAGTGCAACCTCACTAGGTCTGTGTCCATTAATCGAACATCCTGACTTTGATGCCTAGCAGGGTTCCCATCAGTCATACTGACTTGTTGTGTGTCTTTATCTAGATAGATCGGAAGCCACTAGTGGTTTAACAAGTGTTGCAAAGTTCTTTGAACGAGTGCACAACCTTGGTTACTCTTCTAACACGCTTTACAGTTCTCATAGTCGTGCGAAGTCAGAAAACCAAGCTGGACTTGCATAGCGTGTAACTCCACTAAGCTGGTATTCATCAAGAGAATATCGAAAATTTAAATCCTATTAATATGATAGGGATTTCTATCATGGTAGTCCTGGATCCATCCAAGATCCATCTGACGCTGGAGGGCCTCTTGTACAAAAGAGCATCCCTGGTTGTTTACCGAGAAAATTAGACAGGAATCATAATCATGCCGTGGAAGATTATGATGTTGGCTTTGCCTTGAGTGCATTGCCACCAAGTTGACATTCATCACACGGATGTAGTGGTTTTGAATGATGTTAGAATTTGTATAAGTCATGTTGATCCCAAGAATTCGGTGTTCTTGGATCCATCCGAGATCCAACTGTTCCTATAGAGCTGATTGCACCACAGAACACCCTTGATTGTCTTTAGAGCAGATATCACACTGGTGATAATTATGAGCTGGTACATGACCATATCTGCTCTGTCTGCGATGCATCTTGACCAAATTAGCCCTTAACAAGAGTACATCATGAATTTGATAGATGTGGTTAGACTCCCCCTCTATCAAATTGACTGCAGATTTCTCATGTTGCGGCAACGGGTTCGTCTGAACATTCGGATTTGTATCCTTGAAGGATAAGACCCCGCTCCTGACAAGCTTTTGTACATCGAATTTGAAACCGAGACAGTTTTCTATGTTATGCCTTGGTCCTCCTTGATGGTAAAGACAAGTCTGATCCGCTTTGAACTAAAAAGGCGGATTTTCTGGTACTGTAAGAGGAGACCTGGTTTGGACGTGCCCCTTGACCAGTAGTAACAGAAATAGTTCTGTGTACAACATCGGTATAGGGTCAAACCCTGGTGGTCGCGTTGTACGGTTGTTATTGTATTGAGGACGAGCCTGTTGAAGAGGTTGTTGTGTCCTTTGCTGATATTGTTGTTGATTCGGTTGGCTCTGAGCAACCTGAGGTTGATACGTTGGAACAGGTGCAGGGTTGATAGCAGGAGTTACAGCTGCTACTGGTTGGTAACGCCGCCTTTTCTTTCCGAGAGAGATATTACTAATATCTTGCTCCTTTTTCTTAAGGAAAGTACGTACTACCGTATCTTTTGGTACCGCTTGATGGTCCAGCATCTTTAACTAAACGTCCTTCTCGGACAGCTTCCTCAAGACAAACTCCCATACCCACCATCTCAGTGAAGTCACTGGGCGCACTGGCAACCATTCTGTCGTAGTAAAACGAGCTCAAGGTTTTCAAGAAGATCTTTGTCATCTCTTTTTCCTCAAGAGGTGGACAAATCTGAGCGGCAATTTCACGCAATCTCTGAGCATATTCCTTAAAGGTTTCCTTATCCTTCTGCGACATGGCTCTGAGTTGATCTCTCTGGTGCCATGTCCAGGTTATACTTATATTGTTGAACAATGGCAGCGCCAAGATCTCTGAAAGTGACGATCTTAGTTCGGTTTAAACCCATGTACCATTTGAGTGCGCCACCGGTTAAACTATCCTAGATGTAATAGATTAGTAGTTGTTAGTTTTCTGTCTGTGTTGACATCCTCTGAGCGTACATCACCAAATGACTTTGAGGGAAAGAGTTACCCTTGTATTTTTCAAATTCAGGCACCTTGAATTTGAGCGGAACTTTCATATTAGGGACCAAACACAGGTCTGTGGCGTCCTTTCCAAATAGATCCTGACCGCGAATGGCCTGCAGTTCTTTCTGTATCTCCAGGAACTGTTCCTGGAATTCCTTTATCTTATCATTTATACTCTCATTTCCACCAAAAGGTATATATGGAATTTGTCCTTCCGGGACAGTGTGTACAACGGGTGGTGGTATAGTCATTACGACAGTGACTCTCAGTGTTTCCCTTTCCCGAAGTTTGTAACCTTCAGGAGTTGTTGTCATGCCCCTTGCATCTTTGCTTTCCCGAAGTTTGTAACCTTTAGGTCCATCGGCTCCTGCTGCAGTTTCCGAATCTTCCATGATCGGCAGAATATATCCTTCTGGGATATAGTTGAGTGGCATGCCCTAGGGACGATCCTTTGGCATGTTATACCGAGGATCATATTTTTCCACTATGGGCGTAGATGTGATCTCCGAGATCACAGTCCTTTGTTGTTGTATCCGGGCTGCTGCCATAGATTGCATGTCATTGTGAAGTTTCCTCAAATCCTCTTTCAGAGTGTCGATTTCCTCTCTCAACTCTTTGTTCTCTTCCTCGAGATCATCCATTTTCTTTTGACGATTGGCCCGAGTATTGTACGTATGAGACAGTTTGACTCTAGAATTGAGACACAAACGTGAGATTCGTAGGGAAGAAGAATGCATTATGTGCGAATGATGAATGATATGCAATGATTATATTAATAATTTTTTTATTTATTTAATCAAAAGAAACTTCGACAATTGGATTGCAAATATCAAATAGTGGGGAAACCCCGTTTTATTGAATTCAAAGATTGCGGAAATGGAAATACAGTAATTTACAAAGTGCTGTAAAAGGAAATGCCTAAACTTATGGATCCTGAGTCCTCTATGAGGAGAGCTCAGGTGTTGGTTCTGGTATTTTTCTTTTCTTTGACCGGGGCTCTTGAGCCGTTGTCGGGTTGTCATTCCTTTGCCAAGTGAAAGAAGCGAGCAAATTCCTTTGGTCTTCTTGATTCTCTACAGCATGTTGCTCTAAAATCTCGATCAGAGCGTCTTTTTCTTTTAACAGTTACTGTATTTTGTTACACTCTAAGTTGAGAATAAGGTACTTGTTCCTCCAAGACCTCTTCTCTTGTTGAACTTTGTTGAGAGTAACCTGAAGTTTTTCTGTATCAGACATAAAATAAAGGACAGACCCCTTTAATGGAAGAACTTCTTGACGAGGGTAAGGCATCCTCAGTTTGAGAGCTCTAGTTTGTACCCAGTGGAGATAAGGCTCCACAGAGATACAATCCAGTTTCCCTAGAGACTCTCTTCCTTTTCTGTGAACATGTTTCCAGTCATGCACTATTTCTGTCTTTAGTGCCCTGTCATTTTCTCCTTCCTTGAAGAAAAGACCTTCTAGATGAGCATTACGCAGGACATGCCTCATCGGGTATCCGAATTGACGACGAACCAAAACTGGATGATAATTGATTCCTCCCTTAATTCCTATGAGGGGTACATTAGGGAAATTTCCACAACGGTTAATGATCTTGATCCCGTCATAGATTTGATTGTACCAATCGATGTCAGAGTTGGTAAGAGACATGATTCTCTACGACCAACGTAAAGTATTCTTTTGATCCCAAAATGCGGCAGACTTGGGTAAATGGGAAGTGAACCATTTGAATAGCAGGGGTACACAACATGTGATCATTCCTCCGCTGTATAAATTCCTTAAGTGTACAGAATGATAAGCATCTGCGAGCAAGGTTGGTACGGGGTTTCTGATCAGAAAAATCTTAATGGCATTGATATCTACGAAGTTATCGATGTTGGGAAACAAAAGTAACCCGTAGGAGAGCAAAGCAAAGATGTTTTCGAAAGCAGATATATTCCCTATACTAGCAAAGTACATGGCTTTCTTTATCAAAAACTGGGCTGGCAAACCTTGGATCCCACCGTTAGTGGTCATGTGAGTCCTGACTTCTGAGTCGTCCAAATAAATTGCTCTTGCAATGGTTTGATCTTTTGGAATTCTTCCAGTCCAGAAAAGGGAGATTGGTCAGTGATAGGTAAATCAATCAGGTGACAGTGACAGTACTCCTCCAGTGTTGGTGCTAGTTGATAATTTGGGAATGTGAAGCAGTGATAGACCGGATCGTAGAACTGGATGAGTGTGGACAGGATTCCTTCAATTACATGGACCCTTAATAGAGACAGGAGTCCTTCATACTTAGCTCTGAAAGCATCAGGGTTGGTGATCATCCTCGCCAATCCTCTTAAATCCTCTAATTTTGGAACCTTGAAGGTGTACTTGTGAGTCCTCCTTCTACCAAAATCCATAACGCAATCTTTGTCTTTGACATTTGTAATCATTGTCTCAGTTTAATTTGAAAAAAAGAGACTAGAAGAGAAAATTTTCTTTGTTTAAGAGCTTTTTAATGAAATGAATGCATGAATGCAACACACAAAAACATAGAAAAAACATGGGGTCAAAGGTTCGGTGTCATGAAGTCAAGGCTCTACCCATCCCCAAAGGTTTTACTGGTGATTTTTTGTACCTGTCCTCAAAATCACTGACCCCTCTTGGGATAACAACAGCAGGCTAGAATCACCCGAGCGAGCTGATGTATCTCAGAGTAATCTCAAATGAGGGTAGTATCGCGTGACAACTATTTCCGATAGCTTCCGCACTACAAAATAGTAACATGGTTTCAGTCTACTAAAATCCTCAGCTTCTCAGATAACCCAATCGACCAATCTCCTTTCAACAACCGAAGTCGTATAGGCATTGAATCTGCAAAGGGTATCTCCACTGATTCGATGGTCTATCGGGACCTCTTATCTGGGATTCACTCCCTGTAAGATTACCCGTCTCGTGCCATCACCTATCTTAGGTGTATACTCAATCTTTCTAGATGCGGCATCACACGCATTCCCATTAGCAGAAAAAGAAACACGGATACCAATTAGGAAAAGCAGTATATATATTCATTCCTAAAGCTAACATCCTAGACCTCTTAGGAGATATAATAATCCTATACAGTCAATGTCTCCCCAGCAGAGTCGCCATTTTCCTGTAGCGAGCGATTATTGTCGGTGACGCGACCACCTTATCGCTGGGTTTTCCTCACCGTAATGGTAGGAGGGGGTGCTACTTTTTGATTTCTTATTTATCCCATGAAGCTGGAAGGGAAAGGGAAGGTATCTAAAACTAACCTTGCACGCGAATGTTTAACTGAGCAAACGCTTAAAGAGATTGGGGAGTCCGGGGTCAGGTTATACAATGGGTAGTTGTCAATTACCCATCCTATATGTGGTTATCCACAAGATGTTAGCTTTAGGTTTTGCTTTGTAATTGATGGTGTTTATCTGGTAATGGGTTGGGAAAGTTTCTTGGAAAATATGAGAGAAAGAGAGTGAGTTTTTTGTTGATGTTCGGGTTTTCCCGATGTTTTTGGTAAGTTACTGGACCTAAGTTTTGATTGATGTATGTAGGTTTTGGACCTAGAGTTTTGATTAGTATGCGCGCTAAGATTTCGCAATCTTATGCCTACGTATTCCCGTTAAAGATAAATAGGGAAATCAGAGTGATCGTAGTTCCTCCTATTCTAAGGGAGGAAAGAGATGTTTTGGTGTCTCGTTCAAATCCCAAGACAGAGGCTAAAAGGAGTATGTGTGTCTTGTTCAAAGCCCAAGATTGAAGCTAAAAGGTTGACTGAAAGAGAATTTGTCATCTCTAAAGAGGGATTGTTGATTTTTCTGTGTGCCTTGATCAAAGCCCAAGGTTGAAGCTAAGAGGTTGATTGACTCCACTGGGGAAGTCCTTATACAAAGCCTAAGAGGAGGCTGAAAGAGACCGACTCAACAAGAGAGTGGATATATTAGTGTCTTGTACAAAGCCCAAGACGAAGGCTAAAAGAGACTGACTCTTTGGGTATATCATCATATGGAGCCTAAGAGGAGGCTAACTCTACTAGGGAGGTACTTATCTATCTTGTATAAAGCCCAAGATTGAGGCTAAAGGGTTTGACTCTGCTTGGGAAATCATTCATCAAAGTCTAAAAGAAAGCTGGGAGGAAGTGACCTCGCTGGGGAAGCTATTGGTCCCCAAGCTTAAAAGAAGGTTAAGACGATTTATGTCTTGTACAAAGCCCAAGTTTGAGGCTAAAAAGGGTTGACTCAACAAGAGAGTGATTTTTATCTGTCTCGTACGAAGCCCAAGATTGAGGCTAAGAAGTTGATTGACCCAACAAGAGAGTCTAAAAAGTGATTGACCCAACAAGAGTCTGACAAGTGATTGACTCAACAAGAGAATCTGAAAAGTGATTGACTCAACAAGAGAGTTTGAAAAGTGATTGACTCAATAAGAGAGTTTGAAAAGTGATTGACTCAACAAGAGAGTCTGAAAAGGTTAGCTCCGCTGGGGGAGGATCTTTGTACAAAGCCCAAGAGGAGGCTGACTGTGTTGAGGAAAGATCATCATACAAAGCCTAAGAGGAGGCTATCTAACTGCTGAGGATTAGATCCATATGCAGGCCCAAGTATGGGGAACTCTCATGAGAGAGACCGGGTTTCTGCTGGAGATTTATCCAGAGTGATTGGTGTTTTTTCCTATGTTTTGATAGGAACTTGAGAATGTCTTTGAGACTTAAAGGGGGTTTAGACTATCCAAGTCTACTGGTGTTGAAGCATTTTATCTTTTGTAGGGTGCCCCAAAAGAGGGCAAGGGCCTTAAGGGATGAGAATCAACCCTATAGTGGCTTGAGGTTTGACACTGGAAAGACTGCTCTAGCAAAGGATGACTAAGTTCTGTCTTATACCTTTAAGAGGTCGTTAGGGTCCTTGTATTAAGCCCAAGAGAAGGCATGAGAACTTCTAAGAAGCCAAAGGGTCCTTGTACAAAGCCCAAGAGGAGGCGGGGATGCTTTTAGGAAGCCCGTGGGTCCCCAAACCAAGAGATACAGTTCCTCCTGCTTATTATGCACACATGCTAGCTTTCCGCCCTCGATACTACATAAGTGAAGTCGAAAATTCTGATTCTGGTTCTGCAAGTGGTAATAGGAGTACCACCAACTTTGTGTCGACTCTGCTTCCATTTATCTTGGATAACGTCAAAGAAGTAATGTTTTACTGTTGATCTTGATTTGTCCTAAAATCTTTATATAGTATTTTAGGCTTAAACCTAGTTGATTTATAGAAAGCCACACGCCACTCCCTGAAAACCAAAATGGTAAATAATAATGTGTTATTTATGCATTCAAACACTTTTCTTGTATCGTGTAAGTTAGTAAGTACTCTCATTCTTAACCTTTCACCTTTCACTTTGTAATGCATGTTTACTTCATTTACATTGACTGAAGATCTTCATCACGCTATCAAGAATCTCTCCGCTGAACTTTATGCTAAAGATGTTCATTTTCGCATGGAGCATATTCAAGTACATTTAACCTTTCATGATGCATTCATGATGTTAAATGATAGTTGTTTATATTCATGACCGTAAATCTGTTGTTAACTTTATCAGAATGCCGAAGACAACCATTTTATTGAGGGAGAGACTCCAACCCTAGAGTTTGTTATAACTTCTGATGACATTACTGCTACTGGTGCACCAGCCACATTACTTATTTTCAATAACGAAAAGGGTTTATCTCCGAAAAATATTGAGTCCATCTGTAGTGTTGGAGGATCATCAAAGAAAGACAACAGGAGCAATGGTTACACTGGAGAGAAAGGTACATTCTCAGATTTGATATGTTTTTAATCTCATTCTCATTAGAATGTATATTAACTTGCGATACGAAGAACAAAGTTTTCTATTGCAGAGATACGAAGAACAAAGTTTTCTATTGGAGAGATACGAAGAACAAAGTTTTCTGTTGAAGAGATACGAAGAACAAAGTTTTATGTTGCAGAGATACGAAGAACAAAGTTTTCTATTGCAGAGATACGGAGAACAAAGTTTTCTATTGGAGAGATACGAAGAACAAAGTTTTCTATTGGAGAGATACGAAGAACAAAGTATTCTAACCCCTTGACTCAAGATCTTCATCATGCTGTCAAGACCTTCTCGCTCCCCTCATTCGAATGTATATTAACTTGCGATGATATATTAACGTATGCGACCAACCGACAAAACCAATTTTTTAAAAGAAAATAAAGTTACGCTATTTTTCGGATCTGCAGATCCGGAATTTAAAAAAATAAAGCTATACTATGTTTCCGGATGTGCACGTCCAGAACACATCAGCGTGTTTAAAAAAAACAGTGCGTCCGGATGTGCACATCTGGAATCTGGGGGCAAAAACAAAATTTCACGTGGTGTATAAGAAACATGGGTGGTGTATTAAGAAATGGTCTAATTTTATAGGACAATGATGATGAGGCAACAAGTAGGTTATTAATCTACCTCAGTTCAAATGGAGTAATTTTAGTTTCACTAGATCAATTAATTTAACAATATAATATTACACTTTTTACAAATAAATCATCAAATAGAGGCATTTCTAAAATATATCTAATTGGTCCTACAATTGAGAACTTAATCACTATGAACAACATAAAGTACCTAAAACATGCAAACTTATCAAAGCAAGAAATCTACCTCATGCAAAAATACATACGAAATCAAAGAGATAGAGTGAATCATTGCACCTGGGTTTATACTGATTTAATGCCTTCGTCCATGATGAGTGTCAAATTTTGTTAAATATGTGTGTAGTTTGTTCGCACTTATTGGCTTGATTAATTGATTTTTCTACTGAAAACCTAAACTTTAGTGTGACTATGTAATCATTTAGTATTATAGTGTAGTTTTGTGTAAATAACTTTAATTGTGATCATTTTGATGCATTTTGATAGGTTTTCTTGTCTGATGTGATGCTAGGAGCCTTTGGATGTTGGAAGAAGGTTTGGAAGATCACTTTTGCGACAATTTGATGGAAAACCACGCTTAGCCCGCTTTTCAGCGCGGGTCCAATGCCATTTTGGACCAGAGGCAGTAGCTGGGGGTTTGAAACCACACTTAGCGCGCTCTCTGTGTTTTTTCCACCTTTGAACTGGTCGCGCTAAGTGCGCTCTGCAGGTGCATAGAGCGGTGCCACTTATAGGAACTTTTTATAACTTGTATATAAGGGAACTTGCTAGATATTTTCGGTATCCAACTTTACCTCTCTTCATTCCAAACATACTTTTAGAGAGAGAAAGAAAACCCTAAGGGGGAGAAGCTAAAATCTAAGAAAATTGGAGCTTAATCTACGAGTAAGTGCTTCGATCTCTTGTTGGGGTTGGATGTAATCGATCGACACCTTATGTATTTCTTCTAATCTTTGTATTGTGAACTAGTTTTGATTCAATATTGATGTTGTCTTTGATTTTATGTTTGTGGGTTTGAGTGGGTGTTGAGAAATCTTTTTCAAATCCTATATCTAAGATATCCATCTATCAATGAGCAAACTCTAGACGTAGATTTGTGAGTTGATATTCACTAGTATCAAGCTTTTATATTATTGTGTTGATTGTTAGCAATAAGGTAGAACTCTCGCCGACGCTTCAGACATGAACACTAATGTGAGCGATACATGATAGTATTAGATGAACAATTGATTTGTGTATAACTAACTGGTCAGAAGGATGCATGCCTTATCGATTGATGAACTCCAAATCCCAACAAGGCTCCATTTATTTTAAGCATTTACTTTATATTTTACGTCTTAATATTTTCCGCTTTCATTTATTGTACATTTAATCTTCTAACCATTTTGTAACCTTAAGCTTAGAAACGTAGAGACCGTTGAATGGCATTATTTCCCTCGCACCGATCCCTGTGGAGACGATAAAAACCAAGAGGGAATTCTTCTAAATCTTTTGCTTCTTGTCACAATACTGCAATTCAAACAGTCCACGCTTAACATCTAATCGGGACTCTAATGGATAACCATGCGAATTTGTTTTCCACTATTTTGGACTTTTGATACACATTTGTTTAGTTACAATAAGATTATCACAACAACTACTTTAGTCTTATTTATTGATCTTCTCCAATGTGCAACTCAACTAACCAAGATTCATGTCATGATCATCTTCTTAAGCTTAACTTCAACACCTTTAAATCTTCAAGATCTTGATTGTTCACTTCAGTAGCAAGTTCTTCAAATTTCTACTTGAAATTCTTAAACCAGATCCTTGAATGGAAGATGAATTAAAAAAATCGCACGCTTTAGAAGACACTTCTTTTTCTTCAATGAAGATTCACTTTTTGAATTACCCAATATATCCTCAAGTAGAAACATTTTATCACACATTAGAAATTTAATGAATTCCCCATAAACAATATAACACTCTCTAGGTGAATCAACCTTCATACACGAGATTAAGATTATCGTGTTTGAGATTAATGTGTTTGAGGAGAAGCATGACTCAAGTCATGTTTTTCGAAACCAATTTTCAAAAAACAAAATTATCATGACTCGATTCACATAACTTCATGACTTGATTCATGCTGATAAAAATGCTTAAATGGATTCAACATTATTTGTGACCGATTAATTGATATTTAATTTAATTAAAATATCATATTAAGAAGGAAAATTGATTTTTTTTAACATAGTATGAGTGTAGATCTTGCAAGAGGAACTAAAATACGATAACGTTAACTTACAATGAAGCTGATCGGTAAATAGCAAGTGTACTATTTAACGATGTAGTAATAATTGGGGTTATCCCCAGAGTCGGTCTCTCGGGGACTGCGCGTCAATGTAAGTGCAGATGCTAATTCAATTAAAAAAAAGTTTCCTTTGGGGTTTGTTTGGTTGAGAGAATTATAATAACAAAATAAAATAAGAAGAATAATAAAAAGTGCTTTTGACAAATATGATGAAATATGCTAGTGAAGGTGTATAAATTGCTAGTAAGAACCCTAAATTATCATCAGAGATATACGTCTCAAAACCTTAATTTTACTAACCCTCAAATATTTTTCTTAAATTCCTTTAAACTAAAATCCTTTGATATTCTCCCTTTACCCTAATTCCTTAGAAATCAAGAAATAACATCAAGCAATAGTTCTGACAAAGTTGTTTTTAGTCACTACGGGATATCCCCATTCCTAGGCAATATCTACCGTAATGTTATTATGCAAAATCAACGGATTGGTTTTTCAGGCCAAATACCTAATGGTAAATCGTTCCCAATTTAACCGATCGAAAAAGATAAAATAATTTGCACAACAAAAGATTAAGGTAAGAAAACATAAATTCATCAAATAATTCAACAAAGGTTCATTACATCACAATTTAGGGACACCCCCTAGCATTGGGGGGTTTAGCCTCTCATAATATTCGAAACAAAAACAATAATAGGATTAAAGAAAGACATTACAAATTGATCGGAGTAATTCGATCCTTCAATCGCTTCCACTCATGAACAATCTCCTTCTCCAAATCTCCTTGATCGCATCAACTATCGTAAAATTGTTCGTAAAGTAAAAAGTATCTATTCGTCCTCCAAAAACTAGTCTAAAAAGTCACAATTCACCCAGATCGATTGGAAATACCCAAAGTGCCCCCACAACTTAATATGGGGAGAAAATATGGAAAAATTCAGAAAATCAGCGTCAAAGCTGACACGGCAGCTTGCTGGATTTTATAACCGAAATTGTTTCAATCATAACTTTTGATCCGTAAGTCTGTTTTGGTCCCCGTTCGAAGCGCCGGAAAGCTAATGAAGAGAACTACAACATAGTACAGACAAGGAACTTGGTTGCCCAATATTTTTCCATGTTTGTTGAATTTTAGGTCCAGGCATCCTCTGCTTCATTCCAAAAACTCTTCTAAATCCCCGGAACTTCCATTTTCTTCGCACGAGTCCTTTGGGCTTTTCCACTCAGACCTGAAACCATTGAAAACTACTAAACCAAAACATAAAATGCAACATAATTGAAATAAAACAAAAAATTATAAAATGCGAGAATAAAATACGACAAGTAAAATTCAATTAAAAAACAAAGAAAAGACAAACAAAGTGCTACCGATTTTATGGATTGATGTCGAATAAGTGACGGAAACATAGTAGAAATGGTGATCGATCACAACCCCAAACTTATCTCATTACTTGTCCTCAAGTAATGCTCGAGACAGCAGAAAGGTCACCGCCGAATTAATCAAAATTATCTTACCACAACACCGCTGAGATCTTTCGCGACTATCTTTCCACTTTTCTTTCAACATTTCCTTCTTACCTGAATTTTGACAGTCCGCTACACTTCCACATCAAAGTACCTCTTTACCTGTCAGCTTTTTACACTCTCACCAAATCTCTCGGGATACAGTGTTTACACTCAATAATCATAGCATGCAAAGTCAACTCATAAGCTTGAACAACATCTATTTTCATCTCAAACGCACACAACACACACTTTTTGAGGGCTTTTATGGTTGTAATGGGGCTTAGGGACAAGGAGAGATAAACAAACAAAACGGAAAAACAATTGGTTTTTAGCTCAGACTCAGTGTCGTCATTCTAATCACTATGGTATTCGTTCTGTTTCACAATCAAGGGTATCAGACACCACTTTACTAGGATTCTTTAGTTTACACTCAATTGTTTCTTTGAGCTTAGTTTTTTACTTCTTCAAACTAAATCCTCCTCTAGGTAAATGCTTTATTCTACTTCTCTTTTTTCTTTCTTTCTTTCTTTTCCCTTTTTTTTTTCTTTTTCCTGAATTTTCTTTCTTTCTTTTTCTTTCTTTTTGCACTTACCTAGTTCTTAAAGGTATCTCAACCCCAAACTTAGAATTTTTCACAGATCAAAAATCAAGAACACTTATCTAAGCAGGGTGAGGGAGTGTTTGGGCTCATGGTTTAATTATGTGGTTAATAAACAAACAAAAGGAAGAAGGCTCGAGGGGGTTAACGAAGGATAACATAAAAGGGTAGGCTGGAAAGAGTCAGGGTTAAAAACAAACAAGTGCCTCAGTGTGTATATGTGTGCATTGAAACTCCAACAGACGAGTATGCAAACTAAGAGTGACAGAGACATACCTGACGAACTCTCATGATGATAAGGTGTTTGGCTTTTTATGATCCTCACCATGTTTGGCATACTGACAAATTCCAAGGTACCTCTAGTGTAATGTCGCTTCATTTTCGTCTCAGGTGCACAGTATTCCTGTATTAACCCAGTATTGGAAAGTCGCGTCCAATCATCCACCTCAGCAATACCAACTTTCAGGGGTTTCCTTGAGAGCAAGTATGGGTTGTGCCTTTTCATCCACTAACTATAAGTCTCCTCATTCATTCGACATGAATACCTTTAATCTGTAACACACGAAATACAAAACACACCAGTCAACGGTACGAAGATGAAATAACATAAATAAAAATACTGAAAGCAATAAACCCCCCCCCCCCCACACTTGAACTAAACATTGACCTCAATGTTTTAGAACAAGCTAGAGAGGGGAACTCACAGAGCCTCAATGCGGAGGGACAAAGAAAGAAATTTTTTTTTTAATTTTTTTTTTCGCTACAGTAAGGCTGACACGGGTCATGCCAGCTGACACAGGGGGCCGTGTCAGGCTACTGTAAATTTAAAAAAAAAAAAAAAAAATTTCGCTACAGTAGGGCTGACACGGGCCGTGTCAGGTGACACGGGGGGCCGTGTCAGCCTACTGTAAAAAAAAATTTTTACAGTAGAAGACTGTGAGTGTACCTAATTAAACTTGAAACACAACAGAAACTCTAAGAAATAAAACCCGTGGGTTGCCTCCCACGAAGCGCTTCGTTTAACATCGCATGGCTCGACGGGTCACTCCCCATTACTATGGAGGGTACTTCAGCTTACACATTTTATTACTTCTGTTACTTGACCTTTCCACAACAGAGCACCGGTCAGATTCAGGACTAAGAACAACATTGTGATTCAACTCACAGCCAACTTCCACATTCATCCTTTGATGTTTTTTTCTCTTTTATCTTTGATGCTTCTTCCTCTTATTAACTTCTTGACTGGATGTTGGAGTCTTGCTAGGCGCAAAAGATGACTCAGATGCTGCAACCTGATGGATTCTTCCAGAGACTTTTTCAAGAAGTGGTTTTGAACTTTTGCTTTTTTCCACTGTTCGGATCATTCCAATTGAGGGGTGATTGCTATCCTCTTGACCTTGCTTCTCGAGTTCCAACACTTTCAAGGTTCTTTCCTCCTCAAAATATTTCAAGGTTAGAGTACCAGCTTCAATATCCACACTGCACCGACTAGTCATCAAGAAGGGTTGACCCAGTATGATGGTCGACTCCTCATCCTCATGTAAATCAATGATCTCAAAGTCTATTGGATATGTGAAGTTATCTATGGTCACAAGCACATCTTCTGCTAGCCCGTATGACCTCTTGGTTGTGAGGTCGGCAAACTTCAGATTTGTCCCTGTTTCACTTATTTTCTTTAGACCCATCTTTTTGAAAATCGAGAGGGGCATGAGACTCACGCTAGCACCCGAATCAATCAAGACTCGCTTAAAAGTTCTGTCCTTTATGGTACAGGGAATTGATACAGAACCAGGATCTTTCCGTTTGATTGGAATTCTCCTACCTTGTGATTCCCCACTACCCTCCTCAATTAGACTCTTTACCTCCTCTTCACTGGGTTTCTTTTTTCCAATGACCTCCTTCATGAATTTCTTGTATAGAGGCATTTGTTCAAGTGATTCAAAGAAGGGCATATTAATCTCTAACTTTTTGAACAATGAGCTGAATTTCTCAAAGTCTTTTTCTTGTGTCTCCTTCTTGTCACTCTTGAGGGGTACGGTAACTTGATCTAGGTTTTGACCGCTTCTTTTATTTTATCTCCGTAATTCTCACTTGACTCACCACTTCCAGTCATGATGGCATTCACATTCTTGTTATCTCTTGGGTTTGTCACTGTTGCACTCGGTAAGGCACCTGGTGTTTGGGAATGTGCTAGTTGTTGAGCTATCTGGCTCATCTGAACTTCAAGATTTTTTATGGAGGTTGTGGTATTCCTATAGCTATTCCGGGTCTCTTCCTGAAATTGCAGGTTATGAGTTGCCATCTTCTCAATGGCAATCTCCCATTGTGCTTTTTGGGGAGCTTGTTGTTGCTGTGGGTATTGTTGTTGATTTTGATCTTTCCATGACAAGTTAGGATGATTCTTCCACCATGGATTATAAGTTTGAGCATAGGGATTATTCTGCTTTAGGAATTTTATCTCTTCAATTTGTTGCGGAGTCGCAACACAATGTGCAGTATAATGAGGTCCACTACAAGTCTCACAACTCACGGGTTAACCAGTTTGAACTTGTGCCACACTTTGAGTACCCACTTTCATAGCCTTTAACCTTCACAACCTGTTTATTCAACTTCAAATCAATCACACCCTCAGATTTATTCACACTTCGATCATATAACTCTAAATGTTCGTTGGCTGCAATCGCTTCGATAATTTTCTTGATACCAGTTGCGGTGGTGAAGTTCGATGATCCACCAACAGTTGTATCAATAAGTTGCTTAGTTTTCATTTGTAGGCCATTGACGAACACCTGCATCTGCTCAGTTTGATCCATGTTGTGAGTCGGACAGGCTACCAAAACCTTCTTGAACCTCTTGTATGCGTCTCCGAGAGATTCTCCTTCCTTCTGTTTAAAGTTTACAATATCATATCTTTTTCGGATATAAACAGATGCCAGAAAATACTCATTCAGAAACGCCTTCTCCATCTCTTCCCAAGTGGTAATACTCCCAGCAGGTAACGAGTAGAACCATTCTTCAGCCTCTTCCGCCAAAGTGAAAGGAAACATTCTTAACTTTTTTGCTTCCTCGGTGTGCCCCCTCAATCTTGAGAGTGGTGCTCATAGTCAGAAATCTCTGTAAATGTTTGTTGGCATCTTCATTAACCTTTCCGGTGAAAGGTCTCCTCTCAAGTTGAGTGATGGTGCTAGGATGCAGCTGGAAATTTGGCACATTCACCGATTGGTTCACAATTGTTAACCTACCAGCCGGTGCATTTGCCCCACCGTAATCGCCCAGAAGTCTTTCTGCTGGTGGATTGTTAGCCATAATAACTGTTTCCGACTCTGAGTCTGTACCTGTTTCTGAACCTGAATTTGATTGCTCTGAATGAACCGAAATTCTTTCTTCTTTTTCTTGATCTGAAATTACCGTTCCTGAAACTGACTTTGCCAGTCTTTCTTGCTTGACTTGACGGCGTCTAGCGTGCAATGATCTTTCGGGTTCTGCGTCAAAAGAAAATTCTTGCTGAGGGATTGCCTCGCATATACAGGTTAGACAGATAATAGTAATAATGAAAATAACAGAAAAAAAAAATTAAAAATTTTAGTCACAGAGTGACAAATTTCTAATTGAATTAAAATCAACACTTATACTTTGGCAGTCCCCGGCAACGGCGCCAAAAACTTGATCGGTAAATAGCAAGTGTACTATTTAATGATGTAGTAATAATTGGGGTTATCCCCAGAGTCGGTCTCTCGAGGATTGCGCGTCAATGTAAGTGCAGATGCTAATTCAATTAAACAAAAGTTTTCTTTGGGGTTTGTTTGGTTGAGAGAATTATAATAACAAAATAAAATAAGCAGAATAATAAAAAGTGCTTTTGACAAATATGATGAAATATGCTAGGGAAGGTGTATAAATTGCTAGTAAGAACCCGAAATTATCATTAGAGATATACGTCTTAAAACCTTAATTTTACTAACCCTCAAATATTTTTCTTAAATTCCTTTAAACGAAAACCTTTGATATTCTCCCTTTACCCTAATTCCTTAGCAATCAAGAAAGAACATAAAGCAATAGTTCTGACAAAGTTGTTTTTAGTCACTACGGGATATCCCCATTCCTAGGCAATATCTACCGTAATGTTATTATGCAAAATCAACGGATTGGTTTTTCAGGCCAAATCCCTAATCGTAAATCGTTCCCAATTTAACCGATCGAAAAATATAAAATAATTTGCACAACAAAAGATTAAGGTAAGAAAACTTAAATTCATCAAATAATTCAACAAAGGTTCATTACATCACAATTTAGGGACACCCCCTAGCATTGGGGGGTTTAGCCTCTCATAATATTCGAAACAAAAACAATAATAGGATTAAAGAAAGACATTACAAATTGATCGGAGTAATTTGATCCTTCAATCGCTTCCGCTCATGAACAATCTCCTTCTCCAAATCTCCTTGATCGCATCAACTATCGTAAAATTGTTCGTAAAGTAAAAAGTATATATTCTTCCTCCAAAAACTAGTCTAAAAAGTCACAATTCACCCAGATCGATTGGAAATATCCAAAGTGCCCCCATAACTTAATATGGGGAGAAAATATGGAAAAATTCAGAAAATCAGCATCAAAGCTGACACGGGCCGTGTCAGCCAACACTGCTGGCCGTGTCAGCTTGCTGGATTTTATAACTGAAATTGTTTCGATCATAACTTTTGATCCGTAAGTCTGTTTTGGTCCCCGTTTGAAGTGCCGGAAAGCTAATGAAGAGAACTACAACATAGTACAGACAAGGAACTTGGTTGCCCAATATTTTTCTATGTTTTTTGAATTTTAGGTCCAGGCATCCTCTGCTTCATTCCAAAAACTCTTCTAAATCCCCGAAACTTCCATTTTATTCGCACGAGTCCTTTGGGCTTTTCCACTCAGACCTAAAACCATTAAAAACTACCAAACCAAAACATAAAATGCAACATAATTGAAATAAAACAAAAAATCATAAAATGCGAGAATAAAATACGACAAGTAAAATTGAATTAAAAAACAAAGAAAAGACAAACAAAGTGCTACCGATTTTATGGATTGATGCCGAATAAGTGACTGAAACATAGTAGAAATGGTGACCGATCAGAAGCACCAAAAAATTAATGGATACATTAACCCAAGGAGAATTTTCAAGTATTACCACCATAAAAAACTACATTTGCACGTTCTTTAGAATAAATAGCTATAAGAGGGTGATGACGTAGTGCCAAGAGGCCAAACCACCAAAGGAAAGGCATCACATCACCCACTATAGTAGTGTAATCCCCAAAAAATGGTGTGTCACTATCCAACAAAGTGTACACATACATGAACTAAAGAAAACAATAAGAAGACAAAAACAAGTAAATGTACCATTAGAAAATCGTAAAAATGAAGAATGAGGGAGAAGAAGAAGGTGGAAACCAGATAACACAAGAATGACACAAATCTTTAGATAAATAAATTGGGTGAAGTGGAGAAAAAATGAAGGGGATAGAGAGGAAGACCTCCTTTTATATAGGCCAACAAACATGATCTAATGAATAACGAAGGCAAAGGGATTAATCCAATGACATAGGCCTAAAAACCTCAAAATCTTACAAGAGCTGAAGAGTGAGATCAACATAATGGCACCAAAGGAAATATTTTCCGCAATTTAATCATCACGCCTCTATTTCCCATTATGTAGTCATTGCCTCTTAACATATGAGTCTTATACCTAGGGCTACTATATATGTGGTAGCATGGAAGAATTCCAAGAGTCAAGGACAAGTTATCAAAGACAAATCATCATAAAGAAAGAGACAAAGGCGCCGCAAGTGTATGACAATATAGAAGCAGTATGAAAGATTTGTCATTCTCACGAAGACCAATTCTCTAAGTACTGGATTCCATTACTTCTATATTTAGCTCAAACAATCAAATAATCGGGTTTTGAGTAAGAAAAATATAATTTTTTAAACTTCTTAATTATTAAAAGAGAGAATTTAAGACTATGATTTATGCCATTGATTTTACTTATGCAAATTTCAATTCAGGCTATAACAATAATTTTTGTTTGTAGAAACAATAGAAATTAGTAGTAATGCCCACTTTTGGTTGTGCATTATCATGTTCTAAACTAGCGAGTTACCTGATTTCGCAATGTTCTCGTTTGTTTAGAACCTGTAAAAGTTAAGTTATTTTAAAGATATATTTCTCTTAGTTGACTCTAAGACACTTTCGTTGCCTCATAATTGCTGGGAGAGGTTTTTACTAGGGAGCATTGAACATTGTAGGACTTCTTTTTCTAGAGCAACACCTTTGTGAGAGACACACCACATATTCAACCAAAACATTAAGGTGATATGTGTATGGGTTCTCCCACTTATAAATACTCAAGTATCCACATTTCTAACCAATGTGGGACTATTACACATTGTTATACCCCAAATTTTACCCCTTAGATGTCATAACATCTAGCACTTGCATTTAGACTTCAACCATCCATGCATTGTTAACTAACCCATACCTTTGCTAGTTTGTTTCTTTTGTGAAAATCGGGATTGACACAAGAAAGAGGACATGAGTAATAAACCAAATTCTCACGTGTTTCAAGGTCTCCTAAGACATTCTCTGGTTCCATACAATCATCACAAATATTCACCAGTTTGGGATCTCAAGACTTTGGATCAAATCAAGTCAACAAGAGACTATCAGACCAAGTTGTGGAATTAGGGTTTTAACCTGAAGAATCACTGAAGAGATTTATCATAATCAGTCAAGGTTTGATTGGTTCATCAACCAATTGAACTTACCTATATTCAAGAGGTCTTACTCAACAAGAAATCAAGATCATCTGGCTTTCATCACTAGCACAAAGAGTCACTAGCTCACCTTGTCCCCCAGATTAGGGTTTTGTCAGGAAAGTCAACCTTTGCCTTTGACTTTTGATTAAGGCATGTTCCCAAGCCTTGAGACATGGTTCCATATGTTCATAAACATCCTTGGAGGTCATCCATTGGCATTATAAGGGATTGAAGAAGCAAGATCCTCAAAGATCATCCAGTGGAATTCCTGAGGAAATTAGGGTTTTGACTGAGAAAGTCAAGCCTCTGACCTTGATGTTATTGGCCCAAAATGAAGTATTCAAGTCACACTCCATCTTAACATGTTCAATCCTTGAATTAGAGCATGAGAGACCACCATTTGAAAGATTTCTTGCAAGAAGGGCAAGGTTTTGTTCTTAAAATTTTCTAAGTAAGGAAGAATTCCCTCCTTGTGCAAAATTCGGAAAGTCATAACTTTCAAACCACACATCCAAATTTGGTGACTCAAAGCTCAAATTGAATATCTCATCATTAACTTCAAAACATATTAGAGGACCTTTTTCAATTTAAGGCTTGGTTTTTAAGTTACAAGGCTTGGAAGTTCAAAACACTTAAGGACTTAGTGAAATTTCACTACTTTTTGCCTTAAAATCCAGCTGACTTCACCTCCACTTTTCACTAAGATTCCTTGTGATTCAGTATTTGGATTGAACTTGAAAGTTTTAGAGGACATTTGTGGCTTTACAAAAAGTACAAGAACTCCTCAATCCATTGAGTGAGCTGAGAGATTCGATTGATTGAAGTTTGAGGTCCATTTCTTGATTTCTAAGTTACCAACTTATGCATAATGATGCATTACTCTTTTTAATCACTAAAACCCTCACTGTTCTTATGTTTAGAGACCAAATTAACATGCTTTAAACCTCTTCCACGATTTTGCTAAGTTGAGACATTAAAATATGATAGTTTAAGCAAGTTAGGCAAGTAGATGTGCAAGTGGACATCCATGAAAGAGAAGCTTTACATAACAGGATGGCAGCCTCTTTTCCTCCTTGTAACTTGGACTCTGAACCTATCCAATCAGTCCACATTACAACAGAGCCTAGGGATATGGCTTTGAAGACCCTTGAATCAACAAAGGAAGCTCACTTGCGAGGGAAAATTTTCAAATGGGAAAATGTGGCAAGTTTCTATTTCTGACCTTACCTCAAACCCTCAGCCTTTCCTATAAATAGGGTTTTGTTCCACACTCCAAGGTACACCAGAATCACCACAAGAAGAGGCTGATTACTCACTCCACTCTCTCATTCACATGTTCTTGTAAATCTGCAAGAACTTCCCAAACACTTGTTTTACTCGTCCGTTTTCTCTCTAACTCTACAAACCATCTCTAAACATCTTGTAGAGAAGCTCTAAACACTTAAACCCTGATTGTAACACTTCCATCATCATCTGCCATTTTTGAACTTTAGCTTGCATAAAGGATTCAGTTATGTATTTGAAGCACTTTCCAAAGCTTCTAATCATCTGCTTCTCTTCTCCAAAGGTCAACAAGGTTCCAGAAGGTTGTTTCTCTTCTCTGCAAGTGCTATAGAAGAATCCTTGGACTTTCTCCAAGAGGTAGGAATTATGAACTTCAAACCCTCATGTACATGCATAGTTCTGTTGCTATTTGAATGTAAAAATGTAGTGTGTTGATTGCTTTGTGATTCTGAATAAAAGCTTGCCATGTTTTGGTTGAAATATTGCATGTTATAACATGTTGAAATTTTATGTTGTTGCATTGTTATGATGCATGTTAAGTATTATACACTAGCTGTAAGTTGAAAAAATAATATATTTAGAATCCTGGGAAGTTGAGCTCCATTTTTGGCTTTTACTTTGTTGGATTTGGTTGAGGGACGAGTGAGATATGATGGCTGAAAAATCTGGCCATGTTTGATGCTTTAGGGCACGAGGGAAGAGAGAGCGAGGGATGAAGAAGAAGATAGTGTGGCCCCCATTCGGTCCCATGTGGCGCTGAGGTGGCCGTTTATGGGTTGTTTTAAAATAAAAACAATTTGAGTCGTATAATGTTAGGATGAGAGTGTAGCACCGCTGGTCCATAGAGGAGTTTGTAGGTATTGGCAAGCGAAGGGTCTGGGATTCGAATTCCCCTCGCCCCAAAACTTTTCCTTTTTTTTTTTTATTTTTCCCATCTGTTGTACTTGTCTTGTTATTTTATTTCATGCTTGCATCCTTTATTCACAGTGCGCACGCACCCCAGTTGGTAAGGCTTTTGTGCACTGAGACCCATGGCGTGAGTTCAAGTCCCATGTGGGACATTTCCTATATTTTTATAACTTGTTCCATGTTATTTTTTTATGGTTTGTACCTTGTTTTCAAACATTCATTACTTGCTCATTTTTCACTTTTTTTGATCCATTCTTTTTGCAAAATGTTCCTTAACATGTCTACTTTTGGATTGTAAAAATAAATTGGTAAAAATAATTATTTTTGAAACAATTGTTAATGTGGAAAGTGATAGGCCTTTTTAGGGTTTCATAAGAACATCTTGATTTCTCTTGATTTCTTTGCCATGCTTCCTTGTTTATATTTGATCAAATGAGACCTAAAACATGTTACCTTGAACCCTACTTGATGTGGTGACTTTGTATTTTTGTGTTTCACTTTAATTCCTTGATGTTTGTTGTGTTTTTACATGAAAATAACCTTTGAAATACCATGAGATCTCTTTAGATCATTTTCCTTGTAACTTGAGCTTATTTGATCAAATATGTGACATGTTTATGTCTTGAAACTTGAATGCCATGTTTGGAACCATCTTTAAGTTCTCATATGCCTTGGATTGTCATTTCTGATTACATGAACTTTAAATATATTGTCATATTCTTTGGTTTACCTATACCACTTATGTTTGTTAAAACATTTCCACATGTTCTCCCAATGAAGTGTTTTGGTTATCACCATGCCCATATGTTCATCTTATTTATGATATTTTGTTATCTTATAACTTGTTAAGTCTTCCCCCCAAGTGAAGCAAGGTCTTTAGCTCTCCTCCTTAACCCTCATCATTCCCCTCCTTCCAAAGAAAAGACTCTCTGTTGACTTTTAAGTCATAGATAGCTCATATACCTTCTTGGCCTCCTTAGAGCCATCATCCACTCTTGACCTCTTTAGAGCCACTCCCCATCCTTATTAGGATCAACCTTTGATCTCCTTTGAACCATCCTCCCTTAGAGTTCTTCAACTCTACTTGGATGCTATCATTATAGTATTCTCCACCCTTGGCCTTCTTAGAGCCTCTTCTCCCTTTAACCTCATTAGGTTCCCCTCTTGTGAGCCCTATCCTCATAGTTGCTCACTTCTCTCTTTGGCCTCCTTAGAGCCACTTACCTCATGACTTAGGTTTCACCCAGAGTTCCTCAACTCTATGTGAACATCATCATGATGATGTTCCTTCTCCCTTTGGCCTCCTTAGAACCATTTACCTTCAAACTTAGAATTAAGTTAGAGTTCTTCAACTCTATGTGATTCTCATCATCATAAGCATTCACTTACCCTTACAACTTGGACTTAGAGAGTTTCTTAAACTCTATATGAGCTCATACTCATTCCCCTTGGAACTTTGGCCCTGGTTAATGGTTCCTCAATCCACCCTTAGTGAGGTGAACTACGGTTGCTCTGATTATTTAGTCAGGATACGTAGGCACAAGATGCGACGTCTTGGCGAGCATACTTAGTGTGTATACCATTAGGCCTTTACCTTTAACACCTTGGTCTTCGCCATAGGTCTTTACCTTACATTTAGCAGATTTCCCTTAGCGAGCAAAACATAACATAACACACATACAAACAAGAGGCTCCTGTAGAGTACTACAGATACTTAGGGTGCTAATACCTTCCCTTAGTATAACCAACCCCCAAACCCCGATCTCTTAGTTGTGTCTTCACATGGCGCAAAAGGGTTTTCTTTCAATCTTTACCCTTTCCTTTGGATAAATCAAAGCTCGGTGCTGAATTCAAAGATGTGTGATTCAAGTTAATTAATAGTTTGATATCCGATTCTCACCGCAAAAGAAATGGCGACTTCACTAGGGATGTTTTGAGGGTTAAGCCCACCTTGTTTGTGCTTGTGTATTATTTATGTTTTTGCTTGCCTGTATGTTTATACATATCTGTTTATTTGTATACCTGTTTTGTTGGATTCTTCTGTTTAGCAGGGTGTTACTATTAAGTGGTGAGATAAGTCCTAACCCAGACTGGAGTGCACTTATTATAGGACGATGGTATATTCAAGGAGCCTTTGAGGGAGTCAATTCCCGATAAAGTTGACTTGAGACACCATCACTTAGTTGAGGCCCTCTTGAGATTCTAGTCATGTTGAACGAGTCTATTCGTGAAAACATGCTACTCTCGACCTAGGTATTGAGAACCGTAGTTACCTCTTACCTCACTTGGCCTTTTTAGGATGTAGTGCGAGGACTATGAGGGAGTCTATTCCCGAATTGGTTGCTACGCGATACTACACTCATACGAGATTCTCTTGAGAATATTATTGACTACCGAGTCATTCGGGAAATCGATAATATCCAAAAGATGGGTTGTCGACTCTGGGAACTTTTTAGAACCCTATTCTACAATTGACGAACCAATAGTACATACCAATTGGGAAGGGTGAACCATGGCTCCATGCTCATGACCTTAACTTAAGCCTTTTGTCTGTGTGATTGTACATTTTTGAATCTGTGTGCATCTATGTGTTTGTGCTTGCTCTACATTCATACATCATGAGCATTCATTTAATACCAGTTTCATGGAACTCTGACCTTTTCCTGTGAATATCATAGGGATATCATGGATAGTGCAAGAAGGAATACCATGAAATACACTTTCAAGAGTCCTAAATTGGATGACCTAAGGAGATTGGGAGACTTGTTGACAGACCCTGAAGGATTCAAAGACCAATATGGGGAGCTGCGAATCTTGCTGAATAAGAAAGTTGATGAAAGACTCCTTTCTACTTTGCTTCAGTTCTATGACCCAAAGTACCATTATTTACTTTCCCCGATTAGCAACTCTTGCCTACCCTTGAAGAGTATTCTTAGATAGTTGGTTTACCTATTAAGGATGAGTCTCCTTTTCCTATCTTCGAGAGGAACCCCAAAGAAGAAGAAATTGCTAAGAAGACACACTTGGAGTTAGTTGACATCCAAAACAATATGACTGCCAAGGGAGGAATATTTGGTTTAACTGCTACGTTCTTAACTGGAAAGGCTCAATACTATGCCAAGCACTCAAATAGGGATGCCTTTGAAGCCATTTTCGCATTACTTATCTATGGACTCTTTCTTTTCCCAAACTTTGATAATTTTGTGGACATAAATGCTATCAAGATATTTTTGAAGAAGAACCATGTACCAACCCTGCTAGCCGATGCTTACCATTCAGCCCATTTGAGGAATGCCCATGATGGAGGTCAGCTCACTTGTTGTACTCTTGTGTTGTATAGATAGTTTGTTTCACATCTGCCAAAGGTAGGTGCTTTTTGGAACCCTGAGAAGGGATGGTGGTCTAAGAAGATTATGGCTCTTTTTCATTCTAATATTGATTAGTATAACCGTGTGTATAATGGGATAATGATCACAGACAATTGTGGGAACTTTGGCAACGTACCAAGGGAAGAATCAGCTACAACCCTGTGTTGGCTCGTCGACAATTGGGATACCCTCTAAAGGATAAGCCTCTTGGTATTCATTTAGAAAGCATATTTTTTGAAGGATATGACAAATATGAAGAGCAGAAAAGATTGATCTTGAGTGCTTGGGGTAGCAGGCACAAGAAGGGAAGGAGTACAATGGGAAAACCTAACTGTGTGTCCTTGGAACCGTATCTCCAATGGGCCCTGTTGCGGTGAGAATCGGATAACAAGCTATTAATTAACTTGCATCGCAAAACTTTGAATTCACAACCGACTTTGATTTATCCAAAGGAAAAGGTTCAAGATCGAGAAAAACCTAAAGGGGGGGAGATCTAAGGTTCGGGGTTTGGTTACGCCTAGGGAAGGTATTAGCATCCTAAACGTCTGTAGTAATCTACGGGAACCTCTTGTTTTAACTTGTTCTGTCTTACTCGCTTGCTAAGGGTGATATGCTAAAGGTTGAAACCCTAGGGGTTAATATCTAAGTATACTCGACAAAGTATCACATTTTGCGCCTACGTATCCTTACGAGAGTGGAATCAGAGTATCCATAGTTCACCGATCTAAGGGTGAAGGATAGGAACATTGGCTATGGCCAAAGTTCTAAGGGGAAATGAGTATGAGCTCATTTTAGAGTTCACGATAACTCTCTAAGTCTAAGTTATAGGGGAAAGTGAGTTCTCATGAGGATGAGAATCACATAGAGTTCAGAAACTCTGACCTACTTCTAAGTTATGATTTCATTGGCTCTCATGAGGCCAAGAAATAAGGGTAAACTTAAAAGGATAAGGTAGGATGGTTGTTTAGTGACTTCATGAGTCAATTTAAGGAGGGTCTCCCTTTGGAACGGTTGGAAAGATAACAGTTGTAAAATTACTAAAAGATAATAAGTTATAACGTAAATATGATTATGTAAAAGACATGAATAAGATATGAGATGAAACAAAATCATGATGTCAATGCAAATTTAGAATCTTACACATTAGACAATAATCAAACATGATAAATAAAGATAACATGGTAAGATGCATAAAGAAGTGCAATAAAAACCCTAATAAGTATTCTAATCTTATCATGACTAAGGGTCTCAAGATTAAATATTTTATCAATTTCTTTTATATTCAAAAAGTAATTCCAATTAGAAGAACATAGCAAAAAGAAGGGAAGAAAAAGGATGAAAAATGAACAAGTTATGGTATTTAGAAAATAAAGCATAAAATAAATAGAAAAAACTAAATGCCAAAAAGAAAGGAAAGGGCGCCCCTGGGTTTGAACCCAGGACCCTTTGCATGCAGCTCAAAATCAACACCACTAGGCCAACGCGCGCATGTTGAAATATAATGGATAGCACAGATAGATATGTAAAGACAAGCGAAAATCAAGAAATAAAACAAAAGGACTGGGGCGAGGGGGATTCGAACCCCAGTCCTAGAGGTAGGCAAGGCGTGTGAGTGTGTGCTTGCCACTGGGGTGGCTGTTACATTCGGCATTATTACCAACTCAATAAATATATAACACAAACATGTGCTCCTATTTCAAACAAACTACACAAACCGTCCAACATGAAACTACTCACGATGTCAATATACATGCTATGCCATTCATCAGCAATCAATATCAAACCAAATAGAGGTACATGATCTAAACTTGCAGTCATGAAATTCCACACATATTAAACAACAAGCAAGGCTCACCCTATAAATCCACAAAGTAAGAGCATTTGAAAGTAAGAGCCACAAACAACACAACCACAGCAGCACAAAAGCAAGCCATGGTAATACGTTCAGTTGGAAATCAAACAATGACATGTCTCGAATGCAATAAACACACATGTAGACTATAACAGCATAGCAAGCAAGCAGCATATTTCAAATTAAACACAACCCAAGCTACCACACCAATTGCTCACACAAGGGAACCATATAGGCCTAAGACATTCAAAATCAGACATGGCCAGGTCAGATGAAGCAGAAACATGATTGTCAATCCCAAAACCAAGAATTAGTACACATACTGACTACCAAGTAAAGGGTCAACCATATTAATTGGACATCAAAACAAACACATTTGAAAGCATAAGATAAGGAGATCATACACAGCCATGGCAAGTAAACATACAACATGCTAATTTGAAAATCACACAAGGACATGTTTTGAACACAAATAATAGACAAACATGCATACCATGAAATCCAAAACAGTATGGCATGGTTTTGAACATAAGCTAAATGTTGACAAACAAATTAGCACAAACAGCAAAACAAGCTAGCAAATTAACACACAACCCTAGCAGCAATCATACATCATGTTTAAGAGAGTTTAAATGAAATGGAAAATACCTTGGAATGCAATTAATAGGCAACACATAGATACATACCAGCATGGTAATGAGGTTAGTCTCAAGTATGTCAAAAACATCTTCAAAAATTAACATGTTTTAGTGAGAAATAGCAAAGATGTTTTAATACTGATATCAAATGATTGGCAAAGTAAAGAGTTTAAAATGCAAGCAAACAAAGGATATGTTAGGGCATAATGATAAGTCAGTTTCAATGATGCTTCTCAAGATCCAAGAATAACTCAAGTATGTTAATCCATTTCCAAAGACAGGGTTAAAAAGAAAAAAGATACCCTAGGATGGATCCAATATCAATGACTGGTTTAGAAAACATGCTAAATGGGAGTCACAATAGGATGATATCATAAGGTAAAACATCAACAGACAATAACATCAGTGCTGACAATTAACATTTAGACCAGTCATAGTACATTCACAAGGCAATGATGGCAACTACCAATGCTAGCATACAAAGCAAAGTATAACCAGAGTTCACATATCTTAAATGCATATCTAGGTCAGATCACAAGAATGCCAATCAGTCATAATATTACATGATGTCAAGAAAAATGTATCCAAACATGAAGACAGAGAAAGCATAGTGTTGAGTCATGAAAGCAAAGCTAGGTCAAAGGCAGACCAAACACATATAAGGTCAAGACAGGCTATATAGGTTCAAAACATTTAGTACATCATGAGGCACATATCAACATGATAATGACATTCCAAACCAAACATAGCTAGCAAACTGAATTACAAGCAGAAAGTCATACATTCACCCAAGTGGTACAAGCATAGTGACATGTATACAAACATCATGATGGTCAAGAGCAAGCACATGTATGCAAGGATAGGGAGTGTACAAGACAATATAACAACCAAACTTAATCAAGTGGTAACAATTAGAAATAGGCAGTAGTAGAGGACTTGGTAAAACCAAATTAGGCAGCAATCATGCAAACACATTTATCAAACATATATGTATAAAAATCATGGTATCACAAAGGCATAACTTAGGAAACATGTTAAACATAACAAGGCTTGCATACATCATGAACACAGTGTTAGCATCATAATATCACAAAGACATGGCTTCTGAGATTACAGTTCAATGGAATGACTTTAGCACATACAAAATAAAATGGAGTAGTATGGCAAGTTGTAGAACATTGAGGCATATGATAGGAACAACTCAAAGCAAAAACATCCAAATTCAACATTCATAAGCTTTAAACATATATTGCAACAAAATCATTCCAACAGGATGTAACACAAGTCAGTGGCTTGTATATGCTATACAATCCAACCTTAAACATATGATCAAACATCAACCCTGACAAAGACAGTAGTGCATACAAATGGGAACAAAGCTATTAACCTTAAAACATCCACAATAACAAGGTTAAAACCATGACTGAATATACAAAGAAAATGCTTCTCTATTAGTAGTGGTAGAAAAAGACATTAATGCTACTTTGACAAGAACCAATTAAGAACATCAAACAATCATCAAGCCAACAACAAAGATAGATAGGTTCAAGTTACTACAACCTAAGAGTATATCAGAACTATAAAGAGAAACATAGGTTCTCAAGTCTCTTGTCTCAACATTATATTTAAGTACATACGACATCTAAGTAGATTAACAAAACCAAGTATCAATCTTGTCAATATAAAACCACAATGAGAACTTAGTTACAGCCATTTAATGGACAAAACAGAGATAGTGTAACTCATCACAAAGGCATTCACGTGTATCATATCAAAAGACATCATCTTATTTTATGAACTCAAGTCATGAACATACAAACAATATATTCAAGCATATACCAACAAGATTCATATGTAAAAGAAGAGCAAGATGTATATGATGTAATGGCATTAAATGAGCATATTTAAACAAGAGGGACAGAAAATGATACCAAGTGGAGTAATGTCCACTGTCTTCAAATGTACTGATTGCTTCCTTTCCAAAGCCCTCCAAGAACACCTTTCAACTTGCTTGCTCGACACTTTTTGAATTTCAGAAGATTTTTGAGTGTTTGGTGAAAATTGTTAGTGGTAGATGTGTAGAAGCGAGTCCCTTTTATAGGCTGAACCCAAGAGTTGTGTGAGTCCAAACATCAAACATGTGGAGTGCTGAGTAGAAATTAGTCACAACATCTCTTTTTAAAATTCAAATGTTGGTTCATATCTTAGAGACAATTACGCCGTTCATGTTGTGCAAAATCTCAGAATTGCAGGGTCGATTCACAACTTCACGTATTGCTTCAGAGCACCTTACTTGATGTCATATGGAGGGGTATCAAATGTGGCAAAGGTTGGGGATGGCGTGGAGAGTTCGCAGGTGGTAGCAGGTTGAATGTTGAAACTGGCAAATCCTCAAAACCACTTTAAATGAACCAAGCAGTTGAAAGCTAAAACGGGAACGGTCTTGGAGAATTCAAATTAAGCAAATGGCACGCCAAGGATTGAGGTTGAAATGGTTTCTGATGAAATGATTCACTTGTTTCCTTTGAATCTCTCTTCCATTCTGAAGCTTGCGAATACGACCAAAGAAGAAGAAAACGTTTTGGTTGATTTTGGTTTCTTGAATGCCACATGCCACTTCCTCATTGGTTGGAAATTGAGTTGAAAAGTCAACACAACAATGCTTATTTCCTATTGGTTCTTGGCAATGAAATTTAAATCCAATATAGTTGCAATACATTTGTACGTTGGGCCAATCATGTGGGCTTATGAATAAAAATGAGAAATGGTTTTCTATCTTTTGTTATAAAAGAAAATGAAAGAAAGATTAGGAAAACAAATAATAATGGTGGATTAATTGATTAGGGTTATAGATATGGTTTAAGAGAATTAAAATTGACAAATTGGCTAAAATTGGTTAAATTAAGGGCTATTGAAAAAGGTTTGGAATTAAAGGTGACAATTAAGGGTAGATAAAGTGGGTAGAAATTTGGTTATGGAGAGGATCATGGTTTGGGTTATTGGAGACAATCTCTTAGAGACTTGCTTGATTCAATGCTCCATCCAAAAAACATGATTAATCACCTCTTGAATCTCCTTAAGATAGCACCTGATAAAAAAGAAACAAACACAAACAAAAACCTGATAAAAGGGTTAGCTATGCAACATGATTGACCTAATATGATATGCAGGAGATCAATGGATCTAAGGGTAAAATTTTGGGTACAACAGTTGCCCCTATTTAAATATCTTCACCTGATGACACGAGAGATGAAAATCCTCATGACATCCGGGTGAAAGGTATTTAAATACAGATAACCGAAAATTTTTCCCTTAGATGCAAAGACATGCAATGCTACTAATATGATGATATGATGCCATGAAAGATGCAAAAATGCAGACAAAACAGGACACCAAAGAACAAAGAGCTACCAAACACAGGAAAGCTCACTGGGGAAGCAAAGAAGGTTAGTATCCATAAGGAAAAACTCCTTGGGGATGCAGGCTAACCAACAAAAGAGACAAGACTCACTGGGGAAACTCTGAGGCAACACCGGGGATAGAAAACAAAAGGGATTCTCCACTGGGGAAAGATCCAGGGAGGTGGACGACAGGTTCAAATATGACCGGACGACACTGGGGAAAAGACACAATCTTACTGGGCATGAAACCAGAAAGAAGGCATGATCTCCACTGGAGATCAGTTGAAATAAAAGGATAGACACCCAAACAAAAGATTTTCTGGGGATTTCTTATGCTGAAGAGTTCAAACGGGATCTTCAAGAAAAGCCAGAAAAGACAGAGACAAACTCTGCGCGCCAGATAAAAACACCTGGAGTTTAAAAGGGAACAAGGTTAATGAGCCAAGAAAATACTCTGGTATTCATAAGAGTTAGTTGAAATAACAAATAATTTTGCTTTATGAAGAAAAACAATATGAACTGGATTTGTAATTTGGTTTAGGTTCATATTTGACCCGGGTTTGAGCAATACAGGTTCATGATAACCTGATAATAAACAAACGGTTCACGATAACCGAAAACAAAAAGGCTGATTAACGATAATTAGAAACAAACAACTGGTTCACGATAACCAGAGATACAGGTTCATGATAACCTGAAAAAAAGCAAATGGTTCACGATAACAAGAAATACAGATTCACGATAATCTGATCTCAAACAAATGGTTCACGATAACCGGAAATACAACTAGTTCACGATAACCAGAGATACAGGTTCACGATAACCAAAAATAAAAGGCTGGTTCACGATAACCAGAAACAAACAACTGGTTCACGATAACCAGAGGTTGAGTTTCACGATAACCTGAAGTAAAAAAATGCCAGCGGTTACTGGACTTTAGATTTCCAAATGGGATGATATAGCTAATAAGATGGTTGCAGGTTAGACTTCCTAGGGAATACTGGACAAATGGTCCAAATCTGGCGCACAGAGGTGAAAGACCGGACACAAGCAAAACAAAGACAAAGAACCAAAGACCCGCAAAAGGGAAAAAAGAAACAAAAACAAAACCACACAAACAAAACACCCAAATGCAAAGATGCTCGATGTTATGGTATGATGCGAATGCTTAATGATATGCAATAAACGACTCCAACAGGAGACAACCAACCAGGAACAGCAAAAAAGGAAACACCGTGTCCACCACAAGGAGTCACACTGAAATCTGAACAGGTGGTCAGCCTTCAAAGCCAATATGGGAACATCTTTAATTTGTCGGGGAAACAATTTCTCATCAAACATCTTGTGTGGATACTGGTGAGACGTCCTTAGTGGTTAGCCATTGTTAAAGCATTTAAAGAGATATTGCCAGTCTTCTTTTAGAGCTCAAAGTTTTCAAAACATTCCGCTTTTAAAACCATTATTAATAAATAAGTGAAGTTTTTGCATAAAAAAAAGAAAATATCAGAGTAATGATAAATATCAAACAAAGAATGGCTCAAAAATCTGATTTCATTAGAATGGTAACTTGCCAATAGCGAAGTTCCATGGATCATTACAATTGAAAAATGGCAAAAGGAAAGGATTACATCATATTCAATGACCTACTCCCTAATGACTAAAATCCTAGAATTTTTTTCAAGCGTAAATTTCCGTACTGAGTCAGCATTCACAGGGTGTGTGAGCTGTTCACCATCCATTGTTGTGAGGAATAAAGAACCTCCTGAAAATACAGTCTTTACCACAAACGGACCCTCATAGTTAGCCGTTCACTTTCCACGAGCATCCCTTTGAGATGGCAGAATCTTCTTGAGTACAAGCTCTCCTTCTCGAAATTCCCGAACACGGACCTTCTTGTCAAATGCCCTCTTCACTCTTTTCTGATACAGATGCCCATGACACATAGCAGTCAGTCGCTTCTCGTCAATGAGGTTCAATTGGTCGTATCTCTCTCTAACCCATTCAGCTTCATCAAGCTTAGTTTCCATTAGGATTCTCAAATATGGTATTTCTACTTTAATGGGAAGGACCGCGTCCATTCCATATACAAGGGAAAAAGGGGTTGCCCCTGTTGAGGTTCGAACCGAAGTTATGTATCCGTGCAGAGCAAATGGTAACATCTCGTGCCAATCTTTATATGTCTTGACCATTTTCTGCAGGATCTTCTTGATATTTTTATTAGTAGCTTCGACAGCTCCATTCATCTTGGGACGGTAAGGTGAGGAATTATGATGCTCAATCTTGAAATTGTCACATAACTCCTTCATTGTTTTGTTATTCAAATTTGTTCCATTGTCCGTTATGATCTTGCTGGGAATTCCATAACGACAAATGATATTATTCTTGATGAAACGAGCAACTACTTGCCTGGTCACATTAGTAAAAGAAGCATCTTCAACCCATTTGGTGAAATAATCAATGTCCACTAAAATGAAACGATGACCATTGGAAGCTTTCGACTCAATGGCTCCAATCATATCAATGCCCCACATAGAGAAAGGCCAAGGGGATGACAAAACATTCAACAAGGTAGGAGGAACGTGCATTTTATCAGCGTAGATCTGGCACTTATGACATTTCCTGGCGTATTGGATGCAATCGGCTTCCATGTTAACCAATAATATCCAGCCCTCAAAATTTTCTTAACCATGGCATACCCGTTGGCGTGAGTGCCAAAGGCTCCTTTGTGAGTGTCGTGGATCAACAAGTCTGCCTCTCGTTTATCAACACATCTTAGCAGGACCATGTCATGATTCCTCTTGTAAAGCACGTTGTTAGTAAGAAAGAACTTGGATGACAATCTTCGCAAAGTTTTCTTATCAAGATTGGAAGCATTGACAGGGTATTCCTGAGTCTTCAAATAATTCATGATGTCGTGGAACCAAGGTTTTCCATCCACCTCTTCTTCAACTGACTGGCAATAAGCGGGTTCGGTCTTGCACTCGATACTGATGAGAGGTGCTTCATTGTGAAACCTGACTTGCCACATTGAAGCTAACATGGCTAGGGAATCAACTATGTGGTTTTCAGTACGAGGTACATGACGGAAAGTGGTCTCATCAAAACACTTAATCAATTCCATAATGTAAGCACGGTAGGGAATGAGCTTTTCATCTTTGGTTTCCCATTCACCCTTGACTTGGTAAATGACCAAAGCAGAATCACCCATAACTTCAAGAACGTTGATTCCAAGTGTCGCTCCCGGGATTTTCATCCCAGTATAAACGCGAAAGTGGCTCTGAAACAGAGTCGCCAACAATGTATATTTATCCCAAGAGAGGGAAAGGAAACACCGCATAAACCTGAAGGAAGGAAAGAACATGGTCTTGCGACCAAGAGAACCGGGTTCGGGAGTCGGTTACGCGCGAGGAAGGTATTAGCACCCCCACGTGTCCATCGTACCCGATGGGATCCACGCATGCTTGTCTCGATCAAAGGGTGTAAGAAAAGGATACTGGAAAAGGAAAGGAGAGAGAAAGAGAAACAAATGTAGGGAAAATAAAAGAAGTGCTCAAATGGGCCCTACCCCACTGCCTACGTATCTCATCGGGAGCATGAGAATCAGAGCGACGTAGTTCCCCTCACTAGGGAATGATTATTTTTGTTTTTTAGGGAACGACTAACGTTCTAGCTCAGGTGTTGCAGGCTCGCTGGTCCGAGTGCGTTACCATCTTGCAAGAGAACGAGGAGGAGCACGTTCATACGTTGAGAGTGAATGAGGTGAGAAAAGAATTCCCGAAGGAAAGACGTTATTGTTTGTTTTTCTCTTTTAAGAAAGAAGTGTTTTGAATACTTTTGTGTTTTGTAACAAGTATTGTATTTAAGTCCCTCATATAGGATCGAATGCCTCGCATATCGACCCAAGACGGGACGCATGCTAATCATTCCAAGAAAGTGTGAGAAGATCCCACACTTCCTTGTTCCCACATGAAAGGCCTGAATACAAAATATTTGTTATGTCTTTATTAAGTGTTTTTACTTTTATTATGAGAAGAGAAGAAGTGACTCAAAGGAGGATCAAAGGAAAAATCTAAGTGGGGGACTAAGACTCAATCTTAATGTTGTCATATATGGTGATCCTAAGGTTAATGAGGTTTAAAGATTCTAATCCTAAAAGAAGAGAGAAGAGACTCAAAGTGTAAGAGAAAACGGAAGTTAGTTGTTAGTGTGCTTGCCAAGGATAAGGATCCTCGTGCCTACGTATCCTCATTAGGGAATGAGGAATCAGAGCATCCGTAGTTCACGCTACTACGGAACACAGGAAACAGACTCGATCGCATGGGTGCGATAGAAAGGTGAGACTCATGAAGGTCACACAGAAAGTCTAAGGGGGAAGCTCGGTCCTACAAGTCAGCATGCCATGATGGTCCTAAGGTCAGGATCAAGAGGGAAGTCTACCTAATGTTGTCATGCATGGATTGCTATCCTAATGTCTCTCCTACCTCCGACTTAATCAAAAATTAAGTGGAGCGAGGAATCCTAAGGGATCATGTCATGCGACAAGTAAACACAGGATAAATCAATCACAAAATGAACTAAGAGCAAATGAAATAATAAACAGTGTCAGTAAACAGTAATGTCACACAGTCAAAATAAGAAAAAGAGGAAGGTTTAGCCAAGGGGTCATATCAACCGAGGCAGACAAGCTAGCTGTGGGAAGTAGGGGTACTCATCCAATGGTATTGAGAACCATGGAGAGCAGAGTAAAAGAGGAAGATGTGAATTAGATCACATAAGCATCAACATCGATCAATGCGAGCTATAGACAAGGTGTGGGGGTTTGATTGCTAAACCCTTCTTCCACTTGACGGACTCTATAACAAGAGTGAGTTATGTTCAAAGCGTCAATCATGTAATGAGAGCTAAGAACTACCTGGGACTAGAAATGGCGGGAGTCGATTGTGGACTCTCATTCCGCCTGATGCCTTCTTTGAGGTCTTACAAGGGGATACAGAAATGGGATGCCTCTTAGAGGTCTTCAGCACAATATTAAACAATCACAAACAGAGCCACCTTTGAGGACTTCCAGCATTGCCGGCCAAGTGGCACGGACTCCCAATCCTACTTCTCATGGCATCAAAAGGAAAAATGCGAAATTAGTAAAAGAGAAGAGAAGTGATACCGAACGGATATCAATCCGTAGCAACGTAAGCAAAGTATTAGCAAACCGGCAAACTTCTAGTAACCTAGCATAAATGAACAAAGGTGTCAGAAAGCGAAATGGATCCGTTAAAGACATGGAACCAAATGCTCTTAAAAACAATAAAACAAGGCCGTAAGCCATAAACAGCAGCAACAACAGCGCTCAAGCACCGGCATAGCTGTAAAAACCAGAAACAAGTAAAAATAGCCTATAACAGCTACTATTTCCAGAACAGGGCAGGTGTGTATACAACCAAACAGAATAGCAACATTCTACAGCACACTTTGTTCACAGCAGCTATGTATACAGCAGCACATCCTACCTTTAAACAACTTATCAAGTCAAGTGAGAATCACTACAAAACAACTCAAAAGTTAGTCACAATTCAAATGGAAATTGTCAATAGGAAGTAAATGAAATCAATACTAAAATGTAAACCACAATTAGTCAAAATTAACATGTCACAAGTATTAAGGACTATTAACAAAATTAACTAATGAAATTACTAAGAATATTAGTCAATGTTAGCATTAAAATCTAGGTTAAGTCAATGTTTAGAAATTAGTTTCTAATGGACAACTAATCCAAAAACAATTAAGCAATTAAGCCGAAAAACAATTATTAGGCAAAACATCAATTAGGACATGATTAAACCAAAAATGATTATTGCAATTAAGCTAAAAAAAATGATTAGTGCGTTTAATCAAAAAACAAATAGTGCAATTAAGCAAAAATGATTAGTCAAATCCATTATCAACACTTAGCTCTAATTAGTTCCAATTCTAACCAAAATTATTACACAATTAATCAACTAATAAACCATGCAAAGAGTCAATTAGAAACATGATTAATTTCTAATGGAACACTCAACTAAAAAACAAATCCAATTCTAATTCTAACAATTAAGTCCAAACATGATTAATCAAGATTCATTTCTAATTATCCTAAATCCAGGACTAATCTAACACTAACATTTCTAATTAAGATTTACTTCTAAAATTGCTACCTAATTGGTTTCACAAAGAGAGAGAAAAATAATACTCATATAACCGTGGATGGCAGTGAGAATATTGGGGGTGTAAAGCTGAATTCATGGAGGGGATGGGAATTCTATGGAGGGAGGGCCCAGTCCGTGTTGAAAGTAACATAAAATCCAATTCAGAAAACCTAATATGCTTATCATCTTCTTCTCTCTGCTTCCCATGGCTTTCAAAATCCGCCGCCGTTAAACACTCTAGCGCCTTCGCCTTCCTCAACCGTCAACAACGAACAACGAAAACCACCGTCCGATTCTCACCTCTTAATCATCTTGCACACGCCGGCGAATAAACTCTCCACCGCGGCATACGCTTCAACATCACCCGCTCTCACCTCAAGCCACTCTTCAAATCGATCAAACACGGCTCGCCACAGAAATCGTTCGAGATGATTGCAAATCACGAGGAGTACGTTATCACAAATCGAAGGACAAACACCAAATCGGAATCCAAACACATAGCCTGGATCCAAGGCCACAATAATCACATCGCGAAATCAAGGTTCAGAGTGAAATTACCGTGTTCGAGTGAGGAAGACGACGATGGATGAAACGTCAGGTATGAGATTCGATTCGATTCGTTCTTCGCCTTCTCCTTACGCTTCTGTTATTGTTATCGTTGTGGTGTCACGTTCTTGAGCTTCTTCTGCTTCACAAATTTGTGTGTCCTACTTGGGATATGGTTGATGTTGCAAATTCTTGATATTGCGATTGTGAATCCGTTGAACCTCGTGTGAGTTCGTTGTTCTTAATCCAATCGCAGCTCGCTCAATTTGCAAGTGTTTGCGGCGTTCTTGAATTTTTGCAGGTCGAAGATCTCGACCGAAACCGTGATGATGATGCAGATTCTTATCGAATTGACGGAGGTGAAGATAAATTGAAGGTTGAAGATGATTAAGATGATGCCGACTGAAGATGATGAAGGTTGCAGAGAATTGATAGTGATGTAGGTTGAAGGAATTGAAAGCAATGGTTGATTGATGATGAAAAACGGATGAAGCTTCAAGGTTGGAGATTGGAAGATGAAGATGAAGGTTGCAGAGAATTGGTTAGAATTGGTTCTTGGTCTTGAAGATGAATGATGAAAAAGTGAAAAAATCGAGAGAAGAAGATTGAAGGTGATGGATGAAGAGGTTTTCTTTTTCTGTTAGAGATTCGGTTAGTTGGTTAGAGGTTAGTTATGAAATGTTATGGTTAAGAGTTAGAATTGTTAGGAGTTAACTGGTGCGATTTTGTTATCCTTCTCTCTTATAAACTCTTTTTCCTGTTATGTTGAGTCACATGTTTGGTGACCTTGAATTGTCTTTGGCAAAGGATGGTATCACAAATTTTTTCGCGTTGGCTGTAACTATTTTGTATCCCGCGATTGCAACTTTTCTTTGTAACCAATGCTCCTGTAAGCACTTTACCATGTAGTTATTTTGTTGCACTTATGAAAATTAGTCTTGCTGGTATTGAAGAATTCTGATGTGAAAGGGTGGAAAAAATCATGCGTGAGTGGGACCTAGCCTTTGTTATGGGACGTTTGGTTTGCGAATTGTGTTTTGTTTTAAATTAAAATGCAACTTTGAAAGTGTTTTAAAACGTGATCTTGGTATGGATTCTAGACCTGGCCATTTGAATTTGAATTGAGTTAGAATATAACAATAGATAATTGACTTAGAAAAGGATGAACATGGATAATGAAAAATTGGGAATATGGATATGAACATTAAATTTGGAATTAATGAAAATGGATATTAGATGGATATTGAAATGATATGGATAAATTGGTTTAGAAAAATGGATATGGATATTTGGAAATGAACAATGGATTTGAAAATGGGTGGAGTTTAGAATGAGAATTTGGATAAAATGAAAAGAAAAATGGTGTAGAAAATGGATATCCAAAACTAAAACCAATCCCAAACTCCTTTCACAAGCTTTGGAAAAAAATACACACAGCTACTAATGAACAATTCGCAATTGGAGTCACGATCATCTGAATCGATTATCATACGCACCCTGAACCCACATTTCACATGAACTACCTGACGAGTTCCACACATAATAATTGGACCTTGAATGTACACCGCCTGAGAACTACCCATTTTGAATGCATAATGTTAACCTTCTGAATACGGAAAGCTCAAACCAAAGGAAGATGCCTTGATCACATGTCCTTATGCAAGATGCAATGCTAAATGCTTTTGTTTTTCTATGCTTGAATGCAATGCAATGAAATGAAAGCTCATGCTAAATGATATGAAGAAATGAGAGGGCAAATTTTGGGGTATTACAGCTGCCCCTATTCAATCACTGTAGACCTGAATGGATGATAGCGATTGCTTTCAGACGTTCAAGGTATGGAGGGATTGAATACCGAAGAACAACCCGAAATTTTGCACTTAGTGGCAAAGAAGAAAATGGATATAAACCCCACCAAATTAATTCTATTTGAAGAAAACTCTGATAAGAAGAAAAACACTGGAGATATGTCTTTTGTACAACGCCAAACGACTACTGGCTCGCCACGCTGCTGGTGGACTTTAATAATGTCTTTTGTACAACGCCAGACGACTACTGGCTTGCCACACTGCTGGTGGACTTTAATAATGTCTTTTGGAACGACGCCAGACGACTACTGGCTTGCCACACTGCTGGTGGACTTTAATAATGTCTTTTTGAACGACGCCAGACGACTACTGGCTTGCCACTCAACTGGTGGACTTTAACTGCTCTGTCATTCTAAACAATGGACTTTTACCAATTCGTGTTGGATTTCTGCCAATCTATCGTTGGACTTCAATGATTACCAAACCGGCTTTGGAATCTCAAACTTGCCATCCTCAGATGGACTTTTGCAGCTTTGCCAAACTAACATTGGACTTCGATGCTTACCAAACCGGCTTTGGAAGCTTTGCCAAACCAACGTTGGACTTTGCTGAGAATATAGTTGTTTATCATCATCCCACCTGCTGGAACAATATAAACTATTGTTTGTATGATCATTCCACCTGCTGGAAAAACCATCTGCAATACTATCCCACCTGCTGGAATAATATGAACGATTATCTGTATGATCACCCCACCTGCTGGAACAAACATCTGCAATACTATCCCACCTGCTAGAATAATATGAACAACTATCTGTATTGTCACCCCACCTGCTGGAACAACCATCTGCAATACTATCCCACCTGTTGGAATAATATGAACAACTATCTGTATGATCACCCCACCTGCTGGAACAACCATCTGCCATACTATCCCACCTGTTGGAATAATATGAACAACTATCTGTATGATCACCCCACCTACTGGAACAACCATCTGCCATACTATCCCACCTGCTGGAATAATATGAACAAACTGTCTGTATGATCATCCCACCTGCTGGAACAATCATCTGTAATACTATCCCACCTGCTGGAATAATATGAACGACTATCTGTATGCCAAAAATAAATTAGACTTTGAGTTGTAAATGAGCAATACTGAGAATTACACCACCTGCTGGGTAATATCATATGCTAACACTTTGCTGAAGAAGAGGGTCCATCGATCTATTTAGACCCTGCTGGGGAAATTACCGTCAAAATGTTGAACTCTGTGGGGAGATAAAACAATTCAGCTGGGAATTATTGTTGACAAGATTCAATACTGAACGCTGTGGGGAATACAATTACCAGAGATACGATCTTGCTGGGGATCAAATCTACTCTGTCGAAGATATGCAAATCCTGGTTAGAAGACGTTCTGCTGCCACATGCTGGGAGAAAGTCTTTAGATCTCCTGAGGCATAAGACTGTTGAGCTTAGGATAAGTACCACAATGCCCCATGTTAGGCGAGCTTTCCGTTTGACGATCCCGTGGGGATGATGAGTTTATAACAAACTCTGCTGGGGAAAACCGCATTAAAGCGTCTCGTGCTGGGGAAGCCTTTTGAGAGGATTTTACAGAAGACCGAACATCTTCAAACTCTACTGGGGATAATAGATCTGGAACATCTCCTGCTGGGGAAAATCAAAATGCCCCATGCTTGGGAAAGTCAACAACTTGCTTCCTGCTCCAAGACTTACCTGAAGAAACGTCATAAGAGGATTTTACAGGAAATTAAGCATCTTCAAACTCTTGGCGATCTCACTGGGGATTAACCATCAACTTCGGTGCCTGCGAAGCAACTCTACTGGGGATTCACAACCGTTATCGACACGGAAAAGCTTGTAGCTGTTGGAAGTACTGTATGAGAGAATCGACTTAATAAGATACAACGATACCCCGTTGAACTCAATTAACCGAATATCGAGACATCGTGAACGACCGTCAACCGAATGATGGACTTAATTAGCAAACATTGTGACAAAAAGGGTGACATGTGAACCCTCTCCTGAACATGATTGACCCAGTCTTCTGCGTGGGCATAAGTGATTACTCGTCTGGAAGGCATGATCCCATGATCTCGAAAAGACTTCAATCTTGCCTTTGAGCCTAGTACGAGGCTGCTACTTGTAAACAAAAGGATATGCACATATGCCCCCAGGCTGGATATGACTTCTGCAACTAAGAAAATCTAAATCTGAACCACCACTTGTTGGGGAGAAAGGTTTGTATGCAATCTCTTGCTGGATACACGATTAATGAAGCCTGTTGAGAACAGGGGACCATAAATGCCTGGGGTTGGAATGCCCCTTTGTTTCAAACCTTTTGGCTGACTGACTGCATATGCGTGACCAATAATTTTTTTTTTCATTTGCCCCAGACCAACATGGTCCACCAAAAGAAATTGTCTCAAGAGGATTTTACAGAAGACTTGACATCCAAAATGCCTCAATGTCTTCCAACTCTTGGAGAGATTCGTCGAATCTCGACGTAACTGCCCCAGACCGTATAGATTACTTAGAAGAAGTCATCTCAAGAGGATTTTACAGAAGACTTGGCATGCTCAGTGCTTCAGTGTCTTCAAACTCTTGGAGAGATTCAATGCATCTCAAATTAGTTGCTTCAGATTGTATGGTCTACAAAGGAATTCGCCTTGAGAAGATTCATGAACAATCTCATATCACCGCGAGATATTCTGCCCCAATACTCTGAACCCTGGATAGGCTGATCAATCATCTGAATAGACTACCTTCTCATGCTCTTGGGATGGCCTGCCCCAGTATGATACTTGGAGTAGTTTTTCCCCTGACCACTGATCTTCGAAGGAAGACCAATAATGCCTGCATTTGTAGGGATTTGAATCTCGAAGTAATTCCCCCAGCTTGGGTGAACTTTGAAGAGCTTTCTCGACATGACTGGCTCAGATAAGCTACACCTTAAAGAGATGGTTCGACGTGATTGCCCCAGATCGACTACGTCTTAGCACAACTTGTTGGGAACGCTCCTGCTCAACAAAGTTTCTTGAGGAAGTACCACTGGATGTGGCTGTCCTTCAGGAGTTTCAGGATTCTCAACTCGGCAAGATTAAGCTTCTGGACTGAATTTCCATGTGTAAACTTCTTTTGATGTCAAACAAATGTATGCTAGCAGAAAATGTTTTATTCTGAGAATGAAAATTCTAATGCAACACACATGTTAATCTTGAAGTTTTACTGAAAAGATGTCGCAAACCCTTTGCGAGCGAATCACAGATTAGAATGCGACATTAATTTTTGAATGAAAGAATGCAATGCACATGCAACACCAACAAAGATCTTTTAACACAACTCATAGGAGTCAGGAACGCTATCTCTTGGTAGTATGCTTTTGAAACAACCCTGTTTCAATTAGGACTTTTGAGGGTTGTATCGTGGCCTGTTTCACGGTTTTGAGAGAAAAAAGATTTAAGGCTCAAAGTTTATCGGTTCCCACCCACTCTTCGTGATGTTCTCCAGTCCTACGTTCAGCTAAATTGGCACAAGCGCTCATCTCTCAAAAGGATGTTATGACTTTTAAGGAATCCATGCATCTGATGGTTTGACACCTAATGAGGCCTTGGAGTAACAGTCACCCCTTTTGTCTTTTGTTCGTAGTCACACGACTTTGTTCTTGATCGAGGATTTTCTTTTGTAATCCTTTTCGCATTTCGCTTTCACATTCTTTTGCTTATCCCTAACTTTTACCTGGACAGATTCTTTTGAATCTTTGATTTCGGAGTCCAGCGGGATGCCCTAACTTTTTCCTAAGTTGCTTGTTTTCAAGTTTCAACTTAGCGGGCTTTTTCATTTCTTTTTTTTTATTCTCTTTCTTTTTTTTCTTGAACACGTCGTGTGACACCGGCTGGTCTTGACTTTGTTGAAAGGGTTGTGACTACCTCACTCTTTGATTGTTGATGGATAACCATTGTGGTTTCACATCTCTTGACCTCTTGATGGTGGAATAGAAGGTAATGGATCCTCATATGCACACTCCTTTTGAGGTTTGAACGCTCGGTCAAATTAACTGACGCCTACCCTGCCCCTGGGTTAAATGTGAGGGTTTTTTCATACGAAAAGAAACTCCTACTTCAAGGCTCAAAGGGGTTAACGAGGGTCTATCTCCCTTATATCTCCAGTGTTTGGGGATTTGAAACAATGCCTGTACATCCTCAACAGGGTTTTATCCAAGAGCACACAATTAGAGATTTTTGCGTTTTCAACTCATCATCCTCCCTCAAGAGTTTAAGCACGACAGTTGGTATTGCAATGCACATATACAAACTTATGAGTGAATACGAATGGATTACTTCAGGAAAAACATGTGCGCTTTATTAGGATTAACATAAAAAGAAAAACAGATTTCATGCATGCATACAAATCTTTTGACAAACATAAAAAGCTACACCTGAGAATGCAGTAAATAAGCTAAATGATTGTCCTTGTTGAGGAGGCTTAACTCCGTCTGGACTTGTTGCTTTTGACGACATACTCGCAATTTGAGTGCTCACTTGGGAAGCTTCAGTTGATGTGCAAACCATTGGCAGTGAATGTAATGACCCCAGCCTCGACTAAATCTTGCACATTATGATGAAAGACTCGACACCTCTCAATAGTATGTCCAAGGCCACCTGAATGAAATTCACACCGGGCACTAACACTATATCCAGCTGGGCTTTACTGGAGGGGAACCCATTGCACGAGGTTCTACCAGATTAGTTTGAGCAACTGTTAAAACAACATGGCATAAGACATAGGCAGTTGATTAAAATGCCGGTCAGGCTTCTTCAGCTTCTGTTCGTACTGCTTAGCCTTGGGATTGTCTTGGGAGGCAGGAGGTAGCTGATGTCGAGGAAACTCCAGAACCACAGGTTGTGCAGAAAAATCGTGAGGTAGATCACACTTTGGGATAGATTCCACAGGCAAGGGCGGAATGACAATTTCTGCTGCAGCCTCAGGCCCGGGATTGCCATCCTCCATAACCAAGCTCATCTGAGTTGGCGGTTGATTGACCTCTTCCTTCAGCATTTTCTGGTCTTGAATCAAGGCTTGCATGTCCACCATAAACTGCCCCATTTGGCTTCGCATTTCCCTCAGCTCCGCTTGAACTTGACCCATGGTCAACTTCCAGCTTCTTTGAAAAGTTAAGCCCGAAATTCTGAAGAGCACCAGACCAGGATGAGAATAACCAGCTTCAAACACCTGTTATGCAAATGAGTATGAAAATGCTATGCAAATGCCATGTTCGAATATTTCTGAGGAATCCTTCTGCTTTGATTCACAAAAAAAAAAATTTAGAAGAAACATAAGAAATGAATGGAAATGCTCAGCAGCGAGTCTCAAAGTTAATATCCCTTTGAAATACAAGAACATGTATGCGACAGGCATGGGATCAAAGCTTCCATATAATCTGGATAGCTGTTGTGCTGATGGCTGAATAAGCTCATAGGTCTGTTCTGAAGAAAATACCAGAATACCGGAATATCCGACTAGTCAGAATACCAGAATGCTGAGATATTGGCATAATCAGAATACCAAAATAAACAAAAAACCGGCGTGATCAGAATATGGGGATGCCAGAATATCGGCATAATCAGGGTACCGGAATAATCGAAATATCATAATACCAGGCTGATGAGTCCACACTGATAGGAAATCCAAAATACCGGGTATGTTGAAGGTCAAGGTTACCTGCAAACCTGTAAACAACCCGCCCCTCTCACATGTGGGTACTAGGATGTTCAGTATCCCGGGCTCTCAGGTCGAGAAATGATGATACGTTCACCATTTCTGGTTTGGCATCATCATCGATCGAGGAGGCCTCAACTGATTCTCCAAAACGAAAGATCCTCAGCTTCTGGCACTGAGGTCGAGAAGCAATATTACATTCATCCCTCGGGGTACAGTACTATCGCCAATCAAGGAGTGCCTCCGCTGATTCTCTTTCAAAAAAGATCCTATAGCGAGTTCCCAGCATTGGGTCCTCGGATCGAGAATGTGCAACGGGTTTGCCACATAATGTGGTCTCCCACTATCACATCTCGGGAGGAGTGCCGCAACTGAGTCCTCGGGAATGGTCACCTGAGTCGACAGCTCTCTAGATCGACATCCTGGAATACGCAAGATGCGTACGCCATGATGGGTTCCAAGATAGCCTCGTCTAGCTGTGAATTTCGTGATTACCCAACGTACACAGATGGTACGTAGGTCCCACTACTCTCCACTCTAAATCTAAGTATGTACTCAAGCCTTGGTAATGGGCTCATCTCTCAGAAATCCCATCCCGCCAAATAGACAGAACAGTGTAACACAGTATAATATATGAAATGTAAATGCTAACATGCTGTAAATATGGTACAAGTGATAAAATACAGTAAACAGCAAATACAAGATAACAGTAAACACCCAATGAAAGAAAAGCAAACAAGCGCTAGAATTGACTCGCTTAGGATGGACCAGCAATAGGTCAACCTGTCCCCAGCAGAGTCGCCAACTGTCGCTCCCGGGATTTTCATCCTAGTATAAACACGAAAGTGGTACCGAAACAGAGTCGCCAGCAATGTATATTTATCCCAAGAGAGGGAAAGGAAACACCGCATAAACCTGAAGGAAGGAAAGAACATGGTCTTGTGACCAAGAGAACCGGGTTCGGGAGTCGGTTACGCGCGAGGAAGGTATTAGCACCCCACGCGTCCATCGTACCCGATGGGATCCACGCATGCTTGTCTCGATCAAAGGGTGTAAGAAAAGGATACTGGAAAAGGAAAGGATAGAGAAAGAGAAACAAATGTAGGGAAAATAAAAGAAGTGCTCGAATGGGCCCTACCCCACTGCCTGCGTATCTCATCAGGAGCATGAGAATCAGAGCGACGTAGTTCCCCTCACTAGGGAAGGATTGTTTGTATTTTTTAGGGAACGGCCAACGTTCTAGCTCAGGTGTTGCAGGCTCGCTGGTCCGAGTGCGTTACCATCTTGCAAGAGAACGAGGAGGAGCACGTTCATACGTTGAGAGTGAATGAGGTGAGAAAAGAATTCCCGAAGGAAAGACGTTATTGTTTGTTTTTGTCTTTTAAGAAAGAAGTGTTTTGAATGCTTTTGTGTTTTGTAACAACTATTGTATTTAAGTCCTTCATATAGGATCGAATGCCTCGCATATCGACCCAAGACGGGACGCATGCTAATCATTCCAAGAAAGTGTGAGAAGATCCCACACTTCCTTGTTCCCACATGAAAGGCCTGAATACAAAATATTTGTTATGCCTTTATTAAGTGTTTTTTACTTTTATTATGAGAAGAGAAGAAGTGACTCAAAGGAGGATCAAAGGAAAAATCTAAGTGGGGGACTAAGACTTAATCTTAATGTTGTCATATATGGTGATCCTAAGGTTAATGAGGTTTAAAGATTCTAATCCTAAAAGAAGAGAGAAGAGACTCAAAGTGTAAGAGAAAACGGAAGTTAGTTGTTAGTGTGCTCGCCAAGGATAAGGATCCTCGTGCCTACGTATCCTCATTAGGGAATGAGGAATCAGAGCATCCATAGTTCACGCTACTACGGAACACAGGGAACAGACTCGATCGCATGGGTGCGAGAGAAAGGTGAGACTCACGAAGGTCACACAGAAAGTCTAAGGGGGAAGCTCGGTCCTATAAGTCAGCATGCCATGATGGTCCTAAGGTCAGGATCAAGAGGGAAGTCTACCTAATGTTGTCATGCATGGATTGCTATCCTAATGTCTCTCCTACCTCCGACTTAATCAAAATTAAGTGGAGTGAGGAATCCTAAGGGATCATGTCATCAGACAAGTAAACACAGGATAAATCAATCACAAAATGAACTAAGAGCAAATGAAATAATAAATAGTGTCAGTAAACAGTAATGTCACACCGTCAAAATAAGAAAAAGAGGAAGCTTTAGCCAAGGGGTCATATCAACCGAGGCAGACAAGCTAGTTGTGGGAAGTAGGGGTACTCATCCAATGGTATTAAGAACCATGGAGAGCAGAGTAAAAGAGGAAGATGTGAATTAGATCACATAAGCATCAGCATCGATCAATGCGACCTATAAACAAGGTGTGGGGGTTTGATTGCTAAACCCTTCCTCCACTTGACGGACTCGATAACAAGAGTGAGTTATGTTCAAAGCTTCAATCATGTAATGAGAGCTAAGAACGACCTGGGACTAGAAATGGCGGGAGTCGATTGCGGACTCTCATTCCGCCTGATGCCTTCTTTGAGGTCTTACAAGGGGATACGGGAATGGGATGCCTCTTAGAGGTCTTCAGCACAATATTAAATAATCACAAACAGAGCCTCCTTTGAGGACTTCCAGCATTGCCGGCCAAGTGGCACGGACTCCCAAATCTACTTCTCATTGCATCAAAAGGAAAAATGCGGAATTAGTAAAAGAGAAGAGAAGTGATACCGAACGGATATCAATCCGTAGCAACGTAAGCAAAGTATTAGCAAACTGGCAAACTTCTAGTAACCTAGAATAAATGAACAAAGGTGTCAGAAAGCGAAATGGATCCGTGAAAGGCATGGAACCAAATGCTCTTAAAAATAATAGAACAAGGCCGCAAGCCATAAACAGCAGCAACAACAACGCTCCAGCACCTGCATAGCTCTAAAAACCAGAAACAAGTAAAAACAGCCTATAACAGCTACTATTTCCAGAACAGGGCAGGTGTGTATACAACCAAACAGAATAGCAACATTCTACAGCACACTTTGTTCACAGCAGCTATGTATACAGCAGCACATCCTACCTTTAAACAACTTATCAAGTCAAGTGAGAATCACTACAAAACAACTCAAAAGTTAGTCACAATTCAAATGGAAATTGTCAATAGGAAGTAAATGAAATCAATACTAAAATGTAAACCACAATTAGTCAAAATTAACATGTCACAAGTATTAAGGACTATTAACAAAATTAACTAATGAAATTACTAAGAATATTAGTCAATGTTAGCATTAAAATCTAGGTTAAGTCAATGTTTAGAAATTAGTTTCTAATGGACAACTAATCCAAAAACAATGAAACAATTAAGCCGAAAAACAATTATTAGGCAAAACATCAATTAGGACATGATTAAACCAAAAATGATTATTGCAATTAAGCTAAAAAAATGATTAGTTCGTTTAATAAAAAACAAATAGTGCAATTAAGCAAAAATGATTAGTCAAATCCATTATCAACACTTATCTCTAATTAGTTCCAATTCTAACCAAAATTATTACACAATTAATCAACTAATAAACCATGCAAAGAGTCAATTAGAAACATGATTAATTTCTAATGGAACACTCAACTAAAAAACAAATCCAATTCTAATTCTAACAATTAAGTCCAAACATGATTAATCAAGATTCATTTCTAATTATCCTAAATCCAGAACTAATCTAACACTAACATTTCTAATTAGATTTACTTCTAAAATTGCTACCTAATTGGTTTCACAAAGAGAAAGAAAAATAATACTCATATAACCGTGGATGGCAGTGAGAATATTGGGGGTGTAAAGCTGAATTCATAGAGGGGATAGGAATTCTATGGAGGGAGGGCCCAGTCCGTGTTTAAAGTAACATAAAATCCAATTCAGAAAACCTAATATACTTATCATCTTCTTCTCTCTGCTTCCCATGGCTTTCAAAATCCTCCGCCGTTAAACACTATAGCGCCTTCGCCTTCCTCAACCGTCAACAACGAACAATGAAAACCACCGTCCGATTCTCACCTCCTAATCATCTTGCACACGCCGGCGAATAAACTCTCCACCGCGGCATATGCTTTAACATCACCCGCTCTCACCTCAAGCCACTCTTCAAATCGATCAAACACGGTTCGCCACAGAAATCGTTCGAGATGATTGCAAATCACGAGGAGTACGTTATCACAAATCGATGAACAAACACCAAATCGGAATCCAAACACATAGCCTGGATCCAAGGCCACAATAATCACATCGCGAAATCAAGGTTCAGAGTGAAATTACCGTGTTCGCGTGAGGACGACGACGATGGATGAAACGTCAGGTATGAGATTCGATTAGATTCGTTCTTCGCCTTCTCCTTACGCTTCTGTTATTGTTATCGTTGTGGTGTCACGTTCTTGAGCTTCTTCTGCTTCACAAATTTGTGTGTCCTACTTGGGATATGGTTGATGTTGCGAATTCTTGATATTGCGATTGCGAATCCGTTGAACCTCGTGTGAGTTCGTTGTTCTTAATCCAATTGCTGCTCGCTCAATTAGCAGGTGTTTGCGGCATTCTTGAATTTTTGCAGGTCGAAGATCTCGACCGAAACCGTGATGATGATGCAGATTCTTATCGAATTGACGGAGGTGAAGATAGATTGGAGGTTGAAGATGATTAAGATGATGCCGACTGAAGATGATGAAGGTTGCAGAGAATTGATAGTGATGTAGGTTGAAGGAATTGAAAGCAATGGTTGATTGATGATGAAAAATGGATGAAGCTTCAAGGTTGGAGATTGGAAGATGAAGATGAAGGTTGCAGAGAATTGGTTAGAATCGGTTCTTGATCTTGAAGATGAATGATGAAAAAGTGAAAAAATCGAGAGAAGAAGATTGAAGGTGATGGATGAAGAGGTTTTCTTTTTCTGTTAGAGATTCGGTTAGTTGGTTAGAGGTTAGTTATGAAATGTTATGGTTAAGAGTTAGAATTGTTAGGAGTTAACTGGTGCGATTCTGTTATCCTTCTCTCTTATAAACTCTTTTTCCTGTTATGCTGAGTCACATGTTTGGTGACCTTGAATTGTCTTTGGCAAAGGGTGGTATCACAAATTTTTTCTCGTTGGCTGTAACTATTTTGTATCCCGTGATTGCAACTTTTCTTTGTAACCAATGCTCCTGTAAGCACTTTACCATGTAGTTATTTTGTTGCACTTATGAAAATTAGTCTTGCTGGTATTGAAGAATTCTGATGTGAAAGGGTGGAAAAAATCATGCGTGAGTGGGACCTAGCCTTTGTTATGGGACGTTTGGCTTACGGATTGTGTTTTGTTTTAAATTAAAATGCAACTTTGAAAGTGATTTAAAACGTGATCTTGGTATGGATTCTAGACCTGGCCATTTGAATTTGAATTGAGTTAGAATATAACAATAGATAATTGACTTAGAAAAGGATGAACATGGATAATGAAAAATTGGGAATATGGATATGGACATTAAATTTGGAATTAACGAAAATGGATATTAGATGGATATTAAAATGATATGGATAAATTGGTTTAGAAAAATGGATATGGATATTTGGAAATGAACAATGGATTTGAAAATGGGTGGAGTTTAGAATGAGAATTTGGATAAAATGGATAAGAAAAATGGTGTAGCAAATGGATATCCAAAACTAAAACCAATCCTAAACTCCTTTCACAAGCTTTGGAAAAAATACACACAACTACTAATGAACAATTTGCAATTGGAGTTACGGCCATCTGAATCGATTATCATACACACCCTGAACCCACATTTCACATGAACTACCTGACGAGTTCCACACACAATAATTGGACCTTGAATGTACATCGCCTGAGAACTGCCGATTTTGAATGCATAATGATAACCTTCTGAATACAGAAAGCTCAAACCAAAGGAAGATGCCTTGATCACATGTCCTTATGCAAGATGCAATGCTAAATGCTTTTGTTTTTCTATGCTTGAATGCAATGCAATGAAATGAAAGCTCATGCTAAATGATATGAAGAAATGAGAGGGCAAATTTTGGGAAATTACACCAAGATCAATTGCAACTTCTAGACCCAAAATACACTCTTCGTACTCAGCAATATTGTTGGTGCATCCAAAGTCCAACCTTGCTGTAAAAGGAGTATAACCATCATCGGCATTTATCAATATAACACCTACACCATGCCCTTTGAAATTGGAAGAACCATCAAACATCATCTTCCATTTATAGCTGGTCTCAAAACTTTCATTAGGGCCAGACCCTTCACAGTCTTTTACTACCATAATGTCTTCATCCGGGAACTCAAACTTGAGCGGTTCATAATTTTCAACAGGCTTATCTGCGAGGTATTCTGATAATACACTTCCTTTGATAGCCTTCTGAGGTACATACTGGATATCATATTCTGACAATAGCATATGCCAACGGGCAAGTCTTCCTGTTTGAGCAGGCTTCTCAAAGATATACTTTATTGGATCCATCTTCGAGATCAATAAAGTAGTGTGGCATATCAAATACTGCCTCAAACATTTGGCGGCCCATGCTAAGGCACAACAGGCTTTCTCAAGCAGTGAATAACGGCTTTCACTACCAACGAACTTCTTACTTAGTAACAAATGGCATGTTCTTTGCGACCAGTTTCATCACGTTGGCCCAATACACAACCCATGGATCCCTCTAAAACAGTCATGTACATGATGAGAGGTCTTCCAGGAACAGGAGGAATCAGAATAGGTGGTTCTTGCAAATAACTCTTGAGCTTTTCAAAAGCTTGTTGACAATCAGAATTCCACTCTACAGTCTGGTCTTTGCGGAGTAGTTTGAAGATCGGTTCATAAATTGGAGTCATATTGGAAATGAATCTGGATATATAGTTCAAACGACCCAGAAATCCTCTCACTTGTGATTCAGTTTGTGGAGCTGGCATTTCTTGAATAGCTCATACCTTATCATGATCTACTTCAATTCCTTTCTGGCTGACGATGAAACCAAGCAACTTCCCTGACCTGAAACCAAAAGTACATTTGGCCGGATTCAGCTTCAATTGATACTTCCGGAGTCTCTTAAACAACTTCAAAAGATGGTCCAGATGTTCCTCCTCGCTTCAGGATTTAGCAATCATGTCATCCACGTATACTTCAATTTCCTTGTGGATCATATCATGGAACAAAGTTACCATAGCTCTCTGGTAGGTTGCCCCTGTGTTCTTCAAACCAAAGGGCATAACTTTGTAACAGTAGGTTCCCCACGGGGTGATAAATGTAGTCTTATCCATGTCGGCTGGGTCCATTCTGATCTGGTTGTAGCCGGAAAAACCATCCATGAAGGAGAAAACTGCAAACTTGGTTGTATTATCCACAAGAGTGTCAATATGTGGTAGGGGAAAGTCGTCTTTGGGACTAGCTTTGTTGAGATCCCTATAATCTACGCACATTCGTACTTTACCATTTTTCTTCATAACCGGCACGACGTTGGCTACCCATTCTGGATATTTTGAGACTGCCAAGAATCCTGCATCCAACTGCTTCTTAACCTCATCTTTGATTTAGAGAGCCATATCTGGTCTACTTCTACGGAGCTTCTGTTTCACAGGTGGACATTCGGGCTTGAATGGTAGCTTATGAACTACTATATCTGTATCCAATCCAAGCATGTCTTGATAAGACCAAGCAAACACATCTACATATTCTTCCAAAAGCATGACTAGCCGTTGTTTGATCTCTACCCCAAGCGTTGCCCCAATCTTGACCTCTTTCCTCTTTTCTTCAGTGCCAAGGTTGATGACGTCAACTTTCTCTTCGTGTGGCTGAAGATCTGTGTACTGATACTCACACATTTTTGCCAAATCATCGGGACCTCATAATCCTCTTCTTCCTCAGCTTGATAAATGGGTGAATCAAAGTCGATAGTGAGAGTAGGGTCATTGAATACAACGGGTTTGGGAATCATTTTGCACGATGGCGAGATTAATTTTATTAAAAATGCACAAACATGAACGCAAGAAGGAGAAATTGTAGTTTTGAAAAGATTGCCATTTTTCTTAAAACGAAAGCAGAAATAAAGACAAGGAACTTAACAAAACAAACACTTCATTGATTAATAAGATTTAAAAGCGGTGGCCCATACAAAATAATCCGAAAGCCTCGGGCAAGGCTGCAGAATTGAAAACAACAAAGCAAACAAACAAATTACTCTGGCATAGGGTACAAAGTAGGTATCTCAATGGCTTCCCAGTTACTTAAAGCGGCATCACACCGAAACACCAAGTGATTGATATCTTCATCTTCAGCGTCTTCAATAATTGCAAGGACTTGCTGTCCTCCACTGACGAACACTTCTTGAATGGTCCTTAGTCTTCTTTTTGTTGAAGCAGCTATTCCCTCAAAAGTTGGTTTGTAACCCAACCCTTGGTATTTCTCTCTTTCTGGGACCTCGACGATCTTGCCCCAGCCTTCCGGTACTCCTCCTCGTAAGGCAGATTGAATGCTTTTGAAAGAAACAAAGGATGGACAACCAGAGGCCACTGGTTCCTTGTCGTCAAGCATAACGGTATTAGCTATTTCAAGACCCTGGAAAGAAGTTTCCAAAGCATCTTCATCCGCTTTAATGTAACGAAACGATGACAAATTACTGACCATCAGGTCCTCCTCACCATGTATGATAACTAACTTCTCGTCGGCCACGAACTTCATCTTCTGATGTAAGGTGGAGGTTACAGCGCCAGCCTCGTGGATCCAAGTTCTACCCAGCAAACAACTGTAGGCAGGGTTGATATCCAAGATCTAAAAAAGGATATTGAATGTTTGAAGGCCAATCAAAACAGGTAGTTCAATCTCTCCCATCACCGATCTTCTTGAACCATCAAAAGCTTTGACGATAAGAGAAGTGGGTTTCATTATAGCTCCTTGGTAAGACAGTTTATCAAGAGTTCTTTTTGGCAAAACATTCAATGATGAACCGGTATCTACGAGAACTCTAGCCATTGTATCCTCCTGACATTTCACTGATACATGTAAAGAAAGATTATGATTCCTTCCAGCTCGGGTAGCTCCTCGTCACTGAAACTAAGAGTGTTACAAGCTGTGATATTGGCAATGACATGGTCAAACTATCCAGCTGTTATATCCTGAACTACATGTGCCTGGGCTAACACCTTCTGCAAAGCTGATCTATGAACTGGCGAATTAACTAACAGAGATAAGATTGAAATCTTGGATGGTGTCTGATGGATCTGATCTATCACTTTGTAATCACTCCTCTTGATAATTCTTAGGAACTCTTCATCTGCTTCTTGAGAAATCACCTCCTTTCCTTTGTCTCTAGATGGTGTGGGGATAACAGTTTCCCTGGGTGTGGTTTCTTTGATAGAAGGAGTGTATACTCTTCCACTTTGGGTCATCTTCCCAGTTCCAACTATATTAGTCACATCTTCAGTAGCAGTTCCCACCTCTTTCCTTGGAACTACGTCTTCAACAACGATTCCCACCTCTTTCCTTGGAATCACGTCTTCTCGTCTTCTGCTAACCATGACATTCTCATAGACCCATGGCACGGCCTTGGTCCCTCTGAACCTAAATGGAACAGGTTGTCAGTGTCATATTGCTTGGAACGATTGATAGTGGAAGCATCAATAGTTCTAGGATTGTTGAAAACTGGTACTGGTTTATTAAATACAGGAATTACAGAACAGACTTAGGTGTGTTGGACCCGGATGCCTTCCCTCTTGGCTTTGGTAGGTTAAATACAGGCTCAATTGCTCCAACTCTGTTCTCCTTTTCTTTGCTGAACACCTGTAGGAACCCTTCATTGATCAGATATTGAACATCATCTTGGACTAAACGGCAACCCTTGATACTGACATTACATTCTTCACAGTTATCATGGCAAACTTCAACTAGCCCTGCTTTAAACAGCTTAGCATGAAAAACCTTGATAGGAGTTTTGATCTTCGTTGCATCCAAAACTAAAACCTCATCCCTCTCATCTTCTATGGCATTAGTGGTCCCATGGGTAGGCAAAGGATTGTTCTTCACATTTGGTTTATTATCAGCAAATGAAAGAATATTCTTCTCCATCAAAACCTTCACTACATTCTTCAATGCTAAACAACCCTCCAAGTCATGACCAGCGCCTCCTTGATGGAAAGCACAAGTTGCATTTGGGTTGAAGAAAGGCATAGATTTCTCAGTTGGCGGTCCCAAAGGTCTAGTAACGATCAACCCTTGCTCCACTAAAGAAGGGCAGAGCTTTGTATATGACATTGGTATACGTGGAAATGTTGGCTTTCCTCCTTGCTTCTTATGGGGAGAATTCTGCTGTGGAGCCTGTGGTCTTGGTTGCTGATAATTCTGGTTTTTAGGCCATTGCTGATAAGCTGTCTATTGATAAGCTGGCACCTGCTGTGCAGCTTGGAGATTAAAAGTAGGCGTAACAGCAGCTACGTAAGGTTGCTGAGCATACTGCATCTGGTAGATTGGATGCTGAGAGAAGTTTGGTCTCTGCTGTTGCTGATACATTGGCTGCTTCCATCGAGGGCTCTGGGTTTTTCCTGTCATGACGGCATTAGTTTCTCCTTCCCTCTTCTTATGAGAATGACTAGGGGACTTCTTAGTACTGACGCTAGTTGAACTGCTCGGAGAACCGATTACTTTCCCACTCTTTAATCCTGCCTCTACCTTCACACCAATTGCAACAATATCAGCGAAATTAGCACTGACACTACTCACCATTCTCTCATAAAATTTAGGCTTTACTGTGTCTACAAACCAATCAGCCAACTCTTTCTCATTCAATGGCGGTTCAACCTGAGAAGCAGTCTCTCTCCAACGTTGTGCGTATTCCTTGAAATTCTCAGTACCTTTCTGGGCCATACTCAACAACTGCCTAAGGTCAGGGGCTAAATCCATATTGTACTTGTAGTGTTTCATAAAAGCATCAGTTACATCCTGGAAACAACGGATATGGGACTGGTCTAGACTCAAATACCACTTAGCAGCAGCCCCCTTCAAACTGTCCTGAAAATAATGGATCATCAGCTTGTCATTGCGTACGTGCGCGGCCATTCTTCGGTATTACATAATCAAATGGGATTTGGGACATGTGGCCCCTGAGTACAACTTAAAACTTAGTAACTTGAACTTCGGTGGAATTACCAAATCTGAAACCAAACACATGTCTTTAATGTCAGTACTGAATGCATTACTCAACTCCATTGCCTTCATCTTCCTCTGCATTGTTTCAACACTTTCTCTCAGTTTCTCATGTCTATCATCTCCTTCTTCTGACACGTCAACGTAGTCGTAGGGCTGATGGTTTTGGAAAACTGGATGCACTTGCGTTTATACTGCTGGTCGAGCATAGGTAGGAATAGCTTGAAGAGTCTCATTAACCAAAGGAACTGCTTGCGGTGTTGTCAAAGGAACTGTAGCTCGGATAAAATCTTCTGGCATGCCCAAAGTGGGATTCATGACAGGGATAATCGGAGGTTCTACCGCTGTAGCCTCGAGGATTTGTCCCATTCCTCCTCGTATCTCATTCAATTCATTGTTGACTCTGTCCATTTCTCCGTATATCTCTGACATTCTGAATCGAGCTTGGGCCCGAGTGTTGTAGTTGTGTATGGGATTCAGTGTGACGATTCTGGAGAGAACACGGCGACATAAGACAGAGACAAGGAAAGAAATGAACATGAAGATGCAAATGAGGATGCAAATGCAAATGCAAGCTAAACTATCAAGAGACCAAAGAAATTTTGCAAATAATATAGATAATAGATTCTTGATAAAATAAACTTCTTCATTCAAGAGTCTGGTGAACATTACATCAGGAGCAGTGTATCCTCATACTCCAAGTACATAAATAGAAATACATCAAAACGAAAGGGAACATTAGCAACAAGGGAAACAACAACAGTAATACTAAGGATTGAATCCACTGGTTAATGATCCCTCTCCTCCATTAATTACTCTCATAAATTTGCTGATACGCTCTTTCGTCTCCTCTCTTGCAAGAACCAATTCTCCTAACTCTTCCACCATCTTCTGCTTTGTCTTGGAAGGTGATTCATGGTGAAGATGTGGCTTCATCATCACACGATCTATATCACGAGACCATTGCAAGTGAGCCTTTGTGACTGGGCATTCAGCTTTCCATAATTGTCTTTTAATCTGGCGCCAAGCGCGCTCCAAACGCATCTTCATTTCAAAACCTCCTATTTCATCATAAAACATCATCTGCATATCCTCGTCATCTGGAACTCCCTCTTTCAGATGACCCAACTGACGGCGTGCAAGGACAGGATTGTAATTGATACAACCGTTCCTTCCCATGAGAGGCACATTGGGGCAATCCCCACAGCTATGGATTATGATAATTCCTTCTTCAGTTGAATCATACCACTCGATGTCGGTATGCTTCAATTCCATCAGCTTTTTGGACCAAATCTTACAGTCTTTGACCTCCCAGAAAGTCGGAGTCTTTGGCAGATAAGAAATGAACCACTTGTAAAAAAGGGCTACGCAGCAAACAATTGGGCCACAGCCTCTGGTGTATCTGGTCTGTATGGAATAGTAAACATCCGCTAGCAGTGTCGGGACCGGATTGTTGACTGTAAAAAGCTGGATGGCTTGGGTATCCACAAAGTTCTTGGCATTTGGGAACAGAAACAATTCATATATCATCAGAGCTAGGGTTGACTCAAACAAAGCCTCACTTCCTCTGTTTTTGAAACACAGAGCCTTTTCCATCAAGAACTGAGCAGGCAGTCCACGCTTCCCTCCTTTGTTAGTTAGGTTAGCCTGGATGTCAGATAGTCTGATTCTGGTTACTCTGGTGATGTCTCTGGCGGAAGGCATTTCTTCAATCCCAGAAAAGATGAGAGCTTCTGTGACTGGAATCCCTATCATGGTTGAGAACTCCTCTAGGGTCAGCACCAACTGGAATTCATGGAATAAAAAACAGCGGTACGTGGGATGATACAACTGGACCAAAACTTCAAGAGGCCCTACAGTCACTGGTGTTTTCATCAGTGGAATGACACACCCATATCTATCAGCAAAGGTTGATTGGTCTTCAACCATCTCTCCCAACCACGACAAACTCTCCACTTCCGGTAGTTCAAAGAAATAAGGCCAAACTCTTTTCCCTGTAGCATCCATTTCTACAAAATCTGCAAAATAAAATTAGTATCTTGATAGTTTAGCAAGAATGCTAAATGCAATGCAAAGTTTCATGGAATTCAGACGCTCACAAAATATCAAGAGATATCAAAAGACCTCATTTTCATTAAATAAAAGGTGAATTACAATAGTTGATACACTTTCAAAAGCCCTAAACATAAAGCTAAATAAAAGCTAAAAAGTCCTAAGGAAATTCTCCTAAGAGCCTTGTGTTGAGTCTTCTGATTTCTTTCTCCATCTGATCCCTTTCTACGACGAGGTTGTCAAGAATAGATTTCCAAGTGGGAGGTTGAGTGTTAGAGGAACTAGGATCTTCTAGGGCTTTTCTCTTTTTACATGAAAGTAACTCTTCATTCTTGATCTGTAGCTGCTTCTGGAGTTCTAGGTTTTCTTCAACGACCACTTGATACTTGAGTTTCCAGACTTCTTCTGACTTTTGGGCTTGTCTTAAAGAAATCTCCAGCCCTTCTTCTTTTGACATGAAGTATAAAATAGGCTCTTTCTTCAAAGCAATTGGTTCTTGCCTTTTGTAAGTCATCTTTAACTCTATAGCTCTTCTTCTGACCCATTGGAGATAGGGCTCCAAGGACACACAGTTAGGTCTTCCTAAAGAACTTCTTCCTCTCTTACGCCTGCTACCCCAAGCGTTCAAGAACAGCGTCTTCTGCTCTTCGTTCTTGTCATATGCTTCAAAGTAGATGCTTTCCACATGAGTACTGAGAGGTTTATCTTCCAAAGGATACCCTAATTGGCGTCGTGCTAATATAGGGTTGTAGATGATTCCTCCTTTAATGCCAAGAAGAGGCACGTTGCCATAGTTTCCACAGCTATCTATAATCAGGATTCCATCATACACTCTATTATACCAGTCAATATCTGCATGGGAGAGTGCCATAATCTTCTGAGACCACCATCCTTTCTTGGAATCCCAGAATGCGCCTGCCTTCGGTAGATGTGAAATAAACCATCTATACAATATGAGGACACAACAAGTAATCTGTCCATTCCTATGAGCGTTTCTTGTATGGACTGAGTGATAAGCTTCAGCAAGCAGGGTAGGTACTGGATTCTGTTTCAAGAATATTTTGATTGCATTTAGATCCACAAATTTGTCAATGTTCGGAAACAAGAAAAGTCCATAGAAGAGCAATGCAAAAACAGCTTCAAAGGCATCCCGGTTGGAGTGTTTAGAAAAATAACGAGCCTTCTCAAGCAAGAACTTAGCAGTTAACCCAAAAATTCCTCCTTTAGAAATTAAATTGCTTTTGATGTCAACTAATTCCAAATGGGTTTCCTTGGCTATTTCTTCTTCTTTAGGATCCTTCTCGAAGATAGGAAACGGGGACTCATCCTTGATAGGCTAACCAATTATCTGAGAGTATTCCTCAAGGGTAGGTAAGAGTTGATAGTCAGGAAACGTGAAGCAGTGATACTTTGGATCATAAAACTGAAGCAGAGTTGAAAGGAGTCCTTCGTTAATGGTCTTCTTCAACAAAACCCACAACTTCCCATATCTGTTTATGAATCCTTCAGGGTCTGTTAGCAAATCTCCCAATTTCCTTAGGTCATCCAATTTGGGACTCTTGAAAGTGTATTTGATGGTGTTTTTTCTTGAACTATCCATGATATCCCTCTGATATAAGAAAAGAAATCTGAGTTCCATGAAACAGATGCAGCATGAATGCTTATGATGTATGAATGCAAAGCACACACAAAGCACACAAAACACAAACAAAAGGGATAGGTTGAGCATGGAGCTAGGGTTCACCCTTCCCATTGGTATGTACTATTGGTTTCCACCTGCTGAACGGGGTTCTAAGAAGTTCCCAGAGTCGACAATCCATCTTTTGGATTTTAACGATTTCCCAGATGACTTGGTAATCAATAAAATTCTCAAGAGAATCTCGTCTGAGTGTAGTATCGCGTAACAACCAATTCAGAAATAGACTCCATTATGGTCACCGCACTACATCCTAAAAAGGCTTAAGTGGGGTTTGGTAACTACGGTTCTCAATATCAAGGGCTCCTAGGTCGAGAGTAGCACGTTTTCACGAATGGATTCGTTCAACATAACTAAACTCTCAAGAGGGCCTCAACTGAGTGATGGTGTCTTAATTCAACTTTTTTAGGATTCGACTCCCTCAAAGCCTCCTTGAATATACCATTGTCCTATCATAAGTGCACTCAAATTCGGGTTAGGATTTATCTCACCACTCAAGAACCAAGCCAACAAAAGATAATCAAGCAAAGCATATACAGACAATCAAGCAGATATACACAAATATAGCAAGCAAGTATAAGTAAAACAAACAAAAACAAGGTGGGTTTAACCCTCAAAAGTAGAGTCTCCCCAGTGAATTCGCCATTTCTGTTGCGGTGAGAATCTGATAACAAGCTATTAATTAACTTGCATCGCAAAACTTTGAATTCACAACCGACTTTGATTTATCCAAAGGAAAAGGTTCAAGATCGAGAAAAACCTAAAGGGGGGAGATCTAAGGTTCGGAGGTTGGTTACGCCTAGGGAAGGTATTAGCATCCTAAACGTCCGTAGTACTCTACGGGAACCTCTTGTTTTAACTTGTTATGTCTTACTCGCTTGCTAAGGGTGCTATGCTAAAGTTTGAAACCCTAGGGGTTAATATCTAAGTATACTCGACAAAGTATCGCACTTTGCGCCTACGTATCCTTACGGGAATGGAATCAGAGTATACGTAGTTCACCGATCTAAGGGTGAAGGGTAGGAACCATTGTCTATGGCCAAAGTTCCAAGGGGAAATGAGTATGAGTTCATTTTAGAGTTCACGATAACTCTCTAAGTCTAAGTTATAGGGGAAAGTGAGTTCTCATGAGGATGAGAATCACATAGAGTTCAGAAACTCTGACCTACTTCTAAGTTATGATTTCATTGGCTCTCATAAGGCCAAGAAATAAGGGTAAACTTAAAAGGATAAGGTAGGATGGTTGTTTGGTGACTTCATGAGTCAATTTAAGGAGGGTCTCCCTTTGGAACGGGGGGAAAGATAACAGTTGTAAAATTACTAAAAGATAATAAGTTATAACTCAAATATGATGATGTAAAAGACATGAATAAGATATGAGATGAAACAAAATCATGATGTCAATGCAAAGTTAGAATCATACACATTAGACAATAATCAAACATGATAAATAAAGATAACATGGTAAGATGCATAAAGAAGTGCAATAAAAACCCTAATAAGTATTCTAATCTTATCATGACTAAGGGTCTCAAGATTAAATATTTTATCAATTTCTTTTATATTCAAAAAGTAATTCCAATTAGAAGAACATAGCAAAAAGAAGGGAAGAAAAAGTATTAAAAATGAACAAGTTATGGTATTTAGTAAATAAAGCATAAAATAAATAGAAACAACTAAATGCCAAAAAGAAAGGAAAGGGCGCCCCTGGGGTTTGAACCCGGGACCCTTTGCCTGCAGCTCAAAATCAACACCACTAGGCCAACGCGCGCATGTTGAAATATAATGGATAGCACAGATAGATATGTAAAGACAAGCGAAAATCAAGAAATAAAACAAAAGGACTGGGGCGAGGGGGATTCGAACCCAAGTCCTAGAGGTAGGCAAGGCGTGTGAGTGTGTGCTTGCCACTGGGGTAGCTGTTACATCCGGTATTATGACCAACTCAATAAACATATAACACAAACATGTGCACCTATTTCAAACAAACTACATAAACCGTCCAACATGAAACTACTCACGATGTCAATATACATGCTATGCCATTCATCAGCAATCAATATCAAACCAAACAGAGGTACATAATCTAAACTTACAGTCATGAAATTCCACACATATTAAACAACAAGCAAGGCTCACCCTATAAATCCACAAAGTAAGAGCATTTGAAAGTAAGAGCCACAAACCACACAACCACAGCAGCACAAAAGCAAGGCATGGTAATACGTTTAGTTGGAAATCAAACAATGACATGTCTCGAATGCAATAAACACACATGTAGACTATAACAGCATAGCAAGCAAGTAGCATATTTCAAATTAAACACAACCCAAGCTACCACACCAATTGCTCACACAAGGGAAACATATAGGCCTAAGACATCCAAAATCAGACATGGCCAGGTCAGATGAAGCGGAAACATGATTGTCAATCCCAAAACCAAGAATTAGTACACATACTGACTACCAAGTAAAGGGTCAACCATATAAATTGGACATCAAAACAAACACATTTGAAAGCATAGGATAAGGAGATCATACACAGCCATGGCAAGTAAACATACAACATGCTCATTTGAAAATCACACAAGGACATGTTTTGAACACAAATAATAGACAAACATGCATACCATGAAATCCAAAACAGTATGGCATGGTTTTGAACATAAGCTAAATGTTGACAAACAAATTAGCACAAATAGCAAAACAAGCTAGCAAATTAACACACAACCCTAGCAGCAATCATACATCATGTTGAAGAGAGTTTAAATGAAATGGAAAATACATTGGAATGAAATTAATAGGCAACACATAGATACAGACCATCATGGTAATGAGGTTAGTCTCAAGTATGTCAAAAACATCTTCAAGAATTAACATGTTTTAGTGAGAAATAGCAAAGATGTTTTAATACTGATATCAAATGATTGGCAAAGCAAAGAGTTTAAAATGCAAGCAAACAAAGGATATGTTAGGGCATAATGATAAGTCAGTTTCAATGATGCTTCTCAAGATCCAAGAATAACTAAAGTATGTTAATCCATTTGCAAAGACAATGTTAAAAAGAAAAAAGATACCCTAGGATGGATCCAATATCAATGACTGGTTTAGAAAACATGCTAAATGGGAGTCACAATAGGATGATATCATAAGGTAAAACATCAACAGACAATAACATCAGTGCTGACAATTAACATTTAGACCGGTCATAGTACATTCACAAGGCAATGATGGCAACTACCAATGCTAGCATACAAAGCAAAGTATAACCAGAGTCACATATCTTAAATTCATATCTAGGTCAGATCACAAGAATGCCAATCAGTCATAATATTACATGATGTCAAGAAAAATGTATCCAAACATGAAGACAGAGAAAGCATAGTGTTGAGTCATGAAAACAAAGCTAGGTCAAAGGCAGACCAAACACATATAAGGTCAAGACAGGCTATATAGGTTCAAAACATTTAGTACATCATGAGGCACATATCAACATGATAATGACATTCCAAACCAAACATAGCTAGCAAACTGAATTACAAGCAGAAAGTCATACATTCACCCAAGTGGTACAAGCATAGTGACATGTATACAAACATCATGATGGTCAAGAGCAAGCACATGTATGCAAGGATAGGGAGTGTACAAGACAATATAACAACTAAACTTAATCAAGTGGTAACAATTAGAAATAGGCAGTAGTAGAGGACTTGGTAAAACCAAATTAGGCAGCAATCATGCAAACACATTTATCAAACATATATGTATAAAAATCATGGTATCACAAAGGCATAACTTAGGAAACATGTTAAACACAACAAGGCTTGCATACATCATGAACACAGTGTTAGCATCATAATATCACAAAGACATGGCTTCTGAGATTACAGTTCAATGGAATGACTTTAGCACATACAAAATGAAATGGAGTAGTATGGCAAGTTGTAGAACATTGAGGCATATGATAGGAACAACTCAAAGCAAAAACATCCAAATTCAACATTCATAAGCTTTAAACATATATTGCAACAAAATCATTCCAACAGGATGTAACACAAGTCAGTGGCTTGTATATGTTATACAATCCAACCTCAAACATATGATCAAACATCAACCCTGACAAAGACAGTAGAGCATACAAATGGGAACAAAGCTATTAACCTTAAAACATCCACAATAACAAGGTTAAAACCATGACTGAATATACAAAGAAAATGCTTCTCTATTAGTAGTGGCAGAAAAAGACATTAATGCTACTTTGACAAGAACCAATTAACAACATTAAATAATCATCAAGCCAACAACAAAGGTAGATAGGTTCAAGTTACTACAACCTAAGAGTATATCAAAACTATAAAGAGAAACATAGGTTCTCAAGTCTCTTGTCTCAACTTTATATTTAAGTACATACGACATCTAAGTAGATCAACAAAACCAAGCATCAATCTTGTCAATATAAAACCACAATGAGAACTTAGTTACATCCATTTAATGGACAAAATAGAGATAGTATAACTCATCACAAAGGCATTCACGTGTATCATATCAAAAGACATCATCTTATTTTATGAAGTCAAGTCATGAGCATACAAACAATATATTCAAGCATATATCAACAAGATTCATATGTAAAAGAAGAGCAAGATGCATATGATGTAATAGCATTAAATGAGCATATTTAAACAAGAGGGACAGTAAACGATACCAAGTGGAGTAATGTCCACTGTCTTCAAATGTACTGATTGCTTCCTTTCCAAAGCCCTCCAAGAACACCTTTCAACTTGCTTGCTCGACACTTTTGGAATTTCAGAAGATTTTTGAGTGTTTGGTGAAAATTGTTGGTGGTAGATGTGTAGAAGCGAATCCCTTTTATAGGCTGAACCCAAGAGTTGTGTGAGTCCAAACATCAAACATGTGGAGTGTTGAGTAGAAATTAGTCACAACGTCTCTTTTTAAAATTCAAATGTTGGTCCATATCTTGGAGACAATTACGCCGTTCATGCTGTGCAAAATCTCAGAATTGCAGGGTCGATTCACAACTTCACGTATTGCTTTAGAGCACCTTACTTGATGTCATATGGAGGGGTATCAAATGAGGCAAAGGTTGGGGATGGCGTGGAGAGTTCGCAGGTGGTAGCAGGTTGAATGCTGAAACTGGCAAATCCTCATAACCACTTTAAATGAACCAAGCAGTTGAAAGCTAAAACGAGAACGGTCTTGGAGAATTCAAATTGAGCAAATGGTGCACCAAGGATTGAGGTTGAAACGGTTTCTGATGAAATGATTCACTTGTTTCCTTTGAATCTCTCTTCCATTCTGAAGCTTGCGAATACGAACAAAGAAGAAGAAAACGTTTTGGTTGATTTTGGTTTCTTGTATGCCACATGCCACTTCCTCATTGGTTGGAAATTGAGTTGAAAAGTCAACACAACAATGCTTATTTCCTATTGGTTCTTGGCAATGAAATTTAAATCCAATATAGTTGCAATACATTTGTACGTTGGGCCAATCATGTGGGCTTATGAATAAAAATGAGAAATGGTTTTCTATCTTTTGTTATAAAAGAAAATGAAAGAAAGATTAGGAAAACAAATAATAATGGTGGATTAATTGATTAGGGTTATAGATATGGTTTAGGAGAATTAAAATTGACAAATTGGCTAAAATTGGTTAAATGAAGGGCTATTGAAAAAGGTTTGGAATTAAAGGTGACAATTAAGGGTAGATAAAGTGGGTAGAAATTTGGTTATGGAGAGGATCATGGTTTGGGTTATTGGAGACAATCTCTTAGAGACTTGCTTGATTCAATGCTCCATCCAAAAAACATGATTAATCACCTCTTGAATCTCCTTAAGATAACACCTGATAAAAAAGAAACAAACACAAACAAAAACCTGATAAAAGGGTTAGCTATGCAACGTGATTGACCTAATATGATATGCAGGAGATCAATGGATCTAAGGGTAAAATTTGGGGTACAACAGGACAGAAGAAGAACTATTGAGTTAAAGATGCCTTATTCTAGACAAGAGCCAATTGCTTTGAAGGAAGAGCCTGTTCTGTTTTCTACGTCAAAAGAAGAAGAGTTGAAAATTGCATTAAACCAAGCCCAACAGACAGTAGAAGCTTGGAAGCACAAATATCAAGTGGTTGTTGAGGAGAACTTAGAACTCCAAAAGCAACTACAAGCCAAGAATGAAGAGTTACTTTCATGCAAGAAGAGGAAGACCCGAGAAGGACTAAGTACCTCTGATACTCAATCTACTCCATGGAAGTTGATCGTCGATAAACTCGTCAAGGAAAAGGCTTAGATGGAGAAGGAAATTAAGAAGCTCAACATGAGGCTCCTAGGAGAATCTCCTTAGGTCTTTTAAGCTTTTATTTAGCCTTATGTTTAGGACTTTTGAAAGTGTATTGACTCTCTTGTAATTCACTTTTATTAAGTAGAATGAGACTTTTTGGTATCCCTTGGTATTTCACGGGTGTCTTAATTCCATGAAACTTTGCATTTGCATCCCGCATTTTTTTCCGCTAAACTATCGAGAAACTAATCTTGTTTTACAGACTTTGTAGAAATGGATGCTAGAAGAACATGGCCATATACTTTTGAGGTTCCCGAGTTGGAACAACTATTGGGGCTGGGAGATATGATTGAATATCCGTCAGCTATCACTGACATGTATGGGAGGATCCTACAATTGCTGAGACTCCAAGTGACTGAAGGACCGCTTGAGACTCTAGTCCAACTCTACCATTCTATTTACCGCTGCTTTGTGTTCCCAGACTATCAACTAATGCCAACTTTGGAGGAGTATTCCGCTCTAATGGGCATCCCTATCAATGACTCTCCTCCGTTCTCTGGATTAGACGCGGAACTCACTGACATAGACATCGCAAGAGGAACGATGCTGAGATTGTCTGACATAAGAACTCACTTAACCAACAAGGGAGGACGTCATGGATTGCCCGCTCAATTTTTACTTGAAAAGGCTCTCTACTTTGCTGAAAGGGGAAACTCCGCACTGTTTGAATCAACCTTTGCTTTACTTGTCTATAGATTGTTCCTGTTTCCTAATGCCAAGTACTTCGTCGATGTTCAAGCTATCTGAATCTTCATGCTTAACAATCCAGTTGCTACACTGTTAGCTGACACCTATCATGCTGTTCATACAAGATAGATGCGGAATGGTGGGTCGGTTGTTTGTTTCGTCGCTCTCTTCTATAAGTGGTTTATCTCGTACCTACCGAAGATGCCATCCTTTTAGGAAGTTGAAAATAGCACAATTTGGTCCAAGAAGCTGATGGAATTGAGTCGCACCAACATTGAGTGGTATGATCCGGTTTATGGAGGGATCTTGATGATCCACAACTGTGGGGACTTCCCCAATGTGCCTCTCATGGGAAGGAAGGGTGTATCAACTACAATCCTGTGCTTGCTCGCCGTTAGTTAGGCCATCCAATGGAGGAGATTCCTGATTTCAACAACCTTGAAATGCTTTTTCTTGAGGAGGATGAAGGTTTTGAGCTGAAGATCAAAGTGGAGCGTGCTTGGCACCAAATCAACAGACAAAGGTGGACCACTCTAGAAAACCCTGATTACTCCGTTACCGAGGCTTGCTTACAGTGGTCTCGCGAAATAGCTCTCATGATGAGGATGCCTTTTCCCCGTCACGAGTCATCTACAGAGGAAGAGATAAAGTTAAAGAATGCGCTAGGAGAATTGACCCTTGAAAGGGCAAAGATCAAGGGGCGAATCAACAAGCTTATGAGAAAGATCAATGGAGGGGAAGGGACATCCGCCAGTGGATCAGATGCTTAGTTTCCTTTATGTTGTATTTTCCATTTCCGCTTATGTTTTTGAATTATGAATAAGTACGGTCTCTGATGTAATATTTTCAAGAATTTATAATGAAGAGACTTATTTTGATGAACTTCTTGTTACCTACAATGTTTGCAAAATTTCTTGGTTTTCTTGATAGTTTAGCTTGCATTTGCATCTGCATTTTCATTTGCATCATGTCATAGCATGTGTGTTGTCTTCCCTGTCTTATCTCATGTCACTGTATTATCTTCAGAATTGTCACACTGAGTCCCCGACGCCACTACAACACATGAGCCCAAGCTCGTCAATGGATGTCAGAATAAGACTTTGATATGGACAGAGTCAACAATGAGCTAAATGAGTTACGAGGAGGAATGGGGCAGATTCTGGAGGCTATACAGGTTTTAAAAGTAAAGATGGATACACAGACCACTATGGTCTCTGAGGTTATCACTCCTACTGTGGAACCCCCAGCTACTACTACCTTAAACCCACCTTGGGTATGCCTTTTGACTTCATACGGCCACCGGTTCCCACTTCTACTCAACAAGCTGTTCCTTTGAGTAACGAGAACCATCAAGCTATTCCTACCTTTACTTCACCGGCAGTGCAAACCCAAGTACACCCTATTTTTCACAACCCGCATCCGGTTTATGATTACCCTAAAATGTCTGAAGATGATGATGAGCGACATGAAAGACTGAAAGAGAGTGTTGAGACCATCCAAAGAAAAATGAAGGCAATGGAAGGAATCAATGTATTTAGTATTGATGCTAAAGACATGTGCTTAGTCTCAGGCTTGGTAATTCCACCCAAGTTTAAACTACCCAGTTTTGACTTATACTCAGGTGCAATGTGTCCTAAGGCACATTTGATTATGTATTTTCGAAGAATGGCTGCATATATGGATAATGATAAGTTGATGATCCACTGCTTCTAAGATAGTCTGAAAGGGGCTGCTTCCAAGTGGTACTTAAGTCTAGACCAGTCTAGAATCCGTTGTTTTCAAGATGTATCTAATGCTTTTGTAAAGCATTACAAATATAACATGGACCTGGAACCAGATCGTAGACAACTTTTGAGTATGTCACAAAACAATTCCGAGTCTTTTAAGGAGTATGCGCAGAGATGGAGGGAGCTGGCTTCACATGTAGAGCCACCTTTGTCTGAAAAAGAATTGGCCGATTGGCTAATGGATACAGTGAAGCCGGATTTCTATGAAAGGATGATTGGTAACGTCAGTACTAATTTCGCTGATATTGTCGCTGCAGGCGTAAAAGTAGAAGTTGGGCTGAAAAGCGGAAAAATAGTCAGTTCCTCAAGCACTTCCACAAAAAGAAAGAAGGAGAGACTAATGCCATCATGATAGGGAAGAAAAGGAACCTAATGTGGAAGAACCAATGTATCAACAACAGTCAGTTCCAAACTTTACTCAACAGCCGATTTACCCCATGTAGTATGCTCCCCAACACTATGTAGCAACTGTAACACCTACCTTTAATCATCAAATAGCACAACAGGTGCTTGCCTATCAACAACAGCCAGCTTATCAACAAGTACCAAATGCTCAGAATTATCAACAACAACAAAGACAACAAACTTCACAGTCAGGTGCTCCTCAAAGGAGACAAGGGGGAACGACCACATTTCCGCCCTTACCAATGTCTTACACTGAACTATATCCTTCATTAGTGCAACAAGGACTAATTGTTACCAGACCTCTAGGTCCACCCACAGAGAAGTCCCTGCCTTTCCACAATCCAAATGTTAATTGTGCCTTTCATAAAGGCGGAGCCGGTCATGACTTGGAGGGTTGCTTAGCACTGAAATATGTAGTGAAAAGGTTGATGGAAAAGAAGATCCTATCTTTCGTAGACAATCAGCCAAACGTGAAAAGTAACCCATTACCCACATACGGAACTACAAATGCTATTGAGGATGAGAATGATGAGGTGTTAATAGTGGATGCATCAAAGATCAAAACTCCTATCAAGGTCTTCCATGCTCAACTATTCGAAGCTGGATTGGTAAAAGTCTGTCATGGTGATTGTGAAGAATGTAATGTCAGTATCAAGGGTTGCCATTTGATCCAAGCCGACATTCAGAATTTGATCGATGAAGGATTTCTGCAAGTGTTCAGCAAAGAGAGGAAGGATGAAGTTGCAGTAATTGAGCCAGTATTCAACTTGCCAAAATCAAAAGAAAAGGTGCCTATGTTCAACATACCAAAGTATGGTTCTGTGATTCCAGTGTTTAACAAGCCAGTACCAATCTTCAACAATTCTGAACCTGTTGTTGCTTCCACTGCTAATCATTCAAAGCCAAGAAACATCCGAAAACCCATTCCATTCTGTTTCAGAGGTTCAAAAGCTATGTCGTGGATTTATGAGAATACTGTGGTTGATAAAAGACATGAAGAAGTGGTTCCAAGGAATGAGGTGGGAACCACTAATGAAGAGGTGACAAACATAGTAGGGACTAGGAAGATGACTCGCAGTGGTAGAATTTACACCCCCTATTTAAAAGAACTGTGCCCAAGGAGACTATTGTTCCTTTACCCTCTAAAGATAAGGAAAAAGAGGTGGTTACGAAGGAGGAGGATGATGAATTTCTGATAATTATCAAGAGAAGTGATTACAAAGTGGTGGACCAGCTTCACCAAACTCCATCCAAGATCTCAATTTTGTCTCTGCTGGTGAATTCTCCTATCCACAGAGCAGCCTTACATAAAATTCTAGCCCAAGCACATGTAGCCCAAGACATTACTGCGGGACAATTTGACCACATCGTTGCTAACATCACAGCCTGCAATACTCTCAGTTTCAGTGACGAAGAATTACCTCAAGGAGGCCGAAACCATAATATAGCTTTGCATGTATCCATAAAATGCCAAGAGGATACTTTAGCCAGATTGCTTGTAGATACTGGTTCATCTCTGAATGTGCTGTCAAAGAGAACTCTAGAAAAGTTTACCTATCAAGGAATTGGGATAAAGCCTACTTCACTCATTGTCAAAGCCTTTGATGGCTCGAGAAGATCAGTAATGGGAGAGATTGAGTTACCTATTCTGATTGGTCCTCATGTGTTCAACGTCATTTTCCAAGTCTTGGATATCAATCCCGCTTACAGCTGTCTGGATTCAGGAGGCCCTGGATTCAGGAGGCCGGTGCCGTAATTCGACTTTGCATCAAAAGATGAAATTTGTAGCTGATGAAAATTTGGTCATTAGCCAAGGTGAAGAAGATCGGATGGTCAGTAACCTGTCCCTTTTTTGATACATTGAGGCTGATGAATATGCTTTGGAAACTTCTTTCCAAGCTCTTGAGATAGCTAATGCTGTTATGCTTGACAATGAAGAGCCAGTGGCCTCAATAACCCATATTTTGCTTCTTTCAAGTGTATCCAATCTTCCCTAAAAGAAGGTGTACCTGAAGGCTGGGGCAAAGTCATCGAGATGCAAGAAAGAGAAAAGTACCAAGGGTTGGGTTACAAACCAACTCTTGATGAGATAACTGCTGCTACAACAAGGCGACTAAAGATGATTCAGGAAGTATTTGTCAGTGGAGGACATCAAGTTCATGCCATCATTGAAGACGCTAAAGACGAGGACATTAGCCACTTGGTTTTTCAGTGTGACGCCACGTTGAGTAATTGGAAAGCTATTGAAATCCCTGTTTTGTACCCTATGCCAGAGTAATTTGCTTACTTTTGTTGTTGTTTTCAATTCCGTAGCCTTGCCCGAGGCTATCAGATTATTTTGTATGGGCCACCGCTTTTAATTCTTATTAATCAATGAAGTTGATGTTTTGTTAATTTCTTTTGTTTTTATTTACTGTTTTTGCTTTTAAGGAAAAATGGTAATCTTTTCTAAACTACAAAAACATTTTTTTCTTGCATTTGATCTTTGTACATTTTAATGAAATAAATCTCTCCATCATGCAGAATAAATCCCAAACCTGTTGTATTCAATGACCCTACTCTCACTATTGACTTTGATTCACCCATCTATCAAGCTGAGGATGAGGAAGAAGAAGACTATGAGGTCCCGGATGAGTTGGCAAAAATGTGTGAGTACAAATACACGGCTCTTCAGCCGCATGAGGAAGAAATTGACACCATCAATCTTGGTACTGATGAAGACAAGAAGGAAGTCAAGATTGGGGCAATGCTAGGGGCAGAGATCAGACGACGGTTAGTGAAGCTCCTTGAAGAAAATGCTGATGTGTTTGCATGGTTTTATCAGGACAATCCTGGGTTGGATACAGATATTATAGTTCATAAACTACCGCTCAAGCCTGAATACCCGCCAATAATACAGAAACTTCGAAGAAGTAGACCCGACAAGGCTCTTAAAATCAGAGATGAGGTAAAGCGACAATTGGATGCAGGTTTCTTGGCAGTTTCGAAGTATCCTGAATGGGTAGCCAACATCGTGCCAGTAATGAAGAAGAATGGTAAGGTGCGAATGTGCGTAGATTATAGGGACCTCAACAAAGCCAGTCCAAAGGACGATTTCCCTCTGCCACATATCGACACTCTCGTGGATAATACAACTAGGTTTGCAGTTTTCTCCTTTATGGATGGTTTCTCAGGCTACAATCAGATCAGAATGGATCCGGCCGATATGGAAAAGACTACATTCATCACTCCATGGAGAGCTTATTGCTACAAAGTCATGCCCTTCGGTTTGAAAAACATAGGGGCAACCTATCAGAGAGCTATGGTAACCTTATTCCATGACATGATCCATAAAGAAATTAAAGTGTATGTGGATGATATGATTGCCAAATCTCATGGTGAGGAGGAACATTTTGACCATATTTTCAAGTTATTCAAGAGACTCCGTAAATATCAGCTAAAGTTGAATCCTCCCAAATGTACTTTCGGTGTTAGATCAGGAAAGCTGCTTGGTTTTATCGTCAGTCAACGAGGAATTGAGGTAGACCCTGACAAAGTGTGAGCTATTCAAGAGATGCCAGCTCCGCAGACCGAATCTCAAGTAAGGGGTTTTCTGGGCCGTTTGAACTATATCTCCAGATTCATCTCCAACATGACTCCTACTTGTGAGCCTATATTCAAGTTGCTCCGCAAGGATCAGACTGTAGAGTGGAATTCCAACTGCCAGCAGGCCTTTGAAAAACTCAAGAGTTACTTACAAGAACCACCAATCTTGATTCCCTCTGTTTCTGGGAGACCCCTCTTCATGTACATGATTGTGTTAGAAGGATCCATGGGCTGCGTCTTGGGCCAACATGATGAAACTGGTCACAAGGAGCATGTCATCTATTACTTGAGCAAAAAATTCACCGATTGCGAAAGCCGTTATTCATTGCTAGAGAAGACCTGTTGTGCTCTAGCATGGGCCGCCAGACGATTGAGGCAGTATTTGATATGTCACACTACTTTGTTGATCTCCGAAATGGATCCAATAAAGTATAGCTTCGAAAAACCTGCTCAAACAGCAAGACTTGCCCATTGGCACATGCTTTTGTCAGAATATGATATCCAATATGTCGCTCAGAAGGCTATCAAGGGAAGTGTCTTATCAGAGTATCTTGCAAATCAGCCTATTGAAGATTATGAGCCTATCAAGTTTGATTTTCCTGATGAAGACATTATGGTGGTAAAGGATTGTGAAGAACCAGGTCCTAACGAAGGTCCTGAACCCGGTTCCAGATGGAAGATGATGTTTGATGGTTCTTCCAACTACAAAGGACATGGTGTGGGTGCTGTGTTGATAAACCCTAATGGTGGTTATACTCCTTTCACAGCAAGGTTAGACTTTGGATGCACAAACAATGTTGCTGAGTATGAAGCATGCATCTTAGGCTTGGAAGCTGCAATTGATCTCAGAATCAAAATCCTAGAAGTCATTGGTGATTCTGCTTTAGTTATCTATCAAGTCAAAGGCGAATGGGAGACTAAAGACAAGGAAATGATCCCGTACCGTGCTTACCTTGTGAAAATAATCCAATATTTTGACGCGATTACCATCCGTCATGTCCCTCGCTCAGAGAATCACATAGCTGACGCCCTAGCCATGTTAGCTTCAACGTGGAAAGTTAATTTTGTTAATGAAGCACCGCTCATCAGCATCGAGCGCAAGACTGAACCAGCCTACTGTCAATCAAGAGGAGGAAGATGGGAAACTGTGGTTTCACGACATCTTGAATTATCTGAAGACTCAAGAGTATCCTACCGGCGCTTCCTGTCTTGACAATAAAACTTTGCGAAGATTATCATCCAAGTTTTTCCTCAATAATGATGTACTCTACAAAAGGAATCACGACATGGCTTTCCTAAGATGTGTTTATAAACGAGAAGCAGACCTGTTGTTTCATGATATTCATGAAGGAGCCTTTGGTACTCACGCCAGTGGGCATGCCATGGTTAAGAAAATCTTGAGAGCTGGTTATTATTGGTTGACTATGAATGCTGATTGTATTCAACACGCCAGAAAATGTCACAAATGCCAGATCTATGATGATAAGGTGCATGTACCTCCAACATTGTTGAATGTTTTGTCGTCACCTTGGCCTTTCTCTATGTGGGGCATTGATATGATTGGGGCTATTGAGCCAAAAGCTTCCAACGATCATCGTTTCATCTTAGTGGCCATTGACTACTTCACGAAATGGGTTGAAGTTGCTTCCTACGCCAATGTGACTAAGCAAGTGGTTGCTCATTTCATCAAGAATAATATCATTTGTCATTATGGAATCCCTAACAAAATCATAACGGACAATGAAACCAATCTGAACAACAAAACAATGAAAGAGTTGTGTGACAATTTCAAGATTGAGCATCATAATTCCTCACCTTACCGTCCAAAGATGAACGGAGCTGTCCAGGCTGCCAACAAAAACATCAAAAAGATCCTGCAGAAAATGGTCAAGACTTATAAGGATTGGCATGAGATATTACCATTTGCTTTGCATGGATACAGAACTCCGGTTCGAACTTCAACAGGAGCAACTCCCTTTTCTCTAGTATATGGGATGGATGTTGTTCTCCCCATTGAAGTAGAGATACCATTGTTAAGAATTCTGATGGAGACCAAGCTTGATGAAGTGGAGTGGGTCCGAGAAAGATATGATCAGCTAAACCTCATTGATGAGAAATTATTGACTGCCATGTGTCATGGTCACTTGTATCAGAGAAGGATGAAAAGAGCTTTTGATAAGAAGGTCTGTATTCGTGAATTCCATGAAGGAGAACTCGTAATCAGAAAGATTTTGCCATCTTAGAGGGATGCTCGCGGAAAATGGGCGCCCAACTATGAGGGTCTGTTTGTGGTAAAAACTGTGTTCTCATGAGGTTCCTTAATTCTTACAACAATGCAAGGTGAACAACTCTCACACCCTGTGAATGCTGACTCAGTACGAAAATATTATGCCTAAAAAAGCCCGCTAAGTCGAAAACCAGAAATGGCGACTTAGGCAAAAGTTAGAGATTAAATAAAAAGAAAAGGAGCTCGCTAGGTTGAAAACCCGAAAGGGCGGCCTAGGCGAAAAAGAGGGTCCCGGTGGACTGAAAACCTGAAAAGGCGGTCCAGGAAAAAGTTAGGGACAAAGGCGTTTCACTGTGTCAGACGGGGTTGTCACCTACGTTAAGGGATTCATGGAAGAAGTTTAAGTTCATTTGCCCTCATCAGTAGCGAAGTTCATCTTTGGGACTCTTAGTCATTAGGGATGGTAGTGGTCATTGAATACGATGTAACCTTTTCCCAAATTGCCATTATTCCAATTGTAATGTTCCATGGAGCTTCGCCATTGGCAAGTTACCATTCCAATAAAATCACATTTTGGACCATTCTTTGTTTGACATTTATCATTGCTCTGTTATTTTTCTTGTTATGCAAAACTTCACTTACTCATTAAAGCGTTTTTGAAAGCGGAAAACGTTTTGAAAAATCTTTTGAGAAAACACAATGAAAATATAATTTGCTTTGGCATTAGGGACGGTTTAGTGAAATCATTTGCTCTCCCCAATAAATTCTTGATTGTGACGAAAACATTGTTAAACTATCTGGCGTATGTTTCCCCAGTGATACAAGTTCAAAATCGACATTGTTTCCTGGATCAGACATTTCAGAAATGACTGACTACCGCGAGACAAAAGATTTCTCCCCCCAGTATCTTCACAAATGTTTGTGGAAGATTTTATTTCCCCAGTGAAGGAAGGTTATTCCCTATTAAATGCCCAGAGGGGCTGTTCTCTTCAGATTCAGTGTGACTCCTGGCAGTGGATGCGTTATCCATCTACTCACTTTTCCCCAGTCTATCATCTCTCTTTAGAGTCGTCTCTTGCATATCATTGAGCATTCGCATCATACCATATCATCTTGCATCTTTTCATCTGGTTCGCTTTTGCTTGTAGGTCTTTACCTCCCTTTACTTCACTTTGTTGATCTATGGATCCTTATCTGTGTCCAACTTGCATCCGGTCTTCACCTGCGTGCGCCATATTTTGCTCCTTATTCATATTCCCCAGGAAGACTAATCTTCACTTATGCAACCCGTTACTGACATATCAGATACTAAACACCGAAATCTCAGGTCAACTATGAACCTTGGTCACCTATGAACCAAAATCTCAGGTCAACTATGAACCTTGGTCACGTCTGAACCAAAACCGCAGGTCACCTATGATCCTAAAGTCCAGTAATTGCTGGCATTGTTTGTTTCAGGTCAACTGTGAACCTAAACATCATTCAGGTCAACTATAAACCTAAATCTCAAGTCAACTATGAACCTTGGTCACCTCTGAACCAAAACATCAAGTCAACTATGAACCTAAAATTCAGGTCATCTATGAACCTAAAGTCCAGTAATTTCTGGCATTGTTTGTTTCTTGGTCAACTGTGAACCTCAATCTAGGCCCAAATCATATTGGTGTCTTAAGTCCAGTAATTGCTGGCATTGTTTGCTTCAGGTCAACTCTGTACCTAAAGACATCATTCAGGTCAACTATGAACCTTGGTCACCTATGAACCAAAATCTCAGGTCACCTATGAACCTTGGTCACGTATAAACCAAAATCCCAAGTCAACTATGAACCTGAACTTCGGGTCAACTGTGAACCTAAAGTCTAGTCTTTACTGGTAAACCAACTCAAAATGGTATCCTATCCAAACCATATTGGTGCTCAATGGCCTTTTGTTTCTAAGTCCAATCATTGTTGGCACTTTAATCTTGTTCCCAGCAGAGGTTCAGTCATTACCAATATCTCTTTAAAAGTCCTTGTGATTTTTATCATCTGGCGCACGCAAAGCTTGTGTTTGTCTCTGTCTTTTCTGGCTTTTCTTGAAGATCCCGTTTGAACTCTTCAATATAAGAAATCCCCAGAAAATTTATGTAGAATGTATATCCTCTTATTTCAAGTTGATCCCCAGTAGAGATCATGTCTTCTTTCTGGTTTCATGACCAGTAAGAAAGTGTTTTATTTCCCCAGTGTTGTCCGGTCACCTATGAACCTGTCGTCCATCTCCCTGGACCTTCCCCAGTGGAGAACGCCTCTCTGGCTCCTATCTCCAGTGAGGACCTGTGGGATTTTCCCCCTTTATTTTTTCTATCCCCAATGTTTCCTCAGAGTCTCCCTAGTGAGTCTTTTTTGGTCAGTCTGTATCCCCAGTGAGTCTTCCTTATGGATATTAACCTTCACCCCTCCCCAGTAAAGCTCACCTGTGTTTGTTTGCTCTTTATCTCTGGTGTCCTATTTGTCTGCATCTTTGCACTATCATGACATCATATCATCATACTAGAAGTCCATAGCATGTCAGCATTTGCATGTTTGTTGCCTGTCTTTAGCATATGCATTCCATATAAGGGCAACTGTTATACCCCAAATTTTACCCCTTAGATGTCATAACATCTTGCACTTGCATATAGGCTTCAACTATCCATGCATTGTTAACTAACCCATACCTTTGCTAGTTTGTTTCTTTTGTGAAAATCAGGATTGACACAAGAAAGAGGACAAGAGCAATTAACCAAATTCTCATGTGTTCCAAGGTCTCCTAAGACATTCTCTGGTTCCATACAATCATCACAAATGTTCACCAGTTTGGGATCTCAAGACTTTGGATCAAATTAAGTCAACAAGAGACTATTAGACCAAGTTCTGGAATTAGGGTTTTAACCTGAAGAATCACAGAAGAGATTTGTCATAATAAGTCAAGGTTTGATTGGTTCTGTGAGGGAAGATGCTCTCTATGTACTTGATTTTAATGATGTCAAAACTATCATGATTAGAATATAGAGATTCAAGTGATAAACGTCATATGAAATGCTCATTAAGTGGTCTAAGAGTGTTTGATCATGATTAGTAGATGGTCTAGGTTCATTAGATACGTTTTAACACTTTTAGGAAACTCAAAAATGGATTTTTGCATGTACCAAGGGTGTGAGTCGACTCACAACCCTGTATTGGTCGACCTAAACGTCTGTCATATGTTAGTATAATCAGCGGGAGTGCTCGCGTCGACCTACCAGTCGACTCACTCATTCTGCATTTGTGTTTGCCCAAAACTGGGAGCTATGAGTCGACTCATAGCCTGCTTCGGTCGACGCATAACCTGCAGTTTTGCGCAGTGAACACGCGACATTGCTCAGGTCGACTATACTATCTGTATAGGTCGACCACTCGCTGAATGTGACCAGAATTTTATTGTGTTATTCATTTCAAAACTCTGTTATTTCTATTGTATTGTCTAGGATAGTATATATATCATTTTAGCTCATTTTTTACATAACAAGAAACGTGAAAATTTATGCCATTTCTCTTCATCTTCATCTTCAACAATGAGTGAACAAACAATTACACATAACAATCTTTGTTTGAGTTGTTCATTGTTACAAGGTGATAATGTTCAGATTTTGGAAGCGTGTGATCTTCATTTCTGAGTTGAGATTTTTTGGTAGATGTTTCTTGAATAAAACCCTAGGTTTTCTCCTCCAAGAATCGGGAAGATTTCGGGGGTTTTTGTACATACCATTTCGTTCTACAGGGATTCAGCCGGGCGAAGGTAATCGACGATTGGAGCAATTGTTCGGTTTAGTAGTTGTAATCGGAGGATCGTAGAAGAGAGGTTTGGGTTCGAAGTTTGGTAGATTGCAATTGATCGAGTGAAGGTAACCGAAGAACGGAGGTTTTGTTCGGTTTAGTAGCGTGGGACGATAATTGGATCAACCATATTTGAAGGACTTGATTCATCGTGAATCAAGGGAAGAGAAAATTCTGCATCAACGATTGAAGACGTTCGAGGGTTTGGATGTTCATAGTTTTCTCTTGTAATAAACAATTTGCAACAGCTACATATATATATATATATATATATATATATATATATATATATATATATATATATAAATTCCAATTATGGAATTGGGGGCAGAGGTACCCAAAGCGAGGACGATTGGGGAACTGCCTAATCAAATCTCGTTTGTTCTCTCTTTCCCTTAACTCTTTTATAATTCAGTTTGTTAGAATTTGTGAAGTCGCAATCTATCGAAATTTCTGTCGTAGTGTAATTTTGAGCTGAGAAACTATTTGTTAAATCGATACAATTCCTTGAATTGCATCTTGGAGCAGCTCTATATTACATTCCATAGAAATTCTGCACTTAGTGTGTTTACGCACACTAGGTGTTTGATAATTTGTTTCAACGCAAAAATTGAACACATTGTTTTTAGTTGCTTATCATTTTTCCTCATTGGTTTGGATTAAACATCAAGCAAGCAATATTTTGTTGACTGCGTTTTTTAAGTGTAGTAATCAAACTGAATTTTTCTCTTACATACTCATTCTCGATATATCGTGCATATCCGATCCTTTTAGTAGAAGGTTCGTTGTAGACGTTCTATCCAGTGGTAGCTTCTGTTAAACAATTTTTAAAACTAAAATTTCAAAACCATTTGCGTGTAAAGCTCAAGGGATCTATTCAACCCCCCTTTCTAGATCCATAGCCATCGTCTAACAAGTGGTATCACGAGCTCCGGTTAATTCTGGTGCTTCGGTAAAACTTCTTGGATCATGGCGAACGAACCTAAGGAGGCTTATAATAGAGCTCCAGTTTTTACAGGCAAAAATTACAGCTACTGGAAGAATTGTGTGCGCATCCATATTAATTCCATAGATCGGAAGGTTTGGAACGTTATTTTAAACGGTCCCATGGAAATTACTATGACTAACGTGGCAGACATTGTCGTTCCTAAACCCGAAGCTCAATGGACTGAGGAGGACGAGAAAAAAGTACATCTATGATTGGAAGGCTCGTAATATGATCATCTCCTCCTTGGGAGTTGACGAGTATTATCGAGTCTCCCATTGTAAGACGGCCAAAGCCATGTGGGATGCTTTACAAGTAGCCCACGAAGGCACTAATGATGTTAAGATGGCTCGTATTAATACACTAACGCAAGAGTTTGATTTGTTTTACATGAAGCAAGGGGAAACCATTGCGGATATGCAAAAATGATTTACTCACATTATCAACAAATTGCATGTTCTTGGTAAACCAATTCCAAATGAGGTTTCTACTAATAAAATTCTGAGGTGTCTTAACAGGGAATGGCAACCGAAGGTCACCGCTATCAAGGAGGCCAACGATCTTGCTACACTAGACCTCACAACACTCTTTGGTAAACTCGATGAGCATGAGCAAGTGCTCATTAGCTTGGATAAACATGAAAAGAGTATCAAGAAAGAGAAGGCAAAAGACACAGAGAAGAAGTCGATAGCTCTTAAGGCTTCTTGCTCAAAGTCCACACATCAAGAGCTAAGTGATGATGAAACCAATAATGACAAAGATGAAGATTTCGGTGATGATATGGGCTTATTTGTGAAGAGGTACAATAGATATGTTCGTAAGAAAGATATTCAACACTCGGATAGAAATCTAGTCAAGTTTAGGAAGCAATCTAGAAGCGAAGGAAATAAAAATGGCAAGGTAAAAGGGACGTGCTACAACTGTGGAAAATTCGGGCACTACAAGCCGGATTGTCCATCTCTAAAGAAAGACAAAGATAAGGATAATGTGAAGAGTCGCTCAAACAAAAAGTCCAACAAGTCTTAACGAGCATACATCGCTTG